>OX346248.1:64771725-66029725 GCA_947049315.1 Epistrophella euchroma | reverse complement strand
GGCAACCCTGAAATATTTTTTAAAATGTAGCCCTGTTCAAGCCTATCTTTGAGACCTCGACCGGGGTCCTAGGGTCACCCATTTGCCCTCCAGAAATTATTTTCCGATTTTAACTACCACTTTGTACTCTTTATTACCCACACCGCCACCCTTTGACCTCAAAAAAAAAATACTTCCCGTAAAGTGGCAACCCTGAAATATTTTTTAAAATGTAGCCCTGTTCAAGACCTATCTTTTGAGACCTCGACCGGGGTCCTAGGGTCACCCATTTGCCCTCCAGAAATTATTTTCCGATTTTAACTACCACTTTGTACTCTTTATTACCACACCGCCACCCTTTGACCTCAAAAAAAAATACTTCCCGTAAGTGGCAACCCTGAAATATTTTTTAAAATGTAGCCCTGTTCAAGACCTATCTTTGAGACCTCGACCGGGGTCCTAGGGTCACCCATTTGCCCTCCAGAAATTATTTCCGATTTTACTTACCACTTTGTAGTCATTATTCCCACACCGCCACCCTTTGACCTCAAAAAAAAATACTTCCCGTAAAGTGGCAACCCTGAAATATTTTTTAAAATGTAGCCCTGTTCAAGACCTATCTTTTGAGACCTCGACCGGGGTCCTAGGGTCACCCATTTGCCCTCCAGAAATTATTTTCCGATTTTATTACCACTTTGTAGTCATTATTACCCACACCGCCACCCTTTGACCTCAAAAAAAAAATACTTCCAGTAAAGTGGCAACCCTGAAATATTTTTTAAAATGTAGCCCTGTTCAAGACCTATCTTTTGAGACCTCGACCGGGGTCCTAGGGTCACCCATTTGCCCTCCAGAAATTATTTTCCGATTTTAACTACCACTTTGTACTCTTTATTACCCACACCGCCACCCTTTGACCTCAAAAAAAAAATACTTCCCGTAAAGTGGCAACCCTGAAATATTTTTTAAAATGTAGCCCTGTTCAAGACCTATCTTTTGAGACCTCGACCGGGGTCCTAGGGTCACCCATTTGCCCTCCAGAAATTATTTTCCGATTTTAACTACCACTTTGTACTCTTTATTACCCACACCGCCACCCTTTGACCTCAAAAAAAAAAATACTTCCCGTAAAGTGGCAACCCTGAAATATTTTTAAAATGTAGCCCTGTTCAAGACCTATCTTTTGAGACCTCGACCGGGGTCCTAGGGTCACCCATTTGCCCTCCAGAAATTATTTTCGATTTTAACTACCACTTTGTACTCTTTATTACCCACACCGCCACCCTTTGACCTCAAAAAAAAAATACTTCCCGTAAAGTGGCAACCCTGAAATATTTTTTAAATGTAGCCCTGTTCAAGACCTATCTTTTGAGACCTCGACCGGGGTCCTAGGGTCACCCATTTGCCCTCCAGAAATTATTTTCCGATTTTAACTACCACTTTGTACTCTTTATTACCCACACCGCCACCCTTTGACCTCAAAAAAAAAATACTTCCCGTAAAGTGGCAACCCTGAAATATTTTTTAAAATGTAGCCCTGTTCAAGACCTATCTTTTGAGACCTCGACCGGGGTCCTAGGGTCACCCCATTTGCCCTCCAGAAATTATTTCCGATTTTAACTACCACTTTGTACTCTTTATTACCCACCTCGCCACCCTTTGACCTCAAAAAAAAAATACTTCCCGTAAAGTGGCAACCCTGAAATATTTTTTAAAATGTAGCCCTGTTCAAGACCTATCTTTTGAGACCCTCGACCGGGGTCCTAGGGTCACCCATTTGCCCTCAGAAATTATTTTTCCGATTTTACTTACCACTTTGTAGTCATTATTACCCACACCGCCACCCTTTGACCTCAAAAAAAAAATACTTCCAGTAAAGTGGCAACCCTGAAATATTTTTTAAAATGTAGCCCTGTTCAAGACCTATCTTTTGAGACCTCGACCGGGGTCCTAGGGTCACCCATTTGCCCTCCAGAATTATTTTCCGATTTTAACTACCACTTTGTACTCTTTATTACCCACACCGCCACCCTTTGACCTCAAAAAAAAAATACTTCCCGTAAAGTGGCAACCCTGAAATATTTTTTAAAATGTAGCCCTGTTCAAGACCTATCTTTTGAGACCTCGACCGGGGTCCTAGGGTCACCCATTTGCCCTCCAGAAATTATTTCCGATTTTAACTACCACTTTGTACTCTTTATTACCCACACCGCCACCCTTTGACCTCAAAAAAAAAATACTTCCCGTAAAGTGGCAACCCTGAAATATTTTTTAAAATGTAGCCCTGTTCAAGACCTATCTTTTGAGACCTCGACCGGGGTCCTAGGGTCACCCATTTGCCCTCCAGAAATTATTTTCCGATTTAACTACCACTTTGTACTCTTTATTACCCACACCGCCCACCCTTTGACCTCAAAAAAAAAAATACTTCCCGTAAAGTGGCAACCCTGAAATATTTTTTAAAATGTAGCCCTGTCAAGACCTATCTTTGAGACCTCGACCGGGGTCCTAGGGTCACCCATTTGCCCTCCAGAAATTATTTTCCGATTTTAACTACCACTTTGTACTCTTTATTACCCACACCGCCACCTTTGACCTCAAAAAAAAAATACTTCCCGTAAAGTGGCAACCCTGAAATATTTTTTAAAATGTAGCCCTGTTCAAGACCTATCTTTTGAGACCTCGACCGGGGTCCTAGGGTCACCCATTTGCCCTCCAGAAATTATTTTCCGATTTTAACTACCACTTTGTACTCTTTATTACCCACACCGCCACCCTTTGACCATCAAAAAAAAAATACTTCCCGTAAAGTGGCAACCCTGAAATATTTTTTAAAATGTAGCCCTGTTCAAGACCTATCTTTTGAGACCTCGACCGGGGTCCTAGGGTCACCCATTTGCCCTCCAGAAATTATTTTCCGATTTTTAACTACCACTTTGTACTCTTTATTACCCACACCGCCACCCTTTGACCTCAAAAAAAAAATACTTCCCGTAAAGTGGCAACCCTGAAATATTTTTAAAATGTAGCCCTGTTCAAGACCTATCTTTGAGACCTCGACCGGGGTCCTAGGGTCACCCATTTGCCCTCCAGAATTATTTTCCGATTTTACTTACCACTTTGTAGTCATTATTTCCCACACGCCACCCTTTGACCTCAAAAAAAAAATACTTCCCGTAAAGTGGCAACCCTGAAATATTTTTTAAAATGTAGCCCTGTTCAAGACCTATCTTTTGAGACCTCGACCGGGGTCCTAGGGTCACCCATTTGCCCTCCAGAAATTATTTTCCGATTTTACTTACCACTTTGTAGTCATTATTACCCACACCGCCACCCTTTGACCTCAAAAAAAAAATACTTCCAGTAAAGTGGCAACCCTGAAATATTTTTTAAAATGTAGCCCTGTTCAAGACCTATCTTTTGAGACCTCGACCGGGGTCCTAGGGTCACCCATTTGCCCTCCAGAAATTATTTTCCGATTTTAACTACCACTTTGTACTCTTTATTACCCACACCGCCACCTTTGACCTCAAAAAAAAATACTTCCCGTAAAGTGGCAACCCTGAAATATTTTTTTAAAATGTAGCCCTGTTCAAGACCTATCTTTTGAGACCTCGACCGGGGTCCTAGGGTCACCCATTTGCCTCCAGAAATTATTTTCCGATTTTAACTACCACTTTGTACTCTTTATTACCCACACCGCCACCTTTGACCTCAAAAAAAAATACTTCCCGTAAAGTGCAACCCTGAAATATTTTTTAAAATGTAGCCCTGTTCAAGACCTATCTTTTGAGACCTCGACCGGGGTCCTAGGGTCACCCATTTGCCCTCCAGAAATTATTTTCCGATTTTAACTACCACTTTGTACTCTTTATTACCCACACCGCCACCCTTTGACCTCAAAAAAAAAATACTTCCCGTAAAGTGGCAACCCTGAAATATTTTTTAAAATGTAGCCCTGTTCAAGACCTATCTTTTGAGACCTCGACCGGGGTCCTAGGGTCACCCATTTGCCTCCAGAAATTATTTTCCGATTTTAACTACCACTTTGTACTCTTTATTACCCACACCGCCACCCTTTGACCTCAAAAAAAAATACTTCCCGTAAAGTGGCAACCCTGAAATATTTTTTAAAATGTAGCCCTGTTCAAGACCTATCTTTTGAGACCTCGACCGGGGTCCTAGGGTCACCCATTTGCCCTCCAGAAATTATTTCCGATTTTAACTACCACTTTGTACTCTTTATTACCCACACCGCCACCCTTTGACTCAAAAAAAAAATACTTCCCGTAAAGTGGCAACCCTGAAATATTTTTTAAAATGTAGCCCTGTTCAAGACCTATCTTTTGAGACCTCGACCGGGGTCCTAGGGTCACCCATTTGCCCTCCAGAAATTATTTTCCGATTTTAACTTACCACTTTGTAGTCATTATTACCCACACCGCCACCCTTTGACCTCAAAAAAAAAATACTTCCCGTAAAGTGGCAACCCTGAAATATTTTTTAAAATGTAGCCCTGTTCAAGACCTATCTTTTGAGACCTCGACCGGGGTCCTAGGGTCACCCATTTGCCCTCCAGAAATTATTTCCGATTTTAACTACCACTTTGTACTCTTTATTACCCACACCGCCACCCTTTGACCTCAAAAAAAAAATACTTCCCGTAAAGTGGCAACCCTGAAATATTTTTTAAAATGTAGCCTGTTCAAGACCTATCTTTTGAGACCTCGACCGGGGTCCTAGGGTCACCCATTTGCCCTCCAGAAATTATTTTCCGATTTTAACTACCACTTTGTACTCTTATTACCCACACCGCCACCCTTTGACCTCAAAAAAAATACTTCCCGTAAAGTGGCAACCCTGAAATATTTTTTAAAATGTAGCCTGTTCAAGACCTATCTTTTGAGACCTCGACCGGGTCCTAGGGTCACCCATTTGCCCTCCAGAAATTATTTTCCGATTTTACTTACCACTTTGTAGTCATTATTTCCCACACCGCCACCCTTTGACCTCAAAAAAAAAATACTTCCCGTAAAGTGGCAACCCTGAAATATTTTTTAAAATGTAGCCCTGTTCAAGACCTATCTTTTGAGACCTCGACCGGGGTCCTAGGGTCACCCATTTGCCCTCCAGAAATTATTTTCCGATTTTACTTACCACTTTGTAGTCATTATTACCCACACCGCCACCCTTTGACCTCAAAAAAAAAATACTTCCAGTAAAGTGGCAACCCTGAAATATTTTTTAAAATGTAGCCCTGTTCAAGACCTATCTTTGAGACCTCGACCGGGGTCCTAGGGTCACCCATTTGCCCTCCAGAAATTATTTTCCGATTTTAACTACCACTTTGTACTCTTTATTACCCACACCGCCACCCTTTGACCTCAAAAAAAAAATACTTCCCGTAAAGTGGCAACCCTGAAATATTTTTTAAAATGTAGCCCTGTTCAAGACCTATCTTTTGAGACCTCGACCGGGGTCCTAGGGTCACCCATTTGCCCTCCAGAAATTATTTTCCGATTTTAACTACCACTTTGTACTCTTTATTACCCACACCGCCACCCTTTGACCTCAAAAAAAAAATACTTCCCGTAAAGTGGCAACCCTGAAATATTTTTTAAAATGTAGCCCTGTTCAAGACCTATCTTTTGAGACCTCGACCGGGGTCCTAGGGTCACCCATTTGCCCTCCAGAAATTATTTTCCGATTTTAACTACCACTTTGTACTCTTTATTACCCACACCGCCACCCTTTGACCTCAAAAAAAAAATACTTCCCGTAAAGTGGCAACCCTGAAATATTTTTTAAAATGTAGCCCTGTTCAAGACCTATCTTTTGAGACCTCGACCGGGGTCCTAGGGTCACCCATTTGCCCTCCAGAAATTATTTTCCGATTTTAACTACCACTTTGTACTCTTTATTACCCACACCGCCACCCTTTGACCTCAAAAAAAAAATACTTCCCGTAAAGTGGCAACCCTGAAATATTTTTTAAAATGTAGCCCTGTTCAAGACCTATCTTTTGAGACCTCGACCGGGGTCCTAGGGTCACCCATTTGCCCTCCAGAAATTATTTTCCGATTTTAACTACCACTTTGTACTCTTTATTACCCACACCGCCACCCTTTGACCTCAAAAAAAAAATACTTCCCGTAAAGTGGCAACCCTGAAATATTTTTTAAAATGTAGCCCTGTTCAAGACCTATCTTTTGAGACCTCGACCGGGGTCCTAGGGTCACCCATTTGCCCTCCAGAAATTATTTTCCGATTTTAACTACCACTTTGTACTCTTTATTACCCACACCGCCACCCTTTGACCTCAAAAAAAAAATACTTCCCGTAAAGTGGCAACCCTGAAATATTTTTTAAAATGTAGCCCTGTTCAAGACCTATCTTTTGAGACCTCGACCGGGGTCCTAGGGTCACCCATTTGCCCTCCAGAAATTATTTTCCGATTTTACTTACCACTTTGTAGTCATTATTTCCCACACCGCCACCCTTTGACCTCAAAAAAAAAATACTTCCCGTAAAGTGGCAACCCTGAAATATTTTTTAAAATGTAGCCCTGTTCAAGACCTATCTTTTGAGACCTCGACCGGGGTCCTAGGGTCACCCATTTGCCCTCCAGAAATTATTTTCCGATTTTACTTACCACTTTGTAGTCATTATTACCCACACCGCCACCCTTTGACCTCAAAAAAAAAATACTTCCAGTAAAGTGGCAACCCTGAAATATTTTTTAAAATGTAGCCCTGTTCAAGACCTATCTTTTGAGACCTCGACCGGGGTCCTAGGGTCACCCATTTGCCCTCCAGAAATTATTTTCCGATTTTAACTACCACTTTGTACTCTTTATTACCCACACCGCCACCCTTTGACCTCAAAAAAAAAATACTTCCCGTAAAGTGGCAACCCTGAAATATTTTTTAAAATGTAGCCCTGTTCAAGACCTATCTTTTGAGACCTCGACCGGGGTCCTAGGGTCACCCATTTGCCCTCCAGAAATTATTTTCCGATTTTACTTACCACTTTGTAGTCATTATTTCCCACACCGCCACCCTTTGACCTCAAAAAAAAAATACTTCCCGTAAAGTGGCAACCCTGAAATATTTTTTAAAATGTAGCCCTGTTCAAGACCTATCTTTTGAGACCTCGACCGGGGTCCTAGGGTCACCCATTTGCCCTCCAGAAATTATTTTCCGATTTTACTTACCACTTTGTAGTCATTATTACCCACACCGCCACCCTTTGACCTCAAAAAAAAAATACTTCCAGTAAAGTGGCAACCCTGAAATATTTTTTAAAATGTAGCCCTGTTCAAGACCTATCTTTTGAGACCTCGACCGGGGTCCTAGGGTCACCCATTTGCCCTCCAGAAATTATTTTCCGATTTTAACTACCACTTTGTACTCTTTATTACCCACACCGCCACCCTTTGACCTCAAAAAAAAAATACTTCCCGTAAAGTGGCAACCCTGAAATATTTTTTAAAATGTAGCCCTGTTCAAGACCTATCTTTTGAGACCTCGACCGGGGTCCTAGGGTCACCCATTTGCCCTCCAGAAATTATTTTCCGATTTTAACTACCACTTTGTACTCTTTATTACCCACACCGCCACCCTTTGACCTCAAAAAAAAAATACTTCCCGTAAAGTGGCAACCCTGAAATATTTTTTAAAATGTAGCCCTGTTCAAGACCTATCTTTTGAGACCTCGACCGGGGTCCTAGGGTCACCCATTTGCCCTCCAGAAATTATTTTCCGATTTTAACTACCACTTTGTACTCTTTATTACCCACACCGCCACCCTTTGACCTCAAAAAAAAAATACTTCCCGTAAAGTGGCAACCCTGAAATATTTTTTAAAATGTAGCCCTGTTCAAGACCTATCTTTTGAGACCTCGACCGGGGTCCTAGGGTCACCCATTTGCCCTCCAGAAATTATTTTCCGATTTTAACTACCACTTTGTACTCTTTATTACCCACACCGCCACCCTTTGACCTCAAAAAAAAAATACTTCCCGTAAAGTGGCAACCCTGAAATATTTTTTAAAATGTAGCCCTGTTCAAGACCTATCTTTTGAGACCTCGACCGGGGTCCTAGGGTCACCCATTTGCCCTCCAGAAATTATTTTCCGATTTTAACTACCACTTTGTACTCTTTATTACCCACACCGCCACCCTTTGACCTCAAAAAAAAAATACTTCCCGTAAAGTGGCAACCCTGAAATATTTTTTAAAATGTAGCCCTGTTCAAGACCTATCTTTTGAGACCTCGACCGGGGTCCTAGGGTCACCCATTTGCCCTCCAGAAATTATTTTCCGATTTTACTTACCACTTTGTAGTCATTATTTCCCACACCGCCACCCTTTGACCTCAAAAAAAAAATACTTCCCGTAAAGTGGCAACCCTGAAATATTTTTTAAAATGTAGCCCTGTTCAAGACCTATCTTTTGAGACCTCGACCGGGGTCCTAGGGTCACCCATTTGCCCTCCAGAAATTATTTTCCGATTTTAACTACCACTTTGTACTCTTTATTACCCACACCGCCACCCTTTGACCTCAAAAAAAAAATACTTCCCGTAAAGTGGCAACCCTGAAATATTTTTTAAAATGTAGCCCTGTTCAAGACCTATCTTTTGAGACCTCGACCGGGGTCCTAGGGTCACCCATTTGCCCTCCAGAAATTATTTTCCGATTTTAACTACCACTTTGTACTCTTTATTACCCACACCGCCACCCTTTGACCTCAAAAAAAAAATACTTCCCGTAAAGTGGCAACCCTGAAATATTTTTTAAAATGTAGCCCTGTTCAAGACCTATCTTTTGAGACCTCGACCGGGGTCCTAGGGTCACCCATTTGCCCTCCAGAAATTATTTTCCGATTTTACTTACCACTTTGTAGTCATTATTTCCCACACCGCCACCCTTTGACCTCAAAAAAAAAATACTTCCCGTAAAGTGGCAACCCTGAAATATTTTTTAAAATGTAGCCCTGTTCAAGACCTATCTTTTGAGACCTCGACCGGGGTCCTAGGGTCACCCATTTGCCCTCCAGAAATTATTTTCCGATTTTACTTACCACTTTGTAGTCATTATTACCCACACCGCCACCCTTTGACCTCAAAAAAAAAATACTTCCAGTAAAGTGGCAACCCTGAAATATTTTTTAAAATGTAGCCCTGTTCAAGACCTATCTTTTGAGACCTCGACCGGGGTCCTAGGGTCACCCATTTGCCCTCCAGAAATTATTTTCCGATTTTAACTACCACTTTGTACTCTTTATTACCCACACCGCCACCCTTTGACCTCAAAAAAAAAATACTTCCCGTAAAGTGGCAACCCTGAAATATTTTTTAAAATGTAGCCCTGTTCAAGACCTATCTTTTGAGACCTCGACCGGGGTCCTAGGGTCACCCATTTGCCCTCCAGAAATTATTTTCCGATTTTAACTACCACTTTGTACTCTTTATTACCCACACCGCCACCCTTTGACCTCAAAAAAAAAATACTTCCCGTAAAGTGGCAACCCTGAAATATTTTTTAAAATGTAGCCCTGTTCAAGACCTATCTTTTGAGACCTCGACCGGGGTCCTAGGGTCACCCATTTGCCCTCCAGAAATTATTTTCCGATTTTAACTACCACTTTGTACTCTTTATTACCCACACCGCCACCCTTTGACCTCAAAAAAAAAATACTTCCCGTAAAGTGGCAACCCTGAAATATTTTTTAAAATGTAGCCCTGTTCAAGACCTATCTTTTGAGACCTCGACCGGGGTCCTAGGGTCACCCATTTGCCCTCCAGAAATTATTTTCCGATTTTAACTACCACTTTGTACTCTTTATTACCCACACCGCCACCCTTTGACCTCAAAAAAAAAATACTTCCCGTAAAGTGGCAACCCTGAAATATTTTTTAAAATGTAGCCCTGTTCAAGACCTATCTTTTGAGACCTCGACCGGGGTCCTAGGGTCACCCATTTGCCCTCCAGAAATTATTTTCCGATTTTAACTACCACTTTGTACTCTTTATTACCCACACCGCCACCCTTTGACCTCAAAAAAAAAATACTTCCCGTAAAGTGGCAACCCTGAAATATTTTTTAAAATGTAGCCCTGTTCAAGACCTATCTTTTGAGACCTCGACCGGGGTCCTAGGGTCACCCATTTGCCCTCCAGAAATTATTTTCCGATTTTAACTACCACTTTGTACTCTTTATTACCCACACCGCCACCCTTTGACCTCAAAAAAAAAATACTTCCCGTAAAGTGGCAACCCTGAAATATTTTTTAAAATGTAGCCCTGTTCAAGACCTATCTTTTGAGACCTCGACCGGGGTCCTAGGGTCACCCATTTGCCCTCCAGAAATTATTTTCCGATTTTACTTACCACTTTGTAGTCATTATTTCCCACACCGCCACCCTTTGACCTCAAAAAAAAAATACTTCCCGTAAAGTGGCAACCCTGAAATATTTTTTAAAATGTAGCCCTGTTCAAGACCTATCTTTTGAGACCTCGACCGGGGTCCTAGGGTCACCCATTTGCCCTCCAGAAATTATTTTCCGATTTTACTTACCACTTTGTAGTCATTATTACCCACACCGCCACCCTTTGACCTCAAAAAAAAAATACTTCCAGTAAAGTGGCAACCCTGAAATATTTTTTAAAATGTAGCCCTGTTCAAGACCTATCTTTTGAGACCTCGACCGGGGTCCTAGGGTCACCCATTTGCCCTCCAGAAATTATTTTCCGATTTTAACTACCACTTTGTACTCTTTATTACCCACACCGCCACCCTTTGACCTCAAAAAAAAAATACTTCCCGTAAAGTGGCAACCCTGAAATATTTTTTAAAATGTAGCCCTGTTCAAGACCTATCTTTTGAGACCTCGACCGGGGTCCTAGGGTCACCCATTTGCCCTCCAGAAATTATTTTCCGATTTTAACTACCACTTTGTACTCTTTATTACCCACACCGCCACCCTTTGACCTCAAAAAAAAAATACTTCCCGTAAAGTGGCAACCCTGAAATATTTTTTAAAATGTAGCCCTGTTCAAGACCTATCTTTTGAGACCTCGACCGGGGTCCTAGGGTCACCCATTTGCCCTCCAGAAATTATTTTCCGATTTTAACCATTTCCATATGTCACACAAAACTACATGACCTCTTCACCTTAAACATCTTTTGACGGACGTGTGTCGAAAGGTGGCCCTGTTATTTTCAATGTAAATGGAGAAGTGCGAGGAGAAATAAAAATGGTTTTTTGGTGGCATTGACGGCCGCGACGCGGCCGTCAATGCCACCAAAAAACCATTTTTATTTCTCCTCGCACTTCTCCCCGCCCCCTGGGCGGCACCCCCCCTTCTCCCATCTTTTCTCCCCCGCCCCTTTCCCACCCCTTTTTCCCTTCCCACCCCTTTTTCCCAGTCACACCACCGGCCTCACACACACTGTGCGCACAACCACCAGCAACCACCAACACCTGAATCCATTTTTATTGGACCAGCCTCAGGAATCGAACCTGACACCCTGAGATCACCAACCACACGCGTTAGCCATCTCCACCATTCTCTCATATACTAGTAGTAATTCGAATTTTAATCACATTCTAACTTTTTGTACAATTTTTTCATGCACTTTATTATTCTGTGTTAGATTCGCGATTTTTCGTTTTGACCGTGGCCGAGTGGGTTAAGAGGTCTTCCTCGAATGACGAAGATTGGAAGTTCACTTCCCAGTGGCGACACATTTTTTTTTTTTTTTTTTAGCTTCTAGTTCGCAAAGACGTGTTAAAGTTGCTCTGTTGTCGCGAGTGTTTTTTGGTTGGTTTCCAATTGTATTTTCAACTTCAAAGTTCGAAAAAGTGTTGTCCAAAGTGGTAGCATCAAAATGACCTTTACAATTTTGAGCTTAGGTCGAGGATTAATGCAGTTTTATTTGTTTTTAATCTCTGATAAATATATTTTAGGTGGCTTTTATTCGCGTACTCAATTGCTTTGTCTCGCCAACTATTTACTTGGCGGTGGATCCGAATAATAAAAATTTGCTTTATTTATCCGGCGTGGATTGTGTATTTGCTGTTATAAACTGAGCAAATTTGTCTTGGTTTTTGTTTTTGCTGTTTAATTGAGCAAAACTTTTATCCTGGTTTGTGGACTTACTTATTTCATACAAATACCTAGATACTCATCCGGCGTGGATTGTGTATTTGCTGTTATAAACTGAGCAAATTTTTCTTGGTTTGTGTTTTTGCTGTTTACTATTGAGCAAAACGTTTATCCTAGTTTGTGGACTTACTTATTTCATATCTGTTTCATGTTTGTATGTTTAGCACCTAAAGTGTTTTTCTGTATTTATCTCGGATGAGGAATAGAATGGATTGAAAACAAACCAAATGTTTATCCATAATATACAGAATGCATTGTATATTATATAACAGAATGGAAGGAATAAAGAAACAATACTAGAACGAATACCTAGATTGGCATTCAAAGTCAAAAGATCATGAAATTTTACATTAAATGCTTGGCACTTATACTGAGAAATTTAATTCGGGTTATTTTGCTGCTGTTTAATAATTAACACTAATGTGAATTTGCCATAAAAGAAAATAGGTAGGTACTTTATTAAACTGAACGCGCTCAATATTCTTTTTATTCCACACATCACATATGGAATGAAAAACAATACCTACATTCCATATAGGTATTCTAGAATGAATAAAGAAACACGCTTTACGTATGTATATAGGATTTGCATTATAGAAACCAAATAATAACTTGTTTGCCCTCATTAAAATCAAAAGGATTACAAATAAACTGTAGGTAGGTATTTTAAAAAACGATTCCGTTCCCTAACTCTTTCCTGGATCTTGGTTGAGAATTTCTTCTATGATATCCTTCGGCTTCTCTGGTTATCACTTTACATGAGAAAGATTATTTGCAAGTTCTCAGGATGCTGGAGCATCAATATTAAAGGTGAGTAGAATGTATTATTAAAAATATATGAAAAACGATTCCATTCTTTCAATAATTCTTGTAGGTATGAGATTTTTTTTTGATGTGATCTGCCCGCTCTTCTTACACTTGACAATGAAAGATTGTTATTTGCACGATGTCAAAACATCTATATATACCTCTTTCGTGATTTACGAAAAAAAAATACATACATATTTATTACCTGACTTAATTCTCCTTTTCTAAGTCATTATTATACAAACATTTTAATTAAGAATTTTATGCAACAGAAATTCTATCCGATTTGATTTTTGCTTGCAGAAAAAATTTACATTTTACAAAAAAAGCTGTTCTGATAATGGTTATAAACACATTTTTTTGTAATAAATATGATGTTTTAATATTTAATTTATAAAACTATAACATTCAGTCAAAATGAAAATGTTACGAGCTTTAAATTGACCAAAACTTTAAGTTGTAGTTTAATTGCGTAGGAAAACCGAATTCCATGTCGAGTGCCTTCTTGTTCTTTTAAATCAGTTACATTTATACACATGTAAATATTTTCAAATCGTAGGTACCTAGTATCATCATTAAACTTAAAGATCAAAAATTGAATTAAAGGGGCTTATTGCAAGAGTATTCGAAAAAAAGTCGATCGAAATTCTTGATAGAAAATAAAATAGGTAGGTTCAGACAAATATTATATGTAAGTCAAATAGAAAAATATTAACGAATAAAATTTTGAAATAGCGATAGTAGACTTTAATTCTATTTATAAAATTTGATCGACTTTTGTCAAATAGACTGTCGGAATAAAAAAATTTCCGTTCTATAATCGTTTTGGATGAGAATTTCTTCTGTGATCTTGGCTGCTCTTCTTATCCTTTTGAATTAGAAAGATTATTTTAAAGTTGTCAATACTCTTGAAGCACCAAACATACATGAAAACCTGATTAGATTCTGTCAATCGTTCTTGTATGCAAATTTCTTGTTATGGCTACTCGTGTTACCGCTTTTCAAGAAAAAATTATTTGCACGTTGTCGCGTGCAAATGCTATTAGGTATACATAAGTGACTTAATCTTTCCTTTCTTAAATCCTACACAAGAATTGAAAACAACATTGTATACCAACATTTTTATTAGATTGGTTTAAACTTAAAAAAAGGTTTGCAGAGAAAATTAAGGAAAAAACATCAAATCATGTATACACTTCAAATTATGCATAGTAACAAACAAATTTATAATAAGTAGGTTGGTGTTTCAATATTCGGTTTATTAAAAATATGAAATCAAAACTAAAATTTGAATGAGTTAACCAAAAATTTCACGTATGTAGGTATTTGATTTTGTGAATAATTCCTACATTCTGTTAGGAATATAGTAACTACTGTAAAAACATATTTCATTAGAGAGAAAAAATGAAATAGGTAGGTATTAAATAACCGAAACGTGTGGACTTTTTTATTTAAATTCAGAATAAAACATGACCTTTAATTGGAAGACATTTGATTTGAAATCGGGATCATATTGCATATGGTATTTTACTTATAATTTTATTCATGAACATTTTTACAAAACTTATAGGTACTTAATATAAAAGTATGGGTACACAAAGTCTGATTTTGGGTAGATGAATTTTTAATTTAATGTAAACAAAAAACAGTGAGTTTTTATAATATACAATTTTATGAAATATAAACATACATATCTCAATATTATTAGCATCTGTTAAAAATGCTTCGTTGTCTGAAAAAAAAACGCATAGAAAATATGATGGGATTTACGTATGTCTGTTTTAAAACTGCTATGTTTAATTTATTTTTGTCAAATAATCTTATCCGATCAAAAATATATACCTACATAATATGTACCTACATATGTATGTATTATGTTTTTTTATAAAGCTAATAATGAGATTGAAGTCGAATTATTTTCTGAGTAGTCTAATTGGATATAATCTTAAGTAGACTAATAGACATAACTTAACTAAATCAGCAAAATCTTACCTTTGCCACAAAATATATTTACATGTATAAGACCGGGTTTATTAAATTATATAAATATATTATTTTTTGTTCGTTTCGTTTATTTTCATATAAAATACAACTTACCCTCAATGTTAACTTCAAGCCGACTTTCTTTTTATGAATCTATATTATTTTATTGAGACAAACATAATTTTCTTAGGCAGTATTTTACGGTCTTTTTTTTATTCTATCTACTTTAAGATTATTTTAAACTGCGTTTAGGGCAATTCATGTATTATTATTAATGCAAAAATGGAACCAATGAATACAGAACAAAATTAAAAATTATAAATGATGATAATATTTAAACACAACCTATGAGAAAATTGCGTTTTTTATTTCATTATTATGAATTTGTGTCTATGTATGATTAGGCCATAAACTTTGGAACTAAATTCTAAACCGCGCTTTGATTGTCTTACTGTGCGAATTCGGGATTTATAAAAGCTAATTATAAAAGAAAAAACATAGATACATAGATTCGTTTAGACGATTTTACTTTTTTGCTTGAAAATAAACTAAAAAACAATGTAACATAATAGTTTTAAATACAAAAAAAAGTATTTCCTGTTAAGGATAAATCTATTGCGCCTAATTTTCGTGCTAATATAAATAAAACAACCATAATCAATATAAGGTAGGTAATTTATTTTATTTACTTTTTGGTAAGAATATGACAAAAATAATAAACCAAAGAATAAAATGTCTACGTACCACAAAATTTGTTTGTGATATACAATTTGCTAGTATGTAAAATCGTTCGAAAAATAGGATAATAATCGCCAGTTCCGAAAAATGTGAGATTGTTCAAAAATTTGGCCAAGATAAAAAAAAATACGACAGAAAACAATTAACAACAAAATTTTCAATTTGGCCATATATGTACATACAGAATGCATGTACAAACATCTGTATATTTATAGATTCAGCAAATGTTGGTGCAGCTTAGAATAGGTAGATTTAGATTATATTATTAAGTTTTTCCGGTCCTACTTTCATTTTTTGATAAAAAATAAAATTAGTTTTATCATGCTATCTGAGAAATGCTATGTTTTACAGCGGTACAATGTAAAGACAAGTATTGTGTATGTAGTGCGAAGAAGAAATTACTGTGCCATTTGAAACGTCTGCTATATTTACAATTCATTGTGTTCAGCCAGTTAGGGTGCTTCCGTATCAGCCCTTTGTTCGAAGTGTCGCTTCTGATTCAATGTTGAATTCTATCCCGACGAAACTCGCACTAGCTTTTAAAATTTCTGGTGAATAAAATATTTTAGGGTAGAATAATTTTCAAGTGAAACTCCAAACTCATAATAAGGTTGTTGTAACTAAAATGTGTAACGTAGATTCAAGCAAGGAATACCTAGATATAATTCTTTTATTTTGACTTTAGGAAAATTGGAATTATGTGTTCCAACATATCTCGTTAATGGCTAAAGCGATCATCTCTTTTTACTTTTGGTTTTTAATTTCTCTTTAACGAAATTGGATTTTTAAATCATTGAAAAAGATAGGTACTCTTATACGGTACATACATCTTCGATATTAAACCACATTATGGCTTGAACTAAAACATGTTAATTTTTTACCGGACGGACCCCGTATTGTAACACTTTGGTGTCACAAGGTTAACCCAAAGCTGAATTCAATACACGTCTAGTACACACAGCAATTTAATTATAGATATACTCGTACATACTTTCATCAATCGTCATTATGGAAATACATTTAATTTATCAGGGAGATTTATAGGATTTGGCCCGGCACGTTGCACTGAATTTATAGATAAATTAATATTCAATGTCATTTCAAATAATATATGGGTACACCTACATCCATACGTATCATATAATACATACAAAATATTCCATATATTATTTAAAAGACTAAGGATATTTAAAGAATGCATGAATAATTAATTTAACCAGTACTACTTATGTTAAGCAATAGTTTCCAGGAACATAAAAACCTCATATTATTTTTCTACACGATATTTGATATTCGATACGCAGAATTTGTTTACGTGGCTATTGTTTTTTCGAGAATAGCCAAGTATGTTCAATAACTTGGGAAGGAGTATATTAATTAGATAAGAAGTGAGGGTCTTTTTTACAGAGCATTAAATTTCCTTTAAGAATGCGTCTCGATCATTAATTATGTAAGGTAACCCGTTGTAAAGTTATTAAACAAACAGTTAAAAAGTTCTTAATTTTTTACTATTATCTGCGTAAAAACATTTTCTTAGATAAAAAATCAGCTGAACACGCCTTAAACAGTGACACTTCGGGCAAATAACTAAAACGTTTTTAACATTCAAAAATAATGTCAAATTGTTACATGAAGCTGTACGATATTTAAATGATAAAATAAGCATTAATTATTTTAACTTCGACAATGGCTTAAAGTAACATTATCATTCGGATCTATTGATTCCACACTAAATCGCTCTTATGAGTTTAATCCCCACAAGCAACGTACCTTATTATATTGTTAATAATACGGAGCTTGTTCCACTTAAAAAAAAGAACACATAATTTCAAATTGATTATTAATATGTGCTTAGATCAAAAAACAATAAAATAATAACAAACCGAAATGAAAAGAAAAATAATGAACAATTGAGAAAATCTGTATTAAGTAAAAAAAATATGTTTAGCTTTTGCTTATTTAATTACAATAATTTTATTAAATATTTCTTCTGATTTAAGTTCCTTATTTTATCTAATTTTTAAAATGTTAACTGTATGTGTTTTCCATTGTCTTTTATTTAAATGTTTATTATTTAAAGGTTTCTAATATTTTATTTGTGTTTAAGCATAATAGTTTTATTAAATTTTATATTTAGTGGCTTAGATTTAATAAACATAAATATATATATATATACATATGTTTAATTTGAAAACAAATGAATATGTGTTTTGATCTTTGAAATAGGTAGGTTGAGTTATTGTTGTTTTTTTTTTATCAAAAAACGTTTTACAACAGTTATGTATGTATACTTTAAAAACTTAATAAGAAAAACAAGCAACGGTAATTATATCTATATTATCAACATCAGATTTTCAATATACTTCCATATACATATACATAAACATGTGCATGCATTTATAGAAAAAATATGAAAATCTACTGACACCAAGAGGTATTAGGTTCGAAATTGAAGCTTTTAACATGTTGTTTAATTAAATTGAGGTAATGTATAGTAATATTACCTTTCCTTTGATAGGGACTGGGGCAGAACAAATTGAATTATAAAATATTAGAAGAAATGGGTTAATAATTTATAGGTTCACCTATCAACAGATGAAAGTTTTTGTGCAGAGGAAATACCCACCAGAATATTTATAACTCCTTATGATATAGAAGTCATACAAAGTTATAAATAACATTAGTTATTTATATATATAGTTTGTGCTACAGATAAATAAACAGATCTTTTATTTCGAATTTTATTTTCTTGAAAAAAAAAATGTTTTTTTTTTTCAATGTCAAGAAACATCAAGTTCGCTTAGGTCAATTAAGTACCTATACAGTATTTAAAACCGCTGAAGTTTATCAATGAATAACACAAGGACCTACTCTTGTTATGTTGAACATCTAGCTTATACCAAAAAC
Organism: Epistrophella euchroma; assembly: GCA_947049315.1. Lineage (NCBI taxonomy): Eukaryota > Metazoa > Arthropoda > Insecta > Diptera > Syrphidae > Epistrophella > Epistrophella euchroma. The sequence goes on along the minus strand of OX346248.1, from coordinate 66,011,140 downwards.
TTGATTGTACTATTGTACATATTTTTGGGTTTAACAGACTCCAGTCAATTAAGATTATTTTTCAGAATACCACAAAATATAGGGATCAAAGCAGCTTTCTTTTCAGAGAAGAACAAAGAAAATTCTTAAAGTACGTAGTAGCAACGTTTCGATTTTTTTAGAGATACAAAAGGTTAATATTGTAGGTATGTAAGTACATGCGGTTTTCCCAAAACTTAGTACGGATTGCCAACTCTTTTTACATTTTACTGCCTGAACAGAATCAGAATGGAGACGGAGCTGCAACTGGAGCCGCAGCTGGAATAGCTGTCAAAATAATGAGTACACCCAAATTAAATGTTGCGAACCCAAGACGGAAGAGTTCGCCAACTTTTAAATTTTCAGGTGCAGAACTTTTGACGTTTAAAATTGTATGAAGAAAAAAAACAACTTCTTGCATCGGCAAAAAATATTACGGTTATTTATGTCGCGAAAAAATTATTAATTAATAGGAAAAATATTAGAAGTAAAAAATGTGAATTCTGAGCTTGTTTACAAGAATTTTGTTGTTTTTCTTCTTTCAAAGCTGTATTGTGAGTGCTCAAAAAATAGAACGCATTACACTTTTTGACATCTTTTGCAGCTCCGTTCAACATTCTATTTTGTTCAGGCAGTTTACAAATTTTGGTGGAAGTATTTCCACCGATGAAGAGCCCTGGTCCTGCGGCACGACTTTTATAAACATAACTGTTCTAAATTGGCATGTCTATAGAGTAACTTCCTATAGGGTGAAATATCGCGTGCAGCGGTTTTTTTTTTTTCGGTGAAACAAAGTGCTTTGTTTAAGCCAGTAAAAAAATAAATATGCTATACCTTAATTATACGGCCCTATCGAGGTAACCGTCAGGTGAGCTACGTATACAGTTTCGTCTAATGTAGTAAACTAGTGGATTTATCTATAAAGGAAAAAACTGATAATAACAAACTGAGTTGGTGTAACTGGAATTATTTAACATGTTGACAAATTCAAGTGCTAATTTGAGCCATGAAATGAAATTGAAAAAAAAAAGAGTTGGTTTAAATTAACATAAAAATAAATATATTTAAAAAACAAAAGTTATTTTTTTTATTTTTGTATTTTTCGTAAATATTAAAACAATAAAAATGATCTAGAACATAATGTATACAAAGATTAAGTTTGATTCCATGTAATCAATAGGTAAAAAATTCAATTTCATTTTTATATTAATAATAAACACAGCGTTATAAGGCTGTTACTGTATTCTTTTTTCTAAGATTATTTAGAAAAAAATATAAAGTTTTATGGAAACTAAACATATGTATATATATACAAATGTACATCGAGTTCGTTTATTAAAAATCTAAATAAATTTTTCATATAAATATAATAAAAAAAATCTTTCGTGTTTTTTTGCTATTTCTTGAAAACAACTTTTTAACCTTTGTTTCAATATACAGCGTCTCTACATTTGCTATTTAGCTTTTTATAAACCCCGTTTTCTGAATAATACTATAGCGAAATATAGTAGGTAATGGTTGCAAAATTTTGTATTTCATCATACGTTTGAACAAATAATATGGCAACTAAAAAAGTATTTATTTCCCCTTACATGAACAAAATTTTTAGTCTATTATACGTTTTTGAATACTATTTATTGTTAAAATTAGCTTAACAACTTAACTGTTTCAATCAATAGCATGAACAAATCTGCACAACACAATAACACACAGCACACAGTATTCCATTTAAGTGAAGAATTATTTAATTTAAAGCTAACAATAGGTAAGTGAATACATAATCTGTGAATAATAGTATCTAATTCACTTAAATATTCTAATATTTACAGACTGTTTTTTTTTCTTGTTCGGAAACCTGTCGAGGCTATTCTCTCTGATGTTCTTTGTTCATGCTATTGAAATTCAATAACAGCTTGTACATCCTTTCCAATTATATATTATATGTTAATAACCTATTTCTAAATCTATCTCAAGTGTGACTTGCAAGTGGTTGTAACGACGATGAAAAGGATAACAATGGCTGCGAAGACGATGGTGACTCATTAACAGGATTAAACAACGATGAAGGAGAAAATGAAGGCGACATCGTCGTCATAGACGATGTTGCAATTAAATTCATTGGATATTATCCTCTGTCATCGTCACGAGCCTCGAAAAGAGTTCGCAACCAGCCTTGGATCATATTCCACCAGCCGGCTGCGAACCCTAGTGGTCGCTATACATCTTCGCTGCCCATTTTTAGCAATTCGAATTTTTTTTTAGCTATTTTTGAATATAAAATATCTATTGGCTGTGAATGATCATATAAACTAGGTGCTTGTAATATAATTAATGCTGTGCCAAGTATACACGCTATTGTAAATATCCAAAGAAATAAGCGGTCCAAAACCATTGCAACATACTTCCAGTCTTCCTCCACCTGAAAAAAGCACAATATATTTATATTTTGAATAAGAACCAATTAAAATAACTACATTTATTTTAACGAAGTAAAAATCAATACCCTAAAAAATTAATTTATAAATAAAAGATAAACGTCTAACTTCATCGATTTTGTTATTAGGGGTATTCATACAAAACCATCGTAAACGTCTTAAACTTCGTAAAGTTGTATGGAAATTCCGACGTTTAAGACGTCTCGTTAAGGCCGTCTTCGAGATAAACAACCTTTTTCAAAACAGTTTTATGGCTAGTACTGTTAGTTTTTGAGCTACAAAAAAATTTCGATTTTCCCTCTAGGGAATCACCCAAAAATCTTATCATCAAAGTTTGATGAAAATCGCTTCGGGCTGTAGGCCGTCCAAGTAACATCGTTAGAGCGAGAAGAAGCAAATCTCTTCTTGTAAAGCTTTAAAAAAGTGATGTCCCTATATTTTTTTCACTTTATATGGTTTTGAGTATCTAAGCATTATTCATATTCAAAAATATGCCTATGAACTGTAATGATTGAAATCGGTAGGAGGGTTCTCCTTATTATTTAAAAAACTGCGTAGTTTAGCCTTGAGTGTTGTTCTAAGCCGCCATTTTAAAAAGACGAATTTTAATCCGTATCTGGCTTTGTTTTAAGCTCTGAAAAAAAACGATTTTTCGTATTTCAAATCTTAAAAAAAAAAGTAAAATTTATACCAAAAGCATATTTAGGTAAATTTCTTTTAAGAAATTTATAAAAAGAAATAGGAGTAATTCTCGTGCTATTGTTTAATAATTTATCTATTTATTTTTTGAAAATTTTCTTAATCAAAAAAAAAAATTATTTTATTACATTACTTAAATATAATTGATTGATATTCTTTTGTTTTTCTACCAGCTACCACGATACGAACACAGTAAACCTGTATTATGACCTTTGCTTCTATTCATCTATGTAGTTTATGAATTTAATTTTAGACGAGCAGTTTTCGAAATTTTGTGCGTATATTTTTTCGCCACTTATTATTAAACTTTATTTTTTTTTAATGTTAAGAATTTTAATACCATATATGTAAGTAGGTTATGTTACACAAAACAAAAGAAGTTTCCATAAATAAATACCTAAATTGAATTTGAATACCTACAAATATTTTATTGCGACACAAACTGAAACTTACGCTCTCAAATTTGTCCTTATTTCTAACATGTTGCGCAATGAATCGAGAACCTTCTATTGTCTTTTCCATTTCTCTTGCGTATGGTTTGTCGAACGTAGGACTAATATCGGCAGCACAGCAGCCAGGACTTAAATCACCGTTACCCGATGGGCTAAAGAGATCATCATCTCCACCAGGAAGAGGCAGTGCTGATGGCAACGGAGGGTCACCAAAACATGGACCTATAATGCCAGAAGGAGCAATTTCAAAACGGTGAGTAGATAAAGCTGCAATTGATAACAATTTTGTATATTAAAATTATTCGTTAGACAGTATATACATATGTCTTGTATATTTGAATATTTTATTTTAAAATTTGGTTCCAAATTAAATCACGAGTTCCTGTATCATGTGTTCTAAAACTGATAATTTATTGAATACCTACTGTGTTATTTTTCTAAAATACATGATAATTATAAATTATATTAATTTTTAGAATAGTTTTATTATTCTATACATGATAACAGTAACACTGTTTATTAACTTCAGGCGCGTCTGAGTTTAATACTGTCCATAAAATTAGGTTTTTCACAAAGAAAGTATTTCCAGGGTCAGTAACCTAAGCCTTGAAGACCAAAATTGATATGTACATAGATTTATTCAAACAGTTTTGTTATATACAGTATATGTATATGTATTTTATATCTACTTAGTGCCAGTTGCATATTCGTGGCTCAAATATTGATGCATAGTTCATCTCTTTTAACTTACCGATTTCGGCGGATTAATTGAGGTTCAACGTAGGTTTAAGCATGTAATTGGCCTTTAACACATACCTAACTGAATTCTGAACCATCGTTGAACCTCAGTTAATCCGGCGAAATCGGTGAACTTTAATTGCTGACCCATCAGGGATCAAATATTGAAGTACAACTGCCCTTGAGTTTAATATAATTTGGTCAATCAAAAAGGTCACGTAACAGGAGTTTTTGTAATAAAAATCCTTTTCGATAAAAAATTGAAAGAAAATTCCAACTCTTACGTTGGTATGGACAATCAAGGTTTACAAAAAGTGAGGGATATATCCCGAAAAAATGTTACTAGCTCCAGCCGCAAAGCCAAAAACCAACAAATCAAATTAAAAAAAAACATAAATCCCCAAAACTAAAATGAACAAAAAAAAATCCTTAGCTATGGGAAATCTGTGTATAACGATTTTAGTTTTATGGTACTGAATACTGAAACGAAAAGAAAATTTGTTTACCTACCTCTACCAAGAAAGTGACTCTAGACATGCCAATAAAAGTACTGTTTATTCTATCCCGCAGGGCTAGGGACCCCTGTCGTCGAGTGGCACACTTTGTGGACCCAGATTAATTTTGTAAGTCCCACGAAGCGCATTAATGAACGCCCATTTTTAATAGCGATAAATTAGCTTTGTTCGTTGAACTTATCCCAGGGTTGGCCCATGTTTTCTTGTCAAAAAAGCTGGGTTTTTCGATTCTCAAAAAACACTATAGGGCTCTCAATTGTGTTGTTGACAAGCAAAAAAGAATTTCTGTACTCGAATAATTAAAACTTAAAATAAGTATAAAAAATGAATAAAAACAACTTTAAACGTTTACATTTTATTATCCTATTTTATTTTATTCAATTAGTATTCTATTTAATCTAATTTCCATCTTAAAAACAAACAAGCACGAATCTTCAACAAAATTAATGCCTAACAACTTTTTTCACTTTAGCAGTTTATTCGTTACCTCAACTCGCCCCTGTAAAAAGAACCAAGATCTACTTCAGGACGAGTTCAGGGCGATCCCAGGTTTCGAAAAACAGAGAATTTGATTTTCAGGGCGAGTTCAGGGTTTTCAAAAAAAAAAAACAACCATTTGGGGTGACTTCAGGGCTCAACGAACCACTGTTTTAATATGACATTTTTAAGTTCATTATTTGTCTTAAAACACAAGTCAAATTTCAATTTATAAGTTCGTCGCAAATTTTAAATTTGCACGCATTAACGCGCTTCTCGCAGCTTTTAAATAATTTAGTTATTAAAGAAATTACAACTTATATATCAGTGTAACAGGGATTTTAACTTCTCATTGAAATGTATTGGTCAGATTTGCCGACATTGACATTTCTCCGCGTTTTGATGTCTCAGAATGCGAATTCAAAGTTTTCGTACGTTTGTGATCCTTTTTTCGAGCGGCCTTATCTCGAAAACGAATAAAGATATCGACTTGGGATAGATATTATTTTACAGACAATAACGTCATACCGTGCAGAAAAAGTTGTCAAAAAATTCAATCAACGGTTCCCTTATTATAGTTTAAAAAGTTATAACAAGACATTCATCTCGAGTACAAATACTGCTATCGACTTCGAAGAAAAAATGGTATGAGGCTTAAAAAAATCAAGGGCCAATTTTGTTTAAATTATTTTCTGCTCGAATATCTTCAGAACACACAATGATATTGACTTCTGGCTAATTTGATTCTATACACAATACCATAGCTTGATAATTGGTAAAGTTTATATAAAAAATTGACACTTTTTTTACAGCAAACTGCCCAATCCGTATAACTTTAGTTACAAAGCACAGCAGTGGTATGTATCTGTTATAAATTGGATTTTCTATGAGGTCGCATTTAAAATAGATAAACGAAACAAACAAAATAAAAGAACAGTTATAAATTGGCATACCTATAGTCACTTTCTCAACAAAAAAAAAACTGGAAGGATGCGTAAAAGGTACCTGTACATGCAGGACGCAAGTGCCATATCAATCCTCAGTGTTAAAGTTTTAAAAAATAAAATGAAAATAATATAGACTCGGTAGTCTGATGATCGGTGATCCAAACTGTAAAACCTTGTTGGTACCCTCACCTTTGACGCCATACCTAGACAATACTAAGCAGTGGCTTAGGAAATTTGGGTATTTTTGATCTGGGCTTGTGAATTTTGGATTTGATAATTGCATTTTGGTTTGTGGATTTTGTGGTTCAGGATTGAAAATGTCTGGATTTTTGAAAGTGTGGGTATTTTTGGCTTTGGGATTTTGGTTTGTATATAAGTTTTATAATAATAGGAACTCGTATTTTAATAACTGAGTGACTTACCAGGTATTCCATAATCACCACTAAACCGTTTTGTATCATAGTTAACGAATTTTTCGACGTCTGGGGGTAGATGAAATACATCTGTTAATACTTCAGGCTGCTGTTCATCTTCATTTGGTTCATCTTTTTTCGGCCTTTCAATACATAGAACTTTTGGTAAAATTTGAATAAACAGCCTTTGTACCCATGGTGCCATTTTATGCGTTACAGGTGATCTGAATAAAATATATGATTAAAAACAAAAAAAGCCCTAAAATGAAAATATACCTAAAGTTTACGTTTAATACAGCAATTGTCACAACTACGGATAGAGTGACCAACATCATAGTAAACAGCAAGTATTTCCCAAGCAATGGTACTGTCAGTGATGTCGGGGGTATAATTTCCGCAAGTAGCAAAAAAAACACAGTCAACGACAGAAGAATACTTATACAGAGTGAAATCTTTTCACCTGAATCACTTGGCAAATAAAATACAAGTACTGATAAAAATGATATACCCACGCAAGGTATTATTAAATTAACGGTATAAAAAAGTGTTTTACGCCTCAATGTTAAATTAAACACAATATCCAAGTAGGGTTCTTCACAACAACTATAAAACTTTTCGTTTCGTACTGCTGGTACTCGCATTATATCCCATTCGACTGATATATAATAATCCTGTAAATCGATTCCAACTTCGATGTTATCCGAATCGGCAGTCTGTTTTAGATGACGTAAATCAACCTGTTAAGTCGTTTTAAAGTTTAATTATTAGGTATTGATCTACATATTTATTAATATATTTTTTAAACATTTATATCTGTATAGGTACCCCTCTAGCTTTGTTATAAATATTCATTCTATCTACCAACAACATTCTATTTATCAACAACCTTACTGCCTGTTATAATTGGTTGGCATGTAAGACTCGTCCTTTATTCTTTTATCTTACCATATATCCATCATAAGTCCATGATCCAAACTTCATGAAGCATGTTTGTTCATCGAATGGAAAGTATTCAACGTCAATTTCGCAAAACGACTTGTAAATAGCAGGTGGTTTCCAAACAACTTTACCCGTATGATGTAAAATGGCTTTAGTCATTATTGTAACTTCATAATTGCCATCGGCGCTAAAATATGAAATATTGTTAAAAAAATAAATTCTTGTACTATATGTACCTACATAAAATGTTTATTAATTTTGTTTATCATGTACAGTAATACCCGGATAAGTGCCTATTGCTTAAGTGCCTAACCTGCACCTTTTATTTTTTAGAACCAAAATTTTGAGGATTTTATCATATAGTACCTTTCGCTTAACTACCTTCCCCGCTTAATTAAATTTTATTTTGTATACTTTTATTGGAATTTACCTGAAAAAAAAAACTTTTAAGTACACAAATGAAATCAGCAGAAAAAGACAAAAGCTTCTTTTCATCTAGCGCTTCCTTTTTAAAAGGTTACCGGTACTATTCAGTTGATATAATGTTCTATTTTTTTAATAACATTAAATGTTTTTTGTTGTCAATTTATTTTATTTTTGTAAATATAGAGGTTAGTGCTTTTGTGCACCAACCCGCATAAGTACCTCTGAAAACGAGGCATTTATGGTGATGCACTTATCCGGGTTTTACTGTATGTATAATTTACATTAATATGTATGTATAATTTACATTAATAAAAAAGTGCCTGTTTCAAAATGTCTGAGTTTACATTTTTACATGTTAAGCGATGAAAGTGAACATGATAAAAATGGGTCTCGTAATTTTGTCTGTACTGTACAGTAGGGCTTACTGTACTGGCGTAATGGTTAGTGCGTTGGACTGTCATGCCGGAGGTCTGGGTTCAATACCAGCCGCTTCCACCATAAGTTTTTTTTTCAGGCTACTGCCTCTTGCAAGGAATTGACAAATCCTCCAAGAGTATCCCTTGTCATAGAAAAGTGCCGCTCGTCTTAGCAGTTTTGATTCGGCAGTAAACTGTAGGTCCCCTCCATTCCTGCAGACACGCACACAGGAACGGTTGAGAGTTGTAAATCACTAGGCCCTGGTTCTGCATGAGCAGTTGTGTCACCAAATTTATTTATTTTATAGTTGTAAGTAGTTTCAGGTAGTTTCAAGTAACTAGTTTAAGTAGTTAAGTATAGCTTTTAGTAGTTCTTAATTAGCTTTAGTGTGGTATACTCGTAAATAGTTATGTATTTTGCAACTTTTATATAATAAAAAAAAGTCGATAAGAAAACCGAATTTCTATAAATTTTACTCGGTCAAAAATAGCACCGCTAAGAATTTTAATCTTAATATAGTTTTAAAGCCGAAAGGCATTAGTATTAAGTAAATAACTTAACTTAAAACGCCCGCATTGGACCAGTATGTTTGTTGTAAGTTAAGTAAGGTAGCTTTTTTTTTTATAAATTTTTGTCTATTTTTAGGTTAAAAAATAAAAATAAATTAAAAAAAAAAATCCCATAGGATCGGTACTGTACCATTGGCAACCTCAAATTGGATATTTAACTGCTGAATATTTCTGTGCCGTAGTTTTAAGTCCACATTTTCGTGTCTGGATATTGTTTTCGTGTTGGTGAGAAGTGGTATTTTATTTTAAATGGTTGATTCACAATAACAATTCATTTAAATTGTATTAAATTACAAAAATAATAAATCGTGCTCTTTTTATTTAGGTAATTTTGGACTGTGAGCGCCATCTAAAGTAAAGTAAGTCAAGTAAATACTACTACTACTACTTAACAATCTTCTAACTTAAAAGCTCACACCATTTCCACTTTTTGTCTTGGCGAAAAATGTGTGTTCCATTTTAACTTATCAAAAAGGAAACAGACCATATTGAATAATTAACACTGCTAGCCTTTTTCAAGTTTTTAAAGTAATTTGTATATGATTGGCATGAGGTTTTCTATGTTGCCATGGTGTGGAAAGGTTAGAAACCGCAATGTTTAAGGGTATAGGAAATCACATTAAAATACTTTGTACCGAATCGATGTTTCTACACCTCGAAGCACAGACAAACCGACCAACACTATGGCGGTTTGTTTGTCTGATCAACACCATTTTTTACTTCCCATTCATCGTAACACAAAAGCAATATGCACTTTATACTTGCCCTAAAAAGGTAGTGATAATAATAAATATAAAGAAACGTACTTATTATACAAGACAATATCTGGAAGCCAAATGTGTTCGGATGGTACATGAAGCGTATCCACACCCCCGTAGTCATCAGGATTCCATTTAAGTTTGTAATCATTCCATTCCTGCAAAATAGAACATCATAATGTAAAGTTAGGTAAGCGCATTAACATTAAAGAAGGACAAAAAATGCCAATTTTTAACAGTTTTGTTTACACCGATAGGAAGTCGCGCCCGCGCGGATTTCGTATTATCGCACATACTTTTAATGGAAATAAGCTGTTAATTTTCATAAATTGGCAATTCGTTAGGCTCTTTATTAAATTACTGTTCATTACTGACGGCCATGGGTCCGCCAATGGGCATACTTCGGGTAACAATATTTTTATTTTAAGTCATAAGTTATAGTTGAACAGTTTCTCGGCATTAAAATATAAAATTTTAAACGCGCATAAACACGGCTTAAAAAAAATTATTCCATACGGCAGCGAAAGGCCCTAGAACTAACCCTCATTCCTATAATAGGCTTTGTCCCAGTTCGGAATGTAATAGTTACCATATTGACAAACAACTAATGCTTACCTGTTCCACCCACACATTTGTTGTCATAATTTGGTTTTTTAAGTTCTGAAAAAATAGATAAAAACATGGTTTCAGGACTTTAAATAAAAAAAATGTATAACTCTTTTTATATAATTATGAGCAAGTAAGTTATCTTTAAATGACTTAGAGCCCTTTGCACAAAAGATTTCTGAAAGCACTAACCTCGGATTTTTAAATAAATAATTGAGTTTTACCAAAAAAAAATTCGATGAAGAGGAATAACAAAAGCAATAGAAAATTTGATCGTTGTTTTTTTTTTTTTTTTTTAAGTATAGAATAAAATTCAAACTGAAGATTTTTTAAGTCCAATGCGTTTTGCCCGCACGACAGCATTTAACTGATGAGCCCAATTGTCGTGCCTTTGCGATACACATTGGTCTAAAGGTGCAAAAAATCTTCGATTTGAAAACATTTTTTTTCTATTTACATTTAAAAAATTATACCTCTCTACGTTCTCTGGATAAATATTTAAATTTTGAATATCTCTTACGTCAAATTTAAGAATTTTTTACGAAAAATCAAGTCAAGTGTAAGATTTTGTTTATTTTTCAGTGTGTTTTGTGTTTGTTGTAGTTGTTGATTGTGAAAAAAATATTCATATCCAATTGTTAAGTTTTGTCCGTTCGTGTACATGAAAAAGCGTGAAGCGTTTATTTGTTTATCTTATCTTGGATAGTTACCATCTGTTTTATGTGTTTATCGTTTTTTTTTTTTTTCCTGCAAGGCCCTTATCGTATAGAAGTTCAAATTTCTTCCATTTTTTTAAGTTCTTATTTGAAATTTTACAAACTTGGAATATACTCAAAAATATATTTATAAATTTTGTAATAGAACCAATAAAAATAATAAAAACATGCTCATCTTGATAATATGTATTTAATAAGTTTATAATTTTGAATTTTAACTAAGTATTACCACTACTTTTTGCTAACGCAAAATCAATACTTACAACATCTATCAGTTGTGATAGTCTAAGACCCATTTTGACCGTTAAACGATCAGAGTTATTGCCAACTGGTCGGATTAACCGATTGTAGTTACTTAGTAGATCGTCGTATAAACGTTTTGCATCAGGGTTGCCAAGGCCGCCGGTGGCAAAATGTAGCGCTATGAATAAAGCTGCAAACAGCAAGCTCCCCATCTTAGGCCAGGTCCACCCCTTAAAATTATAGAAAATAACTAGTCAAAAATAAAGTTTTCATAGTGAGAAAAGTAAGAAAGAAAAGCCCAAAAATGTGTCGAAGTTTATATGTATATATAAAATAAAACTGGTTTAAAATTGGTAGAAATTGACAATTTTGGGAAAAAACAGAGAGTTGCGAAGCTGTCACGCCACCAAATTTAATTTAACTTGTTTTTGCTGATAATAATTTAACTTTTTTTTGTAAACAAGAATTATTTATAAATGTATGTTACGTATTAAAGGGAACGTTGTTATGCTTTGCGTGAATTTATCTCATGATCCACTAACGCTAAAGAGTTGAACATGGGTCCCCTATGGTTGCTCAAGTAAGCAACTGCGAGTTCGAAGTTTCTGAATTTATTGGTTCTTAAGCTAGAAGGAGTCTAAAATTACTCGAGCTTATTCCTGTGCAAAGGTTATTGACGAGAATTTAGTACTTTTATTTACCAAAATTTTCAAAAAAGTGATTTTTCAGAACTCTTAAAAATATTTAAATTTTTTTTTAACTCAAAAAATAAACTTTAACATGTTTTTATTGAAACTCTTTAAACAAATAAAACACACGACTGGGATCGCACGAACTCGCTCTTGTGGTAAAAGCTGTTGGCAATTTTAAAGATTGTGTTAGTAGTTTTCTTCATACAAATAAAATTAATAATAATAATAATTTTACTATAATTCATATAAAGTAACTATGGGGACATTGAAAATGACTTTTAATTTATATTTTATGTCCCATTTTTCCATTAAAACTAAAGTGAATACCTACATAATGTACATAATGTATTTAATGTCGCTTTCCAATTGACAAAAAATTATTTTTTTTACTAACCCCATTTTCATACCCCATATTCAATCAAAAAAATCGTTTTTTTTTTTTTTTATCTGAGATTGAAATTCGTATACATCGATTTCAAGTAGGCGTTTCTCCTACTTGCACACTCAACTGCATTGCTTTGGTGTGTTTCTTTTCTGTAAAAATGTTAACTATTGCTAACTCTGATCGTTCTTAAACTCGGGAAGTGCAACATTTATTAACACTATGACGTCATAAAATCGTTCCCAAATTCCAGTGTTGATGTGTCAGAATGTTACACTTTGTAACATTTTCCAACTCATCTAGTCCATATGAATTAAAAATGTTAATCTGTCAAAAGAATCTGAACTTGGATTTTCATTTTGCGGTTATCTTTTGCTTACATTTTCTCCTTTTGATTACCTACTTAAATTTCGGTATTTTTTAATTTTATTTTTACTGTCGATTTTGGTTTTTATAATTGTCTTGTGTTAATTACTAATTAATTTTCTTTTTCCTGACTGTTTTATTATAAGGTAGATTTCTTACAAAAAAAGAAAAGCTTCGGTATCTATTTGGAATGGAAAGAAGTTGCAAACATTTTCTCAATTTTGCGTGATGATTCGATTTTGTACAAAAATAAATAAATAAATAAATTCAATTTATAAATTGTGTGCATTTTTAAAGTTGTAAAAACAATGTTTCCAATAAATTTGTTGCAATCACAACACCCATTTTGTTTGATAGTTCAACAATATTTTTAACTGAGCGTTCCTTAATGAAATGTTACAAAGTGTAACATTTTGTTAACAATGACAGTTCAACACTTTTTTTTTGACAGATCGACAAAAGTTAACATTTCACAGAAAAGAAACGCACCACTGGCCTTTCTTTTAAGACCGCACTTTATCGAATAATAAGGATTGACATTTTTATTTTTACTACCTACCTCCATAATACGTACATAGATACATATACATAACATACAAAAATCCGGCAGAGTATGTACCTAACTACCTACATTTTTCATCCAATTTTTACTTGCTATATAGGTACTATACGGCAAGTTATGGATTCGTGCAAACAATGGAACTGGAGATAACAATCAAACTTGACATAACGATTTTCTTCAAACTTGGAGCATAAAATTTTTGGTGATTCCCTAAGGGGAAATCGAGATTTTTTTTTTGGCTCAAAAAAAAAAAAAAAAATGGTTCTTAGTTTTTCAAATGCCATTCTATAATTTTTTCGACGCTACAGACATTTAGCAGATTTTATAGCGATAAAAATGGATTAAGAATCTGTCACAATCTGCCACGGTTGAAAGAAATCCTCATAAATGGTAATTACCAATACGTGGTTAAATTAATTTTAAAAAATAGCTTTTTTCCTAGGCTATACAATAAAATTAAATGCAAATATTCAAGCGACAAGGGGGAGGTAAATATAATTGAACGGAATTATCTAAACCAAATATAAAATAAAATTAATTTTCTTTGGACGCGAGATTTATTGATTTTTCATTTCAAATTGGATTTCACTTCGCATTAATGTATAAACTAGGCTTAGTAATTAAAAAAATTATACATATTATGTCATCTGTGTAATATGAAAAAAATGTTGAAATATGAATTCATTGTTTTCTATGTTTAAAAATAATTCGGACTTAAATTATTTTGGTCATTTTTAGCTAGGAACAGTTGTTCATTTTTATTTTTAATTTTGGACACAAACTTTATTTTCAAGTGGAAACCGTGTATTTGACCAGTCACCAGCGAGTGTTTTGTGCCAGAGCAAACCGATTTTAACAAAGTAGCCAAATTAAGTTCACACGAGCTCTGGATTAGTTTCAAGTCAATGTGGTTTTACTTTTTTTGCAAGAAAATATAGGTATTTAAAAAATATTATTTTTGTTTTTTTTTTTCTAAGCACATATAAATAAAAAGTTATATCTTTATATGTTTTGTACCTAAGTTCAGTTTTTTTACACATTGAAATTCAAATGAAGTACAAAATTAGATACTACGATTGAATCAGAAGTGACATAAATACCCCTACTTTCAAAAATTAAAAAATTGTAGCATTCTTCAAGTGTTGTGTATTGCGGATAAAACAAAATGACTACGACAACCATACATACATTAATAATAAAACAAAATATATACGTTTATAAAATGCCACACCCTTATATCTACAGTGTTTTTGTTTTCATTTTATAGAAGGCAGTAAATTTAAGAGTATAGAAAAGAGAACATCTGGTGAGAGAGGACACAGGCTCAAAAAATATTACCTCCAACCGCCCACCCACAACCTCACCCAAACATTAATCTATTATTCGGCATCGTGTTTAAAATGGGTTGCTTTTAAGTAAAGGCGTAGGCAAGTAGATACAAGTCTAATTCATGCATCGGTGTATCTCTTTGGTTGTTTGATGGCAGAAATGTAAAGTGTTAAATTTTAGCTACAAAATTAGAAGAAGGAAGAACCAAATATCTATATACACTAACTGTACTTAACTAGCTAGCTAAGTCTACAAACATTTGAATGTTCCTCATCTAAGGTTCAACTACATACATATATACATATAATTAAATATGATAACAAGGGAGATTACGCCCTTGTTGTTAGTTTAGTTGCTATCTAAATAAACTCTAGTATAAAATTCTACATTTAAAGTTTTAAATAAAATGACTCAATGGATACAAATAATATTCATAACGAAATTGGTTACAATTATTGCAATTATAAGCAGGTATATTACCTAAATGAACCTATAGCCACAGTAACATGGAAAACCATAAAGAATTTGAATTAATCTCAGAAAATTTAATTACGCTTCCTTTTGCAAAAATTAAAAAAAAATCAGTGGTAGATATTAAATAAAATACACGATAGGAAGACACTTACACGGTAGAATTGTTCTTGTGGCTGAAATAACTTAGCTTTGTACCTATAAATATGTGTGTGCATACATATACGTATGTACATACATTCAAACATAAAAAGCCATACATACATGTATATATGTATGAAATTCAATAATTGCTAATATATATTATGAAATGGTTTATATCGAAAATGATTAAAGCCTGTTGAATTATTATTGAGAAAGTTTAAAAATTAGTTTGAAAACATTCAGCTCTAGAGGAGCAATTCAAAATTGTATGAATTACGCAAGTGCAGCACCACATACATATACCTACATATGTACATAGGTATATGTTTGAGTTAAATTTTAATAATTTAGATAAACTATCCCAGAAAACCGAACCAGATACCAAGCATGACTTCACTTGTTTTAATTTTTAAATAAAATAAATTAAATGATATAAAATATGCACATCAAAAATACAACAACTAATAAATAAAAGCACAATAAAGTACTTACTAGACAAAAAACAAATCTTTTTGTACCTACTTAAAGTGTTTGTTTTTTTGGTTGTTTTTTTTTTTTGTTTTAAGTTAAGTTAACTGCCTCTACATATTAGTTAGAAAAAATGCAAGAAAATATCTCATTTTTGAGTTCCTGTTAATTTTCTTTTATGGCATTATTTTTCGTAGTAACCGAAAAATTACCATAATATGTACATACCTAAATACATTTCTTCTTATTAGTTCGGCTGATTTTGTTTCTATTGTGTAAATTGGTGATTACAAGTAATCAAAGTACCTACATTATATTGTACTTCAAAAAATCATACAAATGTTTTTTTTTAATCACAAAAAGTTGAACAAATATTTTTAATAGGGGAGAGTGGGGCTAGAAGTAATAGGGGTAAAAAGTGACAGCTCAAAATTAAAGGGTTCCCCTGAAAATTAAGAAACGCGTGAAAACTATCTGAACTTCAAAGCTCACGTAAAGTGTTTTTTAGCTGTGAATTGGAAATCAAAAAGAAAAGTTATGAGCAGTTCCCAAAATTACGTTTGTAACTTTATTTTTTTTTGGTATTCCTCTTCACTCGGAAGAGATTCAGTGCCTTATTGCTGATTGTTTTTGTAAATACGTATACAATTTTCAAACACATTTTCGGGAACCAAGACGATGGAAAATGGTTTTAGATGATTGTACATATTACGTTTTTGTTAATTTTTGTTTCCTTATTTTGAAATCAAAAAAAAAAATCCGTATAAGGGTTATCGTCGTCAAGAAAAGGTTGATGAGAAAAGGGGTACTTAATGTGTTTTAATGACTTGCCAATTAATTAAATTCTTATATGTTTATATCTAATATTCGTTTTGAAATATTTACTCTTTTTGTGACTACATTCAGTTCTTTTTTCAAAAATTAATAGTGATTTCGATTTTTTTAGAACATTAAAAATTAAATGATAAAAATAGTGATTTTTAGACTTAAATATTCATTTCATGTGTTTTGTGAAATTTGAACATTGCCAAAATAAGCGACACCCTAATGCACATATACAATTAAAAACTTGGGTTGGTTTTGTTAATTTATATTTTATAATTAAAATAAATATCCTTTAAATTCCAAAGAAAATTTGAGAATTGTTAAAAATTATCGAAGATCTATGTATGTATGTATATGTGTATGCACATATGTAGGTACATATATGCAGGATTATTTAAATAATTAAAAAAAAAAAAAATCGAAATATTTTGTATACCTACATAATAATGTACCTATAATTTGTGTCCATACATTTTTGAATAAAGTCTTGTTGTTCAAACATTATTTGAACATAGTAAATGTTTTGTTATCTGCCGATTCAAATTTATAATATAAAACTAAAATGCAACAATAGATAAGATATCGGCACTCTGCTCTTCTTCTTATCTCTATAAGGGATGAGCAAGAGTACAATTTCAAGTGTGTTATCTATAAGCTGCATTTTTTTATTATTTTTTCTTTATCTTTTTATGACGGTCAGAAATAGTCTGTACTGTTCATTTTTATCGAAGTAGGTATGTTTAATTTAGAATATATTTAGTGATACAAATTTGTAAATTTGTATAAATAGTTCTGTTTTGTGAAAATAAAATTCAGTAATGTATTTTACAACTAATCTAATGTACTTATTTTGTACACTTTTAGAGGGATGATTATTCAATGAAAAACTGCAGTTCGAGATAAACAAAAAAATAAAAACCTAGAAGTGCAAAAATCATATATACATACATAAAGAAAGAATGGTCGTAATTGTACGAGTTTCGCTCCTTTGATGTAACACTTTATGACCTCTATACCATACGAAATGTCTCAACAAGTTTTCTTTTTTTGTAAGAGCATAGTTCTATATGTCGTGTAGGAAATGTTTTAAAATGGTTTCATTTCTCTCGGGTTTAACTTTAATCTCACGATAATATCGAATCTTAGGCTACGGTTTTGGATGCTCGCTTATATTTTAAAAAACACGTGTTTTTTGTGTTATTGCTTCAAAGCGCGCGAGTAAGCGACTAAAGCGATTGAAATTTAGAGTTGTCTTTAACATAAGCGATGGAACCGATTTTGAGAAAAAATTTTATAATACATTCAGTCACAAAAGTAAAGGCATAATAGAACCAGTAGAACATCAGTTTGTATAGAGTAAATTTACTTTTCTGACCTGATTAGAAATAGCTCCCGCCGTGTTAATATTTCAATTTCTCACTTTGTTTATAATAAAACTGAGAAAGAGAATCTGAAATCACGCTTTGAGAAAAAAACCATTATTTCACTTCATAGTTCATGCTTAAATAACGATAAACGATAAACGAACATAACCAATTAAATACATTGAATACATAATTTATATAATAATAACAATACCAAAAATTTATTTATCGTTCTGCTTCTAAAAATATATCACTGTTACTCACAATCGATTCGGAAGTCGGTGCATTGCCTGCAAATGACAGCCTTGCGCCAGTTTCTCCCTACATCCGGATGATGATTTTGTGTTTTAACTTTAAGAATTAGATAATCTTATTACTGTATGAGATAAGTTCACTTATTTAGCCGAATTTATTCCACATGAATATTTATATAATATAAGGCAAATATACATATTTACATCTGAAATTGCCTTAACCAAACATTAATAGAAGTGCTCTTTAAGGATGTTCAAGTTGTTTTTATCATAATGTTTTCTTTTTGTTATGTAGACTCAATTCCAAAATTAATAATTCCTTTATTTATCTTTTTGGATTGTACAATCACAGTTTTGGGTGTACTTTGGGTGGTAATGTGATTCTAATTTATATAACGTTCGCAGCCATTCTTTAACTTTCGCTCTTAGGCGTCGACATTTCCCGTAAAAGCTGCTTATAGTGCAATGACGTTTAGTATTGCGCCAGGCGAAGATTTTTCGATGTGTAATAGATGAAACTGACGATAAACAAAAGAAACTGCAGTTTGTGTGTTATGAAATCGTGTTCGTGTGTTCTTGCGTTTTGAACATTTTTTACTATTTTTTTAAGTGACGTATTAAGTGAACATAATGTTGTTTTTTTAAATTACTCCGTAGATAATAAGAGAGTTGTATTTATAAGTGGTTTACTTAGGTGATTGTAAAAGCTAGAGGCAATTCCATAGTTGTTTTATTTTTGAATTCCACAGCTTTTCCAAAATTACACGAACATTCTACTGATTTTTGAAAATATTATTGTATGCATAAGTCTTTTCTTTATAAAGATGTATGTCTGGCCGGAAAATGTTTTAGTTGAAATGTTTAAGTTTTTTACAGAAGAAAGTGTTTATAAAAGTGCTATTATTTAATTTTTTTTTCAAATATTTCTAACTAGCCGATGAAAACCACTGAAATAAAAATACTTGTTTTGGATTTGGTTTCGTTGTATTATTGTTTGCTGTTCTATTCGTGGCAACTTAAAAACATATTGCTGTTTTAGATATGCATTAAAGTCTTATTAATTGTTGGCCATTAGTCTTAAATGAAGTCAACAAAGAACTGATATTAATTTGTACTCATTTCTTATAATAATTTTCTCATTTAGAGATTTTGTTTTGAGCAACAAACATTCAAAAGAATAACTTTTAGAGTTTGATGTGTAAGTGAGTAAGGTTTTATTTAAAGTTTATTTTATTTTTTAATAGTTTTGATGTATGTAGGTTTTTTGTAGCATCTGCGCTATTAAAATGATCAGAGGTCACCTTGAACTGAAGCACTGAAAATAAATAGAAGGTAAAGTGTTTTAATCTCCTATAGCGTTTGTTGAGAATAAATATGTCAAATAGAATATTTTTTTCAGGAAATGCCAACTTTATATTAAAATCTAGAAATTTGATACATAGTTGCATATTTTTGACTACTCCAATTTTCGCGAGTAACTTTCTCTTAATTTTATCAAAACGAAAAACAATAACTTTGGCAAGTCATATTACAACATTATTAAAACCAATATGAAATTATTAAGTACTTGGAGCTCAATTACGAAAGTTGTAAATTTACAAGGTTAAGTTGACTTAAAAGGTTCTATCTTCTAACAACTTGAGTTAAATGTCAAGGAAATAAGAAGAAAATTGACAAGTCATTGATTTCATTAGTAGTGATATACCTAAGTAAATTATCTGTCTTAAATGAAATAAAAAAATTATCTAGTCTAATCTAAAATATCAGCAAATATTTATTTTTTTAAATCAATCCAACAATTAATTCCTAAATAATAGCCTGACTAACTTTTGTTTAGGTACTGGTATTCAATTATTTTATATTACACGCAAATTTTGGGAGCAACACAACATTTTTAAACATGCTCTTAAGGATATGTACCTACCGATATGTCCATGTTAGTAAGGGAGGCGACCGTAAGATTATCTATCTCATCGCGGCTATTGAAAAAAGGATTCGAACCGACAGCTTTATTCCAAACATCAACAAAACGTTGCTGGCTGGTCGGGCAATCATTTCATGATTACTTCGGTTAGAAAAATGCACTTTTAAAGATGCATTTTTTGCTATACCTATCACATAATGGATTTCTATGAATGGGGTATCAAATAAAAGTTAAGTCTGTCGTCTTCACAAATTTAGTAGTCAGACAGACTTTTGGTGTTTAACGCTCACTTTTATCAATGATATTTTGTTCAAATTGCGTTTAATAGCTTATTTAATATCCTTTACCACTAACCTTTATTTAATTCAAGAAAATTATAAATATGGTTGGAATAGCGTCAACAGCCATCAGAAGTCCACTGGATTCGTATAGAGGACAATCTTAGCTTCTTAATTTGATGCCCCATCTATAGAAATCCCTTATGAAAAAGGTACATATAATTATATCAAAATGCAACTATGAAAGTACATTTTCTAACCGAAGCAATCATGAAAAGCTCGTCCGACTAGCAGAGCTTCATTGAAACTAAAATCTTCTTTACAAATATTATATCGAACAGAAAATATTTGTAAAACTACTGAAAACCGAGTGAAAATTTTTAATTTGTGATGAAGATAAACTATTTTAAAAATGTTTTTAAATTTTTTTTCAATACTGTTTGTGAAGCAGATTTTGTTGCGTATTTGTTCAAAATTTTCATTTGAATTTGTAATGTGTAAATGTAAATAATCCGCATGTGATGATTTAATTTGTATTTGTCTTGTTTGTCAAAAAAAAAAACATTATTGTTAGGGGCGTTTTAGGAGAACAAGGAAAACTATGTAGGTATAATGCACAAAACACAAAAAATAGGTATGCACGTACATAAATTTGTATTTATTTCACTTTCGCTAAAATTTGTTTTAACTAAAAGAATGAGTGTATTGTCACTGTTACGACTAACTTTATTTTTAAATTATAAAAGTCACTATGCATTTTTTTCCAAATAAAATTAGGTATACAAGGAAAGAGAAAGTACAGGACCACGCAACTTTATGTTAAGAGAAAACTGGTAGATGTATGGGTGCAGATCTTTTTAGAAAATTAAAGAGAGCATATTACGATAAAATTGTATTAAATGTTATATAAACTTATTTTTTTTTTCATTTCAAACAAAAGAAGATACTTACATGAGTCTGAGCTATTCAAAAGTTAATCCATGATAAAATATGTGTTTATTTCAGAAATTCCTGCGCTTCTCCTTATGGTGCGGTGTTATGAAACCAGCGATAAATATTTATGAAAGTTATTTAGAAAACCAAAAATGGTCACTAGTTTAGCACTTATTTTATTTTTAATTCATCCATAAATAATTTTGATTTATCTTTCTGTCGGTGAGAAGTAATAATGTTTATTGATACTGAGTTTCACAAAAAAGCATGAAAAATATTTTAATTTGAGTAGGACGCGAACTTAAGCTGACTGCGAAGCCTAGAATTTGACAAAAATTATTCATAACATGAAAAACAACAACTAAATATTTATATTTATAACATCACAATATTGTATTACTGTTCCAATTAACACGGTTGTTTGAAAAAAAGGTAAAATAGAAACGCACAAGTTGACGAACAAAGGCACATTACACTTTAAAAATCATTTTTTAACGGAATATTTTATATTGACTAGAACTCATTTATATCCAAGCAATGATTGATTAAGTAATATAAAAATCAATTTTTAAATTCAGAGACGCAGACAGTAAAGGCATAAAAACAAACTAAATTATCTTGCAAAAAAAACTTCAAAACTACTCGTAGGTACATTAATATTTATTGGATTCTGAGAACCACACCTTCCAATTTTGGTATTATAACTTTAAGGATTATATCATGGTACACTATGAACTTTTATTTTCACTACAAAAAATACATTAAGATTAAAAAATCTATATTTAAATTTATTATCTTTAATATAAGATTTAAAAAAAATTCAATTAAATTACTCGTTTTCTGTAGGTATACACAAGAGAATTAAATAAAATTACATTTCAATTAAATAAACTGCTTACTGGAAGATTTAAGAAAAAATGGGTGTTAATGTATTCATTTTCAGTATATCTTGTTTCTGAAAATTCGTAGGTATTTTGCTTTTGAACTGATTTTATATAATTTTATAGGAATATATTCCAATACCGTGAAGATTTTTTTCTATGTTCGGACTTATTTATAAAATATTTAAAAAAGCAACTGCGATAAAAAAAAATCTCTCCTTTATGTTGTTTTATTCCTTAACCCAGTTGTCGAAACGGTTTTCCAAGCGATTTATTCTACCCGCGGGCTCTGTAGCAACTGCTATGGTTAAAACAGTAAGATTTTATTCATTGCAAAAGTTGCGCATTTAAAATGTATTTTACAGGAGATTTGTGCGCAGTACATTCCTTTCTCCAAAATGTGTAGAGATTTGAAATTTTTTTGTGAGAAGAGACATTTTATTGAGAACTTTCTCTTTTTAAGACACTGGAAACAGTATTTCTTAAACCAAATGTACACATTTTACTATTTCTGTTTGTTTACATTTTAGAAAAGTAGATATTTATTAATTGTATTGAATATTAAAAGGAACATAACATGATTACAAAAGTGATTTTTGTAATTCTCGTGTGTATACTTATTTCACGCAAAAAATATTAAATTTTACAATGTTAAAGGCTTAACTACATTAAACACTTTTTGCAAAAAAAGAAAAAAAGATAAACAAAAATAATGCTTACAGATATGCTTGTGGGCGGAAAAATTGTGTTTGGTCTGTGAAATCGATCTGGACATATCAAACACGATTTTCGTACACTTTTTTGACACAGACATTTCTACCGCATGTTTTAGTTTTTCAATTTTGTTCTTTTCGCAAAAAGTTTTGAATGTAGTTAAGCCTTAATTGAGAAATCCAAAAAAGTGGTCTTCGTCATAATAGTTGTCAGTGTGTTATGGAATTTCAAGAATGTCAAGCTTGGCAAATAGTGTACAGCACTTTCTTGACTTTGGAGTTTATTATTATTGTTTAACCAGCATGACCTAAGCGAAATAAATAAATAAATTATGGATTCCAATGAAAATTGAACTCGGAATTCTCTCAAACTTGCTTTCACGATGAAAATAAAACATAAGAAGAACCTAGAAAGTCAAAACTATTCTCTCAAATAATTTGAATTAAAAACAAAATAAAACGAGCTGCTGGCTTTACAAAAAGTATAGCATAATCAATTTTTAAGAAAATTGCCACTCCCGCCAAAACGGTGAAAAAAATAGACCCCTCCTCCCATACGATTTTTTCTGTCTCGACTCGACCTTCACGCTCTAGTTTTTTGTTAATTTTTATATCTTATAGAAATAAATATACATATGTATGTACCTACGTATACACTATGTACTGTACATATCATCGTTGGTTCGGAAGAAAAACGACACAACTCAACAAATGAAATTTTTGAGCTACCATTGAATTTTGGTGAATGAAAGAAAATCTATCCATTGGAAAAATATATAAAAGAATCTTCTGCAACATTTGGAACTTAATTATCTATTGCGAGGTCTTGATATTATAACAGATTTTTTAAAATTATAATTTGCATTCAATTTTCAGTTGCCTATTAAGATATTTGTTGAGTTGTTTCGTTTTTCTTTTGAACCGACGAACCATATACTTATGCTAAAAGGTTCGTATTCTATAGGGCAGAGAGGAATATACCAGTTCTCTGTACCACAATATCAATACTTTAATAAAAAATAAATTTCAATTTATGCCACTGGAGAGCACCCATGACAAGATAGAAAATAAAGAACTGAGCAGATAGGTAAACGGGATTTTATTATTATATGTAAGTTTTAGGTAAAGTCACTAAGATACTTTATCGTATTCAAAGGAAACGCCCCTGCACCCCATCGTCCCCTAGGTACTTTTAATGACACTAAAGACTTAACTGTAATAACTGTTATAAATTGGTATTTCTTTAGTCTCATCCTTTGTTTTAACATTAATATTTACCTAATAAAAGTTAATGCAAAATATGCTAACAGAATAAATAAAGTATATTAGTCTTACCATCTGTTCTCAAAACAATAAGTACCTACTTATACATGTGTTTGTTTACAATCGTCTTATTTTGGGATCTAGATTCATGTGTTCAGTACATACATAGATACATTTAAATAGAAATATTAACTTTTTTTGAATGTACTGTGGGACACTGGATATAATAACGTTTTTTTTTATTTAGGGACCCAACCCAAACTTAAGAGAAGCTCTTGGAATTAAAATAATATGTACGACCCACCCTTCCTAATCCTATTAGAATATCCTTAAAATTAAATGCTGAGAGAATTTAAGAGAGTTAAACCTCTAAATTTTGTTTTTGAATTTGATTTTTTGTCGTATAAAACAACTAGGATGACATTAACCCGATACTTCTTTTTTATCAAAACAAGCTTTATTATATCTTACGCAGGCCTACTTTCAACTTACTCAAACTTTTTTGGGTTTGGTCTGTGATAAGCAGTTTCATTTACAAAATATGAAATGAGAAAAAATTTGCATAATTACCAAGAGAATTCCTCTCAAGTTATATAGGAGAAAAACTAACATGCGCCTTAAAAATATGAGAAGTATATATGTTTATACATCCCTATTCAAAATCGATCTAAAATTTTTGCAAAC
This sequence comes from Epistrophella euchroma, assembly GCA_947049315.1. Classification (NCBI taxonomy): domain Eukaryota; kingdom Metazoa; phylum Arthropoda; class Insecta; order Diptera; family Syrphidae; genus Epistrophella; species Epistrophella euchroma. The sequence continues at coordinate 65,986,239 of OX346248.1, read as the reverse complement.
CTAAAGTGTTAAGTATCTGTAAGCAGACATATTTATAGAGGCTACTATATGAGTTACAATAACACTTCATGATAAATATAGAAAGATATTTTTCATATCAGTTAGACTGTGGTTTCCAATCATAATGCACAAATAAGAACGGAATATACCGATTGTAACAATTGTATAAGTAAAAGTTTAATTTCAAATAAATTTGAAAGCTGTGCGTTTAGTAAAAGAACTGAAAATTTGTGGATGTGTCCATAAAAATAATGTGATATTTTAACACAGTTACATAGAAAGGTTTAAGATGACGAAAACTATTTATTTTTTCTTGGATTGTTTTAAATGTGTTTATGTGATATTTTTTTGTATGGTATTGATTGAAAGTGTGAACGCAAACCCAGATGCCAAAAGGTTATATGATGATTTGTTAAGCAACTATAATCGACTCATACGACCTGTAAGCAATAACACAGATACAGTGCTGGTAAAACTGGGACTACGATTATCCCAACTAATTGATCTGGTTTGTATTGAAAATACTAAATTATTTTGACATAAGTCATTAGATTTGTAGGTTTTAGGTAGTTACATGATATCATAATTTTTATACAAACGCAACGCGGATCTGTCACGGTTTATCAATCCTGAACGAACCACCATTTCAAATCAAATAGACTTGCTTACTACTTAAAAAGTTTAAATCTATTTTATCATAGTATTTTCTACTTTTATGTCTTATGTTTTATGTACACCTTTTTCGATTTATAATAAAAACATAGCTTTAAGAAAAAACAAAGAATATACAGGGTGTGCCAGTTCGTACTTTATATTTTTTTGGGGGTGATTTATGGAATCATTCTTAGAATAAAGTTTTATGGGCAAAAAATCTATCGCAGATTTTTTTTTTTTTGCAAAAATCACATATTAGCACTATTTTAAGAGTCAGGCTAATAGTCGAGTCAACAAAGGTACCGTGTTGTAGTTTTTTGCTGTTTTAATATTAAATATTTCTTATCATTGCATTTTTGGTTAACAGACAGGTCTACTTATACATATTAAGCTTAATTTTAATAAATTCGTGATAAAATTTGTGGAAAATCTACATTTATAACATATATTTTTTTTTCAGAATCTTAAGGATCAAATTCTTACCACAAATGTATGGTTGGAACATGTAAGTAACATGAAAATGAGATATTAGTAAAAAAAAAAAATAGGTTCATAGGTACCTTAACACGAAAATAAAAGTAATATGTCGAAACCAATTAATGTTGATATATTTGTTACAAACATAATTGTTGTTTGATCTCAAAGGTTAAATTTAAACGTTAATTTTTTTACAAACTTTAGTTCATTAACTATAAATTTAAAAAGAATCTTGTTTTTTTACATAAGGTTACCTAAATATTTTTTAATTGAAGATATTATTTTAATAATAATATATTTTATATTTATTTAAAATTAACTTTTCTTTAACTACTATTTAAGTGTACAAAAATAGTATAGACACAAAGCTTAATATTGTGAACCGATACGCGGCATTGTTTTAACAGAGGGGCGAGTTTTCTAACTCCAAGTTTCGATGGCCCACGAAAATTGCGAGGTTTCGTTTAATAACTGCAAGACTTCCCGTCAGAGGTACATGAAAGATTGTTAAAAACGGGATTTTTATAATTGCAAGATTGCACTATATGATGAAATAAAGTGATCTTTATAAGCTTTCATATGACATAAGATTTATCACTGTTGAGCAATGTAAAGTGGGCTCAAAATGCCCCATGGTCATTTAAGTTTGAAAATTAATTTTTTTTGAAAAACTGTTCACTAAAACAACAATTTAAAAAAAAAATTAAAGAAGAGATTTCTGGCTTTACAAAAAGATAGGTATAGCATGCCGTGGCAACGGTTACCTTTGTTTTTTAATAATTTTTTTTTAATTTAATTATTTTTGGAAATTGCCTCTCCCGTTAGTTTTAATTTTCTAAAGATCCGAAAGGTATTAAGGCGTCCGGTTTTTTATATTTGATTCGAAATTGACAGGAGCATCAAATATTAAAAACAAAAATACTTCTTAATAACGTAAAATTTCGAACAAAGTTATTTATTTATTTATTTTCATTTTAAAAATTTGTAAAAAAAAAAAAATGCCAGAAATTGTGTTCCAAAATTTCTGGCATTTTTTTTTTTTTTACAAATTTTTAAAATGAAAATAAATTTTTCTAAAACCATTTTCTCATATAATTTGAATTAAAAACATAATAACAGAACGGACTTTCTGCCCTTAAAAAAAGTATAGAATGACATTTTAAGTGTTGTCGTTTTTTTTATGATTTGTTTTCTTTCTTTTTTAATATTTTTTCTTTTTTAAGTCGATTCTTTAGAAAATTGCCCCCCTCCCGCCTAAATGGGGGGAGAATAGACCACACCCTTCCATACGATTTTTTTCTTGTCTCAACTCAACCTATACGCTTCTAGCTTTTTGTCACACCTTAGGTAAATCACACTGTATAATATGTAAAATATATATAGGTCATATTCTTTGATTTTTAAAAATATTTCTTTATTTCTTCTTTATTTAAATGGTTTTTTTTAAATGACAAATGATTATACAACTTACATACAACTTCTGAATGAATTTTAATTATGAACTCGTGTTTTTTTAATGAAGTTTTCACCTTACTTTTATTTTCAATGAAAATTGATTTGAGGCACTGCACTCTAGGGCTATGTATTATCATCGTCTATTAAAGTATAACTACCTATATTAAACAGGAATGGCAAGATCATAAATTCAAATGGGATCCTACAGAATATGGAGGCGTAACAGAACTTTATGTACCATCTGAACATATTTGGTTGCCGGATATTGTTTTATACAATAAGTAAGTCATTTTAATAATAATTTTTATTTGTAGTTAAATATTGATTTTGGGATCTCTTTCCGAATATTTTATTTGCAAGTTATATATTGTTAATACAATTTTACTTATAAGTAGGTATGTACATGAAAACAAATATGTATTACTAGATACCTCAACCACAAAACAACAGCAAAAAGATAAGGTTGTAAGAAATTTTATTGCATTTAATACGGATATGGTTTTTCGTATATACATATATTCATGTAAGGATTGGCAGAAATGTATTTAAGAATCTTACGTAACTATAAATACATTATGTATTGTGTTTTGTGAAAAAAAAAATATATATTAAAATGGTATTTCATATATACAAAAAAAAAAGAACACCTGAACTGCAAGCTACATTACAATTAACTCATAGACTTCCTCCCATATACCTGCGACTTAAAAGTCACGTCACTTTATATCGACATTTTTAATTTTCTTTTATCGATCAAATATTTTTTTCAAGCATTTTTGACCCATTATAGTGCTGATGGTGAATATGTTGTAACCACAATGACAAAAGCTATTCTCCACTACACTGGCAGAGTCGTATGGACACCACCTGCAATTTTTAAGTCTTCTTGCGAAATCGATGTACGATATTTTCCATTTGATCAGCAAACATGTTTCATGAAATTCGGATCATGGACATATGACGGAGATCAGGTAAAGCCTTTCTTAACATTTATTTTTTTTTTTTTATTTTTTTTATTTTTTATTGAGTAATCAACTTTATTCTGTTTCAAAATAACACATTTTACTATCTATCATAAACGTACTAAGGTTTCGCTGTGTTGTACTTGCAAATTGCAATAATATATTTTTTGTTATCATTTTACCCGATATTTTTTTCATTTCTTACATTACATATCATGTTCTCATTTTGTATGCATTTGTTTTCTTAGATTGACCTCAAGCATATCAATCAGAAAAACGACAAAGACAATAAAGTTGAAGTTGGTATTGATTTGAGAGAGTACTACCCAAGTGTAGAATGGGATATTTTAGGTGTTCCAGCAGAAAGACATGAAAAATATTATCCCTGCTGTGCAGAGCCTTACCCAGGTATGCAAAACCAAAAATTGTGAAAATTTCATCAGAGATATAACTATTTTCTTTCTTCTTTTTTTAATAGTACAGTTAGTCAAATTATGAAACCAAGACGCATTTTTCCAGGACCATCATTTTTTTGTATGGTACCTACCTGTTTGGGTATACATCTCCCTATTATAAAAACGATCTTTTGAAATTTTTAGTGTTAAGGAAGAGCAGCCAATTTGAAAGAGATTGGTTTTGTATTATTTAATAAAGGCCAGTGGTACAATCGTTGTTCAAATTTTCCCAACAAAATGTCGAACCTCAGCAAGAGTTAAATTATCTAAAAAATAAGTTATCCGCGACTTCTTCAAGTTTTTTTCTATGCTTCATGTGTTGGGTGGAATAACGTTTCTTGAGATATCTCAATTATCTTTGATTTTTTTTTTGATAAAACCCCAAGAATAATTTTTAGATGCCAAAGTTCACACTGTATGAGGAATTGAGTTTTTTTTCGTATAAAAGTTTTTATGTTTACCTACTGAAAATTTACACGAAGTGGAAATCTACAAAAACATTTAGAACCCGCACGAAAATAAAAACAACCGCATTGCTCGATGGTACAAAGTATTCTGTTTTGGCACAGTGGACTGAGAAATAAGGTTTTGATTATCTCATTAAATTTTTTTTTTGGTGAAAACGTAAAAAATTGATCTCGTATGGAATTTAATCGACATTTTAATCCAATTCCCGCATGGCTATAGTTTTAATAAATCATAAAATCGTCTCATGCTATGTAACTTAACTTGTATTTACAAGTCAGTCACTTATATTTTTTGCTCTTATACTTTTTTGATGAAATACATGACAAGCCAATCGGTTTTTATTGCTTTTTTTAGATTTTTATAAATGCCTCAAAATCCTATCCCTGGCAATTACATGCAAACAAAATGACTGTTTCAAAGATAGCGGCTTTTCCCTAGCCTCAAAAGAGAGAGAGATGTACCCAAATAAATACCATACAAAAAATGTTTGTCCGTTGAAAAATACGATTTTATGAATTATTTTTACTAATATTTCCTACTGTACCTACACTTCATAATAATTAAGTACTTATTCATTGGTTCCTACTTTAGCTTTGCCATGGTATTTGGTATATACTTTCAAGTGCTTCAAAATATAATACTGAACATTTATTTACTTTACAATTAAAAAAAAAAAAAAAAAAAAACAGACATAATATGTATAGTCTAAGCTACTCATATAACTATATTAAGTCAAATGGTAGTTTAAAGTAGAAATTTCTGGTGTAATTATTTTCAGTGGCGCTGAACACGAATTTGAAGTTGTCCAACAAAATTTTTCACGACAAATATGACCAATCGTCAAAAATTTAGACTTTTTTGTTTTTAACTAATTGCTTACAAAGTAAGCATCTTTCTATAGCGTTTATGTTTATGAGTACTATGCAATTACCTACAATTCATGTTTGTTACTAAATCTTGCTAACATTTCATACTACCTAAGGACTTTATATATTGGTAATTGCCAATTGTTTGTAAATTTTTTGTATTTATTTTTTGTACGTTCCGTTATGAAGTTCTTTTCTTTTACATATTTATTAATAATTATTCAACCAAAGGTATTCCGCAAGGCTTTTTCAAAAACGCTATTAAAGCGCCATTGCTTTAGAAAAGATAGTTGACGTTTTATTAAAATGGCTAATGTTTTAATGGTGAAAGGGGTGAAAGGAGGGAACGCCTAAACGCCGATTGGCGTTTACGTTAAACGCCCACCGGAATAAGAGCGATTATTTTTTAAGTTTTAAATGATAATTAATTAAATTTTATCAAATCATTTACAGAATATCTCTTTAAATATATTTTCGTTCATAGCACGCAGTGGCCTAAAATGGTACTTTCTGTTTTCAGCGACTATTTACAAACATTATTTTCAGGCAACGCAAAAAATTTCCTCTTGATTGCAAACTGGATGAATCAATTTCTAATAACATATTTTTTACACGCTTAGGAGTCTGTTATAAACATTCAGCCTGTTTCAAAGTGGGAAAGATGAGTTTTTTTTATATCCTAAGAAAAATCCTGCATTAACTAAGGAAATAATTAATGCTTGGCATCGCTTTCTTGTCTGATTATACAATTTGACTAATAACAAGAAACAATTTATATACTTACCAATTATAACTACACGTAAACAATTGAATATGGTTTTCGAAGTATAAAGGATAATATTTACATTGGTGTTTTATTTTTTCCTGTTGTGAGGGAAAAATTCCTGTTTTTTTTTTTTTTTTTTTGCGGAAACCTGTCGTACAAAAAAATTATGTGTACATAAATTGTAGGTAATTGCATAGACTTCGTATCTACATAAACGCTTTTTGAAAAAGGGACTTTGGTGTTTTTGACGATTTCTCATATTTGCCGTGAAAAATTTTGTTGGACAACTTCAGATTCGTGTTCAGCATCCCCAAAAACATAAAGGGAGCCACTCAAAACAATTACACCAGAACTTTCTACTTCCAACCATTTTCAAACATCATTTGACTAGACTATAGGTATAATAATTAAACTAATTCTATTTTTAAATTATTCGTGAAAATCGTGCTACATAGTGATGTTTTCACTAAAATTCTTAAAAACATGTCTCTCGACATTTCTGTTAAAAACCAATGTTTACTGTTCTGTGCGATTATTTCTTTGAGTTCTGTCATTTCAATTGCCAAAGCAAGCTGTTTTTGAAGCATTGAAACAAAGATCATTAAAAAAGGTGTTATTTTGGGGTTGAGTCATGGGACGATACTCTTTGAATTAAAAAAAATTAAACCAATCTTCTTAATCTCTTTCCAAATTGTGAGAAGTTTGTCTTACACATGGAACCAATGAAGCCTATTTTTTTTATAAATTATAACTTAAAATTAAACTACAAAACTAACCGTATGTTATTTGAATCATTATAAAATGTTAGATTACAAATTCCAAGATACATTGTATTAAATACTACATAATTATGTTTCAAATTTGTTGCTGATGCGCTTTAAGAAAAGCTTCAATTTTAGTTTGAGCGAGCTACAAATATTTTTCAAGAAAATTTACCATTACTATGTATAAGTTATTTTTAAGGCTGTCATCAAGCTTTGACTGTTTTGAACAACAGTAAAAGCTCACCGAGCATTTTTAAAACAAATGTTTAAACAGATTTTAATTTTCGTTTTTCAGATATCTTTTTCAACATAACTCTTCGTCGTAAAACACTGTTTTATACTGTCAATTTAATAATACCTTGTGTAGGTATTTCCTACCTATCTGTGCTTGTTTTTTATTTGCCAGCTGATTCTGGTGAAAAAATTGCGCTCTGTATAAGTATTCTCCTTTCACAAACGATGTTTTTCTTGCTTATATCAGAAATTATACCGTCAACATCACTTGCGCTCCCCTTGCTGGGAAAATATCTTTTATTTACAATGTTATTAGTGGGTCTCAGTGTTGTCATAACAATTATAATATTAAACATTCACTATCGCAAACCAAGCACACACAAAATGGCACCATGGGTAAGGGCATTCTTTATAAAGCGTCTTCCTAAACTTCTCTTAATGCGAGTGCCGAAGGACTTGCTAAGGGATTTGGCAGCGAGTAAAATAAATTATGGTAAACAACTTAGTAAAACTAAATTTGGACAAGCGCTTATTGAAGAGATGCAGTTGAATTCAGGAGGATCGAGTCCAGGTTCTATTCGAAGAATGCAGCTTCGTGGAGGCATAGGCGGGTGTAATGGTCTCCATTCAACAACAGCCACTAATAGGTAATATCTGCATGCATATAACAATGATATACATTAAAGTTGTACTTAAGGCGTTATATTTGAAAGTGAAATAAGTTTCTTAGAAAAATCATTATATTATGTATTTTATCCCTAAAAGACATTGATTACATCTTTTCATTTAAAAAAAGAGATCCGCTAAGTTTTAAGTATTACGATCATTAAAACGGCTTTTTTGGAAAAAAGCGTAAAAATAGACTTATTCCACTTTTAAAGAAACTGCAACAGGAAATATTTGTTAATAAATAAAATAAATTTGGCGACCCCAAAGCTGCTCGTGTAGAATCATGGTCTAATTACTAAAAACTCTCAACAACAACTGTGTAAGTAGTATTGGCAAGGATGGAGGAGGCCTACAATTTTCTGACGAGACCGAACGGCTATGGTGAAATTTGTCGCTTCCTTACAAGAGGCAGTATAGCAGTGAAAAATATTTTTGTTTCCAATTTTTTAAATAAGACAGTGAGCTATATGATTTAGATCGTTCTTCATTTTACAAACGTTCGCATCTTTTAAATGGAAACATGGTATCGAGTCCAAAAATAAAATAAGAAAACTACATTAAACCCCAATTTTGCACTTACGAAGCCAAAGCATATTCTCTACGAACGATAGGTACCTACTATAATAATTAAATATTTCCGGTTATATCTACAAAAGTTTTTTTTCTTTATTCAATATGTAACCTACGTTATATGTAGTACATATTATGAACTTATATAATCAAACATTACATTTTACAGATTTAGCGGATTAGTGGGTGCCCTTGGAGGTGGGTTGAGCACTTTGAGTGGCTATAATGGATTACCGTCTGTTTTATCTGGATTAGACGATTCACTCAGCGATGTAGCGCAACGTAAAAAATATCCATTTGAGTTGGAGAAAGCAATACATAACGTTATGTTCATACAGCATCATATGCAACGACAGGATGAATTTAACGCAGTGAGTAACAGTCGTTTTTTTTTTCGAGCTAAAAGTGCCGACGAGTGTGCTGTGATTTTGAAAAACTTGTTTTCAAAATTTTGAAAAAAAATTGCATACTGTTTTGTTTTTAATATTCTAGCTTTTGAGAAAATTACAAAGAATAAAAAATCCTTTTTTTACTCAAAAAAAAAATTTATCTTGTTAAAGCCACTCCTTTACACGAAAATAGAAGTCATAAGATTTCTCATATGATCTATCGATATCATATTGAATATTCTGAAGTCGCCCGTAAATTTCTCAAAAGAAAAAGCACATGACTTTTATGTTGAAAATAATGGCATTTGGTAGTTTTTGTGTTTAATATCTAACTTTCTTTGTTAAAAAAAGTGGAAAGTGAAAATATTAAGCTAGTAAAAAAATTGAATAGAAAGTCATAGACGTCTAAAAAAAATACTAAATTAAAAACGGTATGATTTCACAAATAATGACAACTCTTTTGAGAAATCATACGGAAAATGAAATGACGGGTCATATGACTTTTATTATCGTGTAAAGTAGCCTTTACATATTAGGGTAAAACTATACAATACGCCCCACTGTTTTAGAATCTTCAATAAAACAAAACCAATCAACAAAAATAATACTTCGTTTTTATATCAAAAAAAACCAGCAGTCTTTTTTCATAAAAAAGCCGCACATTAGTGACAAAACGCCCCTAAATAAAAAGTAGGAATACATAAGTACATACTAGAAATTATGTGAAACTTTAGTTAATTGGCAGTTATTACCTTAATATGAAATTTCATCACCACGTGTGTTCATTTCGTCGCCGCCGTCTTCGCCCTCACTATCACTACTATCAGAAGAAAGTTTTCTATTCTTTCCTCTTTTCTTCTTTGATTCAGCTTTTTTCTTTAACCATAATTTTCGGTTTTTTTGCTTGTTTGTACTAGTATCGCCATGTGTCGAAATTCGACACTTTCAATTTCGTAAACAATTTGTTTGAAAATATTGTCTACAAGAATGGAGTGGACCTACAGTTTATTGCCGAATCCGAATGGCTAAGGTGAGCAGCACTTTTCTATGACATGAGATACTCTTGGAGGATTTGCCAATTCCTCGCAAGATGCAGTAGCCCTGAAAAACATATTTAGGTGGCAGCGGCTGAGAATCGAACCCAGACCTCTGGAGTAAGAATTTGAAATTTGAAGATATTTGGAGCACCACATTTAATTTTAAGAAACACTTTAAATGCTCAAATGTTTCCCCACTTAAACACATTTTTCGTAGGTTCTATTTTATACTTTCCGCAAAGCAGTGCGAGTACCGAGCGCATATTTTCACAAGTAGCTTTAATAAAAGACATGAAAAGAAACTCTTCACTGGCATCCACAGTTAATTTAATTTTAATGGCAAAAGAATTTATTAGGCATAGCAGTGCTATTAAACTAAATAATAAATTATTATCAAAATACAAATAATCTAAAATGGAAATAAATATTTTGATCTTCCAAAATTTTTATTGTGAACCTTAATGTAAAAAAATAATTTCAGCTTTCATCCACGTAAACAGAAAAAACTAGTCCTATGGAATATATTATTATAAAATGTGTTCAAATAATTATGTAAATATATGTACTCATTGTGATATTTTTATTATAAAAAAGCTGATTAATTTATAAAATTGATATACCTAGGGTAAGTGTACACAGTCTATGGCTTAAAGCCGCGGAGGGTTTTAGTTCAACGTTACTAAAATTAATAACTATTTTTACAATCCATAAATAATCGTTATTTCGCATTAACCACAATATTTCAAAGAAACCAAACTACTTAAATAAATGGAATTTTAACACGTCAAACATTTCAGTTAAATTTAAGAATTGAAAAAAACTGGAAAATTTTACCGGGAAATACGAAAATCGCGAAAATGCCTTAAAATTTCAAAATTTCTAAAATGTGTACGCGCATAACTCGGCTAAACATCATTCGATTTGCATGGGGATATTTATTTGCTGGATTTAACCAACAAAGTCAGAAAATCGTAAAAATATCTTGAAATTTTAAACTTTCTGAAGTAGAATTTTGTTCTTACGTACTGAATGCGGCTGAACATCATCCAAATTGAATGGAGATTTTTTTTGTGGGATTTTTATCACATTGGAAAATTAAGCCGACAAATTCGGAAAGTCGTGAAAACAATTGGAACTTTCGACTCTCGAAATAAACAGTAAAAATTTAATCATTTATAGGTGGAACGAAGTTTGCCGGGTCAGCTAGTAGAATTATAAAAAGAATAGAATGTATCTAAATTATGTACATACATATATCTGCCCTATGACATAGGTACCCAAATAGAATGTAAACATTATTTTTTTTTAAATTAAATTTTGTATCAATTTTTAAATTTATTTTTTCTGAATAGCCTTGCTTTGTCTCGGTACAGGATATTCATTATTTTTAACTATACACTAATACTTAATTAGGAACAGTTAAAAATACATAAAATGTTATTATTTTAATTAAATGACCATTATTATAATCGAAATTAACCATAATGTATGTAACTAATTGCATTTATGTACCATATGTAATTATGTACTCACCCATATTTTGTCCAGTAATGTTTAGACCTACATATTTCTCTAAACGTATACCTAAATTTTTACAACATTGTTTTCGTATATGCAAGTACCTTAACCACTTCATATATTATTCTTAATTATGATTTTTAGGAAGACCAAGATTGGGGTTTCGTAGCTATGGTACTTGATCGATTATTCCTTTGGCTGTTTAGCATTGCATCGATTGTAGGAACGTTTGCTATACTTTGTGAAGCGCCATCTTTATACGATGACACAAAACCAATTGATGTTGAGTTATCAGTGATTGCGCAGCAGATCTACAATTTGACGGAGAAAAAATCATAATTTTGTACTAATTATATTAAAAAACGCATTAAATTGACTTAAAAATTAATATAAAATATTTAACGTGCCAAACCCAGTCTTTCATCGACATCCAGGAACATATTATTTGGGTTCAAATGAGATGAATAAAATTAAGTTAGAAGGGGTATTGTCTTTCCCCATAATTAAAGAAAATACTGTGTTTTAATTTTTTATTCAAAAAGGAAAAAATCATCTACACGGATGGTGTAGGTAAGTATAATTTTTTTTTTATTGCAATAGGGTTTGTATTTTTTTAAATATGAACAACCCGATATAGAGCCAATCCTAGTAATTCCCGGTAAATGCTTTAATTCGGACACGGACCCTCAGATTTCAGATCCAGGATTCCCAACTAGTGACTTACCTTGAAGCATACATAGTTTTAATTTATATCCAGCAAAAAAAAAAACCTTATAATGTTTTGGCAAGGTACCTAGCTAGTATATTCGCCATTCTAATTTAAATGCAAAAAAAAATAGAATATTAATTTAACTATAAAAACAAGTTTCTTTTTTGTTACTCAGCTCAGTCAATAAATTTTTACTTGGTCCATAAGAATTGGAGGTTGTCGAATTGACACTACGATAATGGTGAAGTTCGAAAAGTGATCTTTGCCATACTGTTAGTTGGTCTGTACGCGGCCATTGCGTTGTAACGCTGTGGGTGCACACTGCACAGAATTAGGGCCTAATCAGCTGGGCCCATTTGCTTCAAATTTGGTACTGGGCATTTGTATGAGAAAATTTTTCGATTGATTCGGCAGAGCCTTTAAGCGTTAAACATGAAAAATAAGTAGCTAAGCTACCAAAAAACTAAACGACTTATTTACGTTGTTTATTCATTTGTTTGCATTTTTTTAATTTATCAACTCCACATTTTTATGCGTGACTCGAGCTTCCTTTCATAGAGCTAAGAGTGTGACTTCATTCTTAAAGGATTTAAGAATCATATATTATTATATACATATTATATAAGTTATAAATAGAAATGATTAATTTTACTAGCAAAACACTTTGATTTCTAGCCAGAGCCCGATTTAAAGTTGAAAATATTAATGTTTTGAAATATTGATTACGTATGTACATGCATATACATGCATCGCATTCAAACATAATATCATATTTTGTGTTCGTTTTGTGAAAGAAATACTTTGCCTACTCAACTCTTTTTGTTTGTGTCCTAATTTATTCTCTTCATTACTTCAGCTTACTTAAGTTATTTTTTATTCTACACTAGGGAAGCTTGTGTGCATCATAGAGCAACGTTTTTACCCAGCTTTAAGTAGGTATGTGTACATAATCAAAAATTCTGTAAGGATACGCGGAATATTTTTGATAGGATACAGGGCATTGGTATGTACAATTTCCATCACGCAGGTACATGTATGAAGCTATAACTTTATGTATAGTAGGTATGTACTTGGATACGTAAAAATATCACAGATTTCACTCGTTAAGTAATGGCGCATTTAAACGATTGACAAATTGCCATTATTTCTGCCATAAAATTTACAAAATAATGGATAAAATCAATGCCTTGATGACACTCATTTACACGAAGTCAAATAATGGCGCTCTGGTGATCTGTCATTATAATGCCAAGAAATGAGCAGGTTCATTGTATGTTCATTGCCATTATTTGCAAAATGATGTCAGCATTCATTTACACGGAGTCAGTATAATGGAAAAATTAAACGTCATTTATGACAAACATAATGGTTGGTTTTTGGACTATTTACACTGTTTCGTCATTAATGGCAATAGTGAAAGAAATACGTGTAAATGCGCAATAAGTATGTTGACAGTACATAAACAAAAGACATGACTAATCATCTTAATAATTTAAATTTGGTCAACAATTTTTGCATTAAAACTTAATAGGTACCTACTTGTAAGCTTTTTGGGACACTATTAGAGTTTCCATTAAAGATACTGAATATAAAGATATGAATCCTTCGTACGTTTCACCTTCACCCTCCAAAGCCCATTTTTTAAATTATTGTTGTTGTAAATTCGGTGCGTTTCGATGAATAGATGTGAATCGCAAAAACAATTTAACGGGGTAGTGAACTGAGGAGCTGCTTATATGTGTGCGTTTTACGTGGTTTTTAACACGCATACTTATTTGAAAAGTTAATGAATCAGCTGATTGCTGTAGCTTGTAGGCAAACCGGAAAAAAAACGAAGATTCATATCTTTATAATTCAGTATCTTTGGTTTCCATTCAGCAAAAATAGATTTTGTTAGTTTCCTTTATTAACCCCATCTTACATTTCTATTCAATAAAAAAATGCTTTTTTAATTGAGATCAATCCTTGTATATATTGATTTTAAGCAAGTTTTTCTCCCACATGCACACTCAATTATTTTAAGACCTCAACCTAAAGAATCGTATTATTAAAACAGGGGTGGAATCAGGTAAGGTGATAGTTGATAGTTGATAATCAAAATTTTTACAGTGAGATTTGTATATAATTAATATTTTTTTTAATCTTATTCTAGATCGTTGTACCTACTTGAACTCCAATACACCATTTCGATAACAGAAGACTCGCTTAGAATTTAATTGTATGCAATAGATATAAGCCCGTGTTTTATTATCTTCTAAGGATCCGGATCAGGATCATTGGTTGAACATTAAACTATACGGATCATAATGACAGCAATGTACATTTCTTTTTTACTCATTTTTGATGTTAATTTTCAATTATTTCCTGTCTTTTTTCTTTACACGAAAATGTACACTAACTTACCATAAAAGCCATCTACCAGCCAGAGTAATAATGGGTTTACATGTATCTTTATCCGAAAATATGAAGAAAAGTAGAGCGGGACAGATTCTTGCCCAAAAACCGAATGTGTGAAAAAGCGCCATTATGAAGATGAACCTGCTGTCTTCGTTATAATCTTCATCTGCGTTCTTATAATCTGCATTTTGTTCTTCTCTCTCTGTTTACCAAACATTCATTTTATATTTTGCATCCTTTTATTTTTTGCAGAGCTCACATGTAAATAAATCCAACATAAGAATCAATCGGCCGAGTACATTATAATCTTCCCTGCCGTTTCTGGCTCTTCTCAAAACCACAAAAAAATGTTGTCTGGCTTTTTTTCCAAAACATTTTTTTTTCTGGCTTTTTTCCACACCTACCTGAAAATGGATAAAAGGCTAGAAATTCTAGAAAGATTGCCAGAATATTCTGGTATTTATTTCTAGTTGAAAAATCGGAAGCCCGAAAAGTTTCGTAGACCACCATGGCCGATTCTGTTTTTTAAAATTATAAATTTGTTAATGTTCTTATTTTTGACGTAAATTTAAAAAAAATTAGTGAGGCTTTTTTTCATTGAGAAAGAACATTTTTCAACAATTTTTAGCAGCTTTTTTTAATAGGTAGTAGCTAAGGCGTGATGGTTAGTACGATGGACTGTCATGCCGGAGGTCTGGGTTCAATCCCCAGCTTCGCCACCTAATACAAAAAAATTCACAAATCCTCCAATCCTGCAAACACGCACAAAAGAATGGCTGCAAGTTACTAGGTTCTTCATAAGCTGTTGTGCCATCAATTTTTTTTATTTATTTATTTTTAATAGGTGAAAAATCTGGCGTTACCGATTTTTTTTTTATAATCATATTTCTCTTATTTTTATTTTTAACGTAAATTAAAAAAAAAATAATGAGGTTTTTTTCATTGAAAAAGAACATTTTTCAACAATTTTCAGCAGCTTTTTTAATTAAAATAAAAAAAACGTCTGTTAATTTTTTTTTAATTCTTCATTACGTATGTACGTCATAAAGTGTAGCATTAAATTAATGTCGTTTTCGATTGGATTTTCAGAGTGTTTCACTCGTTTTTGATTCCAATGGAATATGAAAAACTCTCTTCCGTAATATGTGTTCTATATATATGTATGTATGTAGAAGTAAAAACTAAAATTAATTCTTCAATAATTTTAATTCCAGAACATCCCAACAAGAAGCATTTACTATCTTGACAATTAATCCAATACATACTTTTAAAAGTATGTGTGTTTTCAGAGTGCACTCCCAGCACTCCGGAATGAAATCCGGAGTGAAAAAACGCTCCTAAATCATCACTACGAACAGCAAATGGAAGGTTTTTGGAGTGTCGGGAATGCGATTGGAGTAAAAAAGGGTGCTAGAAGTGACCAACGGAAAACGACTTAAGTCAAAATCATCACCATTACTTGTTTTCGAGAAATTTGAGACGAATGACATTTTACAATTTATTTTTAACTATAGGTACTGTAATAAGAAAATCGCTTATGGAATAATTTTGTTGTGCACTTTATGACGTTGTTTTCAGAAAAATAAAGTTTATCTAATATCTATATCTTTCCCAAGATAGGTTTATGCAAAAAACAAAAAATATGTTCGACATAATAATAACTTTGTACCTATGTAATCCAGTTTCCATAATGGACTTTTTAGACAGTACATACATACCTACTCCTAATGACAAAATGAAGATTACTCTTAACTCGCATTTATTCCGCAGATTGCACTTTTTACTTGTTTTGTACGTTTTATGTAGGTATTTGGGCTTGAAACGCTACAAATAGTTTTGAAAATTTTCTACCTGAATTAAATATGTTTTAAGAATTCAGACGGCGTATTTTATTTTGAGATTAGGAGTTAAAGATTTTTTGTCTTTTTGCAATTTGAAGAACGAGTTCCAATAAGCTTCATTTCGATGTTCTCTAATTTATAAATTACAAACACATATTTATTGTTATACCTTTTTATGTATCTATACATATAAAAGTACTTATAACATGTTATACCTAATCTTTAAAATACCCAGCCATTTGAACCACAAAGAACAAGTTCGTGCATTTTATTTAATTCATTTTAATGACATATTTCCGGTCTCTGAGTATCACTCGTTAACTCAATTTAAAAGTGCCCAGAAATCACTTTAGAATCGCTTGCATAAAAGTAATAAGAAAACCATAGGGACAATTTGATTTGCTGAGAAGTATCCGGTTGAGACGAAACGCAAAAAAAGTATTAAAAGATGAGAAAATACCAAGTTGCAGGCTCTATATTTGTTTAGGTGTCTACTTCATCTTTCCTTGTTGTTGATACTTATACATATATACGTACATTTTTTGTAGTTGTGCTAGAAGGTATTCAATATTTTTAAATGAACCCTTGAATTAAGCTTACTTCATCAGGCCGTTAATATGTAAAACAAAATAATCAAAAGGTTAGAAATTAATTCTATTAATTTTAGTTATTTTATGTACCTACAATTCATAATAATTTTTTATAGCATTTTCCATAAAAGAGTAGAGCAGTTATACAGGGCGAATTGCATAGCTATGTTTCTTTTTAAAATCATTTCATCAATCATTAAATGCAAAAATAAAAACGCTGTAGTACAACAATAAGGAAAACATCCATTAAACGAATGCAAACTTTAAAAGGCGTTTTTAGAAAATGTAAAAAAAAAACAGTTATGTACTACATCACTTCGTGAAATAAGACGACGACGACATGTAAGTACCTATGTACATTGTACAAGTACATACTTACATAGATTTAATTTATTCTGTCTTTTTTACATTATAATTTAAAAAGCAATTGTGTTAAGACTGGTTTGTCACTTTAATAATAGGATTCGTCACTTTTGATATACCTAAATAATTGTTTGAATAAAAGTTTTATATACTTCCTAATTAGTTAACAATTTGGCGAACAATGTCTGGAGGCAGCATAAAATTATTTTTACGAAGTGGTATCTCACTTAACATTTGATCAACGGGCAGTCGAGTATCATATAGAGATGGAGATTGACATATAATGGCTAACGTTCCAAAAATGCATGATAAAGTGAAAAGCCATAAGAAAAATCGATCGAGAACCATGGACACAAACTTCCAATCTTCAACAATCTGTAAAACATAAAACATCCAATTTTGTTAAAGTAATTTTATGTAGTAGGTATGTATTGAAAGTTTAAAGATAAATTAAGTTATTAAGAATAAAATACCAATAGATTGCACCTACGACACCAAGAATATATTTCTTATATGTACCATAGTTTAAATGAACCGAAAATTTAACTTTCTTCTGCTTAAATAGAAAATTATTTGCTTACTTCGTTATCCTTATCAGCATCCTTAATATGTTGGGCTATAAATCTTACAGCGCGTAATGCCTGAAGAACTTCTGGTGTTAAATTTCTCGGAATTACGTTATCAGAGTCTTTTAAGAATAATAAAGAAATTATTTTTTTTTTATTTCTTTGTATCAACAAGATACTGTAACTTTTTTTTATAAATTCAACACAAAATAGTACTAGAATATAGAGTTTCGTTACCAAACATACTAATATTTTTTTTAAATAAAATATTTCAAATCATGAAATCTGAAATATACAAAAATACCTATTGAATGTGGAAGTCCTGAACCCATTGTGTCATAATTGATGTCTTGACTGTCTTTAAATTCACTTGGAAAGTCGCTAATGCTGTCCCTTCAAAATATAGTGGACAAAGTAAAAAGTCATTTAAAGTTCATTTTATTCCATAAAAAATATGCAATAATCCCTGGAAACACATTATTTTAATAGAAGAAATTAAAAGGAACCACTACATTTTAAATAAGAGCGGCTTTTTTTACTCTAAATAAAGCCTTACTACAAAATTAAAAAAGTATTTTAAAAATTCTGTTAAAAATGATCAAACCAAAAATTTAAATTAGTACATGATTTAGAATATTTTATAAAAATGATAGGTTATATGTACCAAAATTACTGCAAGAAGTTATTGAAATAAAACTTATCTGGTGCATGAGATCCGTTGATAAACAAAATAAGGCAAAACAAACATACCTTAATCAAAAACATGTACCAGCTGATGAAATAATTAAGTTTCATAAGCTTTTATAAGTTCTTCAACAATAACAATCAGAAAATTAGAACACACAACTTACCATTCTCAAAAACTAAGACATTTTAGGCATCCAGTTTTTAGTGTTTGACTAGAAATTAACAGGAGCATCGAATATTAAAAACAAAAATATTACTTCATAACGTAAAATTTTAATCAAAATTAGTTTGAACTCAAGTTTTTAATTTTTTTTTTCAAAAGTGGCATTTTATGTGTAACCGTTGTATTTTAATAACTTGGTTTTTGTTTTAAGTCAATTTTTTTTAGAAAATTGCTCCTCTCGGCTAAATGGAGAAAAAATAGACCCTTCCATACGATTTTTTTTTTCTTATCTTGACCCAATCTACAGGCTATAGCGTTTTGTCACACCTTAGGTGAATCGCCCTGTATAATCCGTCTAGTAAATAGGAAATTTGAATTTAGTTTAGACGACATAAGAGTTTTTCTTTTTTTTTTTTTTGAGTTTATACCTAAGCATGCAGTTAACAGTAGCTCATAATTTTAATTATATTTACCGCAAAAGTTTGGACTTCGATCGTTTGGAGTAATTATAATATAGTATGTAGGTATATTGATTATACATGCATATATACATAATTTACTTTTTTTACAAAACAATAGAGTATTTATATAAGGTCAAGCCATAATAGCAACATGTTCAGTGGTTAAGAGAAAATTTAAAAATAATGAAGTGGTTAATTATTAAATCTAATTTATTACTTATACATATAACATAACCTAACTTGACGATTACTCTGAGAACAAACGAGCTTTGCTCGTCAAAAGGCTTGGCTCATGTGGTCTCAGGGTTACATTCGCTTTGAATGATCAAATTTAAATACAGAAAAACACGTCAGGATACCCCAACGTACACAAAAATAAAGTAAAGTCTACCAGTCATTCAGTTCATACACAAATATTTATGTAAAACAAAAGTATTTTAATTTTTAAATGCTAATATTATACTCTACTCATATCTGTACATATATACATAATGTAGGTAAAAATTTAAAAAACGCACACACTTATGTATTTACTTATGATAAACATACTTAAATACATATGTATGTGTGCATATTAAATTTCTTAGCTTTTTATTATCTTTAATTAAGCCTAATTTATACATCTAACGACCATATTATTTACTCAATACATCCAGATTAAAACTTAAATCTGGATGTAAATCATACAAATTTAATGTAAATTCATCTGGATTTAAATTTAAATCTGGATGTATCGAGTGAATAATATGGCGGTAAGTGAAGTGAAATTTTCATACAAAAAATTAACTCTTCCCTGGCGTAAAAAATACAATAAAATTAAGTGTAATTATTTTAGCGACAGGGAGGAAGAAATTTGTTTCGAAACAAATAAAATTCAACTGACTTATCTAAGCCAAATACATTTATAAAACAAATTTTATTTTGTTTGTACGAGATTTATACCTCACGTCAATTTCATTTGTGTACCCATTACTAGGGGTTGAATCGTCATAGTCCGGTAGAGTGTATTGAGTTCGGCGCATCATCATCAATTTGGGCATAATCTTCAAGAATAACTTTTTTACCGCTGGGGACATATTATGAGTAGAAGGGGATCTGAAAAAAGGTTTATAGTAATAATAACACTATCCATTATCTCCTGAATTTGGCCGTTTTCGAAAACGACAAATCAAAGTCAAATTTGACATGATCGTCATTTATGACGCATAAGTTAAGTTGCAAAAGTCGGTGTTCACATTGGACTGAAATTTCAAACCTTTTGTTTTTACTTTTCTCTATCTATATCTCACTGCCACTAGCGAAGTGTGAGAAAAAGCACAGATTTGTCAAAAAATTGGCTGAGCTAGGGGATGGTGAACACCTTAATAGGAAACTTTACGAATCCGTCAACGTTCAAAGTGGCAACCATCATTTTGTAGGAACTGACAGATGAAAAATTAGGCATGTTCAGGAAAATGAGATCTCAGAGCCCTCAGCAATCTCAGTTACAAGAACAGTATTCCTCAGCAAAATTTCTCAGTTTTCCTGTCAGAACTCTGACGAAAAAAAAACTGGATTCCCTTGCTCACTTTTTGACGGGGAGAAATCTCCGAGATCTCGTTTTCCTGAACACGCAAATTTCAAAACGAAAATTTAAAAAAAATCATCAAATATGCAATCCTACTGCTTGCCACAAACACACGCCTTTTGATGAACGTCAAACGATTCTTTTTGCAAGCACATTTGGCGTTTTTGAACAAAAAATAAACCATATCGGATCGATAAAAAAAAATATCACACAAATTTGTATTCAAAATCTTTCCGGAACTAGTAATAATAATCTATCTATATATAAATAGCCTTAATAATAAATAAATTTTGTGGTACTATTTTCTCAAAAAGTATTTGACCGATTTCGATAAATTTTATATGGTTGAAAATCCACAATTGCGGAGATATGCAGAATATACTTGAGATACGCATTTACACACTGTGGGTCATTTTTGTTTTTGTACTGTCGAACAATGTGCATATTAAAAAAAAAAAAAAATAAAATTGCGAAATTACTAGTGTCGAATTTCGACACAGGACGATACTAGTAATTACTAGCCTAGTTCCTTTACTTTCAAACTCTGTGATTTTCTGTGCATTTGTGTGAATTTCAGTCCAACATTCTGTCAGTTTATATAAAAAAAATAAAACTGCATATAAATGCACAGAAAATCACAGAGTTTCAAAGTTAAGGAACAGAGCCATTATTATACAAAAAAAATTATTTTAAAGGAAAAAAATAAAAGTTTCCGTTCGTCTCGATTTGTTTACCTACTGCACAGATGCACCGAAATTGATATTTTCGAACAGGGGACTTGAGCAAACTGCATTATCGAAAATAAAATTTGCACTTGCGTTTTCGAACAAAAGACTTTTGTAACTTGCGTTTAAGAACATTCTGCGAATACATTTTTGACGCAGATGACGTTTCCGAAAACGGCCTTTACTTGTTCTCATAACAGACATACCGGAAATGAATATTTAGAACACAAACTGTAGTCCATACTGACAGAGAAACTAGCATCATAGTGAATAATAAGTATTTTCCGAGTAAAGGAACAGCTAACGAAGTAGGAGGTATAATTTCAGCCAAAAGTAGGAAAAATACGGTCAATGATACAAGGATTGAAATGCATAAGGTGACCTGTAAAATTATCATATTTAAATTGTTTTAGTATAAAAGAATAAAACCTACAATTTATGAAAGCTAAGTCAGTGAAAATAAGAGATCTCAGATAGTGCCAAAAAAAATGAATTCAATTGCTCAACTTTTGACAAAGCGAAATCTCTGAGATCTAATTTTTCTAAAATTGCTTTTGTTTAAAAATTGCATTAAAATGTACCCTAATTTTACTCATTGAATACAAACCTTTTCTCCAGAATCACTTGGTAAGTAGAATACAAGAACAGTCAAAAATGTCAACGCCACACAAGGAATAATTAAGTTAACTGTATAAAATAATGTTTTTCGGCGCATTGTTAGTTTAAATGTTATATCTAAAAAATATCGTTATACAAGTCATTGTTTACTTTCCGAAATTTGAATTTTCCTACCTGAAAATGGTTCTGAAGTATCGGGGTAATATTCTTCATTTTTTGTTGCAGGAACTTCAAGTATATCCCATTCAACAGATAAATAAAATTCACTTAAATCAATTCCAATTTGTACTAAATTACTCCCAGGAACCTGAAATATCATAAACACGGTAAAAGGAGTCTAATCGTGTTTTTACATTCAATACACATTTAGATGACGCAAACATAAAATAATAACTGATTATCAAAATTATACAAACTTTTTGGTTAATTAAAAGAATTTAAAATTCAACAAGAACCTTATCGAATTTTGGTAAAGTAGTTCAATCATATAATAATAAGTCATTTTATGTGGAAAAATAAATTTTTTTTGTGGCTAGAAATAATAACTGAGTAATAACCTTTATTTTGGCATACAAAAAAAAACACAAATTAAGCTTTCCAAACGGCTCAAAACTCACAATTAATATTTTCAATGATCGTTTTCAATGATAGCTACAACTGGCGCCTAAAGGCCCTGGAATGTTTTCAGTAGGAAACATTTATACTAGAAAAACTTGTTTAGTTGTAAAAACTTGTTGGGCGAGTTTTTCTATGCTAAATCGAACCAACTCATAATTTTTTTTTATCTCTCGAGGAAAAATGGTGAACAAATGGGGAGGGCCTAGTTAATTTCGATAGTAACCTTTAGTAGCCCCTTGATAGTGAATATACAATTTAAAACTTTCTAGAGCTTTTTTGAGAACCAGAGCCCGTATCGCGTAAGAAATAAACGATCGCTCGATTGTCGGTCCGACGATTTGTGGCAATCAAAAAATTGACAATCAATTATCCCTTTAGCCGATGCCAGTCCAGATTCTTTTTTCATGTGGTTTTCTTAACCTAAGATCTTGGATAAGAAGTATGATGATGGAAGTAAATTCTCACAATATTATATTTACCATTTGAATTAAGGTAATATGGCACTGCGACCTTAAGATTTATTGTGCCCCATAATGCTTAGTATACTTCAGTAAGAATAGACGAAAAAATGCCAAAGAAAGGAAAATATTAGTTAGCGGCTAAAATTTGGCATGAATATTGGTAATGGGACTCTTTAAAAACTTTTTTAAGAAGAAGGAAAATACGAATAAAAGAATTATTTTTGTTTTCATGTAAGTGGACTGTATTGAACGAAATTCAATTTAAAGATTTTTGTGACCTTTAGTCCAATGCGTTTCGCCTAGGCACGACAGTTGGGCTCATCAGTCTTTATAAACTAAGAAAGTTCCTCACCAATCCGATGACCGCTAGGTCAGTTACAGGGTTCAAAGGTCGTGAAAAAAAAGATTTTTTGCAAATACAATACATATCTCAAAAATTGTTTATTTTAGAGAAAATTATGTTCTGCAATCTTGTATAGCTCAGCCAATTTTCCATAAATATGGTCTTGAAAAATGACAGATTTTTGCCGAGTTTAGGTCTTGGGAAGTTTTAAATAGGGAACATCAATACGAGGAAAAACACTCGGTTAGGCGTTTTCTAGAAAAGAACTTGTGGACAAGTTTTGCTCGGTTAAACTTTTAAAGAGTAAATCGAAAATTAAAAAAAAGTTTAATGGCAAGTACCGTTAATAACAGTTTTTGGCAATTTTTTTCGCGAAAATACAGACCTCTAAAGGATCACAAAGAAGAACAAAATTTTATATAGCATACACACAGAATTGCGAGGCGAGTTTGATAAAGTATCTAACTATTCCTTTATTCCTATTTTATTTTTAACAATACAAATATGCTAAACTGATAATTTTTAAAGGTGTTTTCTTATTGGAATGAGAGTATTCGAAAAAATGGAAAAAGACTTTGAAAAAAGAAGGAAGAACAAAATTTTATATAGCATTCACACAGAATTTCGAGCCCCGCACGTTTTTCGTCCTTTTTTTCATCATCGTTATGCAAAGGAAATGGCCCATTTCTGGTCAAGAGTGTACACAAACGAGTTTGATGTCAAATGAAAGCTGACGTTGAGCTTGTTATGTGAGTTAAATATTTTTAAAATCACCCATTTGAAAGTCGAGATATCTGAGCTTGAAGCTGCCGATTGCAAAATTAAGATTTTAGCTTTTTTCTAAATAATTGTTTATAACGTGAGAAATAAATGACGTCGAAAAATGATTCTGGTATCACATGAAATTAAAAATATTTTTTGTAGTAAAAATACATTTTCTGGAACGGTGCTTAGCTGATTGATTTAGGCTGAACATTCTGAGTTATGCATAAGGCTTGAACTTCAACGTTCTATGAGTAAACTATACATCAGCCAAGCAGGATTTATGAAAGATCTTCTAGATAAGTAAGAACTTACGGAATATTAGCCAAACCGTTTACCGATGTCAACAAGTTTGAATTTGGAAAATGATACAAACATAAGGGAGAGGGGAAATTGACAAACAACGTGTCGCTGGGGTGCTGGTCGATATTAGTCGAATCAATCGAGCATAGGAAGCTCAAAACTTGGTTTCATCGAATCAAAAATAATATGGGTTAAATTATGAACTGATATGCATATCCCCGATTCTATCAAGTTCCGTGAAAATTAACAAAACATAAGAAAAAAATTGTATCCGCCTCAAAAATATTTGAACATAATAGATAATGTACCTAAATACCTTCATTGTTTGAGCTCTTATCACTTTAAACTATTCACTAATCTGAAAAATATTTACCTGGTCAAGATGTTTCAAATCCACTTGTGCACCATTATAAGTCCATGAACCAAATTTCATAAAACATATTTGCTCATCATATGGAAAGTACTCAACATTCATTTCACACGATGATTTATAAATGGCCGGTGGCTCCCAAAAAACTTCGCCTGTATATTTTAGTGTGGCCTTTGTCATTAAAGTTACCTTGATTAAGAAAACAATTTAGTAGGTACGAGTGTTATCTAAACTTCGAGAACATTACTATACCTCATAGTTCCCATCCCAATTGTTATACAAAACAATATCTGGAACCCAAATATGCTCAGAGGGAACGTACAACATTTCAACGCCACCATATTCTTCGGGGTCCCATCGCAATTTGTAGTCAAACCATTTCTGTTCAGTTAAAGAATCAAAAACTTTGGAAATAGTAAATAATGTAAACTTAAAAATTATTCAATGTGTTAAATATTAAAAAACACTATAGGTGCCGATATCGATATTAATGTTTGTATACCTACCTATAAAGGATAAAAAATATTCGAAGAAAATTAGAAAAAAGAATAACTTTAATCTTTTAAAAAATCGTTTTCTTTATCTTTTAGCTTCTCATTGAATAACACACCTGTTTTACCCACAAATTGGTCGTCATGACTTGATTTTTTAAGTTCACTTCTATAAGTTGGGAAAGTTTCAGCCCGAGCCAAACTGTTAGGGTTTCCGTATTATTAACAACTGGTCTTATGAGTCGATTATAGTTACTAAGAAGGTCATCGTACAAACGTTTGGAAAATGGATTTGCTTCAAAAGAAACAACTGTAAATAAAAAACTTATTGCAGTTTACCTTTTGGTTACAATATAATAACAAAAAAATATTAATGCTTAGTGCTCGCAATAAATTAAAGTAAGAAAGTATCTACTTTATTTCACATAAGATTCAAATAAAGAGATTTTTTGGACATGCGCACAATCGACATTAAAAAAGGATTTTTAAAGTAAAGGGAATTCTTTTGCACTTTTGTTTTAACAAATCTAATAATAATATAATTTTTTATTATACCTGAGCCATTACTTAGAGAAAGAAATGTAAAAAGCAATACAATTTGAAGTTTCATCATTAAATATTATATTTTGTAGAATTTATTCATATTTTTAGATAGTATTTTGTAATGACGTTGATATCGTCCACCCTTTGCAAATACCTACTGATGTGATGTGCAAAGCTTCAGGCCTGGGATGCAGGGTAACCAACAGGGGTGTTTTCGCCCGGGGATTTCGGGAATTTGATCGAATCTCCGGGCTCCTGGCCTACACAAAGTTTCTCCGGGCCTATCGTTTCATTTATTTTATCTCTGAGCGTATTCCTTAATCCAAGTAAAAATGTTCAAATTTATGAGAAATTTGGCGGCATTGAAACGAAGTTTCAAGAATTTTGTAAAAAGTTTCAATCTACTAAACATTTTTGCCGTTCAATTAATTCAATTAATTCAAATGAAATTTATAAAATATTGTCTAAAAAAAATCGAAATATTGACAATTTAGTTATTTATTTTATAAAAATTTTTTAATTCGGAAATTGATATTTATATCTAGAATATTATTTATGCCGAGTTTTGAAAGAACTGGAAAAAAAATCCAAATGTGAATAAAATGGAGAAAATAAATCCTTTTTTAATCTTGAAACGATGTGTGGACACGGACATGTTTATCGATGAAGGTATGAATTACAGAGGTTTCGAAAAAAACCTCCGGGCCTGAGCCTTTCCTTAGTTGGTAGCCCTGCTAGGATGCCATTTTGCCGCTGTTCCCACGAGGAAATACAAACATATGTACCTATACATACATAATGTATGTATTTTGCAAGTATTTAAATGACCATAAAAGCTTAAACATAATGTACCTATATTTTGTTCGAGAAAGGTAAGTTTCAGTTCTAATAGAAGTGACAAAAAAGAAAAAGAGGCACTAGGTATTATCGCTAGATAACATAACGTTCGATGTTGTACAATTTGGGCACTGCGATCGATGGTGTACATACGTATACATTTTTTTTGTGTTTGAATATTGAGTATTAGGTATACATATAATTGTATTTGGACAAATCTGAAACTCATTCATCAAAAGCAAAAAATATCATAACGGCCAAATGGGGATGAGATCAAAAAATCGGAGGGAGACACGTCTATTTTATCCATTTTTAATGGATATTTTTCAATGTGTTGTTTGTTGTGTTTGGTGATTCTGAAAAAATATTCTTATCCGCTGGTTATTTATTTCAGTTTAAACCAGAGATCAGAAATAACTGTTGACCTTTATTTTCAATTGGTTTCTTTCTGAGAGGTACCACATTTCTTTTAGAAGATTTCGGTTACGGTTTGAGATTTATTTATTGAAAAACAAAATATCGGTTATCGGTTGAGATTTATTTTTTATTTTTTAAAATATCTCTCAATGGTTAAGTTTTTTACGAAAAAATTAATGGAAAAGGTCAACCTTTAACCTTTTTCGTAGAAAATAAATCAAAAATGGTTAATTCGAACAAAACATTTTAATAATATAACTAAGCGACCTAGCGACTTCAAAAATGAATATTCGTAATCTAGGAAGTGCCACCTTTTCAATTGATGCATGTCATTATATGAAAAATCGACTTTTATCTTTAAATACGATTTGCGGCTAAACTAGACGTGCTAGAGGCATCAAAGTTTGCATCGTTAAACTTGACTTGTGGCTAAACTAAGCGACCTATCGACTTCAAAAATACATATTCGTGATCTAGGTAGCGCCAGTAGTTCTAAAAAATCAATAAAAAAGTTTGTTCTTTTTCAAAAACTTTCAAAAAAGGCCGGGCAAAGTGCTTTTAATAAAAAAGATTGTAAAGAGAAATTGGTTAATGAGTATTTTGTTCAAGAAAACTGTTCACATTGGCGCCTGCCTGGCGACTGATAACCCCCTAAGCGGAGCAACGGATTTTTATGTTTTTTTTAATTTATGGTATTAAATTCCGCTAATGATAAACTCTCAAGGTTTTTTTGACCCAAGATTGTCCTTTTTTGTCACTAAAAATAAAATTTAAAGATGAAAATTCCTTTT
The DNA here is from genome assembly GCA_947049315.1 of Epistrophella euchroma. Lineage (NCBI taxonomy): Eukaryota > Metazoa > Arthropoda > Insecta > Diptera > Syrphidae > Epistrophella > Epistrophella euchroma. Next base: position 65,958,332 of record OX346248.1, on the reverse strand, counting down.
CAATTTTGAATTCAGTCGCTGGGACGCCAAACAAATATGTCAGGAAACTTGATGATGATGACTAAAAAGCCTAATAAGCTGCATTTCATCATGCAGTGCTAACGAAAAACTAAGGCCCATACTAAGAGACATTCTGATTGATAAAATTGCAGACGAGATTTATTTTTTTCTCTTAGCGATTTCTCTCACTGGTTGACCGTAACATAAAAAAAAACAAAATAAAGGTTTCGCTCAGACCTTGACCGAAAAACTTTTTTTTTTAGAATAAAGGTTATTTTGTGACTTTTATTGAAAATAGCAACAAATAAGAGTTATTAAGGGACCTTTCAAAAGGTTGAGATTTATTTCTGATCTCTGGTTTAAACAATTTGAAAACTAGAAGTTTTAATTTATTTATTTAAACTGGGTTAGTTATCCTCAGTTTTATATATTTATCCGTTCGTTCTGTGCAAGTGGCCCTAAGTACCAATTTGAAGTAGTCGAAATATGCTTTTTTAATTTAAAAAAAATATACCTATTAGGTAGGTACATTTGCCAAGGTTTAGACAATCGTTTACGTTGTCTAAAGTAAGATAAAAAGTTAGATCACTTTAGCAACAATCAAATATATTTATTTAAAACTTGGACGGCTGTCTTTTGGACAATACCTATGAACGACTATTAGTAGGTAGTTCATGTTTTTGAGATATAATAAGGAGGAAGTGCTTAAACGGTAGTAGTAGTATGAGTATGATTATGTGTTTTAGAATACGCATTAGGATAGATACTTTTTTTCACGATATGAAATGAAAAAAAAAACTCTATTGTACTAGTTTAACCCCCCAATGCCCTCTCCTAGCCTAGCCGATGCCTTACTCGAGAGAACAATCTGCCAGAACCTATTTTTTGTATCGTTTGACACCAGAGAATATCTACTTAAGACTCCAGTTATAGCTATCATTGAAACTCATCATCGAAATTTTAATGACTTATTTTTATACGTTTAGGATGCAAAATCTATGATTATAATAGATAATTAATGTAATTGAGTCGTCAGCTTCACATTGGCATCAAAATAATTACTGATTTTACTTTTAAAGTGCCCTAATCTTAAATTAAAAATTAAAAACTGGCCCCTAAGCCTAGAACGCTGCTGATACGGAACGAAACTTTTCTTTTGTCTCCAACATGACAGCAAAATGCTTACCGAAAACCACGACGAAAAATTACCCCTTGAAAGTGACACCGTTTGCAAAAACAAGCACAAATGGATTCAATATTATTTGCACTTTAAATGAAAAAAATGAAGCGGAACACTAGAGAAAAAATTAGACGAACAATTTTGCAAAAAAAATTTAACCTAAAAATATAAGATTTGGATGGCATAGCGTGAGTTATATATTGTTTATTCTTTATTTGTTGAAAGTTTTAAAGGAAGTTCCAGATTCAGAAAACAAAAATATAATTTTACTTACATTTCGCACCAGTCAATCATGAAACTTACTGTACTGCAACCGAGTCAATTCAACAACAATTAACTTACTGCAACCGAGTCAATTCAACAACAATTCACAAAGCATTAACCAAAGATACTGAATTTATAAAGATATGAATCCTCGGCTGTCATTTGAGTTTGCCTTAAGAAATGAGAAGGCATGTGTAAAAATGGCGGTATACTCATACATTCACAGTATTTATCTTCACAACTTACACATTCACAGTACTTATCTTCACACAACCCTGCTATATTGTTGTTGGATTTCACATCTATTCATCGACACAAAATTAAATTACAAATACAACAATGTAAACAAATGGGTTTTGGAGGGTGAAACGTACGAAGGATTCATATCTTAACAATTCGTATCTTTGATCAAGAATCTGACAGTAGTGCCAGTGCATCGTCTGACAAGCAAAAACTGAAGGGAAATAAAAAATAACTTGTAATAAAAAGTTATAATTATGATCAATGAAGGCGATCTAAGCGGGTACGATGAAATTGATGATGAAGTTATAACAGCCCAAAAAGTACATTACCTACCTTCAACTTAAATCAATGTTAGTGCAATCAATTTTTTTATTCTAGGTTCTGGAAAATCTGGAAGTTGCCTGGGGAAACGAACTATTTGCACCGGAAATACTTTGCCACCAAAGTGAAATGCTGGACCTAATGCTTGGCCAAATCGCACATATGGAAGAAAATATGAAGGAACTGGATAAAAATGACTTCCGCTATATAGCTCACCAAATGGAACTTGAGAGAATTCGTTATATTATTGCCGGCTATCTACGTTGTAGACTACAAAAAATAGAGACGTTTACAAAACACATCATCACAGAAGAAAATGCTCGTGGAGTAATTGATAAGAGACTGTCTGCCGAGGAAACTATATATGCCCAAGAGTTCTTTGAAAACACGGAAAACTATTTGAACGTCGTTGCACTGCAATATATGCCCAGTATGCAGCGTTCAGATGAAGATAAACGTGTTGTCCGTCCAAATTTAATGAGCCATGTTTTTATTAAAGCAAAAGTTTCAGGTTTATTAAAAAATAATATAAAACATCATTCCTATCTAAAAATTTTCAATTTTTAGTTCCTGCAGTCGTGGTCGGTGTAGACGACGAAGAAGTAGACTTAGCTGCCGGTTCACAGCATATAATTCCATATCAATTGGTGTCGGATTTAATTGTAAAAGAGCAAGCTCATCTAATTTAAGTCTCGAACTCTAGGTTCTCAATATTCCGAAACTCTTTATTTATTTATAAATACATCGTAAGTATTCCTACTTCTTATTTCTTGCTAACGATTTTGACCTTAGAGAAAATTTGCCGTCAGTGTTTTCTTCATTTTCAGTATGAAACATAACGTGTTTTCTTGGCATTGGGACAGGTTTAATATCATCTTTGTTACAACTTAAAACGTAACTTGTTGGTTTCTTTATTGGTGACCTTAAAATCCTTTCTATATGTTTTTTTGAGACAATATTTTGATCTATTTGTAGAGGAAGTTTGATCTTTTGCTTTGCTCTGTCAAATTCTTTGTTGTTTCTTTGGGAAATAAAATATTCAACTAGTTTATTCAACCTGTTTCTAGTTTCATAGAACGTTGGGTACACCTGTAAAGACACAATTTTTATTATATATACATAGGTTCTTTTTCTTTACAGGTAAAAATTAATGATTAGTTTTACCTCCTTAAAAGTACATCGTTGTTCTAATAGATGACCTGAAATTTTAGCAGCTTCAGTTACAGATATGCTTTTAGAATTAGTATTTAAGCCATAAAGTGCCAATTTATTTTCAAGCTTCTGAAAAACTTGCGAACTGATGAAAACATGGACTACTGTTATTTAATAGCAATAATAATAACATAGTAACTTACTCTGAGGCTTTATCTGATCCCTTGTCTTTCCTTAAATTTAATGAATTATGAAATTCATCTACAGATGTAGAACTATAACTATCGGATCGTGCGTCACTTGAAGTGCATTTGCCTATTTTAAGAATATAATTTTAAGCCTAGAGAAAAGTATATGTCCAGTTCAAACTCACTTGTTTCATTAATAGTATTGGTGTTTTGGCTAAGGTTTAAAGAAGATAGTTTATTTTTGGGTGCATCTATTTTTTCAATAGAATCTACTTTATTCAAAGAAAATTGGGATCCCAATGATTGCATTTTGCGAAGTGGTTGTACCTTTTTCTTTTTTTCGTTTTTTATTTCAAGTTGAAATAATTTTTGTTCATAGTTTTTTTCTATTTTGGTAATAATTCGGTTAGTACTTTCTAAATTAATTTGAGAAACTTCAAAAAACATATTGGATAAAGTTCTATTTAATTCGTCTAATGATGTAGCAGGCAAAATTTGATAAGGTGTATTTGATAAGATAGCTTTTTTTCCATCTTCTTCAGCATATTGTTTTGTTTGGTTTTCAAGGAACTCATCTAATTGGAGTTTTATTTCATTCATCGATTGTTGGTTATCATTAGCGTATGTTTTTTGCAATGCTTCAAATTTTGATATTTTTTCCTGTATATCAAAAAGAATATCAGCCTTATTATCCTCGACGTATTTTACATTACATTTAGACTCTTTAATGTCATTCAAAATTATGTAGTTTTTTACATCTTCTGTACAGTCGAGCTCCTTGATTTCAAATAAATTGCATTGGTTTGAAAAATCTTTCGTTGCTGAAGAATCTCCCTTTCTTGTTTTATCAAAATTCATTTGAGTTCCAGCATTTTGAGTCTCGATCTCTGTCTGAGTACTTGAATTTAATTTGATTACTTCGCTGGGTGATACTTTCTTCATTTCACTTGTTTGTCGTATGTCTTTTTCTGCTATATTGAGGCGCTCTTTTAATTGTTTAATTTCTAATTCCAATTTAATCGTATTGATTAATTTTTGATCTTTTTCTTTTCCTTGAATTTCAATAGTTGGACTTTTTAAATGCTTCTTACTCAAATGAATATTAAGCGCATCATTACTCACAAAATTTTTTGTACAAACATGACAGGGAAAAATAATTTCATGAATAGCTTCTACTTGACTTAATTTCTTGTGAAGATGTAAAATATTATCAGTATGCTCTTGATTTATTGTTCTTAAATGAATATTTTGAGTCTCTAATTTAATAATATTTTCACGGAGAGTTCTCACAGATTCATCAAGAAATTTTCGACAAAAAATCATATATTGTAACGATAATTGTGAAAGTGTAAAATATTTTGCTACACCGCTATCTAAAACATTGCTATCTAACATAGATGCCAATGGAGCTTCTGCAAGGTGGAAAAGAACCGCATCTATGTGCTCGAATTGTTGCTCACGAAGAATTCGATCTACTTCCATCGAGCCTATTATTAGTTAGTTGTTTGATATAAAAACCCAGGAACAAAACACAAAACATCCTTACCTACCAATCGCCAGTCAAGGGGTCCATCTTTAGGCTGATGAAATTTAAATCCTGATTCTCTTGCAATTTGGGGATAGTTTGATTTAAACGCAAAAGCCATTTTCTTGACTATGAAAATAAAATAACATAAGCCAATTGAAATTAAAACTATGTATTTCTTTTGAAAACTATGTATATGACCGTAGTTGCTATAGCAATATTTGTATAACTTCAACTGGGTATAATTCTGGCATGAAAACTTCTTCGATTGTTATGATCCCTCCCTTACAAAAGTTTCTGTTTGTATACCTACACATTGCATCGCAAAAAATCTTGAAAGTATATTTTTAATATATGTATATACATATTATGTACATGACTAGAATAAGTTTTTCTGTGTATTAATATAGGTTTTATTATACGTACATATATAATACATTTTAGTTGTAGCTAATTTAGTTCTTCTTTTTTGTTCTTACAGTTGTCCAACCAGGTTCAGGTTCAACAAAAGGACTTTTTTCTCTTGATGGAGCTGACCTGCCCTGACTTGAACTTGCTTCATTCTCGTCTACATCCATTTCAGAGTCTGAACTGTCTTCTTCTTCGGCAGAACTATCATCTTCAGAAACTGGTGTAATTTTGACATCTCCTCTGAGCCAATCTATGCCAGGTGGAAGTTGTTGAAACTCAGCTTCAATGTCTGAATATTTTTCATCTTTACACATTTGTAAATAGCGAATTAGATTTCTACAAATTTCTATATAATAAAAATGCATGATAGAGAATTAGAACATATTTCTTTTAAATAAAAGTTTGCCTGGAATAGAGTTGTCATCACAAAGAGTATTGAATTCTTGATCCATAAGATCTTCGATTACATCTTGAAGCTCCCCAAGGGTTATTTTATCATTTTTAATGCAGTAGTTGTATGTGTAGTTCATTATTTCTATGGCAGTCTACAATAAAAAAGTATTTATTTTTGAATTCTTCATGAAACGCATACTTTACCTGCTGGCCATTTCGACCACCCATTCCGTGTTCCACGGCTAGCTTCAAATCTGGCCAATAATTAAACACTTTTTCCACGACAATACGAAAGTTTTGTTCATAGGACATTTTACTTCAGTCAATCAAAAATAACGTGCGATGCACTGAAAATTTCATACGTTATTCTGAATACAAACAAATATTCTGGGAAAAATTTTATTTTTGTGTTGTGTTACAGTCCAAGGTTTTTAAAATAATTTACGTAGGTATTTCTTAAATCTTGGTAATAAATTATAGGGTTTTAAAGTAATTGTACTTCGCTTTCTGGAGAATAAAATCACATTTCTAATGTGACAATTATGAGTACATAACGAATTGATGTGAATCTGTCAAGTTTTGAGGGAGGGGAAAATTCCCTCAAAAAGGAGAATGTGAGTACATAACGAATTGATGTATCTGTCAAGTTTTGAGGAAGGAAAAAATTCCCTCCGAAAGGGGAAGTCTTCCCAAACGCACTGAACGAATTGTATAATGCCGCATTTACATTTGACATGTCATTAATTTTGTTTGTCATAATCCAGTTTTATGACAGTAAAAGGTAGAACTATAATAATTGTTGGAACGCAGCGTACGCAGCCGTACGAAACCACACGAATACAAGTAATTCTATAGACGTACACCAAAGATACTGAATTTATAAAGATATGAATCCTCGGCTGTCATTTGAGTTTGCCTACAAGCTCTATCAGATAAGAAATGAGAAGGTATGTGTAAAAATGGCGGTATAAAACTCATACATTCACAGTATTTATCTACACATTCACAGTATTTATCTTCACATCACTATATTGTTGTTGGATTTTACATCTATTATCGACACAAAATTAAATTACAAATACAACAATGTAAGCAAATAGTTTTTGGAGAGTGAAACGTACGAAGGATTCATTTCTTTATATTCAGTTTCTTTGAATGCCGCAGTCAGCGGAAAATAGTATCAATTGAATTGCTACCATGTTACAAAAAGATGGCGGCCAAAATGGCTTCATAAACTATGTTTCTCAAACTACTTCTCCCAACAAATAAAACCTTGTTCCATCCAAAATGAGAAGTTCAGTCACCATTTTGTATTTTACCCTAATAAAACAACACATATTCAATCATTTGTAACATCATTTGTTTACTACACCAATTTACATAGATTGCTTTTATACTACTGCGATTTTGAATCAAGAAGTTAGCAGAGTAGAAGAATTGAAATAAAACATACTCAGGCAATAAAGAAAAGAAGAATAGGGCGATAACTGCAATTTTTTCAACCTCAGCAAAGTTTGTCTACCTCGACCCCCACATACGTCCCTCACAAAAACCGCCGTTCTTAAAAATCGCAAGAAAATATTGCTCTGTGTAAAGCAGTCTGTTCATTCTTTGAATGAGTTCATTCAACTGTTATACAAATATCACTGTCATATTTTTGACATCGGCTACCATACCATTATAGGTTTTCAAAATGGTTGCTTTTTTCGGTCACAAATCGAAGTGAAAAATTCATCTAGACCAAAATAAGTTTGTTAAAGCTTGTTAAAAACAAACGTTATTTTACTATACAAATTAGTTTGTATATCAACAAGCGTTATATCCTAACAACAGCTAAAAATAAATTTCAAATTAAGGCGAAAACAGTTTATCCAAAAATGTGGAATCAATGGTCAGTGGGGCCCCCACCAATGCCACCATCTTCCAATAACACACAACCGCCCTTAATTGGACCAGTTCAACCAACAGGAGCTCCAATCCCATCGGGACCAGCGCCACCAACACAAACCGAACCTGCACCACCAACACCAACTACTCTTCCTGCAGTGCAAGCAGTTTCTTACCAATCTGGTGCTCCTTCATATACCCCAGCACCACCAACACCAACTGCTCTTCCTGCAGTGCAAGCAGTGTCTTACCAATCTGGGGCTCCTACATACACCCCAGCCCAATATGCTGCAATGACCCCAGAGCAGCAATATGCGGTTCAACAACACTGGCAGCAATGGCAAGCTTATGAGCAACAATACGCACAATGGCATGCTCAGTATGGCGAGCAGGTAATAAATTTAATAAATAAATCAGATCAACAAATTGTAAGTAAATAAATCCAGTACAATCTAGGAGAAAATCTATTTAAAAGAAAAATTTACCTAGATTGTTTTGAAATAAATCCAACAAAAATATTAATACATTGATAGCCATATCCATACAAACATTTTGTATCTACCTAATTGAATGCGTTAAAGAAACAACAGTAGTTCATACAGGCGCCAAATTGTAGGTGCTATTGCGAAAAACAATCATAAAAGAGTTCCACATGAGTACTGATTATTTCTCAAAATCCATTATTAAAATGGGGATCCAGAGAAAAACGGCACAAGTCCAATTTTTTTTTTAATTAAACTAATGATGACATTTTGTAAGCTTTTGTGAGTACTATGTATATGATGTTCTATTTAAATTTTGAAAAAAGTGATGACTTTACAAGAAAAACCATTAAAAAGAAATGAACGAATGGCACAGGTCCATAGATTTCATCTCATTTTTCCCAAAAACAACGGTAAAGCATCTGGTTTTAGTGTTTGACTTAAAATTATTAGGAGCGTTAACTTTATTTTCATTTTTTTCGGAATCATTTTGAATGGACTTGTGCCGTTTTTCCCTCGACCCTTCAAATATTTATACAAAAAGATTAAGTATTTTAATTTTTCTACAAATTGCATTCCATTTTTATACGTTTTGCACACTTAGCAATTAAAAAAAAAATGCATGCAGGTATTCAAAATATTCCTCAAAGATATTTTAAAAATGATTATTGGATATAGGTATAAGAACAAATTGATTTATATTATCGACATCATTTATTAAGAAATTTCTGTGTCCATACTAATGGTAAAAACTCGGATATTTTTAAGAGCAATACTAGCCTTTGTAGGTAACTGCTTTTAAAAATAGTTGATATCTTGTCTAAGTCTTTAGATATCCAATTACTGTGCCAGTTCCAATTGTAGTTTTTAGTATGGGTAAGAGTGAAAGATGTTGTTTATTCCACTGAATTGGGAACGTTAAATAATTTGGAAGAGCGTATTCTCGAAGAGTCCTCAAGTTAAGCTAAAGTTCGATTCAATAAACATTCGCAGTGAACTCCAAAACCTGAACTCTGGAGTGCATAGAAAACACCAAAGAGGACACTTTATACAGGGAGTCAAACTTAATATGGCGATAGGCTATGTCAGGACCTCTCAGAATTTAGCAACTTGATCTTACCGAATCATAACGGTAACGGCTGTTTATTTAAGATTTTTTTGAAGTACCTATTTAAAGTAAAAAATTAATTTTGATCAAACGTCTTAATTTATCTAGTAATTTTAAGAATAAAGCCGTATAAAATCAGAAGTATTTTAATGCACAAAACAGGTCTTTTTATTGGCCAATGTTTTAGTATCAAAATAAAAAAAAACAAATATCAATATGGACGGTGTGAACAAAAAACTCTTTCAAAGTAGGGTTTCATACAAATTTTAAACAAACATCCGTTAATCGAAAAAAAAAAATAGTGAAACGTTATGTTTATCATGCATTTTGTGAAAAAAAAAAATTTGACTTCAATCAGAAATTCGCATAGAATTGGAAATCTGAAGAATACAAAATATTAATGTTTTTTAACGCAGTTACAAGACTAGTATGAATAAAGTCCTAAATAAAATTTTTATCATTAGTATTATTAGATCAATTTCTGCTAAAATAGGTCAGGGTACAAACAAAGTAAGCCCTTTCTAGAATTCCCAATAAATGAATGAAACAGTTCTCAAAATATCTTTAATGAATTAGGGGATGCCAAAATATCCATAAGAAAAACTCGAAAGAAACCTTTCGAGAAATTACTTTACTGTACCAGAAATTTGCCGTGAAACAAAACAAAAAAAAATCCGCGTTTCTGGTTCTTCCAAAAAGAGAAGTCATGCTTTTGAATATATGCCAGATAACTCAAATTGATTGCCCTAGATTAGCTGCGAGCAGTAAAAATTTTCCGCCATTGGTTTCCCTAAAAATGGCCAATAGTGTTTTCATACTAACTAAATCTTTTCAATATTACTTTGTATGCTTATTTTATATAAAAAAAAAAATTATAGGTATAAAACCAAATTATTTGAGAGCGCCCAGTCAAACAAGAAGAACGGAAACCGTTCATTGAAAGATAGGGTTCATTGATTTTTATACCTACAACATCTTTAAGGTAGTTTTAACTTGGTATCTTATTGTTAGTAGCAAAATCTTTGTTCAACTGTTCCAAGTATTCCGTCTGGAAAAAATATTCGTCCTAAATTTCAAAACCTATCTATTTTTAGTACAAACGTGAAATGGCAGCAATTCAAAGTGCCCCTCAGCCAACAGTAGTTCAGTATGACACAACGGCAGTTTCTAATGCTTACAATTATCCTCCTCCAGCGATCTCTAATCCTTACCAAGCACCACCAGTTCCAGTTAATGCACCGCCTCCACCCCCACCAGATGATAATACTAATTCGAAGGGAATTAAAGCTCCAGCTCAACTCTACGAACAGCCACCACCCCCTCCACCACCTCCGCAGCAAGAAACATCTGCAAGGAATAGAAATGACGCTGTAGTAACTTCTGAAAGTGCATCTGATTCACAGGGACAAAAAGCAATATTATCACAATCTTTACAAAATCAAGAAAATCAATGGAACCAGCCACCACCATTTTCTGGATCAAACTCAGGAAATCGATGGAATGAAGGACAGTATAATCAAGAAGATAAACAACAGTTTAACCAACAGAATAGACAGCAGCAGAACCAACAGCATAGACAGCAAAACCAATTCAATCAACAAGATAGGCAACAACAAAATCAGTTCAATCAACAATTCAATAATAATAACCTACACGGGCGCCAAAACCAAATTAATAATTCACGTAATCAGCAAGAAAATGAACAAGTTAGAAACAATTGGCAAGGCAATAAGCAGAACAATAACAATTTCCGTGGACGTAATCGTGGTCGAAACAGTAATAACTATGAAAATGAACGGCAGTTTGATGATTCTGATGGAAGAACTAACTATCAGCAGCAATCGTGGCAATCGGACAATTCAGGGGAAAGAAACAATCGGGGAAATTTTTCAAACCGTTTTGACGATAATTATGATAATTTTAATAACAACTTGGGTCAGAACATTAACCAACAATGTTCAAAAAATTGGAATAACAATGTTCAGAGTGGCAATTTTGAAACATCAGAAACTCTAAGGCAGAGGCAAAATTCTCAGAATCAAAGTACACCCAATGAAAAAACACAAAAATCAGCAACTGGAGGGTCTGTTGACGAAAAAGTATTTGATGAGCAGTTTCGAATGTGGGAAGAACAGTTTGAAAATTGGAAAAAAGAGAATGCCAATCATCCTGATCGCGCTATGTATATGCAATATGAAAGGGAATTTGAGAAAACTAGAGTTCGATTGCTTGAACGTCGTGAACAGATGAGACGCAGAAAAATGTTGGAAATGCAACAGAAATCTAATTCACAAGTGGAAGCACAAGAGTTAGTAACTCAGCCGCAACATCCGCTTCAACCAAATTTGGCGCAACGGGATCAACAACTTGAACCTAAACTGCCACAAAAACAAACCATTCAAGATGAAAATTATAGCAAAGATTCTGATAAATCTAGTGAAAAAATAAGTGAAACACAAAAATCCGTTAAAACGCCAGAAATAAAAAATTGTGAAAATTCCGATATGGAACAAAGTGAAACCGAAGATACCGATTTAGCTCTGTCTAAAAAATTAGGCGATCCACCAAAAGAGCTTGAAAATGAAACAGATGGTTTAAATATTTCAGAATCAAGCATTTTTCAAAAACAAGAAATGACTGATTTGTTTAAAACAGGTGGAGGAATTCCTGGCTTGGATTTGGTTGGCTCCAAAGATGGTGAGGTACTCGATAACCCAAATGAAAAAGAAAAATGTTTAGGAGTAGTTGATTTGGATGACGATGGACCATCTAGACCTCCAAAATTATCTGCCACTTCGATTAATAGTGCGATGATTTTAACAACGCAACCACAATTATTAACGGATATAGATTCTAGGCCTCAGTCATTGTTTTTGGGTTCTCAATCTCAAAACTCACAACCTCCTAAACGAAAAATTCCATCTCTTTTTGATATAGTTGTTGAAAAACCAGTCCTTTCTCCAGATAACGAGAAGAAATCTACGTCGCCAATGCGTCAAAATTCTTCGCCTGTGGGAAGTAGAACATCGAAATCTGAAATTCCTCCAGACGCTGATTCTCATTCAAGAAGTATGTCCAGAGATCGTGATATATTAGCATCACCTGCCCAGCGACCATTATCGCAAATGTCTGTGGAACAATGTAATCAGCAGTCTCTCGCTAATCAGCAGCAATCTAACTTACCACCACAAACAGCAGATCTAGCTAAAGTTTTGCAAGATCCAAATGTTATGCAACTACTAAGCGTAGCTTTAGCTCAAGCTCAAAAAACTGGTTGTATAAATCCAACAGGGAATGCCCAACAAAACCAACTACTTCAGCAACTCCAACAACTGCAGCCGCTTATTCAAATGCAACAAGAACGCAATTTTAATAATCAACCGTGGGATAATTCGCAGTTAGAACGACCACAAGCGTGGCGAAATCAAAATCATAATTTCGATAACAGATTCAACACAAATATGAATCAAAGTGAAAACTTGAACAACAGGTTTAATTCAAACGTAAATCAAAATCGCAATTTGTTTGATAGTAATCCGTTTAACAAAAACGATGATCAAATGAATCTTTGTCGAAAATCAGGAAGTATCAATTTTTACGATAGCAACAGAGATATGCCACAAAAAAATCCACGAAATCCGTTTCGCCGTGGTACTGGAATCGAGGATAAAGGCAATGGAGGATTAACATTAGGAAAAGATGCTGAAGGTGCAGAAGGCGGGAGTGGTTCTTTTGGGAACACAAGTAATAATACATTTGGTGCTCCAATGAATCCTCAGCAACAAAGAGGAGGGAATTTCGTAAATGATAATTTTGGTAGAGATTTTGGTGGTGGTCAGGGAAACTTTGGCGGACGAAATTTCATTGGAAAAAACTTCGATGAAGAGAACTTCAGTAGAGGAGGCAACAATTTTGATGGAGGCGATGACAACTATGATAGACACAATTTTGATGGAGAAAACTCTTCTGGAGGCAGAAACTTTAATATGAGGTATGTTAAATATTAAATCTTAATTAATTCAGCCAGAAAAAATAGTATCAATTTCTCTATACTCTTTCCCTCAACCATTTGCAAAACAAAAATTGAAAAACCAGAATAAGAATTTGAAGTTTTGCTCGCATTTTAGTCATTATTGCGTGCTTTTATTACTCAAACCCAATCTTATACAAGTCTCATGTTCTAATTTAAGTATTGAAGATTGAATTGTTTTTCAAGATATTTCGTTAAACTGTAAAATAAAATTGAATTACCGAAACTGAAATTTCTATCAAATGATGAAATAAATAAAAACCAAATTAAAATTATATTTACGGCTATATTGACTTGCTTCAAATCAAAATTAGGCAAAATTAGTTCTATAGGGGTTTCGAGTTCTTTTAAGTTTTCAAAAATAAAAAATTATTGGAACCAGTTTTAATTAAGATTATGTATGAATATTTTTAGATGTCAGAGTATGTTTGAATAATAAAAATTTGTGAAAAACTTAAAACTCGGAACCCCTATAGAACTAGTTTTGTCGTTAAACTAGCTTTAAAGCAAGTCAATAATATGGCTGTAGAGATTCGCAATACCAATCATGCAGATTTTTAAAATCTGAAGTCTATTTCAAATAGAGTGTAAAGTAAAGCCCCTAATTTTAAGTTGAATTTCATAGTATTTAGTAGGTTTGAGAAAATGTTTCAAAAAAAACTTTTATTCCATTTTTAATTAACTTGATTTTTTTTATTTCTAAATTTCCCAATGAACACAGTTTTACTCAATAATCTTATTATCTTTTTGTTTTGATGTCGATTTTTTTCTATTGACTATTTGCAAAACTAAATATCTATCTCTACATTGAAAGCAGGATTCCATGTTGTTCTTGTATTATTTTTAGGACTATATTTGACAACATTAAAGTCTAAAATTTTATTTTTCATAATTGGTATCCTAAAGATTTTATTTTTTTTTGTCTAAGACCTTTGTCCAAATTTAAATTGCTTTTTACGATTAGAAAACAATTTATGGCAACGATTTATTTCCCCCCGCTTGAAGAAGTGAAAAAAAAAAATAGATTAATTGAAACAATTTTAATTCGATTTAATTGAATTTTCAAATTAAGTTGTTCAAAGAAAACTTTGAAAATATTATCCTAAATCTCAAAATTTTCGAAAAAATACTTTATGTTCCCAAAATTTTACAAATAAAGTACTAGTTTATGGTTGAATATTAAATGCTCTTATTAATTTGTATTCGAATTCAAAAAATCAATATTACGGTTTCTTGTACATCAACATGTTTCTAATTTTGAGTTTGCTCAAAAACTAAATACATAAAAGAATCTGGTAACTATGTACATACAAATCTATTTTAAATGCCCAGAAATTCATTCTTACTCTGGTGGGTAGATGGCATCTATCATAGTAACATAGTGATTGCAGCGTAAAGAAAAAAGACAGGAAATTGTTGAAAATTAACAAAACGTAAGTAAAAAAGAGATGTTAATACAAACTGCTGTCATTATGATCCGTATTGTTTTATTTTTAAGGGATCATCCTGATCCAGATCCGTAGACAATAAAAGGCGGCTAATATTGATCTCAATTTTTAAAAAAATTTGAGTTTAGAACAGGTTCAAAAACTATTAATTTAAACAACATGATTATTAATTATAACGGGTATTCACGATCCGGTGCACCTGGTCTAGTATCGTTGTAAAATTGCAAAAGTGTAACGTTTTCTTACACTCCAACAACAAAATATACTGAAGACAATCTTACAACACTTAAAACAGCAACACCTCTAATATTATTATGTTTCTATTTTTTAGGCCAGGCATTTATTCTTTAATTTTCTTTTTTAAAGTTATGTTTGTATGTATATTTGAGAACTTTGGTCAAAAATAAATTTAATCAATTTTAGTGAATATTTGGTGAATATTTTTTACAAAAATAACTTTCAAACCTAAAATTTTGAAAAAAATAAAGTAAAAAAATGTTACGTTACATACATATGTATGTATGTATAAAATGTTTTTTTTTTTTTATTTTCCCCCAAATATGATCCGAATTTGATTTGCGTACGAAAATACATGAATTACAAAAATAACTCAAGATCCAACTCAGTTTTTGGATTTTCAAATACACCCTTAGTACCTCCCTGCAAAAATAAGTTATTTTTTTTTTTAATTTTGAAATTTTCTAAACCGATTGTGATGATGGAATTTTTCATGTTTAAATCAATTATTATTGAAAAAATGGACTAATCTTCCATAACAAATCCGTATAGGAGGGTGGTCTACTTCCCATCGTTTAGTCGGGTGGAGATTTTTTTGTAACAGTATTAATTTTTTTTTAAACTAATTCTTTTTGTTTTTGTCATTCGAACAAAATATGTACGTACAAATTTAAAAGATAAAATTTGATGGAAAATCTTCAAATTTTGCAAATAAGTAAGGAGTTAAGGACAGCAGTGACCTCTGGTTTGTAAATAATTGAGAGCTATCTGATTTGATTCAAATCACGTTGTAGCTAAATATTTTTTCTCTATTTAAGTTTAAAATGCTATCTTCTCCTCGTTCTCTGGATAAATATTTAAACTCTGAATAGCTCTCACGTCAAATTATAGAATTTCTTACGAGAAAGCAAGTTAAAGCGTTAGAGTTTGTTTATTTTGTAATGTGTTTTGTGTTTTTTGTGTTGGTGATTCTAAAAAAAATATTCTTATCCGCTTGTTATTTATTTTCCGTTCGTGCAATTAAAAAACGATAAGTTTTATATATTTATCCGACAGTTTGGAGTACAAAAAGCGCGACGCGCACGTACCAATGATTCACCGCACTTCAAATATTGCTCCACCGCAAAAGCGCGGTGCGCTCCCGAACAGTGACTTATGGCGACTAACAATTCCGCAAATCCTGCTCTTTGAATGATACCCTTCCTGCTTAGTATTTCGACAATCGCAATTTAAAGTTGAAAAATTTCCCGCTGGACACCCTTTATATTCGGATTTATACGCGAAGCACTGACTTTTCGACGTTTTACTTTTCTTCTTCAAAATGTTAATATATTTCTTTTTTCTAAAAATTGTATTTTTATATGCAATCTTGGAGACAGAATTATTTTTTTTTTAACTGCTGCAGTGTAAACATTTTTGAATATCGCGTCGCTACAAGTCTTTACAGAGAGTTTGGATGCTTCAATCAATTTATATTTTATTTATGTTAAATATTTCGAAAAGGTAACACATCTGGTTATAAAAACGTAACTACTCAATATTTTCTACGCCATGGAAAGGAAAGTGGTAAGGGTGCGCGGCCGAAGCGGGGCACGTCATCTCACCTCGATCGCGTGGCGTTTTCGATTACGTGGTTCGCGTTCCCACCGCCGCCCCTGCCACTTCCTTAAAGCGATACTTAAATGTTTTTAGATCTTAAAATGTTTATATTAAACATATATGTAGATTAAATATGTCATTTTAGATCTGAAAGATAGTAGTTTTTGAGAAAACTGGTTTAATTCATACAATAATACCAAACAGTATCAAACACAGGTCTAAAAATACGCTCTTTTTACTTATTTTTGGCGATTTTCAAATGATCCTAATGTCTCGACTGTAAAATTTAACCAGCTAATATTTCTCTGATATTAAGTTTCCCATCTGTATCATAAAATAAATGAAACGTACAACTGATATATTCGGCCCACTTTTTATACAAAAGATTTGAATTTTCGAAAAATCGTATTATTTAGAAATCTCTCAATGTGTTTGAGGCGAGATACAAATATGAAAATTTCAGGATGTTTAGCTCCTACTGAGAACTTCAAATTAACAAAAAATGATAGTCTAAATACTTTTGGTGAAGAAATATTGCCCGAAAAATTAGGGGTTGTTAGAGTTCTCCAAAATGGTTGTTTTATCTCAAAAACAATCCAAACAATCAAATTTTTCAAAGCAATGAACCAATAAATCGAATTAAATCTTTTTTTTTTTTTTTTTTTGTTCCTAAAATTGAATTTGCGAGAATCTTAGCAACAATACAATCTAAAGAGTTTTTTAATCAAAAGTAACGTTTTGAAAATGACAATTTAATGGCTTTTAAAGCCCTTGTACTTACATACATACATACATACATACATTAATGATGAAAATAACAAAACGAGCTTTAAAGAATTTGAAGTTTACGGTGGGAGCAAAATCAGTATAAAACGCGTATTTTCAGTACTGTGTTTGATATTGATTGTATGAATTAAAATATTTTCACAAAACCCAGATTCAAATTGACATCTTTAACGCACTATGTATATCTTTAACAGAAATATTTTAAGAGCTTAAAACAATTAAGCATAAAATAAACGATTTTCTATTTTTTCAGTGGGGGCAGGGGGGACTGAAGCTTGGGAAAATTAAATAACTCACCAGGTTTGAGCAACATATAAGATAATGAAGCAAAAATTCATTTTTTATTAGACGTTTTCCTATGGAATGACTATCTATCGATCACTAAATTTAAAATCGGCACTGAAAAACATAGACTTATGTGGTTTTCCTTTCAACCATTTCAGATCTAAAATATTTACTCGCAACTAAAAAGGCGATTTGATTTGTGTTTGCAAAAGTATGAGTGTCTCTTTTCAATTGAAGAATTTTTCATACCCAATACCACCTTCTTATCAAAAATTCAAACTAACTTGTTTGGATAAATGTCATATTTTTTTTGGTGTGTGTGCAAGTGTGTGTAGATATTGCTTCAAATCGTCAAAAAACATTCGATGTTATATGAAAACCACATTACATTCAGAAATTGTTGTTCTTCCGCAAAATGTTATACACTCCAGTCTGCCCTACTACTGATAGGAAACTGATTGTGTGCTCTCCTTCTACCCTCGCTGTGTTTTGGAAAATATGGACATGCAAACAGAGTTACCATTACCATTCACAATTGAAAGGAAATCATTAGAGCTCTTTTAGTGGGTTTTATAAAAGAGCTTTATGTGTTTGTTCCTTTTTGAAGCTCTTGGTAAATTTCGATTTGCAGAAATGTATGATGCAATGCAACCAGACTGAGAGATCGTCTTATATTCACTGTACTGACATAGAGTATAGATGTAATGTGAACATTTTGTTTATTCTTTGTGTCTTACCATCCATGCAATGATGACTACGAGTCAGGTGAATGAATCAGTGAGTGAGTCACCCCATTATTAATTCATTGTACTAGTTGAAATAAACAAATAATAAATCCAACCATTATCGAATCCTAAAAATGATACACCTCCTAACGAACCCAAGTGACATTTATTCGCTTAGTATAAGAAGAAAACTTCGAAATGTTAAAAATGGTGGTAGAAACCAAATTCGACATTACCTTCTACCTCCATTATCTCATAATCGCCTTCAATTACCATATATCTATAACATAATGTAATAAAATATTTGAATAACTTAATTAGTTTTGTTTTTTTTTTTTAAGTTGTACGATTTTTTCTTTTAAACAGTATTTATTTTTATCAGCATTCGAGCAGAATACTTCTTTTTTATGAGCTCTAAAATAGTTGTTATTAATTTTGAAACTTTAATGCCAGCTCTTGTTCAACTTTATGCAAAATTCGACTATTTTATTTAACGTTTTTTTTTTTTTTTTTTTGTTTTAAAGAAAGAGAATTGATTCTCTTTTTAAAAAAAATATTTAGCTGTATTAAATACGCTGAAAAATTGACAATGTTTTTAAAGTGATTTGATAAATTTGTATGAATAACTAAATTTTAATAAATATAGACCCGATTCGAGTTTCAAAAATTCTCTCGGATTCCGGAATAATACAAACAATTTTGGTGATCGCGGTGGTGTTGGTGACAATGACTACTTTCGACCAACACAAATATTTGACTATCAAAACCGTTCACGCCCAGAAGCTTTAATGCCGCCAGCAAAAGTTGTTGATTATGGTCACAAACCATCTTCGCTTTTGCCAGCAACATCTTTCAGTCGTGATAATAAAGAGTTTGTTCCAGTTAAAACAATTGATTACGGACATGCATCTACTAGCACTAAACCTAGAAATCCATTTCAAGAAAAAAATGAAAATCAAACAAAGAAAAAAAATAATAGATGGAATCAAGAACAAGAAAAAAATGATGAACAACCTCAACGAAGTCAGAGTCAGGGTTCTAAAGGAAATGATAATGAGATTAAACCAAACGCGATGAAAAACAACCAACAACAAAGTGAAAATTCTAACGAAAACAAAATTGAAGAATTATCTACATTGGTACGTTATTGTTTTTTAAATGTTTGTTCAAGAAAGTCTTTGAAAGCAATTTAAACATTTAAACATTTTTATATGTTTTTTACATTATTCCATTTGTACTTTTGTTATGGATACAGGCTAAAACTGAAAATGTTAAAGATTTAGAACCACAGAACCAGCAAGAATATCCTAAAAATAAGTGGATTCTGCAAAATCCAGAAAACCGTCAAAGACCCGGACCACCCACTAAAAGAGGCAAAAGGAATACTACGCAATCAGATGCTGAGCCAATACAAGACGAAGCACAGGCAGAGGTATTTGAATGTGATGAAATTGAAGAAAATTTTGAAGAAATATCGGACAACGAATGGTAAGAGAATTTTTAGAAATCAAAATTAAACATTCTTATATTTATTTTTCTGTTCATAATAGCAGCATCATAGAAGACACCGACATTCCAGCCGGCAATATTCAGATAAAAAAGAAATCAGTATCCCTGTTCCCGTCCGTGTCGGATTCAAATAAGACCCCATCAATGATCATTCCCTCGAATGAAAATAACAACACTATTCCCATTGATGAGATTTTATTTAAACCGGGACGATTGACGCGGCCAAAAAATATTGTTATTATTATGCGTGGACCACCAGGAAGTGGCAAGTCACACGTAGCAAAATTAATAAAAGACAAAGAAGTTGAAATGGGTGGACAGACTCCACGCTTGCTAAGTCTAGATGATTATTTCATGGTTGAAAATGACTATGAAGAAAAGTGTCCGAAAACTGGTCGAAAGGTGAGACTACAACTTGAGTATAGAACGATGAGTTAGTTTACAGGAAATAAATCATAAAATACACTAGTGAAAAAAAATTAAGGAAGCATAAAAAATTCACTTTTTTTTTAGTGTTTTTGAAGGTATCTCTGTGAAAAGTAATTTATGAGATCAAACAAAAAGTATTCTAAGCTTTATGTTTTTTGTATTGAAAAGTTTTAGCAAAAGATTTTTTTTAAGAGACTGTTATTCCACAATCATAAGAAACAGCACGGACAAAAAATGTTATTTTTTTTAAGTGTCATTTTCTTTGAAATTTTTTTTAATCCAGATAAATGTATTGATTCGATAACCTGTTTATTTAGCTTTAATATCGTCTTTTTTTTTGGAGCTCTACTATTTTTTTTTCGTAAGAATATCTTGCTTTGAATGAAAAAAAAGACTTGGCTTTGGTTACCAACATATCAGCAAGAAATGCTGACACTGAAAATTTTAGGGCATTTTCGAAAAGTGGAGTTTAATTTATACTACAATATCTTTTTAAAATTTGATTGCGATTATTTTTTTTGCCACTCACCGGAAGATTAAGAAAAGGTCAAAAAACGACTTTTTAAAGACTTAGTAAATCTTTCACTGCTTTACAAACATTGATTGCAGGACTTAAGATGGTAAGACATTTTAAAGTTCTATAAACCACCAGTACATCTGTAAAATTTCAAATCAATCCATTGAACCGTTTTCACTTTTCAAAGTCATTCAAGCCAATTAAAGGAGCAAATTGTATGGTTCATAAACATTGTGAAATCGTCATCAAAGTAAAAGAATAACTTCGGTGCACAGTCTTGTATTAGTAACAATACGCATAAGATTTTAAAGGGAAACAAATAATCCTTTTTTCCAAAAAAAATTGTGACTAAAATTTTGAAAAAATTATTAAATTTTTTTTTTTGAAAAAATGTTTTTTTTTCTTTTCCTTTCAACTCTGATCAGAACTATAAGTAACGCAAAAATGTGAAAAAAGTGGACAGAAATTGTTGTTTTCTTTTCCATTTTGATGACGATTTCACAATGTTTATAAACCATACAATTTGTGCCTTTAATTGGTTTTTATGACTTTGATCATTCAGTACGGGAAAACGGTTCAATGGATCGAATAGAAATTTAACAGATATACTGGTGGTCTATAGGTCATTAAAATGTCTTACCAAATGAAGTCCTGCAATAAATATTTGTAAAGAGTAAAAGATTTTTTAAAAGTCTTTAAAAAGTCGATTTTGTGAGCTTTTTTTAATCTTACGGTGAGGGGCCAAAAAAAAAAATAATCGCAATAAAGTTTTAAAAAGATCTTGTAGTAAAATTATTCCAGTTTTCAAAACTGCCCATACATTTTCCGTGTCGGCATTCCTTGTTGAGATAGGTATTGGTAACCAAAGTCAAAAGTCTTTTTTTTTTATTAAGCCAGATATTCTTCTGAAAAAAAATTGTAGAGCACCGAAAAAAGACGAAATTAAAGCTAAATAAACAAGTGATCGAATCAATACATTTACCTGACCCAAACAAAAATTTCAAAGAAACTCTTCAAAAAAAAAAAAAATTTTGCTCGTGCTGTTTTTAATGATTGTGGAATAACGGAACCTTAAAAAAATCAGTTGTTAAAATTTTTTAATAAAAAAATCGTAAAGCTTAAGAATGCTTTTTGTTTCATCTCTGATCACTTTCCAGAGAGATAAAGCGCTTCAAAAAAAGACTAAAATAAAGTGAATTTTTTTTTGTTCCCTTAATTTTAATTTATATTTTAAACTCATATTTACTTAAATTGATTTACAGATACCGAAGAAGGAAATACTTTACGAATACGAAAAAGAAATGGAATCAACTTATATGCAGTATTTAATTAAATCGTTTAAAAAAACAGTTACTGACCATCTGTTTGACTTTATTATTGTTGACTGTGGTAATCAGTCATTACGTACATTCAATGAGTTTTATAATGCTGCTAGGGATGGTAATTTCTCGGTAAGTAAATGCTTTAAAGGCCTTATTCGTTTGTATCAAATATTAAATTTACCAATTTTGTCACAAAATTGGAGCAATGAAATAGATTTAAATACCAAATCCAAGCAAATACATCTGTATGTGTGTTAAGTGCATATCTTTGAAGCGCAGGGACATAACTTCACCAAAGTGAGATATAATTCCATAATATTATACATAATAGAATTATGCCCCACCCATTAAAATATGGAGTTGATGTCGCTGCATCGTTTTAGGACATGTTTTTTGTTTGCAAGATATGTACAACTATATACATACATACATAAATGCATACATGTACAATGTAATTCCCTTATTTTGAGATTATATGAACTATTGCTTAACAGCCTTTTGTCATCGATTTGAAATGCGACTTGGAGACTTGTCTTAACCAAAATATTCACAATCGAAAGGAAGAGGACATCAAGGAAATAATAGACAGCTATCAGGATTGTCCAGGACATTATATAAAGCTCGATGTATCTAATTTATTAGAAAATGTAGTCGAAATGGAAGATGTTTCCGATCTGGTGAGTTTTTTTTATATTTTTAAGTATAATGCACTTAATTACCCCTAAAAAAATTTAAATTAATATAAAAATTTATTAAATTCGGATGAGACCGTTTACGAGAAAGTCTGAAAAACATAGTTTTATACTAGAAAACGCTTATTTACTTTGTCTGTACAATTTCTTTTGATAAAGATAAACCATACCAACCAGTTTGCAAAAAGCTTAATATGCAAATACCAGTTATCGTTATTTTTGAATGACACATTTCATGAAAACCACTGAGATTACATATTTATGTTAACACTAAGACCAAACTGAATTTCGGTGCCCAATTTGTTTGCCTCTGCCATGTGTTCGATTTTTTACGAATTCAAATCATGAACTATTCTACTTTTTCCAAAAATTTAAAATATCTGATTGTTTATATTTTTTTTTGTTACAATGTTTTTCAGGAGGACCATTTTGTGGCCGATTCTGAAATAATTGAGCTAGATGATGAAGATGGAGAAGGTGGAGAAGATGAAGGAAGTGACAATAATGTAAGTATTTTATAATATAAAATAATGAATATGCCAATTTTTTAAAATAAAATCAAGTAAAATGATAATAATTAAGTTGCTCTACAATTGATATACATTTTGAATGGCCTCAAAGTTTACAAATTAAAAAGCTAAAATTAAAAATGCAGCCCCTTGATTAAAAAAAAAATTATGAAAGGGTATATTTCTCGCCTAGGTTTCGAATAAAAAAGATTAAAGGTCAACGATACAAAACTTTTTTTATTAAAACAATGAAATATTTCAATTTTTGATTGATACCAACTTAACGAACTTTTTAAAAAGAAGAACGTTATTTCTTATACAAGGTGTATGGATAAAAAAAAAACTCTATCTTATCCCAATGACGCGGGGAGCGGCAATTTCTGAAAAATTGGCTTAAAATGGAAATACAAGTTATTAAAAATTAACGACAGGACATACAGTAATGTGCTAAAGCTCTTTCGAAAGAAAATATTCTATTATTTTATTTACTTTTAAATCAATTTCTTGAAATGAACAGTTTTTGAGAAATTAAATTTCAAAGTCAAAGTTAAAAAAAAAAATGTATTTATTGAAGCTGATTTTTTTCAAAATTTTACGGGATTAAGTGCCACTGTGTTTTTTAATATTCAAGGCCCTTATCAATTCTTACAAGTAGTCAAATATTCAAAACTAGATGTAAAAATCTTCAGTTTTTGAGAAATTAAAAAAAAAACGAAAGATACTACTGTTTGTTTTTTGTTTATGACGCAAAAAAAAAATGACCATATTAAAAAAACCCTTTTTTCGTTTTTTTTTTTTTGTTTTTTTTTTTTTTGTTTAGTTTCTCAAAAAATAAAAAAGATTTTTACATTTGGTCTTCAGTATTTGACAATTTTGAAAACAATTATAGGAGCATGAAATATTGGAACAAACATATGTAATTACTTTGGCGAGAGCTTATATGTCAATTTACGCTGAAGAAAAAGTAGAATATATTGGTTTAAATATTTAAGTTTCGTTTCAGCAAATGGGCCTTAATAGCATAAAGTTTTAAACAAAACCAGTTTGAATACAATTTTTTTTTCAAAACTTTGGGTGTAAAAATAATTTTTCAAAAATTAAACATTTTTATTTAAAAAGAAAATAAAAGAAGAAAAGAGATTTTTGCTTTCCAAAAAGGTATAGCATGGCATTGTAAGTGTTACCATTATTTTTTAATATTTTTTTTCTGTTTTAAGTCAATAACCTTCAGATTAATAGTACCCAAGATACACGTTTAAGCTTTTAAAGTGAACCTTATCGAATTTTTTGGATATTTTATATGTACATGTACATACATATGTATGTATGTACACACAACCCAAAAATGAACAAAAACAATTCCCCAAAATATTGCCTAAAGGTTCCGCTTAAAAAGCTGATATCTTGGGTTCTTTAAATCTGATGGTAAGGATTTCTTTACCTAAGCTTATAGACCGAGAGCTGGTGAACGATTTGCTCAGAAAGTTTTATACCGCTCCAAATTTTGTGAGCATGGCATTTGTAGCAGTGCAAACTGCGGTCTACCTTTCAGTGATATGGCGGCCCTAAGACCACCATAGTGGAATTGCAAAATGCAGACAAAATGAGCGAAGTTTAGTGTTTTATACTGGTCCAAATTTTGTGGGCTCAATGTTCATGTGTCCAAACTAAATTCCATAGGTCTGACATCGATACCGCGGCCCTAACACCAGCATAATGATTTTCAAAATGCAACCAAAAAAAAAAAGTTTTTTACCGCTCCAAAATGTGTTCACTAGTACTTAATTGGCAACTATCCAAACTAAATTCCATCAGTCATGAACATGGGAGTAATATCGCGGTCTTATACTTCTATAATGAGCTTTTAAAATGCAAAAAAAAAAAAAGTAAACCGCTTAAATTTGTGCATATAATATTTATAATTATTATAACTGCATCGGTCTGGCAGCGTTACCGCAAGCCCAACACTACCATAATGCGCTTTCAAAATGCAACAAAAAATAAAAGTTTTCAAATCGCCCCAACTTTTGTTCACAAATAATTTGAATTTTATTGGTCTGGCAGCAATACCGTGAACCCAACACTACCATAATATACTTTAAAAATTGAAACAATCAATTTTTTTAAAGTGCATTATGGAAGTTTTAGGTTCAGCGTATCAATGCCAGACCAATGAAATTCAGTTTGAACGGATAGAAATTATTTGTGAACAGAATTTGGAGCGATTTGAAAAACTTATATTTATTGTTGTGTTTGAAAAGTGCACTATGGTAGTGTTCGGCTCGCGGTAACGCTGCCAGGCTGATGGACAGATAATAATAATTATACATAATAGGCACACAATTTGAAGCGGTTAAAAAAAACTTTAATTTTTTGTTGCATTCTAAAAGTGTATTATAGAGGTGGTAGGACCGCGGTATCGCTACCAGGTTGATGGAATTTAGTTTGTATAGTGTTACCAAGTACTATTGAAAAAATTTTGGAGCGGTATATCCTTTTAGGTTTTTTTCTTTTTTTGTGTCATTTTGAAAGTGCATTATACAGGTGCTAGACCTATGAAGTTTAGTTTGGACACATATAAACATTGCGCTCACAAAATTTGGAGCGGTATAAAACACTTAAACTTCGCTTATTTTTTCTGCATTTTGAAGGTGCATTATATGGTGGTCTTAGGGCCGCGATATTACTAAAAGGTATTTTGGTATTTAGTACTGCTACAATTGCTCTGCTCACAAGATTTGGAGCAGTATAAAACACTTTGAGCAAATCGTTCACCAGCTCTCGGTCGCACTCGCATCGTTTATTGCAGCTCCAACATAAACGTACCTTATGCATACAAAAATATGGCGTATTCCTTCCCTGAAGACCCACCACATTTTGACTTGCATACTATCCTGAATAAGTGGCACTTAACTCATGTTGGTTACTTATACCACTTACCTTACCACTTATATACTTAGACTATAAAACTGAGTCTAAGTCCTCAATATGAGGAACTAGTGGCACTTACTCTGTGAAACTGGACCTAAGATAAGATGTATTAAGTTTAGAGATTTTGCAAAGAATTATTTTTGGGTAAAGGACAACCTTTGATCAAACAAAAATGAGTTTCAAACATTCTAACTATCTTTAAAACCTTGAAAAAAAAATTGTATATCAATATGCAGATAATTTATAGCAGTTTTTTTCCCAATCTCTAAGGATTTATTTATAATTCATATTCCTATTTACAATAACTTTATTACTGCCCTCACTTCTCGCTTACCCAGTTTTCCTTTATGGCCATTTTTTGGTTTAACTCACGACTGAAAAACTAGCAATTAAATAATTCCCATGAATGCACCGCAAACGAAATTCAATCTTATTACCTGTTAAAAAGCTATAATACAGTATTGGATAACCCTCTCTTACGGCCGCCGTATGGTATAAACCTTGCGTACGTTACCTTACCTATATATTTAAGTTTTTTGGTAAATATAAAAAAAATCACAGCCCGTAGCAGTGTGCTCAACATAAAACATATTATCGTCAGAATATTAACTTAAGCATATTGTTCCTAAACATCTCTATACCTCTATTGTCATGAAAACAAGACTTGTTTTGATATAGCTGATTGGTTCATCTATTTATTGATAAGACTTGTGTTTAGTCTTCTCAAAAATCAAATTGATTGAACTATCTATGTACATACATACATATAATATGATTTAAACATAAACAAAAAATGAAAATTTGTTTTAATTAAAATCTCACTTTTACAATAAGATTTACAATGTAAGTAGGTGACCAATGTTTGTTCCCCGTTCGCGAATCGATCAAATAATATCCCACTCACGTTAAGACGGTCCTAAGAACGATAGCATTGTTCGTCATTGTTAGTTTATTCACGAAAGAACCTTTAAATTTTCTATTGAACATTTTACGGAGTATGGGCCGGTTCAAAACCATCTTAACGTAAATGTCCCCCCTTTTAAGTCCACAGTTTATATTTGTAATAAAACTATCGCACATAAATCATTCATAAATTATATTGGCAGATTATTACAAGTATCAGCTAACTAACATAGATTTGACAACTAAATAAGTGGTCACTGGCTGATCATTTATTGCAGGTGCTTAATTGTAACTTGTCGATAACATAATTAACTGGGCTAAATGGGTAAAACTAACTGCAAATTAATTATTTTTATTTTTGTCATACAAGGATGATGGATTTCTGAAAAGCAAATGGGACACTGATCCGACTACAGAAAATTTAGGTAAGTTTGTTATAAAGGGAGGTTCTGAAATAGTACTTAAACTTGGTTAACAATTATAGCTCGCCTCGACGGTACCAGTAAACCGATTTCGAAACGTGGAACAGCAACACTTGAAGAGTATCTTCAGATAGATGGTTATGAGCCACCAGCTTCCAATACAAATGGAAAGAAAAGAGTAAGCACATAAACTTTATAATTTCATAAAGTGAATCCGTATCTTACCCATACATCCATATAAAACGTTTCAAAACAAAATTCAATAACCTTTGATCTCGAATATTTAGGTACGATGGGCCGACATTGAAGAAAAACGAGCTCAAGACAAAATGCGAGCTATCGGTTTCGTAGTTGGTCAAACGGATTGGAATCGTATGATGGATCCTACAAGTGGCAGCGGTGCTCTCACGAAGACGAAATACATAGAAAGATTGAATAAACGTCGTTAGACGATAACACATTTTAATTAATTATACATACTTAAAATTGTATCTTTCTTTTTACTATGATTAATAAAGGAATGACTTGAAACGTTTGCTTTTGAACAAACACACAATATGAATTTCGATCAGCATGATACTAATATTCAACATACAAGTTATATTTATATCGATGGTTACACAGCAGGAGCTCAGAAGTAGTAAAAATTGTAATATTAACAGCGCCATATTATTCAGTCACTTAAATCCGGTTTTAAATGTGCATCTGGATTCAAAGTATAAGTTAAACCAAATTGCTAAGCAAAACTTGTTGTACCTCAAAAATAGACAGAAATAAATTTAATTTAAACAGCCTTCCAGGGAGCTGTTAAATTGTTTTACCCGGTAGATATTATGAACATAAGTTTAAAGATTACACAAATGCGGATTAATTGGACGGGCTTAAAAATCACTTAAACCAGATTTAAACCTGAGAACAATATGGCTGTAGGTAAAACTATTAAAACTAAAAGACAAAAGTTATCTTATTTGCATGGATGTGTCAATGTGTGAAAACTGTAATTGAAAGACTCATTCAAAATACATATTGTCTTTTAAGTTGATCTGTTACTACACTAACACTTACAATGCTAGCCTAAGCAAAATTGAAGGAAATATTTACAAACTTAAAAACACATGAATTATACCTATTATAAATTTGTCAACTTTTCGACGAAGTGAATACCAATCAATTAATTTAAATGGAAAGCACTGCATGAATTAAGTATATATTGGAATATTTTGTACTTTAATACTCAGCCCTGTTTAAACTAAAACTTTAGTAAAACGGTACGGCTATAAATCCACAAATAGGCGTTTCAGTAAAACGACTCGTGAGAAAGTGAGAAATGTTAAGAACAGAAAGAAGTTTTAATTTAACTTAAACACCAATTGTCGTTTCCGGAATAAGGGGTGATTAACAACAAGGTTTTTGTTACAGAAACCAAAATATACTTTTCCGAAGGCTTTTGGTGTGCTTAACTCGAATCCGAAGTCAGTAATATTCTATCACGTCACGTTTCTTAGATTAAACCCGTTTGAAAATTAAAAACAACGTTTCTTTCGCTGTTTTCGATATCACGTTTTAGGGTGAGGTAATTTGTTTCAACATAATTTGTAACGGTTTCTGAAAGTCACTAATTTTCTTCTTCAAAATTCTGTTTAACACTGTCCGACTGTCTTTTTCTCTCCGAGGAATCCACAGTTAGTTGTAAGCCTACATATTATAAAACTTAAAACCCTATAAATATGATTTTTGCTACTTGTAAGGTGTCTTTTGATTGCTCCTAACCTATATTCCATTCCTGAAAAGTTTTTGTCCCTTCGCCCTCAGTGTTTTTGTAACAGAGAACGTCACATAATATGTAGGTACGCTATAATTTATTTTGATAAAGCTTGGAAAGCCTAAAATGATCTTTGATTTTATTATTTACTTTTTATACCTAATATAATTTTACGAATTATTGAATTTTTTGAAGCAAAAAATATTAAAATTTTGCTGACCAATTAATTTATGTTGTAACATACCATAACTTTAATGTAAGATTTCTCGAAGAAGAAAGGAGATTTCGGAGAGATTTAATTAGAATTTTAAAGAAGAAAATTAATCCCCTTTCACACGAAGATACTAGTTGCTGGAGATTTTTTTGACATTTTCTTTAAATCTCCTAAACAATCTCTTGTACCTTTCACACGAAGATACAAAATCGGAGGAGACTTGCTGTATTTTCCTTTTAAACTACCTTGGTTGAACGCACACAAACGTAGTGTGAAGAGAAACGTCAAAAAAATTCCCTGAATTTGTTGACCGAGGAGAATTCGTTTACTCCTCTGTCTTACTGCCCTTCTCGCCTGTATGAACTGATTGTTGCTGGAAACTCAGTATGAGTATGTATGAAAGGGGTCTTAGTGCTTTCAGAAACCGTTACAAATTATGTTGTAACAAATTACCTCACGTTATAACGTAACCTCGAAAACATCGAAAAAAAAGTTATTTTTAATTTTTAAACGGGAATATCTAAAAACGTGATGTGATAGAATATTTTTGATTTCGGATTCAACTTCAACACATCAAAAACCTTCGGAAAAGTATAGTCTTGTTTTTGTAACAAAAAACAAATTTAATTTTGTCGACCAGTGTTATCTACGTGGCTTATCTTCTGCGAGCTGTCAAACGTAAATTCGCAATTAACGACATCAGGACGCATTCCACAATCTGGCAAATAGAGATTTTAACCTTTTTAATTTCAGTAACCTCTTATGTAATTGAAGTGTCAAAATTCGCTAGTCGTGTTTGGTATGCGTGCAGTGGTGCAGTTGCAGAGTTGTGTTGTATGTGTTTGTTAAAAAACTGCACAGCTTAAAGAATGGTACAAGAATACTTAACACTTGTTTATAACTCATATCCATGAAGCATTTAAAATGAGTTTGTTTTGCAGTCTTTAAATAGTTTCGTGTAGCCATTTTTGGGTATAATAAAACGAAATACAAATCTTAGCATTTTGATGAGTGTTCAGTTCATCCAAACATGAACCCTTTGTCTTAAAATTGTTCTATGTCCTTTTGAAAAAATTGATTAGGTTAAGATTAAAAATTATTGTATTTCAATGATATCTTTCTTTGAAGAAAAAATTGAAACCAAAACACGTATTTTTTCCATATATCTATAAGAGTGCCGTTAACTTTTAAATTTTTTTTAACATTAGCATGCATTTTATAAAAAAAAAATGAAAATTAAGTTATATAAGCAAATATTAAATACATTCGGACAATACAAAAAGTTAAAAATAAATAGTTCAAGAAGAAGGAGAAGGTGTAGAACTGCACGGCCTGGATTTATAACTCTCAACAATCATTCCTGTGTGCGTATTATTGGCAGGAATTTAAGGGATCCGAATGGCTAAGGTGAGAATCAATCATTCAATGCAAAAGTTGCTCTTGGAGGATTTGTCAATTATTCGCAAGAGGCAGTAGCCGTAAAAAAAGATTATTTTTTGTTTTAAGGTGGAAAAGGCTCAAAGGAGAATGCCCACAAAAAATTCCAGCGTCACGTAGGGATATGTGATCTGGCCTATCAAGCTGGCCTAAATTATTTATGTGCTTTATCGTATTAAAAAAGGCTATTGGTACTCACAAATTCTAATATATTGAAGAAATTTGAATTCTTTTGAATAAAATGTAGTAAAAATGAAATAAATATAAAAATAAAAACATGAATTAAAGGAATTGATTTGTTAATAATTAAATAATAAAAAAAATATATCTGTTGTAATCTTTACTTTAAATGATTTTTTTATTACATATTTTACTTATAAATTATATTTTTATTGTTAGTAAATAAAAAAACTTCTTATTCTCATGCAAAAAGTTCCAACGTACTTTTTTACGAGTATACAATTTATATTTGTATCTAAAAAACCATTTCACCCTTCCTATCCCTACTTTTTTTTTGTTAAGGTTGACTAAGGTCGTCTTACATGTATTTAAAGTGGTGGCAATTCAAAATATGGAAATATATGGAGCTGATCTTAAGTGAAATACATGAGCATATATGTATATGTGTCTTTGCTCACACATACAATAAAAGCTGGGACGGACGGGGAAGGTTGGCATAATGCTTTCAGCTTTAAAATATCAACCAAAAATCAAAATTTACCAATTTTTCTTTGTTTAGAATATTTTGATATGTTACATATTTACGGAATTGAACTCACTAACCTGCAAAAATATTCTTCATACTTATATTTACAAAAATAAAAAAAAATCACTATGAATGTTGACTAAAAAGTCAATTCTTGTAAATTTCAACTGTTTTTAACTATGAGTATAGTCCGAGAGAAGCCAAGAAGCGATCAGGGAAACCGGAAACGCACCAGAAAACCGGCCACTTAAGCAAGATAATACATTTCCGTCCATTAAAAAAACTTGTATGAATTAATTGTACCTACCAAATATGAAATTACGTATCTTCTTTAAACAAAGAGTTTCTTCATGTAAACAAAATTGCTTAGAGCGTTGCAAAAAAAACCTAGCGCTGATTAAAAAAAGAATACATTCATACATGTACTACATAACAGTAAAACGCAGAAATATGAAAGTTCTAGAATTTTTGGGCTTGCACGTAGAGGCATGGTCTGTTGAAAAGCTTAAATCCGAATTTGCACCATCTGACAAATTTTTGTTCCCAAAGATATTGGTAAAAACGTAATTTTTGGCATTTTTTTTTTTTTTTTTAATATCTCGGCTCCAGTATGTCGCACAGTAGAAAATTTCATTTGTTTAAATTAAATTTATAAACAGAAAGATACAATTAGTTTAATTTTTTATATATATACTTTTTTGCAAATTGTAAGAAAAAAGCTCATATAACGGTTGCTTTTTTATACTTATTTTATAGCCTTATTCATTTTATACATTTAAAAAAAATTAGCTCTTTACGACTAACGTGACCTGAGCAACCCGTGAATTAACAAAAACACTTCTCTGTTTTCTGTGAATATCTTGGCTCGAAATTTATCGAAAAAACTATTACTCTGAGGTAATTTCTTTTTGTTTAAGCAAATAGATAAGGAGAGAAAATTAGTTAAAATATTTGTTTTGCCTTTAATACGTTTTGCCGGATTTATTAAAAAAAAATAAAATTTTAGGGTATTTTTTTTTATTTTTTATCTTTTTTTTTTTTGCTTAAACAAAAAAAAATTACCTCAGAGTAATAGTTTGTATTAATGTAAATAATATATTTTTAATTTTTTGACCGTATGATATAAACGAGCCAATATATTCGCAGAAAAAGTAAAAGTGTTTTTGTGTTTGGTGCACCAACGCGCATATGTTAATTCACGGATTGCTCAGCTCACGATAAGGCTTTTTGTTTTAAATTGTAGAAAAAAGCTTTTTTAAATAGTTAATGAAACTAACTGTATCTTTCTGTTTATTAATTTAAGAAAATGGAATTCATTTTTAAATGGCTAATATTATTACCAATATTTGGGTTTTCCACTTTCTACTATGCGACATAATGGAGCCGAGATATTAAAAAAAAGAAAAACAAAAAATGCCAAAAATAACGTTTTTACCAATATCTTTGGTAAATTTACCAATATCTTTGGTAAAAAAAAGTTGTCAGGTGGTGCAAATTTGGTTTTAAGCTTTTCAAATATGTCCCTTTCGATTTAAAAAAAAAAGACAGACTATGACTATATGCGCGCAAGGTTAGGCCCTTTTTCTAGACGGTTTGAGTGGACTATAATTCATTTCGAACTCTTGCCAACGGTTTTTTTTTTAACAATAGTACTTTCGTTGGCCCTTCCGTTGCCAGGAAAAGTATCTTGGCTTCCCAGCTAACCAAATGCATGCTGGTAAAAGTCCGGAATGAATATAGTGGTCCCGTGCATTTGAAGTGTAAAATAAGAGAGTTTTCTCTTACTCAATTAAAATAAAATTTGCGGGTGTTTCAGGCAAGAGGGGTACGAGTCGGTTCTCTAGATAATATAGGTACTCTTTCATTTTTAATTATGTATGCATGTCTCTGGAAATTTTTTTTCATATTTAAACTATGAAGTTAAGCTTGAATATTTTTAACCATTATGACGCATCTTATAATAACCACACTTCTGACTCCATAATAATAAAAAAAATGATGATAAAACTTAAGCCTTCCTTGATCATGTCGTTTTTTTTCATTCGGAAAAAAATTCTCGTATAGTGACCATCGTTTTTTCACATAAAGTTAGTTTTAGGGAGATTTTTTTTTATATACAGGGTGTCACCTTATCCGCACACTTTATTTTATGGGATGATTCGTGGGATCATTCTAAAAAAAAAATGCGTGCGGGAAAAATTTTATCTCCTCTCCCTGAAGCCTGGGGGTCAATTTCTTAAAAGTTGACATTTGGTGTTAACCGCCATCTATCACAAAAACTGAAAACTGTTGATGTATTTCTCACTTCATGAAAAATATATTTTTTAAGTAATTTTTTTTTTATTTAAGTTCAATCTATGCACCGAACCAAGTCAAAAAAGAAAATTTGAAGTTGCCTAGCAAATAAACTACCATTAATTATTAAAATAAATATTTGATCACACGCAATTTAAAAGTCCAATTAGTACAAGTTTCGGAGGCTTTTTTTCGTATTACTTTGATCGCTGTGAGCCCTCTATATTGTTCATACATATACATATGTAGGTATATACATAGACAACAAATCTAAGGCACTTTAACTATAAAAGTAATTACGTGTGACATAGTCGTGCACATCATTTTTAATAACAAAGAAAACTTGTAGCAAGCCTAAATCATAGTACGTATACTTTTGCATTGTGCAATACGTCTTTAATTTTAATTAGTTTCAGAGCGTATAGCATTGTTGAAATGAAAGGGATATCTTCAGAAGAAGCTGCGATGAGGCAAGTCTTTTTTGTTATATTGGGGGTTCTCATTATGAGAAACTTTTATGAACTAGTAACTTTTTTCATTATGAATTTTGACGATTTAAGTTGCATTTAGATACAGACATTCTCGGGGTATTGCCTTATAACTTTGTAGCACCCATTGTTCATTATGTTAATGATTTTTTTTTTATTAAATTTTCTAAAAGTATCCACTCCTGCCAATAACATACACAGGAATATGGTAGAAAGTTGTAAGTCACTAGACCCTGGTTCTTTACAAGCTGTCGCGCCACCAATTACACATATTTTTTTAACAAAAATTAACACCAAACAGAGAACTGCTAGGTAAACGGAAAAATCGCCTTATTTTTTACCGTAAACATACATTTTTGTAGAAGCTAACAATACATTAAAAATTCTGCATGTACCTATAGCGTTCTAGTAAAATTTTTTTTTGTAAGGTGCAAAATAAGATTTACGACGAGGATCAGTAAGAATTATGAAAGATTTTGTTGATGCCACGTTGATACTTAAGTATGTATTATGTGGTATGCATTACAAAATTTACCAATTTTTCATAATTCTACAATAAAGTTGGATTTTTTTTTTTTTTGCCTTTTAGAAAATTTCATCATTCTACAACAATCGAAAGTGCTTTATACCTACAAGCTCTGCTATTCCGTGAAATAGATAGGTACCACGCCTTCTAAATGGAAAACCGCATATAATAACAATTTTAAGTTTCTGACTTTTTTGCGGTACCTTTAGATATAGAAGAACACAATAGCCAGATACATACATTTGTTTAGTTTTTGGTCTTAAAGTTTATGTGTAGATATCTTGAAAAACACGTTTTAACCAATATATCAAGATTGTAAAATAAATGTATAACCGTCTTTTTATTAGGAAAACTAATTAATTGCAATATGTCGATATGTACCTACCCTTAGCTCATTTACCCTAGAAGAACAAAATTCCCAAAACATCACTAAACATCAATCTAAAACTCACAAAACCAGACTAATAAGGTTTTGCTAACATTGGAAAATATCGCTTTTTTATGTTAATTGCTTATTATGAAATGATTTCCAAACTCTTTCTTAGATCGAATAACCTTAGTCCAAAATTTCATAACGGTAGATACGTTTTGAAATGCAATCTCAACTGGTTCACTTACACAAATAAAATGAAGTTTACTTGTCATTGCAAATAAGTATGTCGCATGGTTTCTAAGCATCTAAAAATGCCATGTGCACCATAACAATGCACAGATTATCACAAACTTTTTTACTCGTTGCAAATGTTAACAAAACAAATATCAATTAAATTTAGCTTATCGTATTGTAACATGGCTCTTCAGCAACTAGATAGGGGTATTAGTTGCGAGAATTGAATATTCAGGACATATGGAAATGGACTTATGGGGATGTAGGTTGGGGGATTGTATATATTGACAAACAAATTGCACGCAAAAACGCAAGGATATATATACGTATATCCAGAAGTCAAGTGATTACGTTAATATGATTTAGGAATGAACTCAAATCATTTATAGGATCGATATTTGTAATAAATATTGCCCCATTCCAAAACTCTACTAATATTAGATCCCTACATTATATCTTTAAAAATTGTTTATTTAAAGTCAAGGAGACAATATTATGTTTCATACTACCAACATTGTAAAAACCAACTACAATATTGTAGGTATGTATTACTTTCCCAAAAAAAATCTGATAAACGGCTATAATATTATGTAGATCTTGAAAAAATACTAATTGAAATAAAAAAAATAACTTATACATTTCTTGTTTTAATAAAAACATGTTCCAAGATAAATTAATTTATTGTTACATAAGCGGATGGAAAAATACCATTTTCCCTAAAATGTTTGTAATAAATAGACCAGTGACCTAATTTTTTCAAGGAGCACTTACGACATAAAATTTAGAATAGCTATACATATGTTGTATAGGCTTTGAAATGACTTTCTACTTGAACCAGAGAATCCAATCAACCTAACAGAAATTTCGTTTTTAAATAACTTGCTTTCATAAAAATAATAATGAAGGCAAAAGTAGATTCATATCAAGAATTTGATGTAAGGGCATGACACCATCTTACATCGATTGGGGCCCACTTATGTTTCACATAAGCTCTTTTTGCGGCAAGAGTTTGTTGGATACAGCATGCATTTTTCGGGTGTCGCCCGTTGTCGCGTCGCGTCGGTCGATTCAATAACAGCCATCAGTAGTTTTACTTAATTTAATGTGTTACAAATACATATATGTATAACTCAATATTATAAAATCCGATAGGGATGAGAACACCACAGAATGAGATCTGTTCCAATAGATAACATTCGAAACCAATGTATAATGCGATGTTTGCATCAGTCTATTTTGCGTAAAGAAAATAAAAAGAAACACTATGCACGACTGGGTCGCATGAACTTGCTCTTGAAGTTAACAACTTTAAAGAGGCTAAATTTTAAAGATTATTCTATAAAGTACAGCTTAGTACAGACGATTCCCAGATCTTAAAATATTATCAGATCTGTCAATGTTCTGACGATAGCTGCCAATAAGCTCCAAAATCCAAATATCTTACAATGCTAAATTTGTGTTCACATGGTCGCCACATTTTATCCAAAAGTCTTTCTTATCAACTACTCATTAGCAGGGGTTGGCTGACAATGGCCTGACGGTGACGTTTCTGACAATATTTTCGGGGTGAAAATTCTCAGTTTACGACTGGAATATGTTTGTTTACAAAAAAATTAGTCAAACCCTTTAAACTTAATTTTTTTTTTATTGCAATCACTACAGAGAAGTGTAAACGAAAATAAATCCAACTGGGCTCCCGACTATTTTATTTTCATATTGGAATATATAATAGCCGATTTTGTTTTATTTTTTTCATTACCAACAAAAAAAAATACGAAATCAATCAAAAAGTAGCAGCACAACGTTTTCGTACTCGTTAAGTGCAGAAATTATCAACAATTGTCAGATTGTTTCTATCAATATTGTCAGAAATAAATTGTAAGTTTACCCGGTTTAAGGCAGGCATTTGGTACAATTTTTTACTGACAGATCGCTCTACCTAAGTACAGAGTAAGCAAGTAAAAAAATTGATTTGATGTTATATTTTTTTTCGAAAAAAAAAAAACTATTTTCAAAACTTTTGAAGAGATATACATACATGAATACACACATACATACGCTAGTAAAAATCGTTAAACCTAAAATACAGTTCTTACATAATTTTGGTCATGCATGAAATGACATACATTAAGTTTTATAGCCATTTTCGAAACTTGGATTTGAAATTTGCGTTGTAAATTCTATAATTAATCTCCGCTCTAGAATTTTGCGCTTTAGCTATTATTTATTGGAAGCAAATCCATCAACCCGTTTAGGCTTTAGCTCAAATTCCAGTGGACACGCACGGACGCAACAACCGCTAAACAATCTTTTCTTTGCTGCAAATTATATACAGCGACTTTTCAGTTTTCTAGTTGATTCGGTTGCAGTTAGATTGTCAAAGCAGGCATAATATCAATGGTATATGTTTGAAGGCCTAAAATTTGTGTGTAAATTAAAAATTTCAAACACATTTGAATTTTAGACATATTAAAAGACTTTAGAAAAGCTGCGCGCGTATTCGTAGAGAAAAAAATTGCAAATGTGTTTTCATCAATTTTTGTTCTTTTGAAGTGCTTTTTTATATTAAATTTTGTTTATAATTTCCAAAAATAAGTCAATGATTAAACATGGAAAAAGATGTGTTATTTTGAAATTAGCATTAATGAAATGAGTTCATCGGGAAAATTAAAGCTATTGAAATGAAATGGTTGTAGGTAATTCATAAAGTGTTTTAGGAAAACAATCTCAGTGTTAAAATTGAATGTTATCGGTCGGCTGATGCTAACATTTTCTTCATTTTTTGTAATGAGTCGTCCTCTCATAGTTGCATGCGAAGTACGTTTTTGTTTTTATATTCATGAATATGTTTTGTGAAGAGTATTTAAATATGTTTTTAATATAGAAATAAATTAAGTAATCCAGTAGTTAAGAAACGCGAGGCTGCAAGTGATTCTATTCGAGATTTGATAATAAACATACATATCTATTTATGTCTCATGCTTTGATTTCATAAGAGCGACCTTTAAATTTCTCAAATTAAACGAGTGACAAATGTTTTATCATGTTTTCTCTCGAAATAAGATAATTAATCTTTTACGCGTTGCATAGTAAATATTAAAAAAAAAAATAACATCTTATAAACAAATAGCATATAATTATTATGGGTGTTTTGTTATACTTATACGCAAATCAATTTTTTTTTTTTAATAATATACCTACCTATTTTTTCTACGTAAAAACATTGATTAATATACGTGTTAGTTTTTTTTTGTTCTTACGTTGTATAATAATAAACACAATTTATTTTTTTTTTCACTGGATTATGTACTTGTTTAATTAATTAAACATTTTATTCATAGGTGCGTGGAAGTGTTTTCTCGACTATAATTATTCAATTCGTCCCACGGTAAAAAAGATAAACTTGGAAACTTAATTGTGTAAAGGAATATATAATCTAAACCAAAAAAGAACACATAATACCGATCGGGTTTAAACTCAACAGTTTTAAAGATGTCTGATAAACTAACTCAACTGATGTTCTGTATTTTAGGTAAGAATAAAGGAAGCGACTAAAAAAATGTGAATTTATAAAAGTTTTGCTTGAAGTGGTACTGCTTATGCGGCCCCGGTTCCATGGCCCTCCGCCGCCGCGCCGCCAGGTGTAACCTTCGAGCACCTATAAAGTTTGTTTTAAGGCGCAGGAAGCGCGTTAATGACGATAAACTGTTAACTTTTATACATAGAAATTTCTCTTATCTCGTCCAAAAACTAAATATGTAACATTGGTTTCAAAAAACAATTTCGATTAACTTCGATTCGATGAACTTATTCTGATCATAACAAAGATGTCATCTTAAAATGCAGGACTTGTACAAAAATCATCATCATCAAAATTCTTTAACTAATTTGCTCTAATCTCACTTTTTTTGTTCTATTAAGGCATTTAAAATTCTCAATAACACATCTTAGTATTTTTTTTACTAACGCATCTTCTTCATTCGTTAAAAATTAAGTAAAAATTACATTTTAAACTTTAATATAAGTACGAATACATACGTATTTATAAATAATACATATGTATTTATTACATACACCTACTATATATTTGAAGCCGGAAACTTGAAAAAAAATGTTTAAAAAGTATCTATAAATAAAATACGATTTCCCTTTTTACTTGCGATATACATAGGGCAAGTTATGGATTCGAACTCGATATAACAATCAAACTTTACATTACGATGATAGAGAACACGAACAAAGTTGGGCCCGCAATTCTGTCTGTCTGTCTGTCCACGGCCTACAGCTTAAACCAATGAAGTGACTTTCTTCAAACTAGGAGCATAAGATTTTTAAGTGATTCCTAGTGCGAAAATCGATATTTTTTAGCTCCAAAACTAACGGTACTTGCCATACCTACAACCGTTTTGAAAAAAGTTATTTATCTCAAAAACGGCTCTAGCGATTATTTTTTAAATTTTTGTGTGTACTAGTGGTGGTATGGTCTACATTTTGATGAAAAGAAATTACCAAAAATCGTTATTAACGGTACATGCCTCTCTCGATAACCGCTCAACCGATTTTGATCAAATTTTTTTCTCTGAAAGTTCTATAAAGTTAGAATAATACTCCATACATACATTTTCGTAAGAATATTTTGTGGATTGAAAAAAAAAATTTTCAATCTAGGCGCTCTAGCTTTTTGTCACACCGTATTCGAATCACCCTGTATATAAAATCGCAAAAAAAAAACATGGATAATATTATCTACTTAAACTACATTATATGGTGATAACTCAAAGTAGGGGCAGGATGGGTTAGGGATAAAAACCTACAACCCTATTAATAAAAAGTCACTGTTCGCTCCATAGCACACGGATAGAGAACTTGTCCGTTGGATAACTTTTATTATTAATGAACGTATCAGAATAGTTCCAGTCTGTACCACTGAAAGTACGGCAACCCTGCATCAAATCGTGGATGTATTCTTAAACATGTGTCACACACATGCACTGCACTGATTGATGACAAATATGCTTGTAGTTGAAATGTAAGCATGTGTGTGTTATGAAGTTATCCATCCTTTAAACGCCTTATTTGGTGTGTTAAATTTATCCGCTCGCTGTCACCATGTCACAGACCATTACATATGTATTTTATAAATACGAATCGCAAGTTGACAGATGTCTTAGCCTTATCTTTCCGTTGTTTTTCGTTTATTGACACCGCAGTTAATAAACATATACCTTTTTTCTTTGAATCTAATTAACGGGACGAAGCCCATAATTTTCTTCTTACGAACCACCCTATTTTATATTTTTACTTATTTTTATAAGTAGATCCACAAAAAAAAAAAAAAAATATTTTCCAGAATGCAAAAATATACAAACTCGCACCAAAAGAAAAGTTTTGGGTGTTAAATAAATCGAAGTGATTACAAAAATTATCCACGTCACTAACATTATTGCTGGTCAGTTTTCTGTTTAAATAGACTGTGAATCATTAAGTATTCGGTCAATGGCAGGGTTAAGATCGGTCGTATTATGTTTTTACCATTAGTAAAACTTATTGGTTAATGTACATTAAAAAACAAAACGTCTGTATTATATAAAATTGAACACTTAAGGCTGACATAAAAAGACGCACAAAACCGGAAATAGCCTTTGGCAAATCAAGAAGAAAGACATTAGTGTATCGTATTTTATTGACATTTGTGAAATGTTTTGCGGAAATTTTAATGATTGATTTGATGATGTTTAATGTTTCTTCAAAAAATATATTTCACAAAACGTCATGCATACGAGTATGTATGTATATTTACATTAAAAGGAAGACATAATAAGATATTGTTAGAAATAGAAATGATTTTTTTTTTTGCGTTTTAAAGGCAGTTTTGTTTTTGTTCGTTTTTGTAAGTTTATATTATTTCTAAAAA
Organism: Epistrophella euchroma; assembly: GCA_947049315.1. Taxonomy (NCBI): domain Eukaryota; kingdom Metazoa; phylum Arthropoda; class Insecta; order Diptera; family Syrphidae; genus Epistrophella; species Epistrophella euchroma. The sequence goes on along the minus strand of OX346248.1, from coordinate 65,916,885 downwards.
TTATACTAAAGGAAGAACAAAATTTAAATTTTGTTGGTCAAATATATTTTTTAATATTTTACTGAAAATAATTGACATTTATTTTTTATGTACATCTATATATATATTTATTCATAAAATGCTGCATCTCATAAATTTTCGGATGCACTCGAAACGATGGCTTACGATACGACATATATTATCTTCTTTGAGCCACCTTCGCATTCGAATCAGTATTGATGGAATATGATTTCATATTAATTTCCCTTTTATCATATATAGAAATCAGCTGCTGTTTGAACTGGTGGCTGTATAACTTAAGCTACCTAGAGTGATATGTATATATTCCTTAAACAAAGGGTATGTGTGTTAAATATTTTGTATTTTCTAAGGATCTAAACTTGGGGCAATTATAACGACAATAAAATTTGATTTTGTCAATCGTGTTCACAATTTATTAAAATTATTCGTTTCGATTAGATACATTGACTGTATAATACAGATTTGCAGTTTGTTTATGAAATAACCTGAGATACTTACATAGCTTATAATTAACCATTTAAACAGTACAGACTGTAGGGTTGGGAATTAAGTACAAAACAGATTGCAGCAAAATACTCAGTCGAGAAAGCCTGAGCCTTTAATCGTTAGTACATATTTTAAAAAAGTTAAAGCTTTTATTTTTTTTTATTTAAAGCAATACTTTCTTCGGCTCAATCATTTCGAGATAAGCCAGAAGGTTTTCAACGTGAATCATGTAACCGAAAAGGATTGGTGAGTTTTGCTTATCAATAATTTCTCAGTCTTATACCTATGGTTGATTCAATCAATTTGAAAAAAATCACTCATATACAGATTCAGCCGGTTACGGAATATCGAAAAAGACTCCAAGCTGTACGTGAACAAATGTTAATCCGAGCATCACTACAGGGACCTGAAATTGATGCATATATACTTACATCCTATGATGAACATCTTAATGAAGAAGTAGCAGTACGTGATCAAAGACTGAAATATCTTACTGGTTTCACTGGACGAAATGCATTTGTTGTAATAACGCATAAGGGAGCTGCTTTATGGACAGAAAACCGTTATTTAGAGCAAGCTGATGGAGAATTAGATTGTTATTGGAATATTTACCCTTTGAACGAAACATTTCACATTGCCGATTGGTTAGTGGTTCGTAGATGTACATATCCTTAAACTTTTTCAGGGGAATTATTAAACAACTTTTAATCTCTTTTTAGTTTTATTTACAACCAGACATGCGAATTGGGGCTGATCCCCATTTGGTCCCACATAATACGTGGTTAAAATGGGAAAGAGAATTAATAAACAAGTTTTTTACTTTGGTAAAAGTTAACAATAATTTAATAGATTTAATTTGGAGATGGGAACGTCCACCCTCCCAAAATATAACTATTAACATTCAGGAGTTACGATTTGCGGGTGAAAAATGGCAAAGTAAAGTGGAAACCTTAAGAAAATCTCTTCAGGGACATATGTGCGATGCAATGATTGTGACATCTCTAACAGAAATTTCGTACTTGTTGAATATAAGAGGCAGAGATGTACCCTATACGCCGGTGGTAAAGGTATTCTTTTAAACGCTTCAGTTTTTGGATTTAGGAAATTAAAAAAAAATATACTTCGTTGATTGAAGGCTTATCTGATTGTTTCGCAAGATAAAGTATTACTTTACACTGACCTTGTAAAAGTACACAATGGGTTGTTGTTTCACTTAAAGGCTGATTTATGTCACAGCACTGTTTGTGTTCAGTAAGTTCATTTTTTTTTTATTATAATAATTTAGAGATAAAAGCTAAATAATTCATTTACAAGTATAAAGGATTATAATGCAGTATGGAGTGATATTCGAACATTTAACCAGATCTGGAAAAGAGTTCTTGTTCCTGCGCCCTGTCCTCTAGATCACGGAGCTTCTCAAGCTGTTTTTACTGCAATTCCACAAAATCTTATTTACGAAAATATCTCACCAATAATATTCATGCGTGCTCAAAAAAACTTTGAAGAACGAATGGGAATGCGTGCAGCTCATATTCGTGATGGAGCTGCAATGTGTGAGGCAATGAGTAATTTAGAGCAAAGGGTAGGTTAAAGATTTCAATTTTTTTCATTTTTAGGTACATTTTTACGTTTACAATATTTTGATTATTATCCTTAAAAACTTTTGATTTTAGTTCCTTTTCATTTGCCTAAGCTTTGAGGTGGTCATTTGTTCTCATTATTTTATTACTTTAAATTCCAACATTTCATATGTTTGTTGTAGGTTATGGCTTTTCAATATAATGAACCTTTAACTTCTTAAAAAAGTAGGTTTTCCTTACACTTCCTATACACCTAGGGCAAGTATTGGTTTTATGTAAAAAAAATTAAAATTGACACTAAGATGATGCAGTTGCCTGAAAAAGTGGTTTTCTCCGTCGGTCTTGGTATATCCACTGTATTTTCAGCTAGAGCCTTAAATGGTTTGACTGCATTTTCTTCAAATTTGATTGATTTAGCGCATTAATATTTTTCAAATTTTCTCAAAAACGGCTGTAAGGATTTTGATAATGACCAAAGTAGTTGTAAGAAAGAAACTGACAAAAATTTTGCATTACGGAAATAAGGTTTTGATATTTTTTGTGATTTTTTTTTAAAGAAAAAAAACCAACATAAAATTAATTTTTTAAGTAAATTCAAGATACCTATACCTAAATGCCTAATCTTAATCCTCCTATTAATCGTACATCTTGAGAATTATACTACTTTTGTTTTTTTTAACGTTTTTCGTTATCATTAGGTACATTATTGATATTTAACTACTAGGCCAATCGCCAGAGCCAAAAAAGCTTTTGCATAATGCAAAAAAAAAATGATAAAATTTTATAATTGTAATAGGTAGATGCCAGATTGTCGTTTAGAAGTATACTGAAAAAATGTCGCGGCTGTAAGTGTCGTGCGTCAGCCCCTATTTTGAAAAACGGGTTTTAGGGAATATTTCGAAAACGGCTCATAGCATACAAAATTTGCTATCATTTTATTGAAAAAAGAAAGATAATTAAATTTTCTATAAAAAAGGCCAATGCTGGCCAACGCAAAACACCTACAGCCGCGCCATTTTATTTTTATACTCAAAAATAACACCTGCTTATTCCAATCAAACCATTACCGTCCTCTAATTTACGCGATGAGAACACTGTATATTTTTTCAAAAAAAAACTCTGCCGATTGGCCTACAAAACATTACAAGATCAAGTTCGTGCAATCCAGTCGTGCATATTTGTTGCTTCCGATTTCATTAAACAAATATCAGCAAGTATGCAGTCGTGGAATTTATCTAATCGTCACAACAAAAAAAAAATATTTACCTACTTGTGCCTTTAATAAGCTCTACCTACCTTTAAAACGTTTATATTCGTATAGAGAGCCTTCTCAATTGTAGTTTTTTTAATATGTTGTTTTTTATTTTTGTATTATACTTTAAAATAATTTCACCAATCGTATCCCGCTTGAACCATTCAACTGTGTTTTCCAAATAAGTTTGATAACCATTAATGCATATATCCTATACATGCTTTTGTTAAATGTCTACATTCAAATACACATCTAAACATATTTAATTATGTGTAAACCTTAAATGTTACATTTAGTTCCATACTGAAAAATGGACAGAAGAGAAAATTAAATTTGAAGTCGAACGCAGTCGCCTTTCACAGCCACATTCCAAGGGACTATCCTTACGCACTGTTGTTGCCTTTGGGAAGCATTCAGCCTTACCTTTTTATATATCCAGCAATGTAACCGATATCGATGTCAATGATCAGAGTATACTAGTAATTGAATCTGGTGGGCAATATTTTGATGGTACAACAGATGTCTCGAGAACTTTTCATTTCGGCCAGCCAACCAAAGAACAGCGGCAGGCATATACAAATGTTCTATCAGGAATTTTGCGGTTATCACATTTGAAGTTCCCTGCAGATTTGCGACCATCGGAGATTGATGCTCTTTCACGTAGTGCAGTGTGGGATGCAATGAGCGATTATCCACATGCCACGGGCCATGGAATCGGATCTCATTTATCCGTAGAAGAACGTAAGTAGAATCTCATTTAGTAGATATTTTGAAACTGTTTTAACAGGCGTGTTTTACAGCACCAATTGCTGTTTCATACGCGGACAATAGTACATTTCATTTTAGAGAGGGATACTTTTTTTCGAATGGTAATTGCATTCTTGTAGCATTTACTTTCGTGTATACAGTGCAATCAGTCTTTTTCAGAGCCCGGTTACTATCGGCGTGGTTCGTTTGGTATGCGTTTGGAGAACGTTTTAGAGGTTTTAGATACCGGACGGACACACCCATCAGGGTCTAAATTTTTGGCTTTCAGTGAAGTAACATTGGTGCCTTATGAACCAAAATTGATAGACCGAACTATACTCAGCGCTCAGGAAGTAAGCACATGTTATACAAAATTTTTTCAACTATGAAATTTTGCTTTTTTTGTTTTAAGAAACGTTGGTTGAATGAATACAATGGAAAAATTCGTCAGCTTGTAGGCGATGAGCTTAAACGACAGGGTAACATGCAAGCATTTTACTGGATGATGAACAAAACTCGTCATATAAGGGAGTTTTTACCCGAAGACGAGTATCTTGTCTCTAGAAGCTGTTCCGAACAAACCATCATAACATCCTGGCTGGTGATAAGTATGACGATACTAAATGAATTTTTAGGTAGATAATTGTGATATTGATGTTATGTAAATCGAAGATAGTTAATCATACACTTATACTAAAGTTTTTAAAAATTAAAAATTGCGAACTAATAATGGTAATATTTTAGGTTAGTCATAATTTTTAAGTTAACATTATTATTAACACAATTTTAATATGGTATACAAATTTAACAGACTCTCCATATACCTATGTATTTCTTAAGAAGACAAGTAAAACAAGGAAATGCTTTTAAATTAAAAATAAATAAGTTTTCGTATAGTTAAAAGGTTGTTTTTTTTTATATTATGTTAGCTTTCTACACCAGCTCAAGGAAATGAATTCCTAAAAATTGAATTACGAAATCCTATTTGTACCTACAAGGCACCCATTGGGTAGCATTTAAAATTCATGGGGATATGTAGGTATAAAAATGTTTGTTGTGTTTAAGGAAAATCATTTACTTGAATTAAAACTTTTCTAATATTCGCTTGGAAAAAACACCTACATATTGTTGGTTTTCGTCTCCAAAGTGTGTTTGTTGAACAAAATAAATAAAATAAAATAAAATAAAATAAAATAAAATAAAATAAAATAAAATAAAATAAAATAAAATAAAATAAAATAAAATAAAATAAAATAAAATAAAATAAAATAAAATAAAATAAAATAAAATAAAATGTAATTATTTATTGTAAAATGTTATAACATTTAACAATACATAATTGAATTTTCTTTTATTTTATTTATTTCGTTTTTATGTAAAGGAAAAGAATTACAGAAAATTTTAAATTGTTTATTAAAGTTTCGTACCCCCAAAGACTTTTTGTGTATGTAACTTAGAATTTAAAACTATTTTTTGTTCCTCAAAAAAAATAATTTACACTGGAACTAATTGTTTTGATGGCAGTAAAATCCGCTTTCAAAATTTCCTGACACGAAAATGAGATTTAAGTTTATAAGGGCTTTTAAAAGCATTATGAATTTAAAAGTACTTGGTAAAACCGAAAAAAAAAAAACATTTCACTGCTAAATGTACTGTTAAATATTTAAAAGTCCTTTTTGAAATCGGGCATTATTCCTCTCAAATAAAAGTCTTTGGTATACTAATTTTCTTATAAATCTGGGAATTTTAAGACAGTATCTGGTATTTTGCCCATATTTTCGTAATCGCCATAATGACAAAATTTCCGATTTTGAGTTTATGGAGTTGGGGCATTGCACTTAGTTACGAAATTATGAGCAGTATTGGCCTAGTATGTACCAAATGGGTGTATAAAGATGCGAAACAAAAGAAAGATTTTTTCCCATTGCAAACCTACCAGTTTTAATATAATCTGTGGGTTATGATAATTACCTTGTTACTTATGTATAAATCATGAAGGAACGGTGATTATTTTAATCAGATGAAGACAAATATATTCTAACTATGGAATTTACATATTCAGATACATAACATTATTACTTTGGTTTCAGGTTAACACATTTTGTATGGTAAGTTGCCTAAATTTATTAAAGTTCATTTTAAGAACCCATACCTACTAACTTTAACTAATATTCAACTTAAATAATTCCTAGAAGCATCATCTGTCACTACCCGCTACACTTAAAAAAGGAAATATAGATGGATAAGCTTTATGTTCATTTCAATGTTAAAATTATTTGATGCAGTTACGTCACGTTCGGTGGTTAGTAACTTTTTACAAGCGACAATTTCCTTACTCGTTTTTTCTGGGTAGGTAGTTGTAGATTGGTTCGCTGTAGTAATTTTCTTATAAAGAGAAGTGGTGTCATTAAGTCGAGATCTATTACGTGAAAAATTCTTTGTACGTAAAAAACATAACCTAGATATAACTACGAATATATATGTATTCTATTAGTATTTGCTAACCCCAGATTTAAAACAACAACCTTAAACGCGTTTTGAAAATGCATGTTTTAATTAGAATACATGTCATGTGAAACTGTAATTTACTTATTTAAAACTTTGAATATAAAAATCCTATTGTATTAAAGTATTAAGGAGTTAAGGCGCCAATAAAGCTTTAAGTGCGATATAACTACGTGTAGGTAAAATCTGCCTCGGGATTTTAATAAAACCTGGCATTGCAATAAAAAAAAAGGAGGTCCCGCAAGTATGTATGTCTGTCTGTCTTAACCTGTCCAGCCTAAACAGCTGAAGCGATTTTCTTGAAACTCAATCTTTTTTAGTGATTCCTAAGAGGAGAAATAATTATAAGGTGTTAAATTAAAAATACATAAATCGCAATAGCTTTGGAATGTTTTTCAATAACGAGTACGAGTACAGGCGCATGGTGGGATAAAATAGATAGATAGTAAAATACTTCAACAGCTGGAATCAATTCAGAGGATGCACAACTCAGACTAAAAATATTTTTTCTTCGTATGCGAAGGCGAACCTTTATAAAAGAATTAACCTAAAGATGCAACCTTATACTAAATACGAAGTAAAAGAGATAACAAGTAAAGCAAATGCGGCTTAAAATAATTTGATTTATATATTCTTTCATTCTTGCTTTCTGCTTTGTACAATAGTTTATATAAATTACTCTTTGTTGTTAACTTTGATGAGCGTTTGAATTTAAAATTTAAGTTATTTCAGCCATCAAATTTGAACAAAAAAAATATTATTTAAGTGGAAGAAGTTCTTGTCCATATATACAATCTACAAGTATATAAAATAAACTTAAAATAAATATCACGTATTCTCATTACAATGTATATCGTAATGCAGGTTCGTAATGAAATCCAATTCAGAATTATGAGTTTGTACTGTTCTATCTTGGATCTGGGATACAAATATACATATCAGTATGTATATTGATAATCAGAACATGAAGGAAATGGTACTTTGTGTCGAAATTTTTTGTGAGGCGGATATCAGATCAAGTCACTTGTCTCTCTTCAACTGAGGTTGGTAAATATTTGCTTAGGGCGTTACTTTGATTTCTTACACACTGTTAGTCATAGGTATTTTAAGTTCAACGAATTTACATATTACGTCAATCACAATCAGTTGAGCACAAGAACGAAAATCTTTGGTAACGAGTAGGGTGTCAATATGAATCAGTATGAGTGCTTGTTTATCGGTATGTGTGTATGTTGCCCTCAGTAAGGATATTCCGTATACGTCAATGTTTATTTTTTATCAAGCTTAGTAGCCTGCAAGCTCCTATGATAAAATAATCCTGCTTTGAATTTTAATACAATGTTAATCATTTCTGCACAGTTATTTTTTTTTTCTAAAATCAGGAATAAATTACAATTTTTAATGTTCATGAGGTCAGGAGCTTATATTGGAATAAGAAATGTTTATACATACATATATAAGAGTAGGTAGATGAGAATTAAAACTCGTCATATCCACTTTAATCAAAAATTGAGATTTCAATACAAATTTGTTAAGTTCGCTATTGTTTCCAAAATCTCCATATCCACCATGGTGTTTGCATCAAAACTGTCCATATTCGTTTCTTTTGATTTGATTTTAATTAATTTAATTCCATAATTTGAAAATGAGTTAGTGAATTTTTTTAAATTATGCACCACCTAACACATTGAGATGCAAGCTGAAATAAATTCAATTTATTTTTATGATTCTTTGCAGAAGTGAATGTCGTTTTTGATTGCAATCTGTAAAATCTTTTCTTAAACTTCAGAATTGCTCTTTTGAATAAAACATGTTGGTATCGAAAGACTTCATCTTCAAGCCCATATTTTAAGTTTAATAGTATAGGTATATGGGTGAACGCAGATCAAATCTCCCAAATTTAACAGATCGCATCTTTCGTCTTCAGAACAAATCCAGAACGCATCTTTTTGTGAATAAAAATGATAAACTTGAAAAAGTCCAAATCTTTTCGCAAAAAGATAAAATCTTTTCTGCAATGAAAAACGACATGAGGTCCTTCATGTCACGGTACATACAAATATTTAAGACGAATCGCTTACAGAACATGGAAAAAATAAAACTACGCCCGACTATTAATTGTCAGTACAAAACTGTCTGTTCCCACTCGGCGGCGGCGTGTTTGAATCAATAAGGCTAATGTCACACGAGGGCTTTTTCTGCGCATCCATTTGGAAGTACGTCCTGAAAACCAAGAAAGGTTATAGAAATGGACATACGAGCGTTCACTTTTTGGTTTCGTCCGTCCGTCCAACTTTGTCTTAATGCAATTTCAGTAATTTTAAAAAATAGTTACTGAAGAATTAATTTTCAAACTCAACATCTTTTGAAAATAGAGAAAATTAAATTTTTTTCGTGAGGCGTATTAATGAACATGAGTTGAAAACATTGTATTTCTTTTAAATAACAGAGCCTTAATCGAGTGCAACAAATGGACAAATTGCACAAATTATATATATATACATATGTATATTGTTTTTTTTTTTTTTTTTTCAATTTTCTTTTCGGATTTATGCTATTATTTTGTCATTCTTGGATTTAAAAGCCTCGTGCGCAAAAAATTGAAGGTTCTTCTTTGCATGCGCGAATGCAAGCAAGCCTTTTAAGTTTAGTAACTTTATATATTTTAGAATATCTTACACCAAAAAATAAAATAAACTAGAATTTTTTTATAAAATGATTTCTAACGTAGGCGAACTTTAAAAAACGGCCACAATAAAAACTAACCTATGTACATACATATGTAGGTATACAAATACATGTTTCTTTTTTGTTTGGTTTATTTTATTATTATTATTTATTGGCTTGGGAAGGTACCCGTTATATGAACTGTTTTTATAACATCAATTTTTAAGTTCGAAGTTAATGTTGGATTAACTCTCTTAAAATCGAACCTGACGTAGTTTTAAATATTTCAAATAAGCTACATTTTTTTTTTCTTTCTTCTGAAATTTAAAAAGGAACGAGACTGGAGTACAAATTTGGTAAATGTACGCTTCAAAACTTTGTTAACCATTTATGTGTATATCATGCAATATACCTACATATACCATCTGTCAAAGAGAAGAATTTTGTGAACAAAGATCATATGTTTGAAGTAACATGTTATCCCTATCCATGGTACCTATATGTGGGAATCAAAAGTCGGAGGTTTCATTTAAATTATTTAAAACGATGGAGAAAGAAGATGAAATTAGAAATCTTTTTTGTACAGATAATGTTTTGTTTGAGTTATCGATGCTTTGAATTTTTTTTTTAAACATTAATCAATTCAAAAATGCTTAGTTGGATGCAAATCGATTAATGGTGAAATATTGGTGTCATTCTTTAAGAAATAGATATCAAAATCAACAAAAAATCTTTTGTCTGTCACAAACGTTAAAATATTTTTGAAGTAACAAATTAAAAGGCTTTCCAACTTCCCCTTTATCGTATCAATACGGCACCAAATACCCTTATTAATGTACACCTAAGTAAACTTTTTTTTGGTTGTTAAATTAAAAAAACAGATATTAACTCCTTGTGATTATAATTGGCTTAGAAAAAAATAATTTGTAAACCTGCCGTATGATTTTCAGTGAAAAAAAAAAAAAAAAAAACATTTCCATTCTAGTTACGTTGATAGTAACCGAAGCTGAACTTCTATAGCTCACCATTGAACACCAGGAAAAAAGAGACCAATCGGTTCAAAAAGCAACAGTTATGATGCCCTGTGCTTTTAAACACTCAAAAGCTATGCCCCAGTTTACAGTTTTGATGAATGATCAAAATGAATCCTATGAATATCCTGTAGTGTAGACGAAACGGATAAGCAATAGTGCGCATGATTATCGAAACCATTTCTCTGAGTGAAATTGTGTACACAAAACTTTTGAAGAGCGATTTTGAGCAGGAGAAAAAGAATAAATGAGAATTGTTGGAAATCGAAAATCCCACTAACCTAGTGTACAAAATGTTTTCTGGTAATAGCTTCTGCTTGTTTTTCTGTTTAATTCTTATGCTGACAACAAATATTGTTTGTTTCATATTTTATTCTTCCTTTTTATCATGTTTTTGCATCATGTTCTCTAAAGTCGTTGTTGGTTTCTAGGACACTGTACTCTTGTAGTCCTTGTTCCTCACAGTATTGTGGTAGTACATCCAACAATTTGCCACTCACTTTGGGAGCATGTACATTGTACAACTCTCTGAAAATAAGGCAAATACGAAAAAACGACAAATTCAAAGATATCTATCCATTCTGTCAGTTGTGTGGTTAGTTGATATGGTTGCAAACACAGTCTAATTCGGATTCTTGATTGGTTTGGAAGGATTTTTTCGTGCTGCGGATAAATATAGAAACGCGCTTTCGGTATAAATGTGTTAAGTGCAAAAAATATTCGACTTTACCCTTTGTTTTGAAATATGCTGTTTCATTTTGGGGATACGTTTTCTAATCTAAAATTAATAAAGAAGTTTTGGCATGTTGTTATTGTTTACACAAATCGAGTTTACTTCTATTGTTGAACCTTATTTTTGTAATATATAAAAGAAAATGTTATTTTTGTTCTCCCCGAGTTCGTGCGAGTTAGGTATCTTCTGACTTTTCAGATTGAACGCGTATTTATTCCGGTAAATGGGGCTTAACCTTAATCTTAACTATCTTTTAGTTTTGTGTGGTGCAAATGAAGCTATTCTGAAAAGTTGTATCTCTAGCAGAAGCAAACAGAAGCAAATGTTGTTTTATGAGGAAAGTGGATTGAGAAATTGACAGTCAGAATTCGTATCGTAAACCTTAAAGGCACCGTTGCGGTACTTGAAGACGTTTTTTAATTGTGAAAAATTAAAAAAAAATATAATGTGCATTTACAATGATATCTCTTAGTTTCCTATTTGAATCAAATAAAGCAAAATACATAAATCTTAAAGAATTACAGGAAGTGATTGATTTTCGTATTTGAAAATATTTCGACTGTTGTTTAAATTTATTGCATAATTTGAGCCATAGAGGAATACGAGGATTAGTTTTTCAGATAGTATAAGGTGAGTCACAATTAATATAAATATGTACTTACGCACAGTGTATCTATTTTTTAAAGTGAAGTGTTCGTGTATGTATGTCAAAAACGTAACGTTTAAGGGCGTTAAGCTATAGATTTATATGTAACTAAAGGAAGTAGTTTTTCGTAATTCTAACTATAAATACTCAATCAAAATATAATTATAAATATGAGTAATATGAATATTGTATTACGATATAAGTGCATATTTACTATTTTCATTATTTTATTTTATTTGCATTATTCTACTAATCGAACTAAATTTAGGCCAATTCCACATTTTTCCTCGTTTGTCTTTATTAATAGAATTTTCCATTATTTAATATCCTCAAAGTTATTTTGCTGTATACCTACTCAAAACCAACTTTTGTCATATTTCTCTTAAGTTTTTGTCGTCTGTTTTGTTCTAATTAAATGCTATTGGTGTCACCAAAGTTGAACTTTGGAATATCTGAGGAATATTTTTTAGCATGATTATATGTTGGTATAATAGTGAGACAAATAAAAATGTATAGTATGAATTATACATTGGACGTGATTTTATGCACAATAATATTAACTCCTTACTCTTAACTCAGGATTAAACTTGAAAACATTCATTAACTTAAACGATAGGGAGCAAATGTGTGAATTAAGAATTTGTCCATAAATGTACAAATCTATATTAAAAGGAGGCTTTATGAGGCCATGGGAAAATAACAAAGTATTTCAGAAACCGAACCGAATATGTAATAATTAATAAATATTATTCTTCCAATGGACGGCCTCACAAAAACGTAGTACATATTATTGTTAAATCCAATATCAAAACGCATTTCCATCACATCATATAATCGTTAAACCGGATGATCCTTTAAACTTTTTTAACTGAAGCTTTATGACCCTTTATCGTTCTGCACAAATAACTCAACGGAATTTGACGGAAAACAGCAAGAAAATGATTAAGAATGAGAGGACAAAAAATTACATTTTAGAAGACATTATTTAACGAACACACCTGCATCTGAATTATTCATGTTAAAATTAAAAAAAAATTTGTGAAATACTAAGGCTGTGACTAAATTAGTTGGAATAAAACAATATACAGTTTCTTTATCTATTTTTGCATGCATTTAGTCCATAGAGCGGCTACACGGTCTTAGCTTGTCACACCTCATGCAAAGCACCCTGTACGCATACATTTTTTAATTATTTAACAACCTAGCAATATTTCAGGATGTTATTAAAATTTTAAAAATAATAATAACATTTGAAGCCGTTTCACAACCACTTACACAGTTAAAAATTCACATTAGTTAAAGTTTTAAAGGTAAAGGTACCTACCTAAAGTTTAAAAAGAATTTACCTAGAGATAAGCGATTATTTTCGTTCTTTCATTTTTATTGTACTTACAATTTGAAGTTGTCATTGCAAAAAAAAGATAAGAATTTAATATTTTATTTGAAATAAACTTTATCCTTAACAATGTTTATTACAAAATAATGAAATTTTGTTGCCACTATGTTTTCAGAAAATAACATTAATGTGAGTTTCACCCGAACAAGACCTATTGTACCTTAAAATTTTTTGGTAGCCCGGAATTTTTAGAGCTATTGTGAGTTTCGCTTGAACGAAATTTACATTTTCCGCCTCATTGTTCGTTCGTGAAAATTTAAGCTGTCATTTTATTCCGCCCGAAAAGAATTTTCGAAACATGAAATATTTTTCGAGGGAAACTCACGATAGGCGAAAAAATTTTCCGGCTGAAATATTTTTCGGTCCGCTATAATGCTAATTTAATTCTTTTACTCACTTCTCAATTAAAAATACATCAAAAAAACTATGCATTACCTACATGTAATTTTGTATGTTTTAAATGTTCATATTGAATTAACGGATAGAGAATTTTAATTTACATTTTAATATGCATTATTTTAGCAACCCTACCTAAGCAGGGTTTAAAACTAAAGCTTATTTTTCAATTGTACTTCTTAAAATGTTATTACCGCATTCCTCTGATTCAAACTAATATAAGTTCTTCCCCTCCTTCAGATTAAAAACAGCAGTCTACGTAGAAGTGGCAAAATGTCATCGGTTTAACCGACCCTAGGCTGCATCGAATATTTATGAGAAGTGTGTGGTTTGAGTTGAAGTGATCAAGGTGGACAGAAATGGGGGCCATGAAGCAATTCCAGCACCCGCACATCTTTCACATAATATGGAAGTGGGTTTTGGTAGAAGGGTATTCTAGATTACTTAGACAGGTCGCCAGATTGCTAAATGGCTGTTGGAAATATCAAGTACAATGGTTTGCAAATGACTGTATAAGCGAAGAGGAAGTTCATAGGAGGTTAAATAGGGACAGGTGTAATTGCGTTTTATAAGCCTCAATTTGGGATTGTCATGTCAAAGCGTAGAGTTAATTGTGGATTGAATTTGATAGACACTGATGCCATGGAGATAGCAGAATTGCTTGTGGATAATCTAATTTTAGGAATTAGATATGGCTAAAAAAGAAAATTATATTGAAAAGTCGTTATTTAATTTATTAGAAGGAATTGTGGGCAAATTTCACGTTGGAACGTAGGTACAATTAAAATATGGGCGAGACGAAGTGGTTCTGTTCATGAAAGGATATATCAACTAATTAGAGTCATATGAAAGCAACATACGTTTTACATTTAACCATTGCCATATGTAGGTATTCCAACATTGTTGAATATTGAACATTTTTTAAATAAACAAAAAGATACCACTTGAGGAAGTAACTTGGTTCAAAGAAAATTAATTCATTATTGATATTTTTTTTCCTCTGTTACATTTTTTTTTGTTTATTATTAATTGCAACGTTTTTATTTCGGTTTAATTTCATATTTCTTTCTTCTGAAAAGCAGATAATATTTACGGTTTACGCTTCACTTTTTTTTCTCTCTTGTCCATCAAAAGGGAATAAACGTAGAGACTTATCGAACATAATCTTCTTGTGCTGGAGAGATCGCAACCGATGCATTTCGTTGAATCATTCAATGAATCAATACACAAATATGTTAAATCTTTACCTCAACTCAACGCAAGGAACCTACAAAATGTTTCATCCTCTCTTGATGTATATACATAGTAGGACCAAGATGATTAAAGTCTTATTAAAGTCTTTATATGCTTGTACTGCCTTAATCAGCGGATATTGCATGACTCTATGAATTAAGGCATTGTTATATAATTCAAAAAAAAAATATACAGCCTAAGGTCAATACGAAGCGTTTTATTATTGGGCCATGATCATGAGAAAGGTAAAATATACAATGTCCTTAAAGCTTCAAGACACCCCTTAATCTCAATTTATTGTATAACCCAGAGGGTTAAGGTGTAAAACTTTGTATGTGCATGTGAACATATAATTGTGACCTAATTTCACACTCGACAAGGATAAATTTCCGCACTTGGACATCGTCCTTTATAGTTGTCCGGTCGATTGGAAAAGTATAAAAGCTTTCGAGAATGTGTAGAAGGGTGAGAACGAACACTTAATTTTTTTAATGTTTCATCGTTGGTCGTCTACTGCTGTATATGTCATTGAATTATATCTGATGGAAAAACATATACAAAGTAAATGTCAGCATTAAGTTCGTTGAGTGCTCCATTTGTTATTTAGAATCCTACATCTTTAAAAATTCATTCATATAGGAACCATCCTTGATAAAAGGCAATGCGTCCTATCACAAAAAATCTACCTCCTGAATATAAAAATAATATTAGTTACTGTAGATTTTTAAATTGAGAGCCTAAAGCTGGCTTTTTAAAATTCATATTATACATAAATATTTCTAACTAACATAAGTCACCAAAAAATAAAATTCGAATTTGTTTCGACAACACAAACAAATCTTTTAATTTATATATGTACATAAGTAAAATAAATAAAGTTCTTATATACATAGGGTCTTTTGCGTTAGATTTCGACAAAGAGCAAGGGCGTGTAGTTGTTGGGTCGAGACAAGAAAAAAATCGTATGAGATGGAGGCTTTTTTCGCACTGCTAAGGCCGGAGGGTTAATTAACAATATCATGCTAAACTTTTTTTAGAGGCAAAAGCCCGCTTTAATTCTATTTTCAATTAAATGTTTTGAAAAAAAAATAGATTCTAATGTAAGTTACATTGTTCAAAATGTTAACGTTTTAAGGTCCTACTTTTTTAAATCCTATGAATTTTTAGTCAAACATAGCAAACACATAACTAGGCGCTTTAATATACTCATTTTTGAGAACATTGAAAATAAAACCTAGGTACTGTATTATGTACTCACTTAATATAATGGCTTGACGTCGAATTTAAGAATCATTCGGATGCAAAAGCCCGAAGATGGAATTTAAACATTTAATTATAGAAACTAAAGAAAGTATAAACATAAAATAATATAGGTAATATAGCTTTTTTAATAGTAAATACACAATTCTTTTATTTACGTTTTTAGTCCGTTTTTTGGAAAAACTAAATTTGAAAAAATTGCGAATTTTTTGTTTAAAGTAATTTTCTTTTCAAAACTTTTCGTAATTAAAAGCCACTGTTTTTTTTATCATATTAAATGCTCTTATCAATTCTAAGTCAAATACTGAAAGCTAGATGTACAAATTATTCCTAGTTTTTGAGAAATAAAAAAAAAAAAACGAAAGGTAGTTTGACAAAAAATTCACAATTTGTTTACAAAATTTTGATTTTGAAATTTAATTTTTCAAAAAATGTTCCTTTAAAGAACTTGAATTAAAAAGCAAAAAGAATGTAATACTTATTTACTTTCAAAAAAGCTAAAGCACATCATTGTTTATACCTTCTCAGTTAATTTTTAATATTTTTTTTCCATTTTAAGTCAATTTTTCAGAAATTGCACCTCCCTGCCTAAGGGGGTGAGATAGTTTTTTTTTTTTTAGAATGATCCCAGAATTAAGAATTAAGGGACAACCGGTATATAGATATTTTGTCCTTTTTCTTCTGTATTAATAAAATATGTAATGGTCTGTGACATAGTGACAGCGAGCGGATAACTTTAACTTACCAAATTTGGCGTTTAAGGGATGGATAACTTCATAACACACACATGCACACGGTTCAAATAAAAGCATATTTTTCATCAATCAGTGCATGCGGGTGACACATGAATTAGAATACTTCCACGATTTGATGAAGTGTTGCCGTATTTTCAGTAGTATACAGACTGAAACCATTATATGTTTATTAATAATTAAAGTTATCCAACGGATAAGATCTCTATCCGTGTGCTAGCTAAAACATGTGTTAGTTTGACTGTTTACTAATAGGGCTGTAAGAAAATAATTCTCACATAATTTTCAACAGATCCATTTTTGTCATAAAGACCAGATGCAATCTGTACAACTACAAAAAATATCTATTGATTTACAATCCTACATAGGCATACATATATAATATTCCAACAGATATTTCTTCCGAAAATCAAAGTTGTGGATTTTACAGGGTGTTTCATCACAGAATATGACACAAAAAGCTTTGCTTTAAGGTAAAAGGCTTGGCTATCATTCCCAGATTTGTTAAAGGAATCAGATGTTCTACAGCCCATTCATTGGTCTAAGAACAATAATTTCAGAAGTTGTTTAAACAATTTTTATTGCTTGCTAGAGTAGGTAAGTATTGGTTTCGTGTAAAAAAAAATTACGATTATGAAATCAAAATTGACACTACGTGAATGGAGTCCGTTTCAGATTCTTCGCAAAAATCTTGCATTGTGGAAATAGGATTTTGATGTTTTTTTTAGAAAATTGCTTTGATTTTAATTTACTGGACGTATAGCTTAATGAGGGGACCGATTTTGTTATAATTTTGCAATCTGGTGCTTCTGAATAGTTCATATAGTACTGCATTTGAAACTAAAACTATTGATTTCTTTCTAGAATTATTGATTTTCTAGAACTATTGATTTTTAACAATTTGTTTAGTTTAAATTTTCTCACTTAAATTTACCTAAACTACGATTTTGGCTTATGGTATGAATATGTACATATTTTTTTTTTAAACAGATGTTTTGGTTTACTATATTCTAAATCAAACAGAATAATTAGAAGTCAGAAGGCTCACGCCCGTGGCTTTCCTTTTTTGTTTATTTAAAAAAAGTGTTCTTGGAAACTTCTTATTAAATTAACTAGATTCAACGTTACGAAGGGTTATAATATTTAAGATATAATTTTACTATACACAAAAGATATTCATGTGTTAAAATCCCGCATGCACTTTCAAGACCATTATTTTGTAACTATTAAAATTTGAAAAAGGAAATAATAAATTTATCATCTTTTATGTAAATCATCCTGCACATGTAAACATTAATATTCATTGATCCATTTTCTTATGGGCAGAAGGTACATATAAGGATTGCACTTGAAAAGTGTCTCATCGATATGTCATGTTTATTGTTTGAATTAGTATTTTTCCAAGTATTTCTATCAGAAAATGCATCGGTTCTGTAGATATTTGCAGACATTTATTTGATTACTCAACCACAATACAAATGAGGATTGTCAGTTAGGTTTTGGTTTTAATAATGTTTTGCTTAAGCAAATTTCTGGGTTTGGTAGAAATGTTTGAGTACAAAACATTTAAGAAAAGAGAATGTTATTTACAGTAGGTATACCTATTTTTATAGAATATACACACATACCTACTAAGCATAGTGGAAGAATGATGGTTTGGGGGAGGTACATTTTCATGGCATAGAGTGAGTTTAAAGGCGGCAAGACTGTTCAATTACAAGTATAAGTAGGTACTTTAAGCTCGAACCACCTATAAAACTACTTTTGCCGTAAAACTTGCTTTGAAAAAAGTGAATGATATGACCATTACCAATAAAGTTTTTTTTTTTTATAGAAGATCTAATGTGTATATACTATTTCCGTTTCCAACATAAATTATGTCTTCACAAAATCAATAAATAAAATGAAAAGAATCTTTAGTGTTTAAAATTATCCATTTCGGAGTAAAAAGGGCTCCCCATTTTAATAACCCTTATAAGTATCACCGCATTCCTCTTCTCACTCCTACTGTTTTATGTTATGTAAACAGGATCGTCAGCTTCTTGTGGTGTGTGTTACCTCTTTAACGCGATAAGTCAAATTCAAGGGCCACTTTACACAAAACTTGTGAAACAACTAAAGGCTTTGAGAACGGTATTTTACCAGCATGGGTATACATAAACAAAATACTTTCTATATACAGGTGTGTAGTGTTATTATGTGTACAAAACCTGCATTTTTTTAGACTGAAGTTTTCCTTACATTGTATCTTAATCTTTCTTGATGATGGGGTGATTAAAACTCTTGTAATAGCTTGTTAGTTAATTATAAAAATTTTATAAAATGCCCACAAAAGACAAAGAAAGCTTGAATAGTTTTGACATTTATCTGGCTAACCTCGTTATTTTTTCTTAGCCTCTTAAAAATTCAACTCTATAATGATGAGAGCTGCGGCCTTATATGAGGGCTTTATGGTGTGTTAAAATATTACTAGAGAGCTCTATACGAAAAGATTTTCCTGAACGAAATTCAAATATGTACATACCTACCAACGAAAAGTATAATATACCTACTATATATATATTTAAGAATATATATTTTTAAGAATAAGAAAATATGTTTATATCAAGTGTTAACATACGAACAGATACATTAACGTATCTGGTATGTTAACTGGAAGTGTATAAAATATCATAGAGATATAATAAGCAAAATTATACCGCAAATGAAAGAGATATAATTTAGTTTTTCAAAAGATTTTTTATGCTATTATAACTTTTATGCTATTATAACTTATGGTTCGATCCCCAGCCTAGGGAGGACTAAGCTGCCTAGCCCCTACGTTGCCACGGCACTGTTTCTTGTATATACTACTGTAAATGGTTGTTTCTAGATTGATGGAATAGTTTTAAATTTACTCATCTTTAAACAGATTATGCTTATACCTGTGTAAGTATCCTCAACTAAATGAATGTTTTAAATAAAAAACTAAACCATAAAATTTCCACCGCTTTAAGGAAAACGTCTTCTTCATGGTCTCAAAAAAGTGAATGATTAAAATTATTTAATTTATGGAAATACATAATCAAAGAAAAAATGTTTGCGGTCGTTTTTTTTTTGCCTTAAAAAGCTTGTATTTATTACCTGTTACGTAATATGGCGAAAAATAACTTGTGAAAGGAAACTTTATATTCTTTTTCCTCGATTTTTTTTCTTTTACTTGTAGAAGACAACTTTTTATATTTGCACAAAGTAAAACTTTGAAAAACTTTGCTATTCAAAGATTTTTCCTTTTATTACATTTTTCAATTCAAAGAAGTGTTCGTTGAGCTCGGTCCAGAAACCATTTATCAATGTAAAAATTGAACATGGCATTCATCATTGTCCTTGCTATCTTAATAGAAAAATCCTTTTTAGCCTTCCAGTCCCTTTTCTGATTTTTTAAATCTATATACACTACATAATATCAATAGGGAAGTTTACAAAGAAAATAGCGCCTACTTGTTCCTCCTTTTGTCGATGAAATTTTTTTCAGAAAGAATGATTTTCGAAGCTTAATTATTGTTTTTCTTTTTTTTACAACCATACCTATTAATATAAAAAAAAATATTCATTGCAGCATACCTACATGTGATAATGTAAGATTTTTACTTGTTTAATATATCGCAAGCCAATGCATACAAATTACAAGCAAATGTATTATCGCTTAACGAATTTAAATATTGTAGGTACATATAAAATACATGTACTTTAACGATCACCAGAGGATAAGTTCTGGTTTACCAGAAGAGCCGCATTCAATAACCTTTTTGACCCTGATTTCAGTATTATGATAAACATCTTTGGTATCAATCCCCCTTAGATGTAAATATTAAATAAATTAAATTCCATAAGCAAATGTGTTTTGAATAACAAATGTTTTGAATAACAAACATCAGAAGCTTTTGTGTTTGTTATCTTGCTTGAACATTGGTAAATTAAAAAGAAGTCTTTATCAAGATGAAAAAATATACCTTGAAAATTGAGCAAATATTTTATCATCATAAATTAATATTCAAAACCTATAAGAAAAACGAAAAGTTAGGAAAGCAATTGAGCCAAGACAAATTTATTTGTGTTGCGGTTATTTGTTCTTTTTGATATTCAAATATTTATAGACTTTAAAAACATAAATACAAAAACAAAATAAATTATGAAAGTAAATATGTAATATTATATTCGTGCATGATTTCTTTGTGTTTCCTTAATATTTTTTCCATCCCAAAAAAAAACTTAAATTCCAACGAACCTATCTTCATCTTCCATAATGTTTTTCTTTATTTACCCTTTTATTTTTAAATGCATAACTTATTCGAATGAATGCCCACGCAAAAGATAAAAAAAAAAACTCTCCGGACCAAAGTAACAGATAAGGCTCATTACGCCACCGCCCGCCTGAAATCCCAAATACGAAACCCCAGCTGTAGAATGTATCCTTCAAGGCAACCATTACGCACTTATCCTCGAGAAAATCAATCATCCTTCTTTCCAAAACTCTTAGCACGTTTATTTGGACATTTGCAATTAATTACCATTCGCATTTAGTTGATGCGTCGGTAAATTTCTGATCCATTTCACAAAGCGTCAAATGTTCCAATGTGGATACAAAAAAGGCCAAAAAGCGAAAAGCATTAGCAAAAAGGTTTTTTCTTTTGTTTAAACTTCCTATCGTTATCCCTTTTTATAAATTGTGATTTGTGGCTAGCCACTCTATTTACAAAATACTATGCAGATTACCGGGATCCCGAAAGAGAAAATTTAATGAAAACTTCTTAACTCCAAAACAACACAAAAAAAAAAACCACCGACCATCGATAAGACCTCCTGTAATTGAAAATTTATACCAACGCACAGGTTTTCAATTTTAACTTTAAACATTCAGAAAAAGAGTAACAGAAAAAAAAACATCTTCAAACCCATGAAATTAAGAGTAGAAGAATAATACTAGATAAAACTTCATCTAGTACGTATATTATAGTTCCAAATATAAAATATATGTATATAGGTACATATACCTACATAAATAAAATAACTTAAGGATTTGTGATTATTTAAGTTAACCCTTATCGAGCTTTAAAGAACCAGTCCTCCCCTTTTCTGCCCGAGCAGATTTTATCTTTCGTGTTAAGCAAATAACAGTTTGTGATGGGATTTTGTTTCAAATTGAACTGATGTCGAAATGATTTGTTTGTCGACATTTATCACCGCTCTGCATAACGTTTGAACCCTGGGATCGTTAAATTTACAAAAATTTGCACAGATCTTTCGATAATGAATTATTTCCAAGAGTATTACGTTGTATTCAGTCTTCGCTTGAGCTCGAAATACCTTTTTTTTTTTAATTTGTGCTAACATGCAGGATTCTTTTGTAAAACACTTTATTTTTGTCTCGCTGATATTTTGGAAAACGTTTTTACAATAGAAAAGTACAATGTTTGAGGAGGGTCCCACAAGAATAAATCTTAATAAATCTTGGGCAAAAAAGCATTTAAAGTGACACATTCGTAGTATGTAGGTAGGTACATAATATCCTACATCGTATCCTAGTAGGTACCTACATTTTGTTGTGCGTTAAAAGTATGCGATTTTGATAGTCAGAATTTTCGCCTTGGACACATTGGCGTTGTTGCTATCTTGTTATGTATGTATATGTGTACCTACCTATGTTTGGAAAATCTAAAAGCTTTAAGAAAAAACACACATAAGTAGGTATACGCAAAAAAAAACTGTTTTCATCCATTTCCAAGCCTGCAGAATTGCAGAGTAAGGATTTTTTTTGGAAAGAGGTTTAAGTGCGAGAATATTATATGGAATTTACTCACGTAAAGCATGTCACTTAAATTTAAGGATTTCATGCTTTGCTTGCGGGAAATAAAGGACATTTTTCTGGAATTCTTTCTTTAGTTTATTTATAACGAATCGGATGGTTGAAGGAAAATATTTTGATAGCAGTTTTGTGGTTATTGCTTGAACGGCCCATATAAAGTTACCTACACATGTAATGTACTCATATCTACCTGAGTCATTTAAGCTATTTTTTTTTGTTAAAGGATTTTTAGGTTTTAATATTATGCAAAATGAGTGCAACTAATAATTTGGTTTGGGATAGACTAACTTACGAAACGCTACCACTCAATTCAATTCAAAATGTATGAATCCAACTCGGGTTTTAATTTTTACTATGTACCTACAATAATGTAGGCAGATGTATGTAGTCATATCAATATTTGTACTTGAATTTTCCAATTGCATGATGGCATGACACGTCTTTCCAAAGCATGGCGCCCACCTGTCACACGCACTTAATCCTAGCTCGCAACACAATACATGACACCATCGTATTTATACAACGAAACCTCACCCCTTCTAACGCAAACTGTTCCACCCCCACCCGTAATAATCATTTGGCCAAATTTAATTTATTTCCATTTATGCCCATAACGGAACCGAATGAGTCGTAAGCTGTGATTACGTATGGCCCCGAATCGAACATAGGTAGGGTATGTATAAGGGAGATGGGTTGGTTGATGGGAGGATAAAAGATTGAAATCTCTATTTTCAGGAAATGTTCAGATTGAGATTTCAGAGTTTATATGTATGTTTAGGGAGGCAAATTGATGTCGCTGATTCTATCCTATAGAACCTGTGGTCTTTCGTTTTACACACTTACCGAATTTTTGTTGGGTCGTATAGAATGTTGTTTGTCAATTTCATTAATGACTCGTAACGGGTAAGAATGAAAGGGTGGCGGCAACAACGGCAGAAGCGGTTGGAAAGGACAAATATTTCGTTCTGTTAATTGAAGGCAAAACGTTACGATATTTACCAGCTTTATTTGAATTTCACACAATCACGAGGTGACAAACTCAATTATTTTGGAACTGTCAGTCTGTTTGCATGACATAAAGAGGAGTAATATTGATTGGATTGTTGTTCTGGTGGTGATTGTTCCTCTCCAACTTTTCGCTTAAAATGTTTGCCTTATGTATAACAAACATAGGTACATGAATTTAAATAACTTTTTTATGAATATAATAATTTAATTGGAAACAATTGACATACTATGAAAGGTAGAGGTAGAGTAGGCACATACACAACTAAACATGCATACATACATACATGCATGAGTATGTTATGTGAATACATTATTTTTTTTTTTTTTTTTTCAATTTTTACTATTGATTCAACAAATTTTTATTTTCAATCAATATCCATAGTAGGAACATGCCTACCTACCTTTGCATGTATATATGCATGTACCTATGTACGTTTTAAAATCATTTAAATTGGATTAATTTTGACCTTAAAACATTTTTTTCAAGCCATAAATTGAAACAAAAACTGCAGAAGAAAAGTACCTATTTCAAATATAAATTTTACTTTTATATAACTTTGCAGGTGCGGGTCATGATGATGGGTGGTGGGGGTGAATACACAAAACATATAGATAACTTGAGCAATTGGGATTATTTTTTTGGTAGAGTGACATTACCTCTATATTGTTTATAAAAAAATATCTTTGTCACTTATATTTCTTTTTCTCTTAAATATGTACTTGGATGGATAAAATATACACCTACATATCTATCTATCCTTTCTTTTCGTTTTTAAATAACATATGGTCCCATATACTGAAAATATTCTAATTTTACTTTTTAAAGACAAAAAACGTTAAAAAATAAATAAATTTGGTGGCACAACGGCTCATGAAGAACCAGGGCCTAGTACTTACATAACAATGTTTTCCCAAATTCAATATCTATGCACCTCAAATCTTTTTAATCACATTTCCATAATAGAAAAAAAAAACTAAAAAACAATCATTTTTGCTTTTTCTTGCATCATGGATATGCTTCATTTAACTAATTTTTATTTGAATAACGGTCAATATTACTAAATATGTCCTCAGCTTTGATTTATTAATTAAATACAAATCTGTATTAAAATAATAGTTTAGCCAACTAAGCGTTAAATATACCATAAGGGTGACCACTGAACATAATTGATTGGTATTGCACTTGAAAGAAATTCAATTACGCCTCCCAGTGCCTACATATTTATGCTCAGCTCATAGCGTCATTCCAGCCAATTGAATTATAAATTAATTCTGTTATGATTTATAGGAACAGAGATTTTCTCTATAATGTGGAATACTCGCATTTTCCTCTTTCGGGGCACAAGTGCACAAAAATCGAAAATCATGAGTCATTTAATTGACCTCATGCCATTGGGAGCAGAATAAGTTGGCCGTAGCATATTAACCGCAATACGGATTTTTTTTCTTCCAAAGGATTTCTATTAACTTCGTTCAATATATGTGTATAAATACAAACAATAGTTGCGCTGTAGGAATAAACCTACATAAATCCATACTCACATATACCTACATATGTACATATATGTAAGTAATATGCTCGTATACAAAAAATTGTTGCTTATCAAATGTCTATGTGTTGTGGAATGAAAAAGTCAAAAAACAAAATTTTTCCAGGTATCGTTGCTTCGGAAGAAAACTGACACAATTCAACAGATGAAGTTTTTAAGCTACTGCACTTTTGTGAATAAAAGAAAAACTATCAATTGGAAAAATACTAGAAATAACTATACAATATTTGGAACTTAATGCAATAGACATGGTCTCTATATTTTAACAGATTGATCGAAATTCAAATTTTCATTCAATTTTCTGTTACCTATTTTAAAAAATGAGATTTGTTGAGTTGTGTCGTTTTTACTCCGAACCTACGATATGTACATAATATTTGCTAAGTGACTCAATAAATTAATTTTGATTTATTTAAATGATTGACAAATGTTAACATAAAGATAAAATTCCATTAAAAATATATTTTGGAAATCTGTCAAATTCAAACATTAATAAAAGTACATTTTCAGCATTAAAAATTAAATGGTTGAATAAGTTTATAAAATGAGTAGTGAATTTTTTTTCTGCGTGAATTTTGTAAAGTTTCAGAATATATATGTATTGATAATTGTCATCTTCTGTAATTTTTAAAGAATTTCTTTTTTTTTTTTTTTAATTGAAAACTTATTGAAAGCATTATTTTATTTTGATAAATTATTATTTTATTTTGTCTCAATTTTATTTTTGTAAGCTATATTAAATTTTATAATCATGTCGATTATGGGATCCGCAACTGATGTTCACAGTGATTTGCAGTACAGTTTTCTCTTTTCTTTCCACGTGAAATCGATGAAGAGACAAGAGAGCACTGCACTGCGATTCAGTGCGGATGCAGTTTTGCAGATTCCATAATCGACATGAATGTATTGTTGAAAGAACCTCTTACTTTAAATTCCCTAGATCGGAGCCTTTAGATAACCCAGTAATATCCCTAAGAGCAGTTTTCCATATACAAATTGAATCGGAAAATTTTTAAAAATGAATAATTTTATAGGTCGGTAATCGTTGAACTAAGAAAACTTCTTTTGCCATACTTATGCTTGTATACATATGTATTTCAAAATACCAATACCTACATATAAACTTTTATGCAACAGAACGAAAAAAAAATACAGAGTTTGACACAATTCAGTTCAAAATTTGCAAAAAATGTATTCACTCTTAAGATCAAAAAAAAAAATATACCAAACAACATGTTAACATTAGAGTTTAAAATTGGTTTTTCAAAAATTATCTATTCATTGAAAATTTTTATATAAAAAAAATAATGTATTGGATCAATGTCTTTGAAAAAGGCTATCGCATAATTTGTAATGCTTTTGACATTATTTTTTTATTTGGCTTTTTAGTCGTTTGTGTTAAGAAAATTTGTATTGAAAAAAGAAGTTTATTATGTTTAGAACATTTTGGTGATATTCCGGATACATTTCAGAAATGTTTACATTATTGGTTTACAATTTACCGTATTTTCCTATGGGACGATTTGTGTGAAGGTTTAAATATACATTTCGAGCACTAGAATGTAAAATGGACATAAGTGAAAGATTGTTGTAGAGAATAAAAAATATTAATTAAAAAGTAAAAGAGATGTCACTGCTTTCTTTTACATATTTCAATTCGTTTTTCCATTTACTCTTCCTCCTCTTAACTTGTTTTCCTATTTATTTGCTAAGCTTGCTGATTCCACACAAATCTATACTTTGCTACATAGGTATAACATGATAGATATTGAGGAAAACAATCGAACATTTCACTACGATGATAGAGAAAACGAAAACGGGGGTGCTAAGATTTTGTGCCGGCTTTGTACTTAATTTAAAAAACTAAAAACTGCAAAAGGCTTTCATTTTAAATAAAAGCTTGTTCTTCCTAGATTAAAAAAAATAAATAAATAAATAACAAACACAATATAAATATGGTTCTCAAAAAACCATTGTAAATCTAAATGTAAGCACCAACGTTCTATTGTTTCACAAAAACCTTTTTTGAATTATAACGGCCACATTATTGACTTTCTTCAATGCTAGTTTTATAGAAAAACTAGTTTTATAGGGGCTTCGAGTTTTAAATTAAAAAAAAAAAAAATATTTATTTGATTTAGATGTCAAAGTATGTATAAATCTTTTGATTTAATGTCAAAGTAATACAAATTTGTGAAAAACTTAAAACTGGAAACCCCTATAGAACTAGTTTTTCTGTAAAACTAGCTTTGAAGAAAGTCAACAATATGGCCGTAAGACTTTGTTCTTTTCCATATTAATATTTACATCTATTTCAATTTAACATACATACACATACATATGTATGTACAGTACATAGGTATGTATATAAATACCAATTTCTCAAAACAAAACAAAACAAAAACAGACACCATAAAACTTGGATCTACAACCTGTCTTTAACATAACCGAGCAGCAAAATCATCAGTAATGCATCAACAACCATAGAAAACTATGTTGAATATTGGATTTTCTGTGCTCAGTTTGTCTCGGTTTTTACTTATTTATTTATGATATTCCATTTACATGAACATTTGTTCTTTTGAATATTCAACGAGAAGTTTGTTATGAATTCTGTGTTGAGGGTTGGTAGCTGATGCAAGAGTACCGAAAGAACTTTTTTAAATAATTTTTCTGTTTATGTAAATACATATCCTTTTTTTCTTTTTGCAATGCATTACGTTGTTGTAGTGTCATGGGCCACATGGGATGTTTTCGGGAAATTATTTGAAATTTGTCGGGGTACCTCCTCGTTTGTTTTTAATAAGAATCTTTTTGTAATCTTGGCACAAAACTTACATACATATGTATATGACATTAAAACAATACAAAGAAAAATTAAAAAAAATAACAACGGCACTTAATATCTATCTACTCTGAAGTAATTTTTAGGCTTGCACTTTTAACAAAAAAAAAAAAAACTTGCAAACTCAAAATTATCATTTTTTTTAGACGGATGCTGGTCATCAAATGGAATTATGTAGGTACCTAATAGGTATTTAAGTTTTTGAGAGAATTTAAAAATTGCCAAAAAAAAACTTACACGGCGAGTCTCAAACTACATGCCCATGTCGCCTTTAACATTAAATGTTAAGAAAATTGTTATATCTCGATAGTAGTAAGTATCTAAGCCTATAATAACAGCAAGTTTTTTCCAGTTTTTTTTTTTTTTTTTTTTTTTTCAATAAACTGATATACAAGAATGATGTTATGTCTTGACTTCCACTCAAAGGTTATCTCTAGGTAGGTATATCTCTCAAAAGAACTATAAATTCATAGAGGGGAATCCTTGGATTTTTCTTCTACTCTTAACTGAAAAAATACTACTTTCTTCAAAGTTCCTTAGGTTAATTCGTAGAAAAAATAAAATAGAAACAAATCCCCAGCAGCCCCACTTAAAGGGCCTGCCAAAAGTGGCTTTGCATTAGTATAGTGTGTATACGGCATTTTCTTGTTTTAAGGGACCTCCACATACATACATACATATATACCAACGTACATACATTCATATGTATAATTATATACCTACATAACAATATAGGTATCTACATAATATACTCAAAATTATAGTTTATTGTTTGTAGAAAGCTTCTTGCTTATCTCTGTTTAAACAACGCTTTTGGTATTCATTTCTTCTTTTCTCGGTTGAAATGTTTTTTGACCTTGGACGATAGCCAAAAAAAAACAAATTTTCCAGACATGGCAATGTGTGTCCAAACCCAATACATTTTTGCTTCCATATGAAAATAAAAGAGTCTTAACAAGAGAACTTTGCCTTTGTTTTATGTGTAAATTTACGCTTAATTCGCAATGTGTGGTTACCTATATCTATGAAATACATAGAAAGAAAGGTGGACTTATTTAATTGAATGATAGGAATTTAGAAGTAGCTTATCAAAAAACAATGGCAGAGAATTTGCAAATTTTCAACAAATTTTTCCCAAAGAAAAATAATTTCGGGATGTGAAATTAAAGTTTTCCGCAAAGGGATTTAAAGTTGAAAAAAAAAATAAAAAATTAGGAGCTACTTAAAAATTAAAAAATCGCGAGCTACGTAAGCCCGAACTGCAACGAGAATATAATACATCCGAATTTTGCTTTTATGAGAATTGCTGACAATTGATATTTTATCGGTAAAATCTAGGAATTTGGGGTATTCTGGGGTTAACTAAACGTACAGCAAGATTAACAGAAAATCGACGGAAAAACAAAGTAATGACGATTAATACCATCTTATGCGTGGAGTGAATAGTTTTGCTTAGTAACCTGCCGGATAACGAAAAATAAAGGGATTTTTTATCAGTGCCAAAAATTACCTTCAATTTAATTGCATTTTAGGACTATATTTACCTACATAAAAGATATTTTAATATTCTCCTAAAAAAAATATATTGTTAACTTTGAATTGAATCGTTCTGAAGAATCAAGAAGTATGTTTTTTTTTTAATTTCACCGAATATATCGGTTGTGTTCTTTATCCCAACGATCTTCTTTTGACATAATGAGGAACAATAATGGTTAGATAATCGTTTGGAATATTTTTCATAAATTGCTGCGGCAACCCAAAAGAAAATAGGGTGGTTGTAGGAGTAAAACCCTTTCAAAAATCGTATAAACTGACAGAAACCCTATATACGAGCTAGAGGAGTATTACTCTCGGGTATAGGAAAAATTTGCAATGGTATTTATTGATTTATGAGAACCTATTTGATGTCTCCCTGTAGCGGTCGTTTTATTACCTACCAGAATCAGCAATATGTATACTACCACTCATAATACTTTAGACACATACATACATAAGTATAGATATTTCTGATATTGAATTGGAATTTCAATGATTATACACAAACACATACAACATACAGGGTGATTCGTGTATAGGGTGACAAAAAGCTAGAGCGTGTAGGTTTGGTTGAGATAAGAAAAAACACAAGAGGAGCAATTTTCTAAAAAAAAATCCACTTGTCATGCTCTATTTATTTTTTGAACAAGCCAATATTTTGAAAAAAATACGTTCAAACTTATTTTGTTCAAAATTTTCTGAAGTAGTATTTTTGTTTTTATTTTAAATATTCGATTCTGCTATCAGTTTCTAGTCAAACACTAAGAACCAGATGTTTAAATGAAAATAACAAAAATAAGTTTTCCTCAAATTCAACTTCAATCTGTTAATTTGTTGCTTCTTGCAATGATCCTATTATCACTAGTTAAGTGCAGTTAAGTTGGTTATTTTCAATTTTTTCAAGTACCTACAAGAAGACATTAAGGCACCTTGTTTTTAGTGTTTGACTACTTAAATAACATAAAATTTTGAACAAAATTGGTTTGAATACATTTTTTTTTTTCATTTTTTTTTCAAAATTTTGAGTTTGAAAATTAATTTTTTAAAAAACATTCTCTACAACAATTTGAAATGAAAACAAAATTAAAGAACAGACTTTTGCTTTAAAAAAAAGTAGTATATGTAGCATGATATTGTAAGTGTTGCCGTTGTGTATTAACGAATTTTTTTCTATTTCAAGTTGATTTTTTTTTAGAAGATTGCCCTTCCCGTCTAAACGCTGAAAAATAAAGCCCCCCTCACATACATTTTTTTTTCTTGTCTCAACCAAACATACAGCTCTAGATTTTTGCCTCGCCTTATGCGAATCACCCTGTATAACAGGCTTAATATACGAATAGGAATAATTTTGTGTATAGGTGGAAACTGATTCAGGGTATTACATTTATACATTTTGTGAGATGTGCACATGCAAATGGCTTTGATATCTTTGATCCTGAAATGATTTATATTGGGCTAAATAACAAGCGGACAATATGCGATAGAATCAAATTGGTTAACCGGCGGCGGGTAAGTATACTTTATTTGAGATCATATGCTATTAATAACTCATTTTACATAAATAAAAAGAAATATTCAAAATTTTGACCAATAGATTTCGATGCTAATTAAAAATATTTAATCGTATGAATCAGAATATTGTCCCTCGGGTCAGTTGATTGAATGGGTGAGTTCCAACCAAGAGCAGGTGCATGCATAACTTAAGAATTTAATTCTTTTAACTATTTAACGGACTTTTAAATCCTTAAGCGACGTTTGTTCCACACAAAATAAGTTATTTAAAATTTTAAAGCCTTTTGAATGTTTGTGAAACCGAAAATTAGACAGCTAAATTTTTTGTAAAGTTAGAAGTGCAAGAAAATAAAATATTTTTGATTTTTCCCATAGATTTCGCTGAACACAAAAAAAAAAAAAAACAAATTTACCTAAAGCTCTAGAGCAAACCATCCATTTGAGCCTTTAATTTTTTTTGGGTAACAACAAATTCTTAAAAATAGCTGTATAAATTCAAAAGGTATCCGATTGAGCCAAAACGTATACACATTTTATTTAAATTTACTTATATGTGCAACCTACCACAGCTAAAAAATCAAACAAAAGTTACAAGCATGTAAATTTAATTGTATGCAAAATATGCGCTTTGCAATCAAATGTGCAATAAAATACGCATTTTCGATGAAACATATTCAAGAACAGACGGTGCTTGAAAGACAAGTGTTTCATAAAACGGATTACTGTCATAGTCCCTTCGTAATAGTGTTAGCAGGAAAAAAATATGATCCAGAATATTTCTAGTTGCCCTTTATGTAGATTGAAGGTATAACAATTATTTGAGCCGTTATGTTTATCCTTTTTATTTTGCCTAGAGCTAGGCGGCCAATCAATGGCATTTTAAATCAAAGTATAAGCCATAAGTTATATCCGATATCCTAACTTTTGATAGTACCTACCTATGTATCTATTTTTTTTTACTCGTAGGTACATAATACATACATACCTGTGGAAAACTTCATTAAAATAAAAGTAGTGTAATTTTTTTAAATTGATTCAAATTCAGATTATCTTGAAAGATGTAGGTAGGTACTGTAAAAAACCCACCCCATATCTACCATATATATTTGAAAATAGATTATATAACTATATAGGTACTGCCGTTTTAACTGAAAATGACATAATTTTTTTTTATGATTATAAAACTATTTTTAATTAAAAAAAAAAAAACAGGATGTGTTTCGATTGGTTAAATGCTCAAAAAGTGATTTCAGCTTTTGTTGTCAATAAAAACCATCCCAAGGATTTCGAACTTGGCCTAAAGAGAAAAATCGACTAATGTCGATAAAAATAAACCATGTTGTGTATGATGCCATACTCATGTCTCATAAATTCAAGACAAAAAATGTAGCTATCTATTTATAAAGTCATATTGCTTTTACAAAAATAAACTTTGAAAAATGCGGGTTATCTGCATGCCTCTTTAAAAATTAATATATACAAAAAAAACCATATTCCTACCCACACATGCACCCACAGCTGTATTTAGGTCAAACCATGACATTATTTTTTTTTACTAATGACAAGACACTCATGCTGCTACCCCTGCTCATTACAGCAGTATTTTCGCTCTCAACAAGGCAGCAGATCGATTTTTTTTAAATTTTCATTTTACAAAACTGATTTCTTCTTTTATTGTTAAGGTAGTGTGTATTTTATAGCATATACTACACCCTGAGAAAGAACCTACAACATTTGTTGTATATACAACATGATTGTATCGCAAAGTTGATATACTTTCTGCATTGCTACCTACAATAGCGTTCAGTCTCTTTCACGCGATCCACGCATTAAAAAAAACTCGGTTCATCATTCAATACCTACACTACATATGTATATGCAATCAGTCCTCTTATTCTCCGTAATGCAAGAGCGACACTGGTTTTCGTATGCCATTTAGGTGCAAAATATTTCCCGGTGCAGAAAAAAACGTACATATATGTACGTTGTGTACGTACAAGGACATTTAACCCCTTGCAAATAGCTTAAATGTCGTTCTGTCACATGGAAAGCGCCAAAGTCGACAATGGTAAGGTATGCTTCCCAGTTTTATCGATTTTTTGTTGCACTAGGCACCAACTATTACATCGCACACAAACACATGCAGATGGAGATGTACAATTTTTTTTTTTATTGCAAATGAATGATGGTAATAATTAAAAAAGGACAATCCCCTCGGCAGCAACTTTAGATTAACTAAATACACTTGCAGTCGAGCGGAAAATAATAAGCTCGCAATCTGGACCATTTTCATATTATTCAGCAATGTTTAATTACCTAATTCACTTCTTAAAAACAAATACAATATCCTGTTCCAGTTTACTCCGCGCGCGCAACGTTTCAGAGAAGTATATCTTCTTATAGGTTTTCTTCTACATGTTCTTCTTATAGGGTGACAAAAAGCTAGAGCGTAGGTATATATTTTGAGTTGATACAAGAAAAAAATCGTATGGGAGGGGGGTGTATTTCCTCCTGTTTTAGGCGGGAAGGGCAATTTTCTAAAAAATCGCCTTAAAATAGAAAAATAGTCATTAAAAAGCTACGCTTACACTTACAATGTCATGCTATACTTTTAGTTAAAGTCAGAATTATTTAAGAGCATAGTTTTTGAAAAATAAATTTTCAAACTTAAAATTTTGAAATAAAAAAATATGAAAAAAAATTGTGTTCAAACTAATTTTGTTCAAAATTTTACGTTATTAAATAATATTTTTGTTTTATTTGATGCTCCTATTAATTTTTAGTCAAACACTAGAAACCAGATGTTAAAATTTATTCTAGTTTTTTTGAAAAATTTGAAAACAACCAAAAAAACGCCTTTCGACTGAAATAATTTTAAATTTAATATTGTAGGTTATGTAGGTACATCTTTTATGAGAAGTTTTTTATTAAACGATATTGAACTCCAGGAAACAAATTTTTTCGTGGAAGCAAAAAATGTGTCCTGTGGCTAAGCTTTCTCGAATATATCCGTAATTGCACAAAAATACCTGAGAGTGACATGGCAAACATCTAAATCCTTACATGGCAAATGGGATTAGGACTAAAACATGTATTTAAGATGTCATGGAAACAAAAAAGTTGGAATAATTCTCTGTTTCTTTAAAGTCGTCCTTTATTTTGTCTGTTTGTTGATGAGATTTTCTTTTTCAAATCCCTTAAACCAGTTTTTAAACCTATATCAAATAATGTTTGCCGTAAAAGCTTACAAAAAAACTAAAT
Source organism: Epistrophella euchroma (assembly GCA_947049315.1). Taxonomy (NCBI): domain Eukaryota; kingdom Metazoa; phylum Arthropoda; class Insecta; order Diptera; family Syrphidae; genus Epistrophella; species Epistrophella euchroma. The sequence goes on along the minus strand of OX346248.1, from coordinate 65,882,623 downwards.
ACAGAGGGGTAAAGACTCAAATAAAGAAAATGATTTACGCTATAGTCTTTATTACTCACGCAAATAACTTTTCAGAATGAAAAGTTTTCATTTGTAGGCAGTCTCTGTGTGGAGTGGATGCTAAAGTAGAGTCCTGTTGATGTTTGCATACAGAAAAAAGAAACTAAACAAGTGTGGTGTGGTGTGCTGTGTATGCATATGTATGTACATATTATATGTAGCGATTTCAGGTGAAAATTTTTACCCAAAGAGACAGTAACCCAGAAAAGGGACTTATTTACGCTTATATTTACTTTCTTTGCTATTTTTGAGGTTGCATTTTTTTTTACATTTAAATGATAAATTTGCTAGCCACAAACATGGTAGTGTGAGTTGGTTTTCAGCCATGTTTATTTTTTAAAAGGATGGCTTAAAGGTGTCGTGGTTTGTTTAATAAATAAATAATAAAATAAATGCACATTTACTTTGATATTTATAAATTAAAAGTTATTGTTAGCTTTTGTTTAATATACCTATAACGATGTGTGTTATGTTTTTTATTTAATTTAGTTTAATAAATACTGTTTTAGTTGTTCGCTAAGCTCTATTCCTGCCTTGCTTTGAAACTTTTTTTTTTCATTTTTTTTTTTCAAAATTTTGAGTTTGGAAATTAATTTTTTAAAAACTATTCACTAACACAACTTAATTTAAAATGAAAATCAAAGAATAGATTTCTGGCTTTCCAAAAAAGTATAGCACGGCATTTTAAATTGTACCGTTGTTTTTAAATATTTTTTTTCTGTTTTTAAGTCAATTTTTTAGAAAATTGCCCCTCCTGCCTAAACGGGGGGAAATAGACCCCCCTCCCATACGATTTTTTTCTTGTCTTAACCCAACCTACTCGCTCCAGCAGTTTGGTGCATCTTATACGCATCACCTTGCATATAGATTTATGAGGGGAAAATATATTTGGACTTCATGTTTTCAAAATACAAAACATAAAAAATACTTGAAACAATAAAATAAGCTCGTGCAGATCTGGGCATGCATTCTATTTAAAAAGACATCTATTCTTTTATTCAATCCCCTCATGTTCATAAAAATTGGACTTAAGACACTTTTAAAGCATATCCCCGAAATATCATAGGTACATATGTATATGTATGTGTGTAGGTAAAGAGAAATACAATCTCTTTTTTCTATTTACAATAGTCAAGTGGTTAGGAACTCCATAATTTCCTTTCGTTTCTTTCTATACAATAATACTAAAACGCTTATAAAAAAAAAAGTCGCTGCCAGTTTAAACATCATTTATCATATTCCGTCAAATGAAACCTAAGTTTTAGTTCAAACTGTTTTAGTTGAAACTGCCATCGAAAACCCATCAATTTTGATTAATAGTTGTCTTCTAATTTATATTCTATCATATCAACCATTACAATTTTGATGAAAAGCATTTTTATAAAAAGTCACGAACATAAATTTGCTCACGCATACTCATAAATTATGTTTTCTTGTAAATGGTGTTGACGTATCAAGAAAGGATTTAACTTAATCTAAAAGTTAATTTTGACTTTTAGTTTCATATAAAAAAGTTATTTGTATTATATTAAGAGAAATCATTATCTTTAAGTACCTACGCCTAAATTTAATTAAATAAAAAACATCTGCTTGCAATGTTTATCTTTATCGATGTTGCTTCTTTATTCTTTCGATAATGAAAATTAATATACATACCGTACATACATAAGTATGTACATATAACTAAGTATAGGGAGCGCGCTATACATATGTATGTACATTGTACATGTACTAAGAATTGTGAAGGGACTACAAAATAAAAACAAAAAATCTCATACCATGTTGAAACAACAATGTCTCCCAGGCTTATTTGTCTTTTTTATTTTCAATTTGAAAAGTAAAACTGATGCAGAAATGTAATTGAGGGAAAATGTTTAACATTCGCTATACCCTCTTCTTAAAACGGAGCTGGACATTCCTTCATTTTTTCCATGCTATCCTTTTCCTTTGAGTTCATTAATGTATTGTTTGTAGACCTATCTACTTCTCAAGCTACATTTACACTAACGTAACGACTCATTTATGGCACAAAATATGTATACATAATATTAAAAACTATCTTTAGGAACATGAACATCAGGAAAAATTGTTGATTACTTTGAAAGAAATTTTTGATGAAATTTAATTCAGTAACATGTATGTATGACGTAGGTATGTTTTAACCTATTATGTACCTATATATTTTTGAATTTGGTAAAAGGTCTATACAAAATTAAATAAAAAATTATATTGAAACACTTAAAATTGTTTTTGGCTGGGCTTTAGATATTATTAAAATTATTAAAATTAAAAAAACAAAAAAAAACTTCTAAAACAGTTTAAATGTTATCCGGTAGAGAAATTAAACAGTCTTTGGCAGAAGTGAATTGAACTTCCCTAATATGTAGGTACATCCATATATGCTAAGGCTACAGAAACTATTTTCTTTTTCCATCATAGTGCTTCATGTAATACAAATCCCATCCCTTAAACTGCTCTCTGTTAGATGCACTTCGGTTGCCAAAGTCAACAGATCGTATAAGGGCTAGGTTTATAAGGAGCAACGACAGCCACAAAAAAGACAGCATGCATTTCTCTCAATCTTCTTAAGCTGTAAATTTAAAAGCAACTGAATTATTTTTGCCTTTTGTAATGTGTATGAATGGCTTAAGTACTTTAAAAACAAGAATGCACTTAGGATTTAGAAGAAAACTTTTCTTCTATGTCATTTCTGGGATTTTACGGTTCCTTTTCGCTCACAGTTAACCAGTGAGTATAGCTTAAGTTTAAAATAAATGTTTGTTTTAAAAAATAAACATAAATTTAACGTAGAAATTGTGTAAAGAGTGTTTTTAGTTTCTTTTTGTTCGTAACTAAATTAAATCTTCGCAACACAAATCCTCCTTTGCATTTTAATTTTCTGTTTTTCTTTTCTCTATTTTAAATATTTTTTCTTTATCAAGACATTTCAATACGAAAGCTACAGGATACATAAATATTGAAGAGCGACCTTAATTATCAAATTCATTTCTAACTTTACTATCAAGGTAGTTAATAACTTTTCCAATTTTAACTACAATTCAAACTTGGTGCGGAGTAAGTTTATAATCGAAGTTGAAAAAATTTTCTTTGATAAATTTTTTCTTCGATTTTATTTTATTTTATTCGTTGCAAAATATCAGGTAAAAATCATAGAAAAAAAAATACTAGATTTTTCAAGTGGACAAGAGAAGCTCATTTCCAAGACAACGTAATGATTTTCTTTTCTGCACCGAATGTACGACACGCCCGGTGGTCGTGCGGCTTTAATGATGAAATGGAAAACCAAACTAATGACAAATTACATGGCAGATGACAAAATGGCTGTCAATGAAAACAGTGCTGCCAACTTTAAGTTTTTTTTTTAACCTCTAAATAGAACACCCATCAAAAGATCGGAGCTATTTTAAATATTATATAATTTAGTTGAGGATTTTTACCTCTAATTAATCTAGTTGATATTACCTAAAAAATTGATTTCGTACTGCTTTGCTTTGTAAAGTTCGATGAACGTGATGCAATTTCAAAGGGTGGGCCAGCCGAACTTCAATTATGCACAAAATTCAATTCATTAGGAGGTTTTCGAAATCATAAATTTGAGTTTCATCCCTATAACGAAACTGCTACCTCACATCATGAGATTGAAGACTAACCCTATGATGTTCTTCAATGAAAAATTAAAATTCAGTTGGAGTAGAAAAATACTCTTCTCTTCTCCACTAAGAAAAAATAACTTAAAAATAAATGGCGCAAACAAAGTTTGTCTTGAAAAACAACCACTCCTCATGCACAATAACAATTACAGGAAATCTACTCCAAAATGCATCCTGCTGATGTTGAAGAGCTATGGAGAAGTTTTTTCGTTTTTATCAAGGGTTTTCTCTGTTTATCTACCTATACTTCTCAGTTACTCTTTGCTTTCGTGTGATTATAAGTAAATAACAGAATTAACCAGAAGAAAACATTGAGAGTTGTATTCTGGAGAATCCCACAGGAAAATAAAACTTCAGTCCAGATACAATGTGGTTGAACTACATAAATTGTGAATGCAATTGCTATAAACAGCTCCTACACAGTAATAGTTAGGAAATGTTCAACGTAAAAAAAAACGTAAACTAATGAATACAATAAGGAAGAATTTCTACACCGATTCCTAACTAGTGCTTAAATTTGACGAGGGTTGTCAATCGTCTGCACTTAGCTTTAAGTCTGTCAATATAATATATGTATGTAGGTATATATTAGTAAGGACTAGGAGGTATTATAAAGCTACTCAAAATCAGCTAATACCTGGCTATTTAACAATCGGTATCAAGTGATTTCTTTACAGACGCAATAAACACACTAGTCTTGCCGAATTGGAATTAGGACTACGTATTATTTGGGCCATTAAATTCTACAGTTTAGAGGTGTAAATACCTGATTCAGATGGAATTTTATTCGTTTCGAGAAACATTGCTCACTTAGTGATTACTACTTTGAGATTTGTGCATGGCAAGTGACTCGATGATAGCGGTAGAGCCAACAACATGTCAAAAATTGAAGTGGCCGCCGCGCCGATATATTTTATTGATTCCTTCGGACAATCGCATCGGTGCAATCGATTGTACCTAATTATGTTAAAATGCAACCATGGTAAATCGATTTAATAAATGCAACATTCAATGGTTTTCTTGATGGTTTCCGAAGCTAATTAGTATGGTTTCCAATAAATGGGCAAAATACCGTAACGGGAACTAATGTGAACCTGTGATTTGAAGAAATTGTTTTTCGCAATTTGTAGACATTTTACAACTCAATATATGCCCTATCATTAACACAAACAAAAATAAGACATATAAACATACAAACATATGGATGTTATGTATGTACCTATTTACAATAGCAAAAGAACTAAAACAGCAAACAAAATTATACGTTTTCTATTGTTTTTGATATTCTTCTTTTTCTTTATCAAAACAATATATGAAATGCCAAAATAGTGTCGAAATCACTATTAGCCCAATTTCAGAGATGCATATTAAGATTCTGTGATTTGAAGAAATTCTTTTCGCAATTTGTAGAAATTGTAGATGTAATAAAATTTTCATGGCCAATAACCCGATGATCATCGTCTAATGTAATTTGCAGCAAAACGTTTGGGGTTAGTACAGGCTCTATTGCTCTCGCTAAATATTCAGCCTAATTTTAAATGACTCCCTGGGGAAATACAATTTTTTTTTATTTATATGGCAAGTCCTGCAAATAGATGTTTCGAATACCCTGAACCCTAATCCCCGCTTTCTAAGGGAAAATATTGTACCGAGGAATCCGGAATAGGAGTAAGTAGGTATACCTATTTTAATCCTGAGACAACACATCTCCCGGGGAGTTTTCCTGTGGAGTATTTACAGTTAAACTTACTGTATTTTAACGCAGCTATACCTAAAAAACATGAATGATTTCTAAAACCACGAAAAGCATTAAATTTAAATTTGTTTCGTAGTAATTTGCGAAAAGTAGGTAGGTAGGTACTTCTTTTTTAGTTATCTGACAATATTGCACTTTTGTTTTACTACCTAACTCCAGCTTACCGCATTTACGCCAGTACTTGCTATATGTTTTTTTCATTTTAACATCTTCTAAAAAAAACTTGCATTTGCGAAACTATTGTCGCCTCAAATTTAAACTTACTCATCTTATCATAACATTGCGTTGGCAACTGAAAATCTTGTAAAAGAAGAAGTGTGTTAAAATATAGATTCAATCTGAAATTTTGTATTTGCCCCTAAGTTCTTGAAAAAAAACATAAATAATAATAACATAGCAGTCGTATACACCCTCTTCATTACAAATAATATTCCAAAAAATACACAGATATACACTTAAATAGGAAATAAATTATTTAAGAACAACCACACGTGAAATTAAGGAAGAGTGTCCTTTAAAAGGAAATTAATGTAATGCTCTATGTTATTATTTCGGAAGCCAAAAAGCTTTAATTAAATTTTTATGAGACCTTCCCATCGTAAAAGACTTTTTTACTAGAAATAAAAACAAACAAATATTGATTTTTTTTTCTTACAATACCTTTACTTTTTGGAATGCGGCTTAGTTTCTCAAGGGGACATTGTGTTTGTAGCCTAAAGATCAGAGTCATTACTCATTACTCAATGTCAGCCCATCTTTCTACACTATGAATTTTACTTAGATAACATCGGTTTGATAACAAATTAAATTAATCTTTTTAATCTACGTAACAATGTAACTACTTAGCATATTCCCAACAAAGCAATCTTATTTCTGCACAAAGATTATTCACCAATCATTAATCTTTAAAACAGAATCATTATTTTAATATTTATGTATGTACCTAGAGTTTTAACAATTGTATGTGTTTCATCACACAAAATGAAAACACAGTGAAGATTTGATTAATTTATAACTTCAATACAGATATACAATCATATATCTTTGGTTGTATATCTCATTGTTTTATGTTTTAGTTTTACCCTTTTGGGCTAAGCTCACTAAATGTCTGAAAGTTGAATGGATATAATATTCCTTACAAATTTCATCCATTGTATGGCAAACTTCACCACAAAATATTGCATCCAGCATTTTCCTCTTTTTTCTCATCATCAGAACAAGACAATGAAATAATTTTCAAATCATAGAAATCAAATCCCAAATACATTAACGAGCTTGTGGCCCCATTATATTTCACAGAGTAGGTACAACAATGATGGGTCGTCATTTCATTTTTCCCATCCCTATTTTTTTAATTGTTCTTATAAATAATGAAAAAAAGGAAAAATAAAAAGCAGAGGTTAAAGAACAGTATCGAGATGGGATCAAGCATTAAAAAAAATGATAACAAAAGACTTGCTCTATAACCACTCTATCGCTTATAATACCTTACACCCAAAATTAGTTTGCTTAACTTAGATTATACCTGAGATTTTCTTTGATTAGGGTTAAACCAGGCTTTTCTCAACATAATTGTTCGACTTAACGAAAAGACAGTCCACTGAATTTGTCAAAGGAATAAGAAAGTTTTAAAGCAAAGACGATAAGGATTATTTATTCTTATACAAAACAAAGACCTTATATATTTAATTAAAATATACAAGTTTAATTCAAGTTTTAGAAGTGCATATTTTTTTACCCTGAAAACTTCCTTCTTTTTATCTTGAAAAGCCCATTTTTTTACCTTGGTGCAAAATAAACAATTTTGATAATATTATTTATGTATTATTTAATTTTAATCTTTTCTATTTCAGTTTCCTATTACCTATACATCGTTATAACTGCACTTTTTGATATATTCAACCAATGCCATCTTCCATGATACTTGTGAGAAAATCCAGTACTGTTTGGTAAGTAAAGTACATATCTATAGTATGAAACTATGTTTACAAATACGCATTTGAATTCAACATCTTCCAAAGTTATCTATGTATGTAACTGTATTTTACCAATGTTGCCAAGTTCTATGGGTGAATTCAACATTTCGTAGGTTTACACATATGTACATATATATGCACTCAAAACTAACGAAGAGAAAAATACATTTCATTTTTACGTAGGTATGACAAATCTTGAAAAATATTACATCATATTTATTTTTTCAAGAAACAATTGCAGAATAGTCAATATTTAAGTTCTTTATTCTTCATAAGATTTACACCCCTATCGGTAATAATAATTACTTTATTTTGTATCTTATATTTTTTCAATTTATTTTGTTGTTGCCTGTTGTATTTTTATTGATTAGGTACTTAACGTATGCAATCACACTGGATAGAATAAAACCAACTGTATAAAGGAAATAAAGCAGGCAAACAAAAAATGTTTTGATTTACTACCTAACGACAAAACGAATATTGCTTTAAGTAACTACCTTTACACCTATGTATGTTAACCTCTGTAATAATTAAACATTAAATTTTCACACCCTTAATCAAAATGCATATAAACGAATAAGTTTCATAACATTACGAGTTATGTCAAAATAAGATCGGAAATCAAATTAAATTTATGCACAGAACAGACACTAATGCGAAACTTAAGAAGGTATGCATTGTATACAATATTTATCTTCTAAAAAAATATATATAAATCGATAGCTATCAATGTTACTTCAATACAAAGCAATAGACACCTCAGTTCTCAACAGCTTAATTGTGTTAATCAAGAAAGCATACATAACATTCATTATTCAGGAAGAGGCCATTCCAATTCAAAGTTCATGGATAATGATTTATATATCGACACTTTCTTAGTTATCTCATAAATAATAAACCTTGATAACTTTGTATGAATTAAGGCAAAAATAAAATAATAGGTGTTGGGTGTCGATTCTACATGTATATGTACCTATAGCCCCAGCCCCACAGCTAGGAACTTTTGATTTTATAAACTAGTCATATTGGGGTTGCGAGTTTTAAGTTTCTATCTTTTTTCAAAGCTAGTTTTACTAAAAAAAAACTAGTTCTAGTTTTAAAGTTTTAAATTAAAAAAAAAAAATATTGATTTGATTTAGATGTCAAAATATGTATGAATATTTTGATTTAGATGTCAAAAGTAATAAAAATTAGTGGAAAACTTAAAACTCGAAACCTGAATAGAACTAGTTTTTGTTCAAAACTAGCACGCATTTGAATTGGCAAATTCTCTTTTATTTACAAATTTTGATTTTAGTTGACCACAATATGTACTTAAAGATCAAAGGAGACAAAATGTATTTAATTGCGACCATGTTCTTGATCGAACGTTTAATTTTTTTATTTTTTATTAAAATAATTAATGGAAATATAGACTCTTCTAACCTTTTGTCCCAAATAAATTTAAATATTCTACAAAGAAAAGTTAGAAATAAACCAAACTGCATATGTATCTATTTAAACTGACGTACTAATTATGAGCAATTTTCTTCTTTATCTGCTTAATAATAGATGTAATAACTTATTTGACCAATCAGTAAATTTTTTAAAGAAAAACAACAATGTCATCATTGTACCAGCTTTATACTCCCAAAGCCCTCTATACCTATTTTTGAAACAAACACTTTCTACTCCAGAGAGATGAGTATGATATGAGCAGCCATAAAGATGCTAACAACAAACAAATTTATATTCGTCGTGACTATGGAACATGGGGGAGCGTTATCAGACGTAAGGCTGGAACAAAATACAAGGCAGCAGCAGCAATAACAGTCACAGCGGTAGTACGAGTATCTTTGCGTCTAAATCATTTGCAATTCATAGTTGAAAGTTTGGCAAACGATGGGCTCTTCTATAGATATAGAATAGTATTTGTTTTAAGGTTTATGTATTTTGTTTTCTTGTATAGTTTTTACTGTTGTGTGAAAAATTCATTGCTTCCTGAAAATTGGAAGGCTGTTAAAGTGGGATTTCCTGTTATTGCTATAAACTTTTAATAGCGAAAGACAAAGAAATTGGAATAAACTTTGCATAATCTGAACAATTAATAAAATTTATTTGTTTATGTTAGGGACTGGCCAATATACGCAAGTAGGATTTGTGATGGTTTCCGAATGTGGACATATCATGGAATCATATCTCATATATCATATGAATACAAAAATACTTAAATTATTTATAATTATAATGAAATATTTTCAAAAAACATAGTTTTCTCTCATTCTGTTGGCTTTCATTCTTTCTACGAATTCATTTCGTATAAGACGAATATCACTCGACGATAACGTTTCAATGATAGTCCTGCTTTATGAAACACAAAAAATGACTATCATCTGGACCGTTTTGACGATTAAATATTTGCTTCACGTACAAGTCGATAATGATCAAAACGCTATCGTCTAAAATACCTGTATCGTTTCGCATTTGTTTTCATTATTGCATGGGAGTTTGAACGCGACTGTAGTTAAATTACTTACTTATTTTGCAAAATTTGAGAAAAATAAAAATTAAGATGAAATAAAAAAAAAAAAGAAATGAACACAAGCTGTATTCGAACGCCGAACCCTTCAGTTGAGAAGCAAACACCTATTCTATTGCGCCACCACTTGGGCACGCCAACTTTTTGCTTAGCGGTGGATCCGAATAACTGAAATTTGTTTTTCACATCGTAACTCGTAATTCTTCGTGGTTGGTGTATTTGCTGTTATATACTGAGCAAATGTATCTTGGTTGGTGTCTTTGCTGCTGCTATTGAGCAAAACTTTTATCCTGGTTTTTGGACGTACTTAGCTGATATTATCTGGCTTGTTTATATTTGTATATATATAGACCTAATGGTCAACTTACACATCTTAAAGGCTACTACACACGGGCTGGACCGTAGTTTCTAATGCCGTGCTGTGTCTTTCACCATACGGTTTAAAAATACGTATTTAACTTATTTTACTAAACGGTATAGCTTGCGCCTTCAAAATGTTCACACCGCGCCTCCACTATTATAACGAGTACTTTTTTTAGTATTTTTTACAGAAAAACAAAACAAAAAATAAAATCGTTCTATTTTTGTTACAAATAAAAAAAAAAAACATTCATAAGTAATGACGCGCTCATTTTTTCCTATATACTGAGCAAACAATCATAATATACCTACCAACTTTGAATAAGAAGGCAAAAACTCTTAAACATTTCAACTTAATTAGCTTCATTCTCTGCATCCCGTCTTTATAGTGCAATTTCCCTCGAAAGCTTATTGGGAGGATATACGCATTTAAAATGCACCCTGCTTCTCCGTCCATAGAGAGCAAACACCCGCCGGAAAAGTTTTGATGATTGTGTTAATATAACTTATGTGATAATTAATCAGGCCCGGGAAAAGCTAGCGGGAAACGTTTTTGTTTCTATATTCCATGAGCTGTTCATAGGAACTCTCCATCTCGAGTGGGTATAGCTTTTTTTCTTTTTTTTTAGTTTTAAATGAGCTGGAAATTAAAACTAATTCTAATTACCTACCATTTCAGAGTACAGTAAAGAAATCGCACTCCATTTCAAGCATTGTTAATTTTTTATTCCACAATACTCACTAGCTTCACATAAACATATCATATGTGATATAATAAATGAAAACAAACCGCATGAAATTAAAAAAAAAAAAAGAGAATATTTCAAAGAAAAGCGAATGAATACACACACACTTGCACCATTTAAATTTTCTCCTGCTAAGATCCTGAAATTTTTCATTGAATTGACCTAAGCAGTTGGGTTTTTGCCTAATATGAGACGATAGCTGAAACTTTGCTCTCTTGAATTTTAATTCTCTGTGTGTGCAGGAAAAAGGACATAAAAACCAGATTATAAGAATATTTCAAGCAGATCTTCACACATGGAATGGAAAAACTAAAACCATCGCATAGTCGTATAACAACAAGGATACGCTCATAAAACAGCAAATGCAAGAAGTTCCTCCCGTCGGAATTTATATCTATCTCCACGCTCCGATTGCAGTGGACATATGCTCGAGTTGCCGTTTTCTTTAACTGTGAATTTTGCAATGTTCACATGGAGTTTTATTTTTAGCAACACTCGACTTGTACATACATAGGTACTAACACAAAAGCGCAATGCAGAGGTATCTTTTGACATACTCGAGATTGTGATTAAACTTGTAGGTATACTATGTATTCACATGATGTTGGTTTTATTCTTATTTTTATTCAAATACTTAAGCTAAACGCAAATTTTAACCCCCGCACAAAAACACCTACTCAAACACGAGCAGTTCTAGGTTGAAACCAAACAGGGTGGTTGAGAAAGTTGTGATTGCTTGATGCCTGTCCCAGAAATGGAATGAGTTTTTTAGTCTCTTCGGGGGATATATTCCTTTTTTATCTAGTTTGTGTAGAGCAAGATTAAATGGGGATCATGTATTCCTCCAAGGTAGTTACCGTGTAATTGTTCGCTTTTTTTATGTTTCTACCATGATGTTGCTGTTGAAAAAAATGGATAGTGCACCTGAATTGTTATTGTTGACGTGCTATCTAGCTGTATAGTGGCATGGCGGCAGGGGTGATGAGAAAAACAAAAGATTCAAGTGCGAGAAAACATTATTTGATATGATAGAAACTTTTTCTTGGATAGAGGAATGGAACGAAATTTTAAGGATCTTCATTCATATACATATGTAGGTATAGGTACCTACATATACTGCAAAAATAATTTCTAAGCGGTAATTTTAACAACGCCAACGTAGGTGCTGATGCTTTTGGATGAGAATGGATTTCTACGATTCAGAAAACAAAATGAACACTTCTCATTATTTAAAGACAAGAATATGAGTGTAGGTATACCAAAAGTTTGATCATTAAAGATATTTAATTAGATAAAGACATTCATTAATATCGATTTTAAGCGTTTAGAATTCAATGGAAATTATGATTCTTTTCTACTTATCATCTTTTTCTAACAGAAACCTACGGTAGAAATTTTTTTAATATTTTCTTTGCTGAATAATTGCATTTTTCATATTACAGTTGTAGTTGTCTCTCGATAATGTGAACTAAAACAAAATCGTTTTAGGATTTTAGAGGGATTCATATTAATGGACATTTTTGTAGGTGCACTTTTCTATGGACTTTGGGCCCACAACAGTGATGAAAATTATGTTTAATTAAAGTTTATGGAGAGTACCTTCTTTATTTTATTATATGGCGGCTTAGTCGAAATCGAGCGCAAAAATTGTATTTTCGGCGATTTTATAAAAAAAAAAAAGAGTATTTGAAATGGAAACATTTTATAAAAAAAAAAGTTTTATACCTTTTTTGAAAGTCAGAAGTCTCTTCCTACATTTCATTTTTTATATCGACTTAATTTCTTTTTAAATTTTTCGATAAAATTACTTCCAACTTAAAAATGTTGAAAAACAAAAAATTGAATATTGATTTTTTCACAATTTCAAATACAAAATTTCTTTACTCACAATTCGTTTGCTACTCGGCAAAGTCTTTTTCATGTCGTAACTTTAAAGATTAAATTAAACATTTTATCTATGAAATTAATTCCTAACTACCGCAATAGCAAAATATTTGAAGATTGTTACCTACTTTCTGTTTTAACTTCTTAAGGATTTAACATTTAATTTGTGTTATCGTTCTTTATATTTTTCATTCTTGATGTAATACAAAAATTTCAACTCCAAACGATATTAAGATGCTTGCTTATGCCGTTCTGAAATGAATCAATTTCCTTACTTTTTTTGTACCCCACCCAAGGAATATTTAATTTTATTTAACGATTTCAAATACAAGCTCTATTTATTTTATTTTTATTTGTTAATATAAAGGCAATGTTGTAATTTTATTTTTATTAATTCGTTTGCTATTTTTGTTTGTTCTTTTTTAACTTAATTTCAGGTCTCAATGTGACAGTGTCACCTTCAAAAGGCAATGAAATCGCGGAAGCACCATAAAGGCTTCGTGCTTTGCGGCTTAAATTGCTTGACTTTTGTCTACTTTCCATTAGTTCTGCCTGTCATACTATGCACAGCAAACGATTTCGATTATCGAATGCAGAGGGTGAGAAAAGTGTTGAAAGAAGTGCCTTTAATCGATGGGTAAGTTGATTCCTCATTTTATATAATATCCTTACGGTTTTTTTACTTTATGTGATTATACAAAGGTAACTATTTGTATGTCCATTTCTATCGCATTACTCAAGTAAATTTAGCACTTTCTTTGAATTTTGATGACTCGTTTAAATTTATAAAGTGAGTTCAAGATTTAAACAAATATTTTCTTCAGTTGCACAATAAATTTACTTTGCTATTAATTAACATAAGGTCCAATTTTTTTGTTGTAATTTGAGATGCAGCGATGTTATATTAAAATGAACTCAAATTGGATGAATAATTTATGTATTGGAACTATTTTTTTTGCAGTAAAGATAGGTCTTTAAAAAGTATTATAGCTGACAAATGTAAAATCATTTGTTGAAGTAAAATTTAAATCAAACCAATTAAGAAATAGTTTAAACGCATTTTGTTTAATATTATTAATAGTTGTACCTACATGAACATGCATTAGGTATATTCATATGTACTTATACATACATTGATTTTTCTTTTTATGCGATTCAAAAAAATCGAAATTGGCAACCGAAATCCTAAAGTCAATCAATATCAATTAAATACAACCCTTGTGTTTGTGAAGGAATAGTATCGAATCAGACTTTGTACATATCTTAGAAGCTGCTAAATATTTACATTGAAAAATTAAATTTCATGGTTTAAAAATGCAATTTTTTCATTCTTCTGCGGAATCCACTTAGATTGCGTAGAATCTTAATAAATTTCAGTTTCAAAATTGCGGTCGTTTAAAGCATGACGAGATGCTTTTCTCGTCTCGTGGCCAACCCTTCATGTGCTTCAAATGATTTTTCCGAGATTTCTGGGTTGTATGTAGGTACCTACCAATGTTGTTCAAATATTGATCCGTTTCGGTGGATTAACCAAGGCTCAAAAATAATTTAGGCATGTAATTGACTTTGTCTTTTATCACCTACTTAAATTTTTCAACATCGTTGAATGTCGGTGAGTTAAAATTCCCGAACATCGCGGATTGAATATTAAACCACGTTTGTACCTATATTACTGGGCTTTAGTGTATGTAGTAGTTTGTAGAAGTTTTTTTTTTTTTTTTTTTAAATTTAATTAACATAATAAAGTTGTAATATACCCACTTCAGTAACACTTATGATTTTCTGAACAATTTATTATTTACCGTTTTTATTATTTATAGACACAACGATTTACCATGGAACATCAGAAAGTTTTTAAAGAATCAATTAAGAGACTTTCGGTTTGGTGGCGACTTACGAGAGATACTTCCTTGGTCAACGAGTGCATGGAGCCATACAGACTTGAGGCGATTGAAAGAAGGAATGGTATCAGCGCAGGTTAGTGGGGTTTACAAATAAAATGTTTACGTTATGTGGATAAATACATGTTTAATGTATTATAAGATACCTAGATATTATCTATATTTCTTAAAAGTCCTCACTTATTAGAAATAACTGTTGGTATAGTAAAATTATTTAATTATTATACTTAAGGCCACTTGCACGAAATAAAACTGTGTCAATGTTTAGATAAACAAATGAATACTTTACGTTTTTAAATTGCACAAACGGAAAATAATACAAATATTTTTTTCTAGAATCAACAATACAACGAACTCAAAACAAATTGAGAAATAAACAAATTTTGATGCTTTTATTTGCTTTCACGTAAGAAATTCTAAAATTTGACTTTAGAGCCATTCAGAGATAATTTTCAATATACGGGCAATTCCTTATAATTTTTTTACAAATGGCAAATATAAATCTAATTTTTAAACATTTTTCGTCAAGGTTTATTAATTTTTTGTGTTTTGCTGTGTTCTATTCTGCTAACGTGTATACTTTCAGCCGAGCACTTTTAACACACAATTCATGAAATAAACGCGAATAAATGAAATAACGCCGCGCCGTATCCCAACAGCAGTGCCAAGTAATATTTGCAAATAATGGAAGCAGTTCCATTACGGTTAAGGAAAATATTTTGAATAGAATATGTTTTTTATGTACGTATACAATCAGACTAAGCACCACTAATAAGGAGTCTGATGATCGAGGTGGAACTCGAGAAATATGTAGCTATAACTCCAGACTAACTTGGTGGTAGCACACATAAGTTGTTTTTGTTCATTCAAAAAAATGTTTAATTTAACTGAAGATTGATTCGCAGCTTGCACGTATGTTTATCATACAAATTATTATACAATTAAAATTATATTTCAAAAATTATTTTAATGAATTACAAACATCAGCTGAATTCTGACATATGCACAAGAAATGTTGTGCATTTCTCATTTCTTTAGCGAATTTAATAAATATGGCTGGTATTACCTGTATGTAGGTAATTCGGATTTTTTTAATCAAATTTTTAACAATTTTACTTAAAAACATATGATGCTCCACTAAAGACTAAAACTTTAACATGCAATTTTATTGCGAATTTAATCTAAGAATTCTTAAATAGCTTATCCAACAATGTATGAAGTCTTTCAAATTATTGTAGACACTAAGATTTTTTCGTAGCCAAGTATTCAAAATGTTTTATTGCTAAAGCGTTTTTTCATCCCACAGATATCGAAACATCCCTCATCCGGCCGACTCACGAGACCGACGAAACGTTAGGGGTTAGACGCTCTAAATTGTTTTATGTTAATTGTATATACTCATCTATTTTCATAAAAAAAATTAGGGAAATGAAAATAACAGATATGAGATGCTTGCTTCGTTTTCTCAAAAGCACAAAATGGTTTTTAGTTTCAAGCTACTATTCACATAACACATTTACCCTTATAAAGCCAAGAAAATTGGCTGGGGTGTAATAATTTTAGACACTTTTCCTAGGCGTTTTTCTCAGAGATTAAGATAAAGAAAGAAATGGGTAGATTTGAAATGAAAAAGAGAATGAGAAAACAATTAAATGGTTACGTACTAAATTTCATCCACACACAAGGAATGTTCCATACAAAATAGGCATCTAACACCCATTAGGGACAAAGATCAAGAAAGAAGAAATAGAATAGGATAAAATAAAATAAAATATAAGAAGATGGTGATATATAGCGCAATCCAGATCTGAAGATTATTGTTCAGTTGATTCTTCTAATGAGCTCTGACACTTTTTTCTTACCCCAGACTTTTTGGCGGCCCTCAATGAACTTATTTTTCGTTGTATTTGTCTGCCACAAACCTTATATTACTGTTGGTCCTGTTTTTCTGTGATGATCTGTGAGAGAAGTTTGTGGTTGTATGTAGAAAATTCATCCCGTTGTTGTGTGTTTAGTATAGAAAAGAATAAAAATAAGGCAATAGTACTCTTGAATTAAGCATATTTAAGTTGGGCTGGGTGGTATTCAAGTCGTGTGTTATGGAAGTGTTTATGAAGGTTTTTTTCCTTGCAATCTAATCACTTCAAATATTTAAAATTATTTGCGGAAATCAATGTTATGAATTGGGGTTTTCATAATTTCTCGCACTTTAATATAAAAAGGGTCTTATATAAAGAAGAGATATAATAGATGGGCCTCTATTTCTTTGTAAGGAGTAGGTAGCTGCTTTTACATTATTACACAAATTTTTTTTCATTTTTTGTATTTAAAATGAAAAAATGTTTAGTTACCTACTTATCTGTTGCTGCTAATCTGTTTTTACTGATTTTATAAACACAGGTGCATTATAAACATATTTTAGAAAACATTTTTAAATATCAGTAAGAAAGATATCGCAATGGTTATTCACATCATTTTTAAAATAACTATGTACCTACAACCTTCTTCAAAAAGTCGTTTCTTTGATCAATAATATAAAACTAAATTTTATTTTCATATTCAAAGCATTTTATTTTGCATGAATATTTTCAGTTTTGGTCCGCATATGCCCCTTGTTCCTCACAACATTTGGATGCTGTACAACTAACATTAGAACAAATAGATTTAATAAGACGTCTCGTACACCTATACCCTCATCACATGACTCTTGTGACAACAGCCTCAGGTACGTGTAGCATCTTTACTTTTCACAGCCTGTTCTTTTCATTTAATTATTAAAACAAAACTTTGCATATATACTGTATGCATATGTACATTCGTTCAAATGACATGATATGTTTGCGCCTATACACCTCTTTGTTATACGAATACTTTACGACACTGCAAGGATTTATGGAAATTTTATTCATACATTCTTAAAAATTTTAAAACGCTTTAAGCAAGGACACATAACAACAGAAAAATAAGACAAAAAAGAAACATACAATCCAAATGTAAGATTTCACCCGCGACACGCGCTGCAAGGGCGTCCTTGTGGGCTAAACATCAACAAGGACAAGATGTACCTAACTACATAATATAAGAAGTGTTTCTTTTTTTTTGTTCAAACAATACTTCCTTTTTATGTGGGCAACGAATTAGATGGGCAAATAATTCAAAGACACTGCAAAAATGGAAAAGAAATACAATGTTTTACCTACCTACCTACTGAAAAAGGAAATTTTCTGAGTTCAGAATTACCTATCCTCTGTTGTTCTCCTCTTTTGTTTTACTGTTTTCTGCAAATATTTTTTATTATTTTCAAAATCATTTTTCAGTCTAAATTTTTGTATCCGAATCAATCTTTTTTAATATCTGCTTTGCGCTTTTATCTCACTTTATTTGCTTTTTTTTCAGGGATAGAAGAAACTCACAAGAGTGGGAGGATAGCAAGCTTAATTGGTGTCGAAGGAGGTCATGCTATAGGTACAAGTTTAAGTGTATTGAGGATGTTCTACCAATTAGGTGCTCGATATTTGACACTAACTCACACCTGCAATACACCATGGTAAGTTTTAATTTAATTTTATCTTAGTAAGTTCTTGATATATAGATATAGAAAATTGTATTCTACTGCCCATGTTCAAATAAGTTGGTACATTGTACATAATGTATATTTTGTGAATCAAAAATTGTTTTCTTTTCCAAAATGTTTGTTCAGTTCAAGTGATTAAAAATTTGTATACAACTGTGAAGCCTAGTGGCAAGATGTATAGTGGCCGTGGCATGATGGATAGTGCGATGGACTCTTTAGTTTAGAGGGTTTGCAATATCAGGTTTAAATTAGAAGTTTTGAAATGTCAGGTCAGTGTCCGAAATGTTTTTTACGATGTACTGCCTCTTACGAGGAATTAACAAAACATCCAAAAGGATGACTTCAATAGTGGACAAGAACAAAATTTTTGTTCACTCAAACAATACACTAGTTAAAACACAAATTTTTTGAAGAGCTGTTGTATCTCTATGAAAAGTGGACGTATTGAAATCAAACAAAAAGCATTTTAAAGCTTTATGTTTTTTGTGTTGAGAAATTTTACAATTTTTTAAGCAGTACCGCGCAATCATAGAAAAGATCACGATCCAAAAAAACACGAACAAAAATTAAAAAATTTGTGTTCCCTTAGTAATTATTTCCTTATATTAATTCAAATTTTCAATGATAACTATTGACCCTAACAACCAATGTGTTAATGGTTGGTTACGGGATTATTCGCATAAGGTTTGGCAAAAAATTAAAAGTTTAGAAAGAAAAAAATCGTATGGAGGTATATTCTCCTTGTTTAAACTCTTTACTTTTAAATGTTGTTTACGAACATAGTCGGCAATAAACAAGTACATAATTCTATAAATCAAAAACAAAAAAAAAACATATGAATTAAGGTAATTGATTATCATACAAAGTAAACTCTAGTAAGAAACATCTTCTGCATCAGCCCCTGCGTAAAGGAAAAACAAATACACCTACTGGAAATTTTTCATTAATTGATTAATGTCCTGGACTCTTGTACAGACGGTGAAAATCTCCTTTAAAGAATTATTTTCTTTCGCATGGCGTTCAGATGAACCAAATTCAAGTTTCATTTAATACAGTAAGAGTGTATATGGGCATCCGCTTATATGGTCATGGAAATTGAAAATAAACAAAAAGTATTTCCTCTGCACTCATTCCACAACATTTAAAATATAAACATAATATACAGTATGTTTTAACCAAACTTTTTTTCTTTCAGGGCGGATTGTTGCAAAGTTGATGAACCAGGAAAAATTCCCCATATTGGGGGATTGTCGAAGTTCGGAAAGGTATGTTTCGCTTTATGTATATTTAACAACAATGTATGCATTGTATACCGACATTATGTAGATCTTTATTTCGAATTAAGTTGAGTGCTGCTTTAAATAGAATTTTTTTCTTTTGTACTGTCCAAACGGATTGATTTATTTACTTATACTGTTTTAAATTGGACAATTACAGTTGGTAGTTACAGAAATGAATCGGTTGGGAATGATAGTAGATTTATCACATGTATCTGTGCCAACAATGCTGGATGCCTTAGGGGCATCGAAAGCACCCGTAATATTCTCACATTCATCAGCGCACGCAATATGCAACAGTTCCAGAAATGTGCCGGATCATGTACTTCAAAGAATAGTAAGTTCATATTTTATCAAAAAAAAAAAAAAAATTGAAAAAGACTAGATTACGTAGGCGTGTAAACAGAAAATCATATACCTCCTTTATTTATTATACATACGTATGTATATAAGTGTGTATGTATACATATGTAAAGTTTATTTGCATATTTATTAGGTGAAAATTTACCGCTAGCCTAAGCTTATGGTCCTTAAAAACTCGATATAAGTCTTGCCAGTTCAGATGTCGATTATGTATATTGGAAAAAAGAAAATTTAATTGCCCTCAAGGATTACGAAACATAAAACTTCGAAAAATATCAGACTATGTATATTATATCATTCTAAATTTGTATTGATTTAGTTTTACCTTCTGGGAAACCTATAGACAAGTTGACATTTATACACACAATTGATGTTTCCAAGTTGCATGCAGCTTCATTGCTAGAATTTGTCGAAATCCTATGTCAACATG
Organism: Epistrophella euchroma; assembly: GCA_947049315.1. NCBI lineage: Eukaryota > Metazoa > Arthropoda > Insecta > Diptera > Syrphidae > Epistrophella > Epistrophella euchroma. The sequence continues at coordinate 65,862,107 of OX346248.1, read as the reverse complement.
AACACAATCAATAAATCACAAAAGGAAGCTCTAACAATAGCACTACAAAACCATTTGCATCTATATGTATATTCAGTAACCTACTTCGACACTTTATTATCGACGTAACAAATAAGTATCCCATCCATAGCGAACATTTTAAATTTAACAGGAGTGTCGAGGGAATAGGGAGGTTCGCAAGTTGGATGAAAGCAAATTGTGTCCCTATTTTCGTTCATTTGGGTTTCAATACTTGCACATTGGAACTATACCGCCTATACACCTCAAACTACCTCCACTTCCTATCCTTAAAAATATAGACTACTTTTAGGTATAAATACCTACTGAAGAAGGCATAAGAATGAGTACAGTTTTCGGTATCTATAGGTACCATGTGTTTGCATTCACTTTATTTTAGTTAACATTTTTTCTACTTTTGGTTTATTCACAGCTTCAGATAACCTAGCATCTTTTTCGTTTGAGTTAATTTTTAGCTATATTTATTTACCTTGGCCAAATAACCGCTGCATGATGCAATAATTGGTAAGCCACTGCAGTCCAATTTTCGAGAATCATAAATATTGGTATCTCGCATAATAGCTCACAAGAAGTATTAATTTGTTAAAAAAAAAAGGTCACGAATATAGGAATAATATTGTGTTTTTTTTTATGAGCATTTGACTAACTTCATTGGAAAATATTTTAAAAAATATTTGTTGGTTAATTATGATAAACTATTTTAGGCATTTACCGTTTTTTTTTTAAATTATAATGCATTCTTTATTCATAAATACTATATCCATTGGACTACATTTGTGTGTCCATACCCGTATATTATGTGTGTTTTTTATTTCTTTATAAAATTACACTTTTTCCAAAATTGGTTATATTAACCATACGATAAACTAATCATAATTTACTAAATAACAGATAGTTTTGAAATTACATTTTAAACTTTAATCTTAACAAGTGACATCATATAAAATCTCTTTGACAGGCAATAAATGGGGGATTAGTTATGGTGGCATTTTATCCTCATTTTGTTAGCTGTTCTGAAAAGGCTAGTCTGCTTGACGTTGTTGGTGAGTATACATTTATACCGGCATGTTTCCATAAAAATCCATAAATTTAACTCATTCTTTTTTGCTAAAAAAAAAGCAATAACATTTTATTTTTTGTTCAAGCCCATATAAACCATATACGAGATGTAGCGGGCATCGACCATGTGGGCATAGGTGCAGGATATGACGGTGTAAATTTGTAAGTGTTTTGTTATAAATGTTTTAATGAACAAAACTAACTCCATTTCATTGAGGCCTTTATAAAAACGTACATAGCAAAAGTCATCAAAGAATTTGGTACACAATTCGAAAGCAAGCATTCTTGAAAGAAACAAAGTATGCATGCTGGGCAAAACGCAGTGTCATTTTACTCACGATATTTATTTAATTTTTTTGGTTCCAAGTTTAATTAATACTCACAACCAGATACGAATAAATAGCGAAAACTACCATCCACACATATAGAACATAGATACCAACCAGCATACCACTCGAATCAGGAAAATAGCATTTGTTGTGGTGCAAACTTTCAAAACAATGTTTTTTTAAAGAATTTTTTTTTTTTTGTTATATTTTTCCTATAGAAAGAGCTTTGTAAACTAGAAAGAGCTCTTGTAACTGAGACTTTTCGAAAATGAGTTTTGTTGTGTTCTGTGTTCTTAGTCTGTAAGTTTGAAATTGATAAAGTATGAGTACATATACATATGCACTAGTTCCCCATTGAAACTAAATTATAAAAGATTTTCATTTAAACAGAAAGAAAAGGCGGTTGTCATGTTGGTACAATTTTTAGCTTTTTGAAGAAGTATCTATTGCAAATGAGTTTTATAGAATGCAAAATTTTAAATTGCTTGTTCAAAGTTCAGTGACAGATTTTCACATGTCGGCTAAGATTGTTCTTGTTTTAAATTCTAAGGCAGAATTGGTCCGTACTTGTTATATCTAATAAATTCGTTTATTAGCTTAATAATTTTGTATGCAAAAATCATTTCTTATTGTAAATTAAACTGAAAAAAATCATAACTATATTGACATTCATATTTTAATCAGATAGCAAAATAATGATGTATACGAAGATTTTTTTAAATATACCACTGAAATAAATCAGGCAAGTATAAAAGACATGGTGTTATCGTGTTTTGTTTATCCATATGTCAACTAAATGCAAGTTATCGTTTTTTTTTTAAACAAAAGAAAACAAACAAAAAAAATTAAATAAATAACCTATAAAATTTACAGTCAGAGAGAATAAAAATAAAAATGTAACTTTCCCTACATTTGTATACCAAACAAAATTTGAAACAAAGCCAGACCAATATTAAAGCTTTATGTTTAACGACAAAATAAGTTTATGTCTGAAATAAAATTCTAGGTGGCTCACTTAATGCTTAAGGAGTAATAACATATTTTATTGAGCTATAATTCTATCATTTGAATGTCGTTTAAAAAAAATAATTTCTATATACATACCTAACACTTGTCACGACTGACATCAAAATTCATAAATTACTTTATTTTTAAAAATACTTATTCATTATTTTTAGAGTACCAAAAGGACTGGAAGATGTTTCGAAGTACCCTTTCTTATTTGCCGCCCTTCTTGAGTCTGATAAATGGACAGAAGAAGATATTGCAAAATTAGCTGGAAGAAACCTTATAAGAGTTTTTAAGGAAGTCGAGACGGTAACTATTGACTCTTCTTAATACATATGTATGCTTACTTAATTATTTTCTGTTTGCTTTAAATATGTAGAATACATAAAGTACATATGTTTAAACGAGAACTTAATCACTTGATATATGTATGTATTATCTATTATATTATATTATGTATTGTATGGACATATGTATACATTAAATACATATATGTATGTGCATACACATGTCTACCTAAAATCTACATAGGTTCATATGTAGGTACATAGTACAAACTTGTCTACAATACCATTTTCACTTACCTATTGCTTTGAGAAGTTTAACTTTACCGCATAAGTAGATATAATTATTTTCAATTTACCAGTAAACGCTTTATTAACAGCAATATATCCAAAGATCCAGGGAATAAGATAAACCCTTAATAAATAGAAACATCGTTTTGCAGTTACTAAGATGTAATGGGTATCGCTATTAAAAATGATCAACAAAAGATTAAGTAGGCCAAACAATTTCAACGGCACAAGGTGTAATAAATTACAAAAAACAGCAGAATGGATTTTATTTTATACCCCGAACTCGAATACCATTTACTATTTCCGAAAAGGTTAATTCCCTACAGTTAATACAAATTTTATTACCAACCATAATTCTAATACGATTGTTGCGAAAAGCAAGGTCAATAACTCCAAACAGTGCGGGCTCATATTTTTGGGGTAGGTATTATTATATTTTTCCTGGAAAATACCACCTTCTGCAATTACTTAGGACAAAAGAAAAACCTAACACAGTCAAAAACGCTTATCAAAATTAGAAAAGTTTTCGAATACAACTCAAACTCATTACTCAAGTGAAATTCTTCGGCCAGTGGATTTCAAATAAATTTCTTAAAAAATAATATTTAAATTTATAATATTTAAGCTGAAAGATTGCGATTTTCTGGTTGCCAAATGAGTTTTTCAAACGATTTGAAGCAACATTTTTAAACTAGCATGTTTATTATTCTTTTGAAATAAGGTTTGAATACATATGACGAATGCATTGTTTCCCATCACGTTTCCATTTACGCCTATTGATTAAACCAACAAAAAATTATGTTATGATGTAAATGTTACCATTTGTTTTGCTTAACGTTGAGGACTATAAACAAGGAATATACAGCATAATTCTTAATGACCGTGCGTGTCTTTATTGCGTGGGAAAAAATCATTTATTTTTCACCTGTTACAAACAATGTGATGTGACCAACAGTAATATCATAAATATTGAGTAAATTAATAATCTACTAATTTTCAAGACAAAAAAAAACAAACCTGGTGTTAGGAATTTGTGCAAAATGTTGAGTCTACATAGCTTTAATTAAATGAGTTTCAACATGCAAAACTAATTGCTGCATTCTTTAATGGTTAGTTCCAGATTGAATTTAAAAAAACACATTTTTGTGTTTGTTTAATCCATTAAATCCAAGACAACTACCGAAGTGCCTATTCACACATTCCTACATATATCGCCGGGCGAAAATGTTCAAATTTGAGACTTTGATTTAAAAATGTGCTTTAGCCAACGAATCAAGGTCATATAGATACTAAAAACGTTGGCCAAATATTTATCCCACGATCGTATGTTACATGAAATAAATTTTTTCAAATCTTTTCCAACGTTTTATAGAAAATTGTGGACAAAATTTAAGTTTTTCCTTGTTATGAACATATTTTGCTCAAAGGAAGGAAGTAAAAGAAACTCACTATACCCATACCTATCTCAAGTACACAGGTATTTCTCACACGCCATAATTTTTTCACCAAAAAAACAGTAAGTGTAACATAATAAACCATGGAAAACAATTTTTATCGTGTGCAATGTGTACTGTGCATTTCTCGCAGACAAGTGAGTTATATTGCACAGATTAACGCAGTTAGTTACACTGTCCTGACATAATTTAAGGGTTTTTTTTTTAATTTTCGAAGCTGTTTAATTTTAGTCACTACACATTATCTGACTTGTTATACTGAAATAAAACTCCTCCGCAGCCTTTTGATACTAATTTTAAAGTTTCCAAGGTTTTCCAAATTTGCGGGCGAACTTTCGGTAAAATTAAACCTAAATTTTCATTTAAGTTATACTGTTTTGCTCTTAACATTATCATCCGCTCATCAATATGCACAATGTGGTTGGTATTTGGATTTTATTCACTATCTTCGTCACTAGCTGTCCTCATATGAATCCAAAAATGAAAAGTACATAGACGGATGATAGTTTTTGTTATATACATACATATATGTACTAACAAATAAAATAAAAGCGAAATTAGTTTTCCAAGTATGTACTTTAATTTTGATACCTTGAAGGGGATTGTGAGGTGCCAAAAAACCAAAACCAACCGTACACAACTGAAGGCAGCTTCTTTTTCGGCGTTCAGTGTCTCATGACAAATTTGACGATAGAATCCTATGTTTCTAGCTTTTCGACTTCGAAATTGATGAAATTCCCCAACGTCTTAGGGCGGAATATATAGATAATATGAATGTCATCATCAATCAAATATGAAATGAAAAAAAAATTATGTTCGCACCACAGTTATTACCATCCTCCATATACATATATCACAGCAAGCACCATTTACAAACGAGATTCTGCGACATAAAGGAACGAAAGAGGCATGATTAATTTTACTTGAGGTTCTTCTCATTCTCAGGACGTGAGTTTTAGGAAATAACTTCATCTATCTACTCGTCACGAAATTATCCTCAATTTTTTTTTTTTTTTTGCACACTAAATGTGTGTGGAGTTATCATACCCGGTCTACGAAACACCAGACAATCTTCGGGCCTTGGATGCCTACAGGCAAAAAAAAAAAAACAAAAAAAAAAAAAAAAAAAAAAAAAAAAAAAAAAAAAAAACCAAAAACCAAAAACCAAAAACCATAATTAGAAAAACCTTGATAAATCGAAAAAGAAAATTACTTTTGGAATTCTGATCGAATATTTACGAGTTTGAGTAAAATTCCGAACGAATTTGAACAAAATCCTCTACGAATTTCAAAAAAAGCCTTTAAATTTCTAAAAGTTTCCGCGTTACCCTAGCCTAGCCTAAACAACATGAAGGTATATTCCACAACATGAAGGTGATTCCGCTTTCATGAGCCTATGAATGGGTTTCAATTATAATTTCTAAACGAATTTAAACGAAACTTAGCACGAGTTCCATAAAAATTCTTATGTATTCAATTTTTTAATTATTTGGTATTAAAAGTAAAATACTTCTTATTCTCATATAAATATTTTAGACAAAATAAAAACTCTGAGGGAGAGTTGCGATTTCTAACTTCATGCTCTTCTTTTCTTTCTTTCTTTTTTTGTTTAATTCTTAAGGAATGTTAACGAAATTCTCTACGAATTGCATACAATTTTTTTAACATTCCCGAGTAACCCCGCAAAGGTGAACACGCTTTTCGATTCCGCACTATGCTTTTATGAACTTCTGATCGAATTTGACCGAAACTTTTCTCGAATTTCATAAAAATTCTTTCATCATATTAAGAACTATTAATTTCGTAAGAATTGTTCTGTACGAGTATGATGAAAGTTATGTCTGTCTTTTAAAAATTTACTCACTGTGAAAAAATCAAAATGACAGCAGATTAATTTCATCATATGGGATGCAAACCAAACAAAATTAATCATACTCATTAATCATTACTCATCGTCACTAATATGAACGTATACAATACACCTACAGGATGTATGTGCTGCGCGAGTCCTTTTGAAATTAAATCTTAATTTTTGTTTGTTTTCGTGATTGTGATAAGATGATCAAAAGAGGAAGTTCTCATATCCTTGGAGGTTTCATATGTTGTAGGTGGTTTGTCAAGTGTTTTCCCAGACATAATTATCGTTGACTTTATTAAATAATTACACAATGATAAAACATGTGCGTGAAAGCAGAAAGATATTTGATAAATTTTGACGAAAATTATGTAAAATATTTGTGTTTATTATTTGAAATTCAAGTCGGATTTCATATGAAAAGAATTAGATAAAGTGGAAGCTCATTTCCGTTTTAAATTTGATAACATCTTTTCTTGAGAATTTTTTTATTGATCATTTTGAAATTTATTCCTATTTCCCTAAAAATTTAATTTTTTTTATCCGGATTGGCGAACTAAGACTGCAAAAACGGTTTAGCTAAAATTGATATGTTTAGTTTATAGACCTAAATATAGCTGTTTTAGTTTCTGAAGTTGGTTAGGCTATGTTTATTTAATAAATACGTTTTCTTCCCTTATTTTTATGTAAAACCTTTTCAGCTAAAAATGTACTTTAAATGCAATATAAATTTTGTATTTTACGTACAGATAAGAGACCGAATGGAACTTCAGAAGGTGTTACCTGCAGATCAGTCAATTCCACCTGAAGATATAATGGGCAGATCTTATTGCCGTTATCAAGGACCAAGAACGTGATTGGTGACATTTAGATTGTTTTAAGAGCGCACGTGTATTATACAACATTGTATAAATAGTAATATACGGTTTTAATTTAAGGTTACAATTTAGCAAATACCTAACGTTTTACATTCTAAATTATTTCTCTGTATAGTTTATTAAATTAGGATAAAACTGTATATATAGACCTATTTATTTTAGGGGAATACAAAACAAAACCTGTAACGAAACACCGCTTGTAAAAATATAAAGAAGTAAGACAAATTAATTAAGTTTCCCAAAACCATGTAAAATATGACACAAAAACAGTAAATTAAAGAATACCTACGGCTATTGCTATTGAGTAGTTTGTAGAGTAAAATGTACGTAGTTTCTAATAGCAAACAAAAATTAAACACAATTATTATTTATTTTTAGCAAATCAAGAACTTGTGTCAAGAATGTATTTAACTTATACAAAAAATAATAATTTTGTATGTAAATAATGTATATCGGGCGATTGTTTAACTTAGCAATACATTTTTTATTCAATTTTTGATTATTACTAATTAAAAAAAAAATAAAAGAACAAATATTTATCAAATGACGTTATTTAAAAAGATAACTACCTATATTGAATAATTTTAAAGCGACTTCAAAAATTGTAAGGAAAAGAATAATTAAAGACCAAAAATGGAAAATATATTAATTCGAAATAAGTTAATAAATCGTTTTTCAATAATCTTAACCTACTCAATCCAATTAAAAAATGAAAGAAAGTTGGAAAATTCCACAGTGAAATAAAACTGAACTTTTGACATTCGTAACAGATGCCAATCGGTAGGTACCTATTCTTACGGAAATAAGTATTTCTTCAGCCAATTTATTTGAAAACTAATTAATTTTTTTTTTTTTTTTGTTTCCTTAATACATATAACGTGATTATGTCCTGTGTACCTAATCGTATAAGTATATAAATTATACATACAAAAATACCTAGGGATACTTCACAAATTATTTAATTTCAAGTGCTTGGAAAAAGTTTCGGGATCAACATGATTTTGGAAGTAAGTATTTTTCCAGATGTGGAGGTTTTTTAGGACTTTTAATTAAGAGAAGAAAACAAAGAAAAGAAATTGCTTGCATACGAAACATACACACACAGGAAAATATATTTTTGTTTATTTGGGTATGAATTTGTCGTGTGTACGAAAGGGTTGGTTTAAAATAAAAATTCCTTTATAAAATCGAAACATACAAAAACAAAATGTTTTTATTCAGAGAAAAGAAGGTTTTAAAGTAAATATTCTTTATCTTTCCCAAAAATGTAACACCCACTTAATTGAATTATTTCTAGTCATAATATCGACTGAATTTCGGTGAAATTCGAAGCCCTAAAACTTTTTGTTGACGATGTCTGCTGGTTCCAGTACAGGTACCTACTCATTTATTCAATGCCATTTTTTCAGAGAAACAAGAAGTAGGTAGTTACTTTTTTTACAAAGGAATGATTCCTTAAACTATATCATTTTGTCTCAAAAATATAATTATTTATAAAAGCTTTATCCAGAAAAGATATTTACAGTTTTATAATATTCCCATTAAAAAACGTAGCCCTAGGATTGCTACTTTTCATTAAAAACTACTTCATCAATAATTGTTGACATACATAAACGTTCAAGCAAAAATATTGTTTGTATAAGTAAGCGTTTTCTATAAAGGTATTTACTTCTAACTGCGAACGTTATAATGAAATTCTTAACGAAATTCATAAAAATTCTTTAACGATCCCGAATTACCCAACTTCAATTTCATAAAAAAAACTATTCTTTTATGAAATTCTTAACGAGTTTCATTCAAATTCTTAACGAATTTTAGCTAATTTTAAGGAATTTTTCTACGAAATTCATAAAAAATCTTTAATGATACTGGACCCTAGACAATTCCATACAAAAAACTATTCTTTTTTGAAACTCTTAACGAGTTTCATTGAAATTCTTAACCAATTTTAACGAATTTTAACGAGTTTTAATGAGTTTTAACGAACTTCTCTACGAAATTCATAAAAAAATTTTTAATGATCCCGGATTACCCTAGACAGCTTCACTTCCATACAAAAAAAAAACTATTCTGTTGTATAACTCAATGAAATTCTAAACGAGTTTGAAGAATTTTTCCATGAATTTCATAAAAAAAATTATGTTCGTATGTTACCCTTGACAACTGCGAAGAACGCCCTTTACGACTTCAAACAAAATCCTATGCTTTTATAAATCTCTAAACGAGTTTCAATGATGCTCTGAAATAATTAATAAACAGGAGAAAATAAATTAAAAAATCACTTACCATTTGGGCAATAAAAAAACAAACCTTCGGCCAACCTGCAAATGACCTACTTTTATATCCCTCGCTGGTTTTTTTTTTAAATTTGCCATTTTGATTTCTGAAAAAAAAAAAAAAAAAACAATTAATTAATTTTTTTTTTGTGAAAAAATATGTAATCTTAAAACTAAACTTAAGAGGAAAATATAATTTGTATTTTCTGTAAACCGTTAAATGTTATTTCATCCAAAAACCAAAACGTTTTTTGATTAAGAATAATCCCCTTTTCTAAATCACAATACCTACAATCTGTTAGTTTACTGCACAATTTAGTCCGAAGTTCCGTCAAATTTCATATAAAAAAAACTAAAATCGGACCAAATCTAGCTGTTTTGGGCAGTAAACGAACAGGCCCATTATCTACCAGGACATTGCCTTTCCAATAAAAAACGACAGCAACGCCATTACCAAAGAAGAAATTGGAACTCACATTTATATTTAATTTTTATTTTAATGAACACAAAAATTATTTTCTTTTTATAAATCAAGGAAATCGAATTTATTTTTAAGAAAAAAATCAATAATACCTTTTTAAGAGCACGTTATATTTTAATTTTGTAGAGAGAGGTGTAAAACAATAATAATTGAAGTTATTTATTTTTTTTCTAATAAACCGAAGTTAGTCCCGATTTAAACAATTTTTTTTTTTTTAAATTAAAATAATCCGAGTTCAAAACCACACTGCGCACTGCCCTACCAATAAAAAGCGATCGCGACGCCATTACAAAAGAAGAAATTGCAATTTATTATAAGTATTACACAAAAATAATTATTTTTCCATAAATCAAATGGAATTTAACTTTCAAGAAAATTAAAGTAATCACTTGGTTAACAATTTTATTTAATATAGGTACACATTTAATATTTTACTACACTTAATAATTTTTATTAAAAGATCACGGACCGAAACGCACTTGTTCAACTAATTTATTTCGACTTTGACTTGGCTTGCACACTTCATTGAACTGTAAAAATTTCTCTATCTGAGTTGACGCACAAAGCGGATGAATGACATGATCGAGTGAGCTATGATAATGCGGTGTGGTGTACGTGTGAGTTATGTATGTGTTTCGAGAGTTGAGTTTTTGCTCTCGCAGTGTTTTCGTGCAGTGGCTTTGAGAGAAATTATTGGGTGACATGAGAATTTTGTTTGCCAATTTAGGTGGATAAGAACAAGTTGCAACAGGAAAAAATAAATTTGAGTGGGAAAAATTTGTTGGTCGAAAAATGAATTAAGGTGGACGATTTTTTCCTGCGCTGCAGTTGGGATTTTCGATATATTTTTTTAGTTGATTTGGGACATGTTTTTTTTCTGTTCAAATTGAACTTTAAATTTAATTTCAATTTTTTCTTGTTAAATTTGACAAAAAAAATGGATAATTTTTACGTACGTACATTGTATAATAACCATTTAAAAAAAAATGGAAATATAACGCAAATCATCATTGTTTGATTGCAAACAAATTGATTAAAAAAAAAAATTACCTTTCAAAGAGCACATATCCTTTATTTTTGTACATACAGCTTTATAAAAATTATTATGTCTTTTTGTTATTATTTTTGAAAAAACCGATCTAAAATTGGCAAGTTTTGTTAAATAAAAATATCCGTAGGCATATAAAAACCACACTTTGCTATCAGCGCACTGCGTTACCACCAAAAAGCGACCGCGACGCGCGCCGCACCGTTACAGAAAAAATTGAAATCAAAAATTATTTCTTTACACAAAAATATAAATTTTCACTAAAGCAACTAAAATTATTTTTGAAAGAAAATTGAAAGTTATCACTGGGTACAAAATTATTTAATATTTTTAAGCACTTTACAAATTTTATTTTTACTGAAAGATCGCGTAGAAAAAATTAAATATTAAATAGAACGCACTTGTTCAACTCATAAACTAATTTACTTGGACTTCGACGTTGGTCTGACCCGACGCATTTCGTTAAACTGTTATTTTCTTTCTCTGATTTAGCACAAGCGAATGAATAAGAAAGATCACGGACCTGTATAAACTAAAACGAACTTGTTAATATAGGTACGCATTTAATATTTTACTACACTTAATAATTTTTATTTTTATTAAAAGATCACGAACCGAAACCAAAACGCACTTGTTCAACTAATTTATTTCGACTTCGACTTTGACTTCATTGAACAGTAAATTTTTCTCTTTCTGAGTTAAAGTTGAAGAAGCACAAAGCGGATGAATGAGATGATCGAGTGACCTATGATAATGCGGTGTGGTGTACGTGTGAGTTATGTGTTTTGAGAGTTTTGAGTTTTTTCTTTAGCAGTGTTTTCGTGCAGTAGCTTTGAGAAAAATTATTGGGTGGCGTGAGAATTTTGTTTAACAATTTAGGTGGATAAGAACAAGTTGCGACAAGAAAAAATAAATTGGAGCAGGAAAAATTTGTTGGTCGATAATGAAAGAAATGAATTAAGGCGGTGATTTTTTTCTGCGCGGCGGAGCGGTTGGGATTTTCGATATATTTTTTTAATTGATTTGGGTCATTTTTTTTCTGTTTAAATTGAACTTATATATTTCGGATAAACATTGAAATATTAAAAAGCTTGAAAACGAGTCTTACCGAAACCTTTTTACACCAGAATGTTAATATTCCAATTCGAAATAGGAATTACGTGCAGTGTTTTCATTGGCAAATATGTAATAGGAACACACATAGAAAAACTATGAAGGATAAAAATCAAACTGTTATCACGTGTCATCATCTGATTTTGTTTGTTTTTATAAATGAAATTCGACTGTCGGCGCTTTTCAAATTAAAGATTTTTATATTCACAAAAACAAATAAAAGTAGGTAATTAAATTTAATTTAAACTGGGGAGGTAACTGCCCGCTCTGCTCCCCATGCCCAATTCATATGGTTCTTCTAAGTAAGTTTGTAAAACGTCTACATTTTGAAATGCTATTTCGTTTTTCATGTTGACTGTACGTTTAGTTGCATTTTAATAAGTTAAAATTGTTTCAGCATAAAGGACAACATTTTTTAAAGTCAGCGAACTCAACGAGAGGGTAGCGAATTTCTTACTCATACCCACTCTTTTTCATTTGAATTTCCTTCTTTTTCAAAGTCTGATACATTAAAAAAAAAAAAAGATACAAAAACTAAGAAAACGCTAAAGGGATTGCAAATAGCATACAATGAAACAAGGTGAGATAAAAAAAATTAAATACCATTTGGTATAATGACGTTTACTTAGAAGAGGTTTCTGAACGTTTCATTATATGCTCAAAGCATTAAAAATAATCCTTTTCTGAGAAGAAATTTTCGGCTGCCTTTTATATTTGTTTATATTTCTACGACCATTAAGCGCTTTGGTTTTACGAGCATCAACCAGAGAGAAAGAAATTTTACATCTAAAGTAATCACAGAGGGTTTATGCAAAATATTTGCTCATTCAATTACTAAATATTTTTTTTATTTAATTCAAGTTACTTTTTTATTTTTGTCGCCTAACGTGAGAAAGGGATTTTTTATCCAACAACGATGATGACGACGACTGGATGCCTTGGCGGTTGACAGAGGCAACGGTGGGTAAAAATGTAACACAAATACTCTGGTGCGCCATTCTAAAAGTGAGTCCTTTGCGGAATAATTAAAAAATTATTTAACCCTCGGTTCGGCTTTAGTTCGAGCTCGGGCTGTGGTGATTACCGCTTAAGGCTACGACGACGAGAAGAACCTTTAATTAATTTCATTTGAATGCCTCCTTTTGTGTGCCCACCCCGGAACTTTTGCTATACTGATGGCAAGGGAGGAATAATTTAATAACTATTTACTCTTTGTGAGAGACGTGAAAGTCAACATGAAATTTACATGTTTTTTTGTTGACTTTTCTTTTGCCTTCATTTTTTTTCTAAACATTTTAGTTTTGCTATGAAAAAATGTTGGAAAGTTTGATTTGATTTGCAAAACGAAAATATTTATTTAGTTTTTTTTTTTGTTTTTTTTTTTTTTTTAATTTTCGACCAGCTCAAGGTGGGTAGTCCAGATTCTGATTTTCAACTTCTACAATTTGTTAAGCTTTCGAATTCATAGAGAGAACGCATCAGATGTTATTTTAAAGTTCTTTTTTTCCATTAATAAAAATTGAGAAAACATTCTTTTTCACAAATGTTAACATTTTCAATAAAAAAAGAAAAATATTATTATGTACCTACATTTATGTACACAGTAGGTACATCGTAGGACATCTAAAAATTGTGCTACAAAATCTAAAGGTGTTTTCTAGACTTTTTAAGTGGCAAATAAGTGGTCAAAATGGATGATTAATGTGATAACCATGAAAGCCCAATTAAGAAGGAATTAGAAACAGGTACTTAAAAGGAATTAAAAAGGAATAAAAGGTATTTGAAAAGTACAATAATTAGGTACTAAAGTAATCAGTACAAAATTCTTTTGTGTAATTTTAATTACAAGTACAAGTATAACGGAAGTACAATTAGCATGAAAAAAAATTCAAAGTATACATAGTTGTGTTTAAGTCAAAATAGGCCATATTCAAAAGTGAGATGAATTGAATTTTAAAAGCCAAATCATTCAGTCACATAAATCTTGTTTTTAATGTAGGTACATCTGAGTTTATTTATTTTTTATTTATTTATAACAAAATAATGGTTTCACAGTAGGCCAAACCCAAATTTCAAACCAAAGCTTATCATATTCACTCGTTATACCCGGAAATAAACCTATTTGTAAACCTTGTCAAGTTTGATTCGATTAAATTTTAACAGACTTCAAGGGAGCAGTTAAACTCGAGTGTGAAATCAAGATAAAAAATACAAAAGCAAGCGACAAAAAAGCAGAAATACCTACAATTACAAATGTCAAATTATTGATATAGGTAACGCAGCTTTTAAATGAGCTTTTAATTAAGTTTAAATGGTTTAACGTGCGTGTTACTCATTTTCATTTCACCGAGTAAGATGCTTTTTTGTTTTACGGAATATTATGGACATACATAAGTGTAAATTATACCGGGTTTAAAAAATGTCGATTAAATGGACAGGTATAAAATTCATTTAACCCAAATTATATCTGAAGTGAATAATATACACTTGACCCTCCTATTTTAATTAAATGCAAAAATGCTAACCTCACAATATACAGGGTGTTTTGCATAAGATGATAAAAAAGGCTTGGGCGTGTGGGTTGGGTAGAGACAAAAAAATGCATATGAGGGGGTCTATTTCCCCTTTTTCATGCAATTTTCAACAAAATCGATTTGAAATTGAAAAAAAACAATTCTTGTCGACTCAACCTACTTACACGCCCTAACTTTTTGTTGCATCTTATGAAAAACACCCTTATGTAAGTGAGTCACTTAAATCTGCGACAATGTTCTTTTTCCACATTACAGAAAGCGACGATCGAATTAAGAAAATATGTATTACTCTTAGCCTGAAAGTGAAATATTTTAAAAATTGGTTCAGAAAAGAAGGATGTTTTAGGGGACGAAGGTGTCATCACAACCAATTCAATCACATTTACAGTGGGCCCTCCTAACGTCATCCAGGGCGCTACTTTAAACCTGTCAAAATAATCGTGAAATTTAATTCCTTATGGACAACTGTTTAACAATATTTCTCAAGCAGCCAGACATACACACTTACAATATCAGCTAGACATCTGAAATAGTAGTGGGTTTTATTTTTTAGTATCAAAGCTATTTTTTAGCAAAGGAAGGACAAAAATTCCGGCAGAAGACATCGATACACATTTTCTCTTCATACTTAAGAACAAATTCCTTGATAAAATACTGTGTCTATGAATGAAGTTGTTATACAAAACTACTCGTAGGTATATCAAATATCACTTTCATAAAATTAGAAGAATCAAAAAAGCAAAGGGAGGAAGAAAAATTAAATATTCATAAATGAAAGGAAATTACTCTGTGAGATGAATGGAAGCATTAGAATTTGTAAACAACTGACGTTTCAAGATTGGGCCTAGTACCGATCCTTGAGGTACACCTGCTGAGATATTAAAAACATCGGAGCACCAATTGTTAATTGAAACTTTGAATTTTCTTTCCGACAAAAAAGATTGAATTGTTTTTACTAAGTACATTTGAAAATTAAGTTTAAAAAGTTTATGTATTAAAGCATTATGCCAAACTGTATCGAACGCTTTCTCGACATCAAGAAGTACCATGCCTGTACTTTTTCCTCTACTGAAATTAGTTTTTATATGTTTGGTTATTCTATGAACTTGGTGGACTGTACTATGGTGAGCCCTAAAACCAAATTGCTCAGGTGGCAAGATATTTTTTCTTGCTACTTGAGAAACAATTCTTGTTTTTATTATCTGCTCAAAGCATTTGCTTAGAGAGCTTAACAAACTTATTGGCCCATAGTTGCTAGGCATACTTGCCCTTTTACCAGGCTTCAAAATTGGTATAATTTTAGCAGTTTTCCATGCCTTGGGAAAGTAATTTGCCCTAAGACAACAGGGGAAAATTTAGTTCAGTAAAACTATCAGCCCTATTCTTCTAAACGTTCGTGTGAAAGTTTGTATTCTGCTATCCATCGCAGGGTAACTAATGTTCTATATTTCGTATAAATGTCGATCCAAAATAAAATATAAACAGCTACTTTTTTTAGAACTTCGAAAATAAAAATCGGTTAAGATTTGCACTCTAAAGACGGAAAATTTTAAAAGTTAATTTAAGACAAATTGTTTCATTCATTCAATTCACGTGAATCGAATGTTTCGATCGAATCGTTTAGCAGAAAAGGGCTGTATATAAATTTTACACAACGTGTTTATAAATATTATTGATTTTCATCGTTTTACCAGTGAGCGAGAAAAAAATGTTCTTCCAATTCTCTTTCATCTATAGGAATAAATAAAAAAAAAAACAAATTACCCTTCAAAAAAAAAAAAACAAATTACCCTTCAAAAAAAAAAAAAACAAATTACCCTTCAAATTCAGTTTAATCATACACGTCCAAAAAGCAATGAATAACAAAAATGTGTATAAACTTATACAAAAAACATTAATTGCGATATTTAGACTAGAAATGAGAGTGACTCCTGAAAATTTCATGCAAATCTGAGATCATTTTGTTGACCACACATGGCGTTTTTTTGACCACGGATTTTAGCGTTTTTATTTTCATCCCACAGTTCGGGAGAAACAGCTGGTATAAATTTGTGTGTATGGTCAATTACAATTGTTTTAATTTTTTTTTAATAAATTGAGTTCCTGATAATTTTATTCGATTAAAACTTTGAAAGCACATAATGTACGTCAAAGTTTTTTATTAACAATTAGCGCTTTGATTGAATCATATTGAATAATAAAAATAATCGTTATCAGTTTGTATGGATTCGAGATTCCTAAGAATTCGAAATATTTGGACACTTTACCTTACTGATGGTTATCTTAATCAGTAACTGAAATCTGAATTCAATGTGAAGGTTTATATGGTTCAATGAATTGCAAAAAATTGGCAACAAAATATCATATAAGAGGCTTCTAGCTTGGGAGAGATCATTAAACAAGAATTATACAGTGTTAAACTAACCTCTTTGAAGAAATAACGAATTAGTGAAAATGGCGAGAATAGTACTAATAACGGCGATTTTGTCAATCATTTTTCTGGTTAGAATTTCTGGAATGTCGGGGTTGTATAGAAAAAATCGTTATGTAAATATTACAGAACATCCTGGAGAGTTATGTTTGCGCACTTGTGTTCCGAATGAGAAAAGAATATGTTTCTTTGAATTTGTACTCGAATTTTACCAAGCAATGGGAGTGTGAGTGCTTAGATTTTTTTTCAAAAACTTGTTATATAAATGTTTGTGCATTCTTAGTGCTTGTGGAAACTGTTCACATGGTAATGTGAAAGATTGCAATAATCCTCAGTGCATCGTTGGTGATGGCACTGAAAAGGGTGTAATGAGTATCAACCGTCAAATCCCTGGTCCAGCAATTCAAGTTTGCCAAGGGGATAGGATTATCATCGATGTTGTTAACAAAGCCCATGGATCTGCAAGTGCTATACATTGGCATGGTTTGCACATGAAAGATACTCCTTTTATGGATGGTGTGCCGTACGTTACACAATGTCCTAATTTGTACGGTTCCACCTTCCGATATTGGTTCGACGCTGTAGAACCGGGAACACATTTCTATCATTCACATTCAGGTTTGAAAACAAACAAGAATCCTATCTGCCAACATTCTTAATTAGTAATAATATTTCAATATAACAGGACATCATAAGATAAATGGCCAATATGGTGCATTAATTGTTCGTGAGCCGGAGGCAGATGCCGCAAACATTATTGAGTACGACTATGATCTACCCGAGCATTACCTTATGATTTCGGATTGGATGCATGTTTATGGAGAACAGCTATTCCCAGGTCTTCCATCTACACAAACAGGGCCCGATTCTTTATTGATAAATGGACGAGGAACATTTATTAATCCAAAAACTTTTGCGCACACAAATGTTCCGGCAAGAATATTTTATGTTAAGCCTGGAAAAAGGTATAGATTTAGGGTAGTAAATTCAATAAGTCACGCCTTTCCAGCTAAATTGCAGGTAAAATCAGAACAACTTAAAATACCTTTTACATTTAAACAAATATTTTTCTATAGATACAAGCTCACAATGTGAAACTGATTGCTTCAGATTCTTTTAATGTTGAACCCAAAGAATTTGATACATTAGTATCGAATTCTGGCGAAAGGTACGACTTCGTTCTGACTGCTAATCACACAGAAGGAGACTTTTGGATTAGAGTTAGAGCCCTGGGTCAAACAAAACCTATGGAGTCCTTTGCCTTGCTCAGGTATGAAACGGATGACGCAGTTTCAGACGCTGAAAAGAGCCAACCACAATTTCCACACTATGCTGACACTTATCCCTCTGGAAAAGTTAGTTGCATTAGACACAACTTCATTTTTCAATTATGAAGCTATACATACATCTTTGAATTGTCGTTTCGCAGGTACTTAATGATCCTTCGGCAACCTGTTCCATTGGAACAGATAATTGCTGCGTAACAGAATTGTCTGCGCTTGATGACGATGAAGAACTTCGCACCAACGAACCGGATCAGCAAGTTTTTGTTGCGTTCAACAATATCAAAGTACCAAGTTCAGAAATTTTTCTACCCGGAAGTTACCCCCATTTTCAAAGTGAGATTTTTTGAAACATCGAAATGCCTATATTTTTTTTTTTACTTTTAACAATCCTTCTAGATCCATTTTCTTCCCTGACCTCCGTTGGTGCAATAAATAACATCAGTATTGTCTTCCCTTCATCGCCACCCCTTACACAACCATCTGATGTTGACGAATCTGAATTTTGTAATGAATCGCAATTGCCCTCTCATTGTGATGGCAAGCTATATTGCCCGTGCACCCATAGAATAAAGATATCAAAAGGCAACATCGTCGAACTGGTGATTGTAGATGAAGCAGCTAGTAATCCACTGTCCAATATTTTTACTGGATACCTTATAAAAACCTTTTACCTTTCCTACAGATGCTGGAAACTTACATCATCCATTTCATTTACACGGCTATCGATTCATGGTCACTGGACTTGGCCAGCATCCTTTAGGTTTACCTATGACATTAAAAGCAGCTAAGCAAATTGAACGATCGAAAGGTCTTGAAAGAAATTATAAAAATAAACCACCATTTAAGGATACAGTTTCGATACCTAATCGTGGATACGCTATTTTGAGATTACGTGCTGATAATCCAGGTTGATAAATCAATTTCACACCAAATGCCTTCTATTTCAACTTCTCTTTTTTGTGTAGGATTCTGGCTAATGCACTGTCATTATGAATGGCATTTAGCTGCTGGCATGGGAGTTATAATTCAAGTTGGTAATAAAAGGCAGATGGTGAAAGCACCAGCGGACTTTCCAAAATGCAAAAGTTATATGCCGAGAATTAAAATACCGCATTATTAGAGTGGAATGAATGTATTTATTATTTATTTTGATTAATTTTAGCAATAAAAGAGAATAAATTTATGTATTTCTTAAATATATTTTTTAAATATTAAAACCTATATACTTACGATTTTTACAAAGTAAGAATATGTTTAACGAAACGTAGAATTTTCGGTAAACATATTTAATAATTTGGCATAGAGCTAGGAAAACTGTAGTAGGTAACTTTGAACTCTAAAAAAAATCTTTGTTTGGTTGTGCATAATCCTAACAAGTGTTTGAGTTTCATAAAATTATAAAACTGTATCTTCAGAAAAATTTCCGATTAACTATTAATTGTCTTTTTGGTGTTATAATATCTCAAAAAAGTTAAACCCTTCACTTTCAAACCGATTTAACTGAACTGAACACCCTCTTCAAAGTGAAGTGTCTACCACTTGAAACTGTTTCCAATAATTCCAGCCTACGTAAGTGTCTTAGAGTCTGTACATGAAAGTACCTACTATGTAGATTTTTGTGTACTAGCTTTTGTAATATATTTAACAAGACAATTACTTGCATTGTTGCTGCGCTATTGACACTTGACACCAAGATTAGCCGATTGACAACGCAATTGGGCCAATAAACTTAAATAGTTCTCTCTTAATGGTATATTATCCTACAAATTCACTATCTGCTTGAGTGGTCGGTGTAAATATTTGGTAAAATACAAATCTCTAGGGATACGTCATACTTTGTTTAACTTTATTAACACAATAAAATCGCGTAATCGGTTTGCATTTAATTCTAAAGAAAAACAGTAAATTCATTCATATTTCGATGTCAAGCACTATTATCTCAATTTACCCATTGATTTAAGGCAAATAAAGGCATGCGCTTGTACTTTTCCAAATCATTATCAAGGTTTTTCAAGCATATAAGTACTAGTTTGGTTTAATAAAAGATCATTCGTGACTTAGTGGGCTTCAGAACCTGATCTGTGCTAAGATTAAGATTTGATTTTGAAATGCTTAAAGCTATCGGAAGTTTGTTAATTATTTTAAATGTCTCGGTTTTGGGACAAAACGATATAGGCGAAGCCAATATCCCGAATAGTATTATCCCTGATGGAGCCATAGATGATGCTGAGTCACTGATGCGAACTCGATATGTGAATGTGTCTGAACATGCTGGCGAGCTTTGTAACCGAGTCTGTGAAGGGAATGAGCATAAAGTGTGTTATTTCAATTTTATTCTGGAGCATTACCAAGCAATGGGGGTGTAAGTATTTTGTTATCAATGCTTTCTGCAATCCATTTTATTTTCGTACTTTTCTGCAATAAGTGCTTGCGGCAAGTGTGCTCAAGGCGTCGTTGAAGACTGTAACAATCCCCAGTGTATTGTTGGTGATGGTGTAGAGAAGGGAGTGATGAGTATTAATCGAATGGTTCCAGGACCTGCTATTCAGGTTTGCAAAGGAGACCTCATAATTGTCGATGTGGTCAATAATGCACACGGAACTGCAGCCGCAATACATTGGCACGGACTACATATGAAGGACACACCTTTCATGGATGGAGTTCCGTACACAACTCAATGTCCCATTCCATTTGCATCGACATTTCGTTATTCATTTTCAGCCACCGAGGCAGGAACCCATTTTTATCACTCCCATGCAGGTTTAACTAGATCCTAAGGCTTTCAGTGTAAGAAGTTTGCTTATGTTCCTTTTAATTTTGTAGGACATCATAAAGTGAACGGGCAGTATGGAGCTTTAATTGTTCGAGAACCATATTTTGAAAGTGCTCACTCTAGTGAATACGACTTCGACTTGCCAGAGCATCACATTCTCATTTCGGACTGGATGCATGATTATGGCGAGCAGTTGTTTCCAGGTCTTCCATCCACTAACGGGATATTCCCAAATTCCCTTTTGATAAATGGACGCGGCACTTATATTGATGTATTTATAACACGAACGGCTTATGTGTTAAAAATTTAATTATATTTATTACTCAGCCAAAGACAATGGATCATACCAAGGTGCCAGCAACAAAGTTTTTGATCAAGCCTGGGAAAAGATACAGATTTCGTATCATAAATTCAGTCAGTCATGCTTGTCCAGTTCAACTGCAGGTTAAAAAATGTTTCATTGGGAAAAAAACAAAACTGTAGGAACTCATTATTAACATTTTCCAAAGGTCGAAGGGCACAGCTTAACAATTATATCATCGGACTCCTACAATGTCGAACCACGGCCTTTTGACACGCTCGTTTCAAATTCTGGGGAGAGATACGATGTCATCCTTACTGCAAACTATACAAAAGGCGACTTTTGGATCAGAGTGTGTGGGTTGGGGGTTTGTGCTACAAATCCAACTGAATCGTTTGCCTTGCTGAGGTATGAAACAAATGAAGCTAATGAGGATATAATTGACCAACCACAACCTGCTTATCCAGCCTACAACGAAACCTTCCCTCCTGGAATCGTAAGTCCAATTCTTGGCTAAATATTACATACATAGATTTTCACTACACCGCTTTTCCAGTTTCTTAATCACCCCAATGCAACTTGTTTTGAAGGCAGTAACGACCATTGCATAACAGAACTAAATGCACTTGAGAAGGACAATGAACTTCTCTACAAAATACCGGATCACAAGTTCTTTTTAGCTTTTCACAACTTTCCCGTTCCCAATGAGGAGATATTCCAACCAGGAAGCTTCCAACATTTTTCCAGTGCGTTTAAATAAAACGTAATCGCCCAAACACAGCATCAGTCATCATTATTGTTTGGTTTTCATTTTCAGACTTGCAAAACAATTTAACCATCGTTGGAGCCGTGAATAATCTAAGTTTGGTATTTCCGGCCTCCCCACCCCTTACCCAACCGAAAGACATTGATGAGTCACAATTTTGCGATGAATACCACTGGCCAAAACATTGTATTGGCAAAAGACTGTGTCCTTGTATCCATCGGATACAGATTCGAAGGAATAGTATCGTTGAGCTGATAATTGTGGACGAATCCACCGGTATGGCAATTTTAATGACAGTTTATTTCCCCTGCAGTATAACAATCTGCAAATAATGAACACTATTGTTTTTATTACAGCCGTTGGTCGGATGCATCATCCATTTCATTTGCATGGGTATCGGTTCATGGTCACTGCACTGGGTCAACACCCGTTAGGTCTACCAATGACAGTTGCTAGAGCAATGCAAATGGAGAAGCAAAGAAGACTGCCTAGGAATTATCATAATGACAGGCCACCATTTAAGGATACAGTTTCGATACCGAGCTGCGGATTTGCTGTCGTAAGATTCCGAGCAAGTAATCCAGGTAAATGCACTTACCACGTTTTCTAAAGGTATTAGATGTGCAAATAATTAATTATTTTCACCGTGCAGGATACTGGCTTATGCATTGTCATTATGAATGGCATATGGCTATAGGTATGGGCCTAATACTGCAGGTCGGAAAGCAGAATCAGATGGTATCACCACCCAAGGATTTCCCTAAGTGTACAAATTATCTGCCGCGTATTAAATTACCAAATTTTTGAAGCCTCGCAAAAACTTTAAAGATTATAAAAAATTGATTATAAATAAAGCAAAATGCATAAAGTAAAAATCAAAATATGTTGTTATTAATTCGTGTGTAGCTCCGTCCTGAACTTTCATATCAAAATAAAAAATTCATTATAAAAACCATTTTTATCTGAATAGAAAACGTTCTCACATACTTCCTGAGTACTCATTATAAATAACTGTAGGTCTCCAAATTTATTTTTTTTAGATTTTATATCCTTAATTACTTTTTTAAACAGTTCATTGTTTCTGGGTTATAAAATCATTAACTCAAATGGATTTTCGCGATTACGATATTTCAAAAGATGACCTCACATGGTTCATTAATACCATCGGTACGTTTTAATAAACCTCATTGCAATATCTTTGCATTTACAATAATTATCTTTTCTTATCATTGAAATTAAGTTTGTTTTTTTATGTAACGTATATAATTTCTTTTTTACTGTTGCAATATTAAGAAATTAGTTTTTGGATATTTTTATATATATGTATCTGCGGCGTAATGGTTAGTGCGAGGAAGTGACAAATCCTCCAAGAGTATCTCTTGTCATAGAAAATTGGATTCGGCAATAAACTGTAGGTCCCCTCCATTCCTGCAGATAGGAATGGTTGAGAGTTGTAAGTCACTAGGCCCTGGTTCTTCATGAGCCACTGTGCCACCAAATTTATTTATTTACTTATTTATTTTATGTACTCAGGTAGAAATTTTAATTTAATTTCGATGCATATTCTGTGTGTAGCCAACTGAGAAGGTTACCCTCTGCTGGTACCGAAAAAAATATCGATTACTCTGATTATGATTACTGATTGATTACTAGTCACTTTTGGTTTCAATAACAAATTAGATATTTTATGAGTAATGTTTTTTAAAACATTTATTGAGCAATATAAGCTAATTTGAAAGTAAAAAAGAACATTTGATTATATTATTAGATTCTTTGTTCTCTGACACTCATCACAAATTTTCTATAAAATGATAAGAATTATTTATAATTAAAAAATTGCAAATCATTAATAATACATATTAATAGTACAGGTAAACCATTTTAACAATCAGTGCCGAGATTAAACTAATTCGAAACCGCAGCGCGTGAGTAAGATGAGTCACTTTTCATTAAAAAGCGATTTAACTAGTAAAAGTGAGTTGGCAAGATGAAATATCAGATGACTCGCCAGATATTTCAGCAGTGACTTGGTGTTCTGCATTGGTAAATTTAGATTTTTGCATAAGTATGTGTTCTTTTCTATCCATCTGTACACGGATGTGAAATGAAATTGCAAAAACAACAACGTATTGATGCCTACTTAAAAGTGTAAAGAAATAAGAGACTTATCATCTACGGCAAGAATAATGTATTATAATTTTATTGAATCATCTTTCCGGGCAGTAGCCCGGAAAAAAACTTGTGGAAGCGGCTGGTATTGAACCCAGACCTTTGGCATGACAGTCCATCGCACTAACCTTTACGCCACGGGCTACTACGAATTATATTTTTTTAATTTTTAAAATAAAGTTCTTTTTTTATGAATTTTAATGAATTTAATTGCAATGATATAACAAGTCACTGTTTACCCATGGGGGTAATCTCTCCGAATATTTCGTTTTTACTTAAACTAGAATAAGTATACCTTATATTTAACGTTTTTTTTTTTTAATGGTCATTTCCCTCATTTTGTAGTTTTCTTGTTATCTGGGATATTTTAAACACTAATCAAAGAAAATAAAAATACATCCATTTCACCTTCAATGTTCGGATGCTTCTGCTTGTACTTGAGGGTAAAACTACTCAGATTGCTGTTTCGCCCGCTGATGGTTGTCGTATATCTGGAATTCTCTCCAGAAATCAATACCACAGCTGTTTGCACCGCCATAGGGTGTGGAGACGGATAGTTCGCTAATTTAAAAACGATTTTCGATTTTTTATGTAGCTTGAAAGAAGAACTTTATAAAATAAATTAGCGTTTACCCACGGACTTCGTACCGTGCCCACATTTTTTTTAAAATAGAGAAAAGCTGTCCTTCTATGACTTTAAATTGACATAAGCCAATTTATCGTGCAAAAACAAAATTGTAGTAGGTACCTACAAATTTGTTTAAGCTTATAAGAAAAGTACGTATACGCCCGAGTGAACCATATTATTTTAATTAAATGAATTTCATTAAATTCATTTTCATTAAATGAATTTTTATGGAGCATCTTGTTTATTAAATAATTCTCATATTTTTTTGTAGCTACATAAATAGTACGAATAAATATGTAAGTACTACATGCAAAACATTTCGATGGAATTTCGTTGTATTTACAAGCATTTTATATTCTACGCAGGAACTGGTTTAAACAAACAGAAAAATTGCACCGATTATGTCCGAAATTTCAGTTACCAACAGTCTTCGTAACCGTGTACTTAATTTTAATGTTGCAATAGAATTTTCATAACATTTTAAACTTTTTTAAGAGCCAAATGTAAATGCTGTGAAAACTACGATAGGAAAGCATCTGAATTTTCGTTGCAATTAAAAAAAAAAAACAGGTAAACCACAAGATATGAAAAAAAGAATTTTATGGATTGATTTCTTAATATAAATTTTCACAAAAAAAAATATATATGTATAGGTATATTATTCACTTTTACCCTTGTATGATGTATAATCTTCAAAAAAGTATCCAAAGATAAGTTAATGATCTTATTATATCGTGTTTCAAAAATACGTTCCAACATCTCGCCCAATTCCCCTGATTTCACTTTGGTAATATTTTACAAAACCGAACGTGCAATATGGTCTACTTTACTACCTTTACCATTAACCAATCGATAACGATGGATTTGAGCTGAACCGAAAGGTTTGGAATTGCTCTCTGGAGGAAATCCTTTCTATATTTCCAGCAGACGATTTATTTCACACCACAGAAGTTCTTTTAGGTTCCTACATTCTTGTTTGTTTTACATGAAAACGAAAAACTACCACATAGCTATTTATACATGAATTGCAATGAGATAGTTTATTTTCCTGCATAAGATCGATGAAGCAAAATATACATACATACATAGATTGTCAAAAAGGCATTCGAAGCAAATATTTAGCTATATGTATGTACATATATGGAAATGGTGATGATATTATTAATATTGGTTTGGAGAAAGTAAAGCTATCTGTTGTTCGTATTTGTTTTCAATAGGCCACATTTAAAATTATTCTATTAATTTATTAAAGAAATCATATCAACAACAGAGACATACATATATCTACTTCTTACTAGTTTACACAAAATATTTATCTGAACCTAAATTATCTTCTTTTTATTCATGTATTTACATATATATTTGTTTATACCTTATTACATACATATGTATGAATATCTGGAATACAAGTTATTCAGTTTTAAAATAGTATAAAGAAAAAAACAATTAGATACCGCAACAAATGTATTATTAAACAAATCAGATAATTGCAATCTAATCCAAATCATTTAAAAGAAATCAATATAAAAATGAATGAATACCTTCTTTTGTTTCGAACTCTGATAGGAACAGGTTAGTTAAGACTTTATGACTAATTTCCTAATGAGTAGATAAAACACAACAGTACATCAATAAATTATTTTACCGTCGGCGCAACGTCTATTTGGATGGTGGTCATTGTTGAGTTTAGGTTAACGCACCTCCTTAATTACCAGCAAGTAGACAATATTAAAGGTGACCCCACCCCCAAGACAAGAAGAGTTTTATCTAGTAAAATATACAAGTGTACCTTATATAAAAGGGGGCATTTAAAATTAAATAAATGTCTAAACATTTTTTTAATGCACAATTTTTAAGATCATTATAAAAAACTATAACTTTTCTTACCAAATATTAATTTTTTTCATCGATTATTAAGAAATTAAAAATAAATTCTGTTTGAATAAAAAGCTTTCCCTGTCTTGGGAAGCTGAACATTTGCAGGAAATTTTATGAATGTTATGTATTGTTGAATAAGATGTGCATGAATCGTGACACCAAAAGTGACTATATAAACCACTCATCTGGTTTTGTCGCCACATCATAATCCTCGCACACAGCCTACACAAACGTTCTTATCGAAATCTTCAGGTCGATCTGATATGTCATAGAATGAGATTTTTTAGTCCTATGATGCGCGTTGTCCTCCCAGTGTTTGTACTCTTTTCGAAATATTTTAATTTTTTAAGCACTCTTCTAATGAGAACTAGGTACAAAAGTAGGAGCGGGGGAAATGGCACCGAGGTGGCGAAGTGCAATATCCCTCTTTTGACATTACTTCTGCTTTTCCAAGAAGCAGAAACAAACACGTTTACTTAGTCACGGTTAATTGTTATTTTTTTTTTTTTTGTTAATTTGACCTGGCGTCAAATATTTTCGTAGCTACACGTATTTCAGTAACATACATAAAACTTTTTCATCAAATGAAATATTCATAAAGAGCCTTCAAATTCATCTCATTAAATGTAGAGATTTCTCACATGTTTGCTACAGCTTCAACTAAAAAACTTCATATCACATCCGTTTTTTTGTAAGACGATTGAACTATTAAAAATAAAAATATATCAACAGAGGTGCCACACTAAAAACTTTTTCGTCTTTATGTTGATTTGCTAGAAAGCACCCCTTTACCGATATCCTATCGAAGATAACGTTTTGGTTATTCCATATTTGGAATACAATAAAAGCGGAATACGTTTTGAACTGTGAAGGATTTTATATGTTTACGTGAGTATTTCACAAATATCCTTCTTTGTTGAGATAAAAAAAAAACACATATATGCTTAACCCATTCCTATAAAATACACAACAAGAACAAGGCTATCTGAAACAGGCATTTTCATTTCGATGTGGTTATAAAATGCCAAACAATATATTACCCACCTTGTTTGGGGCCGAAGGAGTTCAAACTGAAATCGACTCGACTTGGGATGATGTGTCCCTGTCTAAAGTTGGTTCTCAGAAAACGGACAACGGTCGATCTAGGGCAACTCAAAGAAAAGCTGAGAAGGCAAAAGTAATTTTGTTGCTTTTCTCTTGGATCGTGGGTAGAATTTTCATTTTAGTTTCTCTCCATACCGCAATAATCCAAGTTTTTTTCTGGTTGCTATCAATACGTTGTATAGTACTGTGTAGAAAATGCTAATAATGTTTTCTTATATTTTTGGAAGATAAAAATGGGATTAAGAATGACGTGTTGGGAACATTCATTTTCATAAATGTTTCAATTGAAAAAAATAATAATAATAATAATAATTATTATTATTTAATAATCTATCAATCTGTCCGAGGACTTACATTTTGTCAACATTTTGTTTGCACAGTATGGTACTTTAGTTAAGTGAACGTAAATATCATATCCCATAGCCTTTTTTCCCGTACCTACCCCGAAACGGTCACCAGAAGGTAAACATTAAACTGTACAGACTGTACAAACGAGAGGATTGGATATATAAATGTTAGACAGCATATTAATACCGATGTATCAAGTACAAAAGGATTGAACTTTTTGTGGGTGGTTTTGTGAAATGACCTTTTTTCCCATCTAAACGCCCGGTCAGCGTTCTTAAGTTTTTCATTTTTAAGTTTCATGATGTTAAAAAGTAACGGAAATTCTGTTAGATTTTATATTGTGTTTAAAATATACATAGGTAGACATAACAACACAATGTTTACTTCTGTACACTCATTTTCAAACAAAAATTAATATTTAATTGCTAAGCGATTTCTGATTTTTTGATAAAATCCAGGCTCACCAGCTAAATCTATATTGTAAAATGGATACAAGTTCTTTTCTGCGTAGAAATTAATCAAAATTTCATGATACATCGATTAAAAGAACAGAAAAAAATATCTGATGAAAGCGCAAACTGACCAGTTATGCATACATACATACCTATTTTATAAATATTTAAGACCCTCATCAAAAACGACATATGTATTTCTAAGTTTTAATAAAACAACCAAGACAGAATAAACAAAGTGAACAAAAACTAGTACTAGGTAATCTCTACTGACCTCTTAAAAATGAAAGAAGAACTTCTTCGATTAGAAAGTTATTACAACTCATTTCTCATAAATTCCCTACACAATGACTCTAAACCGATTATTCTACGTGCCATGGTTGCTAAGTAAATTTTAATGAAAACTAGATAGACCCTTTTTTGTTGATTTTTTCTTTAAAACTGTGATTCCTATGCGCTACAAAACATTAAAGCTTTTTTGGTAATCGCGTTTAGTATTTTGGGCAGGTGCTTTCCTGTGAATAAGTTGGAAACGTATAGGATAATATTTCGAACGTTGTAACATCTATTGAAAATTATAGACTGGTGTGAAAGCGTTCAAACTGTTTATGTTTTTAAAAGTAAAATAAGGTCAAGTTTTTGTTTCCGTTTAAACGATAGCGTTTCAGTGAGCAGTAAATTATTTTAAGGGAAAACAGCTAGATTTTGATTTAAATATTGGAGTACCATGAAAATTCAAATTAAAAATTCTATTTTTTTTTTAACTAAGAAGTGTTTAAATAGAATCGATTAAAGATCTGATAACATAAACATAATAAGTACACAAGAATCTCTTCCAAAAATATTGAACTTTTTATCGAAAACATCAAGCCTGGGGAGCCTGAAAAAAATAAAGGCAGTTATATGTAGGTTGTGCCTTGTATGCTATACATATATGAATATAAAACACACATTTCAAGGGATCTCTTGTTACAATTAAAGAAATTAACTAAAACTTAACATTAACAGATCATAAACAAAATAATTTGCATTTTTTAATGATTTTATTAAAATTTCTTTCAACTATGTGAAAACGTTTCACAAACATTTTACAAAACCCTGGTGCCGTGATGTTTTCCTAAGTGTAAATGTGGCTTCCCCTCAAAATATTAAATAAAGTAACACAGAAATTTCTACGCCGCGCCATCTGCAGCGAAATTAATTTCAAAATAATTGAATTTTCTCACATCTGATGTGTATGGTATAATTTCATATCACATAGCATCACCACCATCTTGGTTGTTACATTATCAAACGACTATAGAATATAAAGTCCTCCAGAAAATTGAAATGCTTCTATTATCTTGGTGAAAGGCGAGAAAACCAAACAATCATTCTTATGTACCATTATGAATTATTTCTTTGAACCTTTTTAACGTTAAGTTAATATTTACATTTGAATCAGTTGCACAATAAAGATTTCAAAAAGGAAATAATTTCTTCAAAAATACATGCGTATTAGGTATGTATGTAGAATCCAATGAATACTTATATGTTTATAAAAGTGTGCTTTCTTACATAATGTATATCATCAAAACATTTTCAAATCCCAACGACTTAGCTCTGTTCATATCATTTCCAATTCAGTAGATGATGTCGACTGTCCTTTATCCTTGATGTTATGCCGTTCGTCTATTGTCGTCTGGTTTCATTCAAGAGAATTCAATCATGTAGTAAATACCGTTAATTTCTAATGGTGCAGCCTCCTTGGTGTAGTATTTCTCAGAACTTTCGCACTGTCGTTCTACGTTTTGATATTGTGTTTAGATAAAGATAAATAAGATGGGATGTTGACGCTATGTTTGAATTCAACAAAACACGAAATTTAATGTTTGTGTTATGCCAATACAGTAGCTAGAAAAAATAAAACTCTGTGGCAATTTTCCACTCGAAATGAAATTAAATTGTAAATTTTGAATGATCAATGTGACACATTTTAAACTCCATGATAATCGAAAGAAAAGACAGAAATTTCAAGCTTATTTTTAAAGTTTTTAAAATTTAATACATATTAAGGGCCTGTTTAACAAGGCCTTAGGCGCCAGTTATAGCTATCATTGAAATTCATCATTGAAAATTTTAATGATTCATTTTAAGACGTTTAGGGTGCAAAATCTATGATTATTTTGACAGCAAAATTGGCCAGATATATTTATAAAGGCATAGGCTTTATTTTGACATAAAAATATTTATAGATTTTGCTTTCTTGAAATAAATGGTTAAAATTTTCAATGATCAATTTCAATGATAGCTATATCTGGCGCCTTATACTTATGTTTCGAGTAATCAACAAGAACGTTACTTAGATATATGTGTACCACTAAAAAAAAATACACAAAAATAGGTAATAAAATAAAACTTCATAATGTTAAATTTATTTAAACATGTTTGCTTTTAAAATCAGTTAAATCCAACAGACTTTCTTGACTTTACAAAAATAATTATACCTATGCGAGAAAACTTGACCACAAGGGAAATCGTTTTCACATAAAGAATCATGTTCTCGTGAAAGCATTTCATTTAAAACAAAAAAGCGAGGAGAACCCATCAAGCACTTTGGAGATTCGCGACAACAATCAAACGAATAAATTATAGAATGAACAAAGCTACGGATATTTTTTTTTTTCTAAGTCTTAGTTTCACATCCATTTCTGTACACCACATTTCTATACGTCGTAGGTAGGTATCAGTGGCGTGGCGTGAATAATTTGAAATGGTAAGTCGAAGAAAAATTAGTCACCCGAAAACATAGGTAACTTAATTATGAATGTCTACTTTAAATTGCCTTCATCGCGTATTTCCGATCAGCTTTCCACGCCATGATATAAGTACCTAATACCTTTACAAATTTAGTATAGACAGGGTCAAAAAAGTTTAAATTTACAATAAAATGAATTTTTCAAAGAAAAACCACACACAGCAGCGCAGCGAGACATACAAAATTATTCAAATAAAACCAAGAAAAGTGTGTTATTTTTTTCGAATTAAAATTAATATTTCCAATAAAAACCTACCTCGACTTGACCTCTGTAAGCTTCACACAGCAGCGTAGCAGATACATGCAAAATTCTCTATTCTCCAACTCCACATTCCCCACAAGAAAAACAAATAGAACTTATAAAATTTCTCGCTGGATAGAACAAATTTGTTTACTTTGTTCTTGTTCCCTTATCATTCAATCGAACAGAATATTCCCTAAATAAGACGCAGAAAATCTTGTTTTTTGTTTGCGTGCATAGAGTTGAATAAATGGGAATGTGGACTGGTTTGGGTGATGGATTTTGGGTGGCTGGATTGGTCGATAGAATGTTGCCCACCTGTGCAGGTGTCAGGAATACACACATATTTTGACTATTCATTTAGATTCATGTTGCTCGTTTTTCAATAAACATGGTTGAAAGGTAGAATTTCAAAAGGTAACTCGATAGCAATCGTGTTATATGGACGCCACGCCACTGGTAGGTATACATAAGTTACCTTTCCGTTTGGTATGGAAATCCAATGACATTCTTCAGTTGGGAAGATGTTTTACTTGTGAATGAGTTTACGTTTGCTAGAGATATACAGTAAAGTGCAAAGTGGATTTACTTTATTCCACTCATGTGCACAACCATAGACTTACGGAGCACATTGCAAGGATTTGCAAGAGGCCGCATTGATTTCGCGTGTAAAGTGTCAACTTGTGTGAAATCTTTTTAGCCAACCTGCATCATTTGATTTTAAATTTGAAATTAAATTGGTTTTCCCTAGTTGCTCGCCTTTCACTATTTTTCTTCTTCTCGTCTCAAAACTATACACAAGATATCGTGACAATGAGGTCTTTTTCTTCTATACTTCTGGGGCTAAAGCAAGGACCTTTTGCTGTAGATTTCTATTTTCTAAGTTTATTTCCTATGTCTTCATTTTCTATTGGATTCGGAAAGATTTAGAGAAGAAAGAAAAAAGGTATCCAATTCTATTATAAAGCACAGAAAAGGTACTGGATTCATTTGCATGGCAATGATACAAAAGACACAAAATTCAGTTAAAAAAAAAAACAACAAAAAACACCTTATCCCGAGGTTCCGATGACGACATACAATTCACCGTGACAGTATTCCTGAGCTTACAGGGAGACAAACGTTCTGGTTGGAATTTTTTTTGCTCTGTTTGACTTCATGAAATATGAAATTCAATTTCAGATTTTTCTATACCTAGGTGAAGTGGTATTGTGTTGTAAATGTTGAAAAAAAACAAACAAAATGAATGAATGCATAAAAAACAACTCAGCAAGATCAAGCACTTGTAGATTTACTCGTTGTCGTACAGCCACTATACAGAAGCTTGGGATTCAAGTGGTGTAAGCTTATGTTAGATTTACTACCAGAGGACACAATTGGATTTCTATAAGGTAATATCAATAGATTTTGCTATTCATTTGAACACAAGCAAATAAAATTGGTGAGAGTGTATTGAGTATTTACGTATATCTGTGTTATACCTATATACATACATACTTTGTTAAAACATATTGGGACTTGGATTGTATTTTCAACAAGTAATTCACAATAATTGGTTGATTAAATACGAATAAAAGGTCATAAGAACATTTGAAGAAAATTGCATTCCATCATCCGAAAATTGGGAAGTTTAAGTACATATTCTAGCAGTTTTCCAAAATTGGATTATTCTAAATTTAAATCTGACTTCCGAACTAACTTTATAACCAAAAAAAATAAATTGTACATATGATGTTATCAGTCACACATACTTTTTTCCAAAGGAATACTTTAAATTTCTATCTACGCCTTCGCGTAGCCTACTTTATTCATACAATGGAATTATATTTTGTAATTAATTATTATCTTTATAATTCGTAATAAATGGGAGAAGAAAAAGTAAGTATATAGACCATAGTTTTTCGCTTATAGGAGAAAATATTGTATTGAATAACATATCCCATAAAAACAGAGGTTTTGTACTTGAAAACGTGACCTAATGGAGAACTTTTGATTTCAGATTCACTTTTAAAAAATTAAAATTGTAGACCATATTCAATAATGTTAAGAGTACATGAATATATATCTTTCTTTCTTCTTTTTTTTTATACCACCACTCATTAGTTAAGTAATGTTAGTTCTTTAAAATAAATGGCCGAAATGAATTCGTTTTCTAAAAGCTGACCAACTCATATCGAACGAAAATCCTTAGAGATCCTCAGCAAGCCAACAACACATCCGAATGCAAATTTAATCAAGAAACTTTGTTCACTTTATTAAGCAACAAAAGTAAACTTACAACAATGTCAGAACAACAGGAGAGAGACAGACCAATGATAAACTCCACATCCACATCCATACACCATCCAAGGAAACAACGTTTTGCTGAACGGCCCCAATATCCCTTCAGATTCACCAAATTAATTAATATCGATGTCCTTTTGGAAAGCACAATTCTCTGATCCAATTTCCGACGACGACAACAACTATAATAAAATGGATAGATTTCACAGGCACAGCGATGGTGAAATGCTGAATTTGAACGAATGATGATGTTAGGGTTTGGGAAGTGGACAGGACGCTTTTGATTACCAATTCATTTGTCATTCGATATTCATTTTTGGTCAGGGGACCCATATACCCAAAGTAGGGCAGTTTCTTCGTATCCCTCTCCTCTACTGTTTAATTGCCAACCATTTTATTAACTTGTGAATTATAGCATTCGTAATAATAATTATTTTGGGTCGGTTCTTCATACTGTCACATCGTCGCCTGATTGGGAACACACTTGACATAACTCCACATATGAATTTCTATATCATAAGTTACACCATGATCAAAGTTTATTCGGCAATGAGGACAGAGCTTTATGACCGCAAAGGGAATCGGGTTTCCGAAATTATTATTTCATGATTAACACTAAAATCTGTCGGCTGATTGGGTTGTTGTCCATACTTGAAGCCTGCAAGCGTGGAAAGCCTTTATTGTTTAGGTCCCAGCGGTTACATTCATCAAGGCATGGAAACGATAGAGGAATGATGTTGTGTGTTATCCTTATGTGTGTTATCCAAAGCACATATATATTTTTTTTTTTTTTTTGAACCGAGAATAATGGATTAGTGATAAATGATAATATATTTTATTTATACTTGATGTTCAGTTGGTGCTGTTCGGTCGTAAGTGGGACATCAAATATAAAAAGGCTACTTCTGTCCAGGACATCATTTATTCAATCTATTTTTCTTTATACTTTTCGCAATGGGGTGTTTTGGCAGTGTATGTCCGGAATTTTAGGTACCTACATATGTCCATAAGTAGGTATACTTTTATGTACATTCACAACCCTCAAAATATTTAATGGGGAACTTTTTCATTCGCTCAATAGTGCTAATCAGGGGTAAAGAGGATAGGGCATTAACTTCTTGAAAACTTTTCGTGGTGGTAAATAAGGAATTGGGGAAAAAGCAAAATGAGATTAAAACAAATTTCTAAACTACGATTTTAAAGAACTTTAAAGCAAAAATTTTAATAGAAAACACAAGGGAATATTTTTGAATTATACTTGTGGTTAATCCATATAACCTTAGCCATTGTTATGGCAAAGATTAATGGATTTGTAAATATGAAATATTTTTTTTTAAGTTTTTGTTCTTCATGGCATTTAATACAAAATTCTTTAAAACAACACTGACGAGTGTCCTTATCTCTTAAAAGTCCCTGGGCAACTGTTACTGAAAAAGG
Organism: Epistrophella euchroma; assembly: GCA_947049315.1. NCBI lineage: Eukaryota > Metazoa > Arthropoda > Insecta > Diptera > Syrphidae > Epistrophella > Epistrophella euchroma. The sequence continues at coordinate 65,826,585 of OX346248.1, read as the reverse complement.
CCAGGAGAAAAAGATATGGGTTCTCAAATTAAAAAAAAAAAAAATACTAAATCAGAATCAATATTTTGGTGGAGTTTAAATATAAAAGTAATTGTATAAGTGCCTTAATAATTCTTATAGCGTTATGTGTAAACTATTGCGTGGTTAAAAGAAAATATCATTTTGAATACACATTTTCTTTTGTTATTATTGAAAAAGAAAAAGAAACCGAAGATAATTTTCATCAAAACTACGACATTTTAACGACTATAAACTTTCATGGTGAAGAAATAAGATGTACATCTACATGCACCATTTGTGGGTAAGTGAAAGTTCTCGCTTTATGGAAATAGGAATTAATCGGTAGGTTGTAACACGAAAACAGTTCATAATTCAACGAAGAACATTTATACTGAGGACACATGACACACACAATGATTCAAAAATGGAAGGAATACATTTTCGACTTCAAGTCTTCGTTAAATCAAATAAAGTAGATGATGGAAATTCAAAATAATATATCATTAGCTAATACGAGAATATCGTGAGCTTAATGCAAAAAAATAAAAAAACAGGTTTGAATAAGAAAAATTCAAACTCACAGGACGCGACGTTGACCATCGAAAATAAAATATATGGCCTGGTCGTAAAACGCTTTCTGTTGTCAATTTTTCATACAGCTCATGGACTTAAAAGTTTATTTATTCTTTAGTCGTAGATATCAAATATTATTAAATTAATGATACATTTTGTTATGACTCTCCACTCATACAAAACTCAGGCATTTCATTAATGTAAAATGAAAACAATTTCCCCTAAGAAACCTTTTCCTTGAAACAAACCATGATTTTAATCGTAAGTCTAATTTGAATGTGATGCTAAAGGACGAGCATGACAAACATAATAATACGTTCCAAATGAAAAACAACTTAATGGAACGGATGAAACACGTTTTTTGTACTGTAATTTTAACGGTACAAACACAGCTACACACATTATTTATTTGGCTTTCATTTAAAACTTCCTCCACATCGTATATATCACGAAACAATGCGCGGATATTTTTTTTTTTTTTTGTTTCTTCTAACTTTATCCGCGGACATTTATTGCTTTTTAATGAGCCATTAAAATGTGTCCAACATCCCTCTTTTTTTGTGGCTATATGAAGGTGGGTGCAAGGATAGGAGGGTTCATTCTACCAGCGGACAAAAACGATTAAATTTATAATAACCCACATCAAAACCGGTAAAAAGCATTAAGCTTTTTGCAGAATAAGCTTTAGGTGTATGATTGATTAGAAAAATTCTTCCTTTATAAAGAAGTTACACCTACATACGCATTCCTATCCTTGTACCTAGATTTGTTTGTAGATCATATAGAAAATACCTTTTCTGACAAACGACACATTATCACAATCTAGAGTCGATCAATCAATCAGTTTTCTGTTGATTGGAATCATGCTTCTATCACGGGAGTATAAACGCATATCTACACATTACGCTTTTTTTTTGTTGTAAAGTATGCTCAAAGAAATCTAATTGATTTGCCTACAAATCTTAAAACACTTTCTTTTTGTCATGATTGATGGTCATTAATTTTGTTTACAGGGCAAAAATTCAATTTGTAGATAATAATTCAGAGAAGAATGGGAACCTTCAAAGATGATGGCCGTTTTACGGGCTGAAGGCGACTAATTTTTATTTTCATAACGAAAATCAAGAAAATATTTAAACTGAAATATGATTTTTATTTTTTACAATAAGAAATCGGTTCTTCATAAGTCATAATGTTAATGTTATTTAGGTGTTTCCAATAAATGGGCTCATGTTTCTACTGTATCAAAAAGAATTAATTATTAAAATTAAGGGTTGATTGAATCGTTACGACACGCACGAAGCGACACCAAAGTTGAATCCATTAGATGTTTGGAAAAGAGACCTTTGATGTTTTAACTTCAACAGTTTCTATTTTTAAGTTGTCCTTAAGATAGGGATTCGTGACCCCAAAGGAATCAGAAAAAATTCTCTTACGGTAATCATTGAGTGAAATTAAGTTAGAATATATGGAAATACCTATAACAACTCTCAAAAGCTAGGCATGAAGTTATGTTATATTTATAATATGCATGCGTATATTATACATTTTTTTCTAAGTGTGGACTGTCTAGTTTTATTAAGAGATGCTTACATCAAAGCCAAATATTCCCAAGGGTGGCTATTCATTAAACAATTCTAGTTCGTTTCCATTAAGGTTTTTCATTCATGTCTTTATTTAAGCCCACTTGTATGCTTACATGTGCTTATAAAGAAGATAATCATCAATGCACAAGGATCTAAATAAATTCTACTTAATTTTATGTCATAAAGAACAAAAGTAGAAATAGTACCCTTTGGTCACTTGAACTACATACCATACAAAGTACAATACGATTTGTGCTACGTGCAAGTATAACAATTTATACACACAGTGTATCTAAGAACACCATGAAAACCAACGAGAGTACATGAAAATTGCTACTCCTACCTTTTTCCCGAGAAAATATGTACCTTCAAGCATCAAGCTCTAAAAAGCGGAATATTATAATGTCACGAACTTACATTACCACTCTCCTAACTATGTACATTGTAGGTACAATAGGGTAGGTATGTTGTAGGTAGCGTCATTGGTTCTTTAACGTGTCCTGCGACAAGAAGTGCTCTTCTGGTCGCTCATTGCGAAAAACGGGATCGTAATTGCGATGGTAATATTGTTCTAAGTGCCTTGAGGGATGGAAATGAAAATAAATTAAAGGGAAAATAGAGTTTAAAAAAAAAAAAAAAAAAAAAACTGGAATGCTGGCAACACTGCCAATGTTGTCTACGGACTTTCATTCTGCTAGAAAAAGACCTTTTGTTATTGAAAAAAATTACTACAAAACTTTTGATTGTAATTAGTTTCTACTCCTCAGGGCTTCTTTAGCTATATATGTATTCCTCTTCTTAGTAAATATGTATCTATCTACAGCTTCCAATCTACCTAGCAGTTGAGTAATTTCAATGACACTTTCCATTGCTGATTTTACTTTTGCACCAGAAGATGTCAGTGGTAGCTGGTAGGTATATTGGTTCAGACGGTAATTGTCGCATAAAACCAAAACTCTTCCAACCGAAAAATATGTAAACTTCTCCCTTAAAATGAAAACTTCGTTCAGCGAACAAAAAAAAGGAAAAACATCTTCCTACATATTTTAGTTTTGCCCCAAGCTAATCCTATTTAGCATTCGTCAGATGCAGAAATCTCAATTTACAAACGTTGTATAGGTGCAAATTGGATGCTATATTGAAGAATCGATTCCGGTTTGCTGTCAGTTGGAATAAGGTTCTGAATTTGGACAGAAGTGCAAATCGAACCTTTCCTTTTTTTTATCTCCCTTCGTTTTTCGTCTATGGCTGCCATTGCTTGGTTCTGGTCGTGGGTCTTGCAGTGTAGTCGAAAGCGATTGTAAATTTGGTGATGGGAGTTCTGAAAAACTTGTTATTGCATCATTGGTTGTTGCGTGATTCAAAAATTGTTCTCATGTTCGAATGGAGTTGAATAATACAAATTAAACTCGTTTTATGTTACGATGAATATTTTTGTAGGTATCTGGGGAACTATTTTGAAATGCAATTGATATAAAATAATTTAAAATCTGCAGAGGCTACTTTAATCTGTGATACAGTAGTCTCTCGATAATGTGAACTAATTAAAACAAGGCGTTTTCGGATTCTAGAGGGATTCACATTACTGGAACTTTTTTTCAGTGCTTTAAACAATAAAATTTACCTACAGAACTGGCAGGAGACACTCTCTTGACCGCAGCTACATTCAAAATCTTGAAATATGTCTAGACAAATAAAATTTTTAATACCGCACGCAAAGCTAACAAAAGAAAAAAAGAAAAATATAAAAAATGTACCAAAGAAATTCACATTTTAGAGTCCGAAAATTTTGAAAGTTCACATTATAGAGATGACAATGTTAAGTTTTGGCGATTCACATTTTAGAGAAATTCACATTATCGGTTATTCACATTATCGAGGGACTACTGTACTACAACCTAAGTGCATTTATGATTAACACCTATACCAGACAACATATAGCGGCTCTAAGTACGTGCCTGGACAGCAAGAAAACCATTAACGGTTGTACCCACTATCTCTGTTGCTTTATCGGACTGGTTACTGGTCCAGGACTCTACACTTAAATTGAAGTAATTCTTTGAAAGCAAGTCTACAATTTTCCATGTAACACAAACACAAAATAAGACACATCACCCACCGCCACCAGCAGAGAAGAAAGTTACAAATGAAACTTGAAGAATATTGCAATACAAAAGGCGATGTTGGTGCTATATGTTTTTTATGCTATAGGTAAGTACGTCAACATCATCCTTCTTCCTCGAATGGTAATTTCTTCGCCTTAGAGTTTTTTTTTTTTTTTTTTTTGTAATTTCAACAAGAATTCTCTGTTTTATTGCAACAAAAGTTGCAACTTACAAGACAAGAAAATAAAGTTTTGGTTTCTTTTTCAAAGATTGCAGATTTCAATTTATCAAACTGCATGAATAAAAAGGTATCTAGATAGGTAATCTAGATTTTATTTTTCTCTGAGCAATTTCTGTGAACAACTTTACTGCCTCATTTAAATCTTATACTAAATTGGGGAAGGAGGAAAAAGTTTCAAAGGGCTATAGAAGAAAGTATTAGGAAGTTAATCGATTAGTGTTGGATTGTTTTTTGAAGAATGTTTAAGGTTTATCTGCATTTCCTTAAATTTTAGCATTTGAAAATACGTAATGTTCTCAAAAAGTATTTTTTATAAATATACTAGCCAACCGGACAGACGTTGGTCTGTCTTAGCTTTGGACCGGAATAAATAATACAAACAAATTATTTCATAAACATAGTCTTTATTGTAATGCTTTTTAATGCACAAACAAAAAATGTAAGAACAAAATTGGGAAACACACCTGAAGTTTCCCTACTTCTAGAGGATTTACCACCAGGTAAAAAAGGAAACAACCAAATTTTTATACTTCCATTTTTTGGGACCTTATAATCTATTACATGCCGATATTAAAAGAGAGAGAGGTGAAAAAATCCTCTTAATTAATCTTTGCCTGTTTTTAGTACACATAACATTAAAGACTTTTTAAAATAAATAATACAAAATAAGAATCATCAGAGTCACTGTGGCGTATACGTACTTTTTTATCAGTATATATTTTAGTTAGTTTTCAAAATCTGTACATCACAGCTTCACGGCTCATTTTGGATTGCAATCCCGTCTTAAGTAACAAAAGTCCTTATGTGAGTTAAGTCAAGGTTTGTTGTTTAAAAGAAAATCTAAAATCGATTGCGAATTTTGTCCCACTAAAATTTTACTTCCTTCGCCAAAAATATTTGTTGCGTCTTTTGATCATTGTTGACTAATGTAAAGTTTAGTGAGTTGGTCAAATTCGTGGCACAATTTTTATATATTAAGTTTTTCTTAGTGCCATAAATACCTGTATGAAAAGCTACATACACTGGACGTCCAGTAGAACGAACGGAAGATAAAATGTTTAGCCAATTCGTTTTATCGAAAGATTCGGTACATCGAAACCAGTTTTTGGGACATTAAAACACATTTAGTCAGCGTAACGTTTAAAAAAACACTCACAAGACGTGTAATCAAAAAAAAACTCCAACCTATTTCATGTACCGTTTTGTTGTGCAGAAAACATCAAACGCAGAATGCTTTTCGCCCAGGCACGACAGTTGTTTGTTTAGCCAATTCGTTTTATCGAAAGATTCGGTACATCGAAACCAGTTTTAGAGACATTAAAACACATTTAGTCAGCGTAACGTTTAAAAAAAACACTCACAAGACGTGTAATCAAAAAAAACTCCAACCTATTTCATGTACCGTTTTGTTGTGCAGAAAACATCAAACGCAGAATGCGTTTCGCCCAGGCACGACAGTTAAGCTGATCAGTTAGATGCTGTTAGAGTTTTCTTCTAAGACGCAATATTTTGGACTAAAGGTCACAAAAATCTTTAAATTGAATTTCATTCAATACAGTTCACTTAAACAAAAAACAAAAATATTTTTTTTTATTTATTTAAAAAGCTCAGGAAATAGACATTAAGATTATTTTAACTTAAACAGCACTATTTTTTTTTTTCTCCCAGTGAACACATTCCGTTTAATGTAACTAATAAAAGACATAATTGATTCTTGAGCTTCAGAGTTTTCAATGCCATCAATATCAATAAGAACAAAAAAAACTCAAACAAAATTTACCCCATTGTAATTAATCGGACAAAAAAAAAGTTTCTATTTGATACAGAAACACAAACTGTATAGCGTAAATAATTTTTCTGTAATTTATCAAAGCAACAACCGGGCCAAAGCAAATAATGAGCGCATCACCGCACCGCCACCAATTCTACCACCAATTCAGCTTAAGGGCATTTATCCTGTCACATTTTAACTTCCTTGTTTCTTCCGTGTCGCTTTTTGGGGTTCTTGTTATTCTTTTCTCTTTGGTATACTTTTCTACAATAACAGCTATACAATGATGTTTTTTTTTAGTGTTTCACCCACTTCAATTTTGTCTCCTAACAGTTCTCCTTCATTGGGCTTTATAATTTGTTTTTATTTTTTTGCTTTCCTTTAGTTTGTTTCTAAGGACAAGGATTAATTAGATATTTTTTGTGCTTCATTCTTGGAATCTGTTGTTTGCTATTTTATTATCGTAAAAAATTGAAATGAACACAGATCCGAAAGCAGGAAGACAATTCGGAAAATAAAAGCAACGAAATACATCGGAAGCTTACGACCCAAACAGAACTAGATCCAATGTAGGGAAATGTTTCATTCATATTGACGTATGTATTAACTATACGACTTATGTACATATGTATAGTGTTTCCAGCCTTACTTTCAAAGTTTTGGATTGCTATAGTACTCGATGGTAAACTGCTTTGATTTCATCAAAATGAGGATTGTGCCGAGATTTAGCTATTTCAGCGAGTGAAGTGAGATGACTCGCCTTACTCGCCGACTCATCTCACTTCACTCGCAAAAGTGATTTAGCTATTAAAGTGAAATGAGTAATTTCGAATTTAGTTTCGAACACATGAAATGTCATAACCAAAGACTATATTTTATTTTGTTGTCTTTGGTTTGTTTTCTTTTTGTGATTTGAGGTTTCAATTTTATTAAATTTAACAAAAATAGTGTATCATAGCAATTAAATAGACAAATTGAAAAATAAAATAAAATAAAATAGGAAAACTAAACTAAATAAATGTGTGATTTTAGTGTAAAGTGTCTTCTAAATCTTTTTCCAATGTTTTTTAATTGGAACTTCCTAGTATGTCGATGAGGTTCTCATTTCGATGAATTGAAATGAACAAAAATATAAACAACAAATTAAAAAAATGTTCATGAAGTATTTTGTACTAAATGTGTATATTTATATAAAAATAAATCTAGTGCATACATATATTCACAAACGTGCGTAGGATGTGTAACAATTCCTTTAGAAAAGAACAAATACTAATGCAAAAGTATAAATTTACCAACACATACATCAAGTCACCGCTGAAATATCCGGCGAGTAATCTGACATTTCATTTCACTCGCTCACTTACTCACTTTTGCTAGTTAAATCGATTTTCAGTGAAAAGTGACTCATCTCACTCACTCGCTGCGGTTTCGAATTAGCTAAATCTCGGCATTGGTATGGCAATGGAACCTTTCTGAATATACATATGTGTGTACATTCATCTATATAATATGGAAATATTCAAGTATTGTATACCTTGGATTTGGGCTGGGCAGAACTGCCTTGAGACAAATAAAATTCACACTATATTCACCATGAGAGGTGGGGGAGCTGTGGTTGTGTTAGATTGATGGCGAAAGTTATTGTCTTATTTTTAAGGATGAAGACGATGAGGACGTTTGAGATCGACTTTTGGGTACTAGACAATTTAAATTGTTTATGTATGCAAAGAAGAAAAGATTGTGAATGTATAGGTAGGTAGATCTAAAGCATTTAATTAAAGAGAGAGGGTGGAGATGGACTTTTCATGAAAGAATCTTTAAAAAAAAAAGAATTTTAAGTGTAAATTAATTTTATAACTCTTTGAAGAGACACACCTTCTTATAATAGCTATTTAACCAAAGAAACATGATCTGAATCAGTTAAACATTGTTTTATCCTCTCTTCTACCTCTTCTGAGAATATAATGTTAATTAATATTTAAATTCAGTATTATTGTAAAATGACATGCCAATATAATACACAAAATCATTCGAACTAAATAATCTTGTTTATGGTGTTTTAATTGAACTTTAAAAAATAAAGTGGGTTTAAGGCGCCCAAAATTGACAAAAAGACTTTAAAATAAATGGACGCAGTTTTGAAAAGAAGCCATCTTCTTTCTTGGATTTTAATGAGAAATTTAATAAATTTAACTGAAAAGTCTAATCCCTTGCTGCTTAACCCCATTATAATTAATTACAATACATCTTGCCACACTCTGTTTTAATATAGATATCTCCTTTGACACCTAGATCATTGCTTTTTATAGTTTACGTTACTCTTATTAAATTACCTATATACTACCTAGTGTGCAAGGCAGAGCACTAATCTCTTAAGGGTTACTTTTAACTCCGGTGAGCTAACAAAAATAAGAATCTACAGCCTTTCATCTTTTTCCAAACATTGTACACAATGTCACGTAACAATTTACGGCCCATTGGCGGTTACAATTTGCAATCACGTTCAAATATCCTTTTCAATGCAGAGACCTCAGTCTTCTTCCATTTCTGTCTCTTTTTTATTGTATACTGGATGTTGTATAACATCCGCAATAGCATTTCTACACTTCTGGGCGAAGAAGAAAATACTCTCTTCATGTACGTGTTCTATTATTCCACTCTGAACGGATATTGTTTTTGCTAATGTTTAAGTTTCTAATTAGATCCTAGGGACAGCCGATGGGGGTAGCGACGGTGTCGACTTCGGCGCTGGACCCATACTGATTCAAAATTGAATGTGTTAAAAATTATTGTCGAAGTCTCTTGTGACTGGAATTAAAATGCAAAAGTATTTCTTAAGTGAATAGTGAATTGATGAAATTAATCAAAGATCAAAAATAATTCTTTCACCAGAAAGTGAAACAAACCCTAATTTTCTTTGAACAATAACTAATCTATTCCTACTGAAAACAGAAAAAAGAATAGGATATAAATGTGATTCTTGGAGCAACAGAATCAATTCTTTATATGAACTTGAACTCACTGGGGAACATCCAAACACGTTTTCGAACCAAATAAAAGATGTTGAAATAAGCAAAAAAGGGTACATATAACACAGGTTGTACGTGCTTTTATTTTTGGCGCACAACCGAAATCAATAAAAAGTACCTACTTAGTATAGATACTCATTTATAGTTAAGGGCATTGAATCGGGTATATGTATTATTATTTGCAAATTTAATTTTTAATATAATTGCAGTAAAGTAAGTACTGTTGGTTAAAATTAAGTTTAATTTATTTGGATTTAAATATGAATGTCATGATGACGTGGAGAAGAAGTTAAATCCATTCTAAGTGAATCAAAAAAAAAATATTTGAAAAATTAGATAGCATCAACTTTAAAATCCCAATATCACGTACGGGGAAATGTTCAGAAGAAAAAAAATGAAAGACAATTAATCGAACACCGAAACAATCAAAACAGCTATCAGTTACATCCGCCAACAATTTTTCCTCCATTATTTTATCGAACCAAAAGTATGTATTCTTTCCTAACTGAAAGCTTACATACATACAATCATTTCTCCAAATCCGAATTTCGCTGCTCCCACAGCACAGCACTACTCCAAAAACATGATGATTCCCAGCGTAAATAAATCGCCTATGCTTCGAAAGATCATCACGAAGTATAGTCCTTAGTTTAGGAAATGAAAAAAAAAAAGAATGCGAATAGCGAAAATGAAAGAAATCGAAAAAGATACAAATGGTAATTTGTTTTCGTCCATTTTACTTTACGTAGATATCTGTCCTGACAAGTGGGAAAAAAAGAAGATTCTGACACAATTGAGTACCGAGTAGAGCAACTTAATCCCTTTACTCCTCTCTTTTCCACCCATTGATATGGGAATTTGAATTAACCCATTTTATTCAGAATAACGTTTGATAATAAACATCAGGACCTTCGGTACTCATCTTTAATTTAGTAAAACAACAATGCAAGTGTGGGATGCTAGAAGATGGTTTTGTATATTTGGGTAGGTAAAGATTGGTGTGACTCCTTTCGCTGCTTAATAGCAGTCAACATTTAGCCCTCTTCGTCTTCTTCGGAGGGTATGGATAAGGAGGCGAAATCAAGTTAGATGGATCGATGGAGCTTGTTTGGAGGATTTATAATATATCCTTCTTATAGGGGTAAATTATTCATGCATACCTGCGTGGAGGGTTGTCTGCATTTTATATGTTCACATTTTTTTTATTTTAATCCCAGAGCATCAGTGATAATATGCGTAGTTGTTTTACTCAAAGGATATAACACACACATATATGTATATAATGTGATGTGATGTTGTGGAGCTAGTAACAGGGGTGGATTAAGACATCTTTATGTGGATATGCCTTTCGGCTATTAAAAAACTCTTAAAGTCTTGATAAGAAATTTTACACTTCTCTTTGGTTTTACAAAGGTTTCTAGGAAAAAAATTACCTACGCACTCAAAGTGGAGCAACAGTTGGATGTGGACCGGAGCGTCAATATGTTTTTATATTGGTATAGAATTAAACTTATTCCAAACCAAGTTTGATAAATGATAAAGGTTCTAAAACTTAACCTGCTTTCATTGATGCTTATTTAATCCGGCACTGCTTGGTTGAGGTTGACAATTCTTCTGTTAAAAAAGTGAAAGTAGGAAAAGGAATGCCCATTTAATATAAAGCAACCACAAATTATTAGGATAGGCAACATATGAAAGAAGCATGAGATATAGGGAGTAGGGGATTTTACTTCATAGAAGGACTAAGCTTTTTCTGTTTATGGCAAGTTCATATCTACATACATATTCATTCAGAATATTCTATAGAATTTAATAAATTAATATACCTATGGTAAAATAGGATCATCTGCGTTTCAAGTAAGAATGTATATTTTCTATATGTTGATTTTTTATATAAGCTCTTCGAATAAAAAGATAATGAAAACAAAATCAAAGAAAAATAAAATTTTAATGAATTTGCTAGACTTTGCTTTAAGATTTTTTTTTTCGGTCAAAGTGTTTCAAAGTATGGTATTTTGTTCAAATAAGCAAATCCATTTTATTTTAAACCGCTTTGAACAAAAAGACATGACTTAGCAAACGTGTTTTTATGTTCTTTGTGAAATCCAGAAAAAACATAAATGGTAAAACTTGTTCAATGAAATGAATATAATAAAAAAAATACTTTTTTTGTCTACAAGTTTAAAGCTAGGTATAGTGTTAAATTCTAATTTAGTACAAATGTTTTAACTTGCAATAAAAAGTACTTTTTACTCAGGAAATCAAGTGTCCCTTTAAGTGAGGAAAAAGTTACAATTCCTGGAAACAATAAAATCATCTCAATTATAAATAAATAAAATTACCAAACAAAATAAGCCCATTTAAAGAGTCACCAGACAATTTGCAAAAACCACATACAAATTCAATAAACCTGTAACTTCATATCCACTTTACCCAAAGCATTTATTTCACTTTTCCAAACAGTTTAGTTCAATATAAATAAAAAAAAAAAAAACTTGTTAAGGAAGCCTCTAAGAGATATCTTTTTTAATATTTTTTGATGGTTCTTCGACAAGTGACCCACAAACTACATACGAGTACATTATACATACATATATGTAGGTTGTAAGTATAGTATAAGTCCATCTGAAAGGGTATCCTTCTCCATGCCTGTCTATATACAATGCACCTACTCTCATGAACTTTCAAGCATTTCTAAAATGTTTCTTATAACATTATCCTCAAATAATGTATCTCCTTCAAAATATATGTAGATATACATACATATGTGTCTTGTTCTTCTAGAACTTTGAAAGACGGTGCAGAAGTAGTAAACGACATTACCATTATTGCATTCAAAAAGACGCAAGGAAGTTGGCGAGCTATAAAATCACTGAAGATGATTGAAGCAAAATACCTACTGACAAGCACATACACTTACATTTCCAGTTTCCTAGCTCTAGCTTCCAATACTCGTATAAAATATCTAAAAGCTGAAGGACTATGAATGAATAAATCCAATAAGAGAAAGATAGAAGAGATTCATTCCCGCTTCGACAAAATAGTGAGTATATGTACATAGTACATGCTATGGGGATGTCATGCGGAAACATTTTCGGTGATATGTCAAAAAAGGAAACATATGTTGTCAAACACTTGGCGATGGCACTTTAATTAAAGTATCTCATAAGTTTATACTCGTTTCTTATATACATACATAGATACGTATATATATAGAAATATATACATACGCCTAGGTTTCTTTAGAAACATTTTGGTAGCGTTTGAAAATTTTCCAAGGATAGATTGTGTGTACTTTGCATATGCTACTGCTAGTTTTAGTTGATACTTTTTGCTCTGAGTATTCTGTATGATTCTATTTCTATTCTAAAATATTCACAATGTGGCTATATTGAGGCGAAATGAGCAGTTGCCTTGGCTTTCCTCTTGCACATTGTCTCATCCATTCGCCTAGATGATAATGACATTACTATAATTTAAGAAGTGAAACCGGAGATTTTTAGGATGGCATATTAATATTATCAGCATGCAACGCTGTTCGAAGTGAATGTAAAGAGCTGCCAAGTTAAATCAAATTAATACATAAAACATTTTGGCATTTAATGACACTTTTTAGAAGATTTTGGATTTGTCAAATTGTTTATCTAGATCTTGGATAAGACTCTAGAAATATTATAAGGCTAAATTTGTAGAAAATATTGAGCTCGATTTACTTTGTATACATATGTATACATTATATAATATATACATATATAGGTAGGATACATATAAATTTTATTATTAAAGAAACCCTTTGACAAAACAACCGTCAATTATAATATTACTTTCACTTACTAAGCTATTTCCTTGCTAAACAAACGCAACAAATTAAGTTAATTTTCTTGCTAAGTAATAAGATTTATCTAAAAACTTTTCAAAAACAGCATCTAATATTTAAAATGGCAACCCTTAAGACCATAATTTTGTTGTTTGTTTCTACTCTAGGTTAGTACCTATACATATATAATCATTAAGAATTCATAACTATACCCGTCAATTATTTTATGCATGAACAAGTAAATTGAAGATAATTTCACTTTAAGTGTATGATGAAAATTTAAATATACCACAATTTTAGCACCTTTTTATATCCACTATGCCAAAATGTCCTTGTCCTACTGTCTTACCTGGTTTGAAGTCCTTATGATGTCCCGCACTTTCATTTCAGCAAATACTACTATACTACCACAAGCATTCCCAGCGTTTTTCCCCTTTCGTTTATTCTAATTAAAAATGAAAAGTTTAAGAGTGAATGGTATTAATTTTGCTCACAAGGACCTTTTCGCAATTTATAATTTGATGGAGACTGAATGTTAGATTTAAAAAGAAATAAAAACTAGCAAGAATAAGGAATAGAAAAATAAATCCAGAGCCAGGGTAGGTAATCCATGCAAAGAGGGAGGGGAACTCTTTTATGTAATTAAAACCAGAGAAAACTGTGACATTCTTCGGCGAGTTGTACCTGGACATCTATTTATTTGCCTAATAGTTGGCTTTGACTTGAGACTCCCTACTGGACGCTTATAAAAACGACAAGAGGGTTTTGAAAAGTGGGGGTTATTTCCTATGAAATAACTTTCAAAGTTACCCTAAGAAATTGTTCTGCATAGTTATTCTTCTCTTTTCGTATATTTACTTTAATTATTCAAATGCAAGCGAATGCTGCTCTTTTAATTGCAACTTAAAATTCAGAACATAAAATTGTGAGAATAAGGAGGATTTTAGTTTAACATAGTAGTTTGGGGTGAAAGAGCTACTTTTAATGTCAAATTGTTTATAGTTCGAAAAAAAAAAATAATACTGTGGATTTGTAAAATTTCTTTATCTGCAAGTTTGTAAAGTAAAAATTTCTATTATTTAGTGGATTTGTATTAAAAAAAAATTTGTCACAGTAGTCGCAATAAGTTTTAAATATTTTTCCTTCGAAGATTTTTACATCAATATATTTGATTTCGGAGTTCCAAAGTTGTTTTAACCAATTAGTACTCATTCTACAATAATGCCTTCTTTTATGTTGGGAGGTACTACCCGGGGATCAGTTAGGTTAAAGCAAATCAAAAATTTGTTAATCCAGAAAAAATAAGGCACTGATTAGTTTTTAGAAATAATAATTGGTTTATTTAATACTATTTATTATTCAGCATGTTGTTGTGATATATCGTAAAAAGAACCACACAACCCTTAAAAAGACCACAACAAAAAAAAATATTCATAAAATCACAGTCCATGAAATATAATGACTAAATTTCTAAATCCTTAACAGAAAAAGAATATTATCTACATTCAGAGACAACAGACGTTTCCCAACTTTCTCATTTACTTCTCATAAACGTGCATCGAGGTTCACGAAAGTTCTATGACATATTGGGTCAGTATGGAACATTGGTCAATGTCCTTCGCCCCATCAACATTTAGATCCATTGGCTTTTAGGATAATATGTGCGGTTGCCTTAAGTATAAATGTTCGTTCATTTATATTCAAGGTCATTTCATCACCCACGATACTCTTCAAGTGATATAATTTATGAGATTGTAAATTGGGGTTTACGACACCATCATTGAAAGCCGAAATAAAAAATGCTCCAGGCATCAGTAGCCATCTTCTTTTATCTTCTTCTCATATATGCGAGGAGTTTTTATTAGTTTTTTCCTTTTAAGAGTTTTAGAAATGCGAATAATTTCTTAACATAAAGCTTTTTCGTGTTGAGGTCTGGTCCGCTATTCAATAAAGAAAGAAATTTTAATCAAAGAAATTTAATTTTTAGGGTGGAAACAGTGGAAAATAAAATAAAAAAATAACTTGAAAAGGGGGCCCATGGGAGGTTTTTTTTATTGTCTTCTTGACAAAAACTAAAAGAATAAGGATAATCAATTCAGGAATCCCTTTGGGCAAATTAAAAGAATGTCCTTAAGTTGTGTATCATAAGAAAGAGCAAAAAATGTCTGTGTATATGAGAACAATGGAAGAGCGAGGTTGAAATTTGAATAAAATTATTTATAATCATTTTCAAAAATAAATGTATACCTGGGATATACATGTATATGCATTTGAAGTAAGGAACTTAAAAATAATATGATTCATTTTTGTAAATTGCTGTTAGCACAAAGATTTATTTATTTTTTTTTTTTGATTTAAAAGTTAAACTCGATTAATCAGGAAAAATGTGTTTAAGGAACACCATTTTTTATATTTGTGTAGCCATTTTATGAATTTTCTCGAAAGTGGTACATTTTGTTATTATCCTTTCGCAATTTAATATTATTTTCACTATGTATGATTTTAATTAATTTAGTAAAATCATAAAATGTTTTAACGAACCTTTCATATCTTATTGATGTAGATTTCCAAATTTCAATTTTGGTTTTCAATTTCAGTTTCAAAATATACAATAAACAATAGCGACACTTTAAATACAAAAATCTACTTTAATTTTTTTTTTCATAAACTGCAATTTTGACTCTCAATACAAATGTGCATTAAGTGAATATATAAAAAAGTGATATAAAAAATTACTAAATATCAATACTTTTACCTAGCACTAGAAAAGAGAAGTGATTTAAAAATGTTATAATTTTTTCGTTAGAGATATTCCCAATATTTAGAAGAATTTTTATCCTCTTAAATATAAATCATGGTGATGAGTAATTCATTTAACAGTACCTAAAGCCCGTAAGCAATGAAAATCATGATATGGAATCATGAATGGAATTTGTATTAACAACAAATGCAAAATGTTTGGATGTACCTTCATTCCGACAAAAAAGAACAACAAAAAAATTATGCTTAATAGCTCAGAACATGACGATAAAAATTTTGCACTTGAGACTCTGAAAAGCAAAGGGGGAGAGAGTGCAACTGGGGAAAGCCAGACGATGGGCTCATGACGAATTTAATGTGCCCCATGAAGTATACTACAAAACACTACAGAAATTACCTAAGCACACACTGTGCTTTGTCGATACCTAGTTAACAAGTCAACACTGTCTGTAGCCGCGCAGTTCAGCACCAGTCATATGTACCAGCAGAAGCTTTACGGCGAATTCACCGATCATAGTTGTGATTGTTTTGTTTACTCACAAAACCAAACGCGCCATAGCCACAACCTGTCAACAAAGGTTACTCAAGAACCAGTCTCTACTCCCATCAGCACAATTTAAGTGGATTTAGCGCATCTACGATCTTGATACAAGAAGACAAAAAATCTATTTGTATTTGTGCTGAGTGATCACAAATTGTTAATCGTGTCAGTCTTTCAAATTACTCTTACTCTTAAGTTAGTTAAGTTCGAGTCGCACTACTGATCAGTCACACTTTTCGTCTTGAATTTGTATTGTCCTATCGATTGCGCTTAACAAATGTCCAACAGCAGTATTTGTTGTAATAGTTACACGGTGAGTTGCCTTCTTCCATTCCAAAACAAAAACGGAAAAAACTCGTTCTGACACAGCATTAAACTAATCCAAAAAAAAAGTCGTGGTTTGTCGGTCGTTTGAGAAGTTTTGAATTAAACTTTGTTCGGAAATAAGTAAATATTTTGTAATAAGATCATTTTCCACCAAATATAGTTTTACCTCAAATTTGTGCAAAAAATGAATGTGTGTGATTTTGTGTATTTTTTGTGAAAAACAGGCATTCCTGAGGAAACCAAAAATAGCAGGGATCCATCAACAACCCGATTCAAGGTAAGTTATCTGTTCTCTTTAAAACTTAGATTAGATATACGATTGCTCCTTATTTGGTGTATCTTTGATCTTTTATGAAGTGTTCATCGCCAACAAAGGCAGAGCTTAAACTTTTTTTTTTACAAAGCTGCGTGTTCTCTTTGAAAAAGTGGAACTCAAGGTCAACTGTATAAGTACTATCGTTAGCCACTCACGAATTTAAAATGCTAATTTTGGCCGTTTGATTATATTTTACTAAAACATGGTAATTTTATTTTATTTATTTGAGGTTGAAATATTGTTTTAAATATTTTATGTTTGGTTGATTATATTGTACATAACTCACAAGCCAAAATATATACATATATTTTTTTCAACCATACATACATATACATGTATCTTTGTCTATGATACGTACGTACACCTGCCTTTGTACATAGTAAAGGTCTTAAAAAGGCAACCTGGATTGTGCGACACTGTCTAGTACATACAAATCCTGGTAGTCAAAATTTACATATTATCCTTAAATATTTGCCTTATTAAAAAAAAATTAAAATTCAAAAGCTTAGTCCACAAGGTGAATGGAAATCCCGAGAAGAAAGAAAATCTGCTTAAATGGGATTAAGAAATGATGCTTTGTCATTTGTACACTTTTTTTTTTTAAATCATTCACATATTTGAATCCATTTGAACTGTTGGAGCAAATATGTTCATGTTCTTAACTATCATTCTTATCTTCTATCCTATTTTATAGATTCTGTAATCTTCTGTAAATTTAATGATGGTTTCAAGACAGCTTGGTTTTATCTTGATTCCACACTTCGCGCAATTAAGTATTCCCCTTTCACAATAAGTACAACTCCTAGAAGCAAATCCCTTTTTTCAGGCGCACGTAAAAAGAAAAATCTCAATTATTAACTCAAGGCAATTTCGAGTAACTGCAATCAAAACGTTGTCGTATAATCTTCATTCTTTAAACAAAATCTCAAGTATGCCACATTTTTAAAGGGCTCTTAAATTTCCCACTCAAACCAAAAGGCCAAGAAAAACGCTATCACATTTCCAGCTTGTTTAATCAATCATACATTAAAAGCTCTGATTCCCGCAGACAGTTTTTCCTGCCACGTCAACGTCGGCACACTATATACCTGCCATAATGGGATCAAGCCAAAACCACTGGCACCACAAGCTGCCTTTTATTACCCTTCAAGTATTCGCTTGCTCAAAGGAAAAAACCCCTAAGCGGCTTTACCCACTTAATGCTATCATCTCCTATTACATCCTTTCTTGTTTTATATATCCTCTCCGGTATCTGCTCACTTATCGTCTTTTCCGTTCGTTTGTAACCTTCCTATGACGATGACGAGTAATTCTTAAATCCACGCTCACACTGTTCGGATTCGCAATTTAATGGTTTCGCTAACATTTTCACTTACACATCTTTCATCCTGTTTCCTACAAATAATATAAAACTCTTCATTTTTGCACTAAAATCAATCGGAGTAGGTATATCCGGATTTGTTGTTGAGAAAACATCTTTACATTTATATATATTGTTATTTCGGTGCTTTGAATCGCTTGGGGTGTAGCGGTGTAGCAGTGTAGCTGAGGCAACCGCATAACAAAAAGTCGTTTATAGTTTAATGGCTTTAAATTTTGCATCGAACTGAAATAGTAGGTTTACCATTCCAAATCCTTGTTCTAGGTATTCCTTGTCTTTCAATTACTAGCTCATCCTTTTCAACCCTTCTTATTCGAATTTATTTCGATTTCGATTCTATACTAAACACAAAGGCTTCACAGTAAAGGCTTTGTACGAGTATACACTTTGGGGCGGTTCGTTTGCGGCAAAGAAACGCTTTGCTTTGTATGAAACGAGCCAACTCTGCTCTCGCACATTTATAAGGATATTTAAGCTTTTCTGCCAAATCGAAACGGAAGTTTAGACAACAACAGGTTATTCATTCATCCATAGGATGAACACATGTACTCCCAGTGAAACACAAAACAATTTCCATTTTGAGCTAAATGTTTATTTTCATCCTTAATTGAGCACAGCACAGCGAAAGGATGATGGAATTTTGATTGTTTTACTGGCCTAGCCGTTTGAGATGCGATTTTTTTGTTTTTCTGTACACTTCAAAGAAGTTATACTACCTTCTTCTTTTAAGTTTTTTTTTTAGGAGTTCAATGATTTCAAGGTTTGAATGGTTTTGAACGATTTCGAACAAATTTTCAACAAATTCTTTGAAGAGTTCTGCTGGTATTTCTTTTATGCAAGATTATCTCCTGTTTTTTACTAGTTTCTCCTTTTGTTAAAGAATTTCAATTTTAATTCGAATTTTTCGTATCTAGAACCAATTTAATTAAATATATTAATTTAAAATATAATAATTTAATTTAAAATATATTATCAGCAGAAATCCTATGTCTTAAAATAAATCATAGTAATATTATATTTATTATGACTTAAACTACACAGGTATGGATGCAGGTAAGATGAACATTATATTTCTATCTATACTATTATATAAAAGAGTAACTTTTTTTGGTTGTCAGTAGTGCTTAATGTATGCACTAAACTCACAAACAAACAAAAAAACTCTTTTAAAAAATAGATATAATACAAATTTCACTTATCTGGTATGCTATAGGATACAGCAGAAAAGAAAATTTTTGTTAAATACCGAATAATAAACAAATTAAAAACTTACCACAAAAAAAATCGTATGGAAATTTTCTAAAATCAAGCATGTAGGTATTTTCCTTGAAAAATTCTGCTTTATAGATTTTCAACTCACATTTACTTCAAGCTCAATTATTTATAAGGAGGAGTTGTTTTGCCATGGAAAATTGCCTTTTGTGGCATGTGGATTTGACGATAAATCGTCAAATTCCATATTTTTGGTCTTGGTGGGCTGATTCCTGGAATCGGCTCAAAAAAGAGTTGTTTTTTTTTTTTAGGTAGGGTAGTATTTTTGTTTTTTCTTTTTTTATTTTTAGGGAACATTTTTGGTGAAAACTAAGTGGTGGGTAGTAAAAAATCTTCATCGAAAAAAAAAAAAAAACGATTCAAGCCATGTGCAGTAAATGTGCCTTGGTAGGTGGGAGCGAGAAGTGAGTTTTGATTTCACCGGCGACGAATTGTGTTAATGTTTTTGTGTAATAGGGAAAAGTTCAAATAAAAAAAAAAAAAAAACATCAACGGTAGGGATTTTCTCTTTAGTAAGAAATAGTGGTATGTGAGAGGTAGGTATAATATTTGCAGCAAAAATAAATGTTTACTACTGAAATTGTTTGGTTTGGTGGTGGGTGTTTGCTGGATATGGTAAATGGAAACGAACTATAGGCAAGGGCGTGCACAAGGAGGGGTAATGCACAAGGAGGGGTAATGGGCATTTAATGCACCCCTAATAAAAATTATTTTTAATTTTTTTTTCTGAGTAAATTAAACAATCAAGGGCGCACGTAAATAGGTAGGTACCTACTTTATTTAGTGGTAAAATTTTTTTGATGTTGATAAGTGATGCGTGGGGTGGTAAGAAATGTATTCCGGTTTTTTGGCACGGAATTATTCTTTATAGACGGCAATAACCCTTGCTGGGAAAAAATGCTTTGAATATGGTAGGTATATGGTAGAGAAGAAGAAAAAATTTAACATTTCATTGATAAATTATTAATTTCTTTATCAAGTGGTTACTAACAAAATTCACGGTCGTTCGCTCCTTAGGGGGTAATGGTAGGTATAACATAACATACAAATAGTCTGATTTTCAAAGTTGTCTTAAAATTACACTATAGGCAGGCAGGTAGGTAGGTACATAATTAGGTTCATTACATTTTTATTCAAATGCAAGCCCACACAACCCACACGCATAATTTTAGGAAAATAATTGTCAACGTTACCTGACAAAAAAAACGTCAATGTTACCTGACAAGTAACATGGATGGTGTGTAGGGCTCTTTAAGCTGAACATTTTTCGAGTGCTGATTTTAAATCATCTTTTTGGTCGATATTTGGTTGTCATAAGGTTTTACTAAAGAAGACCCGGGCAACGCCGGGTTTTATCGGCTAGTAAATATATAAAGATATAGCAGTGGCGTGATGGTTAGTGGCATGGACTTTCATGCCGGAGGTCTAGCTTCGATCCCCAGCCACCTACTCGTAAAAATTTAAAAAAATAACGGCTACTGCCTCTTGCGAAGAATTGACAGAAACTCCAAGAAACTCATAGAAAAGTGTCCCTCACATTAGCCGTTCGGCTTCTGCTATAAACTGTAGGTCCCCGTTCCATTCTTGCAGACACACACACAGAATGGTTGAGAGTTATGTCACTAGGTCAGGCCCTAGTTCTTCATGAGCTGTTGTGCCATCAAATTTATATATTTTTTTTATAAAGATATACATATATATATGTATGCATATCTTTATACCTACATCAAATCGGTATTTAATTTCTTGGCTTACTCCACAATTCAATATCACATTGCAATCGTTTTTATTTTTACTTAAATTCGCCATAATTATCGAATTTAATACAGAATCCGCTATTTGAAATCAATCGTGTTATTGAGGTACTTACTTACAGATATGTAAAAATATATTTTTCTAGTAGATAGTAATCAGTTCTCCCATTTAATCATTCTCATTACATTATTTGATAATTTAATAATTTGAAATTATTAAAATTATCAGCATTCGAAGGCTTTTTTCCAAACAAAATACACATATTAATTTAGGTAAACCTTTACCACAATGCATTTAAATAATCGGTTTAATTTTTAATACCTGTAATTTACGGATTTTTTGTAATCTACATCTACAAAATGTAGATATACATACATTACATATGTACAATGTAGGTACGTGCATACATAAATTGGGTTTCTTTTTAGTTTTCAATTGCGTTATTAAATTAAATATGAAAATACCTAACACTTTAGCAGCCATCGCTTGGCGTTGCTCTTTAAATAAGTTAATATTAAAAATGTAAGCTACCTGAGAAAATGGTTTTAGAAATAAATAAATCTGATATAGCTTCGGCTTTATTTTCTTTTTATAAGTATTATGTTGAACTTGGTTTCGAATAATTAAAAATGAAATTAAATCCACTTAAAAATAAAATTATATAAATTAACGATGCTAATGATTTCTTACTAAAAATATATTATCTAGTTGTATACCTACTCCTACATACATATACCAATGCATATGTACATATGAAGGTATTAACAAAACGAAGCACAGAAGCACCTATATGAACTACCCTCCGCTTTTAATTTCACATATAGTGTGTATTTATGTGCATATAAATATGATTTTATTTTTGGATTCAGATCCAATTTACATAAACCTCCCGACGATGAAAAAAATAACATAACCTTGATCCTCTTACGTTCTGAATTGTGCCTACTGCTGCTTCCAAAAAAAAAAAATAAATCGAATTAAAATGCTCCACAAACCAATTCCAGGCCAAAATCGTTACGTTAATTACTCACAGATAGCAGGCAGGCAGCAGGTACTGCGAGTTTCTCAGCATAAATGTGTTTTGGTATTTTCACAGAATTTGTGCGATGTGTGTTGTGGGTTCAGATGGAAATAACGCACGCAAAGAATTTAGGTTCGTTTTAAAATGCAAAAAAAAAAAAATAATAATAAATTGTTTGCTATGGAAAAATGCGCTAGAAAAAAATCATCTGGGAATGCATTTTATGCTTGCCATATGTTTTGCAAAATTGTTGAATAGACAAATAATGTTGGCGTGGTTCTATGGTATTTGCCTACGGTTATAGAAGTCAGCAAAATCCAAGTAAATAACCATCAGAACCGTCAAGGCCCTTAACCTAGGCTACAGGAAGTAAACAAAACCATGAGTAAGTATATATCTTGTTCAAATATTTGAGCTAGTTAGCCTTCATATAAACATTAATATAACTGAGAAGCGCTGAAGTGGATAGAAACATCGGCTTTTCATAAATATTATGTGTCACTATAGTTTTTTGGTCAAACATTGTACGATATCATAGATCAAGAGACAAAATTACTTCTCATATACCTATGTTTTTTTTTAAGAATTTTTAAATCATTTAAACAAAATTTTATTAAATATATGACAACCTTCCTAACTAAGAGATTTGATAATAGGTTCATATGTACTCTCCGTTAACTTTCTTTGTGGTTTTTTTAATACATATGTAGTAGGTAACTCCCGAAATCAATTTATCAACGTGTAGGTACCAAGCAGTGGTCTATAAAATATAAATTTTTGATAAAATCAATTTGTTTTTATTTGTTTAAATTTGTTTGTATAGGTATGCACTATGCACACATTATTATGTATGTATATATGCCAATAGTTCTGTCCATTCTATTTACTAGTTTATCGACCCAACGCAACGGTTAAATGAATAAATCGAAAGATTTATTACCTTTACAATGGAAAAAACTATAGTATATTTGTTTTTGAAATAATTAGATGTATTAATGCATGGAAAACTCCAGGAACAATAACACTGAACTAAGCAACAGTTTAAATTTGAACTTGCGGTGTCAAGACAAAGTTTCCACTGACACTATAATTATAAACATATCTTTTGATAGGCATGCCATTTAGCAAGGTAATTTCTATCAATTGACAAACTTAATAGTCAAGCAAATCAAACACACAGACAGTATCTGTCTGACAAAACAAAAATATTCCAAACGAGTTTTCACAATATACCTAAATAGGTATGTATGTACAACAGTACATCTGAGTATGTATCTTGTATAATGGTGAATCATGAAGAGAAAGATGACTGACATTGTTTAGTGATTTGTTGAATCTCAAATTTAATTTGCTAACTAACTTGTGGTATCTATCTTCTAATAGATACACATTTAAACCCAACAAAAATGGTATACCTGCCTACATTAAAGCTTAAAGGTCGTGGCATTGAACTATTTAAAATCATTTAATTTAATTCAGATATTGATCTAAATGTGCAATAAATTTCTTAATTCAGAAGAAATACATGTTTTTTCTTGTTACTTCTCTTTTCACAAGAAATGTTTTCATTATTTTAGAGCACTTTAAGTAATTAGGTAATTTGCAAAGTGGAATGAGAAATTAAAAAAAAATATCTTTTGTTGTAGGGGAAGGTGTTTTTTACAAAAAAAAAAAATGGGTAAATTATTTTTTTTGGGTTTTTTCTAAAGTTGCCATGAACAGGTTAAGGTTTGTGTTATATATTTTTGTCTGTTAACTGATAGACATTTGTATCTTCGTTGATAATGTGACATCATCCGGCGTCTTTAAACGTTTTAACTTAAGTGATACTCTGCGGGTTCCCTTAAAACGTACCATAATCAAAAAAGTTCATCTGCCTTTCACAAAATTAAGTCACGCAAATGATGAATGGATAAATGGTTGGATGGACATGTGAGGTTAGATCATTATTCTTTTCTTTTGTTATTGCATTTTTCTTTTAACTGTACGTATTTAAAGAAGGAGGTAAAAAAAAGAAAAATATATGTTTATATCTCGACAGAATCATGACGGACGTAGAGATAAGATAAATTATTGAGAGAGCATTAAACACCGATTACCTTAAGCATTCTTATCCCGAAATTATGACTAAGCATATGTTTTGTGATTATTTTCCAGAACAATCTTACCATCAGGGGAAGTTAAAAGGTCAACGCCCAATAATCTATCATCAGAGAATACATATGTTTCGTGTGTCAAAAGTACTAACTAAAAGACTGTCCCAAAGCTATAAATTTACTATAGGGACAATATAAATATATATATGATGCCAATAGCAAAAAGGCTTTAAAAAAAATATATTCGATTATCCCAAAAATTCATCATTTTAATTAATGTACACCACCTTATTCATAAAATTAAAATGATAAATCAGTTTATATACAACGTAATGAAATTTCCTAGCACGCTATTCGACAACTTAAATTATGAAAAACAATCATCACGGAAAGGTGTTTAAATTGTTTTTGTCAAATTATCCAGTTGGTATCACAAAAACATAAAAAATTATGTGAAAACAGATTAATGAATTTTTTTTTTAATTTAAATTCCAGCTATAAGTACTTACATATGTATGTATTTTGTTGAAGTGATATAATAAACCTTAGATCATGTAACAAAAAAAAAAAATCATAATAATGAGTTGGTGACAGTGAACTCTGCACATTTTTTGTTTAACTAAGATGGTAACTGACCGAAACCCTTCTAAGGATTTATTTTTTTTTATTTAGATTTCTTTAATTCGTAGTATGTGTATTTTTCAGCGTACGTGAAGTACACAGTACAGAGCATTATTTTAGTTTAAATTTTTTCTTCCTATCTTTTTTTTTTCTCATTCAAAATTGTCGTATTCCCCACTTAAAAACTAACAGCTTTATTTATTAGTTTTCACTAATACTCGTATCAACCTCGAAATAGTTACTCTGTCTTTACGCCACGTCAAACAAATTCTTATTTATAAAATATATTATCAAACAAATGATCAATCTAAAACTCTGGTTATTATAAACGTTAACAAACTCCAGCTGATTTCCACAATTATTTATTTTTTCATAAGAAAAAAGAATCAAAAGAGTTAATAAAAACATCTACCGTAAGGTTGTTTTTTCGAGGGATAAGAAAATTGCAAGAAAACCCCTTTAAAAACTGGTACGATGCTAATACATTTAACGGACCCCCTTTCGTCAATGAACCAGTTATTGGGAGGGGTTTTTCAAGGTATCTAATAGTTCAACAGTTTTCCCGTCGAATTAGAAAAAAAAAAACCTTTTTTATTTCTAAGGATAAATTGAACATTATACAAATTATACAAAAGAACCAATGAGGTGGACTTTGGATATATAGAAAGAGTGTGAAATTCGGCGTCGAGAAGATTTTTTGAATATATTATTTTTACTATTATTTTTGAACTGACTTATTACTCCTTCTCCGCCAAGATGGCTTTCCGTTCCCAGTACACATAGGTGGGGCGCGGGGTGCATTTATGACGTGGTCCTATGTTTTCTGATACATACTACATACATATACATATGTTGCAACTAACGATACCCCTCGCATCATCGACCTTTTTTTCTGCATCACTCTTACAAACTTTATTTGCATGCGAAAAAACTTTGTTGTTCATCTTTGTTGTTATCTACAATTTATACCCATTCCATCGACATTCTGCTAAACATTCGCGTGAAAGTTTGTATTCTGCTATCCGTCGGAGGGAAATAATTAATCCCAATTCTGTATAAATATCGATAAAAACAGAATTTTAACAATTAGATTCTTTTAAGAACTATGAAACTAAATATCAGTTACGATTTGCACTCTAAAGACTGAAGATTTTAAAAAATAATTTAAGGCAAATTGAATGAAACTTTCACGTGAATCGAAAGTTTCGATCGGATCGAATAGCAGAATAAGACTGCATGTCATTTTTAAAGTCGACGCTGTTTTTTTGGGCATTCTCCTTTGTAAAATAAATAAAATCGTTGGTTTTTAAACATAAGAGCATGTGTTCGTGTTCTTTACTTCCAATTATGTATAATCAATTAGGTAGGCCAAATATTTGTGTTTATATGTATATAAGCAACCCAAATATCTAAAGCTATGAAGTTACAGAACTATCAACAAAATCCAAACAAATATCCACACTTTCCACCGCTCGTTAATATAAACTCTCGCTTTATTGCACATGCAGGTCTCAGAGACTATATAACATAACATAACACCAATGCTGATGATGCAAAAACCAAAAAGTATAGAATGTAGCAAAATATTGTTTCTGCCATAGTCTGGTTATAGTGTTATTTTATTTATTTATAGTTTATCTAGCTGCAACAATATTCTTGCAATATTCCACACTCAATCGGGTTTAACCATTAAATTTAAAACCACTGCTTTGCTGTGATGGTCGCTGAGGCAAAATGACTCATCCGTGGCGGAAGATCGAGTGCAGCAATAGTTAATATGATACAGTCAGTATTAAAAGTGAATGTACACTTGAAAGTCTTTGTTATGCAAGATGGGTTACTTTAAGTTTTTTTATTCATAGTAAAATGTTTTTTTAAGAAGTATTGTATCGTTATAAAATTGTTTGCTAATATGTATGAAATTATCGTTAAGCGCTAGATTATTATCCGAAACACAATTTTTTATTTTATCAAAACTCTGTTCATATTTTCCTGTGAAATTACACTATTATATTCTTTTTTGCCGTATGAACATACCAATATTTAATTTAAAGGTCTAACTACTACTTAAGGGACTAAATAAAAATGTAACAGAAAAGAAGCATTAAAAATCGACCGGGCCTAATATCAGTATTTAGTCCTTTATTGTCATTAAGTTATAACACTTCGAAAAAATGTCTCTCATAATGATCAAATCACATTTTGTAGCTTACAACTATGTATTTAAAGAGATGTGAAAATTCCTTTAGTACAATTTAATCCTTAAGAACGCTAAAACAGGACAAATACTTTCTTTTGTTTAATCTTAATACATATGTAATTCAAAATTGAAAAACAATTTTTTAAATTAAATAAAAAATGAGAATAACAAATGAGCATTCTTCTGAGAGATGACTGTTTGTTTCGACTTTGGTTTTACTTTCGTGTATCAATCGGGTTTTGTTACACTCATTTTAGCTCCTCTCACTCAGTAAACCCAGTAAACGAGTCTGCTACGTATTTGTCCGGTCATGGGGTTTCAGAATGCAGAGCTTTGCAATTTTCCATTGAATTAATTTTTCCGTTTGAAATTGATTTTTGTTTTTGGTTTTTGTTTAAGTTTGTTTTAACAGTTACGTCAGCAAAAAAAAGTTTACAAAAATCAAACTGGACAATGAAAATGTGCGGTTTATTCCATTACAAAAAATCCAGTTTATAAATATATAAAGTTACTCGATAGTCGCATGTGGTTGTCGAACTAGATTTGTTAGGGTCGAAAGACAAATATTAAATTCTGTAACAGGAAATCTACTTGGATTGAATTTGGACAACGTAGAACGAAATTACGGATGCAACCTTGAATTCGCCGAATTCAGGCAGATAAAACCCATGCAAACCCTCAATACAATGATGCGACCGATATGTATTATTGTTTGTGTGCAATAATCAGACTGTCAATTCTGATTAAGACATTCGAAGATACATACATATTTATGACATTTATGTAAGTAATTTGAACATACATGTAAACAAGAATGAAGTTTACCTTGATTTACGATAAATTTAATGCCATGTTATTCACTATGCCGCCGCGCCGCCCATAATAATTCTCCCGGTCAATTGCGAGGCCAATTTCCAATAAAATTGCAACTAAGTGCCTTTATCGACGGGCAAAGGGTATATTAGGGTATAAGAAAAGCGGAAAATATTTTGCCTATGTACATTTGTATATTCTTATTCGGATATATTAAAAGTGCCCCTTAGTGACCTTTAGAAAAGTGCTTATGGTTGCAATTAACAGTAATTATCTAAACAGAAAAGGTACGTTTGTTGTTTCTTAATTGAAGAGTAATTGTATTTGAAAGGAGAAGGGTTAAGGTCAAAATACATAAATCTAACGAATGATATTGTGCTTTAGTTCGATTTTAATGTGCTTACATGCTTTCAGAACATTAACGTCATTTGAACAATGTTTATCAAAAGTCTACGAAAGATTAATGGGTTTTTTTTTATATAGAAATGCTGTATGTATAAATTAACCTGAATATAAGGTATGTACGTATACATATGTATCTACTAATAGTTAATCTGTAATTTTCTAAATATTTTATATGTTAAATTCAAACTATAAGGAGAACAAAATGTCACACCTAATAGATTTCGTATTGATCACAAAATGGAAGGTAGCGTATTTTTTTCTTTAATTTTTAACTCAGAAACTTTCTTCCTATTCATCAAGCAGGCTAATTGCTTTTAATTTTATATAATATATTTCAACTATCTGGAACAATTTTCTACAGACAATCCCCTTAATAAGTACTTTTCATATCGGACCCGTAGTTCTGAGTTTTCAAGGCAGTATATAACTTCAGCCTTTTTTGTTTTATTATCTATTTTCTAATGAGACAGGACACAAAAGTAGTTGACCTAAAAACTATGCAAAACTTTCATTGTATTTATCTATCAAAGAATCTTTTTTCTCACAAATTTCACCCATTTCCAAGAAAATTGTAACGTCAAGGTTGCAAGCGCCATGGGACCGTGCCGCGCAAAGTGGGAGTTTCATTATTGTCCTACTACACCAAGTAGTTTTACAATCTACTATCCATCACAGGATGTTAGGTACTTTTCAATGAGACCCTAGGCAGACGAGTCGAGTCAAGTCGGTAAGCAGTTACTTTCCGATAATGAAAATTAACATCAAAAGCAATTATGTTCCCTTAAATAAGTAGGTACTATACTCTTTACATGCAAAATTTTAATTGTTGATGTTTCAGTCAGGCTTCGATGTTAAGGGTGTTTTACCTGTTTAACCAATTGGTACTACCTTTAAACTTTGCATGTTATGTTGATGATATTGATATACCTATTCACTATAATGTGTGTACAATATAGAATGAGTTGATATGTGTGTGTGTAAAACTCAAATTATGTTGGAAATAAACAGGGAGCAGGTTACATCTGCCCTTGAGAATTGAGATTGTACTCAGCTCAGTGACCAGTTTTTACATAGTTATAGACCTACAACAAAAATCCTGTTGTTGCTTGTTAAATGAGATTGCCATCTCGATCTGACTAAAAGACATTTTTATTTTGTTGGATCGAAACAAGTATTTTTTAATGTCGTAAAGGTATGCACTGAGAAAAAATAATCTTCAGTTCTGTAAGGTTATTTCTTTAAAAACTTATAAAAATGGTATTAAGTGCTCTTTTTTTCTCTTCCCAAATTTATCGTGGAAAGAAAAGGACAACTGTACCTACTGGGTGTCACTGTGGATCCATATTGCGAGTTTTAATAGTAGGCTTGAACATTTTCCATAATAACCTGCAATACACTCAGACACTTTAATTTGATAATTTATTGGTATTCAAATGTTTTATTCATTGTAATCCTATTAAAAAGTCATTAATTAAAGTGTTCAATAAATTTCCTATAAATATTAAAAGTGTCTCAATAGTACTAAATCAAATTTCAAAACAAGGTATATAAATTTTCTAAATCTACAAAAAATCAATAAAAACTGCTGTTTATAGCAGTACCTGACATAAAAATCTGTTTCATCTTTTATATACCTATCTACCTAGTATTCAAAAGCTTACCTTGATCATCTTGAATTGATGATTTACATGATATCCCTAATGATTTCGATAACACTTCATAAATTAGGTACTTCCGCAAATTATGTCCTCACTCAATTTGAAGGAGCATTAGGGACTGGCTTTTTTTCTTTCTGTCATCATCCAAATAATAATAATAATGAAGTCAAAACCAAAAAAAAAAAAAAAAAAAGAAAAAAGAAAAACCAAAAGAAGAACCGGGAATAATGTTCTAATTTTTATTCTGGACTCATTGTACAGCAACAATACGCGGGGAAGCAAGTAGAACTTTCAATTTAAACCGGAAAGGAACCAGAAGCACAAGCAAAAGAAAACAAATTTAGAAGCAACACCCTCACGAAGTCAATTTCACCCTTGATGAAATCCACTTGCAATTTTTCAGTCACCGCAATAGCATCCAGTACTAGAGGGTAGTGGAGTGAGAGAAACATGATTTCGGATGTTGAAAAGAAGAAGGGCGGGTAGCTTGTAACGCGTTTTATAGTTGGCTGCAAGGCAATGTTCATGTTCATTAAGAGGATGCTCCTTGATGTTTGCTCTATTTTAGTTCTTTTTCTTGGAAAACGTGTAAAGAAACAAATTGTTAAGATTGTCCAACATCAACACAAGTATTTCTAGATGTAGGGATATAGGTGTGGATGCTTGTGTTTATATTAATTATGCCCATCCCTAAATGAACAATAAAACCTTTGTATATTTTCTCCGCAAATGTGCGTAATTTAGGTACCTTAAACCCATAAAATTGTTTAAAAAAAAAATGATTCGTATGTTCTATTACAATATTTACATACTTTCGTTTGACTTACAAAACTGCATTTTGTAGATCTTGTTAACTTAACTGAAGAACAGAACTCTATTTTTATAACAAGCAACAATAATTCAACTTTAGTATTCAGCAGAATGTAAATAGTTAACAAAATTATAGGTAGCATAAATCATAGAAATGTGCCCAAGTCCTGAATATATTTTCGCTTTCAATTTGTGCAGATAAAAATGTCGACTCTAAGTAAATTATATTTTGTGTGTACAGAGCAGAGCAATAAAATAAGTCCACTTTTGTATTAATGAAGTTGTTCCTTTGAAATCGAAAAAACATCTGTCGTAAAATAAGTAAGACTAATACCACCTATACAAAATAATATTTAAATTAATTTGCTTCTTTAATAAAGGGGAATGCGTAGATCAGGAATTATTTAAATAAATGCACTTTGACAAATGAATCATTTTCTTTGATTCCGAGTGTAAAGCTACTTAGTTTTCTACATTCCTTCTGTAAGTGGTGACTGACAATAATTCCTTTTTCCATGATAGATAGAAGCAAGTGGTCCTTTCCTAAGTCCCTTGTGTAAATAATTTACCATAAAGCCTTGGTACTTATTCGTCAAAACTTTAATGTCTACATCATTCAGAGTTTTAACATTTTAGAAGTTTTTTTTTTTTTTTGTATTTATTTATTTTTCTTTTTACTTTTCATTATCCATGCCGAATTCTTATGGGAGTTTGAAAAGTGTGATTATCGTTAAATTTTATTCAATGCCA
The DNA here is from genome assembly GCA_947049315.1 of Epistrophella euchroma. Lineage (NCBI taxonomy): Eukaryota > Metazoa > Arthropoda > Insecta > Diptera > Syrphidae > Epistrophella > Epistrophella euchroma. Next base: position 65,794,737 of record OX346248.1, on the reverse strand, counting down.
CAGATTTGTTGTTTTGTTTTTCATCCAATCGAAACAAATTTGGTAGCCACCGTATTGTATCGTTTATAATTTTTTTTTTGTTTGGATTTAAAATGAAATTCGATACGATTATAATTTAATTTAATAGTATTTATTTATTTTCAACTCAAGAGTTTACTTGTATCATAAATTTTCAAAAAAAAAAACTTTTTCAATACAAAAAAGCTATCAAGGAAATGTGAACACAGTAGGTACAATCTGTTAGGTTATCCTTGGCATTGTAGTAGAAATCGAAAATTTTGTATTGGAATAAGTTTAAGTCAAGATTTGTTTCACAGAGTGTATCTTCATCTGCAAATTTCAAGAAAACTAGAGCGGGACAGAATCGGGTTATGTTTTCAGCTATTGTAGGAAAGTGAACTGAGTTATGGATTGCGATCAAGATTCAGTTAAATAATATTTTGCCGAAATATATTCTGCTGAAATTTGTAGTATTGAAGGCAAAACGTGAAGTTATTGAGAGGTAGAGGCAAGTGCGCATCAAATAAATCTCTGCAACATCTTGTCGCCCGATCTACAATAGAAATCATTTGCAAAAAAAATCGTGAAAAGAGGATTTGGAAAATGAATACAAAACTGAATAAAATTTATTTTAATAGGTGTATTTTATTAAATACCTAAGGGCCAGTTGTACAAATATTTGATCCGTGGTTCAGGAATTTTAACTCACCAATTTCGGCGGATTAACTGTGGTTCAACGATGGTTCAGGCATGTTATTGGCTTTTAGTGCATATTGGAACCTTGAACTATCGTTGAACCTCAGTTAACCCGCCGAAATCGGCGAGTTAAAATTCCTGAACCACGGATCAAAATTTAATCCACGATTGTACAACTGGCACTAAGAAAAACAATCGGATTATATGATGATAAAGTGCCATTACCGTGACTAGCATGGGTAACTAACCAATTCCACTATTTTTAAAATTAACTTTAATGACTTTCGAGTCGTGAAAAGCTGTAATGCCCCATTTCGGGAATCATAACAACGAAGAAAAACACAAACATATTAAATTTTCTTTGTTGGTTTATGTTTTGTAATTATATACTTGGGATTATTTACTAAAATCAAAAGCAAGAAAATGTTAAAGATTATTTGTTAAGCACATGACTGTCTCAATGTTTGACTTTTGGCAAAAAAGCAAAAAACATTTTGTCTGTCTGCTTTATTAGCTTTATTAATATTTTCTCTGAGCCAACGAGATCTTAATACAATTGTTGCTGAATAAATCTAAGTTCATCTAGAATGTCTATATTTCTGGGTAAAGAGTTTAAAAAGCGAAGTTTAAAAAGTAGGTGCGACCTTTTTTAAGGTACCTATATAAATATATACTTCATAAACTTCATAGTGTGGCAACACTGACCTAAGAAGAATATGCGTGAGCAAAAAACTATCAAGAGCTGAAAAAAGACGTAAAAACCAATAAATACCTACCAGCTTCTGATTTAACTTGTTTTTCTTTTTAAAAAAAATTTGATCTTGAAATTCTCTTTCAAGTCTGACTTTTATTATAGCGACATACATATGTATATGCAATGCAAATGACCTTCGGAGCTTGATTGGCGTTTACCTTTTCTGTTTCGTATTAATTTCTTGCGAGAGGAGAAACTGAGCGGAAAGTAACAGCTTACGCTCTTGTGATTCAACATACCAGATGATAAGACGATGACGATTTTTAAATTTATGGATTTGTATATTTCATAAGATTTGTATATTTGTATATTTCATAGTAAGCACGTTCTTAGCATTTCTACAAATCGTTAACAATTGGTATGCATTTCAAAGTGGTTATTATTTCACCTGTTTGGACTATGTGCGTGCTAAACCGATTTTATCTTTTCTTAAGAAACAAAATCAATCAATCAAAAAGTTCAGTCGAATGAAATTTGTGATTTCCTTTAGCCTACTTGCGCAAATTTCTTCTTTCGAAAAATATAATCTAGAATCTGAAGCTGTTGGAAAAAAATTATTTACTTGTAGGTTGACTTATGGGCTCACCTCAACCAACTGTTCTAACTAACTTGGTGTGTTGATAATTAGGTACTTGTAATGATTTTTTTTATTTTAAGTGAACAATCAGAATGAACTTTACAAAGATGGAGAAACCCAAAAAAGTAGTCTTTGTCATACAGAGCACAGATGTACAACAGATCGACAGTAGGTACCTACGCGACTTAGCTCAAAGACAGATTTTAACTTTTTTATTAAAAAATCAATACATTCTCAATGCTTTTCTTGCTGTATACCCTTGAAACCTTAAGAGCAAAGTCGTGCGATTTAGACTTTTCTCCCCTTATCCTATGTTGTATGTATATTTTATATTATTAAGACTTATTTCCATTAAATAATTATTTTTGTTCAAAGAAGTTATTATTTGGAACTTTTCATTTGAGAATCTATTAAATTAAATTAAAGTTAATTTAATTAAAAAGTGCCAAGGCTTTAGTTGATTCAGTAATTAACATTCCACTGCAAAATAATTACATTTCTCTGAATTAACACCCAAATAATTTCATTTTAATTCCATTCAAAATGAGATAATTAATTTCCATATAATTATTGTTAACCTTTTAAAGTTCTCTGCTCCCTTAAGGACATAAAGTCAGATTATGGATTGGGTGCTTATAAATAAATTTAAAAAAATACCAATTTCTGTTAACTTTGTAATGAATACACCTTGCCAATCTAAATGTAATCAATGGATACTAGAACATTTTTTTGTTAATTATCTCGAAATCTTGCCAATTTATTTTTTTGTATCATTCCTTTCGATATTTAATACCTTATTTTTAATATCGAATGTGGATGTGTAGGATAAGTTATACCTATGTGAATTTTGTATTGTATTGCAGCAACATATTCAACGTGACCTTGAGTATGTATGTATATGTATAGATGTATATTATTTTTCATTATTTATTTATTTCTTTTTTTTTTTGTTTTTGTTAATTGGCAGACTTGTACTTGGCTTGTGTTGCATCTCCATTGTACATCCTTGTTTTATTTTTATTTTTAAATGGAGCCCCATGGCAGAAGTATATAACGATGGCGGATAAGCTGGGTCCGTGGTATTCTGTGTTTTCAACTTTACAAATTTATTGTGCTTCGAAAGTGGAAAGGGATACTGGGAGTTCAAACCGATTACAGTTATTTATTTAGTGATTTTTGGTTTTAATTTTTGTATCTTTTTGCTTTAAATATGCAAAAGGATATTGGCAGCTATAGTTCGTCCATTTATTCTTGTCAGTACAGGCCTTATGGGAAAGCTTTTTTCAAATCAGTGGGACCTACTGATATTCAAAGGCACTCCACGAAACGAAATGCCACTTAAATATACACAAAAGCCACAGACTTCCCACGGAATTGTTTTTGTAATTTCTTTTCCAAGCGACGTACATCCCTCACGACCTATCTCGCCCACAGCCGTAGGCACAATGAATAACCGATCATGATATCTTGCTGTTTGTGTTTATCAAAAGTATTCACACAATATAGTGTGACCATTGGTAAGCTAACGCACATAAAAGACTCCTTTTCCTATTGCTTATCTGCAAGAGCTTTCAGAATTAAAGCTTTTTTTAAAGCTCTTAGGACCAAAAAAACACTAAGTGTGGTGGTTTGTCGTTGTTTTAAACTGCAGAAGTTTTTGTGTCTGTTGTTTTTGAGTATAAAAATAAAATGGCGCGGCTGTAGGTGTTGTGCGTCGGCTGCCATTTAAAAAAAAGATGCAACCAATATCTTGAGGACGGCTCATGGTACCTACACAAAATTTGTAAGCACATTTTTATGTAGGTATTCATGTATTAAATATTTTGTTATTTTATATTTTAAATTATTTAAGTAGTTAGGCTTTTTTGGTCAATTTATATCTTAATCAAATATTGTTTTATATTTTAAAATTATTCTGTTTTGTAATTGTTCAATGAACTATTTATAAATAAATGAATTGGTATTTTTTGTTATATGTTTCTTCTTTTTTTAATGGATTAGGCCTACTGGGGATACCCTTACAAAAACGCACCTATTTTCCTACTTCATATTTTTTTGTTGTTCATAATTGTATTTGTGCAATTTTACCTACTAGATGGCAACGCTGATCAATTTCAATTAAACTTGAAATGATGTATTATGCAGACTACGGCATCGCGATAAGAGCTTTTACATGCGATAGACTTATGAAATACGCTGCAACCAAACTGAAATGCAAACGTCCTATCTTCCCTGTACTGACAAGAATTATTGGACGAACTTTAGAGAGGGATTGTAATTAAAGGTGAACCCTTATGACCTAGTATTTAAATAGCTTGTTGTGTGCATTGTAGTGCAATAAGCAATGATATAATCGAAACAATTATATTAATTTCATTTCAGCAAAGTAAAGCTCATTTTATTGATTTTTTTTTAAATTGAAAATTTCCCTTTTTAAGCTTATTTTGAAAACATTTCTTCGTGATGAATTACGATCGTTTGAAATAGTACAAGCTTAATTTTAACACAAACAATTTCTGCATAAATATTACATTACAATTCATGCATACGTTCAAGTACATATGTAAAGGTATGTATGTATATACAAATTTAATACATTGCGCAGCGTTTAAATTAATTTATTCAATACTCTTATTTTTTCAAGACAAATAGGTTAAATTTATAACACAGCTCGTTACCTCATTCTAACATTTTTTTCCACAAAATTTTTTCTTCTAGTTGACATATAGTATTCAAAGCCTAACATACAATGATGCACGTTAAAATAATCGTTTCATTCGCTTAAAAGGCAGCCATCATAAGGGACCCCAAAATGTGTAAGCACGCTTTAACGGCCTCAAATGCTGAAAAAAAAAATTCATCATCCTTTAATCTTACTTTCCCATACCATAAAATGTCTTAAAGTGTAAGTCCAGCTATCAATTTCATAACACTTGACTTTTTGGCTTTTAACACGCGAAAGGCATAGCGTCAGTCTTTCATTGTATTCCTTAAATATTGTATTCAAGGATTTACATACTTTTTTGATGCTGTGTAATGATGATAAAGTATATATGCACGTAATTTATCACACTGGCGTGTAGATGGGGCTTCTGCTCCTTCTCTTTTCGTGCACAACACTTTATTTCATTTCGAATTGTTATGTTCATCATTTGCATATTCTGATATGCGCATATCAACGAAGTGTGATATGTATTTGCATATTCCTGTAATTTTATCGCACTGATTCTTTTTTTTTTTTTTCTATCAAAAAAGATGAAATGGATTTACGCGCTCGTCGTTTTTGTTTTTTAATTTTAAATATGTGTTATCGATTGACTTTATTTTAAAATAAATTGTCAACAGAATATTTTTCAATTGGAATTATTGTTCACATATTTTATCACCTAGAAAAATATTGTAGATTTTGTCTCTATACAAAAAACATAACCTAAATCATAAATAAATTAATATTTATCAAAAGTAAAAACAAATCCAATCAATTTTTTATTTATTACAAAAAAGAATAATATAGAAAATATGAAAATGGGTAACTTAACAACTCCTCTTTCGATACACAGGCCAATCTAAAAAATTAAAAGCATCTAGAAAATCATAACCCCACTATTATCGTAGACTGCAATAAACCTACCTATATATCTAATACAGAAAATTAATCCATCCTACTCATCACAGACGAGAGAAACACAAATAAGAATTTTCTTCAGCAAATCCTAGAAGAAGTGAGGATATTTTATTTTACGATCAGAATCATTTTCTTTCGAAGACGTTCTTTATTTTTCCAAACCACAGATTACATTTCACCTATACGAGACACAAAAACATACATATGTATAGGTATGCGCCTTCATTCATGATTTACTACAATAGTCCTTTTTATGCCATTCCTTAAACAAGGAAGCAGCAAATACACATTTATGGTTTTCACATCTGATTTATTGCAATCAGAAGCAAGACAACTATGATGATGTGTATTTTTTCTTCTTCCGCTCCTTATTTGTTTTATTTATATTTATATTTTTTTGCTTTCTATATGTCAGTATGTTACAAGAAAACAAAAGAAAATTCTTTAATGTTCTCGTTAGTCAAAGGACATGTGCAAACAATTTTATATGACATATAGGTATACGAAGTGGCATCCAATCAATATATTAGACATATAAATATCGTATAAAGCTAAAGCCATGGGAAAGAAGATGGGCTTGAACCTACCAGCAGATGGATGTAAGAAAACCGTCAACGGGATTTGACAAGTGAATGAAAATGCATTAACCTTACATAGGTATATGACCATATGAGTAACAGGAATGATGATGAAGGACTAAAATTAGAAATATAGAGGGAGAACAATGAGATTTATAAATGGGTAATCTCATACTGAAACTTTGTGTATTGTGTCCTAGTTTATGGACATGATCAGGCAAAGCTAATAGATAGGTATAACTACTTGAAAATCCTATACAGTCTATTTCACTGTTTATAGTGCAAAACAAACTTAACTCTTTTGCATTCCTGATTAGTTCTTCAAAAGCTTCCTCGATTAATTATGAAGTTATGAAGATATGCCCCGATTTCGTCCCTTATTTAGACGCAAATTGTAACTCACTGATGTGAAATAAATTGTTACACAACATTCACACCGTTACTTACAACAACTAAGTATTTGACCTAATTCAAGTGTTACAAAAGTAGTCATGCACCGCTTCTATAATGATTTTCTCACGAAGTTGCGATCCAGTTCCTTATTTAGTAACCTGCCCCTATCTTAATTTTGCAAAATAAATAATATACATACTTATTGAACCCGATTTTAAAAGACATTATAATATTTTGTATTTATAGATAGGTATTTAACATAGCGTTGAGTCATATTTGCAAGAAACTTATACGTAACAAGAAATTCTGTGTACAGAAGGACAAGCTGAAAAAGTCCTTTTATATAATTCACTTATACAAATGACAAATTGTATCATCGCTGTAATGAGAATAATGTCTAAAATACCAATAAAAATAAGAATGATTGAGCTCTACTGGACCATGGTCCAGTATAAAAGAAACCAATTAAAAATCGAAACGCATAACTTAGGTAATTAATGTCAAAGGAAAGCAAAAACAAAATTCGATTAAACAAAACCGTCAAAAAAAAAAAAAACTCTCTAGGTTATTATGATTTATTAAATATTTGCTTGAGGTTTTTCTTTTAAGATTTAATCATTTTTATTTTAAGACTGAGTGGCCTAGGGCTGCGATATAGGGTGTGGGCAATCAAGTTGAAAAATTAAAGCGTCGAACCAATTTGTTTATTTTTTTTTTTTTCAAGTGTTGTTTTTTTATTACTACCTAACCTACCCTTACATTTCTTGGAAGAAAGGAGTACAAAAAATAAATTCTTATAATTGATGGGCTAGGAAAAACTTGGAAGTGCCTTTATATTCATTAAGAGTTCATAATTTTTTTATATTCATTAAAGAAAATTAAATCAAGTACTTGTTCGTTTTCTTGTGCAGCCTTATGAATCTCTTAATTTTTCTCATTTGTATTATCTGTAAATACGTGTGCATTAGGGTTTCCGCGTCCGTTTTTTATCATATTTGTATGGCCTTAGAAGCACAGATATTTGACCCCGGACAAAATTCTTTTTGGCCAATTGATTTTTTTTAGGGCGGTGTCCATTAAAAAAAAATGAGGATTTAGATCTAGAAGAGAAAAATTGGACTTTATTTATGGAAAAATTTAAGCTCAAATCCTGCCAAAATTTAAACGACATGCATGTTGTTTTCTTCCCAACACCCTAGTTGTTTCTAGCTTTATATGAAAGAGTTCGCGAACTTTCAGATGACTGATTTGATTATCTTACTGAAAAATTTTCTTATTTTGATATATGTATGTACATAATTCGTCACTCCTCCAAAAGTTAATAATGTGTTCATGTCCAAAGTTCATGCCTATGTACATATGTATATGTAGGTAATTTTCAATTTAACTTAGGAAAACAAATACCTTTTTTTAGTTAAATATATTAACAATGATTTCTCAAATAAACTTCAATGAAAGTTCCATATCAATAAACAAACAAAAATTCAATATTATACCAATAAGAAAGAAATCATGTTAGGTACCTACATATTTCGTAATACATACCCTTATACTCTTTTATTCACAACAATTTTTGCCCATTGAAACATTTTTGTGTAGATAGAAATGTACCTATACCTATGCCTATGTACATGTACATAACCTTTTACTCAACCCTAGTTTATCACTATTTTGTTTTTCTTCTTTTTTTAATTTCAGAAACTTTTGATACTTCCAACAACTTAAATTGAATTAGGAGCAAGCAACGTTATAAGGGCTCGTTTCTACATTTTTAGGAGTGACGACATCGAGTGTATCGCATAGAATTAAGCGGGGGCGCCAGACCTATTCCCACAAACACAAACTCTCACTCAAAACCACAAACAAATAAATCTAATCATGGATGCTGAATCAGAGGGTGTTCCGCCAATTGAGCCAGCCGCACCCCAAATGGATTTAGCCGCACGTCGCCGCCTATTCACATCACAACCATCGACTTTAGCCACCAGGAAACAGCAAGCTGTATGTGTGCGCCGCGCTCACAAAATGTACGGGACAGCCAAAAATCCCAACATTGTGCTTGATGGGCTGAATATGACAGTACCAAAAGGATCAATGTAAGTTTTGTTGTTTTTGTTTTGTGTTGATGATTTCAAAAAGGATTGTCCTTTATACCGTTTAAACTTTATTCATTTTTTTTTGTATAAGTAAATATTATTTGTGTGAAAGTTTTTTTTTTTTTCTACAATACAACTTCCTCCCTAGCTGTCATGATGTGTTCGAGAAAGGACATCGTCATACATTTTCACAGGATATGATCACACACAAAAATGTTATATAAATAAATTAATGCTATTCTGTTTCGGATGTGTTTTCTGTTTGCATGACGTTTTTAGTGAAAATGCGTTGAAAATAATATCTACAAATGCATAATCGTGTTAAATTGGAATTGGATACATCCGAGTGTCCTATATGAAGTCGACATCATTTTTGCACATGGATAAACTTTATTTTTATCAAACGATACGTTCGCATTTTGAATTGGAACTTATCCTATAGCTTTAAGCAAAATGCCAGGAGCATGCAAAAAGTTGATTACTTTTATGCAGCAGCAAAGTAGTAACAGATTATTCTTTATCGTCGTCGTTCTTCTTTCGTGTAGGGCATCATGTTTGCATTGTTCCTTGATTTCGAACAGTCGATGTTTCTATGCTATGAACTTATATGCAATCACCCATTACATTGAATTTTCCTTCATTTTTTTTTGTTATCTGATGGATAAGTAAGCATTGATTCTACATCACTTCCTCTATCAATTTACACTCAGACGATAGGAAATGCCCTGGCTTAAACTATTCTTCGCCAGATTTGTTTCCAGATCGAGATTTTTATTTTTTATCTATGTTTTAAAATTCCTTTCGATACATGTATCTGCTTTTATTGAGGACATCCTCAAAGTTTGATGCATGTGAAGTTTAATCGAAATGCCTATACATAATATGTATAAAGTTCAAAGCGCATGATTAGTTCTTGAAATATGTAGGTATACTACCATTTAAACGGTCATTCCTTCATAGCAGTATTTTTTAATTATTTTTTTTATTAGTTTTTATGTCATCAGTAAAATGCTAACATAAGTCAACGACATGGGGACGTCAAAGATCAGGCATTCAACTCACCTGTTAATTTATAACAAGTACATTTTACTGCTGCGACTTGAATTGTTAATAAAGTAACTGTAACACGTTGCTTAATAAAATGTTGTTTATGTTTGGGTATATTTAAGTTAGGTACTTTTTCTATGATAATGCAAATTGTGGTATGATACTAAAAATAGTGTGATGGGAGGTTTGTATAAGGTACAAAAGGTCATTGAAACTCGTCACATCATGCCTTGTTCTTTCATGGTTACGACTTAGGTATGGAGGTGCTAGTCTCAAAAAGTTCCCCAGAATTTTTCGATAACTACATAGACATCTTCTTTTTATTACTATACATTTATGTAACATATAATGACATTTTTCATATCAGTGGCCTATTTTACCAAATTACAATTACAATTACAATTACAATTTTTTTTTTTTTTTTTTTTTGATTTTGGAAAACTATTTTCCTACAAAAAAAATTAAAAATTAAAAAAGTATACAAATGTTAGGAACTGCTGCCTCGGTGTTAATGAAAAGAAAAGATTTTACTTTAGCCCGTACATGGTTGAGCTATAATTTTCATTAAAAGCAAAAGATTATTCACCTTTTTTTTTCAAAATGTTCACTATTCACTATGTATCACTATCGGTGGTAGAATGCCCTTGCCGTTAATGCATTATTAAGTTTAATATTAAAAATGTACAATTTGTAAATAAAATTACATACGAAATTTCTCCTGATGTAAGAATTTTTCAACAATTTTACAAATCAACTACAAACAAAAATTACTCTTGGTCAAACGAAAATAAATAAATTCTTACAAATTTCCCTTTGTAAATTACAACTACAATTTTGTAATACAAAGATTTTGTAAAACAGAATAACAAATTTTGTAAGAAATCACTTATATAAATTACAATTTGTAAGTTGGTGAAATATGCCATAAAACGTGTGATTGTTCAAAAACGCAAACCAAAAAGACCATTTCTGTGGGAAATTGCCTCAGCTACAAGTTATCAAAACGTAGTTTTTCTTTAAAACAAATCGTTTGTAGATATTTCCCAAATCCATTTTCCTGACGTTTGATTCCTTGTAACTGATCTTGTAGCGGTCATCGGATCGGTGAGGAACTTTCTCATTAAGAGTGCCATTACCTACCAATAACCATGCGAAATTTCAGCCTCTAACTAATTTTTTCCTTTCCTTAGGATTTTTTCGTCCATTCTAATTTTTGAACTATAAAAATGTATAGTGAAGTATTACTGGATACAATGAGTGATAATGGAAATAAATTTCATTCTATTCTCTTCTTTTAATTGATATGCGTTTTAATTTGCATGGCATTAGATATGTATATAAGGTTTTTTTTTTTTTTTTTGAATGAAAACAAAAAAGAAACAAAATTAGTGGCTTTATTTTTTACACGTGCTGGACTAACCAGTTTAAGATTTGCTTTTTCTTGTTACTGATGATCAAAAAATGTATTAATGTAGATATGATTCCATTTTTTTTTTTTTTTTTTTTTTTTTAAACAAACTGAGGATCTAAGCAATAATTGTTAGAACTTAGATACATGCTTACTGCATTTACAATAAAAAGTACATATTATTCGGTTACACGAGACTATTCTGTCGTATATTAACTAAAATTGAAGTATCCAACATTCGTCGATTTTTTAAGTTAAGGCTTAGTTTAAAATCCTTCTGGAATGATTTTTATTAACAACTTGAGCTGTATTTTGCTTTTTTTACCAGAAAATAAATCGAATTTTCTTTTTTATTACAAATTGTTTAACAACACTTAAAAAAAATTGGCAAACCAAACTCTTGAAATCATAAAACAAAATTAGATACGTCAGTTTTAATAAACACGGCAGTTGCCGTCTATTTAAATAAGAAAAATATCGAACAGAGAAAAGTCATGAAATTTTCCAAAACCTAGAAGTATGAATCACCACACTGTTCACATCTGCAGTTCAGCGGAGGCTAGAGTTTCATTATTATTAATTATAATTATAAGACTTTCGTTCGTATCTTTCAAGCACGATTTTCTTGTTGGCGAAAAGATATATTTTTATGTGTAGATAAAGATACTCTCATTTCAATTGGTGTCTCTTATACATAATTATTTTTCATGGTCAATTTTATGAAATGCCATCAAGTCCAAATAGGTCCACTATAATATCAACATTTCGAGCCACAGAGTCACTAACAAACTTATTTCTCATAAGACCAGAAAAAAATAAAATTTGTTAACGGTTGACATTGACCTACTTGAATATGATTTTTGGAAAAAGAAAAAGAAACACAAAAATATAAAGCAAAAAGAAGAATGAGCGGAAATGAATACAAATGAAAAGGTTGAGTATAGTTTTCGAATTATTCACATTAAATTTCGATGTGTGCATCTTTTGTTGTTGATATACCTTTCCAATTGCTACATAAATATGTACCTACATACAAACATACATAGGTACTGTAAATGTATCTTTTTTATTAAATTTGCTATTTGAAATGCTGTTTTTTTCCATTTTAGTCTATCCTCAAGCATAAACATCTTTCAAACAAAAAAAATCTTAAAATTTTACTTCATTTTACCCTACAAACAGTTATATTTTTCAAACTATTTAACCTTAAATCCATTCTCGACTTTTGGTTTCTCAGATTTGGCCGAACATGTTTCCATTCTTCTAGACCGATTTTGACCAAGATTGATGAAAATACTCTCGGACTAACACAAGCATAGAAGCCCAGTTCTAACTGATTTTGCTTTAAAGAAATCAAATTTTCAAGATCAACTTTATGAAGTTAAAGGTACCCAATCAAATGTACCTTACCCCATAGGAATAATGAAGTGTACGAAGCATACAATTTATGGCAAATTGCACGCAAACAAGCCAATATCGAAAGTTAAACATAGAAACTACTTATACCCGCTTTTAAAGTATGGAATTATTCGCCTCTTAAATTTAAACTTAACTTTTCATGCTTGATGGTCGTTTAACGTCTTGTTGCAATAATTGGAATAACCGACGGTATGTGTTAGCATTTTAAAAATTAGATACACATCAATAAACACTGATAATTAGATTGTTTTTTTTTTTTCAAAGTTTTTGGTTGCGATGATGGAAGAGTGCACACTTCAAATCATATTCATAATAACATTCATATTAAGAAAACAAATAATTTTAAAATTGAAATTTGAATTTTTTTAACTGCGTAACACAAGTTGATGAATACATTTCAAAGTTGTTTATTTGATATTTATAGGACCACCAAAATGAATTTATGGACACCCTTTTATTGAAAATAGCGGGGTGTTAATCTTAATAGTACCTACATGCAATGCGATTTTTTGTCTACTCAATTTTAACACTCCATATGTGGGCCGAACAAATCTTTTCTTACAAACTCAAAAACAAAAAAAAAAAAATATTCATCTTTTCAAAAAAAAAAAAAAAAAAAAAAACTTATTTTCGAGACAGTAAATTCGATGTTAATTTTCAAGACATTTTTAGGTATCTTAAAAGGTATTTTAATTAACTCACACATCCCTCTTTTGTAATTTCTAGGTAATTAAACAAATCTGTTTTTCAAAAGCGCCCGCGAACAAAAGGATCCTTCATAAAACCACCAACAGTTAGTTTTGTGCTGTGTTCAACCTACAGTCTACACGTTAGTGAAATGAGCACATCATCACATCTCTGGAAAAGCCATTGCATGTGCTATTCGAGTAGGTAACTCAATATCAATTATCTCATAGTGTTCGCTCATTCCGTTGTTTGTAAAAGGTTTTGTAATTACCTGAAAAGTTTTCCAAAAACTTTCACTGCTTAACGAAACCGCAAGCATTTGGCAGTTAAATTGAATTGTGGTGCATGCCTCTTGTTCCTTCAAATACAAAGGTATACCAGCATATAGAAATGGTTGTTGTTAAGCTCATGAAGAAGTATCAAGGCACCTACCTACATACTTTCAAAAGTTCCTTTTCTTCTTTGGAAAATTCGTAATTAAAGAAAATAGACCGAATCTCAAACACTACTTGAATCAAGGATAAATAAATAATGTTAAACTGATTGGGAAAATGGAATCGAATTTCTATCCAAATGCCATTCAATCATACTTAAAAGCTCAAACAATTCATCAGTTTCAAGGACTAAATTCACAAAACCAGAAGAATTATAATATATACCAATTTAACTTTAATTGTGTCGTTTTGTCAACTGTTTTACAAAACCTAGGTCTCTCAACTCCATCACATCTTTGAGTGCGTGCTACCCAATTCAAAACTTGATGAGCATTACTCAAATTTTGTAAGCTGAAACAAATCGTATCTTAATCCTTAAGCACCACAGAAAGCTTAAACAAAACATTTCCATTCTATCTGAATCTCGGTCATAAACCTAATCTCATCCGTCGATTTATTTAATGACCTGGTTTCCTGTATTTTCCTATGAACGCTCCTCTTCACTCTAGGAGATTTTGTATATCTTTTTGCAAGCTTGCGGGGTAGACAAGGATGAAGTAAAATCATATCCTATTGAGAAGGAAATAACTGTTAAAACAAGGGAACACATTACACAGTTGTCTGTAAATGGAAAAGTCCACTTTAGAAATGGAAGTTAAAGTTATGTTGAAAAAAATGTATTCTATTTAGAATTATTGCTATAAACAAATATTGTTAAATACTGATGCTGTTAAAAAAAAATTAATTTAGTTTTAATAATTTAACTAAAAGCTGTCAGTTCTATAGAAACTGTTTTATCTATTACTTTAATGACAGGACCAATTTTTCTTTTAAAAGTGAAACACTTTATTGGTACATATATTTCTGTCTCACATTTTACTCTTGAATTTAAAAGAGTCTGAAAATTGTATTTATGATGTAAAGAAATCAGAATATATGAATTTAAATGGCTAAATTACAAATAAATGTAAAATAGCAAGCAATTTTCAAAAAAAAAAAAAAAAAACATTTATACTCGTATATAAAGGCATAGCTAAGAACAAAAATGGTCCAAATTATTTAATTCTTTGATATTTGAAATTATTATAAAAGTTGAAATTGGCAATCTTTGACACAATGAGGGCATGTCTAATGCATTTAATATTATACAAAAAATATGGAATTAATATCTCCGTTGGATTTAAGAAATAAATTGTTTGGTGCATTTGCCTACAAAGTGGCGACTTTGTTAATATGAAAAACTGTAGTAAAATAAATAACAAAGCAAATAAATGAAATATTTTTATTTCCACTAGAACAATTCGAAAAATTGTATATTATTAATGGTAGATTTTTTGTAAATCGAGAATGTATTCGATCTTAATTTATTATTTTTGTTCGGAGCGAGAAAATAGCTTTCCAAATAGTTTGAGTGTTTTTGTTGAACAGCTATTCGAGTGAAACGCGCATTTTTCAAATTGCCATTGACATTTGCAAATTATTTAATTTTGTCAACCAACATTAAAATGATTGATATCCAAAACCATAAATTATATTATTTGATTACACTCAGTTGTGATTGAAATAATTACATACATACATATGTACTTGTATACATGCCGACATAGAAAAGAAAAAAAATTTAATAAAATATTTTCTTTGTTTCCTTCTGCCTTCTAGTTTTTTTTTTTTTCTCTTATACAAACACACTTACGAGAAGGTGTTTTACCTACAAAAAAAAAAAAAATATGTATATACTGACCTCTGAAGTTAAGAGTTCTTAGAGGACATTCAATTCAATTTTGTTAAATGAAATTGTATGTGATAAGGACGATGGACGAATATTGTGTGCGTGTGTGTGCCGTGTTTACTGTTTGTCAAATATATTTGGATTAACCGGAACCGGAAGGGAGAATTCTTTGTACAATATTGATGTTTTGTCATATTTTGCCGGATATTAAATTTAGTAGAGATGAAAAGCTTGGCTAAGGTTCATTGGTTTTGCACTTGACAGTTGACTTAGACACCTATTTTTGAACGAATTACATTGATTGAATCATAAAACAATTCCTGGGATTATTTATTTTGTAAATCAAAGTTTGATACGTATATATATATGTATATCAAAAAATTAACCTTATCACTTGTTCGGGGGTGATTTCTTGAAATTTTTTTGTTATTTCTGCTTACCTATTTAATATCCAGAAAATTCAAATTTCTCGATAAGATATGAGCCAAATTTTAAATTGTTTAGACATTTAGAAAATTATTTGAAAAGGGTTTCCTTTATTTAATATTTCTTTTATTTTCAATAGTTTAATATTTATCACAAGTACAGAACAGATTCTCCTGATTCAAATTAAAACATAATCCTATTTTTTTTTTTTATTTAAAATCTTTTACTAAATAGGTTCGGGTAACCAAGTCTTTTGTAATGAAAAAAATCGAAACAATGCCAGTTGGTAAAGGTACTCGCAATATTCCTTTGTCATTACTTAAAATTTTATTCCAAAACTGAAAGGATGAAAGAATCATACTGTATGGAGTTTTCAGTTGAGTTCACTTTCATATTTTTTTTAATTAACTCCTCTTTCTAAAAATGTGAAAAAAATCACTTTCATTGCTTTTTTTAATTTACTCGTAACCCAAAATAATGGCATCGTCGTTTGAAAAAAAAAGTCACATCAAACAAAAACCAAAGTACCTACAATGAACAACGAAAAATCGAATAAACAATAAAGAGACAAATAATGGTAATTTTTTTACGCCCTCGTTAAAACATTTTGGTAAAACAAAGTTAATTTGGGGGCACGAATCCCGATTCAAATTAAAGTTAAAAAAAAATTACTACACAGTTTTATTATCGTCCTACCACTCAAAAATACAAATAAAAAATCACCCCTCCTGTTTGTCGGTGTTAAATGGCACCAAAGGGATAAATAAAATCATTTTGAGCTCTCTTTGTTCGCTTTGTATTGTTTAAATTTCCACTGACCACTCTTTCAACCCTCCAGCTGAGCATCCATCTGTGTTAGACGTATTCAAAACCAAATAGGGATGAAAAAGAATTTTAAAAAAATTACTGGAAATAATATGGACAGCTGCGTTGAATAGACTTGCTGAGCTACCTACATGAAGGTGTATGTATTTAAGGAGGTCAACAAGAACGCACTATAACTACACATATTCTATGTTGCTTGAGGTTATTGTATTTAAGAAAAATTAACTTTAAGTCATACAAAAACATATATATTAAGGAAGGCCGAAGGATTGGCGGTTCTCAAAAAAAAAAAAAAAAAAAAAAAAACATCAGAATACAATAATTGGTATGGTAGGTTAATTTTTTTTATATATTTGTACTTTCGATTCCCAAAAAATTCAGCCAAGGGAAAATTTATATCTGCGTTTAGAGAAAATTTGATTGGCCATTTTTGAGTAGTTACTTTTTTTTATATATAATTTTTACGAATTCATTACTTACCCTTACAGAAGGTACCTACTATTATCGAAAGATACAACAATTGAAATTCTGAATGACTGTGTAATGAAATTAAAGCAGTTTATATGGAGGTTTGTAAAATTTTACACAGCTTGTTGGAGTTATCAATTAAAAAATATGTTTCATAACCATTTACCCCATATGACACTGAAGGGTTAACAGCAACATAACCACTAAAGTTACCCCAGTTAAACCGTCATACGCAATATACTTAAACATATACATATATATAGGTTTGCTTAAGGTGACCACCTGTACCGAAGTTCTATAGCAAAGGAAAATCGTGTATAAAAATTTTCGCACATGATTAGAGAAAAAGGAAGAAAGAAAGAAAGAAAGAAAGAAATAAAAGGATGTCAATTTATATCTCTAATATTCCTCGTTTTTAAGATAATATAACCAAAAAGCGTTCACTGCCGTTTCGTCCAATTATAAAATACTTCGAAAGTTTAACACAGCACTACAGATCTGATTTGATTTTGGCATACCACGTTATTCAAGCAACGTGAATTGTACGGAAATAGTAAGAAAGAATAGAAGGATAGGAAGGAATTGTTGTTGGTACAGTGAACTAAGAAATAAGGTGTTAAATATCTTATAAAATATTAATTATTGTCTTGTAAAGTCTTAATTTACTTATCAATTACTTAAACCTTGATTACATGTATACGTCAAGCACAACATAAAAAGTTCATCCTTGAGTTATTCACAACCTTAAATTGTCAGCAATACATGCTCGAAGAAATCGTGTTTCATAGAAAATACGAACAATAAAAATCCAACACTTAAAATTTGCATGATTTTTTTTTAACACCGACTGATAGCTATTGAAATATTTTATTTTGTATATCGAAATTTGCCTCACAATAAGTGGTCACCTTAGGGATGCTCATGCAATAATTGTTTATTTTGTTTTACTTTTTATTTTATTTCATTTAAGTTTTTTCATCTTTGTATTTTATTTATGTTTTATATTATTTATGTTTGTTTTATTATTGAGCACAAGGGGTAGACATAGTAAAAACAGTGGAATCAAGTTAATACATAGCAGCAGTGTGTTCGTTACTTGTTTCTCTTTTCGTATTATTTTGTAAAAAAAAAAATTTCCTGAGATATATATGTACACACCACCTATGTAAATTTAAAATCAAAGATAAAATAAAAAACACGTTACACTGTTGTCAATATAAACATTTCTTCCCAAATAAAATTATACTGATTGTCTGTGTGATGGACGCGTTTTGTAATATTTGAAAAACCAAAAGAGCATCATATACATAACTGCAATGCTTCATTTTTGGCCTAAAAGTATGCAATGCAAATTTATAAAATTGGGGAAATAAATTCAATATTAAAAATTTTTGTTTGAGAAACAATTGAACATTTTAACATACTAAAGAAACACTAATTTCAGCAGTTGTTGTTTATTAATGAATAACGAATTAATTATAATTGTTTTTTGTTCTTTTGAAAGGAAATCTAACGATGTTTCCATTGAATGACATTTTGAATTTGCCCTAGGGAAAAAAATTCTTTAATTTTGTATTTATAAAAAATGCAAAAAATCAATATAATATGAGTTTTTAAGTTAAATAAAGCTCCTCTCAAAAAAGCTATCAATTTTTAAAATTCTGTTAAACACTTTCGTTGCTGCTTTCATTTAAAATTTAATTTAAAGTTTTTTGCCTGGATATCAATTTAAACGGGCGTTTTTCAAGAGGACTTTATTCACTTAACCTATTGCAAGAGGAAGGTACTTGACTTGCAAAAAATAAACTGAAAGCAATAACTCGAAAAAGGCATTCAAATCGCATTCATAGATAGCACATCATGTTATGCATACATATGTATATAATATCTAATAAATGCAAAAACTGTTGTAAGCGATTTTAAAAACCCTACACCACATCAGAAGAATATTATAATACAGGGTGATAAATAAAATCAGTGCATTCCAGGTATTTGATAGATTTTTTAGGAATTAAAATAGAAAATGAATGATAAAATATTACCTATGTAGAAATACGGAAATCGGAATTCTGAAATCCAGAAAGCCCAAAATCCCGAGAATGCAAAATCCCGAAAGGCGAAAATCCCGTAACTAACATTGAAAACAAAACAAAAGACAAAAAGTGTAAACAAATTATCGAAAACCCAAAACACAGAAAACCCGAAAATCCAAAATCCCGTAACTAAAATTGAAAACAAAACAAAACTTTAAATAAAGAAAGTATGTATTATACATTATACAAACATCGAAAGTAATCAAACTTGAGGAAAAAGAGATGGGTGGCGCTGTTCTCACTCTCATCTGCACTGTTTTATTTTCATACAATTTTCTATAACGGTCATTAGTGAAAATAAAAAGCGGATACTCCGGCCTCCAAACTAGTGTTGCCGAAGTGACACGATCAATACGATCATGCTTTTTTAACACGATAATTTATTCGTGGCACGAAAAAGTTCAATTTGGCACGATTTTGTATTTTCAGAATTTTACTTGCAATTTCAACAAAATTTAATGAAAACTGGTTCAAATTCCATACAAAATTGACAGAAAGTCATATTTTTTGACAATGCACTAAGGCCAGGCGCGCACATGCAACTAAACAGTTTGGTTTCGATTTTGTGCACAATGGGCTTATATGAGAGTGCGTGCTGGCTTATGTGCGCGGACTTCGATATAATCATACAGCACTCAAAATCGAAACCCAACTGTTTTGTTACATGTGCGCGCCTGGCCTAATAGCGCAAATGATTTCATTTGATTTTGTATGATGTACTACACTACACCCCGTAATAAAATTAATTACACTTTTTTTTTTTTACGAAATATAAGAATTTGTGGTTTTTTCATATGGAACGAAAAATGGCACGTTTTTTAGATACTATGACATGTTAATTTTTTTTTTGCAGAATATCTAACTTTTTTGTTGATTTTGATCCCTGGTTGCTCTTAAAATCAAAAGGTATCTATCTCGCGGCTGCTGATGTTGCCCAAATTTCATTAAATCTATTGAACTAAGCGAGTGGGTCGATTTAGAGGGCCATATACATTTTCAGCACACGTTGCGGTCTGGGATAACATACATTGAAACGCAAACATTCATTTAAAGGAATAATTATGATTGATATTTATATACATTCGAAAATTGTAGTATTTTACAAGTAAGGAAGTATATACATTTCAAAGGCCCTTGCATTCAGCGCTTTGCAAATTTGATAAAACATCGTGCTCATTGCGATTTTATTTTAAATATTCAATTAATTTTTCAAATTTGATTTTTAATTCCTTTCATCACAGGACTAGGTAGATAACTACATAAGCTAAATTATTATTTCTTTTTTTTTTTGTTAACTTCTTTTCTTTGTGGACTGTCTAGGGATTTTATATTTCAAGCACTGAGGGGATTAACAACACAAAATAAAATCCAGAGCACCCAAACAAAAATCAAATTTATTTATTTTTACAGGATTAAAAGAATATTTGCAAAATACAAAAAAAAAACACAAAGTCATGCATGAAAGAGCATCCATTTTGTGTTGTGTGGAGACCTTTTATAAAATGAAATACATTGAATAGTTTTTATTATTTGAATTAAATCTGAAACAAAAAAATAAAAGGACTTCATATGCAGATATAAATTTTAATGTTATGTATACCTACATATGTACATAGGTACATAAAAATATCTATAAAGATCAACTAAATGTATGTAAATCTATATCCTCTTGGATGGGACAACATCAAAAAAATTATTCATTAATAAATAAAACGGCAGCTAGAAAATGCAAATTATTTGGAGTATTTCGACAGCAGAAGATATGCAACATGGCTTCCTGCTATTTCTTGCCAAATTCACAGAACATTTTAGATGAAACCATTCCACTCCGTTCCATCCCCTTAAATTTCACGAGTTTTAAATGCTTTTCGGTTTGGTGTCACAAATCTGTGTTCTTTCTCATGGGGATGATTTTTTTTTTATTTTTCATTATTCAGCAGTTGATTTAAAATTTTAATTAAACAATTACCATGAGCACCCATATATACATATATGGCGTTAAGCTTCCGTCTGTTGGATAAAACTAAAATGTCGAATTTTGTTTTTTATATTTTTTATTATTCGTGGAATAAAACATTTAAAAAGTATTATTTTTTTTTTTTTGAAAAGCCGTTGCTGAGTTTTAAGTGTGAAAAGATATTTTTCGAATGTGTGTTGGCTAAACAAAAAATGCTTTTCAGTGTATAGGGGACAAGTTCAATTTAAGCTATGGGCAATGTATTTTATAATTTAAATGAAGCAAATTTTTTTTAATGAAAACTTAAGAAATCTTTTGAGGTTTTGAGAACTATTGTACTGATTTTTCCCCTTTTTTTTAATTTATAGGGCGCCAGTTATAGCTATCATTGAAATTCATCATTGAAAATTTTAATAATTTATTTTAAGACGTTTAGAAAGCAAACTCTATAATTATTTTGATGTCAACATAAAGCTTGTGACTTAATTAATATATCTGCCAAAAAAGTCAGTTCAGCCCAGCCTTTCTCAAAAAATTACTTTTATTATTTCAGTGATCATTGATAAGGTAGTGCAATCATTGAAATAATGAAAGTCAATTTCTATGAAAGTTTGGACCCAAATGAATTTTATTTTTTTTTTTGCAATAAATATTAATTGAGACTTCAGCTTCGTATTGCCATCAAAATTATCACAGGTTTTGCCTTTTTAATACCTTAAAACTTAAATTTAAAATTTTCAATGATGAATTTCAATGAAAGCTATAACTGGCGCCATAATTCAAGAAAATAAAAGACAGCTTCCCTTATTTTCTGTTTAGAGCAGTTCTTCAAAAAGAAATTATGTTAAAGTTCTTTATATTTCTTTCGAAATGCTTTATTCATTGATTTTAATTTCATTATATTTTATGTTAATTTTTAATATCTCAACCAAGACTTATTCTCTCCCTATTTCTTTGTCATGATGTATAAATTGATTAACATGATATAGTTATGTATATTAGTCTGGTAAAATTCTTGTAAGTATTATATGTATAGATAGATATGTAGGTACATGAATTAGGGAGCGTCAAAAATATACTAACATTTTTTATAATTATTTCTTACAAATTATGAAACAAACTCATTGAATAATAATTGTTTGAAAGCATGAAATACCTTCTAGGCATCAAGAGGCAACACGCAACCCAGCCCATTTACAAGACAACATACACATATTTAAAAACACTCAAATTATTATTATTATTTTATATAATCTTACATATATAAATGAACAGAGTAATACCTTAAGAACTAAAGCGCTATCTAACGAGGCTTTCTGCTGAGCACATTCAAATTAGGTGCGTATTCAATTTTATAGGAGCTGAGGAGGGAAATAGAAATGTTTTTTTGTGTTAAAAACTTTTACATAACGAAATCGTTAAATTCAAAATTGAAATGTACAAAAATGTGCTAAGGTTGAATCAAAGTTTGTCAAAAGAAACAAACAAATCCAAAGAAATCATATCGATATTTTTACTTAACGCGAAGTTTCCTACGAAAACTGATGAACGTGTTAATTATTTTCTTCAACATTACCGTGCCATGTGAAGGTCAATCAATTCTATTTAATTTTCATCAACAAATCTTGAGGTATTGTCAATTAAATAAATAAAAATAAGTAATATCATTTCATTCTCAATGGGAAAATCTAATAATCTCTCGTTAAAAATTAAACTTTGACTCATATAATTATTAAGTTCAAAGTCATAAAACAAATCAACCATCGGAAACTTTAAACAAAACTTCTAACATCTATCTTACGCAAACATATTAATGTTGTATAATTGGAAATGCCAATAATTGCACACCCCAAAACCTATTAAGGTTTTAGCATCTGATAAATAAACTTTGCAAGTATGTGCGGTTTTTGATGCAGTGTAAATATATAAAATTATATTGACACGAAAATCACCCATTTTGTTTATTAGAGTTTATGATGCAAGTTCAGCATGGAACATGTAAAGGTCAAGTTAATTCATATTCTTTTTTATGAACACGTTTTCAATGAATATTATTAGAAATAAAGTGTAGGTACTTTTAAGTGTCAATAAACAAATAGAGAAATGTCTTTTAAAAAATAAATTAAATAATTTATTCTAGAGATTAAAGAAAATTTTAGTTATCTTACTCACATGCGGATACTGGATACTATGTACGTACCGTACATGTATCTAATTAATGTGTTAATAGATTCAAATATAATAAATGAAGATACGAGTATAGATACTACAGGTGCAAAGAATATGAAACCACACATACCTAAAATAAAAAAAATTTCCGGAGATGTGAAAGAATATTACTTCTGATGTAAGATCACAGCAGCTTTACTTAGCATACAATAAAATAAAATTTCTGAATATTTGTACTTCAAAAACAAATTCAAAGACAGTGGGGTAACTAAAACTACTTATCAAAGTAGGCACTTAATAATGCATATACGTAAATGGTGGTGATTTACAAGTAACTATAAAACTTTCCTATAGTTTTCAGTGAAAGACTGCAAATTTTCTATGTGTAAGTTTTTTTGTGTATAGACACTTCAAAACTTACAGAATATTTTTTTTTAATTTATTTAAAACCCTTAAAGCCTCTAGGATCATACAAATTCAAAAAGAAAACCAAAATAAGGACCACCCCATTGTATACATGTGTGTCTTAATTTACAAATCCCCAGATAATTTGTCGGTGTTTATCATAAAATTACCAATCCACCATAAAGAGTTAACACATGCAGGCATTGCGATGCGATGTCGTCAACCCCTAAGGTTGTTGGCGTCCCGGAAATAAAACCAAAATAAATAAACCAAATTTACAAAAGCTTCTTCACACAGGTGCATTCCACAGAACACTTTGTTGCTTCAGCTGAATGGGGTTGATATTCTATTTTGTATTAAAATTCATTTTAATGGCACAGTACCGCGTTAAGTCCGTCCGGATATCCTTTTTCAAAACCAACAAAGGATTGCGCTACATTAACCACCACGAAATACACCACCTCGGGCGCACTTGCGGCATCTGTTCATAACTCTTCGTTGTTGTACCTACTCGTATATTTTTTTGTTGTGTTCATCACTTTTTCTATGTAGAATATAATAATTAACACTAAAATGAATGTTCGCACAAATACAAACAAAAAAGCTTCGGATACTTTATTTTTTTTTTTGTTTCATTGGGGTGTGCCACAGTATAACCCTTACCCTACAAAGTAGAAAACATGCCATTGTTTTGAGGCACAATATGATATTACGGACACCCCTTTTTCTTGTTCCTATATTATAAAAATCGCAGCGAAAAACCTGCTTCTGACCATAGCATGATGTATAACCTAATAACTTGGCTTTTTTACTACCCTTGGCATAGTTTCCGGTCTACGTCCATCGTGAAGACAAAAAGCTTTGGTCTTATACAAAATGAAATTAAGGTGAATTTTACTACAGTTACACATTTGTGTTTTATTTTTAATAATTTTCAGTTGCATATTTCACATATTAATTGCTAATATCGCTACGAGACTAACAAAGCTGACTTCTATTTTAAACTAAATGAGATATTAACTAGATGTACAAAGTCCATAACGTGGAAGGTTATAATTTATTAAAATTGTAGTGCTGAAAACCACTCATCACTTCGACAATCCATAACTACGCTATTTTGAAAAAGTTAGAAAATATAAGTCTTGAACAGAAAGATTTATGAAACAAGTTTCACTATCATTAGTAATTCGTGAAAATTTTGTAATTCTATCCTAAGAACGTGAAGAAATCCCTCTTAGTGTTACTATACATATAGTTTAAGCTATGGGACCCATTTAACAAAAGTCCCCAACAGAATCTACCCACTTGGTATAGCGTAATTATTTTCGTACCTTGACTAATAAAATTGGCTTTGCAAAAATATCTTAAAATCTCTGCACTCAGAATACCTAGATTCCTATATACATACCTACATACAATACCTGCTATTCCCCTTAAGGTATGCAGGACGCCGGGTTAATCTGCGACTATGTTCCGGTTGAGTGGTAACTTAAAAGGAAGGAATTTTTGTTTTGTTTCGCTTTATTTGCAAAACTTAAACAAAAGCGAAAAAACACCAACGAATTGTTGTCAAAACAAAAAACACACAAACTCTATAGAAATGTTATTGTGTTAGAGGTGCGGGCGAAAGGCAGTTTTAACAACTCTCAGAAGTTAGTCTCTTGATGTTGCTTGCCACCTTTATGGTAGGTGGCAGGTGTAAGTGTGTACTTCAACTATGCTGCTGAAATAGAAGAATAGTTACGTAGGTAGATATGTATACTATACGTCTAGTTGTTGAAGCTGGTTTAATAATTATGAGTAACTTTTGTTTACACTCTGCAAACATGCAAGCCATTCATTTTGAGTTCTTTTTGCCGCATGTGTATGTTAATTCAAAATTTCCCAAGCACAAATTTTCAGATGAAGGATCACACATATGATTCAGGATGGCTTTAACTAGACCGCGGTGTAAATAGCAATATTCGTAAGGGTTTATGTGCCCATGTTATGGTAAGAATTTATGGTTTATGGTTCCATTCCAACGCATATGAAAGGATAAGATATGTCTCACAAGAAAACAACACGAATTTATTGTTAAGATAAAATACAAAGACTATAATGAATCCGAAACATGGACCGTTTTTGTTTATGTTGCGTTGGTCTGATAAGGCATCCAATATGACTGACCGCGTGCGTTCGGTTTTATAATAGCTTAATAGCTTGGTTTGGTTAGCTAGAGGTACAGTATAGTTTACAAGTTCTTTTTTTTTTTAATTCCGTTCTTCTATAATATTATTATATAATAGCGCGTATTGGAATATTCAAGAAAAAGTTGAAGAATTAATAAGTTTTAATTTTGTGTGCATCCTTGCAAATTGCAGATACGATGTTTTAACTGTTTGTGTGTGTATGATATCTATCACACCACGTACTCATCAACTTACACTCCAGCATGTCACAATTCTGCCTACTCCAGCCAACTCTTGAGCTGCTTTTCACAGTACAAGTGGGTACAATCATGGGCTCAGACCTGAATGCTTGAGACATCACATCATCTCCTTACGAATTCAACAAAAGTATAATAACATCAAAATATGACTAAAAGAGACAACAAAAGCCTGCAAACAACTTAATTTTCGAAGTAAGAACGCAAAATTGTTAAGTCAACAATTTGATATGAAAATAGTTGTTACTCTGTAAAAGGGGAGATATGTACCTATGTATAATGTATGTAAAAGGTTTATGTAGGTAAGGTACCTACTGCAGGTCGTATAAAGTAGTTCAAACACGTACACCTGCCTCGTTGTCAGATATGAATTATGGAAGAAGGGTATAAGTTTGATGTTAAAGTTGCAAATTCAAACTTTTCCAGATTGTGGTTTAGTCGGAAGAGATGTGTTTCTTTGTTGTTATAATTCCATCATCATTATTCTTTCATGAATTAGCTACTTTTGTGCCTCATTTCTGCAACTGAAGTACCTACAAAAGAATTTATGACGTTCTAAGAGATACTTATATGATATTGTGATGTGCATTTTTGCTGAAACGCCATAGGCGCGACAAAAGGTTTATAACGCACTCAAATATCATTATAATAATACCGTCATTATGAAATTAAATGCAATTAAATTAAGTGGGCTTGTATATGGGTTTTTATATGCAAACATAATTATTTCGAGTTATTAGAGAATGAATTTTAATTGGTGTCGCTACGTTTATGTATGTATGTAATTGTGTGTTTATCCGCCGCGCAGCGTTAGAATTTTGAAACACAATGTGAAGAGACACGAATGCAAAATTTTACCTCTCTATTTTTGCGCGATACCTATGCATAATGTGTGCTATTTTTTAGGGTGCAAATTTCCAATTAGTTCAAATTAATTATGTTTTGGTTGTGTGATAAACTTTAAAAGTTATAATAGTTTATATCTAGGTAATTCAATGGCCATAAAGCTAAAGAGAAAATAAAATTATTTTCCTAGATGTATTAGGCGCATTTGAAGTCAAATGGAATAATATTAATTATTATATGGGTTGCGGTATATCAAAATTCAGTATTAAAGGTGAGGGACTTTGCGTATTTATTAACATGACATAATACACTTTGTGAGGGTTAAAGTATTTCAAATAAAAATATGCTACCTCCGAAAATAATTTTGAATAAACTTTTATATGGTTATGAAAATTTCTAAATGCCTTTCAGGATTTAACTTTATCTGTTCAAAACTGCGACTGGGGCCCAGTGAAGTGATTTACCACTCTCAACCATTCCTGTGTGCGAATGCGAACAGCTTGGATGATAGGCATCAAAGAGAACAGCTTGGATGATAGGCATCACAAGAGATTCTCTTGAAGTATTTGTAAAGGCTCGAACCAGATTTGCATCGTGATAGTCCTACTAACCATTACGCCAAGGGCTACTACCAGCTTTCATGAAGTATACATATATAGAAAAGTTCTTCTGATTCGAAGTCCCGTGTCCTGCTATTAAGTTTTGGATTGAATTTAAAATTTTGTGTGTTCTAATTAAATACTGCAGTTGAAATGATTTTTGTTTTTCAAATGAATTTTAATTTCATAAATTAATAAATATATTTAACTAGCTGGCCAGCCCTCGCTTCATACAAAGTTTTTTATTAATCAACTTAAACATTTAAAAAAAATGAGAATCAAATTGATTAGGGGCTTCAAACACCCTTAAATGATGTAGTTTCGCATTTATTACGCAACACTAACATTGGCTTTTTTAAGTAAAAGGATTTTTGGTAGTTTCAGAGATGCATGTATACATATGATAAAAAAAAATGGTGGCACAACAGCTCATAAAGAACTAGGGCTCAGTTACTCACAGCTCTCTACTATTCCTGATGTGTGCGTGTCTGCAGTAATGGAGGGGACCCGCACAGTTTATTGCCGAATCCGAAGAGCTAAGTGAAGCGGCACTTTTCTATGGCAGGAGATACTCTTGGAAGATTAGTCACTTTCTCGCAAAAGGCAGTACTTCCGAAAAAACTTTTTTGTTTTAGGTGGAAGCGGCTGGGAATCAAACTCAGAACTCTGGCAGGACAGTCCAACACACTAACCATTACGCCACGGGCGTACATAAATTGAAAATGCTTTATTTGGTTATATTTTCTTTCGATTGAACAATATCAGTTATATTTTTACCCAATACACTATTACAGAAATATTTCGTAACACTTTTCAAATAATTTTAAGTCACATCACACACTTCTTCTGCAAATGAACACACTTGTCCATGCAATAAAGGATACTTTTAGAATTTCAAGTTTTGAAAATATTCAGAAAAGGATAACGCATTAAATTCCCAGAGTATTGTGCCAATACACAACTTCTCTAACCGGAAATTGTCTGCTCTATAACGAAACTTGTGTGGCAAAAGCGGTTCATGTGCGAACACAACACACACAAGGAGTTAAAAAA
This sequence comes from Epistrophella euchroma, assembly GCA_947049315.1. Taxonomy (NCBI): domain Eukaryota; kingdom Metazoa; phylum Arthropoda; class Insecta; order Diptera; family Syrphidae; genus Epistrophella; species Epistrophella euchroma. The sequence goes on along the minus strand of OX346248.1, from coordinate 65,766,025 downwards.
ATTTACTTCGTAATAGAATGCGTCTATATTGTGGCTGAAACTTATTTCCTTGAAACTTTCCAATAGAATGAATATTAAAAGAAAAAGAAAAAAAAAATGGACAACTGTACTAAGAAAAGCTGGAAAAGTTGAGTGCTGATGTTTTTCTCTCCTTTTATCAATTTGTGTTCACTTGTTTCCGTTGAATCAAGTAAAAATCCATAGTTAAAAGTCCTTCAGGCTTATACGCGCGAAATGTATAGTCATCAGTTTTTATCTCTAGACGATGGCGTTGGTTCATGGATGATGGTAGGTCCTGCGGTGCTAACGCTGATGCTTATGCCGAAGCATAGTGTAGTATTGTGTTTGTAATTGTTTTGTTTTAGCGCTGCCTTTTGGAGGTTGTTCTTTGATCACTATAGGGTGGTGATTAGCAGCTGCCTTGCCACAAGCCTAACAAGCTCTTGATAAGTAGTCTATGTAGAAGCATTGAATGAGCGAAGAAACAGTTTGGTTCACAAGCAATCCAAAACTTAGAAATTACTTTCGTAATTAGATTTTGAAAACGATTTGCTTTGATGTTTGACCGGAAAAATATTTTATTTGAAAAGTTGCAAGCCCAAACTGCTTGGAAAGAATCTAATCGTTGCTTGTAAATTGGAAGAACAAGTATATAATTATTATTGGCTTCCTTGGGATGTTAATTAAATAATGAATAGGAAACAATTTGCTCTTCTATAATTACCTAGCCTTAACCCCTTTTTAAATTTTTATCTATTATTAATGGTTCATCTGGCCCAAAGTCAGTTAAGACTTTTGTAGATGAAACCTGATAAAGATTTTTTTTTTTGATATTGGAGACTTTTAGCTAGACTTTTAAAAGTTATAAATATAAGACTTGATTTAAGCCCTAAAATAGTTGTGTTCTTTAATAATAGCAAATCGAACTAAGATTTAATTTTCATAGTTTTGCTTGCTGATTAGGATTCAGAAAATTATGCTAATACATTGTGTACACTATTTCATCCTGCTCCCAAGCTTTTAATCGTTATCATGTCGCAAGGCAAAATACATAATCATGAACTTATAAAAACCAATTACAATAATCCCTTAAGCTAAGCATATTATACAACACCATCAGCATTAATATCACTCGCTCTTAATATGATTTTTTTTTCAATGCAAGACAGCGTGCTCAAGAATCTTAAAATCTGGACAACGAACTATCATAATTACTTATATTCTTATATATGATGACGAATCCCAAACAGATTGTTTCTGTGATAATAATAAAATCTACTCACGTAGTTATGAAGCATTATGAACACAAAAACACTAGGTATAGGAAAAATCGCTATGAGATTAAAAACTTGAGCCCGGAAAACCATTCAATCTTCGAGAGAGTTAGAAACAATGCATACAAACAGATGCCACACGCTATAAAGCAAAGTATCTTTATTGAAATAGGAAAATGCTTTCGCAATAGGTATATTGAACGCTATTGTGATGTCTTTGAATCATATAAAGAACGTTGAAGCTATATTGTGGTGACAGAAAAACGGCGCGGCGCGGATCCAGTAAGGTTTTTAATTTGCTGATGTTGAAAAAAAAATAAGAGTTTTGTTGAATTTCTATAAAAGGTTCCGGGATTACTTATAAGTCGGTACTTAAACAGATTCTAACATATAATACGGTATGGTAGTATGGTGGAAAGTCCCACAATCAGCTTGTCTCTGCATAAGCGGAGCACTTCCTTCGACATCCTCCGCTACACAGACTTTCTGTATGGCCCTTGCCTAAAAGCGCCTTTACAGTGAATCAAATTTCCAGACTTTGGAAAAGGTTCATGTTCAATAAATAGCCCCTGAAACGAAACCTTGGATCCGCGACTGGATATAGAAAATTGCTTGTTTTTCTTCGTCAATATCACTGAAAACATGCAAACATTCTTTGAATAATTGGGTTTTGAACGTGAAAGTTTTATTTTGTGAAACAGACGATTGACTGATAAATCATTTCAATAGTTGTATGTACCTACAACTGTTTTAGTTTCAAATTCTCAAGTATTGTAATTTATTTTTTTTTATCTCACGTGACTTGGATTTATATTTGCTACATTTATGTTTCTTTTTTTTTGGAAAATGTGACAAAATTGCTAAATGTTCAATCATCCCACTTATTCAATATTTTTTTTTTATTTTATTTTTACTTAATCCGATTTTCAATTAGTAATTTTTCAATTCAACATAAATTGCAACGTTAATTTAAACGTTCATTAATTTTTATTTAAAAATTACAGAGCACGCAGAACTTTTATATTTACATTTTATGAATTCGAATGTGCACATGAAATTAAATCAATTCGAATGAAAATGAAATAAAGTGGCACCATTTGTGGTCACTGGTCAGCTCTTCATCATCATCATGGGAAGTGCATGAGGACAGTTTGTTGCTGCTGCCGACAAACGTTGCATGCTCACTTCGCCTTATTTAATATGTCAACAATTAAAGCCTTTTTTGCAGAATTCAATTTTATTTTGTGAATTCTGGCATCAGGATGTATTTTATCAGCAATCATATCTGCTTGGACGGTAAATATGTAAATATAATTTAATTCAGAAGTAAAATGTATCGTCCTTTAATTCAAAAGGAAAGTGCATCGCTTTTGTTGATGTACTTTAAAGAATTTTAGCACTCGCTTCAATGCATAAAATTCTTTCTCCCAAGAACCAATAATATTTAAGAAAATGATAAGACAATTTTTTTCTGAATAAACAATTTTTCATTTTTTCAACTACAGAATGTATGTAAATTGACAGCGAAGTCATAGGTTTTGACTGGCTTAAAAAAAAAAACGTTTAATAAAAGTTAAATTAAGTTGAATAATTAAAAGTAAAAGTAATTATGTATTCATATAGTCGTGACCTTTTTTATCTTAAAAAAGCGATGGGACTAGAACTAGAAAAAAGATTATCTGAAAGAAAATTTAAGTAGGTACCAATGTCTTTGAGAAAAAGTGAGCAAAAATGATTATGAAAATCATATAAAATTAAAAATTCTCGTAATTCTTCACTTCCACGAAGAAATAAGCTCAATTTGCAGTAGCTACGTTATAATTTGCTATATCTAAATATTTCTTTTTGCGACACTTAGTCATATTTATTAGATTTTTGAATGTTTAAACAGTGTCTTAGTATTTCGAAATAGTCGGAAATATGCTTTATGTAATAAAAAAAATATTAGATTTATCAAGGAATGCGGAATGCTTTACCCAGCTCAATTTTCCCCTCCCATTGTGATCTTCAGACATTCAAAACCAAAGTGCATCGGTATCTTCTTTTAAATCCCCTCCAACCTACCTAATCGCTCGTGCTGTGTATATCATTTTAAGGGTAGTCACAACCCCTTTAGTGCACGCTAAATATATGTAAAAAAAAAAAAAAAAGTTATATTAAAAATAAGATCATTTTAGCAACAATTAAAAATGTTTATTTGGACGGTTGTCTAAAGTTAGACAACGTTTAGAAATACGCCTATTATAGACTAAACTATTCCCCCACAATCATTTTCTCGAAAATTTAAAAAAATGTATTCAATGATAAAAATTTATTTAAAAAAAATTCAAAAACTGTTAAGTTAATTAACTAGAATTAAAAATAAGATTATAGATTTCCAGTTTTGAAAACAGGTGTCACTTATCATTGTTCAATAGCTTATCTTACATGTTTTATAAATATGTATGTGTATATGAATTTTAAATTTGTAAGTAACACGTCTGGCCACAGTTATATTGAAAGCTTGTTGCCATAGAACATGAATAACTGTTTATGTAACCTTTCCAATTAGATGTATCTCCGTAAATGTACCTACCTACCTACAACATATCTATCTACATTGCTGTAAATATAATTGATCGGTTTCTCATGAATGGGCCCTTATATTTATTTGAAGATACATTTCCTAAATTTAATAAGTCCTTGAAACCACAATACCATTTCTATCTATTTATTTATACATATACACATACATCTCAGATACCCCAGATTAAGTAAAGTATTTAAAGATCATAAAGGTCTTAAAGCAAACCTTTTTTAAACTTATCATCAAGACTTAAATAAGTTCCAATATATAACTTTACGGCTCAGCACATAACATAATGTTTACTTTGTACCTTTTGATTTTAAAGCTTTCCCCCTCATCACATTAGTTTTGCTACAGTAAACCATTTTATGGCATTCATAAACCGAGGACTGAATATAAAAGACCCAAACAGCTTAAATTTACCTCTCGCAGGAGTTGAGACTTAATTTCATGGGATTCAACTTATTCTGCATGATTTCGCCTTTTGAAAAATATGTGTGGTTGTGGTGTAATATTCCCCACACCTGATGTGCAATGATTATATGAAAGAGGTATCTAAATATACAATATTTTTATCGGGAACAAAATTCTGTTCACATTTTTATTTTTAAGATATTCAGAAAAAAAAAACTTTAAAGACATAATCATATATCCGAATCTGATTTAACAAAACTGGAATAACTTTTTCCTTATTGTATAGGTGCATGTATTTTGAAATTTAATGGAACAAGCTATCATTTGTTATCTACTTTTTTGAGATTTAAACAAAACACGGCCCTTAACGCAAGTAATTGGTTTCAAGTTTTACTGAAAACTCATTCCCCAAATCCGAATGCTATCTGCAATTTTACCCTTTTACTCATAGTTCTTTATGTACATAGGACTTTCATTCAATGATATAGGGTGTATCATAAATAAAATTATTATAAACAAATAAAATTAATTTATTCTGACTCCTACATTTCAACTGAATGCATCTGCTTTATCTCTCTCTTTTGAAACTCTTTATTCTCTTTTATTTTGACCCTTTACCGTTAAAGAATCCAACAAAATATGAGCTAGGAAGTAGTCAATTTTGTATAAGAAGAATGCGTTAAAAGTTTAGAACGGCATATGTTTGCAAATTTTTGTGTGCTTCGATTGATTGATTTTTTTGCATTTATTTAGCTTAATATTAAAAAAAATTTAAGGAAACAAATTATTGTTTAATTTAGTAATCATGAAACCGTTTTTTGAAATCGCACAAAAGTTTATGCATATAAATTTGAACCACTCTGTACCTTGTAAAGAGAATCAAAATTAAATTTTTCAGATATGGACTCCTTGGTGCATCTGGATGTGGCAAAACCACTTTACTCGCATGCATTGTAGGCAGAAGAAGACTGAATTCTGGAGAAATTTGGGTTCTGGGAGGACGACCAGGATCACGTGGTTCCGGAGTACCCGGTCCAAGGATCGGATACATGCCTCAGGTTAGTTTTAAAATCAGAATATGTAGTTTTTTTGTATACATCAGAATGAGCACTTAATATTTTAATGTGCATTTATATACATATAGGAAGTTGCATTATATGGAGAATTCAATATGCGCGAGACTATGCGTTACTTTGGTCTCATTGCTGGTATGGCCGGTGGCGATATCGAAGACCGAACAGAGTTTCTATTAAAACTTTTGAATTTACCAAATGCTTCGAGATTTGTTAAGAATCTAAGTGGCGGACAGCAGAGACGTGTGAGTTTGGCAGCTGCTTTACTCCAAGAACCAGAACTACTCATATTGGATGAGCCAACGGTTGGAGTGGATCCTGTTCTGCGACAAAGGTTCTGAACCACGATATTTTCTGTTCAACTATGACCTTTTATTTATTTTATTTTTTCAGTATCTGGGATCATTTGGTGGATATAACCCAAAATGGCAACACAACGGTCATAATTACGACACATTACATCGACGAGTGTGCCCAAGCACAAGTGGTAAGTACACCTATGGGTAGAAATCTTTTTTTACTTTTTATTTTTTTTTTTACTCCTCTATTAACTCCCAGACCACATCAAACAAGTCACATGTGACAATGACAAAAGCTTGAGAAAAATGAACATTTTTGTCCAAACGAAATTGACAGGGTTGAAAGTGTGGGGCTATATAGGAGAATGATTTTCTATACTGAACCATTTGTGAACTGTGCGAAAGTAGCATTGTCCTTTTTGTGTGTGGCTTGGTCCTTAGGGACAACAGCAATCCTTAGGATTTACGAGTGTTGTTCTATGGAAAACCAACCAGATTTATTTACGCGCCAGAGAAAAGACGGTAAAAAGTAAATATAGAGAGGAGCTAAGTTGCTTACAACGAATAAACCTGAAAAATCATCACAGGTTGAATTATGGGGGATTCGATGAGCATTCGGTGGGTAAAGTTATTGCCAATAAAGACACATTGACAATGAAGGGCAAAATTCTACAAAATATGTGATAATGGGTATTAAAAATAAAACTTTTTCTAGCTAGTTACTCTCCTCAGGTGCGAAAAAGGGTCTTTGTTAAATATATTTCATAAACTTCTCTGATTTTATGTGAAACAATTTCAAGTCTATATCTTTTTAAGCTGTGAAATTGGGTATACTCTTTGGGTTTACTCAATATAGAGCTTTCAATTTATGTACTTACATACCTATTGTTTTATTGTATATACGAAGTGGTTTTTCGTAAAAGGTTGATGAATGAGTTTTGTGACTTCTTTATTGGTGACCTAGTTGTAAACATAGTGGTCGTGAAATGGGTGATTTAGAAATTTTAATGAGTGCTCTCTCATATATTTAAGAGAAATCGTCACAAAACCTCCTGCCTTTATCTTAAAAAATAAAAATTTCCGTACGGCAACCGGTTGTAAAGTTATAAAATAAAGAATCAAACCAAAGAAAACTTCCCATACAATTTGTACGGAAAAAAGAAATTCGATGAAATATTAATCTAGATGGCGGAAATTCCACCGGACTTATTATTTTACTAAACTCTAACAGCCAAATTAATAAACGTGGAATAGCGAAGGTTTAGGCCTTATTCTGTGGACTATAAATTCAATGAAGATTGCAAATTTAATTTTCTAATAAATATAATATTATGTCTCCTAGATTCTAAAATTATTTTCAATTATTCGACAGTCAGCCATTACATGGTTTCTACTTTATTTTTAAAAACTCACTCCTTTTTATTTTTTTTTGTTTAAATTTTCCATTTTTTAAAATAAAAACAAAACAGAAAACAAAAGAATTCTTAGATGTGTTTGGTAACTTGAGCTTTATATTTTTTTTTTACAAATTATTACAATAGGTAATTAAATTAAATTTGATGGCACAACAGCTCATGAAGAACTAGGGCCTAGTGACTTACAACTCTCAACCATTCCTGTGTGCGTGTCTGCAGGAATGGAGGGGACCTACAGTTTATTGCCGAATCCGAACGGCTAACGAGCGGCACTTTTCTGTGACAGGAGATACTCTTGGAGGATTTGTCAATTCTTCGCAAGAGGTAGTAGCCCGAAAAAAACTTAAGGTGGAAGCGGCTGGTATTGAACCCAGACCTCTGGCGTGACAGTCCATCGCACTGACCATTACGCCACGGGCTACTACTTAAATATAAAGCTAGTGGCATTAAAAATCGAAAACATTTAAATTTTTTTTAATCAGTAGTTCATAAATATTGCCAGTAAAAAATAAATAACGGCACCCTAATGACCATAACTTAACTCATTTTTATATGTAAATTTAAGATATGTGCTCTTAAAAATTCAACAATTAAAACAAATACTATACCTATATAGCAACCTACATATCCATATGAAAAAAGCTTTTAAGCTTTAACTGAAATGAGCGTTAATTTCGGTCAAGGACAATCCTTTTACCCAGTTCCGTTTTTCGACTTAATCTTAATAAATAATGTGGTGTTCTTCAACCTCCCGACAAATTTGTATCCTACGTTAATAAAACCGGTTCGCATTTTTATGAGGACTAAATGAAAGTAAGAAGATAAGAGAGAAACCTTTTTTTTTTTTTTTATTTTCATTTTGGAGGCAAATAATCCCAAGATGCACAGAATTACCTGCAAAGTATAGTAGTTACTTCAAGATAAATTTTCCAGCTCCATTAAACAACAATTTTCTCCACAACGCCTTCCATTTAAATACCCTCCACTTAATTTAAAATATTCTTTTAGAAATGAATATCAAAGAGAAAAAAAGGACTTTCATCCGCTTGTGCTTGCCGCGCAAAGGATGTCTTGAGAGAGTACTCATGATACGATACACGATATAATGGTGTGCAAATAAATTTCATCCTTGCACTATAACTCGGTGTTTTCTTTATTTTGTTCTTTTTTTTTTTTTACTTTCAAGATGGTTCACGCTCGAATCGCAATCGCCAAGACTCAGTTGTAAGGTAGTGATAGTGTGGTAGGACTCCTTTTTAGGGACCCGGGTTTTTCTAAACTCTTATGCTGAACTTACTTTAGCCTTTGAATTCCTGGCATAGCTTACGCTACAGAGAGCGAGATACACTTATAAAATCCACAAGGAAGCAATTTTTACATTCTCGTGTGGGTATTAGAAGACTCTCGCCCTGACTCTTCTCGACAAAGGATGAAAAAAATATAACATTATTTTTTTTTCGCTGAGTGTAGATAACCATCACCATTGGGGATTGCATCACATACATTCATACACTTAATGCTGTCCTACACCGCCGCCGCCGACGGACATAATTTTTTCCTGTTTTTCTACATTTTTTTATTGTGTATACTATAATATTCGTGACTTTGTTATACATCTGCCCTCATTTTGTCTGCGAGGAAATAAGGGACATTTTCCGCTCTAATAAATTAAATCAGTGAGCGTAAACTCGGAGTTTTTTGTCATAGGTATGTCGGGTTCATCTTGTTTTTGGGTTCTTTAAGAGCAAATAATACATACAGTTTGTGCTTTAGTGTTGCAATATGCAATTAAGTTAGAGATAGAAGGCAGAGAGACTTGACATTGATAGCACATAATTCTTAACAGTAAATTTCAAGTTGAACCACAATTTTATAAGTAGTGAGATTCTTAAGGCATTTTAAGCGATATACTCTAAAGTTGTTTTGTATCAACTGATGCGTTAAAAAAATGCATCAAAATGCATATTTTCAAATATGAAACTAAAATGGTTAGCATATTAGAATAGAATTAAAAAAAAAAAAAAAACGTTTTCATAAAGGGACCCCAGCCCTACAACATAGAAAATATTTCTGTTTTAATATACTCGTATACTACAACTTCAAATGCAAAAAATTCAAAATGTATGTACAAAATACATGTACAATGTACATGTACCTATTATATAGGAATGTTGTAGGAGGCCGGCTTTGAAAACATTGAAAATGTTATATGCTTTAATTACAACATTTTTCAACTGTGAGAAAAAACATAGGTATAAGAAAAGCAGACCTAGTCGTTGAAAGATTTTCAAAAATTTTACACTTTTTTATGCTCTATATTTTCAAAAATGTAGTTTTTGATAAACTCCTGAGCCGATTTTCATTAACTGCTGGACCGTCATCCTCTAAGTCAGTCCATAAATGTCACCTTTCAAACATCAAATAATTTTTTAGGATCGAATACAATTTTTTCGCGTTTACCTGTAACTTTATTTTAAGCCATCCTCTAGGTATAACCTATCAAACAAAAAAATTCTTAGAAAAATCGGAGCGTGAGCCTGACACTCTCGCACGTCGCACCGTGTTTTTTGAAATTTGTCGGAAATTGTATGCGCTGCTGCACCTTGCTGAAAAAATGTTTGGGGGATTTTGACATTATCATACTTTAACCTAAGATTTCCTGAAATTATGAGCTCAAACGGTATGGTGAATTTGGAGTCTATAAGTCTTTTACAATTTAAAATTCATTTAAAAATTTTCGTTAAGTTTTCTTAAATTATCCAGTTTTCTGCGCACTTTTCTTTCCGTATAGAAACCTTCTACAAAGTATTAAAAAACTTAAACAAAAATACGGATGAAATCGGTAAAGTCGTTCTCAAATTAATACAAAATAAGCATTAGCACAGTCACTGTGGCGTATACGTACTTTTTTATCAGCATATATTAGTTAGATTTAAAAATCATCACAGCTTTACAGTTCATTTTGTATAATTGGTCTGAGATATATTTTGAATCGCAAGCCCCTCTTAAGGGAGGTTTAAATAAAAATAGACTCAGTATAGTTTTCCAACAACTGCATTTTTGTAAATGTAAAGCATAAAATGGAGAAAATTTTTCAAAAATCTTTCTACTTCTACGTCCGCTTTTTTATATTTGAGTTTTTTCTTAGTTGGAGAAAGTTGAAAATTTTTAAATAACTTCTGTTGAATTTAAAGCATCATATATTCAATTTTTTTCAGAGCCTAACAGCTGCAACATTCCTATAAAAAAGGTACATACGCAAATCGGACGAGGTTCGCAGCTAAATTATGGACGTACGAACACAAAAAAGGAATTATTTTTATTTATTTCTTAGAGATTTTCTTTTCCGGTCATTTTGTTTCAATTTTCGGCTGCGTTTTAATGAGGTTTAATACGAATCCAAAAAGGAATCTCCATGAATATCGGAAAAATATTCGATATTTTTATTTATCAAGAAAAAACCAAACGATTTTCGTATACAATAATTTAGTAACGCAGTGTTCAAAAACACTCAAAAAAATTTTAATGTTAAATTTCGCAATTTTGTTAATAATTGTTTTTCGTAAGAATCTTCTAACAAAGTGAAAAATTAAAAAAAAAAGATAATTTAATCGGTAAAGCCGTTCTCAAGATATGGAGTCACCAAGGGAAAAAGGGATTAATTTGCACCTTCCTTCATTCAGCAGATTCTGTGGTTGTGTTTTGATAATTTATTTTTTTTGGGTAATTTTTTTTAGGGTAGGGCAAACCGCCTTAAAAAAAGTATCTAATCATACCAATTTCTTTCGAAGCACACATTTTCAGTGTTTCTTTAAACTTAGAAAAACAACAAGTTCAACCACAATATAATTTCTAGGCTTAGTCCAGGAGTGAAGTCTTAATCCCACGTCACATATTATTCATTTTGACATTTATCTAAAACATATACATCTTGTACGTCACAACAAGCCGTCAAAAAGCAAACAACTAATGTTGATGTTGTGAACATTTATTTTAATGTATTAAAGAGAAAAATATAAAATGGGATTCATAATTCAACAAAAATAAAATTTATTTAGATACAGATATTGTATATGTATATACATACATGCACAGGTAGATTGAAAATACCTATAGCTATTTACCAAGAAGAAAAGGAAACAAATTCCCAGGAGACACGAATTTGTGGATAGAAAAATAAATTAAAAGATAGCTTGTATCTCCAAGAATTCACTCGGAAGCTCGTTACCATCAGGGGGCCTTTAAAAATTCATCTTAGAATTGATGATAATTGTTTCTTTTAGGCATTTATGTAGATAAGATTAAAATATCATTATTTTTTTATATTAAGGTACAGGTGGTTGGGACAGGGTTTTTTTAATGTTTACATAAATGATTTGTAATAGTAGGTATAAAATGACATTGTCTATGACTCGAAGGGTCTTATGGCCGAAATGATAAGTTGAAATACTTCTCTTATTCAAAGAGAAATTTTAATTTTAAATTTTTTAGAACCAACATATGTTACAGTTTTAACTTGGAGCTTAACCAATAAGCTTTTTCAGTTAGCAAAGTCGCTAGCTTATAAGCCTATAGAAATATGTACTCGAAAAACGACTTCTATACACAACAATAAACGTTATGAAGGTATGTATACACATATGAAATAGATGAATGCTACCTTCATTGTGTTCGTATGAGTTGCCTCCCCTCTCGCCCGAAAGAAGAAGAAAATTGACTGAAAAAATTTGATATTTTTTTTATAAATTTTACTACGTAAAAAATAAAGAAATTCTGTTATTCATAAATCGTTTCCGAAATTCCCGCACCCCTCTCAGATACCACGTTTGAATCAATGCTCATCAAAAAAGCATTACATACAGTACAAACTATACAAACAACCATTAATTATTGTCAAAACTCATAAGTCAAAAAAACTCGCAGTCCTCTACTCTTGAACATTAAACATTTACACCACAAACTTACCGCCTAAATAGGCCATCAGAAAATTTTTCCCATTATACGTTTGGCTATGAGCCCAATCACTCATTCTTATCTCTTTTTCTAGGCGAAGGCCATGTCTGACACTTGTTCTTCTGTTCGCACTTAATTAAGTCAATTATAAGTCAAAAAGTTGTTGAATCAATTAACTAAACTGCCACGTGTTTGTGGTTCGTTGAGTTGCCGACATAAGTGAGACTTCCTTCCTAGAGTTGACTCTTGTTTTCCTTTTGTCCTCCTCTTAATTTAACTTCCTTCATTCGGTTTCTGTTTACCAAACTAACTTCTCATTTTAGCATTCCATTATGTTTCCGATTTTCTGATATTTTCTTTTTTTTTTTAGATCGGCTTACTTCGTGGTGGTAAAATGCTCGCTGAAGAATCGCCGGTTTTCCTTCGAGAAAAATACAACGCTGATTCGTTGGAAGCGGTGTTCCTCAAGTTATCAGTTTTACAAAATGCGGGCAAGCGAAGGAGGTCCTCGATAGCTCAAGAGATTATAGAACAAGTTGATGTGCCAGCAATATCTAATCCGGCGCTAGATTTGTCAGATGAAGCAAATCCCGAGATTTCTGGGGAGTTTGGTGATAACATTTCAATGTCGTCGCATGGCAGAGATCCGATTACAGCATCAGCAGCGCCAGCTCCGCCATTGCCACCGGAGGATGAAATCCCAACTTCATGGACACACAATTTCAATGTGATGAGCATGAATCATTTACACGCTTTGATTTGGAAGAACTTCTTGTGGATGATGAGAAATGTTGGGTAGGTTATTTGGGATAGAGGAAAACATGAAGGAATTACATAGTTGTATTTTCATAAATCTTTATTTTTGTTTATATGACTTTTTTTTTTTTTTTGTAGAGTGATGCTTTTTATTGTTGGTTTACCAGTTGTACAAATTGTTTTGTATTGCTATGCTATCGGCCACGATCCAACAGGACTCAAGATTGCAGTTTCAAATCATGAAATGGACGAGGATATGATCAAGTATCAGTACTGCCCTGTGTTCATGGGATGTAATCAGACTATGCTGAGCTGTAGATATTTGGACATGCTGCGTAATAACAAGAGTGTTGTTGTTGTGAGTTTAAAAAAAAATACAATCTAGGAATAAAAGGCTTCGTAATTGTAAAATTTGAGTACAGGTGCCTATGTAAAGTTGTTATTGGAACCCCAAACTCTGTTCAGTTGTAGACCTTTTTTTAGTAAAAAAAAAAAAACGAAACTTTTCCAAAAACAGAACTCCATAATTTTTTACGTACACAAACATGAAATTGTGTGCCTAAATTTAAGTTTGTTTAATATCATTTTGTTTTTTTTTTAAGAACTTAAATTAGATGAGTCAGAGTTTTGGGCAACTAATCCTGTAACCAATCTGTTTTAACTTACCCTACCCTTTCACCAATTAACATCATTTCAAGTCGAAAATCAAGATTTTATCGGCTTCCTTTCGTTAAAGTCCTCGACAATCGTTTAGTTTTATATATGTATACCCAAACAAAGCAGAAGGCTAGCCATTGCAAATTCCAGAAATATTACTCCATCTATTTGTGAATAATGTTCAAAGCACCAGCCTCTTCAACTTATTTCCGGAAATTTATTTGTCAGGTCCTGCCAACCGACAAGGACCATTCCTTACCCCAACACAATCATCAGCCGTTCCTGCCTATAAAACGCACACCAGGTAGGTGTGTGTACGTAACGCAACTACCTATACTCTGGGTTTAGTATAGGTAAGTCCTCTTTATATACTCTCCATCAAAATTGCCCCAAAGGCCAAACCTTGAAAGTCAAAGTCTTTTAATTTACGGGATGCTAATAAAAATCCTGTGCCGACATCAAGCTAATAGCTATTAAGGATACTGCTACCGCAACACAAAAACCTATTTCGCAAATGTTTCACAAGTACCTACTCTCACTCCTATAAAACGAAATAAACATCCGAAAGGAGTTCCGGATCCGGCAGCGGGCGCTCTCAACACAGAAACACTTTAAATAATATTAATGTCCTGACAAATAAATTACCTTTATTTTCTTCGTTCTCTTGAATTTTTACTGCAAAGTTTTGTAGGCAGAAAGAAATTATAGTGCACAAATCAAACGAATTAAAAAGGCAAGCTATGGTAGCGTCTTCGTCGCATTTAAAATTACTAATGATGCAAAGTTCCTCCCTTTGCGGTTCAGTACGGTTTGGTTTCCATACAATATTATCAGTTGCAGCCCTTTAATTTGCTCAAGCGGAAAGCATCTGTTTTTTTTTTTTTTTTTTTGATTAATTGCAAGGAAATTCCCGGAAAGAGTATTTAATAAAAAGTTTTTTTTTTTTTTTCTGAAATAATAAAAAAGTCAAAAAGAAGCAACATAATGACCAACAAATTTATTCGAAAGATCATTTTATCGACATGGAAGAGTGTTGGAGAAAAGTTTTTGCCTTTGGAGGGAAATCCCTGTTTTTTTTTTTCCTTTTAATTTTCCTTACTTTTTTTTTTTGGGTTCAACTAACAGAAGAAAAAACTTCCCTTCAATGGGAAAACTTCATGTTCTTGTAGTGCGTGACTCGGATTAATCCAGACTTGATGTTTAAGACGACAAAGTTGAAAAGGAAGAGATAAAACTTGAAACCAACAAAAGGCATGGATCATTATTACTCAGACAGTCATACATTTTCATGGTATGGCAGGGTAAAATGTCTGGAAAAAGTATGTAGCGTTAGTCGTCAAATGATATTGTGGGTATTTGTCGTTCTATCGTTAAAAATAAATGCACCCAACTTTTGAGTTGATGTTTCACCGGAATATTTTTCGTTTGAAGAAAAAGTTTTGACGTTTGGCAGAAATTTGTTGTTGAGTACCCTCAATAGATAACATGTAAGCTCTATCACACAACGTACCTACCTACTAGTAATTTGACTTTTAAAAAGTAATATTTCTTTGTCGAAGCAAGTTCGCGGGTGTTAACTTTTCTAGAACAATTAGTTTAGGAGCAATTTAAATTGAAATTCCGTACCCACGTGAAAATTGATGTTTTTTTTCATACATATATTTTCAAAGTATAAGTATATCGCCTCAACTTGATTGGAAATTGTTTTCGATTTTATAAAATTATATGCTTGGAAGAAATTGAAAGGTGAAATGGAGGTCGGTGTAGAGAGTTCATACATGCCAAGCATTACGATACCATGAAATTTGAGTGAAATTTTAAATTGAAGGACTTGATAAAGGTCAATTTGTCCTAAATGATTCTATTACTCCATGAAAAATGTTTATAGACAACCTTTTCATGTTTCTCGTTTTATCACCCAGTTTTGTCTCCTACCAAGCTTTATTTTTTTTTTTTGTAGCGCCTTTTGTTGTCTGATTGACTCATTATTTAACACATGCTTCTTTTAAAATACCTATGTTTTTATACGATTTTTTTTTTTAATTTTCAGAAATTCCTCGAATCAGACGAAGATGCATTCAGAGAAGTCAGTTTGGGCAAAGCATGGGGTGCCTTAGTTTTCCCCAGTAACTACTCCGATTCACTTGTGGAACGCACAGAGAGTGGTCGGTTCGCAGATAATGCCACACTGGAAACGGCTGAAGTCAGCGTTCGCCTTGACATGTCAAGTAAGTTAAATGATCCCATTGTAATCCTACAAGATTCCATCATAATCTCATTCTGTTCTCATCCGTAGATCAACAAATCAGCACATTATTGTACCGCGACCTGCAGTTTACATTCTTTGACTTCGTAGCGAGCATCCTTACTGACTGTGATGTTAATTCAAAGCTCGGACGTGTCCCTCTCGATTGGCAGGAACCCATCTACGGCGACCGTAATCCCAATTTCACTGACTTTGCTGCACCCGGAGTCATCCTAACAATTATCTTCTTCCTGTCGGTTGCCATCACATCCGGTGCCATGTTAATCGAGCGCAATGAAGGAATGCTGGAACGATGCCTGGTAGCCGGCATAACTGGTGCGGAAATTCTCTTATCCCAAGTGCTCACCCAATTCACAGTTATGTTCAGCCAGACGATTTTCGTGCTGCTCTTCAGCTTCTACTTCTTCGAGGTGACGCTGCGTGGGGATATCTGGCTGGTGCTATTCCTTTGTGTCCTGAACGGACTATGCGGGATGTCGTTTGGATTTGTGATAGCATGCGCTGTTGACACAGAACGTACTGCCACGTATGTGGCAATGGGTAGCTTCCTTCCAATTGTTATGCTGTGCGGTATTATTTGGCCAATTGAGGGCATGTATCCATTGCTGAAAATTGTCGCATTCTTTTTGCCATTAACTAAGCCAACAGAATCCCTACGCTCGATACTGCAACGCGGTTGGGGCATTAATAATCCAGTCGTTTATAATGGTTTCATTATGATATCAACTTGGGTTTTGGTATTTTTGATATTAACTATTTTATTGTTGAAATTTAAAAAGGGTTAAAATTCAAACAAAAGCTCAAACATAATATTATTGATTAAAAATAGTAGATAATACCTACATATGAATATGTATGTATGTATAATTAATTCGAGTGTGATTGTGTATTGCAAAACAAGGACATGATTAATTATAGGTTAAAAGTTTTTATTAGGTTAGGGTCCCTTTATGTCTTTTCATTTTAACTTATATTTTTTTGTTATTTTAAGGATGATATTTTGATTGGCAAATTTGATTAATATTTTTGTTAATTATAATGAATTTTATATTTGGTAGATACATGTACATAAGTGGATGACTCGATTTATTTTTGTTTATAAGATAAGTTTATATGAATTATTAAGGATTTTTGCATTTTATTTAAGAAATATAAATTTAAACAAAATTTTGAATGTCAAAAGACAAGTAAAATATAATTAAACTGAATCAAACTGGTTTTAATTATTTAATTTAAAAAAAAAAAGTCAATCTATGCAAAAAATATTTAACAAACAGACATAATATTTGTAACTGGTATACAATTGCATGTGATTGATTCATTATCTTCCCTTCCCATCCGTTTCATCCAGTTTTCGTATTAACAATTGAGACTGTTAATATGATGATGACTTTTTTGCATCTCATATTGAAAACTGCGACTGACAGCAAAAGAACCAAATAAAAAAAAAAAAAAAAACATTATTGCGAAACGAAATTAGTCGTTCGCCCGTTTTACTTCTGTCGTTGTAAATATGTACTATTATTATGTAAACATGTACATATACATAATTATGTGCTATATAAGGAGTGCCCTTAATTCATGCACGATTTTTCGGAGGATGTTTCCTGGAATCATTCTAAAAATCAACGGAAGCACAGTTAGGCCCATATGCTGAAACGAAACTTAAATATTTATGTTCAACTTAAACGCTTATGTTCTACTTTTTCCTCAGCTTAAACTGTCACATAAGCTCTTATGTAGAACTTACGTACTTATGTTTCGTTTCAGCAAATGGGCCTTAATGTGTTATACATTTAAGGAAAAATTTAAAAAAAAAATCAACTTGAAAAAAAAAATTGTTTTTCAAAAATTTTGTCAGAAATTCAAATTCTCAAAGCCTATTCACTTACACAACCAGATTAAATAAAAAATTATACCAGGAATTATCCCCACAAATATCGTGTACGAATTAGGGGACACCCTGTATGTTTATGCACTTGCTCGTGCTAATCTTTTTTTAAATATTATGTAGTATAGTTTGTCCTACATTTTTAATATACATAAGTATGTACAGTTACATTGTACATATGTATTATGAAGGTACATTATGTCCCTATATAAATCTGCATTGAATCATTATTCGATTTATTGTTATAACCAATTCAATAAAACTGTTCTTCATCTTTTCATATTTTCCTGCAGTTCAGTTCCTAAATATGCATGGGGTAGCATATTTTAACTGGCAACTTGACAGTCCAATTTAACATTTCCAAATAACTCAAAGAGCTTTTAGATATGCCAAATATAATTGAATCTGCTTAGAAGATACATACATATGACATGAGCCCTTTGAACTTTTTATTCAATGCAAAGATATCGGTAAACCATATCTATACCCACCTAGACGTGCAAAGAAGGGTTTGCTTTATTTTCAAAATTTCATGTTTCCTATAAATTGTTAAACAGAGAGAGATTTTTTTTTACTTTCGCACTACTACTCCATTTTTTAGTTATTCGAATCTATAGTAAAGTGTATGTCAACAAGGTCGAGGTACTTTATTTCAATCATAAAATTCCTTGATGTGTACTTATCAAATAACAAAATGAACGTTTTATTAAAGTTGACTTTTTCTTTGAATTTCAATGACCAAAATACCAAATATTTATGTTCCAGATACTTTACAGAAAACTTTGACTATTATGAGTCCAGTAACCCATGATTGTGGTATGTTTGGTTTGCCCCTCATCCTCGGGGTTGCGGAAACTTTCTATTTGAAACAAGAAAAGTTAAGGTTTTGTTCGGTGGTTTGGCCAGATACCTGCCAACTGCACAAAAACTAAAGGAGGAAGCTTTGAAGAGTAGATAGGTACTTACCTTCTACAACATAGAAATACAATGGGAAAGATATTCCTATATAGAGCTCCCAGCAACCATGCCATAACTTTTCGAACAATAATTGTAAATGCATAATAAATTAGGTAGGTTGCCTAGCTGTAGTAAGTTTTGGTTAAAATCGCTTTCATGTCATTAATTATGGATGAAACAACTTAATTTAAATAATAGATGTCTAAAGTTGAAAGGAAAATTAACTCGTTGATTCTAAGTTTTTATTTTCCATATAAAATTAATGATGTTAAAGTAATCCATTGTTTTAGTAAGTTCGCTCGTTCTTTGTGGCCTGAAAATATTTACATTCACATACGCCCCTGAATAAAAAACTGTGTTCGTTGCTCAAGGATAACACTATTGTCAGTTGAAGTGCAGAAATGCTGAGAGAAGTGATATGTTCACTTCTGAATTTGAATGGCTTACATGTTACAAAAACGTTATTCCATATCAGGCTGCTCCAAAAACACACTCCATACTTTAGGAGGGCATTGTTGCTTTTAAATCCAATTGAGTGGCACAGTCAAATTTACATACATACAGTTGCACGAAAGTTACAAAAGCTTGAACCCAGAAACATATAGTCGAATGCAAATTCGATAAAGGCAACTGTTTTATGATTGATTTGGGGATGAGAATATAGTTAAAACAGTTGCTAACTTGGTAAACGTCATGTGGTGGTAAAACTGCAAGGAATTTATGTCAAAGTTGAAATTGCGAAAGTCCGCCGCATTGGAAAATTGGAGGAAAATTAGATTTTTGTTCGATGGATTGAATTTTGTCAAATCGACTATTTTTCTTTTTTGCTTAACTTCCTTATTGTCCAATAGAATTCTACCCTTTCCAATCGTCCCTCAAGCCATACCATATAATATCATTCGATCTTTCAAAGCAAAAGAAAATATTTCCATTTGAAATGGTTTTCACGAATAACTGGAGTTAAATAGAAAAATAGAATTCCTTCATCAGTTTAAAAAAAAAAAAAGAAATACAAATCATGCCAGACATTCTATTCGCCATCACCAGAGCTCCAGAGGGTCTCCAGGACAGCATGAATATTATTTTCTAGAGCCAAAGGGGACCTCCACACATTTATTATACCTACTCATACAACATTGCCATGGAAATTATCAAAGTAAAATACACTTGAATTCCTTACATTCACTTAACTTACACACAAGAATATTTCTATATGTTAATATTGGAATTTACTTTTCCAAAAATGTTGATTTTTCAAATAAAAAAATAAGGAATATTTTTCCATCTTAAAAGTCACGTTGAAAAACATAACCGCAATATTGTACCTCTTTTGACTTTAAGTGCCTCTCTGTCAGCAAAAAGCAAATTATGACTGTATAAGGATCCTTTAAAATTGTGGAACGCTTTAATTAGGATTCGAAATTGAGTCATCCAAGATAAGCACCGAAACAAATAACAATGTTTTAAGTCTTGGCTTCACTTGGGTAAAAATTATTATAAGCAGCAACATTATTGCTTTCGCTTCGTTCCCTCAAATAATCTCAACTGAAAGCAGAATGGCACATTTATTTTGTAGAAACGGTATATCCTGGCAGAGCCAGAGCAATTGAATTGCTATTTAATTTATTTTCAAGAATTGCGCGTAGGTATAGGACAAGTTTTATCGCTTCAATTGACCATTAGCACGTTCTGGCAAACGTAAGCACTAATCAATTCACTGTTTCAAGAGTCTACGGCTTTATACAATCCTTGAAAGTAAAAGTATATGAGGTAAATAAATTATTTAAGTGGCATTTACTTACAAAAAAAAAGCCTTGAAATAAAAACAAGGAAAATTATTATTTTTTATGGCAAAACGTGATCTTTTTAAACCTCCAGATTTTCTCATTCGCGGTCGGTACACCTGCCTATACACCCTACAGGATAGGTTATGGTGGTTGGTTTTTATATACTAAAATTAAGTACCTTTCCCATGATCCCTTGGGTCGATGAAGGTTTACCTCAACAACCAATTAATTTTCCACTCACGCCTGCCAAAATAAAGTGATAGATATTCAATTTGTGGCATGTGACATTTGAAAAGGATTTATCATAGAATCATTATTATGATAAGAGAGCAATATCTATAGGTACATATACGTACATATATATTTTCTGTTTTGATTAACAAAAAACAAAATAAAAATAATTAAGGAACTTCGTAAATAAGTTTGTATAGGAAAACAGTGTCTCCCAAGTTTGAAAACCATGCAGAAACAGTGCATTTAGAGATCGACTGCTAAGTGTGGACTAGAGCCCCACTCTTTACAGCATTATTTTAAAAATGTTCAATTAAAATTTTTCAATTGAAAACAAAACAACAAAAATAGTCATGAAAACAAATAAGTTTTCTATAAATGCCTTCATATTTTATGAAGAATTAGCATAATTATGTAACCGCTGACAGGAACAAAAAAAAATCATACCAAGGTGTTATAACCAATCAAATTCAATAAAATAACCATAATTCGACAAAGAAACCCTCGACGGAAGGCCAAATAAAATAACGATAAATGACAGACATATTTGAGCAAAAAGGGCTGATTTTTTCCAACAAAGAACGGTTTGGCAATAAAAGCACATAAAAACCAGCCGCTGTCAGTATCAGGTCAACGGATGCGGAACTCCCAACACCAGTTTCTAAAAACACACATTATATGTATTTTGCTTTTGGGAATAATAGACTCGCATCACCTCACAGCAGGTCATAATCATCGTCTTCATATAACCGTCATCATCTTTTTTTTTTCACCCAAATTTTACTTCCATTTAAAAATATTAGCAAAAAATAAAAATCCTTATTTTTCTTGAATTTGAAGGTACACCTTCATACCTACAAACCACTGAAGAAAAAAAAAATAAACAAAGCAACAGCATGGTATGGAAAATAGTCTAATAAAAATGTGTGTTTTTATTTTTCCATTAGACATAAAGGGGTAGGAAACGTGGAGTTCGGAATGTTTTTAAAAGGTGGTAACAGGACGATTCATATACCTATCCCGGAACAATTTAAAGCAAACAATTTTGTTTCGAAAGTGGCATGATTCTTTATTGGAATATTTTATAATTCCCATCTAGATTACAATCAGCCGGTTTGGCTCAATGGTTATTGGGTTTTTATCTGCACTTACTTCTTTTCAAGGAAAAGTGCGATAAATGGGTAGGTAGAAGGCACGTGTTTTTTTTTCTGAATCTCATTTCTGAAAAAGTTGCCAAAAACTTGGCAAAATAGACTAAGGGCTGATTCACAATATCGCGTGAAAGGGAAACAAGTTTTCACACTAGGTACAGAAAATTCGAATGCTAATTTCGAAAAATTAAAAAGCACCAAATAGAATTCATATCACATTATGTTTTGTTTGACCGCATCCATCAACTTCATAATATTAAATTAGGAAACTCCTTTTAAAAACATCTCAGCATGGCAACATGTCGGAATACATAATGTATATGTAATATAGATATTATCATTAAAAATATTCAAAATTAATTTTCAAAACCCTAAAATTTGTATTCAATTTTCTTATAAGGAATATAAAATATGTGGATTTGGGTAGACACAAGTATGAGTCTGGGTATGCAAAGATAACCAATTAAAGAACACATATTTCGGGCATGTTAACATAAAACACATGATAACTATTAGGCAACTTGAAAAGGGTGAAAACGATTTCAGTTATTAGGACGTGATAAAAATTAATTTGAGTTCCCGAACGAGAACTCACAGTCATTTAAAGGCTTGGATATAGTGAGAGAAATTTTAAAGGAGAGTGTTTGGTAGATATTTGTTTTATGAGAATCGGAACCTTTCTTGGGTCTCTGAGGTATGAATAAGGAAAGCTACATATGTAAAACAACATTTTAACACAAAAATAAAATAGAATTTATTCATAAAATAAAAATGTTAAAGGTATTAACGAATAAGATGAAAACAATAATTTTATAGAGCTTTTTGAAACTAAAACTGTTACATACCTATCCTAAATTCAATTTCCTCACAGAGATGTTGATCGAAATTCGAAACACATAGAAAACGCCAAACAGTCTCTGGGTATGGGAGAAAATAATACAACTGGATTGCACGTACTTGCTCTTGTATAATCCAATGTCAATTCGAATCTTTAAATTTATTCAGAAATTAAAAATAATATACAAAATTAAACCTTCGATATAAAAAATTAATTTTTAACATTAGAATTGTAGCTAATTTCATTTGAGAATTAACAAATCCTCAAAAAGTATATATGTATATGTATCTCTTGTAGGTAGGTCACCTCAATGCCTGCAGACCCGAAAACTGGAATATTTGATAGTTGTAAGCCACTAGGCTCTAGTGATTACCAAATTCAAAACGCTATTATGATGTCACTTAATTGCGAGACCTACCACTCCTTTAATCTTCCTAGTGTAGTTAATACATACATACATACTTATACTACATATGTACATATGTATAAACCCCTAACAAGTTGAAAAAAAAAAAACAAGAATGAAAATAAGAATGTAGCCACATGTAATTGCATTGTGGTTAAAACTCGTAAAGAATTCAAAAAAAATTACAAAAATTCAATTTAAACTTTTTTACAATCTGTTAAATAGAATTTTTTAGCTTGCAAGTTTTTCAATTTAACTTTTTAAGTTGCAATGTTTTTGGAATCATCATTTTAATCGGATAAACAAAAGTTAATATATAAAATCTATCCACAAAAACAACAAAAGACCAATTTCTTATACCAACAGTTATTCTTTTGTTATAGGTATACCTACTACAAGAAATAGGTAAACTCTTCTAAAAACCACCAGCTTTTGCAATAGTTTTAAACAAAAGTATTACGTAAATAACAGAGCAAAAAATTATATAAAACTAACATGGCTAGGCTAGCCCACAGCTTTAGAGTAGATGCGGCAAATCTGTTTACTGCATCTTCAAAATATTGCTTCTATGCTAACATTGTTCTCCTTGTGCGCATTGATAAACTCTTTGAAGGATAGTGCACTTGTCACATAAAAGCATCTCCATCATCTTATCCTGGGTTCTTTGTTTCTGCAACAAAGACCTGAATTTGATGGCTTATAGAAATTCCCATTGCAAACGGGTGGGGGTTCCATTAATTTTCCTACCTGATGCAACCATATCCATAAGGATTTGTAAGTACAAAGAATTACCAACAACTATCTACTTCTTTATTCTCATAGCATACGAAAACAAGGAATAATGCTGATGCTTCCACACTGAATAAAAGCATACAAAAGTAGATGAACACGCGGTTGACGATGAGGGGTGTAATCAGGGAGATTGACTTTATCTGCGTCTATATATGTACTCTCATAAGTCCTATATATTCACCTATACCTCCCTCTGATAAAAGTAAGATTCTGTTGGGGTTCTCTTGGTTAAATCTTCAATTTTTTTTTTGGAAATGTATCTACTTTGCTTGGAGTTGCATGTTTTTTACTTACGATACATACATAATACATGTATTAGGAATTATATGGCAGGTTATGGGTCCGTAAAAAAAAAAACAATATCGAGATGTTGATCCAACTTAACATTACATAGTATAAAAGGCGAAAAAAGGGTTTCGCAATTCTGTCCATCTGTCTATTGTCTTTTTTAGCACTTTAGGAACAGCGTATTCTGCTCTATAGATTTTTCTAAAAAAAAAATCAGCTAATTTATGTAAGTATATAGGTTAAGCTACCTTAGGACCACTTGCACAAAACGAACGGATAAATACACTAAACTCAGGGTATCCCAGTTTAAGGAAATAAATAAAAACTTATCGTTTTTGAATTGCACGAACGGAAAATAAATAACAAGCGGATAAGAATATTTTTTCACAATCACCAACACAAAAAACATTCAAAAATAAACAAACCCTAACGCTTTGACTTGCTTTCTCGTAAGAAATTCCATAATTTGACGTGTTAGCTATTTTAAATTAAATTAAATATTTATCCAGAGAACGAGGAGAAGATAAATTTTTAAAATTGTTACAAAGTGTTTTGAATCAAATCAGTCAGTAGCTATCAATTATTTATAAACTAGAGGGTATTGCTGTCAAAAAACTAACGCTCACATAACACGTTCTTTTAAAATCAGAAAATGGTTTCAAATATTTTGCCTTAAAATTGACGGTGTCAGTCTAACAGCATATACATAAGAACAAATTTGTGCGACCCAGTATAGGGCCATTTATTTTTAAATTGAAACAAGAAAACATACATGAGGACAAACTGGTGTGTAGCGCTATAAGGACGTGAATAGCGTTTTAAGTTAATTTTCGTGAGACTTGCACTCGCACTTTATTTAGAATGACAATCAGGTGACAGACGACAGTAACCTCAGCACAACAGCTAGATGAAATAGGTAGCATAACAGAATTCGTGCCAAAAATAAGTGAAAATTTTTTCGAAAAAAATGTAAAACAATATACCTATATTGTATGAACAATATACAACACATAACGAAGGTAACTTTTAAACTACAAGAGCAGAGGGTAGATCATATGCTTTCGAGATTGATTTGCTTAGATCCGTTAAACCATTTATATTTGGGAGCTTTTGAAAAACATGCATACATATACATATACCCGATGAGTATGAATATGAAATCGAAGGATTTTGGCTGTGGTTTAAATTCATTGATGTGGATATTCACAGCATCAGCTTGTATAAAGATATATTTTAAGAAATCTTTTTCAGAGTTAATAAATAATTCAATTTCATATCTAATATAACAGGAGCGTATTTGATTTAGGATTTATGAACCTATACCTAACTTAAAAAAAAAAAACGGAAATGTTTTAAGGCGAAATTGAAGGACTAGAAGACTTAGCAATTTTTATTTGGATTTTGATACGAAATATAGGTACTAAGCTTTTAATGACCTTAGGTATACAATATTTTTCATTTATTTATTATCACAAACAAAATATAAATTTGATTACAAAGAATTCCTGTCAAACTTTTGTCGCCTGGAGGTGAGTTTAATATTAATATGTATGTATGTAATAAGAAGCATTAAAAATTTAAATTTTATTTGAGGAACCTGAATGTTCAAAATCCAATAAGAAAAGAACCACCCTAATGGGCAGTAATACTTTAACAACGTAGAGTTTAAATTGCCAAAAATTTTGAAATTCAGGAGTTTGTAACTCTAAATTTAGTTTCCAAGCAAATAGGATTTTAATAAAATTTTAATAAAATTACTTAAAAAAAACCCATATCCGTTAAATAATCGGCTTTAAAAACTAATAGGTTCTAAATTTATTTTAATAACCACATAATACTCTCTAGACGCCACGAAAGCCATAAAATTCTTTAACTATCTTTTTCTGTCAATTAAATACAGTGCATTTTCAACTTACCCTACGCCATAAAAAAATGAATTTTGTATATTATAATGTGAGAATGTGTGCGTGTCGGTTCGGCGTACATGTACATGTATGTAGGTATACATTTGCGAACCGAAAATTTGCATTTCCAATTTGAATTCCTTCAACACAAAACACCCCACTCAGTTTTTATTTGTACACATATATACATACATATCTAGCCACTCTCTAATGAACATCGGAAACATCTTCTTGACGTCGCCCAGAATTCGAAAAATTCAACTAAAACGGCCGCTGACAACGACAATGACAGCAAGCAAGCAGTTCCCCACTACAAACACAAAAAAAAACGCATAGTATATTTATATACGTGTGTACATTTGGCAAGGAACAGGAGCCCCCAACAGGATGGCAACAACAAAACTAAATAGAGAATGGCATAGCATCCCTAACAACATTAACAGAAACCGCCATACCGCAAAAACACAGCAAATAACCCACTAACCAAGCCTCGGTGGCACACAAAAGAAAATTCCTCTGGAATTTTCAGGACAAAAAAAAAAAAAAAAAAAAAAAAAAAATAGGACGAAACGGAGCAAGCCAGCCAACGAAAAAAAAGAAAAATTCATCGGAAAAGGAGGACTTTGTACTTTTGAAACAATAAATAAAGAAGAAGAGGTTTTTTCAGCTTTATCCTTTTTTTCAGTGTGCGCTTTGCAATTGCCACATTTGTGTGTTGAAAATGGCAAGTGTATCGAGGTGGTGGTGTTTACAAGGGGTGAATTTTACTTTTCTTCAAACATAACGTAGAAATACCTGTTTGAAGACTTGACTTCTGCTACTTTTTCCATAGCTCCTGTGGAAAGGAAAAGAGACGCACTTTACCTTGTGGCACAAAGTATTCATAAAACTGTAGTAAATGGAAATTACCGAACACTTTAACCGGATAGGTAACTACGCCTTCGTTGTGATTTTCTCAACAATTCCTTGGAAAATTCGATGTCGTAAGGTACGTGCTCGTAAAAGCGATAAGTACGATTCAGTTAATGTTTTTCCTTTTTGATTTTCTTGTGGGGAGACAAAATGAAAAACCAAATTGAATTATGTTTTTACCTATTGTAAAATTCAAAGATACTATACTATATAATGTATGTACCTAGGTACATTTTAAACACTGTAGCCTGAGGTCCAAATTTGAAATTAGAAAACTCAAATGTAAAGAAGAGCTTCTTGATGAGGGTACCCAGTAAAACGGTCATTTCTATCGCAGCAATGGAATAAAACAAAAAAAAAACATATAGGCGCTAAAGAAAAAACCATTATTTTTTTGTTGTTTGAGAACAATTCGGTGCTGCTTAGTAGGTATTTAAATTCAAAACCACGAATCTGTCATTTCCCTAACCAGTGTTTTTATTAAATATGTAGTTTGACAAAATTTTCGATACGAAAAATTCCTTAAATTAGAAATAAATACATATCTGCTGTATGTTCAACCAATAAAACTATAATGACATTTTTCCCTGAAACACTCACACTTAATGGTTACCTTTTTTGCAATGCACCTCTACCAACTTAACTTTCATCAATGATTTTTTTTTATTTGATCAAAAAAGAATTCACCTGAAATCAACCTTTTGAGAATTATTTGATCAAAAAAGAATTCACCTGAAATCAACCTTTTGAGAATAAGTATAAGTTAAAGTGAAATAGAATTTGAATGATTATTTTTTTGGGAAGCACAAGGATAAAGTTGGTCGCCATTGAGAAACAACAATATCGTTTCATTACATAATATAAATATATATGTATATTTGTTGTGGGTATGTTGGTGCATAGTGAAAGACATTGAACGAAAGAATTTGGTGTACTTACATACTTACTAATGTTTTTCTTTTTTTTCGAAATCGTTTTGTTTCCTTTTAATTTGATAGGAGTGCATTTTATAGCTATTGTATCTTAAGAAAGGAAGTCATTCCGGTTTGAAACCTTTAAATTTCAAACACTGGACGAGACAATTTAGCTCAGGAAATTCCGACTATGTCGACAAAAGCTTCTAAAGGGAATTTAACATACATTTTTAACAACAAAAAAACATGAATCGGAGTAAACATTTAACCGAGTCAATACAGGTCTCCCTATGAAAGGAAATGCTAAATTTCCTGCTAACTCGCAAGTCAGTGTCTCCCCAAGTTTTTGCTTGCTTGAAGGTTGCAAATAAAAGAAAGAAGTTTGAAACTTTAGCCAGTTAAATTGCTTTTGAAGGGAAACTGAAATGGTACAAACGAGGACAACAATACAAAATTTATTTCTTACAGCCAACATTTGTTACATATACCTATCCATAAAATAATGTTTAGGTAGGTATGCTTGTATAATGTATACAGATGCCGGTAACCCTTTTCGAAAACAATTTTTACTTTTCATCTACTCGATATAACTGCGAGCCAAATTTCATATTACAATATTTTAAACTCCAAACAAACATTTCAATTGTATATCCTGTGTTTTGTTATTACCAAAATAAAACCTGAACAAAAACTTAATTAAAATTGATTTTTTAACTCTATATTCAATAGAATATAAAATGGAATTCAAGTTAATTTTTATTTGTAAGGTTTTTTTTTGAACCAAAACAGTTTGTTTTAGGATTTAAAATACTCTACCCCCAAAATAAAGCAATTATTATTTTTAATTTAAATTTCAAAAACTGTTCTATCATTATGTATAATCAGCATCGGATAAACCAAATTTTGGCAAAATAGGCCTATTTTATGCGAAAGTTTTGAGATAAATTGATGTCATTGATATCTATGTCAAAAGATATAATGGAATGGTTGATTGTTGTGATGTTTCAACACAGATGTAATTATTAATTATTGTTAAACTCATCGGTTTTAAAATGATTATTTATTTCTAGTTTTTTTTTAGTGTAAGTAAAATGTTTTGTGCATATATTAGTGGAAGACTAAAGTAGGCACTTCTTTAATAGAATGTTCATTTTCATTTTCATTTTATTAATATTTTATTCATGTGTTCAAATGTGTTCAATTATTGAATCAAAAGCCAAAATAAATTCAAATAAAATATTTTCTCTTGAAAATGGGTCGATGAATTTGCTTAAAGTTTAGGTACAATGGAAACATACAAAGAATTAGAAATTCACATTTTTGATACAGTAGGGTGGAGCAAATATACGAACCGGTTTTAAAAGGATGTTAAACAAAAACAATTCAACTCACAGAAATTATGTTTATATTGTTTAATTCACTACAGAATCTAGTTTTCTACATTAAGTTTTAAAGATGATATCACGTAGGTGGCGGCCATCAGCCGCAATGCACTCTTGAAGGCGAATTCTAAAGTTTTCAACCGCTCTTCTGCACATTTCGATGGGTATTGCCGTAACTTCCTCTCTAATTATGTCCCTAAGTTATTCCAGGGTATGTGGACGAAGTTTAAAAACTTTTTCCTTTATGAACACCCAAAGAAAAAAATTGCAACTGCTCAAATCGCGCAGGCCACTCTACGTCACCCCTCAAAGAGACGAGGCGCTGGGGGAACACTTGCCTCAATCTCGCCATTGAAATCCTAGCAGTGTGGGATGTAGCCCCGTCCTGTTGGAACCAGATGTCTCCCAGATTAGTTGCTTCACTCAATTAAAGATCTGCTAGACATGCCCAAAGCAAGAAATTTTTTGAGACATTTTTAAAAATTGCATTACTACTACATGCTACCTATATCAAAGATTTAATCTTATGCGTTATTATATAAAATGAAAGAAAAAATTGTGAGCGCCCTAGTTCGCTTTAACAGAGATACTCCACCCCTGTATATAGACTGGTGGTTTTGAACCTATGAAAATATTTACTCAGTTGCCCAGTGTTTAAATAAATCACTTTCGCTATTCGCACATTACTCAGTTACCGTTATCAATCTCCAACAGTCATTTAATATAATTCAAACAAATTTCCATTCGTCCTGCCACACACACAGGACATAAACAAACACAATTCAATTCAACGTCAACAAAACAAATCACAAACAGGCGCAATCACAAAAACAAAAGCCCTGCTGCAATAATTTGTTTAATAAATTTATTATTTTAATTTATACGAATCTAAAAAAAAGAAAAAAACAAATAAAAACAAAAACGAAAATGATTTTCCAATTAAAATTCGAACAAAACATATTCGATATTAATTATATTGATAATCATAATGTAAATCAACTGCTGCTGTTCATATTCGTAATCGCAGACAGCGATAATAATGGATTTAATAAATTCCACAAATTAGCACCCACTATAGCCATGGTTGTTGCTTTATGTTGCTAAATTAGATCGGACTCATTCTCCGGTTTAAATAAATTTCCATATTTCGGTGGCCAGAAATTGGAACACATATTATAGGTCGGAGGTTTGGTTTGGAGGAGCCTCTGCACAAAAAGGCAAACCGAATAATGATTCCTGAAATTAGTGGCGGTGCAGTTGTATCACAGTTTGTATAGCATAATCTCTTCAATTAATGGATGTCGAGTTTTGTGTAGTCGGCCGCCATTCCATGGAAAACTCGAATAAAATTTTTTTTTATTATTTTATCTAAATGAATGGGAAAACTTGAATTTAAATATGTGTGCTCAACAGGACAATCGGACAACAACAATACGAGGTATGTATAGACATTATGTATGTATATGAAGTTTGCCTATGGATGGCGGTGGCTTATTGCACAAATACTCGAACTCTATTGGGGGTGGTTTGTACCCAAGCTGATATATGTAGAACACTATACCAACACCTCCCGAACAGGACATCGGGACATGCACCGACTAATGAATGATATTTGCATTGCAAATATATTCACCCAGATTTACTTGAAGAGTGCCATTCATTTTTTGTATAACCTATTATTGGGTTGAATAATATTCTCAGATTGGGTTAAACGAGAAAAAGAGCAATCGATAGAAATATGAGGATACAATGTGCAGTATATATTTGGTATGTCATTACTTGATATGCAACGTAATCAAAAATATGATAATTTCTTTCGGATATATATACTTGCACACACACGACCCAATAATAATTATTTCGACTGAAAACATTTCGATGCATGGTTTTGATGTTTTTGAAAAAAAAAAAAAAAATCAAAATAAATACATTTCAAAAACCAAAAATTTATTTCTTCACCAAAACACACTTATTAATATTAACTTTGTATTCCGAATTTTTTGGACATTCGCCATGAATTGGCCTCTCAGCTGTGCATTGGTTGCCAGTTTTATCGAAACCAGTTGGACATGATTGACCGGCAACAATGGCCACCAAAGCCATTACAAAAGCAAACACCAAATAGAAATTCATTCTGTAATCGAAAATTATTGGAAAAGTTAAATAAAATTCAATAAAAGAAATTATATTGTGAAACACACTTTGTAAAATGTCACGCTGGCTGTTCTGAGTTCAAGAAAGTATCTAACATCAAAACAAAGTTGAAGCCTGTATTTATAGATGAATGGCTCTTCTTATCAGAATAATTTAAAATATTTATGGATGGCGTAACAACCGTATTAGCGATTAAAATAATCAATATGGAATGAATCAATTTATTATAGGTACTCCGAGGTTATCAATATTTTAAAAAAAAATTTTAACAAAATGTTTTTGTCATTCCTATGTAATTGTATCACTTTTGACCTAACATTAAGAGTTCAATCAGTAAATGTATATGTACCTATTTAATCTATAGGTACACAAAAGGAGAGAGAAGATTTTTGTGTTTGCTTAATACTTATATATTCTTTTGAAATTTTGCATTACAAAAATTATATTAAAATAAACAATGCAAACAATAACAAAATTTCACAACCTACAAAAATTTTATTTCAGCAACGAAATTCACATAAATTATCACATTATAATGCCTGCTGAATTAATATGATAATAATCGGAGATAATTTACCATAATAAATTAACGTGACGATCCTGTTTTGTTTAGAATTCGCTTAATCCTCCAACTCAGTACAGTTTTGGCTCCAAGGCAAACACAATTGTGCCATCTGTTGTCCAACGCTTATAGCCCTCTAGCACTTTAATAGAATGACAAACATATACCTAAACCATGACGATGTAGTATCCGTTATTATAGTTGTCCTTCAGCAAATTTCTGAGGGTGTTGTGTTATCTACGTGGTGTTCTCTATTCAATGTGAAAAAAATCGGTTGACTAACGGAGATTTATGAAAATTGCATCTGCTGGACAGTCTTAAAAACGTCCAAGATTAACTTTGACAGCGTTGACATCCTCTACTTATTCCTTTCAAGTAGCTAGAATAGCCAAGTTTACTACAGAAGTACATATATAAGAAAGTGTGTCCAAGAATAAGATTTCGAGAGAAAAAAAAAAACATAAGATTTATAGGAGGGATATGCAGAAGGTATAGGTTATGCTCCTCTCTAAGGAAATGAAATCGGAGATTGAGAGGCAGCAAAGGAATCGAAAATGGAAATGAATATGTGTTAAGGATGCAATGATGATGTGGACTTTTGAGCAGAAGCTAACTCTAAAAAAAATGCTTGTAATTCTCAGATCCTTTGTTAATTTGAATGCCATAAGAAAGAAAAGTCATCGTTGGATTGCTTCAAAAATGCTTTGACTGTGACTACGTTTCGTTGATTTTATAGCAATATGTATTTAAAAAGTTGTTCGAAATCTACATAATTTAGATACTTTCATCCTGATAAATGTGTATTTATATCGATTTACCTATATTACCAATTTAAAATTTCCTAGACTATCGTTAAATTTAAATATGTTGTATTGTTTAAATAAAAATCCCTTTTTTGATTTTTTTACGAATGGTTAACTCTTCATTTTATTGCCTTTTTCAAAATCAAACAAAATTCTTGCATCAATCAGAAATTTAACAGAAAAGGGAATTTTCTAACTTTCTACAGATTTATGTCCTATAGTTAAAACTTTATTTATGATGAGAAGCTACGCGATAGACTTTTATTGTTTATATTCCCGATGGTATAGACAGCATGTTATATAAAGTATTTATTGAACATAAACTACAGCGCTTTTTCCTAGTAAACACAAAAAAAATTAATTCAATAAGCAATAAAACATTTGTATGTACATAGATACATTTATATAACTAAACATTTCAAAATTTGTCTCTGCATTTGGCATCACATGAAGTGTCAAACGAATTTAAGCTTTCAATTGATCTCTATATATGTATGTATAAATGTATATTTAGCTATTCAGCCTTTGACAAATGCCCTCAATCTTATTGAAGAAGACCCAATCGGCTTCCATTGACTTCACTTTGTAAATTACACTCAACCATCCGAGCGGAAGGGCAATAATCCTTCGCTTTTTCCATGGGTCAAATGTCTGTCGTTTTTGTCGTTGCCAATATCTTGAATTCTTATCAAACCATGTAATTTTGGCCCGTTTCTTCAAAGTTACAAATATCCAAAGGAATTTATAGGAATGTTAAATAAATAGAAAAAAAAATAGAAAATCAAATAAGAAAAAAAAAAAAACATGAAAATGTCGAAAACCCATGTCAACATAAATCAACGACGTGTGACACCCTAATCCTGAAAGTTTATGTTGGTTGCTTTTTTCGTGATTTCCTTCAGATTGCTTAAATGGTTGGACATAAAAAACAATCAATGGGCAGGATGTCTTGTGTTAGAAACTTTGATGATAGTTATACCTATACCTACTCAGCAATAGTCCTAGCCAGCACCTTCTTTCAAATGTCACGTGAAGTGACTTTTACTTGGGCAAACTTCTTTGATTTCTTATACTTACTGCCAGTTCGAGAGCGTGTTTTGACTCCTGGGGATTCTCATTCTCATCGGTGTTGGTTTTTTTTTTTTTTTTGCCATGCTCTTCTTTATAACCAGTTGACAAGTGAAACACTTTTGAGGCAAGGACTTTTTGAAGTGCTGACGATGGTGTTTTATGTCTACCTTAAACAATTTTACACAAGAGGGATGACATGACGGAAGTTCTTCAAGAAATTTAACTAAGGTACATATTTGTGCACACGGACATTAATCTTTCAACAAAATTCTTTGTCAATGCAAATATTTCTGTATCGATTTTGTAGACACATAACTTGATGGAAGGTTACTTTTCGGAAATGTTAAAGCAATACGGATTTTGCCATCGATTTGAATGGTTTAGTTTTTGCTTGTTTTGAATATTTCAATGTGTAGGAGTTCAGGACAGGACTAAAATTTATTTCTCCTACTTCATTTCAATTATTTTTGACTTTATATATGTATTTTACCTACCTAAATATATAATTTTTTTTTTAAATACACACATGACCAGTTCAATTCTATGAAAGTATCTACTATAAATTGAAAACTTTTTGTCATACTAGCATTGGTTTTCAAAGCAAAGCCACTGACGCGACTAACTTCGGTTAGCATAATTAAACCACAATGTGTTTGCATGAAGTAAACCACAGTGTTTCATCATCAAAATGCTTAAATATTTGAGAGTCCGGGCTATGGGAAAATCAGTTATTTTCTCTGCAAAATATATTTTATAACTATTTATGTAGGTATTTACCAAAATTTATTCACCTAGTGCATTTAATATAAATAATTTTCTCCCCTAAGGCCAAAGCATACCAGACAGAGGAGTGGAGTAGAATAGTTGTTTTTGGGATAATAAGAATATCGTCCCTCATCTCACGAACTGAAGTAGGTAACTGCTTTTTTGGTAGCTTAGGAAAACGCATATTTAGGCTGGAGTTCTTTTTTTTTAACCATTCAATTAATAATTATTAAATTCAAAAATAAAAATCCTGAAGTTAACAAAACAATAAGAAAATAAACATTTAAGGAGATTGAACATCTTAAAAAAAAAAACCGTTTTTGTAAAATGTGAAACAGTTATCGTCAGTTCGTGAGATAAGGGACGATATATGCACTGCCTATTGGTAACTCATGTTACCATTTTCGGAGACCCATTTTGTAGATGTTTTAGGCATTTTTTCTTAAATCACATATTTGTACATATTTTCAGCTATACATTTGACAGTTGTAGGATATTTTGCATATCTAATTTGATAATTAGGATAAAGAAGACAGGGATAAAGATACGTTTCAGACTTTAGTATCTGAATGTCAAATTTTTCTTCTTCTAAGTCACTTGAGTGACTTATTTTTTTAGATTTTGAATTTAACTTTTTGCATCGTCATCAGCAGCCAGCGCAACAAAGTACATCGAATAAGTATTTTGTGTCCACTTCCTTTTATCACCAAAAATCCATCTCATCTCGTCAAAAAAATGGCCAAAACAATAAAACTTACTCGCTTGGATGATTTCCTCATGAAGTTGGACTTCTGTTTTATATTATATTAGATATGGTACCCCACTAGAGACACAAATAGTTCTTTCTTCCATTTCTTCGGAATATTTTTTTTTTTTTTTTCAGACAATAATTCTGTTTGCTTCTAGTACCTATAAGGATACGGATACCTATGCCTTTATTCGAATAACTTTTTGTTTATCCCATCACAAGGAAGATATAAAGGTATTGTTGGGGAAGTTTTTTGAAAGTGGGACAGTTATTTAGAAGAAGATAAGTTTTGCTTTGTATAACTCAACTTAAATACATAAATATGTATGTAGGTATGTATATCTATTTTTGCAAAGTTTTTCATTTGGAGAGTATAGAATAGGAAATTGCCTGAGCGGCTTGGGCGCATTTTATTTGATGAATTTCTTTTGTCAGACTTTGTTGAACAAGTCTCTGTTTAGAAACTGATATTATGTTTGCTTTTTTAGGTAAAATTCTCGGAAGGTATTTGTGAAGTTTTTGAAATTTTTAACGGTCAACTTTTTTGGCAAGTCACAAAGTCTCAGGACAGTGTATGAAAATAAGTACGAAGAAATGGATGCTACTTGACATTTGTAATTTGAGGTATGTAGAAGGAATAGGAAAACTATATGACGGTTCTAATATTCATCAGCCCTGCTGCACTACACAACAATTCAACAAAAAAAAATAAGTTAAGGCTTTTCCTATTATTCTCCTGAGTAACTACTAAAGATACAAAATTACTATGTACGTATGTATGTTTCCAATGGAATGAATAACCATTTGTATACTAAATAGAATTTTTAGGTAGGTATTTTTAAATTGTATAATAGGTGCAGTGTTTTGAGAAAACTATTTTTTTGCAAACCACAACTTGCCCTTCTTTTGACATATTTATGTATTCTGAACGTGGTTAATAAGTACAAAAACGACGCGCCGGCAGAAAATATAATGGATCTTGCAGAAGGAATACAAGTACTTTTATGAGAGAGGGTCTATCTCTCTTTCCGTTTAGGTCGGAGGAACATTTTAAAACATGACTTTAAATTAAAAAAAAAAAAAAAAAAAAAAAACAGTCACAGGACAATAATTTACTATAGGTATACCTGTTTCGAAAGCCGGAAGAATTTTGAAATATTTTTCTATTTCTCAATATTTTTTTGAAAATTATTTCCAAACTCAAAATGCAAGAAAAATGCTAAGTACTAAGATCTGTTTTTATTTTCTTCAAAATCGTGAAACTTGATTTTTATTACTTTTAACATTTCAATTCTTAATCGAACACTTAAAACCGGATGGGTGTTCTAGCTTTTTAGAAAATTGAAATTACAAAAATAATTTTTTATTTTAAGAACTTTTTTTATATTTTGTATTATTATTCCTCAACAAATACTAACAAGCATATAAGGGAATAAATATATAATTATTTTAAAGATTATTTAAAGCATTTGATCGATTACATCGATTATAACCAATTAAAGAAACTCCAGAAATTTCCATAGGTGTAAAGGTATACCAAAATGCCAAAGTACATTCTCAGCGGGGAAACTCAAATTCAGAGAATGAAAATTAATCCAATTAACAAATCGCAGTCTTTGTCTACTTTCCTGTACTCATGTTCGAGAGAAAGTAAAATAGTTGAGTACTATGACATTCAGAAATAAGTTTACAAAATTCCTTTACCTTTGTATGTATATTGTATAACTATATAGAACAAACCTGAATTTCCCATGGGGCAAGTTCCTATAAACTTTAACATTTAATATCCGTGCGCTATAAATCCGCAAGGTAAATGGGAAAATAAAACAAATTAGTTAGACGACAAAAATAATGCATCCGATGAGAATTGAACAAAGCATTTCAAACTATGATGACGAGAAGACTTTGACAGGACCTTTGGAACAGCACTTAAAATACGCCGCACGCCTTATGCTTTAGCCAACCCGAAACGAATGTTGGTGACACAAAATTCTGGTTTAACCATGATAATGGAAGGAACTCCCTGCTATGGATTTAAAGGAATTTCCTTGCACATTGGAATTTGGTTAAAAGGGTCTCTGTGGAAAGTTTCTCCGGAAATCCCTCAAGCTATGTTTCTCCTTTCCCACAAAATCAAGCATAGTTAAACATTCTACCAGCCATTGCCAGAGCGAGATGATGGGTTCCATTGCGGGTGGAGGTTTGCTTGAGAGTACTAAATGTTCGAAACAAGTTTTGCCTTGCCGCCAGAGAGAACATTTTTGGAGGAAGGTTCAAAGTTTCCACAACGAACCGGAATTCCATAGCTCATCGTTGTCGCTAGAATCATCGTCCATCATCGGGCGAAAAAATTTCTCAAAACTTTGTGCGACAAAATAATCTTTTGATAAATGACATTGGGCCAAAAATAATTGTTGCCAGGACATTTCATATTTTTTTCCTTTATTCTTCTTCCTTTGCATCTATATTGGTTTGGGTAGAATCTTGTAATTGGTTGCAAGCAGGAAATATTTGAGATATTATGTAAAAGTTTGCCTCCGCGCTATTATTGCATGTTAAGATTTGCAATATTTTTCAGTCTTGCATGACACAAAGGGTACAAAGATGAACCATATTTAATCGTAGGATTTTTATTTTTCTTTAATAATGGTTGCACATACATTACATATATAAACGTCCCAGATGGCTGCTGTGGCGGCGGACTTAAGTGCTGGTTTCTAGAAACTGGTGTAGAGATGTATGTAGGTTGAATTTTTTGTACATTAATGTGTCATGGTGACGTCTTTGGAAAATGCTTTATGATAAATTGTTGCATTATAGTTTGAGAATGAAATAAAGCACTTTCGAATGAGGAAATAATTTTTCGTATTCAGGTGAGTTTCATAATATTCTTTGTATTATATTATCTTTAATCAAACATATGGCTCACATGAGACTTGAAGATACTTGAAACATGTCTAAGGAGTTATGATTTCTTGTATATCTAAGGGGATTTCAGAGACACAAAGGAATTTCCACGAAAAATTATTTCAGAAATAAAAGCCCCAGAGTTAAGCTTCGAAAAGATTTTAAAGGATTTTCAAAAATCCAACTCGGGTTTTTCATTAAAAAAAAATCTAACGTAACGCAATCAAAAATTATTTTCCACAGAGTCAATTTTTACTGTTATACCAAAAGAATACATTAAGCCAAAATTATAAAATAAAAATAAACTCCATAAAGGAATAAAATCCTTGCTCTCGAAATTACCAGTTAAATATTCATAAGGACTGCAGTTTGCACTTATGTTCTCTTCCATATTATTGAAATATCCAACGGATACCAACGGTTTTGTGTTTTTGTATTTCCTGTTATATGTATATTGCAGTGGCAGTATATGCAAGTATAGAGAAAGATAGAGTAAGCCACCTATATGTAAGTTAAGCTCCATATTCATGGAACAAACCACAATCATTACTTTTGCAACACACGTAACGATTGAACATTTTACAAATTAAATATTTATGCCGCAACATTTAAGTGAAAATGAAAATAAATGCTTATAAAACGTTATAGTTTTGCCAGAGTTTCACTGCAGCCAGTTCATATCGAAGCGGTCAGGTCAAGTAAAGTGAATATTAAACGTATACAAAGACACAAAATCAGTACCTAATGAATTTTCTAAAAAAAGTAATAACAATCCTTAGAGAATATTGTGAGAATACTAGTCTAGTTGGCCTTGGTTATATTTCGAATCAAAAGTAAGCTAAGCGAATGAATTAACTTGAAAGTCCTTAAAATAATTTATTTCTAGAATACATTTCACCGAAAGGATATTTTGGCTTATTTGTATAATTATATCTGCGGGCGGATCTTATTATTTAATACGTGAATATCAAAACACTTTTGAAAGCAAAGCTATAAGTTTGGTTATCGAAGGAACGGGATTAGAGGATAAAACCCAGTTTCCTGCTGTTGCGGTATGCGAGGATGGAAATGTTAAGTTTACCTATGAGAAACTAGCAGAATACATCAGACAGTAAGTTAGATATGTATATGAATTAAATAGACTTGGATTGTTCTCATATGTATGAAAGAATCAAAAAAAAAATACCGAAAATAACAAATCCGTTTGAGAAATTGAGATTTTTGTGCAAACTTCAATTCCAAATAGATTTATGATATTGTTTCGGATTAAATATTGAGGGTTCACATTTTTTCGAACCAATTTATGCACATTTTCTATACCTAGGTATTAATATATCAATATATCAAATTTCATCTTTTTTGACTCGGTCCGGTACAGCTGTGAGACCTCCGTATGATAAGGTCATGCAACTACATAAATGAAAGAAAAATTTATATGACCAGTTTAAAAAAAAATATTTTTAAATAAAAAAAAAAATATTTTTAAATAAAAAAAAAAAAAAAATTAAATGACAAAAAAAAAAAAACAATATCTTCTAGGTTGGGTGAGCAATATGGCAAAACTGAATATAACTATGATGTCGAAGATTTTCTTCTTCGAGTTATATTCGAAAATATGTACAGTTCCGGATCATTAAAAATTTATTGCGAACAATTTTTCGAATGTGATAATTGCATTAAATGCCCTAAGTCAGGCTACAAACAACTTTCTGAACTGGTAAGAGATTTCTAAACTTTGAAATTAAGATTGTTTTTCGATATTCTGGTTAAGGTACGTCAAAATTGTTCCGAACTAATCGTCAACTGTCGTTGGAATGATAAACCTTTCAATTGTTGTGATTATTTTTTACCTCTGCAAACATCAGTTGGTCGGTGTTTTGTTTTGAATTCAGAACAAACAACTAAAAGGTTTGAAGTGTAATTTCTTAATTTATAAAATCGTGTTTTTCAATTAAGTTCGTATCTAGAAATGGTCCAAAATGGTTGAACACTGAAACTAGTTGGGAAATTGGGTTCGGACGATTGCAGTTTGAGGTGACACTTCCAGTACAGGTTAGTTTGATTACATATAAGTATGAAGTTCTGCTCAAAAACAGCAATCTCAAGACTCAAAACGTTCTATATGAGATACATTCTTCTAAAATTCTTAAACTTAATTAAAACTTTTTTTACATTTTAATTTGTACAGATTCATTTACTAAACGCCGAAGATGTTCCGTCGTTTTTAATTCAAGACCACATCTATAGGATAGTACGTTCTCAAACCGATCAAGAGATACAATTAAGTGTACAGAGTATAATTAATGATCCAGATATCCGCAAAATATCACCAGGATTTAGAAGATGTAGATTTCCAGATGAGAATTTCAAAGATTCTTCGTATCAATATTACAGTTTTTCAAGCTGTGTGTCGGATTGTCTTAAGCGATTACAGAATCAAACTTGTGGCTGTATAAGTTACAATTACTTAGTGAAGAGTTAAGTCATTGCTTAATATTGAGGTTTTTTTTTTATTAAAAATATTCTGTTCTTTTTGGAAGCAGGTGACGATAAAAGTCCTCTTTGCGATTATGAAGGTTTTCTATGTCTAGATAAATCGGACCTTCTTCGTCCAAGGCCAACGATTCTGCAACCATGGCGTTCAAATGGACTTGTGTGTAATTGTTTGCCATCTTGCACTGAGCATGAAATCAGCGTTGCACAAGCGTCAACGAGGTTATCTTATTTTTGTATATCCTTATCTTTTTCTTAAAATTAAAACGAATAATTTTAGAGTCAATCAAGAAGCGGAACTAAGTCAAATTCGAATCACACAAACTATAGCAACCCAGCAATATCGTAGACAAGCAGTTCGAACACGTTTGGATGTTGTTGTTACCATTGGAGGCATTTTAGGTCTTTTTATGGGTGCAAGTATTCTCAGCGGAATTGAGGTTTTTTATTTCTTTTGCGTAAGGATTTGCAGTTAAGGAAGACAAAGTAAAAAAAATTACAAACAAAAATTCTTGTTTGAGAGAATGCAAGTTTCGCTTAAAAAATAGTCGTTAAATACAACAGCAACATGGAATTACATACCAAATTGTTGTTGTATGTTAAATGCACTTTTTCTTAAGCGCAAAAAATAGTGCACTAAAAAACTCGGCTAATCTTAACAGAATTTTGGTATGCCATTAAAAATAGCAACCAGATTCACAATGAGAGCACAAATACCGTTGGCCATTCACAATATTCATACAATTTGCTTGCTTTATAAACATTTTAATTTCTTTCAAAATATACACTTTAGACGTTTTAAAAAGAAGACTTTTTTATCTGATTGAATTCACACCATTGTGTGAAGTTCTTTCTTTACAACAATCATAATATACGTAGTAACAAGCATATAAATACAACCCCTTCATAAAAGTCTTAATACCCTTTTAAGGGTGGATGGAATGCATGTCATTTTGCGTTTGTTTGAAGAAGTTTCGTTCGTATTCGCCCCACTTCGCATCAGGCAGACATTCCTGTCTACAATGACAACTTAATATCTTGCATCTTGATTCTTGATATTAATCGCTGATTTGAATATAAAAGTGTGTACATTTCGCTGCATTCCGCAGTTGAGCGAGCTTCGTGATGCTCATACTACAGTACAGCAATGCAGCTCATCCCACGGATAAAGCTGATGCTTCTTGAGCGAATTTTATGTTTTGTTTGTTTTGATATGCTCTGCTCAGGGAACAAAAATCTATTGGGTTTTGAGGAAGAAGAAGTCGAGATTCTATAGGATTTTGTTTTTTTTTTTTTTTTTTGTTTCCTTTTGCATTTGCTGCACTTAGTGTTTTCAAGATGAAATTGCGGAAAGAGATTTTCAGTTTGTTCTTTTTCCTATTGTTTTATTCTGCATCCCTTAGCGCGTTTCATTTTTATTTTAATATCATCATGGTGAATGTAATGTAAAACACAAGAGGAGAAAATTGAATAGAAATTGTGAAAATAGCAAAAGCTGAGTAGAAAAAAATTCTGACAAAAAAAAAATATGTATGTATATGTATCTACGACAAACGACGACGACGTTGGCGTTCATTCGCTTCAACTAAGCTATGTGCATAATTGAATTCCTGTATAGGGGCATGTGCAAATATTGGCTGCTGGGTAATACTATAGTCGAGTTACAGCTTAAAGAGAATGCTATTAAGTCACCCGGTTTCTTTCATCAATGACCTTGACTTTTTTTTTGTTTGCTTTTTTATTTAATTTTTTATTTTTGATTTTTGACATTATTGATACGAATTCCTAAAAATATAACTTAAGGATGATTCACTTAGATTATTATTGAGAAAAGTTATAAATAAATAAATTTGGTGGCAAATGCGGCTCATGAAGAACCAGGGCCTAGCGACTTACAACTCTCAACCATTCGTGTGTGCGTGATGTCTGCAGGAATGGAGGGAACCTACATCTTATTGCCGAATTCGAGCGGCTAAGCTGAGCGGCACTTTTCTATGACAAGAGATACTCTTGGAGGATTTGTCACTTCCTCGCAAGAGGTAGTAGCTCTGAAAAAAAACTTAAGGTGGAAGTGACTGGTAGGTATTGAATCCAGACCTCTGGCATGACAATCCAACCACTAACCATTACGCCACGAGCTACTATACAATTGAGAAAAGTTGCACAACAAATTAATGGCAAGTTTGTTTAAACAACCTGCAACATCATATAATGTACAGTACATACATTTACCTAAATTTTCAGTACCTATTATGTTCATAACTTAATGATTAAGCATAAGTTCTAGGCAATATTAAAACATTGGTCTAATTCAACCGTTTATATTCGTTACAAATTTAAAAAGGAAAACAAAAGATTTTCAAATAATCGTAAATATTAAAAAAAAAAAATTAATCAAAATTCGATTTTCAAAAAAACTATCAAAATTGTTTTAATTAATATAATGTATGTATGCATATGGCAGTTTTTATTATAAATTCTAAAACAATTTGAATATCAACTTACTACCTCAATTAAAATAGCACAACACAATTTAACGATTTGCTGTTATTTTGTTTCTAAATTGAGTAGGTTTACCACGAATTGACGATTTAGCCATCAGCTTAGCCAAACCAATCATTGAGCGTCTAAATGCCTATTTCAAGTAATACAGCTATCGTATATAAAGTTTATAGTAATGAGACCTGAACTGTGTTTGATGGCGTCCAAACTAAACGTCATCGTTTAATTGAAAGCCAAACCGTGACATGTATCTTAATTTAACACTTGTTGAACTTTTCAAAATTTAATTGGCTCGTGTTGCTGCAAGTTGCCACTGCACCACGCCGCCGCCGCGTCGCGCCAGCCGTTCAGCCATTAAATGCAATGTTTATAAAATTGCATTACCTTTTTTCAACGCTAGATTCAGTTGTAAGTGTTTTGATTGGTGAACAGCACATTAAATGCGTTAAATGGTATAGTTAAGTTGATCTAACTTATAGTGGGAGAAAATAACTTTGATAGGTTCTTTTTTGTTCACACGCATTTTGTTCGACACGATATTATACCAATTCGAATGGATATATTGGTAAATTTAGCTAAAATGACTTAATGGCGTTGTTTGGTGTTAACATCATGTAGGTATGGTACCTATATGTACATAAAATGTGTGCAAGGCTCCAATTTGCTTGTCTTACATAAGAAAGCAGCTAATAGAAGAAATGATGAACTAATCAGCACCCTTCGGTGCAAGGAGGGTTTGACGAATTTAACGATTTCGGAAATCGATCTGAGAATATTTTAACCAAAGAAGGAGGGGAGCATTTTCTATAAAGACAAATTTAATTAAATATTTTTTAAAAATTCATTATTTTGTGTATAAAATACTGTTTTAATGTTCTGTAGTTATTTTTGTTGCATTCAAACTTTGTTTGATCATAACTATCAGGCAATAATAATTGAAAGAAACAAACAAAGGCAATACCAATAGCATTTTCTTAGAGAGCAAAAATCCGCAATAAACGTCAAATTGAGGTCATCATTGACTTTTTCGCACATCCATTTGTGGTGTACTTGGCGCCACGATGATGATTCTTTTTTTATTGCACAAATACGTACTTGTATTAGTAAACAGAACCAATACTCTATGTTAATGGCTATATTGGTTTCACTCAAAGTTGAGTTAAAATGACCCGAAGGTCTAGCAGAGCATGCGCGGCCGTGTGATTTTGGTGGTCAGTTGACAGTCATAATTATTGGTTTACCAAATTTGGAGATTCATGTAACATGTCCAAGAAGCCTATGGCAAGTTTGGTTGCACAGGCAGGCTTGCATTGCGCGTTAAGACGTTCGGCACGAGAAAAATGTTTTGAATGGTTTGTTTGCTGATGATGGTCTGATGGTGGTGGTGGATGAATGATGGAGTGACCAAATCAGGAAAACTGCTACTATAAAAGATATATTCACTTTAAAGCCAAATAAAAGAAACATTGAATTACGAAATCGATGAGATATGAATGTATACAATAATACATAATATGTACAGAAAGGAATGATTGAAACCCTTTTGCCAAAAATGGTTTTGGTCTTAAATGGCCCAATTTTTCTTTAGCAACACCGTGAGAATAGTTTATAACAATTATCTTTACATTATGTATAGAATCAAATTATTTATTATTATTCGCATAAAAATTAGCTATCTATTTACTAGGCGGATACATTCTGGAAATAAATATAGTGCTTAAATTACATAAAAACTTGCAATATTTTTTCTACTAAGTT
This sequence comes from Epistrophella euchroma, assembly GCA_947049315.1. Taxonomy (NCBI): domain Eukaryota; kingdom Metazoa; phylum Arthropoda; class Insecta; order Diptera; family Syrphidae; genus Epistrophella; species Epistrophella euchroma. The sequence continues at coordinate 65,721,136 of OX346248.1, read as the reverse complement.
ATTTGATTTGGGAACAATTAAATTTTATCTATATATAAATAGGCTTAAATAAATTTTGTGGTACCATTTTCTCAAAAAGTATTTGACCGATTTCGATAAATTTTAAATGGTTGAAAAGCGGAGATGTGCAGAACATTATATTCTCGATTTTTGGAGTCAATTCGATTTATGGTTCATTATTTATAGCCTACGTAAATATTTAGGCAATACCATGCACGGTTTAATATATTAAGAGCCCATTCCATTATGGTCCTTTCAATGAAATATTTAAATCGTCACTAAATTTGATTATTGGTAGGGCCCATTGTATTTTGTTTTGGATACAAATTTCTTATACATACATTGATTAATGATAAACAATGACTTTCAACAGTTAAATTATATTAAACCGAGAACAAAACATACATTTATTCTCATTTTCATAACAACTATGAAAAATCAATATCAATAGGTACGTAAAAAATAGTATCTTGTGTCGTTTATTTACAGACATACCTGTATATGTGTATAGTTTTCCCTTTTACATTAGCTAATTAGTATTTTTTGTATGTGTGTTTATGTGTCTTTATTTGTAATAATGAAAATCTGTTGTTTGGATTTGTCAAAGGAAAAAAAAAAAAAAACATGAATAGAGATGATATACTTCTGAACATCATATAAATATGAACGATAAATTTTCTCTTCGTTTAAAATAGAATGGTAGTCTACATATTAAAGCTTCTATAGAGCTCTACTGCTCTTGTCCTACCATCAGCAAGCAATTCAATTGAAAGCCACTACGATTTTGTTGAACTAGATCGTAAATATTTGAATTTTCTCCCATCACATCGCCCGGCATTAACATAGTCTTTCGTAGTCTTAGAACAATAATTGTCCCATCAAGAAAATTTAAATTTTAAAACGATTTATTTTGTCCTTGTTAGTTTTTCTGTGAATAGGTTCTTTGATAAGAACGAAGCGAAGTACCCTGTTTTATAACAAATAGATACTATGGGTTCTATTTTATCTTTACACTCTTGACGGTCTATCAGAGCATTTTTTATTTGATCAGGAAATGAGCCAGACGAGATGAAATCCTAGAAAAGCAAAAAAGGTCTGCTTGGGAGCAAGTTCAATACATAATTCTTTTGTCAAAATAAAACCACGAAACGATAAAAAGCTGGAAGTGCCTTTCTTTCCATAAGTGTGATTTATTTTCTTCTTATTTATTTTTTTTTTGTTTTATTCTTTCTGCACTGCGTGTAGTCAGAGAACCCATATTCAATCTAGATGTTAGCCTATCTTTAATTCAATAAGAACATTCGTACATTTTCTCCGTGTTTGTGATTTATAGTAGCTATAGTGTCAGAATAAACGAAATGGGCTTAAGTGTCAGTTTTGAAAATAGCGATGTTCAAAACCACCTACACATTATTTACTTCGGTTAAGTGAGTCTTGAGTTTGTAAAGGATTGTTGAAATATAATTTGATTTATTTTTCTATATAAATGCTCAATTCTGTAAAAAAAAAAAAAAAAAAAAAAAAAAAAAAAAAAAAAAATACATAAACCGAAATAATATCTTTATTGATGTCGGCAGTTAGTCAAGAGTAAAAGGAAAAACATAGTTTATGTAGGCGCCACTAATTTCTTATTCGAATCACATTTTTACACATAACACCGCGCCGACCAATCCATATATGGACTGCACTAGCTCAAACGATTAGAGTTATAGTACATATTGAGATACCTATTATAATAGAAGAAAAATTATCTATTCTGACCAATAACAAATTGTCAAGCAACCGACACATAAATAATAAAAAAAAATTTGTTGCACGTTAAAAAAGCGATAAAAAACCAGTGAAGTTAACTTGCTGGAATATAAGAGATATAAATTGCAATGGAGTCATTTGCTTTTATTTTCTATGTGCAAACAAGCACCGCACTTTAATAAAGCTAAATTTCACCAGTTATTCAAAATGTAATTTTTAAATAGAAATAGAAAGCGTAAAAAATTCATATCATTAATTAGGAATTAGTCACTATTTACTAGTTTTAATATTACCATGTTCTAAAAATTCCCCTAATTTATTGTCAACATTAATTTCAGGCAGGATGCAATGCCATTTACAGCTTCAATTTTTCACTTATTTTTAGTAGGCCAAAGAGAGAGAAATAAAGGCGGAAAACGTAAATTTCGTTCGGGCAAAACCCACAATAAGGCCAATTGTAATTTTTCTATTGTTGATGAATTAATCGAAATAGCCAGTTTAAGGAACATAAGGCTGCATTAGAAAGGGTGAAATTCACCTTTTAAAAATATCGCCTGCAGTAGCCGCAACAAATGACAAAGATGTAAAATAATTTAATACTGTTGTAATTCAAAACTTAATTGATCAAGAAAATTGCTTTTGAAAAATCTACCTCAACAGGTAATTTTGATAAATTTTATTGACCAGATTGGGCTTGTACTCCACCTGCAAAACAAAATAATAAAAATCAACTCAATCGATGATTGTGTGCCCCTGTACCATCTGATATCTATAAACACACCCATGTATGTTCATTTATCTTGCTGACCGAATGTTTGATTTATTTAAATTAATCGTTTGTGATTGAGGGACGGAAAGGAGTGAACTTCAGTGGCACAAGCAGAATGTTGATGTCACCCGTTAGTATTTAGTGAGAAAAAATCTAGACAGATGAATGACGACATTGATTGGAACGAAGAAGAAAACCTCAAGGCATGAGTCAGTCACTCAAATAATTAAGTTGGTTGAAGTAAAGTTTCCATAATCGTAAGAGTGAATGCTTTGATACCTACATACATACATGTGAGATGGAGGTCGTTTATATTATTTCATCTATTCGATATTCTTCTATTGCTAGCTAAATTTTATTCTGAGAAGATACAGATTGATGTAAATTAGGATTTGTTTTGCCTGGACATAGATTAAATCCTTTGATGGACTTCAAAATTCTTCTATAAATCAGTCCGCTAATACAATAATTTGTACTATGATGAAAAAGCTGCTCATGAAGGATTCGATATTAAAAAAAACTTAAAGCACTTTGATGTTTTGTTAAGCTTGAGGTATCTGCGAACTGCGGATAACGAACCATATTGATTCGTGCGTAAAATATTAAGTAGCTTTTCCTACTCCTATTCATTCAAAAACAAATCTAAGTTTTTCTATTTCTCATTCTCATATATAACTTTAAGAAATATCGATCCGTATCTTCCTATCTATAATATCCAGAATAAGTACCTATTGAAATGTTGATAGTAAACAGGACTGCTGGTAATGAATGCGAATGTCAACGAGACCGACAACAAAAATTGGGTTTCAAAATTCAATCACTTTCGCTTTAATGCCGATCCCGGATATTCAAATCCAAATCCCTTAAAATTCAACTTAAACCTCAACGCAAACCTCAAGAAAACATAGATACTTCTAAACCACAGATCCTATGTTTACACAGATTAAATTGCGCCTTCACCAATGAACATCCTGATAAAATCGTCTTCAATTCATCTTTTTTTTTGTAAGTTCATTGTTTTTTTTATATAAAAAAACAGGGAGCTGATACAAAAGTTGGGTATTATCAATATTAATTGAAATCACCGGTATCGACATTTTACCCGATAGCATCACTTAACAAAAGTTGACCTTAAACACAATACCGTATTCCCTCTGTCATCGTCATCTTCATCTTCATAGCGTTATATTGTGCTTGCGAAGTTTTATTTAATGAATTTACTTTTGTTGACATGGCTTTCCGACGAAGCTTTTTGGCTGTCGTTTATTGTTAATCACCACCCTTCAAGTGTTCAAGAAACCATTTTAAACTCTTCGTCCTCCAAAACAGCAGTAGTGAACGACTTGAACAGCTGACAGTGTAGTTTTGTATATATTCTTGGCGTAGTTTTTGGGATAGTTTTTGGGGTAGTTATTGGCATATCAGCGCGAGAATTACTTTGGTCTTACTTTCACCACCATCACTTTGGTTTTATTTTAATCGCAGTTCTGTGGCACGTTTAAGTTTATGCCGTCTATTTCTAATGATTATCGATTTAACTACTCGTAGAGGATTGGGAAGAAAAGTTAGGGAATATAAGAGGTTTGTATAAGAGCAACACGGAAATCAATAGTTTCTAAACATTGTATTGTGATTCCTAAGTTTTTGGATTATGGGTTGATATTGTTGTGGGATATTTGATTGTATAAATAGATGTATCGAAAGTTAAATATACCCCACAAGATCTGTTATTGAAAGATTATGGAAATGTATAAAGATTGAAAACATAACAATATGTGTGACAAGCTTTAGGGTCGTATAAAGAAATCAAAAGAGGTGTCGAGATAAGGCCTAAAGGAGTTTTTGTTGGAAATCTTGTTGAATGGATTTTTTTGGACAAAAAGGTTTCTACAGAATTGAACTAAGCTTATGATATATTTTAGTCAATGATTTCACTAAAGCTAATGGTAAATTTAAAGTCATCTTGAAGCCTAGTAGTGGCGGTCAGCGGATTGAACATTGGTGGGTGTGGAAACAGCAGCCTCCCAAACACGGAAAAAATGGTTAGTGATTTTACCAAAGCTGAAATTTGGCCATATGATAGTTAAAACACTAGTTAATAGAAAAAATAAAGTAAACTGGCTGTTTGTGGGTGGAGAAACCGCAAGCTGACGTAGTGAACGTAGTGAAACATCCATCCTATAAAGAAACACGTTTGATTGTTTTGTTGTTTTTTTTTTTTTTAATTTTTTAAAAACTAAGAAAGAGAACAAAAAACGTTTTTCTGGGCTACTGCCTCTTGCGAGTAGTTGACAAATCCTCCAAGAGAATCTCCTGTCATAGAAAAGTGCCACTTAGCAGCCGTTCGGATTCGGCAATTAACTGTAGGTCCCCTCCATTCCTGCACACATGTACACAGGAATGGTTAAGAGTTTTAAAGTCACTAGGCCCTGGTTTTCATGAGCTGCTGTGTCACCAAATTTATTTTGTATTTATAAGAAAGATTTTTGATTCTGGTTTTCAGTTTTTGACTAAGAATTGAATATTAGAAAAAACAGTGGCACATAATAATGCCAAAATTTTGAAAAAGACAACAACAAATTTTCCAAAATGTTTGAATTTTAATTTTAATTTCTCAAAAACGATTCTTTTAAACAACTTGATTTAATAACAAAATAAAAGAGTGGAATATTAGCTTTTGTTGATTTTTAATATTTTTTTTTTGCAATTAAATTGACTTATTTAAGAGAAATTGTACGCTCCAAGCCAGCTCTGAACAAAAAAAAAAGAAATAAATATGAAGCCCTGAGCGCTGTGGACATAAAAAAAGTATTTTTTCGACAACTCAGGCTCTGCTCTGAAGCATCTTTCTACTTAAATTTTAACCTTGTTTATTACACATAATTAACAATCTCATTGCCAGTCATGAAGGTATAGCTTTAATTCCGAAAAAAAAGGTAAACCATGACAGGTATTGTCATACCTACTAATAATATAAAAATGCAAACACTTTACAAATTATGTTCCTCTTTTGTACAAGTAGATCAAGATTATTTTCACCTCAGAAGTTCAAAATAGTCCCTACGTGTGGAGATACGTATCCGTATACAATAGCACGCGACATGACGTATAAAATTTAAATTCTTCCATGAAAAGAACACTTAAATGATGAGTAGCTTTAGGTCGACATGAGAGAGAAATTATCCCGACTCAACGGGATGTTATAATGGTACACAAGTAGATAGTAGAGTAAAGTAGTATAGTACGAGTATAACCAATGTATCTTCATGCTCTTCTAGACCGAAAACATAACATTCTCAACATGCCAGATAAATGTACCTACATTATGTATGTATATGCGAAACTGGATAATAAAGCTCATGGTTGGCCCTTCAAGGTACCATCATCATCCTACTTCAGTGATGGAATTTATTTCAAATCTAATTTAAGTTTTATTTTAGCACAAATACAGTGTGTGGGGAAAATTTTCGACTGAAAACTTATTTTACATGTATACAACTGTAAAATTAGGATAAAAGCAAATTTTTAACTGTTATTATCATTGGAGGTTATTTGTTTCATATGTACTTGGATAAAATTGAACATTTCTTGAAATTCTTTCTGAAACAAAACAGAATAGGTACTATAATTGTTCTAATACTTGATTCACAAAGAAAACTTTTTGCCAGCTACATTAATACACATACTAGCATACTTTCGAAAATTAGCAAAGAAAACTTCCTGAGACGTTTATTATTTTAGTATAGAATAAATTACCTATTCCCCTGCAACCTATAACCCCAATTCAGTAGTCCATTAGCAAACTCCCTCCCTCGCGGACTTAAGTACCTACATATCTACACTACATACATTCTTTCTTGTTCGGTCATTAATTATTTTTTTATGTCCGGATAGTTAGTTTTTTGTTTTACTGGAGATATCACAAGGCTGTCCTTGTTTAATATAATTATTATTACTAAACTACCAATATAAAAATAGGTATATTTAGGTATTACAAACGAGAAGCAAAAATTTTCCCTGGTGACTACTGTGCTATACTGTGCTCACGTACGCAAGCATTTTTTCTTGTCAATAAATAGGGATTTAACCTGTGTAAGCTGAGTTCGCATTTTGAGTGCCCCTCCACTTCGAATTTACGTAAACGGTTTGATGGGCACAAACACACAGTTAAATAATTACAGGATTACATTGCTTCTGTCATAAAATATCTGACACCATCAAGTGCGGATCAGAAGGAACGTCGAAAAGATAACCTTATTGTTTTAAGGGTATAGTAAGTATATAGGCTTTCACTGTAGGTATATATTTTAGTATGAAAATTGATGGATACCTATACTTGTTTTATAGGTCATAATGTCAATCCTCATTTAAGCATTCGAATGGAGATCGAAACGAAAGATTAATATTTTTTTTTTACACAAGGGTAGGTACATCTACATATCCTCTGTTTTTAAATAATGGTGGTTACATTATATGGGCTGCTGGAGATACATTTTTATCTACGGTATATACCTATAGGATTCACAAAGGAAAGCCTTTTTTTATTATACCTATGATGTTTAAAATAGCATTAAATCTACGGATGTTTTTCGAAGTAATTTGCTTTATTCCGATAAAAGACAAGAAAAAGCTTAAGGAAGCGAAACATTAAGTTTCCTTAAATTCATCCCAAAAGCAATCGAACCAACACAAAGACGGTGCCGTAAACTAAGTCCCCAGAAACTAAGTCCACCGTAGGTGTTAGATCCCATCACAATGCGGGAATTGAAACCGCTTTTTGAAAGTGGATTTTATTCCCACATAAGGTGGGAAATGAAATTTCAAAATAATGGGTGGTTTTAGTTCCCGTCAAATCTATAATCTTTTCCTTTCAAAAAAATTAAAAAAGCTTGCTTCCACAAATACAATGCTAGCACACAACATTACGGCGTTTAAACAATAATGTATACATATTATTGCTTGGCTCACAAAAGGATTTGAGGTAGGTGCGAGGTTGGGCGTATGCAAAGTTTCGTTTGCATTTAAAGAATCTGGATTTAAGAAAACTTCGAATTTATCCAACTTTGCATACACCCAACCTACTCGCACCTACACCAAATCCTATAGTGGGCCAATCAGGGGGGTTACAGGGGGGCAGCATGCCCCCCCATAAATACCTCACTGTAATAAGTTCTCTTTTCGTACTTTCAAATGTGTATAAAATTCCCATTAGAAAGTGGGCTTCGTTCTCACCTTTCTTGGGAATAAAAACAACTTTCAAAAAGTGGTTTCTATTCTCGCCTAATGGGAACTAACACCTTCAGTGGACTAAGTTCCTGGAGACTTAGTTCACGACACCCACAAAGACGAATGTTGTGTAGGTATATTAAAAGGACATATAAGATTGACATAACCTGACAGCTTCACAAATCTTTTAAATCCCTTCAAATTATATAGACATCGCCACAAGCTAAAAAAAAAAAAAAATAAAAGATTTTTCGCACAACGACATGACTTTTCATGCGAATCAAGACATCAAATTCTGTCATCACAACATGACTGATGTAGCAATTAAGGATCCATCGAGCGTATCTCTCTATTTTTTAAAATATCTAATTCAGAGGAGAGAAAAACTTTATTTACAGGTGCGTCGTGCCACAGCACACAATTACTCACCCAGCCTGTCTAAAATCAAACCTTGAAAAAAGCGCGAGTTTTATAAAATGTTCTGTACCATTTTTGCATACGTAACACTTTCTATAACTTTTGGTATCCTTCAAACTGCGGTGGTATAGGGCGTATCGGTATGTATGTATATTGTATATAACCAGGGGTTTTATTACAGGGCATCCTTTTACGAGTATACGAGAGCTCCTTTGCAGGTATTTATTTAAACTGTACACGTGCGTCAGACTAAAAAGTCCATTGCGAAAATAACTTAGCATTAATAATTATTTAAAAAAAAAAAAAAAGTGAAAATATAGACTGATGTTATGGAAGCGCCTTCCATTGTTCACTTCACCTGATCCCGAAGTCCAACAGTGACAAATTCTGGGAAATTTGTCAAAAACTCAGGCTTGTCGGTAAACTCCTGTGTGCTTCGTTTACCATCAGACTATGGGGCTAAAGTTTATTATTTATCAAGTCCCTTTAGCTGAAAGTAGAGCATATGGAATGCTTGAATAATGCTTTGTAATTAAGATTTGAAAAACGAGTGTACCTACCTACCTACGACCGACCGACGAACGTACCGAACATTGCAACCCATAAATACTTATTGCTGTTGTTATACTGCTACTGCGATTAGGGGTGTGAAATTGGCAGTGTCTATATAGATACTAATATGCTAAAGCAAACTCTTTACAATCCACTGACTTGTATTTTCCGAAACCTTAGTATAGACAGACTTTTCATGATAAATTTGAATTTTGATTGTCTATACCTTATGCACATACATATAATTAAGCTTAAGCTAAAAATGCGAGAATGATATTTTAGCGTGGCTGTATGTTCTAAGTTTGTAAAGCGGGAAATATAATCCATTAGCACATTCTTCGTGGTAAGCGGAATTTCTTTATATTTAGCCGCGCTGTTTAAATTATTTTGTTGGAAAACTATATTAATTATGAATTGAAATGATTGTGATGTTTTAAAATACAATGTCTATGTATATGTATATTTACGCGTTAGAAAGTTCAAGGTTTTAGAAGTTATATAAACATACAAAATACATGTATATGTATAAATTAAATGCACGACTTTGTTCCACGACTTAAACAAGAAACTAATGTTGCGATAGCTCATAAATTACCAGGCCTAGTAACTTATGTCGTTTTCCATTGGTTTCACTCAGGGATTCACTCCTTCTGAAATCCAATGGAACAGTACTAACTACTTCTACTCAACTTACAAATTTTGTCATTGTATTGGTGAATCGTTGTATCATTATTTGATTTGATATTTTTGGCTGCAGGAGAATGACAAGCATGGCGTCCTTCGAACAGAGACTGACGTTTACTTTTGACATTGAGTGAGTTTGTTCTGACGTTAGAGCTTTTCATGTATTAGTGCTTCTTGAGTGGATTCTGATTTTAAATCGAAAAGCGAAATTCTCTTCTCAGAATCGTCGATTGACCGTTTTTTTGCCAATGGAATGGTTTTAGAAGAGTTTGGTTTGATTCCGGACGCTTCCAGACGTCCAATGGAAAACGACATTACACTCTTAACCATTCCTGTTTTCTGCCGAATCATAATGGCTAAGATAAGACCCACTTTACGATGACAAGAGATTCTATTGTAGGATTTGTCACTTCCTCGCAAGAAATAGTGCATACATACTTGGCGTAACATGGTTAGTAATTTGGACATCAAGTCCTACAGCTAAGCAAAAGTTTAACTGTATAGTACTGAAAAACCAGGCCTTAGAATTATCTATTCTTGTCGATTATGTAAACATATGTATCACCCATAATTTTTAGGCTTCATTTTAATTTTTTTTTAATGAAAGAAGTTTCTCATTTTTATGTTGGTACATTATTTAGATCAAAAATGTTTGTTCTTATTTACAATTTCTGTCAAACAAAAGGCCAAGAAGAATTTTCACTTTTACTGCACATAATGCGAACAGAATAAAAACAAGTTTGTATAATGAATAGCACCCACTTTTGTTAGCTTCCCTCCGGCAAATTGCATTAAACTTCAACACTATTGGTATTTTTTATATTTTATTAAACACGAACACTTCATATAATGAGCATATGAAATGCGTGGACTCTTGTGGCGCATAGCTGGATTAATATAGGTATGTAGGTGGCCAAATCACAAGCACATTCATAGCTAAAAAACACCTCAGAGAACAGCTTACTTTTAATTTATGTATTTATATTACACGTTTGAAGTTTCGACAGTCGAGTAAGTGGTTTCAAAAACATCAACGAACAGTACTTGCACTGTTTTATTTTTGCCACAACAAAAACTGTTGTTTTTCATTCATTCGTAGTAAAAACATACCAACTATATTCTACCCCCGCAAAAGTCGTTAGGCTCGTCCCACGGATGCTGACCTTCTCTGGTGCAATCTCGTGCGCGGCTCAGTGTGACAGCTTGACTTGAACACCTTGCCCAACAAAGTTGATTTTAAAATAGGTATCTTTACTACATAGATATAGATCTTGTTTATATCAAAAGGTGCATAACCGTTACTGGTCTTATTTTTTGTTTGCACAGTTGTTGTTACCTTGATCACCGGAAGTTTTCGTTTTGAATGAATTTTTTTTCAATACTTTCAGATTCATTGATGACGCAGAATTTATTTTTCTTGAATAAAAAATAAATGATGACAACATAAAATATGAATAAGTTTGATGTTTTGGCCAAATTAGTTGTAAGTTATTGAGTGAAGATAGATTTAACAAAATCAAGTTAAATAAAAAATTAGTTGAACCGTCAAGTACCAAAAAGCCAGTCTTATACTCCGGTACAATCGTTAAAAATTTAGGTGTTGTATTTATTTATTTCAAACCCAAAACTAATAGCCTATCGATCGAACAGGAGTGTAAAACTGAGGTTTTTTATTTGCTATAGAATTCCTTTCTTTGAAATTAGACGAAGTTTATAATATTCAGTCTTACAAAAAAATAGTTTCCTCGTACTAAAGAGCTAGTTTGTGCGACCCAGTCGTTAATTTTATTTCTTTCATTTTCGATTTTCTGTCTATCGGCTAAACTGATTTCAATTAAATTTTTTGTTTAATAGAAGCTTCTAAAAAGTTTAAAAGATTGTATTGAATTAGGTAAAAATTGTATGTGTACACTTGGGCGTATACGTAATTTTTTAAGTCACAAAAAAAAATGTATACATTTTTAAGTTTTAATTTAATTTTGGTTTATAGTCCACACCGCACGAAGATCACACCTAATATCCTCAGTGTCATATGATGTAGACAATTCGTCAAAATGAATCACCTTCCCTAAGCAGAGTTTCAGTCTTTCAACTCAATAATTTCCAAAAAAAAAAAAAATACAAAATCAGCTTAAGATTTCCTTTTAGAATTTAGCACTGTATTCAGTGCGCTAAAATTCTTTGGCGGTAGGATACTGTTTCAACCATCTGCTCAAGGTTCTTGGCTCGCAGCACAAAATAAGACTCTGCTGGGTTCCTGGCCATATAGGAATCCCAGGTAACGAAAAAGCAGATGAATTGGCACGAATTGGATCATTAGCTGACCCAAACCAAGCAGAACTAAACATTTATGCACCAATCGGCTCCTTCAAACAGACTGTGGCAAAGAAAATTCTTGAGAAAACAAATGCAAGGTGGACCCTACTCGACTCCTGCACGAATACCAAAAAACTTTGGCCGTGTTTTGATAAGGGGAAGACAGATAGGATCTTGAAGCTAAATAAAAAATCACTATACTCTCTCGTAGGTACAATCACCGGACACAATCTGCTGAAGTACCACATGAAAAAGCTGAGGCTCAGCACGGATGATCTATGCAGAGGCTGTGGCGATGAAGAAGCACATGAAGACTCTTCTCACTTCTTGTGTCACTGCCCAGCACTCTCGCAACTGAGAAACAAACACCTAGGAAACTATTTCTTCAATAACCTAGAAGAGCTCTCCAACCTATCTGGTGTGCAACTATCGAAATTCATCAATGCCTCCAGATGGCTTGATGGTCCATGAAACTTATAGGTTAAATCATTATTTGGAGCGTTCAATCCTCCAGGGTATCACAAGGGATCTACATTGATCTAAGTGTGATAGAAACAAGATACTCTATCAGCCCAACAACCTAACCTAACCTAACCATCTGCTTTCGCTTTCAGGTATTAACTGAAAAATGTGAAACGCTCATTCGCTCACAATAAGCCTTTATTTTTTTCACCAACCATCAGTTGAAAAATAAATATTTCTTTTGAAAGTTTCTGTTTGTACTCGAAAATCCCTACATTTTTCTAGCAACTTTAGGTTCTTGAAAACAGAAGATTAATGTAATATCGATGAAGAGATATCAATATTCACTCAAAAAAAATGCGTTTCGTTTTCAAATTATCTTTTGAAAGACAGAAATGAAAGAAATAAAAAAACAACTAAGCATTTAATGCTTAATTGTGGCAACTTAGGGGAAATAAAATACATAAATAATTAACATACATATATTACTTCATAGTTACACCAGTAAAACCTCAAGTTAAATTGTTTTATATCCACCAGAAGAGAAAATTTATTTCCAAAATAAGCAAAACCATTAATTTAAATAATATACAGTCCCAAGATCAAACATTTACATCATACACTTTCAAACCATAAAATAGACTCCTAATGTGAACCACATTATACGAGGAGGACAAAATGGGATTCAATTACTGATTCGTGCATCATAGATCTCAAATTGGAATACCTCTACTATATTCATGGATAAAGTGACGGTTTTTGCAAACGTACACTATCATAAGTCAAAATGTTTAGTATGGTTATATCTGTATGGGTGGATATGTTGGACAAAGTCATCTTCATCAGGCTCTCTCGCTAGCCAAACTTCATCCTTGACTCAGCTCAACTCAATCCATTCAATTGCTTCATCATATCCTATATATGATGATGGTATTCCAGAGTACTTTTTCTCGATTCTCCTTCTGCCAAAGTCATCTATGCCATTTGCGACTGTTTAGACATTCAGTTCACAGCGGGACTCATTGTATGTGTTACAACGATTTTACGTGCACAAATTGCATGCAAATGCTACTTGGAGGGTGGGTGGCTTCTGGGTTTCAGGCTTCGCATTGCAAGTTTCGTCGCTGTTTGAAAAGAGTTACCAGGCTTTAAAAAAAAATACCTTTTCGAAACTTGACAATTAAAACAAAAATTAGGTTCTAGATTTCAACCAAAAAAAATGTATCTATTATGTGTCAAAGGACTTAGCCAATCTTTCAAACTCTACTTACTCCTAGTATCTAAAATGAATTATGATGTCTACAAAGAGAGTTGATTTATCTAAATTGTAAGTAATTTGCGAAAATTCAAAAGATATAGAAAAAATAGGCAGTTCTTGTTAAGGTCTAAAATTCTGGGAAATTGAAAACAACTTTCTACCACCAGAACAACAAACAACTAAATTTGCCTGATAGATCTAGAAAATCTGAGGTACCTGCTTAAAAAGTTGTTCTATAAATATTTCTTCAAACTATCATAGAAATATTAATCCTACCATATACATTTCACGAAACGTTATGGACAGTTATTGAAAAAAAGCTCACGCAACTTCAATAACTTTTAAATTACGTATTAATTGAGTTCTTTTTCTATTAAAAGAAAAAAGATAACTCAATCTGGTAACCATAATTATTGTCATGTATAGGTTACAGATATCACACAGACCAACAACACCACCGACACGAGGAGGCCACTAGAGACCACTTTGTTGAAACAACTTAAAGTGGGGCGTGAAGGGTTGAATTGGGTTGGAGGGATATATGAAGTTGTGAGAATGGATTGCTAGATGATGGCAAGCGGGTGCAGCAATTTTGTATCATCCAACAAAGGCGACCGAACAAAACTGCTGAAACCGAGAGCAGCGAATTACCAAGAACGTGGCCTGAGTATTTAATTAGTTGGCTTGACTTTATTGGTGCTGCATTTCTTTTTCTTATACTCTACACTACATATTCACTAGTCAGTATAGCTTGTGTGTAAGAGTTTGGTTTTGTGTGTTAGAATTTGTCACGAATCACAGTTCTTAATATGTTTTATGTTTTATGTTTTTTTTTTAGTTTTAATTCCTTTCATGTTCGCTAACTAGGTTTTGTTATAGCCCTAGTCTGTTACCAGCACTTGTATAACATAGTCTGCATAGTACATACATGATGCTATATAGTTGAAGATACTATACTTCATAAATAAAAGAGAATTTAAAAGAACCGACTTTATTAAAGCAATCATGACTATTTTTTTCTTGTTATATAAACTCCCTACCTCCCACCAAGTTGATTTTTAATAGAACAGATGCCGCTTTGGTTAGGTCTGAATTTTGCAATTTAGCTCTGACGATTGTGAAAGTTAATGTGACACGTCCTAAGGCAAAACCCATAAATTTATTGAGTTATTCGTATAAGGTGAGGTGATGCCTTAATGGGTGGAAAGAGAATGCTATAAGGACAATAAATTATGACAACATGCTCCAAGGGGGATGACAGCTAAATGATATCACTAGGCTTATGGGAAAATGTACGTTATCATAAAAGGTGAAACAATTAGTTTTCATGCTGGCTTTTATTAATCTTGTGCAACAATTGCAAGAAGTATATGAGCAGTATTATTTTCAGTTTCTAATTGAAAGTGTTGAAATAATTTAGATTTAATCGGATATTGTTGAGAAAAAACTTAGGGATTGGATGAAACATTTTAAGAAGAACATTCTCATATTCCATATCTTTAATACTTTTTCTAACAAAAAAGGAAAAATTAAAATGGATGGAATCGATTCAATAATGAAGTTATCAGTATACTGGGAATCTGCCAGAAAAGGATAATCCATATAGGCAATCTTTTTTATTGTTACCTAATGGTGTCTTGAAATTATTCCAAATATTGATATTTTTCTTTATATTCGTATACAAAAAAGTTGCATAAACACATTTCAACAATTGTATTCTTTGTAAAACTAGTTTGTTCCAGGCTTATGTCTCATAATAGTTACGATTTAACACCGACAGTCATCGGTCATCGGGCGTTTTAATTAGGAGTACCGAATGGTTATAGGGTCCCTCTTTTGGTGAGCTGATTGGAAATAGCTGCCAAAAGTTTTTTTTCTAAGTGTTCAATGTCTAGTCTTAAAAGAAAAAGAAGATAGCGGTCATTGTGCTTATTACTTTATTTGAAAAATAAAGCTTTAAGCTCCAGCTTCAAAGAAATACATATACATATATGTACATATGTATTAATTAAAAAATAAATATACCTAAATAAATTCATATATTAACTTCAACAGACAAGCTTCCAATATTCATCGATAAAAAAAATTAAAATATTCTTTCTAAGCGCACACCCTGTCTAGTGTCTGATTTCTATTGAAATCGAATAACTTTAGCTTCTCGTTCGTATTCATCTCCTCAAAGTTCGGATAGTCAGTGGGTACAAAAAAAAAAGTCCATATCATTCAGTGCATTGCGGTTTCCATTCATGAATCAATATTATAATTGAATGCAAGTTTATTGCGCGGAATTCATTCATGAGTTGCATTTGAGTTGGGCTTGCTTCAACATTGTGCTACCGCCACCCGATTGACACAATATAATATCGTTTATATACACACAAATGTACATTATATGTATAATGACAGACAGGTGACCCTTGCTATATCAAAAGAGGAACAGAGACAGACTTAATGTAGGCGCATGGCAAATTTATCGGCGGCGTGACACGATTTGTTGATGAATTAATTAAAATCGTTTTGTCGCCGCCAACAGGTTTTCACTTTGAGACGCAGTCGGTCATCTGAACGTATTGTTATGAAATATTCAAGCAAAAACTGCTTGCAATGTACCGATATTAAAAATAAAGAAAAAAAAAATCATCCCCCAGGGTTCAAAACCAGCTCTTTTGTGGTGTTCAAGAGAGAAGTGGGTGCGTTATGGACACTTCCTCGCTACATGCTTATAAATGATACTCGTTAAATTAATATCGCGTGCCAAAGCAGTTCGCTAACAAGTGGGCTCTATGCATGCCGTTGTACCTCATGAGGCATTATAGACTTCGTTTATAATAGACTGTATGAGTATATATGTATAGTCCACAACACAAATATGACGGGCGGTATCTAGAATTTGCATATCTTCGTGGTCATAATTTGGTTTGTGGTTCAGTTTCGGTGTTCTGTTATGCAGTTCGGTGAACCAACAATGTGACGACGGACGTGTGTGTCTAATAAGGAGCCATAAAGCTTCTAATTGTCATATACACGCCCCACGCCCGCTCTCGTAAGCGGATCGATTACGGTTGTTTGAACAAAGTGAGGATGGATTTACGTTGACGCTGTCGACTACGACGACCGGGACCGACGATGGAGTTGAAGCTGGTCGCTACTACTGATGTCACAAGGACATTTCATAAACTGTATTTTGTGGCAAGCGATGTGTAAAAATGAGCAATAACACGTTTGTGGAAAGAAACTAGAACATGAGATATTCGACACAAAAAATAGCAAAAAAAATCGTACTAGAATGTCCGTTGTCGTTGGTCGTGGTCGTTAAAAGGAACTGGTTATCACCATGTTTATCTTGTTGAATATATAGGTTTGTTTCCGCAAAACTAACTTGGTTTGAAATAATTAAAGGACTCAGGTGAACATGGTTTGTTTTGGAGACGATTTCGACTTTAGGCGCTATAAAACAAAAATATATCATATAATGACGAATATGAATTTGTATATCTACAATGTAGACCAAAAAATCTGAAAAAAAGAACTAAAGAAAAAGAACTTTAGTCGTTTCTACCCAGTCAAAATATTAGACTTAAATTTTCCGGTAAAGTAGCTCAGGCTGTAAATCAAATTCAAGATATTCCTCGAAGTATTCGAGATGCTTAATCTCTTAATTAATTTTTTTTTTCTGTTATTCACAGATCATATTGCCTTAAGCTAAGTTCCTTCCTCTATCATAATGATATAAGTCAGGCCAACTTTATTAAATCCACTCCTGGTTTTTCTTATTTTGTCATAGTTTAAAAATTGTATTTTCAGTTTGTCTCATTCGCAAGAAAAGGTTCTTCTAATTATGTTGAGTCATGATATGTATGTATATGTACATCAGACAAGTTAAGCTAGCAACTATATTCCATAATTAAAACATTAATCTTCCGTATTATGAATAAATCGCATGAGCTAAGGATATTCGTGGAAAAATGTTTCCATGAACTTCGTGTCCTCTTTAAAATGACCCTGAGAATCAAAATTTTAAATGTACATTTTCGAATAATCAATACGTCGGTCGGTCAGTTGTTAAAATAGCAACCGAAACTGATGATCACAGACTAAATAGCCTATCAAACAATTTTGGTGCCAAATAGACTGGCATTCTTTCCATCCAACACATGTATGTATAACATGAGCAAATGGACAAAGCCACTGGAATATATTCTTTCCTCAAATTGGATTTCTCTCGCATTTCTGTCAAAAAAAGAATAACAAATGTAGAACACTTAATCACAACAAAGAGTATGTATTTAGGCGTAAAATGCAATCACGCTACCCCAGCTTTGTATATGTAATACATATATACATACATAACTTCCACATATGCCCCACCATGATGCGCCCACTCTTCTACTTCATTTTAATCTGGTGTGTGCTTTCTTTGACAGATAGCGTTTTATTGTATTTATCTTTGTGACATTTCCGCCAAAAGCTGTGGGTTGGTTGCTTGTCGCTTAACTAGTTTTTGACTCATGTATTCTTAGATCTGTCAATAAAAATATAAAAAAAAATCTTTGAAGATATGGCTTTTTTTACTTTTTTTTTTTAAGCCAGATATCCAGACAGGCATACCAATGCACCTACGACATTTCCCACTGCGACAGCCAATTGCGGGGTTAACAAAAGTTCTTTATAGTATTCCAAGTAGACCAAAAGCCAAAAACAGCAATTCATAAAAGTCGCGAAATTAAGATTAAAAAAAAAAAACAATTACATAAAGCTCTGCCCACGATATGCACTGTCGACGAAAGAAATGGCCCGGACGCAGACGGACGTTATGGGGGTCTTTGAGCCATGCTATGATTCCCTGACAGGGAGCTGATAAATTGTCGTTTATTTGTTACAAACAAGTTGGCCCAGGTTCAGAGTGTGGGGTTGTATCGTTTGGTTTGTATTCGACATTGAAAAGTTTTTTCCTCTTGAAAGTTGTTTCGAGGTTGTTACGAAGATAGGTTTGCTCCTTTTCGGTTCGGTTCGGTTTGCCCATCAAGGAATCTTTTCAGGTCAAAACCATTGACATGAAAATAAGTGCTTAGGTAGATTTCACTTCTGTCACAATTAATACTCTTGAATAAAGTATCAAATGAAAGTACCTACACTTTTACTCTGTTTCTTGTGCTTATGAAAAGGGGTGACCATTTGGAGTTTTATATACGAACTGTTCAATATACACACCTAATAATTTTTAATATTTTTCTGTTGTAATAATGATGTTTGAAAACTTGAAATTGTGAATAAATTAGGTAACTAATTTAAAATACAAAAGAAGGCGTACTAAGAAATCAAAAGAAAAAAAGTAGAGAAACCAATTTTTAATATTCTGAGTTATAACGAAGGAAACGTTCTGTAACTCACATCGAAGAACTCAGTCGAGAAACGTTGATAAATGGAACAAAACGCATGTGCTTTGTTTCAGTTTTCATCGTTTTTCGACTAATTTTATGGATGTGAGAATTACTGAACCTAGGCACTGGTTAAAAGAAAACCAAGTGGACGTCTAAATAAGATTTGAGGGAATTTTTACCAGAAAGTAGCCTCTTTATGTTTTATGCAACAATCGTGAAACAATAATTTTCAAGTTGAAATTGTAAAAGTATTTTTTTTCAGAAAGTATATGTCATAACTGTAGACTCGAAAGAAAAGAATAGGAACATAGGAATTTAAGGTATGACTTATGACGTTTCCATTCTTGTCCATGTGTACTTTAGTTGAGCACTTATGAACATATATGTACTTACATATTACAGAAATATTGCACATCACTATCAAAAGGATGAATTTAAAAAAAACAAAAAATAATTGCCGATTAATTGTGGATTTAGTGTTGGTTGATGTGATGCTCTTTGTTTAAATTGGAGTATCCACTCTGTTTTTCTTGTAACAATAAAGAAAACCATTCAAAATTATAAACTCTGTTTTTGGACTGTTGACCACACTGATGAATAAATGAATACTCATTATGAGTAGGTATACACTTCAAAAACACAGAAAGAAAAGGAACTTTACTAGTTGAACAGAAAACCAAAAAAAAAAAAAAAAAAAAAAACGTCATCCCTATTTTAGTGACCAACAAACACAAAATTCAGCACTTTAGTTAAGTTTCAATGTGAAACATGAAAAGCAATTAGTTACTGAACGCTTTTGTGCTATTGTTTATTATATTCGTTTCGTTCACAAAAGGATAAAGACTCGTTGAGTGTTTTTTACATGCAAAGTACCGCTTAGACACGCTAAAACAAAAGGTTTTTCCAATTACCCACTGCTTTCCTTTGTTATACGACACATCTATAACCAAAAAAGAAAATATTTAAGGAGAGTGTGGCTTCGGTGGCGGCGGCACAGTAATTTATAGCCAAATCAGTTTATCACGAAAACGAAGAGGAGTTTGTGGCACAGCGCGGTGTTCAAATTAAATCCATTCATTATTGTTTGATGTCTCGTAGGAGAACTCACTTAAAATGACGACTCACCGATATATAACGAAGAGGACTTTGGGAAACTGCTATTAGTGTTAACACCAAGTGACGAGACGACACCAGTGATGAAGAGGAAGAAGAGGGAGAACGGAAAAGTGGTATCTGTGCAGCTCCTCACAGGTTAGTGTAGGTTTTCTACCGCATGCGACCTGTCAAAGCCAAATGGTGATTAACGATTTGTTAAGGTTACGCACACCCGACACCAACGGCAAAGAGAATAAAAAGTTTACCTTGAGGTAGCTGATAGGACGATTTACAAACGAAACGATTTTATGAAAAAAGGATATTGAGTGACATTCATTTTTAGGAGAAATTGTTATCTGTTTTACTGCATGCATCTGCTGGTAACGAGTAAATGTTGGAATTCGTATTGAAAAATCCATTAAAATAAAGAGAACCAAGACGAACGAAACTAAAAGTTTATCAGATTGATAAAAACATACCTATCTTGATACTCTCCTATCCCAAAAACTTATCATTTCTGTAAAATTAACTTTCAAGATCCTAACCCGCAGTCAACTTAGCAAATGTTAAATCAAAACTATTGAGATTTAAATAACACTTCTAATCGGATAATAAAACATAATGCGATTTCTAATTTCAATAGTAAACTGTCTCAAGGTGTCATTAAGACAACACTCCGGTAATATAAAAACAGCCTAAATAAATATTTGTTTCGTTGCCATCAAATTACGCCGGCAGCCAGCACTCTTCTCGAAATAAAGTATTCCAGGGTCTTTTTAAACCAAACACAAATCAACAATTAAAATGCTTTTGCTACTTGACTTTTCATTATTCCCTACACTCTGGCTGAGTGGTAGACGCAATGCCAAATTCAATATTGACCATTGTCAAATAAAATTTTGTTGAAAAAAAAAAAAAAAAAAACGAAACAAAAATAGCCTAGGTATAGCGAGAAACATTTATGATGCCCCCTTTAGCTCATTCAAATTAATTGATAATGCGGCCAATCGTATGTGTATATACGACTGGCCGTATATGGGGCCCGAGGGACTCTCCGCCGCGTGGTAATAAATCTACTGGACGCAATCAGAGAGCGTGTGTGCTCTCAGCACATTTCCTCAGAATGACAGACGCACCTTACGATACCAACCTCTGGTGATGGTCAGAAGTTCCAGCAGCTTATACATACACACTGAATTTTCGGTATTATGGGACGGTATAAGGAGGAATCGCCATTGACAGGAGGCCTACTTTTGATTTATGCGGGTGTTTGCGACGAAGACGGGCCCAACAACGGTGAAATGACAACAAATTACCAAGTAGCTGCTACAATACCTTTTGTTACCACTTGACTGCTCCTGGCATCTCCTTGTACACCGCCGAGCACAGAAGCGGATTATCAATTTAAATTTTTTGAACTTTTCTTTGGATCTCGGATCAATATCGGGCAATTGTTCTTCTGCTGCCACAACAGTTACAGCAATCGGTTACACAGCAGCACTTCACCTGTCAGTATAACTTTAAATCTCGATTGTTATAAATAATATGGCATGTCCCATGCCCTAGCTCCTCAACTTGGTTGTACATGTCAAAGTTGTTAAATTGGTGCATTGTGCAATGGAAATAAATTTTCGTTGCCCAAAAGTTTAAATTGCAGCAGGTTTGAATATTTGTTACTGATGATGGGGAGAAATATAAAATCGTATCACACTTGTCGTTTTGACCAAAACGTTTATGGGATCTTTTATGATTGTTTTTGTTCGTGAAGATGACCTTTTATGGGAAACTTGCTTGATTGGTGGTTATGTGCAATGGAAATTGTTTTATATTCGAGAAAATTTATAAAAAGAACAGTTTGTTGGTCGTGTGCAAATGCATTGACATATTTTCTCTCTGATTTTTTGAAAGTTGTGTGTACGCATGATGTTGTCATCAATAATAAATATAAAGGAGACATGGGTGGGTAGGATGTATCTTCATAGAGGTATGTGTTTAAATTTATTTCAATTGTCCCGCTTAAATTTACATAAAATTTTTTAGTGAAAGATTTAGATTTTTTTACTGTTTTTTTTTTTATTCATGCATAACAGTTTTAATTATATTTATTTAATTTTGAACTAAGAGATAGTCAATTAATTTGATAAAAGATCTTTAAGAAAAAAGAGAATTGATTAAAAATGACAAAATTTTTCCCCCCGTTATCCCCTATATTTTGAAAGGCAGTTGTATGTTTTTTGAAGAAAGTATTTTAATGAAACTTGCACAATAAATTAAATTGGCCTACATTGAATGGGGATTTGTTTCGACTCATCTTGATTTATTGCTTGTTATTGCACAGAACTCTTTGCAATAAATTAAAAAAATATCGAGTTATCGTTTGATGATTAAACAAGAATTATTGAAATAATTTCTATAACAGTTGTAAAAATGAACCTATCAGCAGATATCAGAACAAGGATTTATAAAAGAAATATCGCTTGTTCTTTAAAGATTGACTAACATCAAGGAAAAGGAATACAAACAAACAAAAAACTAGAAAACTCTATAAGACAGTCAAACCTCTATCATACCAAAAAATAAATTATAGCAATGTGAATTTTATAAGACTATAAATGCTAGTTTTTCTAAAAAGTATAAATTGGCGCTTGTGCTTTGGTATTTAAAAATATAGGTACAATAACCAATAGGTAATAGTAACCAATTAACCCAATTTTAGTTAAAAAAAAATAAAAATAAAATAAAAATGCTTCCCTACAAACTCATAACTCAAACAATCAACCACTAAACACTTAAAACTCTACACCATCAATGCTAGAACTATTTAACAATATTGAAAACTGCCTTTAATTAATTTAAGACCACAACAATCGATTTTCAATTAATGCTGCTGTTGATATGACGATGGTTTCGGGCTGCAGCAGATCACACAGTCTAATCTTATTGTGCCCCCGGATAACAATTCGAAATGTAATTATATTTCGTTTGTGGTCACTATACAACCTACGGCTTGTTGTTAGAGTTAGTTAATATTTCACAGAAAAAAATCGCTGAGTCTATTTAAAGTTATAAAAAGAGTTTTCTAAAATGTAGCTTTTTCAAACTTAATTCGCTTTACCGTTAAAAATAAAATTTTAAATCAATAGGTACATAAAATGGAATAAAGCATAGAGTATTTTGAGTAATTGAATCGGTGAGTAGAACAACAACCCCATTGCGGAAAAACTTAACAAAAAGTTATAGTTATAAAAGGGGCAAGACTAATGTCATAATCATAATACTGTTTTAAAATCTTCATTGTTGCCCGAGCTTAGTGAGTGGAAACAGGAACCAAGAATGCTTGAAACCAAATTCAGAATCTTGTGGTAGAAAAGAAACCTCGTTTAACATCACTGTCAGTAGATATTGGATGCCATTGGCGGAAAGTATGGCACATTCACATGATGATATTAATTTTCCCTCACCTTGTATTTTTCAAAAAAAGAATTTTGGGAACTCCTAAGCCAAAACCCGAACGATATCAATGCTAGCGGACTGGAAATCAAATTTCTTATCTGCACGATTTATATTAATTTAATAGAAACACATAGTATAAGTGGTCTGAAGAAGAAGTCAAAAGAAAGAATTTTGCGAAATTATAAATTCTCAACAAAACAAAAGTATTTCGGAAGGAATACCTATACAGTAAAAACATAACAATCAAACTCCTAGATTAAGCGATTCCATTTTTTTTTTCTGTCAGATTAAAAACAAAGTCTCAAGCAAAACTTTTAATTGTGGTTTTGTATCTACTTTTAAGTCTTATTTAAAATAACAAAAAAAAAACAATAAATATTCATTGGAATAGCGTGCCAAACTTTAAAGAGAACAAAAAAAAAAAAAAAAAAAAAAACAATACGGAATCACTCATGAAATCATACTGAAATAAATGTAGCTCAAAGCGCATAAGAACATGTGTATAATTTAATTATTGTCTACACGGCAGCTACGGTATCTCAAGATTTTTTTGAAAAAAAAAAAAGAAAAATATTACTATTCATCTTGTTAATTTGCCCAACAAAAAAAAAACAGCAACAACAAAAGTCTGCCGTAGTTATGTATTTGAGACTTCTTCTTGTTCACTTGTTTTCTTCTTTATTTTTGTTTTTCTCTATTTTACCATTTCAGTCACGGAAATGAATTTACACTATAGCCGGGTATAGACGGGGAGTGTGGGTGGAAAACGGAAATTCTTTTAAAAGATATTGTAGGTGGAGTTTTATAACCCACTATATACTTTATACCACCTACATTTCACCTGACTGAATTTATTGAAAAGAAGTTTTCAAGCTACAAGTGGATGGATGATGCTGCCGTTGCAGATGCGAAAATGATTTTATGGGGAAAAAAAAAGGAACGAAAATCACTAAGTGTTTGTATATTTTTTGCTGCTGTCATTAATGATGTGCTATGTTAAAGTTTAATGACATTTCCATAACATCTTTGATTTTTGTTAAATTTAATAAAAAGAGTAGTTCAGGAGTGATAGATATTAATGTTTCAATATAAAATAAAATATAATAATATAATAATAATAAAATAAAATAAAAAAGGATAATTATTTTAAATAGTTACATTCACTTACCATACAATTAAATGATGTTATCAAAATACCTGAAAGAGAAAAAAAAATAGTGTTAATAAACAAAAATAAACTCATATTTTTTTAAAATTGAAATTCATATGAAATTTATAAAAAGTCAGTGTTATGTTTTATAGTTTATTAAAGTCGTCAAACCCATAGGTAGGTACTTCATTATCTGAATACTTAAAATATTACATCGTTAATACCTTACAACCTCGCATTGCAACTAGGCTACATCAAATTGTTATTATGTACATAAAAAGCAACATATTATATGTGTACATGAAACATAACAACGACACATTATTAAATCCACAACGTTGACCCGGTAATACATTGCCTTTTACAGCGCAAACATGTTCTTTGAATTTTCCACATTTTACATGTTTTTTTTTTTTTTTTATTATAATAATATAAATTTAAAAAAAAGGCCAGTTAAAAAATGATAAGTTCAATTCTCAAAGCTTCAATGGTCGATTGAATAAATGATTTCGTTATGGCATCTCAAAACGAAAAACGCTTGTCCAATTGTCCATATTAAGCTGTTGCCACGAAGTTGCACCACCGATTCGATTAGAAAATCCTATACAATTGGAGTGGAGTTTTGACGGTACAAGGACGCAGTGGCGCCGCCGCCATCATCATGCAATAAACACTACCAACTATTTTTTTTTTTTTTTTAAATTACAGTACGCACTCGAACTCGACTCGTATGGTTTCTTTAATAATTTTGTCGTTGGTTCCATTCGTCCGGCGGCGGCGGCGTGACGATGTAAATCTGACGTAATCACCATTTGAGCAAAAAAACACACATTTTCCTAATGTTTCCTCTAAAGAAAAGCTACTTAAAGTCTAAGTGGTGGTGGCAAGTGAAGGTTTTTTGCAACGGCAACAAGTGATTGGCATAAGTTATTACTCGTATTCGATGATGAGGAACATAACTTATTTTGAAGGCTCCGAAAAGAGATGCGTAGGCGATTTAAAATTATTATTGATAAACATGGCCGCTGGTGGAATGATATATTTTGCAAAAACCAGCTCAGAGGTGCAGATCTATTCAAGCATATGTGTTTGGGGGAATCAGGAAATAGGTAGAATATGGAACTTAAGGCTTTAAGAGGATTCCCATAAGAAGAGCTTATAATTTTAGTTTGGTTCTCTACATTATATTACTTGCTACTGTCATAGGCACTAAATAGAAGCTTATTTATCTACAAAACAGCTCTAGGTGTACAAATTTCTGACGGCATTTGTTTGGGTATTGGTAATTTTGAAGACAAAAATAATGATTTATTTTTCAATTTTTTAACATTTTTTTACATGATATTGACATTAAGTCAAATGCCAAAAAAACAAACTTAATTTATGGGTATACTCAAGTATTTGAAAAATTCGAAAATTACGAAAAAAAGTTTTTTCTTAGAGAAATTACCCCCCCCCCCCCCCTTTTCTGCTATAGTTTTTCAAAGTATCTGCATATGCAAATTATTTTGCCCTACCTACCTACATAAAATCAAATAAGTACATAATTTGGAATTAATCGCTAACAGCGTCTATACAATTGAAAATCTGAAAAAATAGATAATTTTTTGTTCTGCATTTAACAACGATTTATGACCATAAAACATCGAAAAAACCAACAAAATCGATAGCATAACTACAACTAGGTATGCCTTATTATAATTTAATTGCAAACTTCTCAAGGATTATCTTAAAAAATAACTAACATCATCCAATGTTTTATAGTCGATCTATCATCTCAACTGTATCCTGTATCTGAAATGACAAATTTAACCACTTGAATCGTTTTTTGTTAAATCTTAATCGGTTTAAAAGTATCTTACAAGAATCTAATGGAGCAGAACAAACAAACTCTGCACAAGAAACATACAGGCCTGAAAAGTGACATCAAAAATCTTTTTCTTTAATTTTTCATATTCACTCAACCGAAAAAATGTCCACGATCATTCATTTTTAGGAAAAAACTACTTAAACCGATTTTGAGGAATACAAAAAAATATACGTAACTTAGAGATACTTATTCATTCCAAAACGCAGTGATTAACCTACTCTACTAGCCAATAGTCGTTTTTGCCATTTTTGTATGGAAGGTGATTCTCGAATCTATCGATATACTTAACTTACCCACTGGATATGCATATATGTATGTATGTGTGTAGATTCATGTACATATGTATAAAAATGTAGGTACGACATTATAATCATTCAACCTACCTAATTCGGCAAAATGTTATCGTGTGGGAATAGCGCACGACAATATTCGATGACGACAACGACAACAACGATGGTTACCAAAGCACGTTCATCGAGATTTGTTGTTTTTATTCGTCAATCCGACTTACATTTTTTGAGTGGTTTCTTTTGAAATATACACGATCAATTTTGACTCAAAGAGAAATCATTTTTCCCACTCAAAAAAAAAAAAAAAAAAAAAAAAAAAATTATACACTCTTTTTTATTTTGTAGTTGAGTTGGTTGGATTGAAAAGGGGGACAAAATAAACACAATCGACACCCACATAACATAAATTAAAGGTTTTTCTGACGCTCGGTGTGGGTATACTTGAACCACTTGGAACGCCAGCGTGCGTTTGAAAGCATCATTCGCTCCGATGAATCTGAAGCTGGAGCTGAAGCTAGAGTACTTGTTATTTTATTATACTATATTATGATGGCTTCTCCATCACTAGAACCGTGCAAGACATCTATCCATCTTGTGGAAGGCTTTTTTTATATAAATTTATATCGCCTTCGCGACTTGGGTTGCTGGATTTCGTGCAGCAGCACAACAGAATTATTTTTCTGAGGTGCTTTGATCGAGATTTCAGTGTAGATTGGTCAATTGTGGCATGAAGACGGGCTTCTATCGATCGCGCAACTTTTTTTTTTAATTTATTACAAAACAAATCTTATGTGTGATATATAAAGTTTCCTCAAGAAGGATAGTACTAAGTTTGTCAACTTGTGACGCGAACATTATTGTATTTATAGATCGTTATCAAAAATAGATTTTCATTACTCAGTATCCATAGGAATCTTCCAAGAAATTGTCGGTTCTCTTAAAGATTTTCCTTAAGAATAAACATACAACACCGCACTTTACTGATCGTAGATTTGTCCGTTGTGCGAGTTAATTCTCTTGATTTAATTTTTATGTGTGAATAATTGCTTGTGTTTTGGTTTTTTGCGTTTAAAATAGTAGGTACCAAAGTATTCGGATTGTATACAGAACATATTGTATATTAAGTGACATGAATTTATTATTTTATGTTTTTGGCGCTCAGGTGATTGTGGAATATAACAACTATTAAAAACGAGTGATTTTCGATTGGAGTGAATCAATTGTAAAGAAAATAACTTCGGTAAAGAGTTTTTTGATTCAAAGGTTTAAAAAAATTAATCAACAGCAATAACTTTGGATTACTACGATACTTTCTCAAGGAACCTTTACGGATTTTTTGGATATTCCCAAGGTATTATTTTAATTTATCTTTCCGAATTATGTATCTAAGAAAAATTTGTTAAAATTATGTTTAAAATGTGTACAATTTATAAATTCTATGTAAGTTTCTGTAGATGATGTTAGTTACCATACTTGTCATTTCTTCTTCTGAAAGGTCCTCTAAAAATTACTTGTCCCCAAATAAAATCTACCATCATAAATCTTAATATTCTCTTATGATTATAAATAAAAACATGTGTGTTGCTAAGTTACTCAGCTTTAAAACGCATCTAGATGAACCTGTGTGTTCTTTTAAGATTTCAAAAATACATTCAACTTTTGTATTCATTTTCGAGTATACATTTATGTAGGTATCACAAATTAGAAGCAGATAGGAAGAAACAGAAAATAAAATATTAAAGTGTGAATGCGCTTTGGATATTTTTAGCCTTGGTTTGTGGTGTTTTTTTTTTTTTTTTTTGAATTTGTGTCTTTCACACAACTCTTAGCTGTTTTTTGCTGTTGATATGGCATTCAAAAAAGTTCTGAAACCATGATAGTTTATTTTTCTTTATTCTGGAAATGGGTACCTACGCATATTACAGTCACTGGAAAGTTTAGGAAACAGCAATGATAATTAGGATAAAAATTTAATATTTACAGTTTTCTAGAATCCATATAACTCAACTTACATGATTTGAGACGCGTATGCACTTAATTTTAAACTTTTAATTTAAAATTTCCCCTATTTGAAAAGATTAACATTCTCAAGCGTTAAGATAGTATAAAAATATTATAGAAATTTAAACAAGAACGAACATAAAATCAAAGATCGACGACTCAATTAAGCTTGTAAAATTACCTAAATTTAAATTTTAACATCTTCTATTCAAAAATCTATCGATTAAAAATATCGAAAAACTGTTTAATACATACATTAATAAATTTGGTGACGTGACAGCTCGTGGAGAACCTGGGTCATTACTGTGTGCTTGTTATCGGCATCAATAATAAAACAAACAAAATAAAAATAAAATTTTTCGCTGAATCCCAAATTCGGTCGGGAGGATTTTCTAACTTATTAGTTAGAGCAAGTACTAGTAAAAAAAAATATTTCTAACCATGTTTAAAATTTCGATGTAAGCAATCACATTTTAAAAAAAATTAAAAAAGGGCGCCTGGTCTCTCCTCCATTGAGGAAAATAAAAACAATAAAAAATAAAATAAAAGGAAACGAAAAATATTTTCTTTCTTTTGATTTGTCCAAACAAAAGAATTCGGAAATGCATTTTCATTTCGCAAAAAATGTTCTGTGCACCAAGAAAAAATTAAATTTGTATTAATTTATGATGTACACACATAATATGTGTATTATATTCATAGGATAGAACTTGGATCTTGGAAAATGGTATTTCTTTTTTTTTTTCATTTTTTATTATTATTTAATTACAAAATTAAAGACGCAGCTTTTGTCATGCATTACTCAATTATCTGCAACTGTGTTACACAACTTCTTGACATACGCCAATTAAACTTAAAACCTCGCTATACAAGACTTAAATAAGGTACCCTTACCATCCAACCTTCTATACATATAAAGACACCCAAGCCACAATGTTAACCAACAACATCTATATTCCCGCAGCCACCCAATTCAGCAGATATCTTATTTCATGCTTCCATTAAGATGGTTATTTTTTTTTTTTTTTTTTTGTTGCCACTATACCATCATTTCAGAGAGTAGGCAGTGGCAGAGTAATACTAGAATGAGACATCCTTCGCTGATTCCATTATTTAGTTAAAAATAAAACGAAACAAAATTAAGTTGCCTTTAAGTCACATAATTGCGACGTAGTTTAACAACATGCATTATACAGAGAAAATAGAGTGCAACACTAATTTTTTACTTTTTTTTGTGTTTCCTAAAGATAATAATTATAACACTGCATAGCACGTTATTCTCCTTTTGGAAGTAGCGTATAGAATAATCAATATTAGTAGCACCAACTTTACCCTATTCTCGTAATGAAAATGGATATTCAACACGTAAAAGACTGTGGTGAATTTCACTAAAAAAAAAAAATCAAGTTTCAAAACGATCTTGGAATTCAAATACTGTTTTTTAATAGAACCAAAGTTACTTAAGATCGGATATTCATTAAAATGCAAGAGGTAGTTGTTAATTTTCATCAAAATTTAACTCAAAATTTAAAATTCAAAAAAAGCTTAATTTGTTAAAGGCTTTTTAGTAAGCAAAATTCCAGCAATGTTTTTAACACCCAATTGGTCAGCTTTTTAAAAAAAACACAAAAAACTTTTCCGTCAAGCCTCATGAACTCAGTGTTTTTATAAATTTTTCATCTAAAATATCTTGCTGCTGTGAACATGAATCAATCAATCAAAGTTGTCAAATATGTGAGTTTTTATAAAAGTGGGAGAGAGAAATTGTTGTTTGTGTGTTTAAAAATAACGTGGACTCTTCAAGTGCCAAAATCACGTTTTTGAGAGTTCAGTGATTTCTGCCACGCACCGTCTGAAGAAAAATAAACATTATTTTTTCAGGAAACAAAAAAAAAAAACTCATAATTTAATGTACAAAACTTTAATTTTATTTGTAGAAGAACAGAAGGTAATGTTTGTCTATATGAGCTAAAAAGAAATGTTTAATTTGTGAAATTCCCCAAGTTAAATTTTGTGGTATGTTTCTCCATACCTTTGGATGGCTCTTGCACTCATTTCATGAATTGAAATTGGTTCGATTTTTTTAAATGGTTTTTAATTGACTAAAACAATGAAAAGTCGTACAATTCCAATGAACACATAGATTGGAATTTTTTTTAAAAATGTGTTCTATCTCTATTCCAGTCATGTTCAATCGAGAGGAAAAAATGGGCTTGTGCGTTCGTTACCCAAATGTCCGGAAAATTGACGAAATTTTCCTCAAGCGCACCATTGGTTTTATGGCTCGTTCGGTTTGATAATAGATTTTGTGTTTGGTAATTTTTTTAAATTTGATTTTTTCATGTGCCCTCTTTGCCCTTAAAAAGATTGAAATGATAAAATTGAAATAGCAATGTTAATAAATTAGACAATTAAAGCATTTGAAGAAATAACAATAAAAAGAAACATATAGGGTGTGTGGGCAGTGGTTAAAGATTAATGTTGTTATTCCTGACTTATCCATATTTATAGTGGGGCCTGTCGTGTATTAGAGGTATGGATGCAGTGGGTGGAACTAATTATTTGTATACGAACTAAAATGCGTAGGAGTTCAAATCTTATATCGAAATCCATGTTTTGACTTTTTTTATTTCTACGAATGTATTCTTAAACTTGATGATGCTTAAAATGATGATTTGTTTACGTTTCGATAGACGTAATCCAAAGGGCAGTAATTTGCCTTAAACGAATAATGATTCCACCTTCCTGTCATGCAATATTTAAGTTGTTTTTGTGGCAAGGCTATTAAACATCGGTGGTAAGCAGGGCTGGATTTCTCATATAAGACAAACTGCAGAGGACTACATTTTTTATTGGTCAATAGCCGCGTCTTACTATCTACGGATCGGAATCAGTATCATTTTTTAACACGTAATACAAAAACAATTCGGAATCCTGCTGTCTATCTGGATCTTTTCCAAAGATCCAAAAAATAATCAATACTCTGGCGGGTAGATGGCTTTTATGGTAAGGTAGTGTTAATTGCAGTGTAAAGAAAACAGACATGTAATAATTGAAAATTAACAAAACGTAAGTAAAAACGAGATGTTCGTACAACACTTTTGTTAATGATCCATACCGTTTTTCAAGGGATGATCCTGATACAGATCCGTATAGATATAATAAAACGCGGCTAATAGCTGAAAGAATGAGTCTCTGTGCAGGCAATACAATGGTTTTGGAGACCAATTTGATGACTCAGAATTAAAGCAGATTCACTATCATAAAAACTATGAATGTAAACTATGGGCTTTAAAAAATCTGTCCCTTCGAAGCATTTTGGGTGGAGTTTACCTCCTCTTAAAGACATCAGCTAAAGGCAAACAAGATCTTACTTTTAAAACAAAATTGCACAGCAAAACGAGGCTTTTTTACTTTGAATAATTTTAAAAGGTTTGAACATACTAGAACCGAATTTTGAATAGTCTGCTCAAAATTACAGTGGTACATAAGTCCGGCCCCCTCAGTAGAAGTGAACATTGTGGCAGGAGAGTGGTAGCAGACTGCTTTTATTTCCGGACACAGGAAAATACATAAGAGCAACACCCCCAATTCCCAAGAGTTGCAACGAAGTTAATAACATGCATTAAAACAAGCCAGTAGTTTGCATGTGGTATTTGAGTAAAGTGATAAGTAATGGTGTGTTTAAAGACTGTTATACTGTAACTCTGCCACTACTGCTGTTGCTGTAGATTAATTGGTTAGACGTTTATAGTTTTATTATTTCTTTGTATATACATACATACATACAAAATACAATTTTCATCGGTTGTAATCAATCTTCCTTTTTAATTGTAAGTATGGTCTTTTTAACCTCAATTGACAAGCAAGTAAAACTGTGACTAAAACCTAGAATAATAATCTGACTGTAATTTAAAAGCAACTAAGCTGGAATTAAGTTTCAAATGAAAGCTAAGTTAGAAAGAAATGAATGTGACAAAATAATATTCTGGATTGAAGAAGATGATGTTGATATGTATTTAAACAAATTTATTACTTGAAGTCGAAAGTTCTATTCTCTTAAGAGAAGACTAGATATTTCTTAGGCGTCGATATATCAAAAAAAAATTATTTATTTCGTTTAAAAAGTGAAATAAATTCAAGAAATAATAAAACCAAGCCGACTATAAAATTCAAGTTCAAAACATTTCTTAAAATTTTACTAATTCAACGACAAATTTATCGATGTTGGAACAAAATTTGTTCATGTGTAAAGAAAAATATACACGCGCCAAAATGAGAGAAAAAATATAATGATCAAAAATGTGTTAGAGTTAGGGACGAAGTTTCCGATGATAAGTGAAAATGTGATTTTTGGCTTGAGAAAAAAGCTTCGGCATCAACAAAAGAAGCTTCTCTTTCATCAGGGCAAAACAAAAACCACGAAAAAATAGAATAGAAATAGTTGGTGTGAACAATCGAACATGATTCAAACTCCAGCACAAGCAATTCCTGGCAAACCAATACCAATTCCATAAAGTTCTATTAATGACAACCTTCAAACGCTGCTGTCAAGATAAGAGATCAGGATTGCCCGAACGGAGCAATAATGGAACGGAAAAAGGGTGATGATGAATAATTCAATATATCCCCAGCGGCAGGAACTTCTGGGCGACTTACATATATCAATTTGAAAAACTAATATTTCTATAACTTTGGTTTTGAATTTTAAAAAATATTTTTTTTAATTTTTTTTTTGGTTTTCTACATTTTTAACTGCTTGCATTAAGCAGACACAATTTTTTCATCTTCCAGATGAGCTCGCGCTGCCCTTAACGACGGGTTGTTATGTTAAGTTGGCATCAACTTAGCACAATATATAAAAAATATTTTTATTTTGATTTTTAAACATGTAAAAATTCAATAATAAGTTCCGATATGACTTGCAACCGCAATTGCGGTCGTACTCGGTGTAAATGGACCCCAGCGCGTGCGGGATCTGGGAGGGGAAGAGGCGTGGGATTTATTTATTTATTTATTTGAAGATTCGGTCAAGATTTAGTTCTCACTAATTCGGAAGATGATGGTAGAAATCGGTTTATTCACCCAAGTACACAATATTCCAGTTACAGTTGCCGTAGAATTAATAGTAATTAGTTCTACGAACGCCTCCTTCGACTGTGATTTGAGTCCCTCAAAAGAGGTTGTAGACAAGAACATTACTTCTTGAACTATAGAACATGGAGTCCGAATTCCGATTTGGCAAACATATCTTTATTTTAACTCGGACTAATGGTTTTTCAAAACTAACCACACTAAGCTATTATGAAGAATGCAACCCACCCTAAAATATGTAAGAGCTTTTGAGGGATATTCTTGAAAAAGAGGAATATAAGACATACAAAACGAGTACCTTCTAGTTGGAGCTGAGCAAATCATCACGTACATAAAAGTCGATTTGTTTAGTAAGTAGGTATGAACGCCGATATATTTATGCAGATTTTTTTCATTTCTTTTTTGCTCTGTTTAAAAATACACAATACACAAAAATAGGAATAAGGACAGAAATAATTATTTTTATTTTTTATGTTTTAAGATTTTTTTTGAAAACAAATAAAATAAGAGCTTAACATACGTATGTATGTACTGTACATACATATGTATGTATTATATTGCACCTTGAAACGACTTTAAAAGGACATAACTAGACAAATCGAGTTTAAAAGAACATTTTAACCCACAAACTCTCATGGACAGACAGGTTTACAAATTAAGCAGTAAGCAGATAGGTATATATTGGTTTTCATTCAATTCATACTTGTCTTTTATCTATGATGCAACTGTGGACTTACGGTAAAGATATTCATACCACACATAGTAAGTAAAAATGTTATACGGTAGATCTATCGTAATATGCAGCCCTCTAAAAATGGCATCATACAACTATTTTATTTGCACAGTTACACAACTAATGTTAGGTTATGTTCAGTTTTGTATGCTGCCTGATGCTTTGGATTCTTAATTCAACAAGATCAATCGGTGAATATGGTGCAACTAAATATAGCAAGACCACATCTGGATTGGGATTTCTGTATCTTGTAACTAATATAGACTTATGTATATGACAGACATAAACTAATATAAGAACGGTAGCGAATGTGAAAGGACGCAATATACCACCCGCCACACTACTGTCTATACTCTGCTATTGCTATACCATTAGTTGTCTTACACAGAGTAGGTATAAGGCTATGTTTCGATAACCAGCCCCAACAGCATTTGAAGCCAAGGTGGTACAATAAGAGATCGTCATAATTCTTCTTCCTTTAATAGCGCACAATGTTCATCATATAAAAAGAAGTTATAAACGAGAAGATCACAAACATAATTTTGTTGGAGTGCTGGATAGTGTGTTTATTTTTTGTTTTGTGAAAGAAGGTCTGTTCTATGTTAGGTTTAATGTTCTTTGAGCTTTAACGGTATGTAGTGTTTTTGTTAACATTTTTGAAAGCTACAGGAACTATGATTTGATTTCGAGAACCAATCATAAAAAGCGAAGTGAATCATTGGAGATTTTAATAAAGTTAACATGTACATATGCACCTATAAGAACATGACAGGCTCGGATGCAGGGGGATGACAATGGATGCCATTGCCCTCCACCCCTGGCGCAACAAAAAATATAAAAATAAATATTTATAATACCTATATGATAGTAATATCCATTCGTTAGGATTTTGTACCAATTTATGACTCTACTTGCAGCTATGTATATTATTAAGTCACTTACATCCGGTTTTAAATGTAGTCTTGGGTTCAAAGTAAACGTTAAGTCTAGATGCTAAGCCCAAGGCATTATATTCACTCGCTATACCCGGAAATAAACCTATTTTTTAAACCTTGTAACGTTTAATGCGATTTTTTCGGTTTTTAAACCTCCTACGTTTCTTTAATTCACAAAATATTTTATTTATTTCTTAAAAAAAAAAAAAAAAAAAAAAAAAAAAAACAACAACAACAACACATCCAACAATGCTAATATACATATGTATTTCCTTATTATTATCGATCAATTTCTTTATTCTAGAAACTTCAGAATGTGAGAATTTTTATTATTATTTAATTTTTAATTAATGCACATGCCCGTTTAGTGCAATAGGGACCTCATATTGGTTACTCTTTGCTTTTACCGTGATGACATCCATGACAATGATGGTTGTTATAATGTTTGATGTTCTAGCAATTTATAAGGAATGAACATTTTTTTTTACTACGCAAACACATTTATGACTATCTTGCCAATATAAATTCTTTTTTGTATGTTTTTTCAGAAAACGAAAGAGATTTATTTGTCGGCCAGACAGCGTAGTTTACAATGAAGTCAACGACTTGTCATAAGCAGACGACGACGACATCATTGACGTCGGCAACGTTTACAGCGTCTGATGCCGCAAGCCATCATCGCCACCATCCAAGCCAATACCGGAACAACAGTATTAGCTGTAGGGGCAGTAGTAGTAGTAGTAATATAAAAATGAAATCCAGTGATGCGAATAATAATGACAATAGCTCAATGATGACGACAACATCGACAACGAAAACAAAGCTGCCAATCACCAACAGCACTCCTACTCGATGCAGTAAAAACAGTGAAAAATATTCCTTGCGACAGAGACAGAAACGATCCTTTGCTGTGCCATCATGTGCTGCCTCAGCGGCGGTAGTTTCATCGGAGTTAAAGACTGCCTTGGCTTCGGATGGATCAACCGTGACGACAGTTAGTAATTTGAATTCTACGACCAAACGCTCCAACACCTTAACGTCGGGTTCCAAGGAAAAATCGAAGATTAAAGCAGCACCGTTGAGCAAATATCGTCGAAAAACTGCCAATGCTCGAGAACGAACGCGCATGCGTGAAATAAATTCAGCGTTTGAAAACTTGCGACGTTGTGTACCGCATACCATAACTGGAGATCAGACTGCTTCTTCAAATGAAAAACTGACAAAAATTACAACCCTGAGATTGGCCATGAAGTACATTCGAGTTTTATCAGAAGCTTTAGATAATCCATCATTCCAGGAAGATTTTCTTCTCGATTGTCTCAACGATGGCGATCACAGATTTACCACTCCCAATTGGGTTCAACCCCCAATGGATATCTCTGCTCCCAGCGAAGAAGAAGTCCTACGAGCTCAACCCACATCACCACCGCAAACTCGTCCAAAAACAAGGAAAACAAAACAACAAACGGCCAAAGTTGCCAACAAGCGTCAGCGTACAAAGACGAAATCACAAGACAATATATCTCCTTATTTGACTTCTTCCACATTCTCGTCGCCATTCTCTTCAAGTTCCTCCTCAGCATACGCCTCAATGTCCGCATCACCACTTTTCGATGACTGTCATTCAATGACTGACTTGAGTAGTATGATTCTGGAATCCGATGGAGAATCATTGCATCTCTCTGAGCCATGTCTTAGCCCAATGAATAGAAATTATAATCTAGGAATCCCATCTTTGGACGGAATGAGCGCAAACCTAATGAAGACCATCCCAATGACAATTGAAACTGAAAATCCGCTCGAACTGAGTCTGAGACTCCTCGAACCCGATGCTGATTCTCTGGAATTTTCAACCGATCAACAACCTTCGTCGTGTATAAGTCCTATGGCAACTCTTGAATCATTCAATCCATTTGGAGACTTGCTTCATGCCGAATTTCCCGAACAATCATCGTTAGATCTAT
The DNA here is from genome assembly GCA_947049315.1 of Epistrophella euchroma. Classification (NCBI taxonomy): domain Eukaryota; kingdom Metazoa; phylum Arthropoda; class Insecta; order Diptera; family Syrphidae; genus Epistrophella; species Epistrophella euchroma. Next base: position 65,683,734 of record OX346248.1, on the reverse strand, counting down.
TTTTGACATGACGTGTTATTAACATAGTTTTGTAACTAACTTTAAAGTTTTTGTTTTTTTTAATTAATTTTTTCTTTAGTTTCACGTTTGAAATCAAGCACTTTTATTTTAATTTTCATATCAAAAACAAAACAGAAAGACATAATCTTTAACTATGACGTTTTTTTTTTGTCTTAAAAAAAATTAATAAAAGTTGTAAGGAAACAACAGTCCCATAAATTCATATTGTGTCATATTGATTTAAGCTAATTTAATACTATTTTCTTGTACATAATTTTAAGGATTCAATTTTAATATACGAATGTTATAAAAAATAAAAAAAAAAAAAACTCACATCGTATCGACATTTATGTAAATGCGTTTTATTTTTTTGAAAGTATACACGGATCAAACATTGTACCTACTTGCTCTCAGCATTAAGTAAGATGTTTTTATCGATCCTTTAATATTTGAAAAAAATTTGAAACAAGAAAGACAATAACGAGTGTCTTAATCTTAAAAAAATAAACTTTCTTTTCAATTTTAATTCAAAAATTTTTTTTTTAAACATTTAGCTAAGTATGTATAATATTCTGATTAGGTACATATATTTTGAGGGGCATATATTTGAGGGCATGCTTATTAAACCAAAAGGCAAAGGAAATAGTGCCTAACTGAGAGCATTATACACAAATAGTGAAGTTTTGGTCTAAAGACTCAACATCCTTCCCCTATTTATTGGATTGAATTTTTAGAAAATTGATTTATCTGTGCGTAGATTGATCAACAGCCCTTATATTTTGTAACCTGTAACTATAATTTAACGATTGGTTTACACTGTCATTCAGCTTTTGTCAGTCAGCCTCTTCGCAGAGGCCAGTAAAATTTTTCTATCGTAGGTACCTATGTAAGTTTTTTTTGGTCATCTGCACTCATATGAGGTCTCCATCAATCAAATTCTTACATCAATCAGATTAGCATTTTTTAGCTTCAAACTTCTCGACCTTGATTTGATTTCAATATGATTATGACACTACAATCGTAGGTATGTGTTTAGGTATGTATATAAATCATGACTTTTTATAGAGTTCTGTATCCATAATTTAAAAAAAAAAATAAGGCAAAAACAAATTAGCATGACATAATTCTTTTGTATTTAAATAGGCTACTCTTTGGAATGTCAAATTAAAAACGCAAAAGAAAAACAAGACAGATTGAAGCTTGCTTTTTTTTTTTAAAATGGCGTATACCTAGCAAGCAATTTAATATTTCAACTATTAAAATAAGAGAAATGACGAAGTGAAATTTAATTTTAAATAAAAAACACTTTAACATAAGTCATTAAATAAATCAATTCATGTCGACTGATGAGATATTGTTTATGATTGTGGGTCAAACTGTCACCTCATCCTATCACCACGATTGCGTTTTCGTGGACAAAATGTTTGCGTGATGACATTTTTGATTGGAATTCTTTGATTTTCACAAATTGTTCAAGTTGGCACAAGAACAGGAGTGTGTAACTAATCACATTGTTGATGGGTTATACCTACACATATTTTGTTTTCAAAGGGTTTAATGTTGTAAAGTTGGGTACCCATTCTATTTGGACAACGCATAATGACGACGACCATGGAAATGGATGCACTGAGTATGAGGTTGATGGTTAGGTATATGTTAGGTCAGTACGGTTGGTTGCACATCTGCAATATCATGTCTGTAATTTATACGGTTGTGGCAAAATACATAGTTAGAGAAAAGGGAATTCAGCTGAATTGGCTGGTTATTGTTGAGTTCCGTGGTTAATTCTATGACTGATGAAAATCATCATACTATAGATAGGCACATGTAGGTACATATTTGTGTACATATCTTCATACTAAAATAATGTATATAAACGTAAAGTATATATGCATATTATTTATTGATTTACAATAGGTTTTGGATGTACTCTTTCATTTAGGTAGGTATATGTAGGTACTGTATATACATAAAGCTTTTTGTTATAATTTTAACTTTATTGGTCGTGTTTTAATGTCAATTCTGATGATAGAATGGAACCAAAAATACAAATTAATTTGAGAAGCAATAAATTAAACTTATATGATATCAGTGTCAAAGCTTATCCACATCCAATGGTTTTCGTTAACATTTAAATTTAAATTAATTTTCACCTTCTATGAATGTGTTTACTTTTTGTTATTAAAATTAGTAAACAAAATGGGAAGGTACATATGTATATTTTTTTATTTATTTTTTTTTTTTGTCAGTCCATAATTTTTGTTTTTTTTTTTTTTTTTTTTTGATTTACGAAAGGTAATTTAGGAAAAGCTTTTGGTACATAACTGCAGACACGCACACAGGAATGGTTGAGAGTTGTAAGTCACTAGGCCCTAGTTCTTCATGAGCTGTTGTGCCATCGAATTTATTTATTTTTTTTTTTTTTTTACTATATACATAGGTATGTACTAACATGTACATACATTAGGGGGCGCTTATTTTGGCAATGTTCGAAAAAAAATCTGTGCAAAATTTCATTGAAATCGGTGAACGTTAACACGTGCCACCGAGCAGAGTTGTAAAAACTGCAGTCTTTTTGGTACTGCAGTTAATTGACTAAAAAGACTAATTTCAATAAGTCTTTTAACTTACAAAAATACTTTAACTAAAATCGAGCAGTCAGCAGTCAGTACTAATATTCTGACTGTGCAGTTAAAAAAAAAAGTTAATTAACTTTTAGTTAATTAACTGCAGTACTTTTTAACTGCTTTTAGTCTTTTTAGTCAGTAAAAAGTCTTTGTACTGCGATGATTTAACTTTTAGTCACCAAGTCTTTTAACTACAGTCAATTAACTGTAAGTTTTTTTTAACTTTTTTTTCTTTTAAATTTTTTTTCTTTTTATTCCATCCTGTTTCTTTTAGTTAAAAGACTATAGAAAACGTTAAAAGACTTACAGTTAATTGACTGTAGTTAAAAGACTTGCTGACTAAAAGTTAAATCATCGCAGTACAAAGACTTTTTACTGACTAAAAAGACTAAAAGCAGTTAAAAAGTACTGCAGTTAATTAACTAAAAGTTAATTAACTTTTTTTTTAACTGCACAGTCAGAATATTAGTACTGACTGCTGACTGCTTGTTTCGCGGTTAAAGTACTTATTTACAGTATTAACTTACATTCAAAAGGTAAGTTAATTAACTGCGACTTTATTAACTGCATTACCAAAGTACTGCAGTCTTTTACAGCTCTGCCACCGAGCATATGAAATTTTCCATACAAATTAAAGGTAGATTTTTTCACCTGCATTTGTATGTATGTAGACACTATAAATCATTTTGTATATGCTGTTAATCCAATAACAAATTGTAACCATTATTAACTTAGGCAATTGACAATTTATAGATTACGTATGTATATACGGATTTGGAATTGGTTACCATTGAATTCCTATGATAATGGTTTGTCTCCATCTAAAGGCATCATCTAATGGTATAGTTATGCGTACAGTTTGCTTCTATAATTCGAAGAGATGTCATATAATATGAAGTTAATTACCCCAGCATGACTGTAGTTGGAGACTAAAATTTGCTATATGATAAAATAGAACTACGTACCTAAATTAGCCCCAAATGGATATGGGCAGGATTTTGGTGCAGATATTGTAATTGAATTTAATTGCATTATATGTAGTTAACTTTTCTCAAAACAAGATTAATGGGTCAATTTCGTCCCATTAAGGAGTGGTACACCTTTAATAATAGGGTGCAATGAAGGTGTTATATTGATATTGACCATGAAATAAACTAAATCAACAGATAAGATCTTATTTCTGTTATGTAAATTTTGTTTTAATATTGTAAGAAAATTTTATTGCCGTTAGGCTTTAAAGCTTAGATAGCAAATACAAATACATATTCGGTCAGCAACAAACTTCTTATAAGACATCAAATGAATATTGAAATGTTGAAATGTTGGCATTTTCTGTCGAATACACACAAAGAATCTCCTAAAGCAAATTATGTTTCAAGGATAGAGATAATATGAACTATTATGGTAGATGAATAACTAAGTCTTGCGCATTCCTATTCACAGACGATGTGCTTCTTAACAAATTATGAGATCAGAATTCTGGTCAAAGTGGATTTTAGGAATAGGAAAAGAATCACCGTTGCTTATCAATATTTTGAGAATCAACTGATCACAAATTTTCCTACACAATGCATGACACCAAATGTATCAATTTATGTCAAATTAAATTCTTGATTCATCAACGAGTTTTTCTACTATACTTGATCACGGACGGAGCATTAGTGACAATGTTTATCGCCTGTGGAAATTCCGTGAGATTTTTGTTGAAGTGTGTCATGTGAATGATGCGCAAAAGGTCCATTGTGTGTGCTACTCAAAATATACACTTCGCTTCAACTGAATAGGTACAAAATCTTCAAAAAACATTTTTGAAGATAAAGGTATTTATTTCTATTCTCAACTAGAAAACAAAGAATCATACGCAGGAATTCTTAAGATTTCATATGACTTTGAAATATGAATGTCTTAGGGTGTTTTTTATTTGTATGAAAAGAACTTTTATTTCGATGACCCTGCCCTGTTGGGTTTAACTTTCTCTTTCTGTAAAATTTGATATTTTTGGATGCATACGTACCTATACTGCGAACTTTCCAACAGGATAGCGCTTGAAAATTGAATAAAGCAGAAAAATTAGGAATTTCTTTAACAATAACCGCCATACTCATTAGGAATCATCAAATAATACATTCAGGCACTACGTTTGAAAAAAATAAACAATGTACCTATACTTTTAGAAAATTGTGTAGGTACCTATTTAGTTGAAGCGAAGTGTATTATAAGTAGGTACTTCTTTGCTTCTCAACAATCAAGCCAATCAGCAATGTGAGTGAAGCCTAAGGCCTTATTGTTGAATTATTTTTGTTTTTATTTAATAAATATTTAATGAATTAAAAATGAGTGGCAGACAGAAGAGAGGTGGTGTTCTCTCACCAAAGATCGCTGATGGAGAAAAGCCAAAAAGGCGTATTCTGTAAATGGTGATCATTAATCATTTCCAAACATGGAGCTGCCGATCGATATTTATAGGAAGTTCACTGATTAATTGTGACAGTAAACTTGGTCGTTATTATTACGCTTTATGTATATTTTCTTTCTGCATTTGGTGTAATTAATTTTAAAAATTATTTTATGAAACTGTTCATTTAATTTTATACTTTAATTAAAACTTATATGTATATACATATACATATGTGTATATATAGATAAGATATATATACAACAACTATGGACAGAGAAATAGCACACATTATGGGAAAAATTGAAAAATGATTTTTCGTTATTTTAAACCATAGCTGACCAGATTTTTTTTAAGCACGTTGTTTGCAGATACTGAAACAACAAATTAGAGTTCCAAACATCCTCATAATATTTCGAGAATTTAATCCCCGGTTATTTAAGTCATTATATAGCCTTTTTCAAGTGGACAAAGAAATAGCACAGTTTTGATTTTTGTTTTAATCTTTCATTTTCCAATTGAGAGTTCCAGCAGATACCTAATAACAATTTTTTTGGGACAAATATTAGTCTGTCACCCTCAAATCCAGATATACAACTGCAAATGTACCCTAAAATACCAATTATCTTAGTGGAGGAAGAATGGCTTTAGTTTTAATAATTGATGTCAGGATGGATAAGTTTCAAGGTCTAAACATTGTTAAAAGAACGATGGAACTTATTTCGTTCGATTAAAAGCCTTTCATAAAGGACCATGGGCATTTTGGGCCCATTTTTCAACATTGCCCAACTGTGATGAAACTTACGTCGTATGAAATCTAATAGAGGGGCTTAGTTGAAATCGAGCGCGAAAATGGTGATTTTGGGCATTATATAAAAAAAGTATTTAAAAATTCACATAAAGAGATGACAATGTAATGTTTTAGCGGTTCAAATTTTAGAGAAATTGACATACCTAATTGGTGATTCAAATTATGGTAAATTAATGTATTAGTAAAGGAAACTATGGAACTTCGAAAGAGGCCACAAATATAAATTGAAATAGAAAAAATATCAATTCATACACCCAACAAACAAACAATATTGAAATCCTAGCTAAAAACAGGACACCTATTTCATTAATTCTTTGTAATCAATTACCTACCTACTACCTATATGTACATATACATATGTACCTTATCTACTTCTCAGCTATAGTCACCTAAACTATGGAAAAACATAATTTTAATAATAAGAAAATTAATTGATAATAATAGATTACACATATAGGCATTTATTTTTATTGATTGAATTTAAAAAATTGATATAAAACGCATGATTTCTTGACTCAGCTACTTTTATTTTTTTAAGAGAAATGGAAAAAAAAGGAATAAATGTTCCCCTTTTTCGTACACTTCTTTCCGGAAAGTTCCGTTAGCCAAACTATCATCTGAGAATCGTTAAGCTACTTACGATTTACGAATTCCAATATTTTAATATCTTGCTTGGTCTTAACATTTCTACTGACCCACTTGCGAAATTGAATGATGCGAAAAATCACACGCACTAAACACAAAAAAAGAAACCATTCGAACAACGAAATATTAACAAAAGTTGCACTTGACAAACATTTTACATTAGGAAAAAAAAACACGAAATTATTAAAAAGACATTCCAATTTATAATAATTACCGTTCGCGCAATTCGCTGAGCCAGGGCCCTCACCGAAGAGTATATTCAAAAGCAAAAGCGAACAGAGATTTTTTCAAGCTGCGCAAAACATGTCGATACGCGCATGATTTTAATGGCGATTAACCGTTTTATTAAACTGTTATAATCTCGAAATTGAATACGCAAATTCACACGCACTGATCAGAAAAAAGAAAACAAGCATTTAAAATAATAAATATTAAATAAAAAATTGGACTTGAAAAATATTTTACACAAAGAAAACACAAAATATTAAAAATAATAAGAACGTTTACAAAAAAGAAAAGTTAGCCAAAATATCATTTGAGAATCGTTAAGCTACTTACGATTTACGAATTCCAATATTTTAATATATTGCTTGGCCTATTACATTTCTAATGATCCACTTGCGAAATTGAATGCGAAAAATCACACGCACTAAACACAATAAAAAAAAACTAAACATTCGATCGAACAAAGAAATATTAACAAAAGTTGCACTTCACAAACATTTTACATTAGAAAAAAAGCACAAAATTTTTAAGAGATAAGAGATTTCAATTTATAATAATTACCGTTCGCGCAACTCGCTGGGTCAGGGCGCTCACCGAAGAGTATATTCAAAGCAACAACGCACAGAGATTTTTTCAAGATGCGCAAAACATGTCGATACGCGCACGATTTTAATGGCGATTAACCGTTTTATTATACTGTTATAATTTCGAAAATGAATACGCAAAATCACACGCACTGATCAGAAAAAAGAAAAACATTTAAAATAATAAATATTAAATAAAAAAATGAACTTGAAAAACATTTTTACACAAAGAAAACACAAAATATTAAAGATAATATGAACGTTTACACAAATAAAAAAAAAAGTTAATAAAGACATTCCAATTTATAATTTTAACCGTTCACGCGACTCGCTTTATATATATATATATATATATACATATATATGATATATATCTCTCACCGAAGAGTATATTCAAAGGGAAAACGCCCAGAAATTTTTCAAGATACGCACATACTTTTAAATAGTGATAAACCGTTTTATTTAACTGTTACAATTTCGCTAGTCTCTTCCAGTGTTCCCACAAATACATAATTAAGTACAGTGTTACCAACACAAATAAAAAAATAAAACTAGTTTTTAGCCTCGTAAATTTCGTCTTTGAACACACTCACAGTTTGACAAGCATTGTATAACAGTTTACAAACAGATCTTTCTGTCTGTCAAATAAATGGGACTCACTTCACTACATTCAATTTATTTTGCGATTTGGATTAAATTTTGCGGTGTGAATTTCTATTTTTTTATAAAGAAAATTTATTTTCAAAAAAATGTACCGCAAAAACACCATTTACGTGTCCATTATGGCAATACCATAAGACGCAATTTGTTGCTGGAAAAAGCAAGGGGAAAGGTAAAATTGAGACACAAGCCCTCAATGACGATTGCTAAACATAAACATAACACTAAGCATATACAAAACTTACTTAAAATTTCAGTCGACAGTTCAAAAAAAATATGGAACAACTTAGACAACAATCTTTAATGGTGTCCTTGTGCCACAGGTGATAACAATTAGTCAAGATTTTTTCTATCGCGGGCTAATATTGCTGAAAAAATCAGAGCCCAAAAGGTACCTACCCTGCAATTTCGACAATCCAGATGCTTAATAAGAAACTAACTATTAATCAAATTAATTCTACCGAATAGGCTGAAAACAACATTGTATCTAGAAATTAAGGTGTACCTACCTTTTGATTTTTTTAAGGGACCTTGAAAATACAATGGGAATTCAGCTGATATTCTTCTCTTCGAAGAATTACCTATTTGTTTTCTGTTTTCTAAAAATTAGAAAATTATTTCATTTGAAACTGTTTGTTAAAACCGACTGATAGGCACTAGATTGGAGGGAAAGGGTTGGTGTTTTTTTTTTAAATAATGAGATTTGACTTTGTTCACATTCTTTTTGTTTCCAGTACCTACCAAGAAATATCAATTAACGAGAACGAGACTAGGGCCAGATAATTGTGCAGTATATGGCATTATTTGTGAAGCCTGCTTTTTGAGAATTCTCTTCTGTGGTAAGTCGATATAATTATACATACCTACTATAAAACTAAATTAGACGTCATATTTTTAGACAAAACAAAGTTGGCCCGAAGAGTTGCAAAAGGAATTTAACAACTTAAATACACATGCACTCAATATTCATTTTCCTGACAAAATAAAATTGATTTTTTGATTTTTCAAAACATTCTATTTGGACAAATTAATGACAACCATGGACAGGCACACTGTGATTATGATGTCAGGATAGGTATGGTTGCACACCAGCAATACCATGTCTGTGATTTTTTGGGTTGTGGCAAAACATATGAAGGGTACAAGGGAAAAACGGCACAAGTCCACTTAAAATTCCAAGAAAAATTAAAATGAAGTTAACTTACTTATACTTTATACTTTATAATATGTAGGTACTGGCTATTAAAAGGGAAATAAATAATTCAAAAAAAAAAGTTTGCTACACGAAATAATTTTATATTTAATACATTGTGAATAATAGATGTCATTTGTGCCATTTTTCCATTGTAATATCAGTATGTATGAGAAAGGGCATGTAGGCTTAGTCAAAACAAGAACAAAATTGTATAAAATGGGGATCTATTTCCCCCTGTTTAAGCGATAGAGAAAATTTTCTAAAAAATTGGCTTGAAATTAAAAAAGAACCATTGAAAACGACAGCAACACTAAGAATGTCATGCTATACCATATTTTACAGCCAAAACTCCTGTCTTATATCGCGTAATTCCATGAAAAAGTGGAAATGAAGATACAAAAGTCCAAAACTAATCTTTCTCCTTGTCTACCTTTTATTATTTGTTAAATTAGAAATACAAAATATCCTAAAAGGGTCAAATGTATGTATAGTTCAACATAAATTGAAATCAAAAAAGATCCAGTTACATATATATTTTTAATTTCAAACCGTAAAAAATACGTGAGTAACGCGAGTTCTGTGATGTGAGTTACTGTGTATGTATTTTATATTTTTTTTGATATAATATTTTTTTTAACGCAAACGTTTCGTTCTTATTTACTAATAAAGGTAATACTTTATGAAATAATTTAGAGTTAAAAAAAATTACAAACAAGAGCCACAAAACGTGTGTCTGAAAATGGTAAGGTGAGTGGTCAATATGTTCTATTTTTTGTTTACTAAGTAAGAAACTATTGTTCAAAACATTTTGTTTTATGTTGAAGGGCAGTGACTCCAATACAATATTTTTATTTTGCATTGTTTTTATTTGCCTAAGTATTAAAACTCTCTCAATGTAGCGTGAGTTGCAATGGAATCGCCCTATATATTCTTGAGTTCCGTGGTTAATTTAATGATTGATAGTACCTAATCATATTAAAGATAGGCACGTATATAATGTACATACAATGAATGTCCACACTAGGTAAAAATATCACTTTATGTACATATGCACATGTTCTACATATGCAATCTCTACATATTTATAGTAATATATACTGTTTTAAGATATGTATGAGTATTATTTGTTGTAGGTTATGGATGTACTCTTTCATACATCCCTTTCTGATATAATTTTAACTGAATTGTTTGTGCATGTTTAGGAAAATGAGATCTCAGAAATTTCTCTCGGTCATAATAAGAAATCTCAATCTCCTGAACTTACCTGATATGAAATCTTATGATAGGATAGAGCCAAATATACAAATTAATTTGAGAAGATTATGGTGTCAAGGCTTATCCACAAAAGTTAAATTGGATCATTTGATTGAAACTCGAATATATGAACATAAGTAGAGCAAAATCTCTTGATAGTTTGAAAAAGCTTAATTAAACTACAAGGATTAGCAAGGCGTGCTATAGCTATTGGGATTGTTTCATGAAACCTGTGTAGTGTATACAAACATTACCATATTATTGTACATAGGTAGATATATAAATTTTATAAAATAACGTAACACACGTTCTTGTACGTTTTAAAATTAAAAAAATTAAGACAATCTCATTTTATTTTCAGGCATATGTTTGACCCTGGTTAGATATTTTTTATTTCTAATTTGAAAATTAAAGAATAAAAGACAGGGGAAAAGATAAATTTTGTACTTGTGTTTCCTTTTTCCATTATACCTAGTATGCTTTATTTAAAAAAAAAGATGCATTCAAGCCAAGTCCTCAAGACGAAAAATGCGACCCTTCTACTTTGGGAGATTTGATCTAAGTTGGCCTATACATAGGTACATATAAATAGGTTTTCATGTCAAGTAAATGTCTGTACTTGTCCGACATGCTTTGTAGATGAAATTTCTCTTTGTTACGATGTTTTATTCAAAAGATCAATTCTGAAGAGTAGATTAATCATATTGCAATGCGAAAAGACAAAGTCTTGTGCACAGATGATAGCTATGCGATATGAGTACCCATTTGTGAATATTTATAGTTAAGTACGGGTGCACTTAGGAAAATTGCGCATACAGATCTAGCTTATCTTAAGTTGATCTCAAAAAATTCTCTGAGAGCAGATCGGGTTCATTTTCAGTTACATAGACTTGTTTTATTTTTTCTCTTTCGTCGGTGCCTGAAGAAAATTAAACTTGTAAACTTCCTCAGCTCAGCAGTACAGTGAATATTCATGATGTAGTTTGAGTATTCATAAAATGTGTTTGAATATTCACATTTTTTGAAATTCTGCTTTTTTCTTACAGATGAAGTTCTTATGAAAGTTTAAATTTCTGTCTTATCCATACTTCATTATTGTCATTAGATTCTTATTTACCAATTAATTGTTCACGAAAATATTACTAAGAACAATACAAAAGAACTTGTACCTACCAGTGTAGGTGCATTGGTAAAAAATGCATGCAGTTTTCAATGCAATTTCAACAAAACTTCAGTAAAAGTGTAAAAGTTGACATAAATTCTTCAACCTTGGTACGTAAATATGTATGTACAATATAATGTATCATAAGGAGTGTAAGCAAATTATTTATATTTATTACAGCAAATACCTACTTCCTACCTATCGTTTTTTAACGGCTTAATTATTGTCACATAAGACCTTTATACTAAAACTAATTAAATAGGTACATATACAACAAAATTATGCAAATATAAGTATGACAAATCATGTGTTTTCAATGAAAAACAATAAAGGGACTTGGAATTGGTGGTATAGATAATTAAAAACCAATTACCTACTTGAAAATCTCACTTAAGCTCTATATCTGAAGGCTTCATTTAATCAATTAAAAAAGAGTGGCAGACAGAAGGAAGTTGGAGTTCTCTCACCAAAGATCGGTGGTGAAGAGAAGTCAAAAAGGAGTACCTACATATGTAGGTAGGTACCTATGATGTGAATTGCAATCATTAATCAATTCCAAACATGAACCTAGTTATCGCCTAACTTTTATAGGAAGCTGACTGATTAACTCTGACATTGAACTTGGGTGTATTGACACGCTTCTGCATTTGTTTTTTTTTTTATTTTAAAGTTATATTATACATTTATGGGTATAAAGTTAAGTTTATAAAACACTGTATCTTTAAAACTGTTCATTAGTTTTGCAGATTCACAGTAATTTAGTTAAACAATATTTTAGGAGAGGAAACAATGGAACTTCGAGCGGAACCACAAATAGGTAGCTATATGTATATAATATGTAGGTACCTATATATGTATAAATTGAAATAGAAAACAAACAATATTGAAATCCTAACTAGAACCAAGACACCTAGGTATTTTCTTAATTTATTAATGATGATGGTGCGAGCTAGTTGCACTAGGGATATGTTGTAACGTATCATGGACAATGTCAGCGACACTATTTAGAGAAGCACCTACCATACAGCTGTAAGGAACCCGTAAAGAAAACTTCAATTTTAAAATACAAAAAGGAACAGCAGAAAGGAAGGCCAAACCTGGATTCTGTTGCATAACAGATGTCTTTTCCAAGCTTTCAAGCTCGAAGAAAATTGAAGGAACTAACTATGGCGAGGCCACACAAGTATGTAAGCGTATGTTATAGGTACACTGTTATGGTTTAGATTAAAATGGGAGTTTTCCGCAAGGAGTTCTCCGCACTTCTCTTACCTACAAACCTGTCGTGATACCGGCCTCAATCTTCCAATCTAAGCAGGGTCATATGCTACTAAGGAGATATATCCGGACTTAATTCCTAGGCTTTTATTGGGTCAAAATGTATGTAAGTAGGTATGTTGATTGAAGGATACAAAAAAAATCTTTTACTTAAATAAAATTTAATTTTAATAATTCCTAGGTACATAAGCCTGTTTTTTTTTGTTTTAATAAATTGATAAATTTAGAACGCATGAATCCTTGGCTCTGGGAATTCAATTTTTAAAGAGAAATAGGCAAAACGAAATTAATTTTCCCCTTTTTCGTGCACTTCTTTTCAGAAAGTTCTATGAGCCCAAAAATCATCTAAGAATCGTTGTTACTTACAAATTGCATTTGTTGCGTTTCCACTGATCCACTCGCGAAATTGAATAGGCAAAATTACACGCACTAATCACAAAAAGACACATTCGAAATACGAAATATGCATTGATAAAAATTGCACTTCAAAAAACATTTTCACATCATAAAACAAGACACAAAATTAGGTATTAAAAGATAATCGTTGACAAAGGCAAGTGAAAAACACATTCAAATTTATAATAATGATCGGTTGGGCCAGGCCAGGGCCCTCACCGTAGAGATATTCAAAGCGAAAACGTCCGGAAATTTTTTCAAGAATCAAGATTCACAAACCGTGTCGATACGCGCTTTCTTAATGGCGATTAACCGTTTTATTTAAACTGTTATAATTTTTGGTGTATGGTCGAGCGAGAAAAAAATTAACAAAAGGTAGTTGTCTCGGCCAACTACCAAGAGAATTTTTGTCTTTGAACGCACTCAGTTGATGACAAATACTGTATAACAGTTAAAAAATAGATTTTTCTCATACGTCATGTCACTCTTTAATTCGGGATCAGAGATTTTGATCCCGAATTGTCAGGGATTGATTTTTTTTGGTTGAATGTAATGCAAAAACTTGTCCGGGATCAAAATCCCTCACAGGGATCAATTTTTTTTGGCTGAAAGAAAAACGACATCAATGTCAAATATGTGACTTCAATATGTGACTTCGATTTGGATTAAATTTTACCAGCGTGAATTGATTGGTTTTTCATCCATTTTTATAAAAAAAAAGTTTCTTATTTTCCATAAAATGGACCGCAAAAAACATCTTTACGTGTCCATAATGGCAATACTATAAGACGCAATTTCTTGTTGGAAAAAGCAAGTGGAAAGGTAACATTGAGTTAAGACAAGCCTCCTCCATGACGATTGGAAAACTATGTACATATGCATAAGCAATCATTACTAAACTTAAAATTTCAGTGAACGGTGCAGAAAAATATGGAACAACTTGGACAACAATCTTTAATGGTGTCCTTGTGTCACATGTGATAACAATTAGTCAAGATTTTTTCTATCGCGGGCTAATATTGCTGAAAAAAATCAGAGTCCAAAAGGTACCTACCCTGCAATTGTGGCCATCTAGATGCTTTTAATGAGAAACTAATTATTCATCAAATTCGTTGTACCGAAGTGGCTGAAAACAAAAAACCTTCTGATTTTCTTGTAAGGGATTGAAAATACAATGGCCATTCAGCTGATGTTCTTCTCTTCGAAGGAGTTTCTGTTTTCCAAAAATTAGAAAATTATTTTAGGTATATGAAACTGTGTTGAAACCGACTCCGACAGTTACTAGATTGGCAGGAAAGGGTTTGTGTTTTTTTTTAAATAATGAGATTTGATTTTGTTCACATTATTTTTCTTTCCAGTACCTACCGAGAAATATCAATTAACGAGAACGAGACTAGGGCCAGATAATTGTGCATTATATCATGTACATATATGACATTATTTGTGAAGCCTCCTTTTTTAGAATTCCTTTCAGGGGTAAGTCGATATAATTATACATACCTACTACCTATATAACTAAATTAGACGTCATATTTTTAGACAAAAAAAAGTTGGCCCGAAGAGCTGCAAAAGGAATTTAACAACTTAATACACAATTCACTCAAAATTTATTTGCCTGACAAAATAAAATTGATTTTTTGATTTTTCAAAACATTCTTTTTGGACAAATTAATGAAAACCATGGACAGGCACACTGTAATTATGATAGGTATGGTTGCACATCAGCAATACCATGTCTGTAATTTTTTGGGTTGTGGCGAAACATATGAAAGGGAAAAACGGCACAAGTCGACTTAAAATTCCGAGAAAAATTAAAATGAAGTTAACTTACTTATACTTAATACTTTATAATATGTAGGTACTGGCTATTAAAAGGGAAATAAAAAATCCAAAAAAGTTTGCTACACAAAATAATTTAAATTTAATACATTGTGAATAATAGATGTCATTTGTGCCATTTTTCCATTGTAATATCAGTATGTATTACTATACTACAATATGTTTTGCATAAGATATAAGAAAAGGCATGTAGGCTTAGTCAAAACAAGAACAAAATTGTATAAAATGGGGATCTATTTCCCCCTGTTTAAGCGATAGAGAAAATTTTCTAAAAAATTGGCTTGAAATTAAAAAAGAACCATTGAAAACAACAGCAACACTAAGAATGTCATGCTATACCATATTTTACAGCCAAAACTCCTGTCTTATATCGCGTAATTCCATGAAAAAGTGGAAATGAAGATACAAAAGTCCAAAACTAATCTTTCTCCTTGTCTACCTTTTATTATTTGTTAAATTAGAAATACAAAATATCCTAAAAGGGTCAAATGTTCAACATAAATTGAAATCAAAAAAGATCCAGTTACATATATATTTTTAATCTTAGACCGTACAAAATACGTGAGTAACGTGAGTTCTGTGACGTGAGTTACTGTGTATGTATTTTATATTTTTTTTGATACAATATTTTTTTTAACGCAAACGTTTCGTTCTTATTTACTAATAAAGGTAATACTTTATGAATTAATTTAGTGTAAAAAAAATTACAAACAAGAGCCACAAAACGTGTGTCTGAAAATGGTAAGGTGAGTTGTCAATATGTTCTATTTTTTGTTTACTAAGTAAGAAACTATTGTTCAAAACATTTTGTTTTATGTTGAAGGGCAGTGACTCCAATACAATATTTTTATTTTGCATTGTTTTTATTTGCCTAAGTATTAAAACTCTCTCAATGTAGCGTGAGTTGCAATGGAATCGCCCTATATATTCTTGAGTTCCGTGGTTAATTTAATGATTGATAGTACCTAATCATATTAAAGATAGGCACGTATATAATGTACATACAATGAATGTCCACACTAGGTAAAAATATCACTTTATGTACATATGCACATGTTCTACATATGCAATCTCTACATATTTATAGTAATATATACTGTTTTAAGATATGTATGAGTATTATTTGTTGTAGGTTATGGATGTACTCTTTCATACATCCCTTTCTGATATAATTTTAACTGAATTGTTTGTGCATGTTTAGGAAAATGAGATCTCAGAAATTTCTCTCGGTCATAATAAGAAATCTCAATCTCCTGAACTTACCTGATATGAAATCTTATGATAGGATAGAACCAAATATACAAATTAATTTGAGAAGATTATGGTGTCAAGGCTTATCCACAGAAGTTAAATTGGATCATTTGATTGAAACTCGAATATATGAACATAAGTAGAGCAAAATCTCTTGATAGTTTGAAAAAGCTTAATTAAACTACAAGGATTAGCAAGGCGTGCTATAGCTATTGGGATTGTTTCATGAAACCTGTGTAGTGTATACAAACATTACCATATTATTGTACATAGGTAGATATATAAATTTTATAAAATAACGTAACACACGTTCTTGTACGTTTTAAAATTAAAAAAATTAAGACAGTCATTTTATTTTCAGCCATATGTTTGACCCTGGTTAGATATTTTTTATTTCTAATTTGAAAATTAAAGAATAATAGACAGGGGAAAAGATACATTTTGTACTTGTGTTTCCTTTTTCCATTATACCTAGTATGCTTTATTTAAAAAAAAAAAGATGCATTCAAGCCAAGTCCTCAAGAAGAAAAATGCGACCCTTCTACTTTGGGAGATTTGATCTATGTTGGCCTATACATAGGTACATATAAATAGGTTTTCATGTCAAGTAAATGTCTATACTTGTCCGACATGCTTTGTAGATGAAATTTCTCTTTGTTAAGATGTTTTATTCAAAAGATCAATTCTGAAGAGTAGATTTATCATATTGCAATGCGAAAAGACAAAGTTTTGTGCAATCCTATCCACAGATGATAGCTATGCGATATGAGTACCCATTTGTGAATATTTATAGTTAAGTACGGGTGCACTTAGGAAAATTGCGCATACAGATCTAGCTTATCTTAAGTTGATCTCGCACAAAAAATTCTCTGAGAGCAGATCGGGTTCATTTTCAGTTACATAGACTTGTTTTATTTTTTCTCTTTCGTCGGTGCCTGAAGAAAATTAAACGTGTAAACTTCCTCAGCTCAGCAGTACAGTGAATATTCATGATGTAGTTTGAGTATTCATAAAATGTGTTTGAATATTCACATTTTTTGAAATTCCGCTTTTTCTTACAGACGAAGTTCTTATGAAAATTTAAATTTCTGTCTTATCCATACTTCATTATTGTCATTAGATTCTTATTTACCAATTAATTGTTCACGAAAATATTACTAAGAACAATACAAAAGAACTTGTACCTACCAGTGTAGGTGCATTGGTAAAAAATGCATGCAGTTTTCAATGCAATTTCAACAAAACTTCAGTAAAAGTGTAAAAGTTGACATAAATTCTTCAACCTTGGTACGTAAATATGTATGTACAATATAATGTATCATAAGGAGTGTAAGCAAATTATTTATATTTATTACAGCAAATACCTACTTCCTACCTATCGTTTTTTAACGGCTTAATTATTGTCACATAAGACCTTTATACTAAAACTAATTAAATAGGTACATATACAACAAAATTATGCAAATATAAGTATGACAAATCATGTGTTTTCAATGAAAAACAATAAAGGGACTTGGAATTGGTGGTATAGATAATTAAAAACCAATTACCTACTTGAAAATCTCACTTAAGCTCTATATCTGAAGGCTTCATTTAATCAATTAAAAAAGAGTGGCAGACAGAAGGAAGTTGGAGTTCTCTCACCAAAGATCGGTGGTGAAGAGAAGTCAAAAAGGAGTACCTACATATGTAGGTAGGTACCTATGATGTGAATTGCAATCATTAATCAATTCCAAACATGTACCTAGTTATCGCCCAACTTTTATAGGAAGCTGACTGATTAACTCTGACATTGAACTTGGGTGTATTGACACGCTTCTGCATTTGTTTTTTTTTTATTTTAAAGTTATATTATACATTTATGGGTATAAAGTTAACTTTATAAAACAATGTATCTTTAAAACTGTTCATTAGTTTTGCAGATTCACAGTAATTTAGTTAAACAATATTTTAGGAGAGGAAACAATGGAACTTCGAGCGGAACCACAAATAGGTAGCTATATGTATATAATATGTAGGTACCTATATATGTATAAATTGAAATAGAAAACAAACAATATTGAAATCCTAACTAGAACCAAGACACCTAGGTATTTTCTTAATTTATTAATGATGATGGTGCGAGCTAGTTGCACTAGGGATATGTTGTAACGTATCATGGACAATGTCAGCGACACTATTTAGAGAAGCACCTACCATACAGCTGTAAGGAACCCGTAAAGAAAACTTCAATTTTAAAATACAAAAAGGAACAGCAGAAAGGAAGGCCAAACCTGGATTCTATTGCATAACAGATTGTCTTTTCCAAGCTTTCAAGCTCGAAGAAAATTGAAGGAACTAACTATGGCGAGGCCACACAAGTATGTAAGCGTATGTTATAGGTACACTGTTATGGTTTAGATTAAAATGGGAGTTTTCCGCAAGGAGTTCTCCGCACTTCTCTTACCTACAAACCTGTCGTGATACCGGCCTCAATCTTCCAATCTAAGCAGGGTCATATGCTACTAAGGAGATATATCCGGACTTAATTCCTAGGCTTTTATTGGGTCAAAATGTATGTAAGTAGGTAAGTAGGTATGTTGATTGAAGGATACAAAAAAAATCGTTTACTTAAATAAAATTTAATTTTAATAATTCCTAGGTACATAAGCCTGTTTTTTTTTTGTTTTAATAAATTGATAAATTTAGAACGCATGAATCCTTGGCTCTGGGAATTCAATTATTAAAGAGAAATAGGCAAAACGAAATTAATTTTCCCCTTTTTCGTGCACTTCTTTTCAGAAAGTTCCATGAGCCCAAAAATCATCTAAGAATCGTTGTTACTTACAAATTGCATTTGTTGCGTTTCCACTGATCCACTCGCGAAATTGAATAGGCAAAATTACACGCACTAATCACAAAAAGACACATTCGAAATACGAAATATGCATTGATAAAAATTGCACTTCAAAAAACATTTTCACATCATAAAACAAGACACAAAATTAGGTATTAAAAGATAATCGTTGACAAAGGCAAGTGAAAAACACATTCAAATTTATAATAATGATCGGTTGGGCCAGGCCAGGGCCCTCACCGTAGAGATATTCAAAGCGAAAACGTCCGGAAATTTTTTCAAGAATCAAGATTCACAAACCGTGTCGATACGCGCTTTCTTAATGGCGATTAACCGTTTTATTTAAACTGTTATAATTTTTGGTGTATGGTCGAGCGAGAAAAAAATTAACAAAAGGTAGTTGTCTCGGCCAACTACCAAGAGAATTTTTGTCTTTGAACGCACTCAGTTGATGACAAATACTGTATAACAGTTAAAAAATAGATTTTTCTCATACGTCATGTCACTCTTTAATTCGGGATCAGAGATTTTGATCCCGAATTGTCAGGGATTGATTTTTTTTGGTTGAATGTAATGCAAAAACTTGTCCGGGATCAAAATCCCTCACAGGGATCAATTTTTTTTGGCTGAAAGAAAAACGACATCAATGTCAAATATGTGACTTCAATATCCAGAGTTTTTGCGATTTGGATTAAATTTTACCAGCGTGAATTGATTGGTTTTTCATCCATTTTTATAAAAAAAAGTTTCTTATTTTCCATAAAATGGACCGCAAAAAACATCTTTACGTGTCCATAATGGCAATACTATAAGACGCAATTTCTTGTTGGAAAAAGCAAGTGGAAAGGTAACATTGAGTTAAGACAAGCCTCCTCCATGACGATTGGAAAACTATGTACATATGCATAAGCAATCATTACTAAACTTAAAATTTCAGTGAACGGTGCAGAAAAATATGGAACAACTTGGACAACAATCTTTAATGGTGTCCTTGTGTCACATGTGATAACAATTAGTCAAGATTTTTTCTATCAAGGGCTAATATTGCTGAAAAAAATCAGAGTCCAAAAGGTACCTACCCTGCAATTGTGGCCATCTAGATGCTTTTAATGAGGAACTAATTATTCATCAAATTCGTTGTACCGAAGTGGCTGAAAACAAAAAAACCTTCTGATTTTCTTGTAAGGGATTGAAAATACAATGGCCATTCAGCTGATGTTCTTCTCTTCGAAGGAGTTTCTGTTTTCCAAAAATTAGAAAATTATTTTAGGTATATGAAACTGTGTTGAAACCGACTCCGACAGTTACTAGATTGGCAGGAAAGGGTTGGTGTTTTTTTTTAAATAATGAGATTTGATTTTGTTCACATTATTTTTCTTTCCAGTACCTACCGAGAAATATCAATTAACGAGAACGAGACTAGGGCCAGATAATTGTGCATTATATCATGTACATATATGACATTATTTGTGAAGCCTCCTTTTTTAGAATTCCTTTCAGGGGTAAGTCGATATAATTATACATACCTACTACCTATATAACTAAATTAGACGTCATATTTTTAGACAAAAAAAAGTTGGCCCGAAGAGCTGCAAAAGGAATTTAACAACTTAATACACAATTCACTCAAAATTTATTTGCCTGACAAAATAAAATTGATTTTTTGATTTTTCAAAACATTCTTTTTGGACAAATTAATGAAAACCATGGACAGGCACACTGTAATTATGATAGGTATGGTTGCACATCAGCAATACCATGTCTGTAATTTTTTGGGAAAAACGGCACAAGTCGACTTAAAATTCCGAGAAAAATTAAAATGAAGTTAACTTACTTATACTTTATACTTTATAATATGTAGGTGGCTATTAAAAGGGAAATAAAAAATCCAAAAAAGTTTGCTACACAAAATAATTTAAATTTAATACATTGTGAATAATAGATGTCATTTGTGCCATTTTTCCATTGTAATATCAGTATGTATTACTATACTACAATATGTTTTGCATAAGATATAAGAAAAGGCATGTAGGCTTAGTCAAAACAAGAACAAAATTGTATAAAATGGGGATCTATTTCCCCCTGTTTAAGCGATAGAGAAAATTTTCTAAAAAATTGGCTTGAAATTAAAAAAGAACCATTGAAAACAACAGCAACACTAAGAATGTCATGCTATACCATATTTTACAGCCAAAACTCCTGTCTTATATCGCGTAATTCCATGAAAAAGTGGAAATGAAGATACAAAAGTCCAAAACTAATCTTTCTCCTTGTCTACCTTTTATTATTTGTTAAATTAGAAATACAAAATATCCTAAAAGGGTCAAATGTTCAACATAAATTGAAATCAAAAAAGATCCAGTTACATATATATTTTTAATTTTAGACCGTACAAAATACGTGAGTAACGTGAGTTCTGTGACGTGAGTTAATGTGTATGTATTTTATATTTTTTTTGATATAATATTTTTTTTTAACGCAAACGTTTCGTTCTTATTTACTAATAAAGGTAATACTTTATGAATTAATTTAGTGTAAAAAAAATTACAAACAAGAGCCACAAAACGTGTGTCTGAAAATGGTAAGGTGAGTTGTCAATATGTTCTATTTTTTATTTACTAAGTAAGAAACTATTGTTCAAAACATTTTGTTTTATGTTGAAGGGCAGTGACTCCAATACAATATTTTTATTTTGCATTGTTTTTATTTGCCTAAGTATTAAAACTCTCTCAATGTAGCGTGAGTTGCAATGGAATGAAATCTTATGATAGGATAGAACCAAATATACAAATTAATTTGAGAAGATTATGGTGTCAAGGCTTATCCACAGAAGTTAAATTGGATCATTTGATTGAAACTCGAATATATGAACATAAGTAGAGCAAAATCTCTTGATAGTTTGAAAAAGCTTAATTAAACTACAAGGATTAGCAAGGCGTGCTATAGCTATTGGGATTGTTTCATGAAACCTGTGTAGTGTATACAAACATTACCATATTATTGTACATAGGTAGATATATAAATTTTATAAAATAACGTAACACACGTTCTTGTACGTTTTAAAATTTAAAAAAATTAAGACAGTCATTTTATTTTCAGCCATATGTTTGACCCTGGTTAGATATTTTTTATTTCTAATTTAAAATTAAAGAATAATAGACAGGGGAAAAGATAAATTTTGTACTTGTGTTTCCTTTTTCCATTATACCTAGTATGCTTTATTTAAAAAAAAAAGATGCATTCAAGCCAAGTCCTCAAGAAGAAAAATGGGACCCTTCTACTTTGGGAGATTTGATCTATGTTGGCCTATACATAGGTACATATAAATAGGTTTTCATGTCAAGTAAATGTCTATACTTGTCCGACATGCTTTGTAGATGAAATTTCTCTTTGTTAAGATGTTTTATTTAAAAGATCAATTCTGAAGAGTAGATTTATCATATTGCAATGCGAAAAGACAAAGTCTTGTGCAATCCTATCCACAGATGATAGCTATGCGATATGAGTACCCATTTGTGAATATTTATAGTTAAGTACGGGTGCACTTAGGAAAATTGCGCATACAGATCTAGCTTATCTTAAGTTGATCTCAAAAAATTCTCTGAGAGCAGATCGGGTTCATTTTCAGTTACATAGACTTGTTTTATTTTTTCTCTTTCGTCGGTGCCTGAAGAAAATTAAACGTGTAAACTTCCTCAGCTCAGCAGTACAGTGAATATTCATGATGTAGTTTGAGTATTCATAAAATGTGTTTGAATATTCAAATTTTTTGAAATTCTGCTTTTTTCTTACAGATGAAGTTCTTATGAAAGTTTAAATTTCTGTCTTATCCATACTTCATTATTGTCATTAGATTCTTATTTACCAATTAATTGTTCACGAAAATATTACTAAGAACAATACAAAAGAACTTGTACCTACCAGTGTAGGTGCATTGGTAAAAAATGCATGCAGTTTTCAATGCAATTTAAACAAAACTTCAGTAAAAGTCTAAAAGTTGACATAAATTCTTCAACCTTGGTACGTAAATATGTATGTACAATATAATGTATCATAAGGAGTGTAAGCAAATTATTTATATTTATTACAGCAAATACCTACTTCCTACCTATCGTTTTTTAACGGCTTAATTATTGTCACATAAGACCTTTATACTAAAACTAATTAAATAGGTACATATACAACAAAATTATGCAAATATAAGTATGACAAATCATGTGTTTTCAATGAAAAACAATAAAGGGACTTGGAATTGGTGGTATAGATAATTAAAAACCAATTACCTACTTGAAAATCTCACTTAAGCTCTATATCTGAAGGCTTCATTTAATCAATTAAAAAAGAGTGGCAGACAGAAGGAAGTTGGAGTTCTCTCACCAAAGATCGGTGGTGAAGAGAAGTCAAAAAGGAGTACCTACATATGTAGGTAGGTACCTATGATGTGAATTGCAATCATTAATCAATTCCAAACATGTACCTAGTTATCGCCCAACTTTTATAGGAAGCTGACTGATTAACTCTGACATTGAACTTGGGTGTATTGACACGCTTCTGCATTTGTTTTTTTTTTATTTTAAAGTTATATTATACATTTATGGGTATAAAGTTAAGTTTATAAAACACTGTATCTTTAAAACTGTTCATTAGTTTTGCAGATTCAGAGTTATTTAGTTTAAACAATATTTTAGGAGAGGAAACAATGGAACTTTGAGCGGAACCACAAAATAGGTAGCTATGTATATGTATATAGTAGGTACCTACATAAATTAAAATAGAAAACAAACAATATTGAAATCCTAACTAGAACCAAGACACCTAGGTATTTCCTTAATTATTCAATTAATGATGATGGTGCAAGCTAGTTGCACTAGGGAAAGGATATGTTGTTCCGTGTCATGGAGCTCGTTCAGGCGGCAATCCAAAGCTATGCAGATAGGTTTGTGTTGTTGTAATCCCTAGTTGAAAAACTTCTGATGTCAGCTGATGCTACAACTCAAGCTATCTAAAAAAGTTTGGGATAGGTGGATAGCCTATCTGACTAGGTACCACCCGAACGCAAGCATGGGCAATGTCATCGACACTATTTAGAGAAGCACCTACCGTACAGCTGTAAGGAACCCGTAAAGAAAACTTTAATTTTAAAATACAAAAAGAAACAGCAGAAAGAAAGAATCTAGGTTTGATTCTGTGGCGTAACAGATGGATGGGATGGGAGTTTTCCGCGGGGATTTCTCCGCACTTTTCTTACCAATAAAGCTGTCGTGATACCGGCCTCAAGCTTCCAATCTAAACAGGGTCATATGCTACTAAGGAGATATTGCGGAGCTCAATTCTTATTCCCAGGCTTTTATGGGGTCAAAATGTATGTAGGTAGGTACATAGGTATGTTGATTGAAGGATAGAAAAAAATCTTTTACTTTGAAAATTAATTTTAATAATGCCTACATGCCTACATACATACATATTATGTACATATGTAAGTGTTTTTTTTTTTAATAAATTGATAAATTTAAAACGCATGATTCCTTGGCTCTGAGAATTCAATTTTTAAAGAGAAATGGGCAAAAAGAAATAATGTTCCCCTTTTTCGTGCACTTCTTTCCAGAAAGTTTCATGAGTCAAAATATCATCTGAGAATCAAGTTACTTACGAATTCCATTCCAAATATTTTAATATCTTCCTTGTTACGTTTCCACTGATCCACTCGCGAAATTAAATAGGCAAAATCACACGCGCTAATTACAAAAAGAAACATTCGAAATACGATATATCTATGCATTGATAAAAATTGCACAATTACACTTCAAAATTACACACAAATTAGGTAGGTATTAAAAGATAATCTTTGACAAAGGTAAGTGAAAAACATTCAAATTTATAATGATGATCGGTTGGGCCAGGCCAGGGCCTCACCGTAAAGTATATTCGAAGCAAAAGTGCCCGGTAATTTTTTCAAGATGTACAAACCGTGTCGATACGCGCATACTTAATGGCGATTAACCGTTTTATTTAACTGTTATAATTTTTGGTGTCTAGTCCAGCGTTCCCAGCGCCCAAATATGAGGTACAGCGTTACCACAGTACGAAAACTTAAGGTATTGGTCTCGGCCAGCTACCAAAAGAATTTTTGTCTTTGAACGCACTCAATTTTTGACAAATGTATAACAGTTAAAAAAACAGATCTTACTCATCTGTCAAATATGTGACTTCGATTTCAATAGCCAAAGTTTTTGCGATTTGGATTAAATTTTCCCAACGTGATTGGTTTTTCATCTGTTTTTTATAAAAAAAAGTCTTATTTTCCAAAAAATGGACCACAAAAATACCCTTCGTGTCCATAATGGCGATACCACAAATGGAGACGAAGTCAAAACACCATTTCTTATTGGTGTTGCTGGTGGAACAGCAAGTGGAAAGGTATTATCACAAAAGACAAGCATAAGTCCGATGAAATAAATACTATACAAAAATTAAAATTTCAGTCAACAGTTTGCAAAAAAATTATGGAACAACTTGGACAGGCCGACATGGATCATGCCCAGCGTCAGGTAAAATCATTGTCACATGGAACAAAACAATCCTTACATGGTGTATCTTAGGTGGTAACTATAAGTCAAGATTGTTTCTATCGCGAGCTGAATTCTGCTGAAAAAATCAAAGCCCAAAAAGGACTCTTCAATTTTGATCATCCAGATGCTTTCAATGAGAAACTAATGTTTGAAACGCTTCAATCAATATTAAAAGGACTGAAAGTTGATATTCCTACTTATGATTATAAATCAAATTCATTGTAAGTGGCTGGAAACGAAAATATTTCATGCCGCAATTTATCAAGATGTAATCGATTTTTTTTAGGGACTTTGAAAACACAATGACCATTTATCCAGCTGACGTTGTTCTCTTTGAAGGAATACTTGTTTTCTATTTTCCAAAAATTAGAGAATTATTTCATATGAAACTGTTTGTTGACACCGATTCGGATACTAGGTTGGCGCGAAGAGGTGGATGTTTCTTATAAAGTGGTTAATGGAATTTTGTTCATATATTCTTTTTGTTTCTAGTACCAAGAGATATCAATGAACGAGGACGAGACTTGGACCAGGTACTTACACAGTATATGACATTTGTGAAGCCAGCTTTTGAGGAATTCTGTTCACCGGTAAGTGGATACAAATATACCTGCCTACTATATAACTAAATGATGTTTCATATTTTTAGACCAAAAAGTTCGCCGATGTTATTATCCCTCGAGGAGCTGACAATACCGGTAAGTGCAAAAAGAATTTAAAAATCTCAATCAAAAATGAATCGTTAAGTAGTTTGATAGTATTTTTTTATTTTTTATTATTTTATTTTTCACTCAAAATTAATTTTTCTGACAAAATAAAATTAACAGCTTTTTAAAGTTACTTTTTAAAACATCATTTTTCCATCCTTGACTAAATATACATATATTATGAATGCCATCTAATGAAAATTCTAAAATCAAAAAAAAATAGCTTACATTTTTTTTTTTGGTTTGTGTTTTATTTTATTATAAAAAGCTGAGAAAAAAGAGAAAAAAACCAAAGTTCCAGCCAGTTTTCTTTGCTTGTTTATTGTTCTTTACAGTTGCTATTGATCTCATTGTTCATCATATTGGAGAAATACTAAGACCTGGCGGCACAACAAATAACTCAACATCAACAACAAATTTCGTCATGAAAAGTGAACATTAGGAGTATAGATTATTTATTTTAAGAAAAAAAAAATTTTAAAGAGAAAAATAACATAAAAGCTATAGAAAAGTTTAAAACATCCTTTTTACGTTTCACACTAAGTTTTATTATTTAGTTTGTTATAATAACTTTCTATCCAAATAACACCAACTAATTTCGGTATAGTATAATATAATTTAAGAGTTTTTGTCTTCTACTTAATTTTTTTCAAAATCATTTTATCAGTTAAAAATTAAATTCTCTCAGAAGTAACTAAAAAGTTAAAAGTAAGGCACAAAAAAATAAAATAATGATTGAGTTAAACTTAGTTTTCTATTTTAAATTTTCGTTAACGCAGTTAACGATTCTCTATCACAGAATTTATAGTTAATAAAAATATATCACAAAATCATATGAAATTTTTCACCAAGAATTGATGAAGTGACAGTTTTGTCTTGGAGTTCGTTGCTTCCAAAGCTATAAAATACGACCGCCATAAGTAGTCGTAAAAGAAAACGAAGAAAAAGAGTATCGTTTTAAAAAAAACGAAAACGTAAAATGTAATCGCAACTTAACAATAACGAGGGATTTTGAACGATAATCGAATTTCGTAATACGGACCCTGGTATTTAAATTCGTTCATATAAAAAGTTCTAACATGAACATAACGGACAAATTTTCAAATACATAGTATTAACTTTAATTTTTAAACAAGGTCTTTTAACTGTCTTAAAATATTAATGTCTACAATTTGTTACATTTTTTTATTCATATGTTAAATAGCTTATTACAAAAAAAAATAGGAAATTTTCGTTTTTAACTTTTAGATATTTAGGTCTATGTTTTCTGAAGACAAATAAATAAACAAACTGGAATTCTTGAACCGCTTTCAACACACTACAGGTAAACCAACAAATACGACTCATCAAATTTAACTTGTTTTGTTTCGTTTTATTTTATTTTTAACTAAATCTAGCCGTAGTGTGGTTTGAAATAAAAAAATGTATGCTCCAACAATTCAGCTA
Source organism: Epistrophella euchroma (assembly GCA_947049315.1). Classification (NCBI taxonomy): domain Eukaryota; kingdom Metazoa; phylum Arthropoda; class Insecta; order Diptera; family Syrphidae; genus Epistrophella; species Epistrophella euchroma. Next base: position 65,655,857 of record OX346248.1, on the reverse strand, counting down.
AGTTAAAAATATCGTCTTCTTATCTATTTTATTCATATATTTATTTATTTTTTCTAGAAAAATTCATTTATATTTTGTTTATATTATTGTTTATTTCCAGTTGCTATTGATCTTATTGTACAACACATAAGAGATTTCTTAAATAATCGTTCAAAACACGATTCAACTACAAGCCTTGCAATGAATATGAATAATTCGTGTTTAGCTAGTGGAGGAGGTAAGAATGCTTCGAAAAGAACTCCAACTACTATCCTGCGTCCACACTAACCGTATTCTTGAGTGTTTTAAAAAATATATAATGAAAATAGGTGTGAATTAAAAATGTATTGTGTGATTGAAAAGCTTACGACAAACAAACGAAGAATTGTTTCATCGTTAAAACAATAACTTCTTAACTATGTAAATATATTTATAACTATAGCTTAGTGGAGATACAAGACAGATGAATAATTTAGATAATTTTTTTTTCTTTTTGTTATTAATATAATATGCTTGATTTTGTTTTTATTCAAATTTATTATTTCTTGTTAAAATTTTCAAATAAAAAAATCTAGCTTATATTTTTTTTTGTTTAAAATTTGAAATTAGCCATATTCTCAAACCCCATAACTAAGCTGCTTTTAAATTCAATTTTTTTATTGTGATTAAACAGTACATGAGCCATCTATTTTATCAATATTACTTTTATAAATGAATATTTTTCTGAGTTTCAAAATTAATAAAGATTGCTTATTTTTAAAAATACAAAGTCGGCTATAAAAATAAATAAAACGTACGAGCACTTCATCTTATTATGCATGGATGTAAAGTGGCTATCCATTTAAATTAGAAAATTAAAAGGCAGCATTACATTATCATATAAATATGGCAAGTTTGCCAAATAAATATGACATATAAGTATGGTAGTCAAATATGTATGACGCCAGTTATGCATCAATTTTAATTTTAAAAATGATTTAATGAAATATGATTGTCAAATACATCACATTGCACAAAAATTGACAGACAAAGCTTTTGGTCATATAAGTTGATAATACTTATGTATATGGCATAGTTTAATACTACTTTCGTCATATACAGAAATATTGTGCCATATTTCATATGACTAGCATTGGTCATAATATAAATATATGATAATGCAATATTGCCTTAATATTTTTTTTTTAATTAATGTTTATTATAATATACATATTAATTAAGCTGAGAAGGTTTTTGAAAAGCAGTTATTCGTAATACAATAATATTTTTGTTCGTATTGTTTTTTTTTTTCATAATATTATTATCTATTATAAATATGTAAAAAAATCAAAAATGTTATTTGTATCTTCTTTTTTAAATAACCACATTCAAATTAGATGGCTCATATGTTTTTAATATAATTATTTTTTTTAAGTTCCTGTGAATCTCGATGGAGGCAAACAATAATTTTTTTTTCAAATATTAATTAAGTCCTGACCTAATTTCAAAGTATAATTGAATCCGTTTGGATACGTTAAGTTTGTGCAAAAATGAAATGCGATTAAAAAAGATTTTTTTAACTGAATCTTTGGACAACATTTTTGACAGATTAACATGCTTGAAAATCTGTTTAGTTTGGATATTTTTTATAATGAATTTAATTATTGTTTTAATTCTGCATGTATTGTAAAAGATAATATTCAATGAAAATATTTGTTTTTAATTTGTACTTCAAAATCAAGAGCTTTTCCAAAACCAGTAATATAAGCTTAAATGCTAGTATGTATTCATTTTTATAAATAAAATTTATTATTTTTTTTTTTTTTCAAAAAGACGGTGATGCATATAAAGCAATTCGACGTTTTTCAACACTCTGTACTCAGCTTAGCATGAATGGTAATTTATTTTTTGAACAAAACCAATATCTGAAGAACAGCTCAACTCATTAAATGCAATAAAAATTTATCTAAAAAATTTTTGCACAAAACATAAACGCTTTAATGTAAAATATGAGAAAATTGTTAAGAAAAAATAATTTATTGAAAGTTTATTAAAAGTATTTATTTTAAAACAATAAAACTGAGTTTACTTTCATTTTCTCATTTAATCCAAACCCAGAAATTTGTGAATTCACTTTCAGTTCCTTATTGAATTCGACGTCTATTGAAAAAACAACATAAGGAGTAAGGAAGCAATTAAAGCTTCCGACTTGATGTCGATGGCCGACAAATGATTTTTGAGTTTGACAACTTACTCAGACACATAAATATTGGCACAGGGTCATAAGTGAACAGAAAAAAATCAAAGTTGTCTATTGACCCTTCTGAATAGGTTTTAAAAAGAAAAGATATTTGTTTTGAACTTTGGACTTATGACCCTGTGTAAATATCTGTGTCGAGTAACTATCAGAACACCTTATATTTTGGATCAGTGACGATATAAAATTCTTTTAGTGTGAAAATAAATTTATTTTTCGGGTTAAAAGCCTCTCATTTGGCAAAAATTTTGGAAAATTCCCAAAAATTGCTGGAAGTTGTTCGGAAATTGCCTAGTGGGAGAGGGTAAGCAACAAAAAGTTGCCGGGAAAAAATTTCCGCAAGCAACAAAAAGTTGCGCAACTAAAATTTGCCTAGTGGCAAATGGATTGGTAGCAACAAAAAGTTGCCTAGTGGGCGATGGGCCTTACAAATAGACTTGAGCTATCTTGACTACAGGGCAAGACCCTTCAAATGTTTATATGTGCGGTTTAGAATTATTTTTTATTGAAAATTATTAAAAATTATATAAGTATGAAATTTAAGAACCCCAACATAACACTCATTCAAATGAAACGGATAAGAACTGATATCCGTTTCCTTTTTTTTTTTCAAATTTATCACTTCACTAATCATTAGATCTCAACATCCACAAAATACTGTTAGTATCTCAGACACAAACCAAAATGGTACAAAACTTAACTTATTTATTCGTTCCACTTGAATACCTGTCGCACCTGCATTCAATCTTACTTACCTGTTCACACTACAGGTAATCAGAAAAACCTCTATTAAGTTACTTTAGTACACTATCGATCTCTTGCTAACCACCTTAGTATGATACAAATACATCATTTTTATATCGACTTTTCTTTTTCATTTGGACAGTGAAATCGTTGGAGAGTTTTACTTCACATTTGGAAACCCATTTCATTTCAGTTCAGTATTCTATTCAGTTTGAATTTGGTCGGTTGTCGCGGGTAGTGTGGTGTTCGTTGTCGTTCCCGTCGTTAAAGTGGTAGCAGTAGTAGTGATTGACTGACGGTAATAGTGAAATTTAACCTGATGACGAATGCAAAGGAGAGAATCAAATCTAATTGATTGAAATTGGGCCTCAAGTGTGTGTGATTTTTAATTTTAATCCGCCCCTTTTTAACATAACTAAATATTTATTATTCTAGATTGAAATTAAAAAATTTAAAAAGTGAAAAGCCTAATTATTATAAGAACGTGAATGATTGTAAAAAAATGTCGAGATAAACTCTTGCCAAAGGCGAGTGAAAGAGAGAATTCAGGCTTAGTTTTTAAGTTGAAGTGTATTTCTTGAGAGTGAGTGAGAGATCTTTGGATAACATTACAAGTTGTGGAGCGGGAGGTTTAGATACCAACAAAACTACACGATGAAACTGGGATTTAAATCATCAAATTATCCTGTTCGTGACTTCGGATGCCTGGTTGTACTTCTAACAACTTATGTATTTATTGGTAAGATTTACCATCATTTATCTAAGCTGCGTTTTTTTTTGTCGTTAAACTTTGTTTTTATATCAGAATATAGAAATTTGTGAATAGCTTGAGGGTGTGTTTCTATTTACCTGTGGAAATTAGTATACAATATCTGTATATCTCGCTCGTTCTTTCAATTGTTTGCATTGTACTATTACATTGGCAGTAGAATTTTATCTTTCTACCAAAACTTTTAGCGAAACAAAAAACAGTGCTTGTCGCAACTATGCAAGGTGAGATGCGACTTGTGACGAAAACAAATGCGACAGGTAGACTTGTCTGGGGAAGTGGTTAGTGGGGGCGATAGTAATTACTTTTTTTTTTATAAACCTGTCTGTGTGTTTGTGTTTACTATGTTTCTTTTGTTGGTAAAAAGGTTGTACCATCAAAATGGAACTGCTAAGTAAAATGAATGACTCTTCCTTCAGGAAAACAAGAGATTCCCACAGTGAAAGAGTATTTCAACATGCGACATGACTATCTACATATGTACATATGTATGTATGTTTATTTCACGATCTAGTAAATCGTTGTCAGTAAATTTGTCTTTCCTATTTTTAAATAATTCAAGTGTGTAGTGTAAAATGAGGTGCTGAAAACACAAAAACTGGTTTTTTATTGCTATTCTAAATTTCACAATAGAAACACAAATCAATACAAACAAAACGCTCTACCCTATTTTTGTGAATGACATCTTAACCACTCGAAAGATGTTTAGAAAAAGCGTTATACCTAGGTACCTAACTACAAAGTAATGCCTGCACGTATGTATGTAGGTAGGTACATACATACATACGTATGTTGGAACTTGGAAAAACACAAATGTGCAAGGCCTAGGAATTCCCGGAGAATGACTAATAACGAAAGGGACCAACATCAATTCTGGGAACAAAGGTAAACGCCAGCCAGAATTTAAGCTAATAGACTTGCCCGAAAATAATTATACCTATAAGTACGTAGCAGAAGGCCTTAGATCTAAAAGCTAGTTTACATAAATATTATGTATATACCTACCTATGTATTTAATGTACTTGTGTGATATATAATATTTAATGTTTATTAAGTGCAGCATAAAACTCTAAAAAGAACTTTTGTTGCGGGGGCGCTAAGCGTAGGTACATATGTACATATATTTACATAGGTACCAATGTATGTTTTTTTTTTTTATTTAGTAGGTATTTCCAATTATTTAATTACAAAAGTTTATAATTATAATGTGACTACCTACATTTTGTGATAATAAAAGAACAGGTGTTTACATATTAGCAGTGATATTTGTTAGATTTTAAACTGTTTAAACAGTGTCTAAGTACCTATTTTGAAACGGTCGGAAAATGCTTTGTTTTATTTTCATTTAGACGATCGATAAATATTAATAAATATTTTCAACAAAATAAATAGAATATGTAAATAAATAATTAATAAATAGTACCTACCTCAAGCAAAGCTTTAATCTACATAGGTATAGAAAAAAAAAATTCTCACCAATATTGAGCTCTTAATTCCAATTATAAGTTGGTACTTACAATTTTAATATGAAGTTTTCCCATATACCTAAAATAAACGTAAAAAAAATGTTTTTTTTTCAAATTTCTAATGCTCAGACATCTTTTATCATGTTGGAAATCGGTTTGATGGACCTTACAGGGAATTTTACGGTCTTTAGAAATGCCTTAGTGTTTTTTTACGTAACTCGCACTTCATCATATGTACCAAATTCGTTAAACTTTTCAATGAGAGCAACACATCGTTCAGCAGTATCGTTAACAACACGTTTCAAGGCCTAAAAAAGGCTGTAAATTCATTAAATATTACTAAAAAAAACAACTATTTTTTACGAGTCAGCACTTCTTTTTTTCTCCATAATTTTTGCGGTTTGCTCAAAAAAAATTGAAAAAAAAACAAAACAATTTATTCCAAAAATTGGACTTTGATGACTCCTACTTGCGAGTCAGTGCGAGTTACACAAAAAAAAACACTAAGGCAATTTTAAAGAGCGTGAAATTCCCCGTAAGGTCCATCAAACCGATCAAACCGAAAAAAAAAACAATTTTTTTTACGTGCATTTTATATGGGAAAACTTCATATTAAAATTATAAGTACTTAAAATTGAAATTAAGAGCTCAATTTTGGTGAGAATTTTTTTTTCTATATGCAGATTAAAATTTTGCTTGAGCACCGTGAAAAAAAATTTGCGGAAATGAATCAGCCTAACCTACCTACAAATTTAATTTTGAATTTTAACAAAATTATACAGTTTGCCGTTGGAATCTGGTTAAGTTGTTTAAATCATTTTGCAAGTTGTGTTTGACAAGTTGGGTGTTAAATTTAACTGAAAGTTGATAAGAGCATTGAATATTAAAATCAAAACTACCTAGGTACTACTTGATAGTAGAAAAGTTTGAAACAAAAATCGAATAGACTGTGGAATAAACCAAAAACTTTAACCTTCAATAAATATATTAAATCAATAAATATTTGAGTAACATTTAATTTCCTTTAAGAATACGTGTCAATCATTTACGTACAACAACCAACTGTAAAGTTATAAAATCAAGAAGAATACAAAAGAAAACTTCCCATAGGTACAACTTGCACCTATGGAAAAAAGAAATTGGCGATGAGCGACCTCTAAATATTAATCTAAATGGCTGAAATTTTACCAGGCTTATTATTTCACTAAACCCTAACTCGGAGACAGTTTATTTTTTTGAATCAGGACATAGGCAATTTTTTTTAAAGTGAATTTTTATTAAATATAAAATAAACGAAATAATTATTTTAAACAGTCGCAAAACCAAGCGAAAGTATATATGTTCCGCCCTTCTTTGTAGTTATGGTCTTTAGAAATTATGTAGGTACTGGTCAGTTTTGTACAAGGAAATACCTACCTATACTGGAAATATTAAGTCGTGTTTTCTCAATTGTCAGTTTCCCCTTAATATCCTGAAAGAAAAATATAGGAAACTACGAGTAGGTAGGTACAATAAAGAGAAATGATTAATGATAAGTTACAACTACACTATCTTAATATTGGAAAAAAAAAACCCAGGTAATTTTAGCTGCCCACAAATTAACATAGCAGTGAACGTCGCATTACGATCGTTTATGTAAAAACAATTAAAAGTATACAATTCTCCAAGGTCAATGGATTCCACTTTAAAATATGTGAACAAATATCATCAGGTACCTATATTCTTGTTAATTTAATAATTATAAAACCAGTATGTATTAACATTTTTCCATATTATTTTATACCTAGTAAGAAATTCATACTTAATACCTTCAAGATTTTTGTTTTTCTATATTTTCTTACTACTAAAGTATATATACCTTAATTACATACATATCTACATTTTTGTTTTCACACACAATCTGATTCTGATAGCTAGTTTCCCTTTCCTAAGTTGGGGATTTAAATCTTTTTTATTTTTTGTGACGCATCAGTTGCTTGCATTTGCATTACGCTAAACAGTGAAATCCGACAACTCCAACTATCATGCTTTTGATCAACACCGGACAAACTCTACCAAATAATGTTATCAATCCCCCGAGACTCTATATAAATGTTATCTGAACTGTGTCTCTCGTTTTGTGGGCGTCATAGTCAAATACATGAACGATGTGTCATTCAAGCATACAAAAATAACTTGGTTTGGCTTATTGAAATCCCCACTGGTTCAAAGCTCAGTTTGCATTTATAAAACTAGAATAATAATGCAGATGCCTACATCTGCACAAATTTAATGTAGGTACCTACAATTTTTCTTTTCGGTGTTTCTTTTTAACCTATAAGTCAATTGTAGGTAATTTTTTAAAGATTTTTTTTTATAAATTTTTTTTTTTTTTATTTTATAATTGCAAAATTTTATTTTAATTGCAAAAAATTGTTAGAGATCTCCCATACCAAAAGGAATAATTTTGAATATCGAAACATATAATATACAGGATGATTTGCAGAAAGTGAGGCAAAAATCTAGAGCGTGTAGGTTGGACTTAGACAAGAAAAAAGTCGAATGGGAGGGGGGTCTATTTCCCCCGTAGCTCGGAAGAAAATAAACTGCTCGACTGAATCGCTCGATTTTGCTGTAGCAGTAAAAGTTTATTCGAATTTGTATGGCAAGTACCGTTATTTTTTGAGCTACTAAAAAAAATTCAATTTTCCCACTAGGGAATCACTCAAAAATCTTATGCTCCAAGTTTGAAGAAAATTGCTTTCTTGGTTTAAGTTGTACTTAGGTCGTGGACAGACATACAGATAAACAGACGGAATTGCGGGACCAACTTTTTTCTTGTTCATCATCGTTATGTCAAGTTTAATTGTTATCTCGAGTTCGAATTTTTAAACGAATTCTAAAATTGCCCTACGGTACTTATGTATGTATATCGCAAGTATAAAAATCTCGATTTCGATTCATTGCATTGCACGAATCCATAACTTGCCCTATCGTACCTATATCGCAAGTAAAAATAAAACGTAAAAAATGCATTAATTTCCACACAAAATTGTATGGGAAGAGTCAGTTGGACCTTACAGTGCAGTTCGCCGTCATATTACTGATGTTGGCTTACGGACTAAATTTACCTACATATGCTCAAAATACCTCAATTAATACGAAAAATTCCCTTTTTATTAAAACTTATCCAAACTTTCTGTGAATATACCTACTGTATTAATATAAACATGTTTATAGAAAACTGAGAAGTTCCTACAAACAATTAAAAAACAATAATTTGTTAACTCAAATACAGGTTTACAAATTGTGGATTAGACAACAGTTGTTGTCATTTAATTTAATTAAATAATTAATATGTATCAAACTACGCAATTAATTAAAGAATTTGAAAAGTTTTTTAACTGTTTCACGCATGTAATATAATGTACATTTAATTGTAAACTTCTAAAGAGGAAGTCAATCATATTCATAACAACAAGAAATTCTTTACGTTGAAGTTACCTTCAAGCTATTTTTTTATTTTTAAGCAAATTGTTGCATTGGCAATTTTTGTGTGCAACGCATGGTCGCACTTAAATACTGACGTGACGATATATATTTTTTATAAATCGAGTTCGCAGTAACCTCTTGAACTCTGGATTTGATTTGATATTTTTTTGTTCAAATCAAATTAAAACAAATAGGTAGGTACTTTGAAATGAACGAATCAAAACAAATAAAAGATATGTTTTTTATGTACATCTGCTTAATAAATAATTTCCTTGTAAATTATAACAACAATAAATTCTTTTATGTTAGTTAATATATCCGGATATTAAAATAGTATTAGACCTATTATTTGTTATACATAGAGTATGTGGTGATGGCGTATTATTTAAAAAAAAGAAGTGCGTAAAAAAAAAAACACAACTATAATATCATACTACTATCAGGCGCCCACATTAAGTCGGAAAAACTGGAATACAATAAAAAAAAAAACAAACAAAGTCAATCCCTTCACATGGCCTAATGAACTCATAAGACTACAAGGCCAATTCAGTCATATATGTTCAAAGTAGCCCTCCTCTACCTTACCAACTTCCTCGTCTTTTCCATGGGCGAATTATTTTCTTTTCTATGAATAGCATAAGCAAAACGTTACAAGTTGCAAAGCTAGAGTGCTGCTTGTTAGTTGCTTCTTTTCTATAAAAAAAAGCCTATTAACCCAAGACTAACCCGAAAGCGGGGTTGTAAAAAATCAATAGTGTTTGGAGGGTATCGTATGGAACATTTATACTTTACATTGAACAACCATAAGTCCGATACACAATATAGCAAATAAGCCAAAGCTCGTTTTATCTACCTACCTTTATGAAATGGAGACATTAAAGATAGTTTCCAATGTAATAAATCAGAACAAAAAATCGCAGTCATTTTACTTAAACCACCACTTCCTCCCCCTCTCTAACCAAGTCGATGCATGCATGCATCAAGCTTTATAAAGTGCAATGAAGGCGAAACGGTTTTACCCATATGTATACATTTATAGGAGTGTAGCACTATAGCATAAGGGTTGCGTTTTCCATGTCGTTTACCCTAAGGCGTTTGGCTAATTGCACTTTTCTGGAGCACAGAGTAGCAGTCATTTATTTATGTTTGTTTATTTTGAGTTCCGTTGTTCTTGTTTCATTCAAATAATGCGATAATGTGCATTTTACTGCCGATTAGAGTTTACTTCATTTCCCTCAGATGGAAAATTATAGGCACTTGGTTAACATTTTTTTTATTTTGGGTCAAAGAATGGGACAAGCCGACAAACAATTTTACGTAGTATAGATGTGAGGGTATGTATAAGAGGCGTGATTTAACTTATGAAAGAAGCGGAATCCAACGCACTTTATTCTACATATATGTATATGTAGGTACAAATACTGTTTACAGTAGGCTTTCATGTAAAATGGAAAATATCAGTAAATGTAGACAGAATATGTGGAAACTGTACCGTCAACGCTACTGTAGAAATCACGATTTAAAGAGGAGTTTTTTTACATTTTAATGAAAAACGACATAAGTGTCTTCGTGAAGATGAGCCATAAAACTAAATCTGGTTCTTAGTTTTACTTGGAAGAATATTCTTCAATTGTGTCAAACGTATACGCTTTATAGAAAGTTTTCATTGACGAAAATGTATTTTTCACCACTGCTGCTAGCCCCAGAGACTTCTTTCATAATGGTGCTAAATAATTTATAATTTACCTCTCGCATTCTATGTATGTACAAAATATTACAATTGTTAAAGAATTTCTTGGCACAGTAATTTTTCATTAACATTTTCCAAAAACTAAGGCAAATAACACTACCAACAGTCACGAAGAAGAAGGAAAAAATTAACATTTATCAACAACTAATTAGAATTAGAAATGCTTTAACTTTATAAACAAACGGAACAACATCGCAAGAAATTCCCATCATTTTAGTGATGTTTTATTTATAATTTATTTTATACACTCACAGGCACATTTAACCGCCTCGTATTTCTGTAAATTTAAAGAAACCGTCAAGTTTAGACCACATTGGGTGTAAGCAATGTTGAAAGCAAAGTTTGAAAAATAAAAAAAAAACAAAAATTCTGAGAAAAAACCACGTTTATTAAAGAATTAACACAAAAAAACAAACAAAAACACAAAATACTGAAAAAAACGTTATCTTTTGTTGTTAAAAAGGTGGTAAAATTATTGAAAAACTTAATTTTTAATAACGGTTGTCTGCGACGCAGGCTCTAATTACTTTGTGGAGCCGTTTTGACAATCCGTCAATGATGTCCTGAACATCCGACTGAGGGATGTTGTGCCACTCCTCTACTGCAGCTGTCTTTAACTCTCCTAGAGTGGTAGGGACATGTGTTCTCGCTCGGACACGTCTTTTAAGGTTGTCCTAAAGATGATCGATAGGTTTGAGATATGGACCGCAAGATGGACATGGCAAAACTGGAATCCCGACCTCATTTAGGTAGTTCGTTACAGAATTTGCGGTATGGCAGAGTGCGTTGTCATACATTAACCGAAAGTGTTCACCAAAAATTGGTGCGAAAGGCATCACATGGTCTTGCAAACGTTTTCCACGTATACCTGAGCGTTCACACTGCCTCTATCGAACACAACAAGGTCCGTGCGAGCTTTATAACTGATGCCTCCCCAAACCATTATAGACCATCTTTGGTAACCCATTGTTTCGGTTATCGTGCATGGAGCAAACCTTTCGTTTTTTCGCCTGTAGACACGCTGGCGTTCATCTGGACCTCGTAGACCTATTTTGCTTTCATCTGAGGTTAAGACGTCCCTTCCTTCCTCTGCAGTCCAGTTAACACATTCTCGCGCAAAACGAAGTCTTGCTGTACGGTGCTGTGGGAGCAATTTTGGGCGCGCGCTGGTCGGAAGGCTTTGAAATTTAATTCTGACAATTCTGATGAAAAATGCAGGTGGGCGGATAATTGTGCCTGTGAGTGTATATTTAATTTATTCTTTATACATTTTATCAAGGGACATCATTCGTTGTGATTCATATAAGCTTAAGTGAGAGGTTTTTTTATTCTAGAAAATCGGGAATGCCTATAGTTAGAAGTATGATCCTTCTAATATAGATTCGAGTAATTATGATTTAAGATCGTGAGAACAAAGGAACCTATTTTACAAAAATTAATACATTCATGTTCCCTGTTTTGGGATAATCATTCTCTTCCAATCCGATTTATCATATACATAACTTTTTACACATATTTAAATATAGCGATGCAAACTACTGAATGTGTTCATAAAAACACGGGGCCATCATTTTTAGTCGTGTGCGATCCTCTAGAAAACAAAACGTGAATAAAAGCAAACATGCGAAAGCAACATATAACAACTTTCATTTATCCATTAAGTAAAAAGAAAGTTTGGCGCAATTAAGAGACATCCGATATAAGTACCAATCCTATACACTTAACATTTATCTGTGAGATAGATCCATAAAGCATAAACCAATATCAACGACAAAATACTTAAAACGTTTTTAAATGTAGCAAACTAATATTATATTTTCCATCTCTTTAGTTTAACGATACCTACTATAATTCTTGTTTTTTTTTGTTTAATTATATTTCAGCGTTAGACTTAGTGCATGAGACAGAAGCTACTGGTGATTCAAAGGAGGCATACTTCAATGGATCTGCCTATCTGAGACTGTTAACACCAATGCCCATATGGGGTCATTCGGCAATTAGTTTTAGGACATGTAAAGGTAAAGTATCTTCATTTAATATTATGATATTAATTTTCCTAAAATATAATTTTTCATTCATATTTTAAGGAGGTGAAATCCTCTCACAACAATATAATCGACACACACTATGGCTTTCGGTTTCGAGTGACTTTGTACAAGTTACTTTCACGGGACCAAATGCACGTGTGGATGCACGTTTACCATTTAAGTTATTAGACAATAAGTGGCACACTTTACAATTCAAATATGTATACGGAAACTTAAATTTAGTTGTTGATCGCTCTTCTATGATAATTGGTAAGTGAAGATTTCAGCTTATTATGGATATTCATGTATAAAATTTGTGATACTTTTTTGTTTAGCAAATTCAACATACAATTCACAGTTCCTGACGAATCAGGATGTCAAGAACGAGGCAGCAATTCTCATTCTTGGTAATGCATATTCTGGTTGTCTGCTCAATGGGCCAGGACTCATATTCAATGCCAGCTCTATGAATGCTCAAGGTGTTGCCTTTGGTGCTTGTCCCCTTGCGCCTGGCCCTTGTGGTGACCATGATAAGCTTATTCGTGTCCAAATGGATTATTGCTTACATGATCCATGCATGCAACACGGATCGTGTATATCTAGAGTAGATAGCTACGAGTGTCACTGTACAACAAGATATACTGGTAAAAACTGTGAAGTCGACACTGGTCCTCCATGTCTGTCACATCCATGCTCAAATGGAGGCAGCTGTCAGGAGGACGAGCGTGGAGACTACCAGTGCTATTGTCCACCTAACTTTACTGGCCAATCATGCGAAAATGAGGTAAGCATTCACCCGTTGTGCGAGAAAAATCCTTGTTTCAACAACGGCACCTGTTGGGTACCAACTGGATCAAAGACAACCGAGTGCAATTGTGTCAAAGGATTTACAGGAAAATATTGTGAAATAAACGCCGATGACTGCGCCTCGCAACCGTGCATGAACAACGGCCGTTGTATGGATATGGTAAATGGATTCTCTTGTGATTGTGCTGGAACTGGTTACTCGGGTACCTTATGTCAGAACAACGTTGATGAATGCGAAATAAATCCGTGTCAAAATGGCGGTAAATGTTTTGACACTTACGGCTTTTATACTTGTGAATGTTTACCAGGATGGGGTGGAAATAATTGTGAGCAATCAATCAACCAGTGTCTATATCAACCATGCCAACATGGTGGGACCTGTTTGGATAAGAAGAGTAATTTCCAGTGTATCTGCCCGCCAGGGTTTTCGGGTTTATTTTGCGAACAAGGTCCACCTTGCCCACAGTGTCCAATTGATTCTGATTGCATAGGTGGGAAATGTATTTGCAAGCCAGGAACAACTGGTAAGTTTTCTTGTATTTTTTGAAAATTTTAAGACACATTAATGATATCATCATAATGGATATTCTTGCAACGTCGGAAAACCATCGTACACATCGTCGGAAAGTTTCTGAAGTTGCATGAATACCCTTATATAGATATTTATCAAAGGGATACATAGATATGGAAGGTTTTCAAATTAAGCCTCAATACTTTGGAAAATGATTTTGGACATGTTTTTAAAAAAAAATCCTATTAAAAGGACAAATCCTCGTTTTTGCGATAAGAAATATTTTTTGAAAACATTGACTTAAAATTAATTTTGGGGAAAATACAAAAAATATAAAAGCTACTTTTTTTACTAGAAAATTATTATTTTTAACGAAAAAATTTTAAATATAAAACATAAAATTCTCAATTTAAGTATATCGTCACTTAAAGTTTTCTCCAACTTTACCCCTTTTTATACAGAATTGGTTCATCGATTCCTATTTATCGAAAGATGTATAGTAGTGTTTAAAGGGTATGCCAAGTCAGTTATGAGATATTGTTGCTGTTATTTAATTTTTTTTTTTAGTTACAATTTTATTCTTTAAACGTGCCCAATAAGAATTTTCCAGTGTGTTGACACTTAGTACACACAGTATAGTATTTTTAAACCTTTCACTTAAAATTATTGGATTTTTAATGTTAAACAAAATAATCAGTAGAACAAGAAATTATTTTCTTAATTTTTGCACTAACATTTACGGATTTTTTAAAAATATTAACTTAGTTTATTTGGATATGTTTTTTTTTTATACATATATTAATACATACATATTATATGTATTTAATATGTATGTACATTAAATTACACCATAATTGATAGAAAATTTTAATCTCAAACATTTTATTTAGATTTGGATAAACTAATTTTATGTGTACATAACACGTCTAAATTATTATTTAAGTATAAATGGGCTCATTCATTTAAATCTAAATAAATTATTTAAGAACTTTAAATTAAATACGCGCAATCTCTCTTGTTGTAACTATTTAAACGCCTGCACGAAAGGTGGTAATGACATGAATAAGACTAGAAATCAAAAACTAAAAAAAAAAAAAAATAGTTGAGAAGTAATAATCCCTTAAGTAGAAATCCATTTGACATTAGTTGGATTATCCTACATGCACTTTTGTATGCCATGGCTGATGTGGTGTTCGTTCTCTATAAATCCATAAAAATGTTTCTAATGTTCTCTTATTTAAATTTAACAAAATGAAAAAATTCTTATTTGTCAAATAAAGCTAACATGGGAGAGGTAGCTTTATCGAACGAAGGTGATCAACGTAGAAAAAGGGGAGTTCCGTCAAGTTGGCTGAAAAATAAAAGATGTACGTTGAAGATACATAGACACTATAGAATCTTCATTATTTTAAGCTAAATTGTTATTCAAATAGGATAAAGTATTATGACAGGTGGAGAAATTCCACCTCGAATGCTGGTCAAAATAAATTTTAAGGCTTATGTAGCTCACTAGAATATTTTGTTTTGTAAATATTTGTGTTTTTTTCAAAGAAAGAAAAATATTAAACAGTTTATATAGGGACAAATTAAAATTGGTACAAGAACTCTGCTAATATCTATGTTTAGTTGTGGTTACAAGCATTTTAGATAGATTTTTGCTAGGCTGTTATATGTATGCGTTGCGTATGTATGTTCATTTATAAATTAACTCAAGTTTGTTCATTAAATTTATACAAATATTTAAAAATAACATATAACCTTTATGAATTATTTGGGTGTGTTTATAATTTAATTTATGATGTAATATTGGCTTCTTATGTATATTGTATAATCTAAAATTAATTAATTGTAAATTCTTATTATGAATAAAATTCAATAATTTTCTTAATGTTGATTAATCCAGGCCCAATAGGCCATTGTATCCCAATATCAACCCCAACTCCCCCGTCACGATCCGCCCAGTTGAATGCATGTTCAAATTCAGTATGCTTAAATGGTGGTACTTGTATTGGAAATGCTTCGAATTCTACTTGCATTTGTGCTAGTGGATACTCAGGTTTGAAATTTAACAAACTATTTTTATGAAACTAACAAAAGCAAAACGTTAAAAAAGTACCTACATATTATAATAATAACTATTGTAGCGTATCAATTTAAAAACTAACAACAATTTATACTAGTTCGAAAATTAAATTAAAAATGGCTTGAAATTGCTCCTTATTAGCTTATTAGATATACTGTTAAAAACATTTAAATATTTTTCTTAATAAAATTAGGTTTCAACTGTGAATTCCCAACTTCGACGGATGGATGCAAGTGTTTGAACGGTGGAACTTGCTCCCTAAACGGAACTCATTGCTACTGTCCCTCAGGCTTTGACGGTGATCGTTGTGAAAAATTTGAACCTTGTACTCCTACAACTTGCGAGGATCCCATGATGTGCTCAAACAATAAGTGTATTTGTCCAGATAACATGAATTGTGCCGCTTGTAGTTCAAATCCTTGTCACAATGGCGGTGTTTGCCGGAATAAAGGTGCCGGCTATGAATGTGTCTGTCCCGAAGGATGGAATGGAACCCATTGTGATATGGATATTGATGAATGCGCTCAGCTTTCAACATGTGGACATGGTATATGCGTCAATCGACCTGGATCATTTAAGTGCTATTGTGAGCCCGGTTTTACGGGGCTACGTTGCGACTCAGATGTAGACGAATGCCTTAGCAAGCCTTGTAAAAATGGAGCTTCTTGTGTAAATAAGGTGAGTAGCAAACATTTTGGAATGTTTTTCAAATGTTTACTAAAATTGAGTTAGTTGTTTTTCTTTAACTATGGAAAGCATCGAAAAATTCTAAGAGAAGTAAGTAATCTCAATTTGGAGTAATCATAACTCCTGGATATTTTGATAATGTGCTAATGCATATCTTTAATTTGAAACATGTTTACATAGTATACCTAGTAGTTTCAAATAATCACATATAAATTTATGTTGTGTAGTACACATACGCTCATGTAGGTACTGTGTATTGCTAGAAAAAAGCGTATTCTTTTAAATTTTGCTTCGGCACAGGATTCCCGTTTCATTCCGAGATCAACTATGACTATGTTCGAGACCTAGATAAATCTAATATTTTTAAAAATCAATTCATTCCTGCAGGTAAACGACTACGAATGTATATGTCCGGCTGGTTACACAGGCAAGGAATGTGATGTCAATATTGATGAATGTGCCAGCAATCCTTGTGCGATAGGATCAACGTGCATAGATATGGTTAATAACTTCTCGTGCTCATGTATTCCTGGAATGACTGGAAGGTTATGTGAAATCGACATTGACGACTGTGTCTCTCTACCTTGCCAGCATAATGGAAGATGCATTGATGAATTGGGAGGATTCCACTGTGATTGTGAAGCTACAGGATATACTGGTGAACTATGTGAAATTAATATTGATGAATGCCAATCGAATCATTGTACAAACGGAGCCAAGTGTATAGATAAAATCAATGATTATATGTGCAATTGTTTTCCGGGGTTTTCGGGTAAAAATTGTGAAATTGATATTAACGAATGCGAAAGTAGCCCTTGCAAGCATAATGGAATATGCTTGGAACGTTCTAATTTGACTCTATACCACATGCCAGATAAGCATGACCTTCCACCGATCTTCTCACAGGAGTTTTCCTATGAAAATGCCAGTGGGTAAGCTGATATGACGGTTACAAGGTATCCTGAATGGATACAAATTTAAAATTTTATTTATTCACAGCTACGAATGTATATGTGTACCTGGTATAATGGGAAAGGATTGCGGAGTAAATATAAATGAATGCGAAAGTAATCCATGTTCGAAATTTGGAACGTGCAAAGATGGAGTAAGTCTTTTTCTAAGGTTAAACTTTAAGAAACCCAAACAATTTCTCTTTTTAAAGATTGGAAATTACACGTGTGAATGTGATCCCGGATTTGAAGGAGTACATTGTGAGGTCGATATCGATGAGTGTGATAGGTATCAAGCTTTTGAAACTATTTATTTTTTAAGAAAGTCTTAACTTTTTTTATTTTCAGAAATACCCCTTGCGTTCATGGAACTTGCATCGACCAAACAAATGACTATGATTGTGATTGTGACGCCAATTGGGGTGGCAAAAACTGCTCAGTTGAACTTGTTGGCTGCACAAATGGGCCCTGTTTAAACAATGGTATCTGTAAGCCATATTTGGTTAACGAAACTCGACACCTTTTCAATTGTTCCTGTCAGCATGGTTTTCAAGGAGCAATCTGTGAAAAACCCACAACAATATCGATGGTCATTAGCAGTTTGATTACAGTGAAGACCACTCGTGAAGAAGGTTATGACATAAATTTGGAATTTCGAACGACCTTACCAAATGGAGTTTTGGCTTTTGGAACATCTGGAAGTCAAAATGAACCGGTTAGCTATATCCTGGAACTTATTAATGGAAGATTAAATCTTCATTCTTCATTACTTAATAAATGGGAAGGAGTATTTATTGGATCAAGGTTGAACGACAGTAACTGGCATAAGGTGTTTGTTGCTATAAATACTTCACATTTGGTTCTATCCGCCAACGACGAACAGGCAATCTACCCCATTGGATCATATGAAAGTGCCAATGGAAGTCAGCCATATTTCCCCTTAACCTATTTAGGTGGAACAATACCCAATTTAAAATCGTATTTGAGACACCTAACTCACAGGCCAACAAGTTTTGTAGGCTGTATGCAAGACATAGTTATCAATGGCAAGTGGATCTTCCCGGACGAGGAACCAGATGATAATACATCCCTGGTCAAAATTCAAAGTGGATGTCCAAGATCAGAACAGTGTAAGCCTAATCCATGTCATTCGAATGGAGAATGCAAAGATCTGTGGCATACATTTTCATGTGGATGTCAGAGACCTCATTTGGGGCATACGTGTAAATACAGTAAGTTTAATTAACATGATTTCTCTGCTTGTTTTTTTTTTCTCATAGCTTTTTTCAGATATAACTGCAGCAACGTTTGGTCATGAGAATACTACGCATTCTGCTGTGTTGGTGGAAACAAATGAGACAGCTCGTAGGGCTATTCGTTCTATATTGGATATTTCAATGTTCATCAGAACTCGACAGTCCTCGGGGCAGATATTCTATCTCGGTAGTGATACCAGAAAAGCCCTAGCATCACCCAGGGGTACTAGTGAGTGAGGGTTACTTTGTCATCTGTCTTATTTTTAAAACCAATTTTCTTTAAGGTGAAATTGGGGACTCGTACGTCTCAGCAAAGCTTCGTGGTGGTGAACTTTTAGTTAAAATGCAATTTAACGGAACTCCTGAGGCCTATACAGTAGGTGGAAATAAACTCGACAATGGCTATAACCATCTTATAGAAGTTGTGCGAAATCAAACGTTGGTCCAAGTCAAGCTCAACGGTACCGAGTACTTCCGGAAGACACTGTCGTCGACGGGTCAACTCGATGCACAGGTATTGTACTTGGGTGGACCAGCGCCGACCTTGGATAATCTTGAAACCAACATGACAAAGGAAGAAGAAGATAAACTCTATTTTAAGGGTATAATTCAAGACGTGCAAATAAGCAATGGATCACATGCTATGATTGTTGAGTTGTATCCTTTAAACGAAGAAGACTTACAGCTCCCAAAACCATTCGGTGAAGTTACAATTAATCGGAATTCAGTTCTTAAAGGTGCAGTATCTGATGATTTATGTCGTAAGAAGCCATGTCAGCATAATGCAGAGTGCAAAAACACCTGGAATGACTTTGAGTGTACTTGCCCTAAGGGATATAAGGGTAAATATTGCCAGGATATTGAATTTTGTCAGTTAAATAAATGTCCAGGCAATGGAGTCTGTCAAAACTTGGACGATGGTTTTGAATGTATCACAAATATGACCTTCACTGGCAACGAGAGATCACCTTTAGCCTTCGCATACTTTTCTGTGAATCCAGAAGAAGAAACCGTTTTGAAGCCTGTCGTTGAAATTTCGTATAGGACCAAGACTGGAGGAACACTGCTGTATGTTCAAGATGGAGATCGGTATTTTGAAGTAGCTGCCTACCGCGATCAAGTTACAGTTCAGTGGAAATTGGGTCAAGAGCTTCCAGAAACAAAGCGATTCAATAAAGATAAGTCTGATTTCGACTGGAGTCGAGTATTTTTAAGAGTAGAAGGTGGCAAGCTTGAAGGCGGTTGGAAGGGCTGGGAAGAAACACCAGATCCGTCACCAGCATTCACAATTGACATTGATCAAAATGCATTCCAGGAATTGATTTCAGGGAAATATATGGTATACCTGGGAGGAATGCCACTATCTGATAATTTGTTATCACGCGGCATGACATCTGGAGCGACATTTAAGGGTTGCCTTGGCGAAGCCAGATTAGGTGATGTGATACTTCCTTATTTTATGAACAACGAAATGTACTCGGAAAATCTACAGCCACGTTCACAATTTCGTTTGAACTCAACGAAACCCGAAGAGGGTTGTGTACTATGTTTCCAAGAGGATTGTAAAAACGAAGCAGTGTGTACAAATCCTTCAGAACAATACGCATGTGATTGTAAACCTGGCTATGAAGGCGATGACTGTTCCATCGATATTGATGAATGTCTATTAGCTAACTGTACAAACAACTCAACTTGCATTGACAAAGTAGCCAGCTTTGTTTGCAGCTGTTTGCCTGGTTATGATGGACAGTTATGCGAGCACAATATCGATGAATGTGCTTCCATGCCATGTCACAACGGCGGAAACTGCACGGATTTAGTAGCAGCCTACCATTGTGACTGTACGGAAGATTATGCTGGACCCCAGTGCGATGTCTTGAAGTTAGTCACTTGTATAGATCAGCCATGTCGAACTGGTTCGACGTGTGTGGATGGCTTCAGTAAGCCCTCATGATTTTTTATTTTTTTCAATCTGTAACTTTTTGTATATTTGTTTAATAGATATGACTACAGGAAACAATTTTACATGCTTTTGTATGCAAGGATTGCAGGGTTCTTTGTGTGATGTTCCCTTCTGTCAAGTTGAGCCGTGTCAAAATGGTGGATTTTGCCTTACAACGGAGCCAACGGTGAGTGTTTTAAGTCAGTAAATGCATAGGATTCGATGTGATCCCTTTTGTTTTTGTACAGCCACCTATTTGCCAATGTAGCATTGGTTACGCTGGAAAATTTTGTGAATTTGATATCAACGAATGTGACCCTGAACCGTGTCAGAACGGTGGAGAATGCAAAGACTCGATAGGTAGTTATTCGTGCAACTGTACTGGAACAGGTTTCGAAGGTCAGATGTGTGAGATCGATATCGACGAATGTCAAATAGGTCCTTCCAAATGTGGAGGTCGAGGAGTTTGCATGAATACACGTGGTTCATTCAAATGTTTATGCGAAGCTAAGCTTTGTGGGTCAGAGTGCAACGTCTTGGATCCTTGTCAGCACCAGGACATGTGCATGAACGGTGGAATTTGTGTAGAAGCATGTACAGATGTGGCCGATTATTATTGCAACTGCACTGATGGATTTGGAGGGAAGAACTGCTCAGCTATGGTAATATTCCCTTAATTTTTTAAATTTACTGTATCTGACTGAATACTTTATTATATTTGTATAGATTGTCGCTAAAGACGATGGTCCGACAACCGCAGATATTGCTATCATTGTTATACCTGTAGTGGTGATTCTGTTGCTTATAGCTGCAGCTTTGCTGGGTACATTTTTGGTGATGGCACGCAACAAACGAGCGACGCGAGGCACCTACAGTCCCAGTGCGCAGGAGTATTGTAATCCACGTTTAGAAATGGACAATGTGCTTAAACCTCCGCCTGAAGAACGCCTTATTTAGTGCCGTACATCAGATATTCTTCGTTGGTTGTTTTTTTTTTTTAGTACATAAAAAAATTTTATTTGAAATAATGATGGGATAAGAATAACTTTTGTATTTTCATCGAGTTTTTCTTTTATAAATTATAAGTTTTAAAATTCTCAGATTTTTCGTACTTAATAAGTACTTATTATTTAACTATAAAATAGTAATGAACTTATGATGCTTCTGTAAGCCAATTTATCATTCCGTCGTGTGAATATAATTCGTATAAATTATAAATCTAATTTAAAATTGTAATACTGAGCAACAAATCCTTCCATAATTATAAATTTACATTAAAAAATATAATATACTTTAAGTGTCCTTAAAAGAAAGTTACATTATGTAGGTATAAAATATTATAATATAATGAACGAATATTTTTTTTAAACAGTAAAATATGTTGATAATGTTTATTAATTTTACCTTTTTAAAAAGTGTTTTTTGTACGTATATTAAAAGTATTTTTTTTTTTAGTTTCAATTTAAAATGTAGATAGAAAATTATTGAAAAAATAGGATACAAATTCATATTGTTTTCTTTGGATTTTGGGAGTGTTTCATTTCTATTGAATATGGAAAATTATTTCACTCCCAATTTTCTATATTCGATAGGAATGGAACACTCCAAAAATCCAATCGAAAACGACATCAATAAAATAATATATTTGAAACCTTTTAGGGAAATATGAAACAAACAAGAATTGGAAATCAATTGTTAAATGTATAGGAAAACTTAACTAAGAAAATAAATTTTTTTCAAACATTTTGTCGAAACTAATAATAAAATTCTTAATGAACAAAATAAAAATTATGTAGGAATTTATAATTTAAGCAAACAAAGGCGTCATTAAATAATTGTTTAAATATTTATACGCAATATTTGTGATAATTCTAAGTTTAAAATACAAAAAATTAAATATATATAATGCAGTATTTTTCCTGTATTACTGAATTATACTTTGTATATATTTCTGTTCGTGTTGTTCTGAAGAAAATTCGCCCAACAGGTTGACCAAAATAAAAATATTCTATTTCCATGCTTTGACGTTCATCATCATCATAAGTTATTAAAAAGCGTCATGGTCGATTCGTTGGCAGGGAGTACATTGTGAAATTTGGAAACGCTAATACATTTACTACTATGTTTGGTTATGGTTTATAACGTTGGGGTGCATTTTTGTTTCCTTGGAGACGTTGAAATGAAAATAAACAAACATTTTTGTTTGGAACTGAAAACAATTAAAGCAACCACAGTTTTCTTAGCTTCATTTCAATAATACCGAAACTATGATCTTCCAAGAAAAATGTATTTTCGTCTTCCTATTTATTGTGATAATATATGTGCAATTAGGCGAAAGTATAAATTTACAAGGTCTAAATAGAACTTTATTTTTGTTTAACCATCCGAAGTCTTGCAAAAATAATGAATTCTACAATTTGGATTATTTTATGTGTTTACCATGTGAATCTAAGGAAAAATTGAAGGCCAGCGTTGATAGTAAGTATATCAAAAATATTGATTTTTCGAAATTTCAAGATAATCCAATAACTTTGTTTTATGTAAAATTAAATTTAGAACTAAGCTGTGATTGCGAAAAGAACGTCACGATAATTGCTCTTTATGATTCCTCCAAAAATCAACCAATTTGTTCAGAGCCATGTAAAAATGAAAACAACTTCATTTGTCCAAACACAACAACGTTACCATATCCGAAAAATTCTTGTAACTTGAATTTCATTAACTATACATCAGTAAGTCAAAATAGTTCAGCAAAAAATATTCGCATTTACCCTAAATCTGGATTTCATGAGAGTGATTGCAGATGCGATTTAAAATACAATTATATTTATGGTGATTACTGTATGTGGAAGCCACTTTTAAAGAACTATCTCAATTACAATGCTTTCTGGAAACGAGGAAAATTATATGTTGATTTAAAATTTGTAGCATTCTTCTGCCAGTCGCTTCAAAACATGACTGCATGCAATAACTTAGCTAATTTGTGCATTCAGACTTTTTTTGATACCGACAAAAATTCACCATGTAGTGTTTTTCTACTGGCCCAGGCTTCTGATGCTGCACTCTACTTTAGTATGGCAGAAAACCTAAAGAGCTTGCGACCTTTTTTATTTTACAAAAAAGGCAAAGATACTTTACAGGAAATGGACGAAAAAATTAAAATCTCGGTTAGCACAAAAGTAACGAAAAAAATATTTGGAATTGGTTTATTATCTTTTATTTTATTTAGGAAAATACTCTTAAGTTGTTTTCAACAGTTTATTCAATGGAAGGTCAATTGACCCGGTGGGAAAATCTACAGCCGAATAGCATCAATCTTTGCGGTCACAATTTGATAGAACAGCACGGAGATTTGCAATTTTTTCAAAATGCTCGAGTCACCTGTCAACTTACACTAGATTCTATTATAGACATGGCTTCTACATACGGAAATAAATATTTTGTAAGCATTTTTCTTAATCATACGAGAGAAGACAGCAATCGATACATAAAAACGATACCGGTGTTGATTAGAAATGCATTTAAAGGAAATACAGTAAGTTATGTTTATTGAAACAATGAACTAGTATTAGTCTTAATTTTTTCCAGGAACTGAACTCTGCTGAATGGCAGTTGGTGAAACGTTTTCAAATGATTGGATTTGAAAAAACATTTAAATTAGCAAATGAACCATCAATTCTAGCTTATGAAGATACATACAAACTACGGCTTTTTAAATCCATTAGAGTATTGCGAAAATTTGAGTTGCGTTATACTCTAACAGAAGATAATAAAATCACTGTTCCTATAATAGTTCTAGAATATCATACAATAGACCTATCTCTCAATGCATCTCTGAGCGAAAAGTACAGTTTTGAATTTCTGGTTAAATTGGAAAAAGATGCAAGCTCATCGAGAAATCTTTATGGAATAGCACTTTCTATTTTCATATCGATCAGTTTAATGTTTGCAATTTTTAGAGCTTATATTTTTAAATATCGCCGAAACCTAGAATTTTTTGATATGGTTGTATTTTTCCAAGGTTTATTATGTTTTTTGTCAAACATGGGAAATTCATTTTTGGCTGTTGTAATCGTAGATGTCTTTTACTCAGTAATAACCGGTCTTATTCGTCCCGGTGAGGTATTAACTGCAGTTGAAAATAATCACAGTTTTGATTTTTTTATATATTCTGCTCTAGCTTTAAAGGTACATACATACATAGTTTTTTTTAAAAACAAAGTTTTTTTAATGAATATTTAAATTTTTTAGGGTTTCATATTTTTCGTTAGTTTTTGGAGAATCTCACAAATTGATATATTTTTCCTTGATTGGGAACGACCAAAGGGCAATGATGCTTCTTTTCATTTAAAAAATAATTTGGAAACTTCTTCACAGTGTTCAAGTGTAAGTAACTGCACATCTTACAGCCCATTATGTTTCTATTTTAGCACAAACTATACAAATTGTTTTAAATTATCATGTTCGTTAAATTTTCAGATTCGAGCATTCACTGAGAATAATGTTTCGGCATGGAGAATATTTTTTCTAGCTAATGAATGGATCGAATTAGCTAATAAACAAAAAACATCATCCTTCGTTCAAGGCTTTGTTTCATTAATTGTTTTCTGGGTACGTATGAGAGTACCTACATGCTTGTCATGGTCTTTGATGTTATCTAATTTTTAAATAATTTTTTATCATAGATTGGTAACAATTACTTACCCCCGTTTTATTCAAATTCAACTTTTAAAATATTTGCTTGTGCTATAGTATATTCTTCCGTTCAGCTTATTCAAAGCTTGTTCAGAAGTTTTTTACTTGATCAAGTAATTGGCAGCCCATTGAAGAAATTTTTGGATATTTGTACATTGGCTAACGTCTCCATCTTCACATTAATGGACTGTTCATTTGGCTTTTATATTCATGGAAGATCTCCACATGGATTTTCAGATACGGATATGTCTTCTATGATTTTTCAAATACAACGTGAATCTCAAAATTTGTGCTCCAAAAGAGGACTTTTAAGTGATTCTGATTTTCAAAGCTATATTGTGCTCCCCCCTTTGAATCTGAGGTAATATAATTATATACCTCTATAATATACATATTACAGTAGTATAAGATATTAATTAAACTGCAAGTTATATTTTATAATTTCTATAGAAAACATATTGAACAGCTTTTACCGTTAAAACAAAAAACAGAGAAATTATTGCAGTCTTACCCGCAAAAAGATCTTGATTTTGCTAGTAGGAATATTGAAGGAGTTCTTGAAAAAAGTACAACAGCTTACAACAGAGTGAATAGATTTTTCTGTGCATTTATTGATCATGTAAACTATATTTTAAAATTTTATATTACGTGTATCATTGTTTTTTTTTTTAAACATTTTTTTAAGGCCATCAAGGACATGGACTATATAATAAAGGAAAAATCATTTTCTGAACATTTACTGAGTTGTGAGTTTGAAAGTTTTGTTGCAGAACGTAAGTGTCTTTAAAATAATTTTAATTTTTACAAAATAAGACCTCTTATTTTATTTCAGAAAAAGGGACATTTTACATCGATGATAGTCTGACTTTTAGTTCACTTTTTCTCTATGGAAATCAAAATCAAATTTTTGTGATGGAGCTTCTAATTTTTATAGCCATGAATTTGTTAACAAGCAATTTTACTATTTCAATAGTTATTGTTTGTATTTCAAATAAGGTGGATACACTAATATACATAATATAATCAATTTTTTTTTAATAATTCTTATACACTTAAAAGTTATTTCAGATAATATTTCGTTTTTGGGTCAAGAACAATATAAGCACGAAAACCTTGATAGATAAACGATTTTTAATGTGAATTGATATTAAATTGTATAAGAGAAAATAAAGAGACATTTTGTCGCTTAAAATAAAAGTGGAAGCACAAATATTTATGACTTTAGATCCTAAGATTTGGAAGATTGTGGCAGGTCGTTATCAAGGCAATTTTTTGTAAAGAAAATGTGTGGGCAAAGTTTCTCGCGAGGCGCGAAGAAAACATGAAAACCGGAATAATAGGCGTGTCCTACCAAAAAAATCTCACTGCGCTCAATGTCAATTTGACGGTGGAGAAATCAGGGACAACTTTCTCCGCACAATTGTAAAAAACTCATGTGCTATAATTCCCGTACTGAAGTTCTCAAAAATCACTTTCAACTTTTGCTGAAAATATTTAATTTTTGACGCAGAAAACTTATTGAAATTAATGAGAAAAAATAACATGTTCAATTTATTTTATTTACCACTTTTGCACTTGTCGCCTCATAATTTATAAAACTTCCTCATGGCTTACTGAACTGAACAGTCACAATCTAAACAGGGTCTTATGCCTTTTGAAGCCTCATAATCTTTTATTGCTTGCTGAACGTAACCATTTAATAAAACGTGTGTTTTTTCTATCCTAGCGCCGGGCGGTTTATTTGGGTAACTCAAATAAACCATCCGTCAAATAGGGATTTTGTTTTATGCTGTCAAAATTTCCAAAAGGGCAAAGAAGAGAAAAATATTAATTTTTTTAACTTTTGGGTTAAAACTTTAAGCAATAAAAACAAACAGGGCATAAAAGTAAATTCCAATAATGGATAATTTAGGAAGTGAAGTTGGTCAGAAAATGCGGGTATGTGTGATGAGAGAAAAAAATGAAATTTTACAACACAAAATTTTATATCTACTGCATGTTCTGTCTACTTAAATAAATTTATATTGAGAATCTATGCTTATTGCAGAGCGCCGTCAAGGCAAAACTCCTCGAACTTGGAACGGGAGGTTCTGCGGGATACATTGACGACGAACTTCCCGACTATGTTATGATTATGGTGGCAAATAAGCGCTCGAAACAACAAATGGTTGCCGATCTGAATTTGTTCCTTGGCTCACAAACTGATTTGTTTGTTACGTGGTTACATGAAGTATTACAAAAACTCCAAGAAGTTACTTTACCAGCTGTAGGTATGTACTGTGTTTCATATAAACAAACATTTATGTATGTATAATCGGTTTCTTAAACATATATTAAAAAAAAAAACTTTTCAGTTTTGCAAAAGAAAAGAAAAACTAATCAAAAAGAAGAAGCTTCTCTGAGCAAAAAAGATAAGAAAGACAAGAAAAAAGAAAAAAAAACACTAAAAAAACCTTCGGAACAGGAATCGAATGAAATCACATCAATTACCGATGTTTTTGCCGGAGAGCTACTGGAAAAGGCCAAAAAGACGTTTGAGGTTGATGCTAACGCTGTCCACAAGGACAAAAAACAAGAAAAAGATACTTCGGGTAATAAAGATGAAACCGATGACTTTAATATACCGACAATCTCGGAGATGTCTTCAACCCAACAACATGGCGTCACAAGTGAGACACGCGAAAAAGACCTCGCCGAATTGGCTGACATTCAAAAGAAGATCTTTGCTGCAAAGAAACAGTTGAAGATTCTTGACGATGTAGATGAGAGTGAGGATGAAGATTTTCTTAACATCAAAGAGGATGGTGAAGAATTTGAAGAAAGCAGTGACATGGCTCGCGAGAAGAAAAAACAATCTAAAGCAAAGAGTCCTATTGTATTCGATAGAAATCAAGAGGAAGAAGTAAATTCGCCAGTTCGAGTGGCTGTCAACGAAATCCGAGTAGTAGCTTCATCAATTGACAGCAATCCTACAGATAAACTTTCATCTTCGGTTAATTCTTCGAGTGGCCGAATGCCAGGGGAATATAGTCATAATAAACGTGAAGTAGAAAGGAGTCAGGAACATTCTGTTAGGGATGGAAATGTTAGAAAGAAATCAATTCATGAGCGGTTGGGACACGTTGCTAAAGGTAATTAATTTTTATTGTTATTGAAAATATCTATTTAATTACGTTGGTAAAGATAAGATCTCCAAAAAAGTAGGTACCTTTCCGCTTTTATTTACAAGTGGTACAATAATTGTATATGCTGTATTTGGGTTCGTGTGCAGTAAGGGGTAGATACTAAATATCTGCAACGAATGTTTTGAAACTAATGCTAAAAAACTATCAATTATCAATTCACTGCATTCACACACACTTTAAAAATAGCCGAGTAGAACAAGTTTGATCCATCGCCACATTATCTATTGATTTATTAGTAGGACACGATTGTTATTTAAGGAAAACCTAAGAAATCAAGTGATATTGATTGACTAGAATAATTATTATAATTTAGTTTCTGAATTCGATATTCAAGTTTTGGTCTTAAAAAAATGATAAAATGTGAGGCTACATTATGTTTACAAATGAGGAGGAGAGGCAACTCCTTCTATACGAAAAGAAAATGTGAAGTCTTTATCAATTTGTTGTTGATGCGAAGTCTCAATTAACAATTACTGAAGTCTCATTGGCTTAACCCTCTCCAAATAATGTCAAAGAATTTTTCACAGTTAATATAACAGGAAAATTTGTTACCAAAATAAAAATGAGATTACTGAAAAGAAGCAATCTGTATGAGGTAATAAGAGAAAAACCAAACAGTCTATTGGTTTATGCTAGGTGTAATCTATCTCTGGACTTGGTGTGTTTTTAACAGCTGGACTTGTACTTGTTCCATTTGATTCAAGAATTGTTTCATTTTGTGTACTCTTGAAAAATCCTCCATCTGTTTAAAGATGCCTTAACTTATTCTCAATTACAGCTGAAAATGTATTTATATTTCTTATTAAATTAATTTCACATTGACTGTTGCAGAATATAAAAACGACAACTCTCATCAACATCGTAGGGCGGAGAAAGAGTTGTATGTTCCAGCGTTTCGTAGACGTGAAATGGAAAAAGAAAAAAAATCAAACGGAGAAGTTGATACTCGTTCTAGTCGCAAGAGGTCAACTTCTACGGACAAAAATAAAGGGGATAGTTCCACAGAAAGACTGCCACAGCAACGTATTGGATCTCGGGTAGTAGTTGCTCCTCCTAAGCCAGATATCGATGAAGACGTTGATAATCAGCGACCAGAACGTCCAGTTAATTCAGTTATCAAAATAAAACCTCGGCCTTCAATATCACCAAGCAAGCAGGCTTGCAAGAATTTACTTCTACGTGCGGTAGCCGAAGCCCAACGTTCGACTATTCTAGTGAAACCAAAAAAGGATATTTCAGTTCGAAAGAGCTCAACAAGCGGCATTGGAAGCACATCCACAAAGCGAAACACGAAATTCTTTACAAAATCTTACCGCGATCGAATAAGTCGTGATGCTTTGATTCGAAGGACTGCAAAGAATTTCGTAATTGAAGTAAAAGCTGATGCCGATAGACATAATGAAAATGAAGAAATGGAACAGGATGAAGATGAAGAATATGTACCAGAACATATTTCAGATAGAGGCGAATCAGACTTGGAACATATTTACATACCGCAAGCAATTAATTTTGCAAACAACGAAGATGAAGAGTAAGTGTTTATATTAAATACCAAATGCGTATCAGAAAATCAAGTAATTAATCTACATTTTTAAATATTTGCAGTGTAGGCCATGAAATAAATGATAACACCAACCAAAGCAAAACTCAGTTTGTGGTCACTCTTAATGGTTAGTTATCTTTCTCTAAAAAAAAAAAAAAAAAAAACTCTTCCAAACTTGTTTTTTTTTTTCAATCTTAGATAAAGCTACATCAAACTACATGCCGAAGTCAAAAAGTTCACGTATAAATGGTGCAGAAAATTCAAGCCGCTCAGAAATACACAAAAGTACACGTGAAAAAACTGACATTCGAAGCCGTTTAACACTAAAAAAAGAAAAAGCTCGCAACGAGCGTGAATCAAATTCATCGCCTTCGTGCAGTACTCCTCCGCGACCATCATCGTCTTTGTCGTCAAGTAAAAAATCCGAACTGATCAAAATATACAAAAGGCCAAAAGAAGTAAAGAAAATTGTCATAAAAAATGATTCAGAAGATGATGATTTCCATAGTCCCAAAAAAGAATCTCCAAACAAGGCACCACATATCGTAAAAGAGGAAAAACTTTTGGCTACTGATGAGCAAAAGCCAAATGCATCTGCAGATACCGAAGAAGAAGGTTCGATGACACCGCCTTTGCCCGTTCGTAAATACGAAGAAAAAACACCCGAAAATAATACTCCTACCAAACGAAAGAGACAGCTTATTAAATTCGACTTGGTCAGTAAGCAACTTAGGGTTGAAGAACCTGTTGTTCCGGCGAAGCGTAGATCAAAGAGCGACGAAAGAGAGAATGAACTGCATAATTTGATTGAAACGAATGCCGACGATGGACATAAAATATCAATAAGGAATTTGGAGTCAAGGAAATATGACAACTTACCGTCATCATGTAAGTTGGATTTGATTTATTATCTTTCATTATGGCTAAATGGTATGTCCTTTTTTTTTTTGCAATCCTGTTTTACTACTTCTTATAAAATACATAAATAAATAAGTATTTATCATTATTAATCAATTTTTCAGTAAATTCAGTATCAATCGATTCATCACTAGTGATCAAATCTAAACCGAAGGAGCGCTGTAAATATTTTCCCATTTGCACCAAAGAAACTTGTGAATTTTATCACCCAGCGACGCCATGCAAAAGTTTTCCAAATTGCAAATTTGCAGAAAAATGTCTTTATGTTCATCCCAAATGCAAATTCGACCTAACTTGCACCAAAATCGGATGCAATTTCCAACACAGCACCTCAATAAGTGGACAACTTTCAGCGCCACCTTTATGTAAGTTTTCAAAATATTTCAAATATCTTACGCCTATACGTATTTATTTTTCAATATGTTTTGTCACTTAAAAGCTTCACATGTGGTTCCAGTGCAGAACTATAAATCTATTTCATCAACTTCGGTAGCAACATCAATGTGCAAATTTTATCCAAACTGCTCCAAGCCCACATGTCCTTTTTTCCATCCAAAGATGTGTAAATTTGGCAGACATTGTATCAATAAATTGGAGTGTAATTTCTACCATCACGATTCGGCCTGCAGTAAATTTAAATGGGTTGCGTCTGTCGTATAAGAATGCTTTTCATTGTAAACTAATAATTAGTTTGAAAATCTATATGAAAATGATTTTCAAATATTATTTGTTATATTTTTAATTTTCTTCAAATGTTCTATTAGCTTCTCCTGGTATTTATTTCGATAAAATTAAAAAAAAAAAATGAAAATCATATTTCTAAATTTAAATGATAATTTATTTTACAATTAACTTTGTATACAACTCTATATTAAAATATTATACTCACAAATATTATTGTTATAAAAACAGGATCTAAGAAAGTTGCTTTTTAGAATTTTTTTTGTCGAAATGCAAACATATTTATAACAAATACACGGAATATAAAATATGAGCATAGTTTTTAGATAAATGCGTGTATTGGTAAACAAATAATTACCAATTTAATAATAAATAAAAATGAAAGAAAAATGTTTTAAAATAAAAAAAAATGATAACAAAATGCAAAAAAACAGGTTGTTTTATTTTAATGTATTCGGCCCTATCTAGGTAACCGTCGGAGTGGAATTCCCTTCAATTTCCTACAAATCGGAGACATTTTGCTTCGAGGTAGTTCTGCGATGGGCAAAATGTTTCCGATTCGTTTCCGAGCTGCACTTTTCTATGATAGAAGATACTCTTGGAGGATTTGTCACTTCCTCGCAAAAGGTAGTAGCCCTGAAAAAAAATCTTAAGGTGGAAGCGGCTGGTATTGAACCCAGACCTCGATAGGGCCGATTAATTTGACGGCTGACTATTTGGCTACCCCAAATTCGTTAAGATACTCTAATTCTAATTCGTAAATTGTATTCTTTTCTATTTTTTGTATGAAAATAATATTCTATATTCATTTTGTCTGTGTTTACATAAAAGCCTCATAGGTTTGTCAAAAAACACCTCCTACCATACAAATTCGCAATATTAAAAAAAAATATACAAACAATTTGAAAATAAGTTATGTAGGTAGGTACTTACTTAAGAATTGTATTCTGCTTTTTTTATGGCTCTTGTATTTTTGACTATCAAACAAGAAGTTTTTTTTACATTCTATAAAAACGCAATCAGTTTATCTTTTTCACCACAAAAAAAAAAAAAAAACAAAAAAAAAAACAATCCTCTGATACGCAAGAGATATTGCATATTTTGTTTCAGAAACGGAAAAAACAAAACCTTGTGTTTAACACCGAACCGAATAGCATAAAAGCTACGCTACATAAAACCAGACATGGCAGAGAAAACTTACCGGCGAAACGGCACGCGAATATTAATTAATTAACAATACATCACACTCGAATTACGATTAAAAATTAGGGAAACATGAACAAGAAAGAACCTGCGAATGCTAACGTTTTATTTTTTTTAAGCTCTCTTTGCACACTAACAAAGACTTGTCGGTATAATATCACTACACACGAAACACATAGCCACCAGCGAACATGCAATGAAAGGATTTTGATATTTTCGAGATTGTGTTCAAAACATAAATGCCTGAATCACCTGGCTTAACGATTTTTAATCCAAACCGATGTTAATACAAAATAAACAGAAAATGAAATACTGTTGCAAATTAGGCAAAACATGCTTGCATTGGTACTTTCTTGTTTGCACTTTCGGAGTAGGTACTCTTTGTATTTAGGAACTGTTTCAAGTATTTTGCTGTTCCAAATTTCATAACACAAATCGATTTTTTTATAAAAGGAATTCTATATAAGTTTCACTTTTTGGTTCGAATAGAATATGAAAATAATAATACCGTTTACATCAAAGTAACGAGACGCCGCATTTCGCTTTTCTCCGAAAAAACTACTCAGAATTAAGAATAACATGTGAACATAAATAAGTGGCACCACTAATCTAATGTCATTTGACGTTTCAAACGAAGACTCCTATCCCACCCCACAACACACTTCAAACTGAAAATTGACATTGCCGAGAAAATATAAAGTTTTGTTGTCCATTTTTATTAATGTTATTTTATAAAATTAAAATTGTGTAAATTAATTTTAAGTGGATTTTTATATAAAAGAAGTTATTGATAAAGCTAAACATTTTTCTCAGAAATCAAAGACAAGGATGCGTGAATCACCTGCAAGATTAATAGCAAATCCTCAAGAAGAAGCCCTGCATTTGTTTTGCAAACAAATGCTAAAGTCCAGATTATTCAAGGGATTTTACAAGGAACGGTGTTATATTGACGCTGTAAACGATTACAGAGATCAAATTATTGTAAATCGTAACGAGAAAGATCTCAAAGTTATCCTCGAAGATATTGAAAGAAGACTTCGCCAATTCTATGGAAGTAAATTGCCTCCGACGTGGATCGGAATCACCAGCACTCGTAATTCGTCCGCAGCTGATTCTGTGGCGGACACATGTATATGGGTTGAATTGGATGAACTAGCTTTTGATCAGTATTGGTTTAGTATAAAATCAGTAAGACTGAGGGATAATGAAATAATAATTAAACTAAAACCTATTCGTCCCGTTGAAGAGGAGCCTGTGGCAGTAGCAACTTTCAATTCCACATCTTCACAAGAACTGGAAAATTCACAAGATGCCATAGGAGTACAAGATTTTATACAACTAATCAAAAGTTGGGGAACGAGCATAAAGCGAATTATTTATGAATTTATGTCTAACGACATATCGAGAGAAAATCTTGCAGCCGTTTTTAGGTTCTTGATACTCATATGTATTTCATTGTTTTCTCTTTCAATTGAAACCATCCGATTTCTAGGAATTTTCTCAATTCGTTTTATGATGGAATTTAGAAAAATTCTAGCTGTTTCAACTCCAATTATAATTCGTATAATTGATTTATGTGGCAAGGTTATCGGTGGCTTCTATATTTTACTAGCAATGATTTGGCGGGATGTTAAAAAAGGCGGTGTTCCACCACAATTGGAACAGCATAGAGCGATTACATATGATCGTCCAATATACCAAAGAATAAAATCCGAAAAAATGTCACAAAAAAATATATTTTAATAGTAGGTACCTACCTAAAAATTTATATTTTATTTTATAATATTTATACATTTAAATCAAGTATTTTGTTGAAAATTTAAAACACATTAAAATTATAAAATCTCATTAAATTCTGAGCAGCACTGCAGCTGTAAAATACTTTTTAGTATTTACTATTTTATATTATGATAAAGTTGGTTTAAGTTAATTGGTTGACAAATAAAGGCAGTATTTGGAAATATTTACTTTTCTTTTCTTACTTGGAATTTTAGCTAAATCTACCGCATCCTAAAATTCTGCTTGGCACCCCGAAATAACTCTGGGTCTTATTGCGAGTTTTGTTCAACGTTCGATTCGATAGAAGTCGATAGTGCTAAGACGTGCATGTATTCAAAGCTCTGTGGATAGCTTTATTTATGTGAATACGCAGTATGATATCGATTTTGGACAAAAGTAGTTAATAAAATGAAAAAAAAATAAAATTTTATTTACGGAAAATATAATTTTATTTAACTTTAAAATTATCACAACTTCGTAAGTAACAAATAAATTTGGCTAATTATCACCGTAGTTGAATAAATTAAGGCCCGAAGATGTATTAAAATATGGGAAATGCATAACTTTTACTTCTTATTTAATTTAAAATAATTAGTGTTGTTATAATTTAAAAGTAAGTAAAATAACTTTATTCAGCACTATCACGAGATTAATCTTTAAATTAATATTTATATTTTCATTTCATTATTAAAAACACAACATGGAGACAACACTACAAAGATATACAAAAGTAGTTTATCGATAAGCAAACTACAGTCGTAATAAGGGTCTCCCAACCATAAAACCTTTTTAAGAGCTCACTAAAGTTGCTTTTTTACTACCAATGCACCAATCATTTTGTTAAATACTTACAGCTATGGTATTTTGACACGACACGAGAATATTGTGAGTAAAATATAGGATTTTTCCCCGAAATATTTAGCCTTATTCCTAGTTTTAACCTAACAATATACAAAAGGAAGACACATTTTTTTTGGGTTTCATCCGAAACAAAAATCCAAAAAATCGCATTATTGTGAGCATTCATTTCAAATGGAATGTAATTTCAACAGCTTAAGGGATAAAATATGTACATGCCTATTGTTCGGATGAATTTTACCATAAGGTTTAATAAATGTACATCCAACAATGAGGTTTATTAATCGAATTAAAAGAATAAAAAGGAAAAAAGGTTTTGAGATCATTTAAAGTCGAAAAACTTATTGTTCTCTTTTTTTGGTCTGTTTTTTTTTTTTTAATAAGTCTTTATCGAGGAAAAGCTTAAAGAAAATAAATAAAAAAAACTCACTTTTATTTTTATTTGAATAGTTGTACACTTTTCCTTTATTAATATTAATAATAATTAAAATTGTTCTTATTTAATTTTTATTTTTTTTTCTGATTTCTTCGGCTTGTTTATTGTAGTTCTTACATCCGGTAACTGTATTGTTTATGCATTTTATAGAAGAAACAAAAAATAGTTTATAATGTTAACAATCGTTAATACTTCCTTTTTCTGATTGTTATTTTTGAATGTACATTTCGGTTTATGTTAGTATTTTTTAGGAATTTTTTTTAATTGCTTAGTTTATTTTTATTGCCAATTTCCAAAAAGAAACAAACCCTTTTTCTATGATTTTTTGTGTTTATGTCAATATTTTTTAAGTACATAAATATATGTATGTATTACCCGTTATTTACCAGACCAGTTTAAACCCTACAAACAAAAATTATTTTGTCCGAATTGCAGAAGATATTACAAATTTTATTTTATACATCCTTTTTAAAGATTACATCCGAAAAAAATTTAAGTTGATAATTTTTAATTTGTGGTACTTAAAACTCTGAATGAGGTTATTAAAAGGAAGAATTATGCAACAAAAATCAAGAACAAAATTAAGAATATCTACTTTGGTTCGGGAGAAAAAAAAGGGCATTAAATTTGAATAAGTTAATGGCCTCGGACAAAATTGTTGTTGGCCAATAAAATTTTTGTAGGATATTAACTTTTGATTTAGTGGGTATCTGATCAAATAAATGAGTTTAAAAAGTGACGGACATCCTAATTAGAATGCATATACATATGTATATACATTTATACATACATATATATATACATATATTCTCAAATATTTGTGTTTCCATTTATTGATAATAATAAATATGTATAATAATTAGTTACAATTTTACAATGTAGATACACATATATAAATGGAATAATACATTATATATACATATACATATATATATGTATTATTATATTTTATGTATGTTTAAATTTTTTATAACAAATAAAGGGAAGAAAGTTAAATTTGTTTTCCTTTTTTAAAACAAATAAAAGTTTTGTTAAAAACTTTGAAACTTTTTTCATTTAAATAAAACAAAACGATAGCAGTTAGCATCAGAAAGTTGTTGTTCTTTTATCTATATTAGTATTTTTAAATGAAGACTTTAAAAATAAATGTATGTTATTTAACATTTACAAAGAAAGATATATACGCAAAATGTACATATATTTTAAAAAAACTATAATTGCGCTGAAAAACAGTCTAAAATTAAAATGATTTTATTTTCTTAAACAATTTTTGTTTTGAAATAGAATTATATATATCAACTTAGTCTTATTTATAATTAATCAAAAAATATAACACAAACAAAAACAAAGATTTGTGAAATAACTTTTATTTTCTTTATTTTATTAACTTTTCTTTTTTTGATTATAATATTTACAGTTTTTAAATTATTTGTATACATAATAATCATAAAAATGATATTTATATATATATATTTTTTTTTTTTGCAATTAACATTTGATTATAATTGGAATACTTTTTATTTATATTTCTCTATAATAACATAATTTATCTAAAATGAGCTTTTAAATGTATAACTTTTCAATTTATCGTTTGTATTTTTTTTTTTCAAATTTATATATAAGTATATATGTGATGTATATACGTATATACACATATAAATGATGCAGTTTATTCAAAAATTATGTAAACATATATGCGTATATGTATGTACATGAATTTGACTGTTTATCTTAGCTTTCTCTTTGTTTTTACTAATAAAAATTTTAAAATAAATTTTGTCTGGTGATCGAACTATTGGGAAATATGGTTTGGATGAAGTTTATGCAGAATTAAGTTTTTGAAACAAAGTATAATTTATTTTAAGTTTAATTTACGAAATTACTCACGCACTATACCTATATGTTTGAATTAAAGGTATATTAAATACATATTACTTTATGTATGTGATAACAATCTTTTGAAATATTGAAATAACTTAATTATATGCATCAATTTTAAATAAGAGGTTACGAAGGGAGGGTCGGTTTATAACTTCATCGTTAGCCTAGCATTACCTTTTTTAAACTTTTCAAGGTTCTAATATCATAAACGTTGGTATTTATATGTTACACAAAGAAGT
Source organism: Epistrophella euchroma (assembly GCA_947049315.1). Taxonomy (NCBI): domain Eukaryota; kingdom Metazoa; phylum Arthropoda; class Insecta; order Diptera; family Syrphidae; genus Epistrophella; species Epistrophella euchroma. The sequence goes on along the minus strand of OX346248.1, from coordinate 65,617,761 downwards.
TTATGTTAATTAAAGAATGTATTAAAATAATAATATCCCGGATAACAGAAGGAAAGGATTTTTTTAAAAAAATACAAAAAGAAAAAAAATGAGAAAACTCAGGAAAACTTAGAAAAAACTACGATAAAGGCTCTTAATTACTTTAAATCATCGGTCTCATCAATTAGATCAGCGTATTGTTCCCAATCGTTGTTAGATGGGCTACGGGTGCGAACTGTCGTTTTTGATGTTTCTCCGCCACCTTCACTTCCCCCTGATGCACCACCGTCTGCAACAACTTCGTATTCTTGTAATTCAGCTTCCAGATCCTTTTCCCATTGTTCCTCTAAATATGGTTTGCATATATTTATTTGATATATTATATTTTATGTATGTTTTATTCTTATTTTTTTTTTTTGTATTATTTTTTGTTATTATAATAATTCCTGTTAGGTAGTCTTATTATTACAAACATTTATAAATATAACTATACTCTAACAAAATGTTGGTATATAGGTAGGTATAGTAATTTTATAAATAAGTTTGTGGTTGATGTGTTTTTTTCTACTTATAATGACATTGATTTAATGTAATGATTTGATAGTAAATACGAAAAAAGAGACAAAAACAATGTTGATGCATTAAAAAAAACTAAAATGCGCTTTGCAGAAAGGACGTTAATTTGCGATATAAATGAGATTTTGTGAAGGTGTTTTGAGGTGACTAAAAATAAAACTTCTAAAGCTGTAGCTTATATCTGAAAAAATGAAATCCCCCGAATTGGGGGATTTAAATAAATGATACGTATAAATAAAATCAAAATTAATTCATTTGTTTTGTTGACTGTTTTATCATGCTATTTAAGAAAAATTAATTTAAAAATAAGCTGTGGTTAAAAATATAAACTGGAAAAGTGTTGTTGATCAATTTTCATGAGAAACACTCGCGGAAGAGTTTGAACAAATTGTTCGATTTTTTTTCAAGCAAACGCTAAAGTGGTTCGATAATGTGCAGCTCAAATTAAAATATGACCCTTAGGAAATATTTCAAACGTTTTGTCTATACAAATTTAAAACAAAAATGAATTTTAAGCGCGAAAAGCGGTATGTTTGGGCAAGAAATTGATCGAAATTTGGCGACAGACAGATTCTGTAGTACTTATAGACCAAATTAAAAATAACAAAAATATAATGTTTGTATATTCTAAAATATATTTCACAGCAAATAAAGTGGAAGTAATAGTAGCAGAAGTAGTATACATACAAATAAAATGAAATAAAAAGAACAACATTTAATACATTTTATGTACATATATGTGTGCATATTTCTCATTATTCACACATATGTATACATACTGATTATTTTTAAGATAGCAAAGAGAATTTTTAGAAAAAAAACTACATTTTGTATTCAACATTCATATAATTCAACTTCTGATGAATCTATTTTTAGTTCGAGTATCTTGTTTTATTACATTGTAGACTGTAGTTTTTTTTTTAATTAAAATAAATTCAACAATACAGAGAATTGGTATTAAAATAAAAATACAAACAAGGAAAAACAATAAACGAAATTTTTTAAGAGATAAATAAGGATAGCACTCAATTGGTATTTTGTGTGGTGAGTTTTTAAATATAAACAATCAATAATGTACAAATTAAATAGTTGAAATTTAACACAGGTTCGTTAAATAAATTGCCCTAGAGAATTATGTGCTTGATAGCTGTGTCTTAGATTACAATTTTTATTTTTTTTTAAACAATTTTTGTTTAAAATAATAATGTTTGTCAAATTGCTAAAATATTTATTTTGTTTGTATGACTTTAACTTTTTAGAGTTTCTATTATTTCTTGGTTTGTTAAATGGTAACAAGATTTTTGAAGTATTGAAATTGTTCGATGGCATTAAAAACTCCAAATGAACAAGTTAAATAGAGAAAAAATCACACTCAATAAAATTAAAAACGATTTTTTATCGCTTCGATGCCACAGCAAATAAAATATTAAATGAAACATTGTTATCGTAGCTCTGGTACAAAACTTTGAAAACATATGTGTGTTACAATTGAGACTTTAATGTTTGTCAATTTTATAAGTATTTCAACAAAAAATATGTAAAAGTCAAATAACAACAAGCAGGAAACAATAACGAATAAAGGCGCTCTATAAACACGAAGCTTTTAACTACATAGTTTAACATAATGACGTTATTCAATTCATCGATTTTTATATTGATTTACGCTTAGATATTATCTAAATAGTATGCCAACAACTCGCTATAGCTGAAGCAAGGATATTAGTTTTTTTTTTACATGATTTATGTAAAGATAACGTACTATTAAATATTAAACTTTCGATAACATTGTTAAATTTTAGCAAAACGACATACACATTTATATAAATAATAACAAAGGCATTAACATTCTTTAAGTAGTTCCTTAAAAAACACCAATTTTACTAACTATTTGTTTAAACAATAATTATTAAAATATCTACAACATAAAAATATTAATTACCAAATACACTTACAAAAAAAATAAACAGAGTTGCCAATAAAACGAGGAAAAGTATGAAATTATTTTGCAGTTTATTTTTTTTTTATGTGATGATGTTTGTTTTAAATGAAAAGAACGAATATAAATGGAATGAATTGAATGAAAATTTTGTAAAAAAAATTCCTATCGAACAAACTTGAACAGGAAAGTACACACAGATATTAAAATTGTTTATTAATAAAATTAACAATAATTTTGATGATTTCTTTAAATTTTGAGATCATTCTGATTTTTTTTAATAATTTTTTTGTTGTAACAAACGAAATAAATGTAATGGAAACTTACCACACAAAATTTTGTATATATATCTGTATTTTTATGTTTTTTTTTTTTTCATTTTATTTTATAATTAATCGTTAATCCATTCAATCTTCTGAAAGATGAATTGAAATAAAAAAGAAACAAATATATATGATTTCAATACTTATAAAAGTAATTATATATCATTTTTGCAGATTATTTTTTTGTAAATTTGGAAAATGGGGAAAAATATAAGCGAATTAATAAATTATTACAAATTTTTCTACAGATAAAAAGAGAAAAAAAAAACAACATGGAAAATAACATATAGGCAATGCATTTTAAAGAACAAAACTTTTATTTTGATGAAATATTATGTTTAATTTATTTTAAGTTATAAATAAAAACAAACATTTTAGAAACCGCGATTAAATTAAAATCAATACAGGTTAAAGCAGGTACAATAGCTTCGACTAACTTAGTAAGTAATATTTTCGTTTGTTTATTAGGTCGGCTAAAATTTCGAAAAAGAATTTAGCGAGTCTATTTAAAGCATTTTTTAAATATTATGGATAGCATTACAAGAAAATTGATTCTTGCATTGAAAAATTTTCGTGCTATATGTGACTTTTTTTAACCTTTAAGTGTAATAATTTTTTATCATTGAAATATTTAAAATCAAATACTTTATTAAGATGCAGTCTGTGGTAAATGTGTATATTAGGACATTTGGTAAATTGTAAATTTAAAAAAAAAATGTTAAAATCACGCACTTTTGCCTACAGCATTTTTAACCACATTTATTATTTAATTATTAAATGTTTTAGAAAAAATATGAGTGAAAAAGGCAAAATCATAAATCACTTTAACGTGAGTAAAAATAAAATTCAAAACTAAAACTAAATAATGTTATTTATGTGGTGTGTCTTTAGAATGTTCGTTTTATATTCGAAAAAATAACAAATAGTGCTAAATTCTAGCAATTGTCGTAACAATACTCTAAAAACTGCATTTTATGAATGTTAATTTGTATTAATATTATATCTGGGAGATAATGAAATGTTGTTTGAGAGAAGTGAGAGGTTTTGTAAAGATTTCTCAATGCGATAAGTCGCTTTTTATTTATTTGTTATTTTTTTATTGTTCTTATAGTTAAAAACTTTATGCTAACGTCTGTTAAACGAATTTTGTTTTCATAACTTATTTTTTTTATACATATATTTTGTAAATATATATTTAAGAAAGATATTTTCTTTTCCAGTTTATTTTTTTGGTATGATAATAAATTAATACAAATAGTTGTTTTTTTTTTTTAAAGATATTTTTAGTATTGTAATACTGTCTTGTATAATATTATTATTCTTAAGCTGTTGAGAAAAAAAGAAGAGAAAAAAATAAATCATAATATTATGTACAGTGCTTAATTGAACTTTAGTACGACTCAGATTATTTTGATAAGCTTTCTTTGATTATGAATCATCAAAACGAGAAGTGTGGCTTAAGAAAGGCATAAATATTAATAAGTACATTCTGTTATCTCTGTTTCAATTGTTGTTAATGTTCATGTTAAATATTATCATTGATGTAAGTATATATGATATTAAATATTGCTTTTGTAAAGCCATTACTTTAACATATATATGTATTATTATAACCAATACTGTCATATAAATATGGCTCCATATTTGAATGTTTAACAAAAGTATTCAAATATGCCATATAAATCTGTTTATCACACTTATATGACACTTTTGAGCTATATTTATGTGGCAAATTTACCATATTTTTACGACAGTGAATTACTGCTTTGATAACAGTGTCCGTTTAAGACTTGAATAATTGTAGGCTACAACAACAAAAGAAACTTTATATTTATTTTGTTCCTTTTTAAAAGCAGCTACACATTTCTCGTTAACTGATCTACTAAAAATGTACATAACATAATAACAAAAAAAAAACGATAAGAAGAACATTTAACATTATTAGTTGCAGAAATAAATATGTATAAATATTTATGTATATATATTTAATATTAATGATTCGATTTTTATATATACTTCTTTTTAATTTTAACAGTTCTCTGTCCTTGTTATTAATTTTGATATTATATTTTTAGGGAATATAACTGTGGGAAAGGGATTAAGAGGGCAATTCTTATTTCTCTATGCTATCTCAGTGATAAGTGCTCTTTTTATTGTATAAGTCTCCACTTTAATTCAAAAAATCATTTTATTAATTAGATATTGTATTAACAGCTACTAAATTATTTTAAATTAAAGTGAACACTATTATTTTCATTTTTAAAAGGACTTTGAAGGAACAGTATTATTTCAAAAAATGCATATTAGATTTCTGCAAACATAAAGAAAAATTTTGTGAAGGATCATAAAAAAACAAGCCATTAAAATTGTCCTTAAATGGAAAAGGAAGCATAGATATTTATATATGTATGTATATTATATATAAACATAGTATAATTTATTAAAATGTGATACAAAAATATTGAATCTAAAGCAGGGAATTTAAAAACATACAATAAATACAACTAGTTAGCATGTCTTTTGTTTAATGAACTTTAAGGCCCTGATAGCTTATTATGAATTTTTTGTCATTATTGTACTCTGAAGTACATGACAAGAAAACCAAACCAAAATAAATTAATATTTTTTTTAAAATAAAACATTGGCGAAATTATTTATGGTTAAGACGTCATTAAGAAATTTGTTATGTATGGTTGAAAACGCTGACGTAATGTTAAAATAATGATTAAATGAAAAAAGAAAAAGGTGAACAAGATAATAAAGTTGCTTAATTATGAATGTTTTTGTCAATCAATAGGTGTGTTTTATTGGGAAATGTATAGTAAAATTTCGCTCGGTAAAAAATAACAAAACCAATAGCTTTCCTAAAATTGCTGGCTTATCTATGAAGCTTTCTTGAGTCTGTTTTTCGAGGAAACTGCGCTAGATATTACATTTTCCAATAAAACATGCCTAATACTGTGAAATATTTTAATCATACGATTTAAATAAAAACGTAAAAATGAATCATATACACTGACAACCGATTAGCGCCCCCTCTAATTTTTCAGTGTAAATGCAAATAACTCGGGACTCTGGTGTTGTATCATGCTCAATTTTTTTTCTTTTTATTTTCCTTCATTTACTCTCAATCAAAAAAAATAATTGAGTTCTGGAAATGAACCGTTCTTTTGTTTTTCTTTTTTTTATCAAATAAGACAAAAATGAAAGCATTTTTTTTTGTGACAGCCGATTAGCTCCTCCACGCTTTACTATTAATTTTTGCGTGTATTTCTATATATTTTTCTTAATATATAGAAACATTAACATTAACATTATAGAAAATGCTGCGGAATGGTTAGCACGCAAGGTATATAGACGTCAGAAGTCAATATCCAATTGAATTGGGACTCATTGAAGGAATAAAAATCGCCTGGGAGACCATTTTTCTTGATTATATACAAAAATTATATAACTCTTTACCCAACAGGTCATAATTAACCGTGGTGGCACAACACATTATTAAATCTTTTATAAATAAGTTATGGAATTAAAATTTAAAAAAATATTTGTGGGTGTTCTCTGCCCATTTTCTTATGCTATTCGGCATTTTCAAATTGGGGTTCTAATCAAATGTCCGAAGAAGAAAAGTGGATTTTTCGCATTAAATTCTTTAAAATTTTGTTACAATGTTATAAATTAAGTTATTACCTTAACTTTCATTTCGCGTATAATATTATAAACTTTCATTGGTAAAAAGCTAATTTCAAACGTTTCATTTGATTGGCTGATATTAAGCTCCAAAGACAAGAAGCATAGGGGGCGCTAATCGGTTGGCGGGCAGTGAACCTTAATAATTTAAAATAACTAAAATAACTGTAACTGGAGCAAGTTTCTAAGTCGGACAAGAAGAAAAAATATGAAAAAATTTAATTTAGTGAAATTTGGCATGGACCTTGATTTATAATAGAGTTTTTTTTTTTATAAAATAAGAGTTCCTCATCGATAGGCTAGATACAAGTATATACCGGTAGATACGGTATGCGTTAGAAAAATAAAATTGTTTTATAAAATCTAAGGCCGCAGTAACTTTCCTTATAAGGACTGTACATTTTTTCACGACGATGATCTTTTCGCTCATTACCTCTTAACCCTCCGAGGTCCGAGATGTCAAAAAGCATCTTGTTCCAACTCATGTCGATAAGGAACTCTCTCAAATATTTAAGAAATCCTAATAATAATCTGCACCCAAGCTTGCATCCTATTACAACCCGTTTTATTTTTACAGAATGTATGTATTTCAAGTATTCAAATTCATTCATGAATTTGTGTCAATTGGAGCCTTGCCTTTGGAAAATAAGTTCTTTTTTTATAAATCACCAAGCTTAAGAGAAGAGCATGAATTAAAATTTTAAAACAGTCTGTGTTTTTAAACTCTTCATTTTCTTGTATGAAAATTTTAAATCTCTTAAAATAATCGATCACAAATTTAAAGCAAATGTCTTTTTTGTGTTTGAGATCTTTTGATAATTAATATCTTCGGCGCATATCTACATAATGTAGGTATAGCAAAGCTTTTTAACGTTCATTCGTAAGTAAATACAAAATTATATTCCTAAAGTTAAATTTTTATATTCTTATAAGACGAAAAATTTGATATGAAAATAATTACAAAAAAATTATAATCCTTGAAGAAAAAATAATAAATAAGAAAAAAAAATAAAGCAAAACAATCTTACCGTTGTTTTCTAGAGCTTGCTGCGTCATACTGTCGATACCAAGTTTACGCATTCCATCCTTTATTTCTTCTAAATCTGTTTCTGTAGTTTGAAAAGTATCCGAAACAAATTCCGATTCAGAAAGTAGTTTTGCTTTTGATTTTTGAACTGAATTTTCATTACTCTTCACTGATTTCTTTGATTTTTGTTTATGAGATTTTAAATTTTCTTTTAGATTTCTACTATCTTGCCCCAGTTCTGGGGCAGGAGTGTTTAGGCTTGGCGATGAATTTGTTTCGGAAGTTTGCACTTTAGCTTTGTTTTTTTTTTTTTTTAGAAAAATATCGTTTTATATTTTTTGTATTTATGGTATATAATGTCAGTGGTAGGTTCCAGTGTTTTGATATTAATTAAGTGTAATTTGTGTTTTCCAATAAAGAAAAAATAAAAAAAAAAATATAAACAAATAAATATAAAAAATTAAATAAAAAAAAAACATAAAAATAAAACAAAAAGAAAGGAAATCAAAAACGCAACACAAAATATTAAAAAAACGAATTTTGAAATGCCGTAGAACATGATGATGCTGATTTGTTCTCACACCTTAAACGGTTTTATATAAACTTAACGGGAAATAAAAAAACAAAATTCATGGAATGAAAATGTCGCACGTAAGTTTAAGATGATTCAGCCGAAAACTTAAGCATTTAATTTTAAAACTATTTTGGCTTTCAGTTCGCATATGCAAATATTTTTATATTTATTTGGTTGTGTCAATCAAAAAATGTGATTAAAGTTAATCAACATACATTGAGTGTGTTAAGCTCTCCAACCATGGCTGTTATCATAACAAAGAATTTAGTAAGTAGTTTTGATCTTCTTTTCAAACACTTAAACGTTACGTGGATATGCGCACTTGTTCTACATAGGATATTTTTGAAATTTACTTTTTGGAAACTACATTATGTTTTAAAATTTAAATAATGTTTACATTATGCGTACGACTGATTACATAAATAAAAACATCTTTCCTTGTGTAAAAAAATTAAGCCACCAAATTTAAAAATTATGTTTTGCCCCAGGTATGCGTTTTGATATTTAAGTATATTTTTTTTTATAAAAGAAACTATAAAATTAAAATTAAAATGTATGCGACCAAAATTCAACATCTAAAACATCTACGTTTATAGTTATATAATATTTAAGAATATACTTTTATATTTATAGTATAGAAAAAGGAGAAAAGCAAATTCAAAATTTTATTAAAATATTTACACAAATGCAGAACTTAAAATTTATTTAATTTTATAAAAAGTTGTTTGTTCTTGGGAGGCTTTTGAAAGAAATAATAAATGAAATCAAACGTTTCCTCATTTTCCTTAACAAAAATTAAACAAATGGAATATATACGTATGTATTCATAAACATTTGACTTAACATTGAAAAACAAAGAAAAATAAAGAATACATAATATTAACCAAAAAAGAGGTGAAAAAAAACACAAAAAATAAATTAGAACTTACCATCTTCGCTGGAAGCCTGACCGACGCCATCAGCTCCCAATGTTCCCAATTCTGCTGCTTGAATAATTAGTGAAACGCGATAAAAGTAATTCCTCCAGAAGTTCTCCTCTGTGATTCTATAACAAAAATTAAACAATTAAATTTATTTAACCCATATTATTGATTTAAACAAATAAAATAATTAAATAAAATTGTTTCGAAATACATTTTAGGTACAAGTTCGAATCTCATTTTTTCAAGAGCTTGATCTTCGGCCATGATAGCAATGGCTGTGGGATATGCAGTATCGTAATCAAATTGGAAATCAACACCAGCTGGTGGAGCACGAACAAAGTTACGACGATCCAATGATAGACCCATGATTTCCTCTTTGATTTTGGCTTCGTTAGTGTGTCCAGCCCAGGGGGCCTGTCCTGACTCGGAGCCACCTTGCCCCTTAATAAATGCTTCTTGCTCCTTATTGAATTCACCAAGTATTGTCTGAAAACAGAAATCCACTCTTACATATTGTTGTTAAAATTAAAAATGAAAAATAAATAATCAACCCTTTTAGTGTTGATAAAGACGCTTAAATTTATTGTAATCAATCAACAATAGTTATATTATAAGACTTGAAAAAAAAATCATTTTTTCTAAAAAAATATTTTTTCAATTTTGGTAAAGCAAATAACTTACATTATCTTTAACAGTTTCTTTTATTTTAGCTCCTGCTTTGTTAACAGCTGAATATAAGAACGAACCAAAATGTTTGGCACCTTGTGTAACTTTTGTTGTTACTGAAAAGAATCAAATTCATCTTTTTTATCACGATAATCAACAATAAATTAATGGCGGTTTTTATATGATAAATTAATTTTTTTAGTGTTATATAGTGTAATGGATTATTTTTTGTCTTTTTTGTTTAAATGAAATCAATTTTTTTTAAATAAAAAAATTATAATAATTTTAAAACTTTAAATATTCATTTCAATAACTTTGATTTTCCTTACACCTACGTGGTATTTTCCTTTCCTTTCAAACTCTGTGATTTTCTGTTCATTTTACTGCCATTTTATTTTTTTTTTATATGGACTTTGACAGAACGTTGGACTAAGATTCACACATATGCACAGAAAATCACAGTTTCAAAGTAAAGGAACTGGGCTTAAATTTGCTCCCCTGCTTACCCTGTCCGATTTGCCCATCATCTGTTGGAGTACCACCACCTGATGCAGGATGAGAATCAGCTCCTTCTGTGGCACTATTATAAAGAAAAAATTAACATAAACATTAGTTGAGGTGTTAAAGCTAATTACTTTATAACATTGATCAAATAAATTTACACATTTAATGCAATGACCATTTTATACGTGCTGGTTAAAAATTGATATATTTTTCATTAAAAAAAATGTACTTCAAAAATCGAAAGCTTAATATTTCGTATATATACGCACTTGTACATTAAGTATTATTTGATATTTTTTTACAATGGAAAATATATCACGTTTAGACAGACACAATTCAAGGTAGTAGTAAGCTAGAGAGTAGAAAGGAAATCAAGTATTTTTTTTTTTTGAACATCAAAATAATTTGTTAATAACGTTAATTAGATAAACAAAGTTGCAGAGATCTTAGCACTTACTAGTCGAAAAAGATCTGAGAAAATAATGCATTTTTTTAATTTATCTACAAAAACAAAAACATTCAAGAAAACATAGAACAAGAAAAAAAGATGGACAAATTTTAGACCTTTTAAAACTAATTCATCGAAGTAAGACAATTTTGTTCATCAAAATAATGATGTGGAAATAATGTATACATTATTTGTTTTAATATTATCTACAAAAAAATGCAATAAAAAAACACATAGCATATACAAAAGATACATATCTAATTTAAAACAAAAAAAAATGGTTAGCAACAAATAAATAAGAGATCACTTTAGAATAAAAAAAAAACACCAAACAAGCAAATTTAAAATTAATACAAATTGAAGCACAAGTAAGAAACCAAACAATTGATACCTGCGAAAAAAAAATTATGATAAACACATAAGATAAGATCTACTAACAATAATAATTCTAATGGTGATTTTTTAATGGGCCGTACACAAATGATGGAATTTGATATTATGTGCTTTAATGCGTTATCATCTTCAGATATTTATTTTGCTGTGTTGCTTCATAAACTAAATGAGTGAGAAATAATAAAGAAAATACAAAAGAAAAGTGTATAACAATAAATTAATTACTAAAAATAATGCAAAAGTGCTATCCGTTGTTTTTATTTAAATTTTTAAAAATATTTATTAATCAATGATTTTTAATTTATTTAACTTTTTTTTACGATTTGAATATGATCATAATTTGGAATTTTAAATTTGTTATATGATGGTCGCTGTTCGCTTGCGATATGAATATAAATTCATGAAGCAATTCAATTTGAACAACTTACTTCCAAACATTTTATTATTTTTCCTCTTTTCATATGTTTCTTGATGGTCATACACGTTCAGGCAAAAATATCTAACTTTTTTCTTTAAAAAATTTCTTGCGAATGAAGCACAATTGATAATTTATTGCTTTTCTTTGACATTCCCTTAATCATTAGCTATAAGTTAATCTTTCAATAAATTTAAAAAAAAAATATTTTCCCACCTGCAAACTTTGAGGGACTTGTGCTTTTCAAACTATTTTTGGATACTTTTAAGTCGAGAGGATAAATAATAATATTTTTATTCAACTGCTATATTGAGATTACAAAATGTACCAATAAATAGCAAGAAAACTGTATCTTATCATCAACTGTACTTCTTTGTCAGGATATTTTCAAAATAAAATGTTCAAACTTTGATCGTTGAAGACCCTCTAAACTCTCAATTTTACAAAAATAATATAATGTAATGTAATGAGATATGAGTGGGAATTGATATATTAAATTGAATACAATCTATAAGAAAACGTTTCGGCTAAAAAGTAAACAAACTGCAAAATGTGGAATTTTGCAGAACAACATTCTATTTTATTGTTAAAACCTTTAAAAAACTTCAAATCTATTCGAAATATTATATTTAATATCATAGAAAAAAATAAACTACAAAAAATGTTTTTGATAATTATTTATAATTATATTGGAATGCCAATTAAATCAAAAACCAATGTGAATAAAAGCTTTTATAGGTATTTTAAAGCAAAATGCTTATTATTAATATTTAATACATTATATTTTGATATATTGATATTTTTTTAATTAAATTAAGTTTTTAAATAAAATTTGACGTATAAAATATTTGTGTAACGAGTAAATACCATTATTCCGTCATTAAATGTTTGGCCCATACCTAATATACCTCGACTTGTCTTCATCATCACCGCTAACTGCACCAGCAGCTTCATATCCACCTTGATCCGCAAGTCCTTCTACGTTACCTTCTTCACCGGCACCTTTTCGTAAGCCAGGTATTGATGGCATAGCCGGCATTGCTGGCATGGCCGGCATAGAGGGCATTGCCGGCATTGATGGCATAGCTGGCATCGATGGTATAGAAGCATTTCCTAACCAACCCTTTACATTTGAAAACATTCCACTGTAATTAAAAATTAACATAATTTTTAAATTTATTCTGATTTTATAAAACTTTTTTAAAAATGTTGTATACACAAAAATAATGTTAATAGGCAAGAATAGGAAAAAGAGATCTCAGAACATAATGTTTCAAAATACTAAGGAAAAAAATTCAATTCGCTTGCTGGCTTCATAACAGTGCGACATTTCTAAGATCACATTTTCCTATTATCTTTTAATTTCTTGTTGTAAGTTTAATATTTCAACAGTCGATTGCGATTTTAGATAAAATAAATGATAACAATTAATGTATGTTAGTATGTACATACATATTTAAAACAAAAACACCACAATGGAATTAATAAAACAAAAATTAAAATCTTACCTCCCAAATATCGATGATACCAAATTTGTTCTAAGTAAATAAAAAATAAAATTATAAAAAATAAAAACGAATAAAATCAAAAAATGGACTTAAATTAAAATCAATCAAAAAGTGTATGAAATTGCTACATTTCGGAAAGTTGGATGAGTTCAAAAACGTTTCGCATAAACTATTATTAATTAAAAAAAAAATCGCTAATAACACTGCACACTAATAAATATCGGGTAGAAGACGCATTAATGCTCTACTAATCCTAAGAATAAAATAAGATTACAAATTTTAAAATGAAATATAACGTCATATTTTATGATGAAAAGTAATTTCTTATGGCGAGATTTACAAGTTAATAAATGCTGCAATGGCGCCCTATAACGTTCTTGGCACAATACAATAACATAACTTGTTTCAAACCCCTTAGGTGTACAGGTATTGCTTGGCATAGTTTTTCAGAAACCTTTATACCACAAGAATATAATTGTTATTGTGCTATTTGATAATTTGCCCAATAGGTCAACATGTACATAAATATTTTTATTGGAAAAATTTATGTATGATTTTCGAAATATAAATTTGTGTGCTGTTTTTAACTAATATATACAAAAATTGCAGTCATTCTGTTAGTTGAAATCACATTTTAAATCATTGATTGTCAAAATGATTTGTTGCCAAACAAAAATGCGCAACAAGTGTTCTCCATACATTAGTATGGAGAACAAAAAGACAAATGACTTAAACCAAACCTGTTATGATTTTGTTTTTATCTATAAGCAGGTGTGTATGGGTATCTAAGTATGGAGATACACTGTCTCATAGAGTAGGTATATTAAAACAAATTTAAATTTTGAAAATGATTTTCATGTATTAACACAATTTGATATGCACATAATATGTACATACATATATATGTATGTATGTATGTATGTATGTATGTATGTATGCAATTGTGAGATAAAATTTCAGATTTTATTTCCACACTAGCGTAGGTACCAGATTTGTTTCTACATTTTTGACATTGTGTTCATACTGTGTGAAATAGCGTGCAAGAATAATAAGGTCCCTTTGCTGAAACAATGCTAAAATACTTAAGTTCAACATAAGAGCTGTGGAAAAAGTAGAACGTAAGCGATTAAGTTGAACATTAATATTTAAGTTTCTTTTCAGAAAGTGCATACAAAACTATTCTTTATTTTTTAAGTTTTCAATTTCAAAGTTGGCCTTTAAAATTTGTTTTAAATTATTTATTCATATGGAATAAATCTAACTTTTTAATCGTAGGTATTGATATAGTGTTAATTTTTCAACATTGCAATTTGCTTTAACCTTGAAATTAAATATTATGTTTTTTTTTTTTTTCATTCTAAATCATTACATTACTAAATCATACTGAAAAAAATGTATGTACCTACCTAACCGTTGATTTTAATCAAAAACCGTGCATCTTAGTCGTTATATCTATTACTAAAACTAGGAATTTGCACTTCGTACAATACAAAATATTCTAAACAATATTTCTTGGATAACTTCTGTTCTAAACAACTATCAAAATTAAGATAACTTCTTTTATAACTGGTTGTTCTTTTTAAAAGGCATAGCGTTGATTTTAAAGAAAAAAAATTGTTGTTTTTTATAAAAAGTTACGCACCCCACATGTAGAATTAATATGACGTTTATTTATCGATTGGGATGGGAGGGATGTGCTACGACAATGATTATATTAAAAGAGGAAAAACAACGAGAAAATCTTTAATCGGAAAATGAGAGAACTTCCAGTGAAATTTTCTTATACTCTTAAATAGGAAAACAATACAAAATGAAATTTTTGATAATAATAAGTAGGTTTAAAAAGTGTGCAATTTTCTTCCATTGGAATGCACGTAAAAAAACTCGTGGTTGTTTATTTTATAAAAAAGTATTAATTAAGGAAATATGGGAGGAAGTGTGGCGTTGAGTTTTAAAAAAAAGTCTTTACTTTTACACTAGGTTTTTTTTGTAATGAAATTCAATATGCTTGACATTCAATATTTTTTCTTTATTCTTTCGATATGCGCTTGCTTAGTAATTGAAGAGAAAAGAATACAGAATCTCATTTGAAGATGGTACATACCAAATCGAAATCGGTTTTGGAATCTGAGAGAGTAAGTAATTCAATTCAATTTGAAATTAGAATTTGTTTCAGAAACGCATTTTGTGATTTTAAGTATAATATTGACAGGTATTGATGAGAATTCTTAAAATATTATACAATTTTAGATTTATTTTTTGTATATCTCAATATTCGATCATCCTTTGTGTTCTTAGAGAAGAAATCAAAACTACCTTATTAAGCAATAAACCTAAATATGTTATATTTAAATATAAAATCTATGTGTGGATTTATGTATCTATATGTAAACATAAGGTAGGTAATGGGTGTAACAAAAAAATGAGAAAAACAGCAAAAAGCTCTCTTTTCCAATGAAAATGGAGGTCAAACCCAATCTGGAATTTCTACGAAACCTTCACTGGTTCAAGGAATTTTTTCCACGATTAATGCTCATATTGGACTTAAATTTTTACAGGGTTGCTACAACTTAATATTTGCATCCTCATTAATATCAAATAATGTAATCAAAGGCCTTACTTTTAAGCTTAGGTAGTTCAAATAACGCATTGGAACTTGAGTAGGAATTTTTCTTCTTTAATTATTTTAGATTTTCAAAATGTTGAATATATCTAAATTTCAACAATTGTATTTTTTCATACTTGTTATGTGAGCGATTTTGGAATTTTCAAGATTATTCATTTAAGCACATAAATTTTGGCAGTCGTAAGGAACTTTAAATTGCGCAGTTTTCAAACCATATACCTACATAGGCTTACAAACCGTTGATAGATTTTTTTATAAGGAACCTATATATATTTGAAGCAACAAAAGTCTATTTTTTCTCCTAAGGGGGATTTGATTTTTCAAAAAAGGATTCGTTTTTAACGACAAAATTGAAAAGTACATAGGTATAAGGAAATAGAATATACATATGAATAGGGTTGAGAGAGAGTTTCCTCTCCCCTAGCCCCATCACTATGACTGCTTGAAGAGAGCCAGTTAACTTTTTATTGGAAGTCCACGAGACAGAGAAAAATCGATTTTTTTCTGCAACGTAGGAAGGGTGAATCTGGAAATTAGAATACATGTATGTACCTCCTTGAATCAAGATTTTTTCAAAAAAAAAAAAACAATTTTTAAATTTTCTTTTTTAAAAAAAAATGTAAAATGAGTACAACTTACCTCTTGGCAGCACCATCTTCATCAAGGCCTTGTTCAATACCAGCAGCAGCTTGTTCAGGGTCGACAACTGCTACTGGAACTGGCTCAGCCTGTTCTGTAGGATTTGAATTTGGAGGTGGTGCTGGGACGTCTTCGTCTTGAGGATCACCTTTGACAGACCCCATCCACGATGTTACTTGATTAGTTAAGCCCGAAAACATTATTAATTAAAACAGAAAAAAACTTTTTAGCTTTTTTATTCTGTGGAAATATATGTAGATTAGCACTTGATAAATAGGTAGGTACACTTCACTTTATATATATGTACTGTAATAGATATAATTTCACTTATGATTAAAGTGAAGGAATTTTCACAAAATTCCTCGAAAAAAAGGAAAATTGCACTCAACTTCCGAATGTAAGTGGTAGTCAGGTAATTATAAATCCCTAATTGGATTTGGAGTGAAAAAAAATCTTTTTTCTTCAAGTTCTATACTATATAATAATTTTCGTCACCGAGAGGAGTATTTGATGTGTGTCCTGTTTGAAGCGAAGGTCCTCTGAAAACTGTTGGAATAAAAGAAAAACTATGTCGAGTCGACGTTACGTTGACAAAGCTGGAGAACTTTTTTTTGGAAAATTCGATGGAAGTTGGTTTCTTTTTCTGTATTGTAGCTGGATTAATAACATAAAGATGTATAGCAATGCAATAATATGTTCTATTGCGCATGCAGTTGAATTTTTTAAAGAAAACCTCTGCGACGTCGCAGGAAAAAATGTTTTTGTTTTTATCGTTTTTTATAAAAGAAAAAACCAAAGTTTCTTTGACTCAAACTGCGTGTTTTTGTTGAAAATTTTATTTGACAGCAAAATGGGAGTACATTAAGAATCAAAATTTTCGGACACGAACAAAACATACAGGTTCGTTCATAAACTCTGTGATTTTGTTTGCAAGTACAATTTTAGTTTTTTATGAAATTTGGCAAAACTTTGGCCTGAAATTCACACAAATGCAAAAAAAATCACAAATTTCCAAGCAAAAGAACGAAACTTATAGGTCTGTTCTTTTACTTCGAAGTTCTGTGATTTTCTGCATTTAAATACAATTTTTTTTTGACAGAACTCACGCAAATGCACAGAATATCATAGTTTCAAAGTAAAGGAACAAGGTCTCTGAGTCTCTGTAATTTTCTGTGCATTTTACTGCCATTTTATTTTTTTTATATGAACTTTGACAGAACATTGGACTGAAATTCACACAAATGCACAGTAAATCAGATTTTCAAAAGTAAAGGAAATAGGCTATTCCCCCTTTCACACAAGGCAACTGAGTTTCCAAAAGCAATCAGGTTCAATTGGGCTTTTCCAGAATCTGACTCTGTCTTTTCTCTTTCTAATTTTGACAGTTCTTTAATCGAAAAGAAGCTCTAGATGGGGGGAAAACAACAATACAAACAAATAGAAATACACACCGATACTGTTCGCGCCTTTAATAGTGTGTTTGTTTTCCCCCCATTTAGAGTTTTTGACGTTTGGTGGAAGTTCTCAATTGCGAGAAGGCAGGAAGAAATAGTGGCCACGTTCATCACCACGTTTTTGACAGATCTAAAAATTCAGATCTGAAAAACGTAACACTGAACGCACAAAAAAGTCTGAAATTAATTATTCTGTTTTCATTATTTTTTGCACTTTTAAATCAAAATCCGAAAAGCGATACGAGACCCAGACGATCAGACCACAAACAAAAAAAAAAAAAACTGGATCAAGAACTGTTTTTTTGTTGCTTTTAGCTGTCATCTGAATTTTCAGATAGAATTTTTCATCTGAAAATTCAGAAAAAAACGTAAGAAACGTAACTAAATGTCAATCGACGTCAACTGAATTTTTATGACTGCTGGCCAATCAGAAGCTCTAAAAATGACAGTTCAGAACTGTCAAATGTGCTGTTGAACGCGGCCAGTGGTAAACAAAATCTCCCCGGTCAACAAATTCAGGAGATTTTTTGACGTATCGATATAGAACTAGCAAGTTCCCACAACTTGATGGCTGTCATTTTCGGCATTGCCCGATTCGCAAAGGGAACGGGTTAAAATTTATACCAAGATCTATTTTAATAATAGGCCAGTCCCACGAAGAAAAAATCTTTGAGCGCTCAGAGCGCTCATGGTTTTTTTTTTCGTGGGACAAAAAATCTCACCTGAGCACTGATATATTTTGCTGAGATATGTGAGATGAAAATTTTTTGGATTCATTTCTCAGTTTTATTTCTCAGCCAAAACAGCTGTTCTTTTGACAATCAAATTTAAATTTTTTTGTGGTGCGCAGGTGCAAAAGTGGTAAATAAATACAAAATAAAGACGGAATGTTAATAAAAACTAAAATAAATTGAACTTTTTATTATTTCTCATTCATTTCAATAAGTTTTCTGCTTCAAAAATTAAATATTTTAAGCAAAAGTTGAAAGTGATTTTTCAGAATTTCAGTACGAGAATTATAACACCTGAGTTTTTTACAATTGAGCGGAGAATGTTGTCCCACGAAATGATTTCGCCTCCGTCAAATTGACATTGAGCGCTCAGTGAGATTTTATTTGGTAGGACACGCCTAATCATATCATAATCATATTAAAATGAAAGATGTTTTTCTTTTAAAAATACTTTTTTTTGTTAAAAGGTATTCGACATGTAAGAAATTTCACGTAACCAAACAGACCTAATTTCCATTGGAATAAATTAAAATAAAAATAAAATAAAATAAAACTGTTTTGTGAAACTTAACTTGGTGAACATCTACTAAATTATTTAATAATTTCAAAAACAAAAATGAATCGAAAAGTTTTAACAACGGCGGATATACAAAAAGAACAACTCTTTTTGGTTCAACTCGAACGTGAATTGAACAATGTTTTGAAAAAAATTAATGAAAACCTCAATACTTTAAAAGTAGAATCAAAAACTTAACAAAACGCAGGTACAGACATTTTATTGTTTTAGGTTGAAGAACTCCAGCTTAGATCACAAGCGGTACATATGCTGGCTCCCCAGAAGACTTCACAAAAGGTTGAAGCTATTACTAAACAAGAAGCCACCCCGATCTTTAATGACGATCCGGAAGAAGTCAATCAACAAGAAATGGACTTGAACATTATATTGAAAAACATCAACGATGAAGAGGAGGATGAATAAAAGGATGCATTAAATTAAAACCCAGATTATATTGTTATTTTTTTTATTGATTTTCTAAAGAGAAAAAGATATTTGTAATAAAATTGTACCTAAGCGTGCTATACGAAAATGTCAAGTGTTGTAACTTATTTTGTGAATTTAATCTTCTGATGAGTCGCTGCTATTGGCAACATTTCTTCGTGTTTCTTTCTTACCCATAACGGCGTCGTCTGACGAGGAAGAGGATCCATCAGAAGATGAACCCGATGCCCCTGAAGAAGACGAGGAGGTTGAGGAATCTGATGAGTCTGACGATGAACTATCATCGTCACTGTCAGATGACCCGCTTTGTCCAGAGTCCGCACTCGAACCAGATTCGGAATCAGAACTCGAATCGGAGCTCGAATTGTGTTTTGACCGCTTTGCTTTTGGTCCTTTCACAGGGTCACCAACCTTTTTATGTTCCTTACTGGCTAGATTCTTGCTTAATTGTTTTGTCCTTGAAGTTCGATGTACGTATTTTCTTTTTGTTTCCTTGCATTCGTAGCTCCAGTGACCAAATTCCAGACATTTCTGACATCGAACTCCGTTTGGGAAGGCTGCAGCTAATTTAGCATTCCTAAAGAAATGTATTGTTTTGAATTTTGATATAGCTATTTTTGGATAATTTAGGTACCTTTTCTTTAAGGACAATTTTCTGGCTGCTAGGCCAACGAGTGTCATTTTGCAAAACCGCAAAAACCTTTCGGACACAATTTTTAATTTTTAGAATTGTTTAAACAGAAAATTATATATCACTTAGTAGAAATTGAGGCTTATGGGAAACCTCTTGCTCATACACTATTGTATCTTAATCTAATTATTTTTTAGGGCTTGGATTATTTTTTGTTATTAAAAATAAGGATAAGAAATAAGAATTAAATTAGATATTTTTCAGGCAGTACTGAGCGAAGATTATTTTTATTTTATTTTTCTGTTAAATGTCAATTTGAGCAAAATTCATCTGCCTTTTGTAGTAGATGGTTGCAGGTATCAAGTGGCGATCCAGGTTGAAGAATTTTCTCACAAATCTCATGTCGTTTTTCTTTCAGCCAAAAAAAATTGATCCCTGTGAGGGATTTTGATCCCGGACAAGTTTTTGCATTACATTCAACCAAAAAAATCAATCCCTGACAATTCGGTATCAAAATCTCTGATCCCGAATTAAAGAGAGATTTACACCTACATGAAACACGCACTTGCACACACACTATTTTTGTGCTTTTGTGTGATTCTGTGATTCTATGATTTTCTATTTCATTTGCATTCCGTTTTTGATTCTTTGCCTATCAAAATAATTTTTTGCTTTATTAAATTAAAATTATTTTTGACAAAATTAAATTTGACATCCCACACATACATTTGCAAAGAAAAAACCAAATCCAATCTGCGTTTCTTTTGCCAAGAAAATTCGTGATCCGGGATCAAAATCCTTATTTGCAAAAGAAAAACGACATCAGAGTTTTTTAATCTTTATCTTTTGGTTTCCTTCTGACTGCAAGACTCTTTAAAAACTGAATTTTTTTTCAGAAAATTAAATTTGTGCTATGTGTACTCCACTAACTTGATAAGCGAAGTTTACAGAGTAGAAGACGAATTGAAATAAAACATACTCGAACAACAAAAAAAAATACAAAGAAGAAAGGGCGATAACTCTGCAATTTGTTTAACCTGAACAATTTTGTCCACCCCAGCCACCACATATGTACATACGTCCCCGTACGTCATGTTGGAGGAGAAGAAAGAAATTCTTTCAAAGAAAACTGTGCAAAAGTACATAAACGAAAATTCATACAAATTCGCAGTAATTTAATGACATGCGCTACACAATATTTAGCTTACTTACTTTTAAGCTAAAATGTTGCTCAGACTGCTTTTATACACTGCAAAATTTTTTTGTAGTTCCTATGCACGTTGGCGAGGGACGTATGTGCTGGCCGGGGTCCGCCGGGGTAGACAAAATTGCTGGGGTTAATTAAATTGCAGCGTTATCGGCCATTCTTCTTTGTGTTTTTCGTTATTGTTCGAGTATGTTTTATTTCAATTCGTACTCTACTCTGAACTTCGCTTAATCAAGCAAGAGAGAATTTTGCAATGTGTATGCAGTTTCAGCAGAAAATTTCTGCCCAAAGAAATGTGTTATGCAGTCTTTTCAAGAGGTGATGTTTGGCTCGCGTTGTAAATCGACTGCTGTACTTCCACAGAGGTTACTAAGTCGCAAGCCCCAAAGTAGACTAACAGGCGACAGGACAAAATTCGACTCGTTTTTCACGAGTCATTAAGGGCCTCCTTTCCTAAGCCAACGCGAAACATTCAGATTGACGACGAAACTTTCCCCTTGTGGAATTAATTCACTACTGATTAATAAGAGTGACGAAATTTCCCCTTACCAAATACCAAAAATGGTAGAACATCAAACGAAAAAAAATGTTATTTGATTTTATCAATTTTTTTCTATCAGTTTTGCAATAGCTATCTATCGTTAATATAATATATACCAATATTGTTAGTCATAAAACCGTATCATGACAATTTGTATAAAATGGCTGAATTAAGGCTCTCCCAAACCAACGCGATTAATCGGCACGACAATAGAAAACAATAATTACTACGTTTCCATGTGGTATTTAAGCGAGCTTGAAGCTCACTTAGACCCTTTGTATACCTGCATCGAGTTGAAATGAGCTTGAACCGACTCGATTCCACTTCACGAGCGGAGTCGAGTCGAAATTTGTGCTAAACAACCTGGGTTGAGGAGTTAACTTGAGAAACACCATATGTCATCTCGACACCATTTCAATTCAACTCAATATCGAGCTCTCAAATCTGTGAACGAAAAACCTGGGTCGAAAATCCGACACGAATCCAACTCGAGCTCTCGGTCCTGAATATAAACGTAGTAAATAACAACGTGTTATTTTGTTTGACAACCACGTGTTGTTATTGTTGTTTCCCTTTGTCGCAGCGATTAATCGCGTTGGTTTGGGAGAGCCTTTAATAACATTTCGTCACTCGCGTGTAAATGAGGAATTATGCTGGACGACTGACAAATAATCAGTATTTCTGTCAGAAGAATGAAACTATGTCCCCTTTCACACGAAGATACTAGTTGCTGGTGATTTTTTTGACGTTTTCTTTAAATCTCCTTAACAATCTCTTGTACCTTTCACACGCAAGCAACAAAAACCCGGAGATTTTCTTTATTTTCCTTTTAAACTACCTTGGTTGAACGCACACAAGCGTAGCGTGAAGAAAAACGTCAAAAAAATCTCCTGAATTTGTTGACCGGGGAGATTTCATTTCCCCCCATTTCTTCCTGCCCTTCTCGCCTATGAACTAATTGTTGCCGGCAACTCAGTTGCCCTGTGTGAAAGGGGACTATGATCCATTCTTTGGCCAATTTTTACAGAAATACTACCATATGGTTGTGTAAATCCAGAATCACGTCTGACAAAATGCCGTTAATTAATTTTTATGACAAAAACTGTGGGTGTATAACGACAGAAAAATTTCCACTTATGTTAAATCAGTATTATGTTCGTTATTTTTAACTGCTATTGTCCATACATTACATTACCGTCAGGCTCACTTTTGGCTTTAAATAAATTCAATGGTTTTAAACCATTATAAATAAACGACAAAAGCATATTATTTATCATATTGTTTTAAAAAACTTGTAAGCTTGTTAAATTAGCAAATATATGGATACATTACATACTAATGTACAAAAGCACTAGAATTAAAAAAGCTTTTTAAAAACTGTCAATAGTCAGAGTACTCAGACAGAGCAGACAGAACAAAAGTGAGGGTGGACTTCAAATAGGAACAAGGACACCGATTGGCAAATGAAAAATCAATAAAATAAAACATTGCAATCATAAAGTGCATATAAAGTGAAAGTCGCATTTCATTTTCTTCTTCGATGCTCTGTTACCATCCAATATTTAAAAGTTAAAACTGTGTTAGCTATATAAACATCTTAAGCTTAATAAACAAAACATTTATTTTATTTATTTTATATTATAAATATGATAGGATTTGCATATTAATCGGCAAAACATATCCCCTGTCTCGTTTGTTTTTGTTGATACCTATTTTCATTGCCTATTTTGTTGTTGTTTTTTTTTTATACAAAGAGTTGAGAAAATATAGAAAATACGACAGTACAAGTAATTAAAACCAGTATTGAAAAAAAAAATAGTTTGTTGAAAATTCTAGATATAAGTATGGTTGGTAAGACTTTGTTGTCAGCCGAAGCCAATATGATGAAAGAACGCCCTGTTTTCATACCACCACGGAAGCGACAGACATCAAAGAAAACAAATGGAACACAAAATTATGTTGACCACATCGTTGCAGTGCAGGTAAGGACTTCAAATAAATTGTGTTAATTATAACAACGTTAATAATTTGTTTGTGTAAGACGCCTGTTAAATCTTCTGATAAAAACTACTTTACTAATGACCCTATTTAAATTGGGAAAATTTAGTCCGTGTCCGGGATGGTGAGGGTAATCGTCTTTACATTATAAACTTTGAGGCGCCTACATATTGATATAACAACAATGTCAAAATCTCAGATATTTAAACAACAACAGTTCAGATTGAAAAGACTGAGGCCGGTATCAGGGCAGTTTCTTGGGGTGAAGTGTCTTGTGAGTGAATGAGCCTCATTTGTTGTTGTTTCAATGTGCGAAACTTCGAAATTATTGTTGTATGAATAGGCGTGTTTTTTTTTGCAAGCACGGAGGAAATAGGCCGAAAAAAATGAAATCGGGGACTACAGACGCCATCACAGAAAAAACGTGGAGTTTCCATACAGACATCGATAAAATGTATGGAATTCATGCCGGTAACACAGTTTTTATCCGTTCTTAAGTTAAACACCGAAAATTCTCCGTGCTTAGCTAAGCCCGCATGGGCTTAGTTGTTGTTGCATTTGACACGTAAACTGTTAAGCCCTGACATCCTCTTTTTCATCCAATTCCTTTTCGGCTTGCAAAAAACGTCTAATGAGTTTGGACGGTCAAGGAGACGCAGTAGTCCGGCTTTTACGTTTTCTTCACCGCGCACTTCTCTTACCAGCCAAATGCCGTGATATCGTTCTCAATCTTCCCAATCTAAACAGGTTCAAATGTCTTTAAAATATTAAAAGGTTTTTTGTTTGGAGGGTTTGGCCGAAATTTAATATTTTTTGCCTAGAAATAATAACTGAGTTCAGTTCTTAATTTGCATACAATTAAATAATTATTTTGCTATCTTAACATCTCAGAATTAAGGATTAAAAAGTGTATTCGCATATTGTAAAAAACTACAAATTTCTACACATTTTTCTTCTTACAATTCAAAGCGTCCACACTCTTTGTCCACTTTTATATTCATTAATTTACTGGCTTATTTATCGGCACTTTTGCTTTTGGTATTGTTACTGCGCTTGCTATAGAATTGCCAATAAAACGAACCTCAATATTTTCAACCATCGTTACCAACAAAAGCTATAACTGGCGTCTGAAGGAAATAAACTGTTTTTACTTACTTCCTAATATATTTATTTTTTATAAAAATAACTTTGAGAAATTATGACTCTTAATTTTGGTTCTAAGTATGTACGTACATATATGCTTTAGCTTTTTTGAAAAAGTGGTATAATGACTACCTATATAAACTACTGATATCATCTTACATAGATATAGATCAACTTGTTGTTTTTTTTTAATAACAAGATTACTAAGCTTAAGCAAAATAATCAATCAAATAATTTCTTTACTTAGTTCCATATAATCTTATCAATAAATTGACACTTGGACACGACGACGACGCTTTCCAGATTTTAGTTTATACAAACAAAAATGTAGAAATGCTCGTAACAATTACGTCATTCTGATTTTCAAACAGAAATATTTGAATCCTTTAATCTATATACATATAAGTATTATTTTCTGGATGACTTTATGGTCAATTCTTATGACAATTTTAATTACTTTAGTTAGTACTTACAGTTTATTATGTTAAGTTAAGTATTTAAAATTAGATTTATATAACATAAACATGAAAAAAACAATCAAAGATAATATTAATAAAGGTTAATAAAAATAAATTAATATTTTTTTTTTGTATGGTAAAGAATCGTCAGAAAGTATCTCCTTCATCGCCAGGTTTAGAAGATGATCTCCTTAAAACATCACTCATTCTTAAAAACAAACAACCACTGCCACAAATTCCACTAGATGAAACTAAAATATCAACAACACAACTTCAAAATAAACCTATTTCCGCGAGCTCGGATAACATTTACGAAGGTGAAGAGAGCGAATTACAACATTTCGAAAATCTACCTCCGGTATTACTGCCAACAACTCGTCGTGAAAGTTCCACCGTAACACCCAGTAGTTATTCAGAAAGTAGCTTAGATGCTAAATTGAGCAAGTCCCAAGACTGTCTCAGTACTCGATCTTCAAAAAAACGCGTGAATATTCGGACGGATATTAACCATGTTCGAAACAGCAATCGTAATTCGCCAGAAATAGCTAATTACGAAGATCTAGAATCGGGAGAAACTAGTGTATTAAATGGAGACGATTTTAGTTTGGAAAGATTCAACACGAAGCGATCAGTTGATAGTCATTACTTGACAATGACAGGTAATTTTTCAGAAAATTTTAAGTACCCATTTTAAGAACCTAGTCTCTTTACATTTTTATAGGCACTATTAAACGAGGTCGAAAAAAGGGACAATGTGTTGATCTTCAAATAAACATAAGTCGTGAAGAGCTAGAGCAAATAAATGCTGTTGCAATTGCCACAGAAACCAAAAAGAAAGCAAATCTCTGGTGGTCCTGTTCCCTAACAACGGGCCTACATATATTTATTTTATCGATTCTTAGTCTTCCATTTGTGATTTTATTCTCAGCAGTTTACTCGTTTTACATCGGTACCCTAACATGGTATAACGTATTCAACTATTTCAATGAAGAGAAAGGCTTCGCTTACAAGTTCTTTGTGTCACCGTTACTTGTCCTGACTTATCCTGTGGGCATTATAATTTGCACACTAGGACTAGGTATCTATGCTGGGATCATTCAAATCAGCTTGCAATTCAACAGCTGGCTAAATGAAGTTGGTGACATAGAAAAGGGGTTCTATGGATGGCTTTGTGCGTTCTTACATCTCTCTGACTGCAGTCCGTATGAGGTTGTAATCTTAACGGATATTCGTATGCCCGATGAGCACCCCCATGCAAATACATCGACTGAGGAACTATCGCTTTAATTCTGATAAATTTCAAACAACGTTCGTGAGAACGATGGTTTTTAGAAACCATCTTGAGAAAGAGCTTCTCAGGACTGGTTTCATTTCTTCAAATGGTGATAATAAAACGGAACTTTATTAAATTATATTTTAAAATTATTTTTCAGAAATACATTTCCTTCAAGCCCATAAACTCCTAAGCTATGAAAATAATTTTAATTGTTTTTATGAATTAATAGAATTTATGATCTTGAACAACGCAACTTTCCCAAAAAAAGTTCTAGAAAAAATTAATATGTAAATTAAATATTTTCAGAGCTGATAAATTTGCTATACATATTTTCATATCTATTTAAAAAAAATAACATATTTTTTAACAAGAAACCATACCAGTAATCAAAAAACAAAAACAATTGTTCCAAAAGCCAAATAATATCTAAATAATGTTCATACTTCAACAACTTAAATATTTATACAAAAAAAAACAATAATAATATATTAATAGGTAATATTTTTTACAAATTTTATTTAAGGAGTATTATATAACTTATACTAAAATGAAAATTAATTAAGTTTGTGAACGGATTTAAGTAATTATTAATTATACTCTTCCTTAATTTTTATATAACTTCTATACATTCCAAATAACGTTAAGGTATGACATACAAAAAAATATGTGTAAGTTTATTATTGTGTCGCAATTTTTTAAACTTCTATGTATGTATGTAATAAAAAGTAAACTTATGTAATAATTTTTATAACTAAAGATTTTTGAATAAAAATTATTTGAAACAATTTTTTACTTGCTTTCAATATTTTAACAAAAACCACAAAAAATAGTCACCCTAAAATGTCTACTTAAAATAACTATGTATGTATATGTGTTGAAAGTCTGCTTTTCACGTCATATAGGTACACCATATGAATATTCCTGCCCAAGATAAGAAAGCGTACATTGAATTTGGAGCTCGACACCTATCTGATCAATATCAATAGGCGCTTTCTTATGCAAAAAAATAACACGCTTCACTCCGAATTATTTGGTGAATTTTGAATTTGAATGAATGATAAGAAAACGAATTTGTTTCTATCTAGCCAAAAATTGTATCACCCGACATATTTCGGATTATTTGATTTGCTAACACTTTGTCTTTCTTGATTGGGTTTGTGGAGTTAGAAAATAAACAAGACAGACAAAGATAATATCAAATTATTTTATTCAAAAACAAAATTTATTAATTATCATATTTGGTATATTTTTTCAAAATGTAGTCCATTGCACGAGGGTTATCATTTGGTACCATATGTCCAGCTCGATCAACCCAAAACATGGAAAAATTACCGGCCTCTTTTTGATATCCTTCAAGAACTCGGTCAACAACAATACCTAACCTTGGTGCAGATTCGTATATAGATTTATCATTCCAACTCATGCCATTGATCCAATTAACTGTACCAGGTGTTGCACAAATGAGATCCAATTGTCCTGAGAAGACAGCCACTTTCAATGTTGTTGTGTTAAGGAGGGCTTCAACTTAAAAATAAATAAAATATTAATAGTCGAATTCTTATAGTTCTCACTCATATATTTACCTATATCCACAGCAGGTTTCATAAAATCACCCATCAAAGCATTAAATGTTATACTACTTTGTGATCCCCAAACAGCTTTCGGAGGTATTTTCAAAGCCTTACTAACCTGTCCACGCATTATGTCCTGTAATATTTGATCACGATTTTCATCTATGTCAAACTTTACCAAAGTTCTATACATAAGTTCTAGAAAAATTGACACACGAAGTATAAGTATAGGTACATTAAACGAAAATTGACTGCAATCAATGTTTACCTTCATTGCTCATCAAAGATCTTGTGTAAGATTCTCCGTTTGTGGGTAGCAAAATGTTATAGAAATCAACCCCTTTTGATTCACCCAATAGAACACGCTGAGTGTCACTCCAGAGCAAAGTAGATTGGGTATATTTACCCTTATCAAGCGCATTTCCGGTCTTCTCAGCAGATTTCATGATTCTATTGTAGCCATTGTGATCAATCATACCCTTAACAAATAGGTATTCATAACAATGTAGTAATTAAAAATATTTTCTTCTTACCATGTTCAACAAAAGTGGAGCCCAAGCATTAACAGAATCCATAGGTGAAACCCAGGGATCACCTAGTGCTACTGACTGCAAGTTGCTTTCAATTTCCTTCTTTTCGATAGCCCTGTACAATTCCAAAGCAAATTCAGGTGCCATTTTCCCACCATAACTTTCACAGAAAATATGCAACGGAACTGTTTTAAATTCAGGGTGATTTTTGTAGAAACCTTTCATTAGTTCAACCAAATCGAGAGCTATTTCCTTATTGGTTTTTGTTAAGTATTTCGTACTGTCCACATAACTGAATCCACTTCCAACTGGATTATCAATAAAAAGAACATTCATGTCCTTTACCCAAGTATGATTTCGTGCCTTTAAGTCCAAGGTTAATGGACCGAGTTCTTCAAAATTTCCATAACCAGTTGATGAGGCTCCAGGACCTCCTTGTAGCCAAATTGCTAGAGGACGATCAGTGTGTTTGGAAACATTTGCTGTTGTGTAGTATAACCAATAAAACATGTGAGCTCCTTTGCGAACATCAATATATCCATAATCTTGGTCTCCAGGGCCAAATCCTTCCTTAGCCGAGGCTACTGCAAAATTACATACATATACACGAGCGTTAGGATTAATTTTAAAATTTTAACTACACATTAATTTTAAAAAAATAAGACTTTCGTCCTTATAAGAAGTTCAATGTTATAATAAATTTCATCATAAACACAAAATACAATTTCATTTTCATTCACATTTAAAAAATTTAAATTTTATATATGTACATACATAATAATGTTTATTTAAAACGTTTTAGAACTTACTCTCAGCTAAGAAAAAGAAAAATGTAACCACAGAAGCTACTACCAACAATCTGACCATTATGTCGCGGTATAGAAATAGAAATCAGAACTGAGGCACTCGGCCGATTGGTTTTATATTAGTTATGATATCTATCGGTTATACACGCTTGTCGTTTGCTATCTTAATCAACTTTCAATTGAGAAATATTCTCACACTTGTAGAATTTCACCTCATCTATGTTATATTATAAGTACAAAAATAGATATACAGTAGATGCCGGATATAATAAAGTCAAGCAATTCCTTTCAGTTGAGAACGAAACTTGATGTCAACGTTTTGTTTGCTTGAACACGGGTTTTGTAGCTGTGATGGTGCGTATCTTCCAGAGTACCGATCCCAAATTTTTGTTTAAAAAAATCATATTTGTGAAAGTTGCCATGTGGCACGTATGATATAAGTTGTTTCTTATATCTATCAGTGCCCTTCTTATAAAGGTTTTTTTTTGTATATGAGATTAATTCACTGCGTTTCTTTATGGTGCATGATATTTTGGAATTTCTGTCTAATAAGTGTGTGTTTTTTTATGAGATGTTTTTATAACCGTCATCTACTGTACCATATAGTCTTAATATTGAGCGACATGGAATGACCACTTGGTTAGTTAATCAATTTCTAAAATGTGTAGGTATCTTTTAAACTGCGTCGTATCTACAACATACAGGGAGGGAGATACAACAATACCTATATTGCGGTTATTTATTAAAGTTCTCACGTTCCCAAGATTGAAAGAGGCGACACAAGCTTCATGCACATGAAGAGTTAATGACCGGGAGAAAAGTTAGACTAGAAACGTCCACTTTAAGTACCTACTGATAAATAGACCAAAAAGACTTTATTAGAATATTAAACCTGCTAATAGAGCTATGGGATAGGGTAATTCTGTTTAAATAACATTTAATCAATCAGGTATCACCGGGTCTTGATTGGAATATTATGTATACCTAGCTTAATTTGAAAAACTATAACAGATTAAAAGAGCCGACAGCAAATTTTGGTAGTGTATTTTTAGGTATGTATAGCAAAAATATGAGTATGAGGGTTTATAGGTGTATGTTACGTCATATCGGGTTTTAAAATTCGATTTTTTTAGCTTTTGTGTATTACAATTTTCTGTAACTTTCCCTAACTCCAAATACAGACCTTAATTTGGAAGAACCAATTCTTACATTTTAAAGTCTAATGGCCGATTTTATAAAGGCCTTTTAGCTATTTAACAGACTTTCAAATCTTTAAATGACTTTTGTTTCATACAAAATACGTTATTTAAAAATTTAAATATTTGTGTTGATTTTTGCGCTGCTACTTAAATGCTATGTCTTATGAATTAGGTTGGGCTTCAGGTCAAAATAAATGAATGAAACAAATTTGTTTTTCTTACGACGATTGTCTTTTCAATATTTCCATTTATGCAAACACAAACAGATTTTTATTAAAAATCTGGCAAACTATTATAATGAATCACAACTAGTTGTGATAATAGACATGGATGAAACGTCACGCGTAAAAAAAAAAAACAAATTTGTTTCATTCATTTATTTTGACCTGAAGCCATTTATGCAAACACAAACAGATTTTTATTAAAAAATCTGGCAAACTATTATAATGAATCACAACTAGTTGTGATAATAGACATGGATGAAACGTCACGCGTAAAAAAAAAAAAACAAATTTGTTTCATTCATTTATTTTGACCTGAAGCCCAAACTAATTCATAATACATTTAGGGCCTTACCAATAATCAAATTTAGTTATGACTTAAATATTGCAGTGAAATTAACCTTAACGTTATGGATCCTAAATTATTAACCATATATTATATTCTCAATTTTTTGAAGTCATTTGAATATATGGTTCATTATTTATAGTCCACGTAAATATTTAGGTAATACCATGCACGATTTATTATTTAGAGCCCATTCAATTATGATCCATTTTACTGAAATATTTAAGTCGTAACTAAATTTGATTATTGGTAGGGCCCTTAAAAAAAAGGTCACCCATTCAATATAAACCATTAAATGCTTATATCTTTAGTATTGAATTACATTATACGTATCGAAAGCGCATCGTTATATACCTAATTTTTTTTTTCTTTAATTAATTGAGTTGATTATAACCCCTGATACAAAGCTCTGAAAATAGGATTTTTTAACCTCCCCGTCCCCAGCCTTGAAAAAGGCTTAAAAAACCTGCCAGACTTTTGTTTTGGTATCACGATACTTAATGTATCGAATTCCTTTTAAAAAAAATTTGATTTGTGTAGAAGAAAAATCGATTTTTCTGGATAAATTCCTTGTATTGAAAGAAAAAACTTCGATTATATTTAGAAAAAATCGATTTTTTTGTTAAAAGGAATTCGACATTGCACTTAAAAATCCTATTAATCATACCCCACTCCCTCCTCTTTAATACTGCGTTTTCATCAGAGCCAATGAGGTTATTTCGTTCAAAATTTCCAAATTCAATTATTCGAAATCATACAAATTCAAATAATTTCCAAATGAGGTAATTTCAACCGAATTTGCACAAAATTCGGTAGGAAATTACGTAAAACTTTTATGAACACATCCAAATGGATTCCATTCAAAGTGGAATCCATTTGAAATGACAGAATTCAATGTAAAAAACAACAAAAACAAGCGATTGACAATCTGGGCCTTCAAACAAAATTAAGAAAATTTGAAATGTGAACCCTTTTTTTGTAATTTGCCAAATTACCTTATTTCAGGTCTAATAAAAACTAGTACTATGTCAATGATGTCAATACTGTGATGGCTTAGACCCTGTTTAGATTGGGAAAATTGAGGACGGTATCACGGCAGTTAGTGCGTAAGAGAAGTGCGGGTTGAAGTATCTCGTGAGACGCGAAGAAAACATAAAAACTGGTCTCATTCGTTGTTGTTTCACTGTGCGAAACTTCGAAATTGTTGTTGTAACAATGTATTTTGAGGCGCTTTAAATAATGTAGACACGCCTTTAAAGGCTCTCCCAAACCAAAGCGATTAATCGCCGCGACAAAAGTAAACAACAATAATAACACGTGGTTGTCAAACAAAACAACACGTTGTTGTTATTGTTTTCTTTTGTCGCAGCGATTAATTGCGTTGGTTTGGGAGAGCCTTAAGCTTGCTCAAGCGACTGATCGTTCAAGCTTTACTAAAGCCTAGTATGCTGGTGATGCGAAACGAAAAATCCCATACAAAAATGACACAACGAAATCACAAAGGTAAACCCGTTATTATTAGCCATGTGTTTTTGCAAGCTCAAAAAGAATTGGACGAACAAACGATGCAAAACCAACTTATCCCCTTAATGCTTGTCTAAGGGCCTTATTACGGTTCGCGAAGCGAACGTTCGCTTCGAGTCGAACGTTTTGGCGAACGTTCTACAATTTCATATTACGGTTAGCGAATGAACTCATTCGCCAAAAATTGATGTCAAAGTAAAAAAAAAAAAATAATTGTCATAAATATAATTTTGTGTGTGGAAATTTTGCAGTTTTCTTCAAGTTTTAAACGTTTTTTAATAACTTCAATCAAATATTTCGTGGTACAACATCTTCATGGTGATAATTCAAGCAAATTGGTTGCAACAAATCAAAAAATTAAAAAAAAAATCGACACGGAAGTGCGTCTGTCAGTTTGCTAAACTCGTGTATCGGTATGTTATTTAAAAACAGTGGTTTTCAATTGATAATGGCAATTTCTACTTTCGTGTATTGATTAAACTTATTATTATACATATTTTGTCAGAAAATATAATGCTTTTACCTAATAAATTCGTGTTTTATTTGTATTCACCGGGTAGTCACTAAACAATTTTCATTCGCCTAGTTTTGACGTCTGAGGCGAGTCATTTGACGAATTTTCGCTAATTGTAATACGGATTTGATTCATTCGCCAGTATTTTGGTTCGCTTCGCGAACGGTAATAGGGCAATAAAATGCCCTACACACGATCAATTCAATGAAAATATTCATTGAACAAGTCATTTTTCGCTGAATATTGATCGTTCGTAAGCTCTTCAATGTCATTGTCAATGAACATTGACCACATTGATGAGAACCAAAATAAATTTAGTTTTTATCAATGTTACTGTCAATATTTTGAAGTAGTACGGCATTATCAAAGTTTTTTCTCAATTGTGATATTGTTTTGTGTACTTGAAGGCAAAAAATTAATAGTAAATAAAAGTAAATAGGACTAATGTTTAATTTACGTCTTAAATCTCCCGAATTCTGAAGGAATTTTTTGAATTATTGTCAATATTCATTGATACGTGTGGTGGCAATCATTCATCAATTTTTATTGACGAAAAAATATCCACAGAAAAAAGTTACTCCTCCGAGGCACCCCTGTGTTAATATCGAACAAACCTAATAGAGCTGTCAAATATTATTTGTTTGTGACTTTTGGTGGAACGAATTGAAAAGACCATAAATTAACGGACTTTCAATGGTGGCTGATCGTTTCCGTGCAATATCGTATAGATTGCAGTCGTCTCGATAATTTGAAAAAAAAAATGGCCAGCGAAGCACCTTCCCCGGGTGTTCCTGGTTTATGAAATTTGCTTACATGCCGTCTGGTGATCGTAAAAAAAGTTAATTCGATTTGTTTATATTTTTTTCGATTACTTATTTTGGAATAGTTATAACGTCGGGTTTGTGTTTTCTTGTCGGGTTTTAATAGATTATTCTCGGTTTCCGATTTGCGTTAGAGGAAATACAAAATTTATTGTTGGAATTGAATGTAAGTTCGAATTAAAAATCAAATTGAGATATAATTTATACATCCGGCGAGTGCTTTTTTTCTTTTAATTGAATGGCGTTAAATATGCCAATGTCTGCTATCATATTCGATACATAAAGGTCTGGTGTATATTAAATAAAAAATAAATCCAAATTTTGTGTTAAAATATTCAGTGAAAAAAATTTAATCTTCTATTCTATTCAATTTTGTTTAAATCAATATGTGGCTTCCGCTTCCGGTTTAAATAAGCAAATAAAATTAAGATATCCCTTTCGAGAAAATAGTGAAAAGTGCTGCCTCCGGCAGTAAAATTTTGCAGTGAAAATGCAAGATCAGTTAATCAATAATCCATAATTGTTTTTTGTCGTGAATAAAATGGCTTTTCTGCTATTCATTTTGCAATAGTCAATTTAGTTTCCGGTTCCGGTAAAAAATGCAATGAAATTGCAAAAGCTGTTAAAGAGTTTTTTTTTTATTTGTGAAAAAGATTAATTTTATTATCAATACGGAATAAGCTAACATCTTAAGAGACGCCAACATCACAGCATGAAACAAATTTTAAATTTAGGTAAGTGATTATTTTATTTTAATTTTCATTTTATTTATTTTAAAATTACTCGTTTAGGTATACCTACTAAGTTATCATTATGATTAAAATGTTTAAATTTCATCAACATTTTTTGAATGTTAATAGTAGGTGGTTAATATCAAAGGTGAAGAGCCAAGTTTTTCGCACTGCATTACATACCCTCTTACAGGAACAAACTCGACGGATTTTTGACCCCCTCTAACTTCATCTGAACCAATAAAAACAGAAATTTCAAACTCGCTATATCTACTAAGCTGAACAAAGATAGGCGCTTCACTAAATTCCAAATCCTCAGCATGTGGATGTCAAAAATTGCGGAAGACGTAACTGACTTACTAACTGACTGACAGATTATCAAAATTATGGAGCACTTCTCGACACCTAGGTCAGGCGCGCAATTATATGAGAGTCCGTGCACATAAACCGGCGCACACTCCCATATAAGCCCAGTGTGTTCAAAACCGAAACCAAACTGTTTAGTTGCATGTGCGCGCCTGGCCTTAGAATCTTTTAATTTCGGATAAAGGTAGGCCTTGTAATGCATACAAAGGAAAAATTGTAAATTTTTGAGTTTCATATAGGGGGCGTGATATTTTCAGAATATAGTTATCAATTACTTATATTGACCGCTCCTGATTGTTGTAGAATGATAAAATTTGGTAGATAAGGCTTCCAATACATGCAAAAGAAAAGATAAAGAATTTAAGGTGTTCCATATAGGGAGCATTGGAACCACCCATCTCTTCAGAATTATTATTATCTATTATATGGAGCACCACTGAAAAAGCTGACTCAAACTTGCAACGTAGGTACTTACAATATTCTGTAGTACCTACATAATATCTTCTTCGTTATTTTTGTACTGTATATGCAGGTACCTATACAAATATAAAAAATAATAACACAAATAAAAAAATGGTGTTTCTCATAAATTCCATTTATACTTATCTAATTGTTATAAAATTGCATTTATGGTTTTAAAATTAAACCATCAATGATTAAAAATTCTACGTATATTTCAAATCCAAAAATCCGAGTAGGTAGGTATGTAGGTATATTATGTACAAACGTGTATTTTATATTACAGTTATTTATATCATTGTTTAACTTAAATTTCTCAAAATGGCTTTGTGTTATTCTTGTCTCTAGGCTGACAATGAATCATAACTTTAATAGCTCCTCCATGTCCGTAACGGGATGTT
This sequence comes from Epistrophella euchroma, assembly GCA_947049315.1. Classification (NCBI taxonomy): domain Eukaryota; kingdom Metazoa; phylum Arthropoda; class Insecta; order Diptera; family Syrphidae; genus Epistrophella; species Epistrophella euchroma. Next base: position 65,581,606 of record OX346248.1, on the reverse strand, counting down.
TCAAAAGCCTTTGCAGTTTCTGTTATGTCAAAATGATGAGTTACTAAGCGTTTGGCATCTACTTTTCCTGACGCGACTAAAGCAAGAGCAGTTGAATAACTATAAAAGACAAGTATTAAAAAGTGTATCAAGGTATCTTTCGAAAAAAAACTCAAAAACAAAAAAAAACATACTCATTGCAATAACGAAAAACTCCACGGATGTCAACTTCACGAGCACAAGCATTAATTAAAGGTAATTTGCTTTCGTTTCCACCCATTCCAACAATCACAACACATCCTCCAGATCGTGTACTCTGTAAGAAATTGTTTGACAAAAGAACAAAAATAAAAAAAAAAATTAAACCCACCAAAATGGCCAATCGTGTTGTAGACTCAGCCCCACAGCAATCAATAGTTTTGTCAGGTGAATTTGGCATCAACGTTTGGATTTCTTTCACAGTTTGTTCCTCCGTTTTGTCTTTGGAAATCAAAACTGTGTGCATGGCACCAAGGCTCTTGGCAACGTCTAATCGGTTTTGAGATAAATCGGTTATCACAATATTCGATGCTCCCATAGATTGGGCAACCAACAAAGTCACTAGCCCAATAGGGCCAGCACCTAGAATCAAAACTTCTGATCCTAGGCCAACATCAGCTCTGCGGCAAGCATGAACACCAACTGAAAGTGGTTCCAGTAACGCTCCTTCTTCCATTGTTACATTTGGTGGCAATTTAAAGCAAAAGTCAGCAGCATGGCGATAGTATTTGGTGAGATTTCCATCGTATGGTGGTGTGGCACAGAAAACCATATCTGGACACAAATTATACTTTCCTGTTTTACAGAACTGACAAAGTCTACAGGGTACACCAGGTTCAATGGCAACTCTGTCTCCTACAACCAAATTCTTTACATTCTTTCCACATTTAACTACAACACCTGCTGCTTCATGACCAATAACCATAGGTTTATTGACAACAAAATCACCAATTCTTCCATGGACTAAGTAATGTACATCTGATCCACAAATTCCAACACAATCCATTTCCAATAGAACATCTACATACATATAGATAAATTTTTGATTAAAAAAAAAGGGTTTAAAAAAATACTTAAGCGTGGCACATTATCGCGACCATGACTAACAGTTTTGCTCACGAGCGAAAGTGTCTAGAATCTGGCTGGATGGTCAGGCAAAGCTCACAACAATTTTTAAGATATCAGTAAGAACTGTCAGTCATGATCGGCAGTGTGTATCGGCTTTACTATTACAAAAATTACCGTTGTCACTGATTTCAGGAATTGGACGTTGTTCCTAATCGAAAAATATAAATTGTTAGTTGAGTAGGTACTAAATGTGAAATTATTTATTGAAATTAAAAAATCTGTTTGTTTTGTGCACAAACTAAAAAATTTAATTTCGATAAAAAAAACTATAAACAATATATATTTGATTTTTAACTTCCCAATGGAAGTTATAGTAATTGGTCCGATTTGTCGAATTGAAAATTGAGCTTTGTGTCAGGAGTATAAAAAATTAAATTAAATTTTTTAGGCTGTCGGTATAGGCAGACATATCGTCCCTCATCTCACGAACTGACGTAACTGCTTTTTTGACATATTTTAGCTTGAGTTCTTCTTTAAACTATTCAATCAATAATTAATGTCGAATTCCTTTTAAGAAAAAAATCGAATTGTTCAGAAGAAAAAATCGACTTTTCTGGACAAATCCCTTGTTTTCTGTTTAGAAAAAAAATCGAATATTTTTTGTAAAAGGAATTCGACATAAATGTGTTGTTTAAAAAAAAAAAAAAAAAAAAAAAAAAGATAGAACAGTCTTTAAAAAGCAGTTTTTGTTAAATGTGAAAAAAGGACTTACGTCAGTTCGTGAGATAGGGGAGAATATTTATTACATGTTTATGTACCTACATACATGCAGGCAGACAAAATTGCAGGACCTATATTTTTCAAATTTAACGCCGTTGTTTTTTTTACGATTCAAAAAATTGCCCTATAAAATATGTACATAGATCTAGGACAAAAAATTGCCCTATAAAATACATAGATTTTATAGGACAATTTTTGGATTAGTATTAGTACTAGTAAAAATTTTACACATGCTTAAAAAAGATACACCCTGTTTGCACACAAGAATAGAATAAAAAATATAAATAAAATGATATTCACACGACCGACGACGAACGGCGGGCGCTCAAAACAAACAATACTCCACTTCGATACAATAATTTTATGTGACGATGTGCTAATAGATTAATTTGTTCACACGGCAAACGTAATGGTTGGTTTTATTCTTTTTGTTTTAAATATGTACAAATTGGATAGATTTTATTGAATTGAATTATACTTATATACTTAATTATTATTATTATTAGTATTTTCATACTACCCTTAAAGTTTATTCCTTATAGGCGTTCCACTTAAGTGTTGTGAAGGAAATACACTATCAAAAACACGTTATCATATACCTATGTTGTGTTTGCTTTTTATAGAAGACACTTTTGACCTTCTCTATTAATAGATGAAAAATAAATTAGTGTTAACACTTTTATTTGGGGTTTGTAACATATTTTAAAAGGCGGTTTATATTTTAGAAAAAAAAAGGGTAAAACAAATGCATTTTTCGCAAACAGGAAAAAAAAAAAAAAACAGAAAAGAATACGTCCGCGGAGTGTCATTCATTTTATAACTGATGCCTAACCAAAAGTCAGGAAAATCCTTACTTACCAAGCGTAAGTCTTCAACTCCATGTAGAACTGCAGTTAGATTATCTTTAGACATATTGCTTTTATTTTTTTTTAATTCTCGAAAAACAATTTTGTTGAAGAATCCGAATCAGAAAGCTTTTATAAAGATATCACTTTTTTTTTTTTGTGTTTTTATTTTTCACTGTTTTGCAAATGTGAAATAATAATATGAACGTAAGACACGTCTTGCTGAGTTAGCTGTTCTACTCCAACTGATTCTAATTATGAGAATACGTGAATACTAATGTCATATATTGCGAGAAGTAAGTACCTACCTTGACATTGCTATTGATTTAAATTAGAACAATCTTTAATGAGAAAGTTCTTGGCAACGGGTTAAATGTTTGAATACATATTAGTGCAGGGGTTTTTGAATATATAATGTGAAAATCTTCTTATCTTAGTTCATATGATTACTAGGGTATTTACAAGAGGTCAAAGTACCCAAACATTGTTTTTTCTTTTATAGTTGGTCAATAATGTCCATTTATGTGTTTTGAGTTATGTATGTAGGTTAAAGTAAAGACAAAACAGATATTTTTCTTGTAAAATTAAATGGCTTTTCAATGATCATTGATAGTGCAATTAAAGTCAATTTAGGTATGTGGAAGGTTGGGCACAAATGAAATTTATTTTTGGCAATAAATAATAAATAAGCGCTTTGTTTTGGCAACAAAATAATCACTGATTTTGCTTTTTAAGTGCCCCAAAACTTATATTGAAAATTTTTAAATATGAGTTTCAATTAAAACTATAATAGGCCAGTCACCAGAGGAAACAAAGATTATCCATCCATGATGCAAAAAAATACGGATCAAATTTTATAATAGAGAAATGCGTTCTAGCCAATATCTCGAAAACGGTTGCTAGCACACAAAATTTCACTTTTCTATAGGAATATTAAATATCTTTCTTTTTTCGATAGAAAACTTTTATGTAGCATTAATAAATACGCTCCTTAAAGCATGCTCTGTTCTATATTTTTTGTATAATGTCAACAGTTAAGGAGATATTGGGGACAACTAAAAAAAAGCATAATTTAGGGCGCCTTAGCTTTGAAAGTATAAGTCCTATAAAAAAATGTTCTTCGAAAAAGGGAAAGATAATTAAATTTGCAATTGAAAAGGTGCCAACAAATTTTGTGTACCATGAGCCATTCTCAAGATATTGGTTACAACGCGTTTTTCAAAATAGTGTCCGAAGCACAACACTTACAGACCCCCATTTTATTTTTAAATCCAAAAACAACACTTTTACTAATTCCAAACTTTTTCCAAAAAAAAAATTCATTTCAAAATTTTGAGTTCGAAAATTAATTTTGCAAAAACTGTTCACTAAAAAAATTTCAATTAAAAACAGCATAAAATAATGGATTAATGGCTTAAAAAAAAGGTGTGTTTTAGTAATTGTTATCCTTTTCAAGTCGTTTCTTTTTTAGAAAATTGTCTCTCCTCCCTGATTGGAAAAAAATAGACCACCCCTTATGAATACGATTTTTTTCTTGTCTCGATCCCAACCTACATGCCGTAGTCTTTTGTCTTATGAAAAACACCCTGTATAAACATATTATTAAATATTTTGTCCATTTTAAGCTATTAGTTTGTTTGGTACATAGCTATCTTGATGTATATATACATAAGTACCTACATGTTTATTAAACAAAACGTGCCTCATATAATCAAATATTTGTTAGATGATTTTATTATTTGTTAAAAAATGATTTTTTAAATTTATTCAAGTGTAGATTAATTACTATTTGTTTTCAAAAATGTATTTTCCATAGCAAAAGCTCGACAGAGAGATATAAGTCCGAATTCGATTTAGGGTTCATGTACCTATGTATTTGTTAGTTACTGAGCTAGGTACACAGGGTGTCCGATAAACATTGGATAATCCTGAAATGGCATATAGACCACTTTATGACTGCTTCGAAACCGGAAATAAAAAAGGGCTCTCTCAAAGGGTACTCAAAACATGTGCACTTTTTCGTTCAGTTTACTTTTTTCGCGGCTACAAATGCATGAATTCTATTTATTTTCTTTTGCAGAAATTTTCTTCACTATTGGTGCCAAGACATAATCGGTAGAAAATTTTAATAGCTCTTGGACATTTTTTATTAATAAAAATTAAATTTATTTTTAATTCCAAAAATTGAGAAAATAAAAAAAAATTAAAAAGTTTAAGCATCTCTGGTATAAAAAAAAATCGTATAGAAACTATAACAAAATTGGCGCAACAAATGTAGATTGCAGAATGGTATAATATAGGTGCTAATATACAAAAAGAGCGAATTTAATAAAATAATTTACTACGTTACATCGTTTTATGTTTTTGAAACAATTCATTCTGAAATCTACGGCTACCATTTGTAGCCGTTGTATTCAACAACGTAAAGTAAGTTAAAAAAAAATACACTGAACGAAAAAATGCACATATTTTGAGTACCTACCCTTTGAGATAGTCCCTTTTTATTTCCGGTTTCGGAGCAGTCATACGCCGTTTTAGGATTATCCAATTGGACACCCTGTATATTTGAATTGTAGTTCAAGATTCAATTTTAATTTCAATTGATTAAAAAGCTCATTGAAACCTGATATTAAAATTGTAAGATAAAGTTACTTTGGTATAGCCTTTTATGCTTGGCAGCGCAAATGAATTCTGGATAAAAAGAAAATTATTAATTTCATCTTTTGCCATTGACTCGGTCACTCGACATGCATAATTATATATATTTTTTTAAATGTGTATGTACATTTATGTACATAAATATATACGAATTTCAGTCTTATAAAACAGCTTGTATTTGATGAACTTTACAGAGCTATAACTCTTGTCATAAACTTAAACCTTTGTGTTATCATTTGTTTATTCATATTTAATTTCTATTCAAACAAGATTAAATTTATTTTATAGATGACACAAAAAGCTGTTGTTTAATTCTATATAAAGCTTCTGGAAATATGATAACGTGTATGTACATATTTATATAGGAAAAAAAAGTCTGACATTTACGTTTTATTCTAACATGACCTCAGGCTATTATAAAAGATAAAGCTTGCTTGTGAACAGATTCAAAAAATTTATAGAATCATTATCAATTCGGTGCCTAGGAAAAAAATTGTTCATTGTATAGAAACCCAATTTTACACACATTCAATCTAGTCTGCATTACGAAAACCGTTTTGACGTCAAAATATTTACATATTCAGCCCAATTCGAAATGAAAATTCCCGGCCTGGGGAAATGTTTGTTTTTTACAATTGATTTATATGTCAAATACTGCAAAAAAGTTGTTTTGAACATTCAAAAGTTGCATTCCATTCCCGCTATCCAAGGCAAAAAAATTCTAACAGGTAATTAAGAATAGGAGTATTCTACGCCCGTGGAATATTTAGAACTAGACTGATTATTTTCATTGGGTATTGAACCTTATGGGCCACATTAACCAATTTTAATTTTTTAAAAACAGCTTTTAACCAAACTTCAATTTTCTTCTTGTTCTTATTTTTATGAGAACAAAAGGCAAACCATAAGATTACGAATTCGCGTGAAAATATTCTACTATCCGTCGGAGGAAAATAATTGGTCCAAATTCTGTATAAATTTCGATAAAAACAAAATATCAGTTAAGATTTGCACTCTCAAGATTGAAGATTTAAAAATTTAAGCAAATAGAATAAAACTCTAGTGAATCGAAAGTTTCGATCGGATCGAATAGGGCTGTTAGTTAACTTTAGTAAGAAAAAGAATGCACCACAGACGACAGGCTTTGTTCACTCTTTTAAATAAGAGCTTTTAAGAGACAGATTGTGCTTTAGTTTAGCTAGAGCTGAATCTTATTGTGGTTAGCATTAAATTACGCCAGTGTTTCTATATTTACACAAAAAATAATGTTAAAAAAAAAAACCTTTAAATATTTTATTTTGATTTATTTATTTGTGTATATTTCCGTACAAAATTATAAATAAGAAATTTTTCATACAGAGCATTTCATGCCAAAACATTTTGACAAGACATATTAAAGCAATAGTATAGAAATATTTTTTTAATTGTATGTATATAAAAATGTCCATTTTGAATAAAATGTAATCTTACGAGAATTGATGATTATTTATTTAATTTTTTTGTAATATAATTATTCATATTTATTTTTCTTAAAAGTTGAAGATTTAATTTCCATTTCAACATTACCAAATTAATCTCCTTCTCGTTATTTGTTTCTATTTAAACGCAATGCGTTTTCCAATAAATTGACTAGCGAAATAAAATATAATTTCGAAATATGTACGTAGTTTTTTCTGATTAATATTTTTTAACCTTATTTCGTGATTTGCTTAAAAAAATCTTTTGATTTTTTTCGTTTATTTAGATAGTAATATGTATTAGTTTTTTTTTTTTTTTGTTTGTTTTATTGTTTAAAAAAATATTTATTTTAGGCACTCATATTCTGTATTTTACTCTTCTCTTTAAAAAATGTAATGTTTTTTTTTTTTTTAATATAATAAAGTGGAGGATAATATCGAATATTTTTTGTAGGCAAATCATCTAAAGATACATTATGTAAATACACAGTATGATGTTTTACATTTACTCCCTTATCTTTGCTGAAACTGAATTTGAACTCGTTTCTTTATGATTTAAAAACAAATCAAAACTTCAAGGATCAACATAAAGATTAGAAAATTAGTTTTTTTCTGTGTTTAAATTTTGTTTAGGATGTTTTGCTGGAAGCAGCTCGTTTTACAAATTTATGTATTTATTACATGAATATATGGTTTAGTAAGTGTGGTTTATAGTAATAAGTGATAAATATTTACTCAAAATAGCTGAGATTCAAGCGCAAAATTATAAAAATAAAATAAAATTCACTTGGACGGAAAAGCCAAAATACAATTCAAGCCGTTTACTTTTTTATAATAATTTCTTAAATAAAAAGAAAAATTACAGTATGTATATTTATAAAATAGTCTCATTAAAATGCACAAAAAATTGATTAGTATTACAAACAAACAGAAAATAATTATAATTCTATATCTTTTTTTTATATAAAAAAAAATAAATGTATACAATTTGTGTAAGTAAAATAAAATGTGATGAAAATTCCAATCACAGCACCCATTCTTGAAAAAAAAAAAATTCTAAAGAAGCAATGACAAAAATGCTGATTTTTGTCATTTATTTTATAAAAAAAAAGATCTTATTAGACACGTCCTTTGTGCGTTGTATTTTTTGTTCTGTTTATCGCTTGGGTATATTGCGATTTTTTTTCTAATTTGTGGATTTGTAGAAAAAATTCGAAAGCATTTTAGAAATTAGATGGAGGAGCACTTGGATTGAACTGGAACGTTGGATACCTTGGAGCAAAGTTAGTATCGAGAAGTTGAGTGTGTTCAGAATCTTCCTTGTTCTGTAGTGTAGTTGCCTTAAACTGACTTTCCGAAAATTGTGGAGGTGCTGCGGGAAAAAAATGAAAATATTAAAATTCTTCTACTAATCTTTATAATACAGTTATAGGTTTTTTTCCCACTGTCAAAACAAATATTTTGGCATGATAAGGGCAAAGAACAAAAAGGCTCCTTAACAATTCTATCAAAATAAGTCTTTCGTAATTAAAAAAAAAAAAACTTTGATAAAAGATCATTTAAATAATATAATAACATATTTAAATGTACAATGCGACTCATTTTGACATCTTAATGTTTTATCTCAGTTCACCTCATGATGAGAAAGAGATAGGATTTTTTTCAAAATATTAAAATATTAAATATTCGTTAATTTGGGAGATTTTTTATATTTTTCTTCCGAGTTTTTTTCTTTAGAAAATCTAGCTTTTACATTATTATTTTCGATGTAGATATTAACTCCTATACATTTCACAAAATCGTAATTTATATCGCTTTACCTAACCGTAATTTTACGTACAACTTTCATTTTGTTAGTGTTTTTTAAAAAAGACTTACGAATATTAGGATAAAGTTGTCCTCCAGCACTATCAGCCATATTCCAACCCAAAGCTCCGCCAGCACCATTTGGTGGGCTAGCTGGGCTAACGGGTTGTGTAGGAGCCATTGATGGATCCTCTGGGGCTGGTACATCTGTATAAGGTGCTGGTGATTTGAAGGATGCCAATGGAATGGTTCCCAAAGTTATAGGAATATTACCCGTAAGGTTTCTATGCGGACCACTAACATCTACTTCCACCTGAAATTTTAAATAAACGTACAAACCATCGCAATAAAAAAAACGTGCTCCTTTAACTTAAGCTTACATGCAATTGATAATCCAAATCGATAATTCCACAATTTAACAAACTCGATGGAGGCAATGGTGGAATTTCTAATTGCTGAGTCCAGGTCCTTGATTCAGAAGCACCAACTGGTCCTACACTTAACTCAGATATTGTTATTTTATCCTTCTTGGTTTCACGGCGTGGTTGAGTTGTATGGAAAGCAACTACTTTGCGAAATATAAACTTGACTAGCGAAATACTAACATTGCTAGCGTTATCACATTCGCAAGTTATTGGTATTATTTGACCAGAAACAAAACCTGTCACTGGAAGATTAACAACAACTGCAAGTGGGCCAGAACGGCAACAGAAACAGCAAAATGATTTTTCTAATTCAAGCTTAAACGGCTCCTTAAAAGATAAAAAATAATAAGGGCATGTTTATGTTTAATAAACATAATAATAAGGCCATGTTTATGTTTAAAATATGTACCTTAACTCTAGGATTAAGATTTAAATCAATAGGCGAGACAACAGTAAATGCCATTTTCATATCCTGGTCGAATTTCCATGGACGATCCAGAGTTACTTTAATTGTATAGCGAACATGACCGAATTCGCCCTCAAACGAAGATGGCAGAGTTGGTGGCAAGGCGCATGTGAATGGATAAGTGTGAGTACCACTTGGAAGTTCAGTTTCCGAACCTTAATGAAAGTTAAAAATTTTATTGTAATATAAAACTGTTTTTAATCGGAAGGGGAAAGTAACCCCACTTACTGTTCTTTCCTCCTAAAAGATAATACTGGATTTGAAAGTATTCTTCATGTCCAGTTAGATTTTCAGTTTCTTCTTCATCTTTGCCTTCGCTATTTGTAACGCGTTTGGACTCTGACCACTCAGTATTGGCTTCTCCAAGAAAACGAATTATGATTCCTACAAAAATTCGGAAAAAATACATTTTTGATAAACATTGGAAGAGAAGTTATGAAGTATTATGCAGGAAGAACTTTTCGATCAAAACGTTACTTTAAAAAATGCGATGACCACTTCTTGATTCAACTGTCTAAATACATCAGAATTAAAAAGCATTCGTGGATAAGAAACACATAGGTATAGCAAACTTTCAAAATAAGAGACATCAACGAATTAAGCTCTATTTTTCTTAATTTCTGAAAGCATAACAAACTACCAAATCATCTTTGAATGACTGCTATAAGTTTTGCTTAGTTTTATAAACGTTTGGTTAGTGACTAATTTAATGTAGCAGTGATAACAATATTAATTTTTTAGTTGTTGCATCAAGTTGACTAATTTGCATTAAAAAAAAATACAATTCAATGTATGTATGTATTATGAATGAAAAAAAAAGTAATGAACAATGATCAAACACCTCTATTCGTATTAGTCTTTTAAGCACATCAAAATATGTATGATGTCATTGATCATGGGGACGAGGCTATAGTCTTGGTTAAATAGTCAACAAAAATACCTAAGTGATTGATGAAATATTAGATCGAACACTTTTTGTCACTACCTATTTAGACAAAATATTATCTTATATCTCATGATTCAAGAATTTTCCACAAAGGATTTATAAAAGTAGTACACTGAAATTCAATTGTTTGGCATTCCTGAAATTGTTCTTAAACACAACTAGTTCAGAGGAAGGGAATAATTTTTTCTCTTTAGAAGAGGCTTTGCGTTGTTGGCATTTTCCTGTCCTCAATTGATGAATTTTCAGACAAGTCTAAAATAAAATAATTTTTTCAGCTATGACAGTGCGGCATCCGCCACCACCCTTTTCGTGATTTTTTATTTTTGTTCACAGACAAGACAGCCCAGTCATTCTGATTCTACCACCCGCAATAAGGCTATCTCTGTTGCTGCTTGGAGACTAGTGCTATAATTTTCTTTTTTTCCTTTTTTTATCTTACCTCTGACTTTCTTCGGAGAATCGAATGTTAAATTGACTTGTCCATTGATGGTCTGTCCAGCGTAGTAGGTATTCCATGGATTGTCCAATTGAATTTCACACCCTTTAAGACCCATTTTAATCTAGGTTTGTGGTTTAATTTTTTTTTTTAACTAATTAACACTTTTTCTTAATATTTGATGAAGTATTTTCTGTTGTCTGTAAAACTGGGGAGACGACGGAAAAATGGAAAAAATATGCACTAGCTAGAGCATACACAAATATACAACACACCCAAGAAATTTCTTTGGAGCAGAGAAGATACCAGCTAGATAGATGAGTACTAATTTTTTTATACAATGATTTGACGTTTGAATCAACGTTCAGCGTCGCATGCGCAGATCACAGCGCCTCAAATGGAAAAGTTCAGCAAATGAAAAAATGGACCATTGCACTTTTGGGTTGTTATGAAAATGAAACAGACGAGTGCTGCCATTTTATATAAAATCTATAGTACTGCAATGAAGAGGAACGAACGAGGCGACGTCTGGTGTGGCGAATGTGCACTCTCTCAATCATAAAGTTTTGCAGAACGGAGAAAAAAAATATTTTTTCTTTTGTAATTTTACAAAAAGTGGCCAATGTAGTTAAGGCTTAAGAAGAAAATTATTTTTTTGACATTCCTTTTTGCATTTTCTGTACAAACAAGCATAATAAGGAATTTTTGCTTTGGCATAACAAACGATAATAAGCAGTTTTTTGTGCTTTTTTTTCTCGCATAAAAAACGTCCTAGTTAAATAAAACAACAATTTGATATAGCTTCGTGGTGTTGTTGTATTTAATATGGACTTTTTTAAAGGGAAGATAAAAATGCGGAAAAAAACACGGTAGCTAGTTCAATAGAAGGTTGTAATTTTTTGCTTTCAATGTGGCGTAGGGAAAATGTTTAATATCGTTGCAATACAAAAATTTTTAAGGGTTACCATTTTGTAAAAATATAATTTTTTTTAGTTAATGAATTTAAAATATTTGTATGTTAGGATACTTTCGTGTACACACGATACAACCATCACCATGCGATTACAATAATCGATACAGTAATTGTATCGTGTATTGAACGCTTTAAGTCACGAGGCGTGTGTGGATCCGGCTTTAACTACATTCAAGACTTTTTGCAAAAATCATTTCCATAGACCATGTTAGGAAAAATTGAGTCCGGACTAGTGAGGGATTTCGTGATTAGATTATAAAATATGAGTCGCGGTTTATAACACCTCTGTTCGTTTACTTCCCAAAACTGCCCATTTCAGTCCAAAGTTTTGTCAAAGTTCATATAAAAAAATAAAATTGAAGTAAATCTGGCTGTTTTGGGAAGTAAACGAAACAATCTGCACGACGACCTTCACATGCCGCCTCTACTGGACATGAATGATGTCAGGAATATAAATATGTCTAAAAAAAATCAAATGGAGGCACAAAAATACATGTCCATGTCATGAACATGTTGACGAAAATTACTATTTGAACAAGACATCTATTCCAAGCTTGGTCATGAGATTTGACGTTTCATATGTGTGAGAGAGGTAGAAGTAGTACTGAAAGGAATTTTCGTGCGATTCTCTTGCTCTGGCTTATTAGTGGAATTTATCGACACAATTAACGACATGACATAAAGTGCCCAGTGCGAAAAAACAAGCTGATTGTTGATTGGATTGTGTTTTGGATCTTGGGCATCTGTATGTTTTGTGGAGTCAGCGTGTAAACATGTTCATGACATGGATTTTTGTGTCTCCATTGGATTTTTTATAGAAATGTTAATAAAATAGACATCGTTCATGGCCTGTGGAGGCGGCATGATACATAAATATCTTAGTTCCGTTCCACTTCTAATGACCAATTCCTTTTCATTCCTCATAGTACTACAAAGTGGGTTGGTGGTTTTTGGTAATTAATTTTTGTCAAACTGTTGAAAGTATGTAGGAAACATTTTTTTTTAAATAATTTACAATTTATATACAAGTTAGTTCAAGTACAAGCATGCAATAATTTAATTTTAAAGTAATAAACAAATTTTCAATAATCTTGTTTGAAGGTAAAACGCAAACGAAAAATCTGAAGAGTAAACCAACTTTCATCAAATTTCTAAACTGTCACAATAAAAAAAAAAAAAAAATACTATCAGATTGTGTTGGATAAAAAAATAATTGATCTTTCCAAGCAATTAAATATTTTATTTTTATAAATAAATAAATTCAACATAAAGTTGTAACGTTGATAAGATTTTTCCAATATGTTAACGGATCCGGATGACGAATTCTTCTTTGAAGAAGACAAAATGTAAATATTGAAATATATTTTAAATTTGAGTCAATTGTATTTTTTGACTTTATAATTATGATTTTTTCCTATTTTCTGTTTTCAATTTTAATTAAAATTTTTAGTAAAAATATTTTGTTTATATTTTATATCTATTTTTTCAGTAGGTACCTAGTCTTTAGAAACATAATTCATAATTTTTTGCATCAATATGGAGAGCTAATATTTTTTTTTTGTTTTTTAAACCAATACCTATTTTATTTTTTATTTCATTTAAATATAAAGAGCTTTCGAAATACCTATGTTTATACTTTGTTAAACGTTCATGTAAGCCTAGAAACTAGAATGCATTTTTATTAGAAAAATCAATATCTTGTGCAAGTTGGTCCTTTTCTTTCGATTTTGTTATCAATAGAAGTTTTGACAGTTACATTTTGAAACTGGTATCTGTTTTTCTTTAAACGATGCTAGTTTTCCTAACATACATTTTTTCAAGCATTTTTATAATTAATACAATTATTATTGCCATAATATAATCTATCATCACGCTCGTAGTGCCTCACTACCCTTATCAAAATCGACATCGAATGTTTTTTTTTATAAACAATTGTCTCACGCATACCTGATACCTAAGTCAAGAATTGCAAAATTTGTATTCAAATTATCTTATGTTATTAATCCCAAAGTCAAGATGAAAGTACCATCAATAATCCTGTCAAATCAATCGAACAAACTGGAGAACTGCAAGTTGTTTGCCTCGAAGAGCAATGCGTTAGCCAACGAAAATTTATATACAGCCAGAGCGCAGAACTAGAAAGATTGTAAGTAAAGATCAAAATAAAGCTAATAGTAGAAGCTTGTGCTAGTTTGGTTTGATAGATCCTTAGTTCTTCACTATAAAAATCAGCACTTTGGGTAGAATTGACCTAGTGATAGTTATAGAGTCAGTAAAAATGTTCCCCAATTGTTGTATATATTTGTGGACATGCTTGTTGGTTTTAAAGGATTAGTCTAGTTTGATTACTCAAGTCCACTTAAGGTCGCAGTGCAATAGTACCCAACAATAATCAGCTCTCCCCAACTTTTCTCCAAATATGCTCATTTTACGCCTGTTCTAAACCATATTCTGTATGATCGACCAACTGTCATCTGGGTGAGCGGGTGCAATTTCATCGATTGACTCACAATATTTCGTCTTCAGGTCGTATAAATAATCCACTATTAGTAACGTCTTTGTATCATAGCGTCTATGGGTTTCTGACCCGATCTCATGAAATTAATCGTTTGGACTGAAAATACTTAAGGTGTAGGTGTTTCTTTGTGATACCGGCTGTGATTCAACATTTGAGCCGAAAAAGATGGTCTGATCTTTACCTGTTTTTTTTTTTCTTCATATTTTCGACCACATTCGGAAGGCAGCTTTTGCTTTTACAATTCAAGTGCTGATATCTTTTTCAGTTTGCCTTCAATAACTTTTGTCCAGAAATACCTATTAATTTAATTTTTTCCCTCCAGCTTTGTTGTCATTTGATGGAGACATGAACCGTCATGAACCTATGAGAGTATGCTTGCACATTTTGTCCGCGTAGTCCAGGTTTGATGTGTGTTTTCATAGGTCACTAAATTCCTCTATTTTCTAAGACTTCGTAATGCGACAGATTAATTTTATAAAAATGTCTGGGAAAATAGTTTTTAAAAAGCTTTGAACGTCATCTATCAACATTTAAATCTCATCTGTCCAAAATGGTTTAGATATCAAGATGTTTCAACAAAGACACCAGTTTTCCAAATCATTCTTTGAATCCGATTCCGCCCAAGTATAACATTTTCTCCTTGCTTTTAATTTTAGTTAATGATAGTGTTTAGCATGCAAAACAAAATAATTTATTTAATTTAATAAAAAGGTAAGATAAAAAAATGTACTCTAGTGATTGAATTCCAAAGAAAATAAATTGATGGTATTCTACCTATATAGGGGAATGACGATTACAACTGGGACAGTTGTTATAACAAAAGACCAAACCAACCTTATTGGAATAAGTATTGGTGGAGGAGCTCCGTTATGTCCATGCCTATACATTGTCCAAGTATGTTTTTTTCGTTTTAAACCATTGCTGTAATAAATACTAACTCTCATTTTTGAAGGTTTTTGATGGAACACCTGCAGCAAAAGAAGGTTCTCTCCAAAGTGGAGATGAATTGGTATCCGTTAATGGAGTGAATGTCAAAGGCAAGACGAAAGTGGAAGTAGCCAAAATGATACAAGTCGCAACCACAGAAGTAACCATCAACTATAATAAATTACATGCTGATTTGGAACAAGGAAAATCTTTTGATATTCTTCTAAAGAAAATCAAACATCGGTTTGTGGAATCAATGTCTAGTAGCACTGCCGATTCCTTAGGTCTCTCAAGAGCAATATTGTGCAACGATTCGTTGGTTAAACGACTAGAAGAATTAGAAGGAACGGAATACATGTACAAGGGTTTAGTTGATCATGCTAAGAGAATGTTGAAAGCCTATTTCGACCTCCTAGCAACTTATAAACAATTTGGTGATATTTTTGCCGAGATAAGTGTTAAAGAACCACAGTTGAGGGCATCAGAGGCTTTTCGGGTATTTGCAGAATTACATAGAAATTTTGAGAAAGATGGAGTGACTATGCTCAAGGCCATAAAGCCAATTCTAGCTGATATTGGAACCTATTTGAACAAAGCCATTCCAGACACAAAACTAACGGTAAAAAAATACGCAGATGCTAAATTTACTTATCTTTCGTATTGTTTGAAAGTCAAAGAGATGGACGATGAAGAGCACAGTTTTGCCTCCCTTCAAGAATCATTGTATCGCGTCGAAACTGGAAATTATGAATATCGCTTGATTCTTAAATGTCGCCAAGAAGCACGTTCAAAATTCGCACAGCTTCGTAATGATGTTTTGGAGAAAATGGAACTTCTGGAAAGCAAACATGTAAACGATTTAACAAGACAACTACGTAGCATTTTGGAATGTTTTGCCGAATTGCATAGAATGTCAGTGGCTCGTTTGGAAGAAACACCAAATCTATTTCCTATTGAAGTTGACTTCAAATCATCTGCATTTGAATATAAATCAAATGTTCTTGCGCCACAATTAGATGAAGATGACGCCAATGAGGAAGAAGTATCAAAAGCTGTAGAAGCGATTGAAGATCCCGTTAATATTGTGGACCTAATGGAAACAACCAATGATTCAAATGAACTTTCAGCTCAAGTAAAACTAACAGAAATGCCTTCAGTAACTAAAACAAGTAATCCATCATCATCATTATCTGCGACACATGCTGATAGTGATTTATTGAGAGAACTCGGTTTGTTTGGATTGGATATGACAGCTGGTCAAGAAGGATCAATGAAACCATTCCAAGCAAATGAACCATCAACGAGTAGGGCAGCGCTAGTCGATTTACTCCTTTAAGTCATAAATAACAAAAATATTGGGTTTGACTGAATTAATATAAAAAATGTAAATTTTTATGATCTCTGCTATAACAATGTCCAGTAGAATTTAGATATTTTTATAAAAAATGCATATATTTAATTTAATATAAATTGTATGGAATTAACATAAATAGAATTATTATATGGATGTTGAACAAAATATTGTAAATTACAAAATAATAAATAAATTATAACAAAAACAAGAAATTTTAATTAATTTTTATGAAAATCGGCTCATTGTAACTTTTGTGCTTGCACGAGTATTAATTCTTGAACAAATTTTATTGCAGCACCTTATTGCGAGGGTTTATTAAAAAAAATTGGATCATTTTTAAAGCCTTACTTTCATAAAAACGTTTATAAAACGCTTTGATGAAAATTTGTCTGTGTACTGTTGTATGTACATATGTATGGCCTACATTTTGGTAACAAAAATTACCAAAAACAGTAATTGACCTTACATATTATAACAAAATTTCGGTTATTTTGGATTTTTGACTTTCTCGTTTGCGTTTTCACTTATTTTAATCATCATTTGAATATATATTTGAAGAAGGAAAACTATTGCAATCAGTGTTCAAAAAAAAAATTTAAGATTTAGTACTGAACTCTTAAAAAAGATAAACTATTTTTTTAGTAAATAAATTAGACACAAATTTGTTTTGATCTCAATCAAAACGCCTTTATTACGAGTGTCTTTTTTTTTTTTATTAATAAACTTTTGTCATTTACATTGCTTTTATGCAATGTCAAGGTCCTTTGTGTCAAAATTGTAAGCAAATCACTTTTGTATTTAATTTGAATTCCAATAAAATAACAATTTTACTACTACTACTACTATTGCTTAGATAACAATTTGGACCCGCCCAACTTTTTGATATGTTCGACTTTTATCGCATCGAACGTTAAACGACACCCCCAAAAAGGGCCTAATAAATAAAAAAAAATCATCGGACCAAATCGTGCATTTAATTTTTTTTCCAATACCTACTTTTCCAGTTCCACTGAAACCAATTTTTATTTCTATAAATCCGCCCGAAAAATTGATTAGGCAAGAAATTTTAGCTAAATTTGCCTCTGAGAAACAATCGGCAAAAGATCTATTCAACCAAGAGTACCTATTGAATTCCTCCATTAAAAGTATTAAATATTAAAAAAAATTGCAATCAATATAATAATAAACTATTCAAGAATAAACTCAAAAGAAGTCACAACGTCAAAGTCCCTGTTTCCGTTATGCAGGTTTTTTTTCGCAATAACCCGAAACAAAATGTTATTGCTATTGGTTTATACATTATAGTTCTGAAGTTTAGCCAAAATTCAAATTGTTAGTCGATTTGTATGGCAGCTACTTGTTGGAGATGAGCTTAAACAAAATTTCGAATTTCTTTTATCGGGAATCACATATATGTACAAATCTTCTTTGTCAAATTAGAAACAAATCCGTCCTTTATGAGTCTAGCTCGATATATACCTGGATGCATAGATTTACACAACACGTGCGGTTTGACATAAACTTGTACATTTTTAGATTTTACTAAAACTGCGAATTACATTTCTGAAACCAAACTGATCTTGCCTTATACAACAAACTGCTAAAATAATAAATTCAGAAATAAAATGTTTGGTTAACACATAAAAATATGGTTATTTTTATTTCACTTAATTACATAAAAAAATTTTTTCTTAAAAAATAAAAAAAAAAATTGTAATAAATTCTTTCAACGTACAATTTATGTATAAGCTTGTGCAATAAGTTTTATTAATAAAAAAAGCTTAATAAATAATTTAGTAATTTTTTTGGAGGCAAAATAAATATAGAAATAAAGTCAATCGAAGTTCAATAGAATGTCTGTGCTGTCCAAAGTTCTGAAAGTTTAGACGTCATGTACTTTTAAAGTAAAATCAGCAATCACATGACTCTTTTTTTTAATTTGACTCATCTATCAAACTTAAAACAAATGTGGCAAAAGTAATAAATAATTTCGATAGATATATGATGATGATGACTTAAAGTAAGCTCAACCTTATCACAAAATACCTACGTCGTAACTGGAATTATACTATAAATAAATTTATTGGTAGTAAATTTAGATTCTGTAGTTGATGTACCAGTAAAGCTTGGTTACTTTGTCAAATTTGGGTTAGAAATAAATATTGGTGGCTAGGATCTTGCGGATTCGTGATATCAGTTATGTTATTTTATATATATATATATTGTCGTGCAATTTGTGTCATCTGTCGTGGACCAAAACTATAGACAATAAACACTAACAAATCGTGACTGTCAGCCCTATCCTGCTAAACATTCGCGTGAAAGTTTATATTCTGCCATGGCCGTCGGAGGGAAATAATTACTTCAGATTTTGTATAAATTTCGATAAAAACAGAATTCTAATAATTACATTCTTTTAAGAATTTTAAAACTAAATATCAGTTAAGATTTGCACTCTAAAGACTGAAGACTTAAAAATAAAAAATTAAGGCAAATTGAATGAAACTTTCACGTGAATGGAATGTTTCGATCGGATCGAATTGCAGAATAAAGCTGACTATTGCGCAGAATTGTAGTTGAGATAGAAAAAGAATTGCCTGCATTCTTTTCTAGATTCGTTCGAAAATGAATGGAGATACAAATTTAAATTGGTGTCTCCGGGGACGGTGCTGTAGGTGACTTTGAACGTGCTCTCCCAAACAGTTCCTCATATGATGGTGCTGAAAGAAACCTAATGTCAAGCAAATAAACCATATAAAAAGAAACTTATACAACTTACGCAATTCATTCACCGGATATCTGGCTTGCACTTGAAAATGAACCGATGATTGAAGATAGTGTGGCAATGAAGGTATATTTGGTGGAGGATATGAACTATTCATCGGAGGTGGATCATGAATTTCATTCACTAATTCGGCAAGCATTGGATGTGCTTCGGATGGATATGGAAGAGCGTGTGGTTGTGTAGCAATATTTGGATGGATATATCCCATCGAACTTCGGAAACTATTTCTCATCAATTCTCGACTTATAGTGCCACAATCAGTGGATGGTCTGGGTGCTGGACTAAGCGTTGCCGTTGATGACTCCGAGGTAGTTGAATATAATGAGCTGCTTTCACTTTCGTTGAGTGAGTGCGAGTGTGTAGGGCTATTTGTGCTAATAAACGAACTTAAACGATTACTAACCGGGAAAATGCCAACACCTGTTGGTCTACCATCTTCTTCAAATGGATTTCCCGGCTCCAAACTTCCATCTCCCGAATATACTTGAACATCAAAGGATACCGAGAGATTTTTATAGAAAGCTGGTAATATTGCTTCCACATTGATGACGTATGAAATGTTAAAAATTCGTGTTGTGTTTGTAGGCGGACACGCAGGAAACGACAGATCGTGAGCAAAAGAACGCTCTGATTTCTTATCAACGCCTCCTGTTTCTTTAGTGAATAAGATCACTTCTTCAAGTTTTGTATTTATCAATGGCTTTGTGCTGCTATAAAAGATCTTCTGAACTATGGTAAATCGAAGTTTATCCACATGAATACCACTGCGATTATCGACGGTCACTAGCAGCATTAGTTTTTCATTTCGTATAACAAAATTTTTAGGAAGTTCAGCAACCAGTGATATTGGACCACTACCAAATACACTAACATTACGCGTCGTTTGGCATATTTGAGGTTGAGGTGGATTTATTCGAGTTATTGGTGGGCTTACGCTGTATCTAACAATAGTCAATGGAATCGTATACTTCTCATCGAATGTCCATGGCTTTTGAATAACAACTTTAAGTTTATATTTTATGGATCCATATGTTGCTTTGAACGATGAGGGCAAAAATTTAGGAAGCATATACGTGAAATCCATTGATATCTCGCCTGGGGCTAATTCAATGCCACGAGCTGGAACGTACGGAACCTCGATATTGTCGTTAAGAAATATCTCCTTGCCAGTATAGAAAACGTGCCGCGTATTTACATTGCCATAGGAGTCTTTGTGGAATATTTCCATCCATTTGCATTTCCCCTTGGCGCATACTTGAAGATTTATTGCTGAAAATTAACAAATTAAAATCAACAAAACAAACATTATTTGATTTTTTATTTCTGCATGCAAAAATTAAATTCAACAATAAAGGAACGGGAAAGAGGATGGGGAATTCAAAGATCTCAAAAGTGCATTGTGTCTTGTGTTGTGTGCAAAGTGCATTATAAAAAATATGACTCATTCACAATGCCTAACAAAAATACTGTCAAATTAGGAAGTTATTTGTAAATTGTAATGTCATAACAAAATCGAAGAGAAAAGAAATTAGATTATTGAACTTCTAAAAAATTAACATAAAATCTAATTTTAATCAAATATCTTTTTTATATCTCGATTTCTATTTTAACTTACCACGAATTTTTGTTTTCTTGGTCAGGAAGAAGCATATCTGTCCACTGATTTCCTGCCCACTAAAATACGAATTATTTGGACTGTTTAATTTGATTTCTACTCGGTCTTTTTCCTTTTCCATTCTTTTGGTATTTTGTTGGCTTCACTTTCACTTTTTCTTCATTTTAAGATACTCGTAATAATTATTTTTATTGAAAAATTAAATTTAATTAACTGAGAACGCCAAAAATAAAATAATTCTTTTTAAGAGACAAAGGAATACAATTTTTAGTTTCTTCGCGTTTTTTCTTCAATCGGCATGCAACTATCCAACCACCCTTCCATTGAAAATTTTCACACTGACATTTATGTTTCTATCGCACTAGAAAGTATTTAATTTAATGCAAGAGGTGCAAAAATGTATTCCATTTTTAATATTGTGAATTCATGTGCAAAGAGAAATGTCAAAATCGTTAGAGATGCGACTAAGGGCTCTGCCTAACCGGCGCGAAACATTTGGAGCGAAAATCCGACGATCGAAGAATGTTCGAAAATTCGCATCGCGCGAGAAACATCACTTTCACCAATAGTGCAATAACCTTAACGGCCATATTATTCACCACTTTAATCCTTAGATCCAGATGTAAATTAGTTTAAATCCAATAATTAAATCCAAATCCATATTATTCACTAATTAAAGCCGTAGTTAAATCCAAATTTTTAAATCCAGATTCAATAAATCCAATTGAATTTAAACTGCTCTCCGGAAGAGAGTTTAAGTACTTGTATACAGATTTAAACTCAATTTATATTCGTCACTAGTCTCGAATGTTTGATTTTTGCGCTCCAAAATAAATGTTATTCATACATAGGTTATAAAAATAAATAAATTCTAGTTCAAAAGTAAGAAAAAATGGAAAATTAAAAAGAAAATAAAAAAATGGATTAGAGTGAATAATATGGACATGGATTTAAATTTTTGGATTGAATAAATCCAGTTGGATTTAAAGTTCACTTAAATCCAATTTAAATCCAATGTGAATAATATGGCCGTAAGTTATAATAATAATTTGCTTAGCATTCATATTTCATTATATTATGATTTGCTTATTATCGTAATATGAATAATTTATTATCATCAATAATTATTGAATATAAAATATATGAAGTTGTTCAATCATATTTTTGTATTAAGTTTACTCTGAGGCCACACAGACAAGTAAACTGGTAAGCAAGTTGGGTACATGCACTGCCTGCCAAATTCGCATCTGTGTAATTACTATGCTGTGACGTAGGCGACACGCAACTTGCCGAGCAAGTTGCTTCTTCGTTCTTTTTCTTTACTATTAGCGCGATATGTGGTGAACGATTTGCTCAGAGCATTTCATACATGCCGCTGCAAATTTGTGGGCATGCCATTTTTATGATTAAGGAACAATCAAAATTAAAAATGTGATTGATCTACTATACGAAATAGGTTAAATACATTTGAAATGAATATTCAATACAAAAGCCTTAACTACATAAGCCAAAAAAGTGAAAAATTACAAAAGTGAAAAATTTTAAAACTCATTTTGGGATAGTGTTTTTCACTGGAAAACTTATAAAAATGATGCAGAAAGCTTAAATTTTGGTTTAGAAAAAGTTGTGTATATTCGTTTTCACAAAAAAACTGCGCTAGCGGGAAAAAAATATTTTTACTTTTTTATATTACAACTTTTTTCTATGCAGGCAAAACGGTTTTCCCGCAATTCATTATAAAGCCATTTGTTGGCATTTTCAGTTGTTTTTTTCTACTTAAGTATCATTTTTTCACAAAAACACGTTTAAAGGCTTAACAGCATTCAAAACTTTTTAGCATGTTTTTTGGCACTGGCATATGTCAT
Organism: Epistrophella euchroma; assembly: GCA_947049315.1. Classification (NCBI taxonomy): domain Eukaryota; kingdom Metazoa; phylum Arthropoda; class Insecta; order Diptera; family Syrphidae; genus Epistrophella; species Epistrophella euchroma. The sequence continues at coordinate 65,558,664 of OX346248.1, read as the reverse complement.
ATCATTAGTTAAGTAGATAAATTCCACAAATAAGTCAGAGCAAGAGAAACACACACAAATTCCTTTCAGTACTACTTCTACCTCTCTCACACACATGGAACGTCAAATCTCATGGCCAAGCTTTGAACAGAGCTCATGTCTTGTTCAAAAAGTTGTTTTCTTCAACATGTTCATGGATTTTTGTGCCTCCATTGGATTTTTTTTGTAGACATATGTTCATAATCCTGACATCGTTCCTGGCGGCATGTTAAGCGGGTTTCAGTAAAGCGTAGTTATTCGTGAGAAATTTGTTAAAAAATACCCGGGTGTTAGCTAAGTTTTTTAATAAACGGTTTTTTCATCTCTAATCGGGTTCCACTCAAGCGGATTCGACTGTAACAATTAATTAACTCTTATTGTTCAAGGTAACTACGCACAGTGAAAACCAGTCTTGATTTTTTTTTTTTACAAATACGAATGTCACAAATTTCTTAGGTATCCCTTAGTCACAATTCGGGACTCACGCTCCAACAGATATAACAAACCTGTTTCGTTGTTATTCTGGGTTCGGATTTGCTAGACTGAAGAGGAACAAGGGGGATAAAATTACATTTTCGATTTTATTTTCCGCATTCGATTGTTTGAGACTGAATTTTGTTTTTATTTTCTGTCTGTATCTACTTTACTTTAAGTCTCGCAATGTTCTGTACTGCTCGGTTGCAGCCGGTCGAAAATATACTATAACAATACCTCACTGTATTATTTTGGGTTATCTCTTTCCGTATAATAATGTCTATAATTACCTAGTTTTGACCAGTAAAAGCTCGAACCTTATTTAAAATTTTTATAATTCTTTATATCGACTAACTGTTGTGTTGTAAATCAAGTAAAAGAAGTAGGTATTTATAATGTCTAGCAAATGCACAATACAATTCGACAATAATCCACTTGGGGTTTATTATGCTGGGCAAACAATTTCTGGAGTAGCTGAGCTCATCACAAAGAGGCCAAAGACTATAAGATGTATGTACTTTTGCAATTAAACACAAAAAAAACGTATAATTCAATTAATTTTAAGAAACAAACCACCCAAGTTTTACTTTAATTTAATTGACCTTTCTTTTGAAATACTGTGTAATAAATAATTCAAGTTGTTCTCAATTAGCCGAGAAGATAAACTAGCATCCATTTCATTCAATGTTTGAATAGCATTGTATAGGCAGACATCTTAAGGTGTCTGATGAATTCGTATTCTATTTGATTAAGAAAATAGCTTAGCAATACATTTTTTTAAATTTTTCGTCCATAGCCATTTTGTTTTATATATATGAACCTTAAATACAGACTTCTGATTTTATTATGCAAAAGCGTCCTTCTCTGATTCGGCAAAATAAGACGGGAATGTGAAATGAAACCCTTATTCTTTTTTCCTGATGAAATAACAAAAGAAGAAGGAAGTCAATGAATCATCTGTAATTTTACTTTCAAACAAATTTAGCAGGATAAGTAATCAGGAACAATTGCTATGCATGTAGTATATAGATATACATACATAGCTTGAACTTCACCTTGTACATACATATGTACTGTTGTGCATATGCATATAGGCTATGGAAGATAAGGGAATGTTCTTCAGACAGCAAAAACATTTCGTGTCAAGTAATATTTACAAAGGATTCAATGAAATAAAAGATAGCATGATAGAAAATGCGTTCAATGCAAAAATCTGAATAAGTCCTTTATTTATGCCATTGAAAGCAAAATTAAACCGAAATTTTGTTTTAAAAGTGATTTTTATTTTATGTGCGTCGTAATCTTCAATTTATAAGGTTGTATATTGTACTAGAAAATTTTTCAAAAAAAATAAATAAATATGAATTTCAGATTTTCGTCTTCAATTTCATATAACGAAAATGTGTGTTTGTTGCGTTAATAAATAATAATTTATGTATCATAAAATACACATAATGTAGACATAGATGAACATCAAAACAAATTCCCAGTTTAAACAAAAATTTCCCTCCCTCTCACCACAGATAATATAATAAAACATTTTAAATTTAAATATGAAAAGGAAAACGCTTTCAATGCAATTATACATCGCAAATGTCCATTTATACGCACTCAATATTTCATCTTTAGTTTCCTCTTGAATAATAATGAATTATACCGATTGAATTGATACGAACATTTCTGACTCGTTTGTGCAAAATTACGTAATTTATCAAAAACGAGAACCGCCTTAGTTTATTCAATATTGCCGGAAACTAGTTGTGAAGTTAAGCAACACAACCGTGGGAAATTGTTTTGCATACGTAATTCTGATACTTGAACTATGAATGTGGATAATGTGATTCATTTTTATAGAGTATGGCACATTCACAGATAGAAGAGATTGTTTTTTAAATCAAAAAAAAAAAACATAACTGGAAATAAATACGTTTGTCATGTAAATTTAACAATTCTTTTTTAAACTTATTTGTTAAAAAGTTATGAAAATCTATGTAACCATAATAACTTTGGTATATATATAATTTTAAACAATGTTTATTAGTGCGTGTCAATTTTCGCAACAGGGTGATTCAATTTAATATATTTTGCCTTAAAAATCGTATAAATAAAAATAAATTTTAATAAATTTTAATTTCTCACATAATAATTTTAGGTATCAGAATTTTATTTTTTCAATAAAAACATACATATCTAAATTTTAGCTATTTATATCAGTATTAATGGACACGCTGAAGTACGTTGGACTGAAAACATTTACAAACAAAGTTCCCAAGGAAAACGTGAAAAAGCCATTGAAACTTTTTCAGCTACCGAGCTGTATTTCACTTCGGAAAAATACGTATTTGGCACTAATGGAGGCAGTCAACTTGAACTTATTGCTGGAAAATATGTGTATCCTTTTCAAGCTATCATACCGCCAAATGCTCCAACTTCTTTTATTGGAACTGATGGAAAAGTATCTTACGAAGTTGTTATGGTTATTGATCGTGTTCTTCGTTATAATAATATTTTTAAACAAGAATTCACTGTGATTTCACCAAATGATTTGAATCTGAATCCTTTGAATGGAAATCTGATGGAAAAAGAAGAAAAGAAAGTATTTTGTTTAAGTATGTGCTGTGTTGGAAAAAATCCAATAACTATTGCGTGTCGAGTTCCGTTCTCGGCTTATGCTCCTGGTCAAAGAATCCGATTCAATGTTATTTTGGATAATCAATCGGATGTTAGATGCTCAGATATAAAAGTTAGACTCATGAGAAAAGTAACTTTCACCTGTCATACACCGGAAATAAAAACCAAATGGAACGAAGTTAAAGTTGCTCAAATTCTATTGGGAGAAGTTGTCAAGCAAAACCGAGCAGTAATGGATGAGTTTCTTGAGATTCCACCGACTGTACCTTCATCTTTGGAAAATTGTTCAATAATAAAAATTTTATACTCATTGAAATTTACTGTGAAATTAGCAGGATTGTACTCAGATTTTGATCTTGTGTTTCCCCTTACTATCGGAACAGTTCCATTACAAGCTAGCTTAATGGAAGAACAAAATTCTGTGATTATCGGACAACCTGGAGCGACTCCAGTTTTTAATCCAATGCGTAAGAGAAGTCATTTACATATGTAACATTTTCAAAATGTCCCTTTTAAATTTTTTTTAGCACCACCAACATACCAAGAAGATATAACAGAAAAGGGAAAATATCAGGATAAAACTTTTATTCCGAAATATCCAGTTTTTTCGTATAATAATACTCCAGGGACCATCCGAGAACCTCCAAACCTTTATCCATCAATGACACCTCAACTGCCTACAGCTCCTTATCCAAATTCCCCAGTCTCACATGGATTTAATGAAAGTTTAAGTAGTGGAAATACTTCACAAATTGGTTGGAAGACTTAAAGAGAAAAATTTATTATTTTATTCATCAAGTTTCAATATAATGAATGAATGAATAATTATGAAAATAAAACATTTTTCAAGTAAACGTGTCAGATCTTGATTCGGAATATTTTGTTCACTTAATCACTTTTATATTGCCGGTTTGGCGATGGACATTCTATTCAATGCCTTTAGTAATTCTATAAATGCCATCATAGATACTGCTTAAACTTCTATATTACTTACTACTTCTGTTCGTTTACTTCACAAATCTTGCAGCTTCAGGCTTAACCAACCACATTCAAGACCTTTTGCAAAAAGTACAAAAGTTAAAAACTAAAACATGCGCTAGAAATGTCTGTGTGCGGAAAACCTTGCGAAAATAGTGTTTTATAAATCATTTCAGATTGATACTACGACACCGTCGTCGCTAAGCATATTGTTGCTCATCACATTTTCACTTTTTGCAAGAAGTCTTTAATGTAGTTAAGCCTTAAGTCCAAAGCTCTATGAAAGCTCATATAAAAAAATGAAATTGGACTAAAATTGGCAGTTTTTTTGAGAATTAAATGAATAAAAAAATGATTTAAACGGCTTGTATGTTTAATAGTTATTTTATACATATTTACAAAGTGCAAAAGCAAAAATATTAAAATAAAAAATTTAACAATTTCTGCCAAACTGCTTATATGTATGTATATTTAATTTAACCATTTGAGTAGTTTACTCAAATAGACTGAAATTTGAGACATTAGAGATTTTAAATCTTTTTCGTTCAAACAAGTTTAGAATAACTGGTCAGTTCAGTTTTATTTCAGAGCGCTCAGTAATTTTCCTCCGTCACTTTGAAATAGCAGGAGCATTAAATATAAACAAGATTCCTCAAAGCATTTTCTGCCTTTCCACACTGTAAAATAGCGTCTCCACATATGTCTCGTGTGGTGTTCTGTGAAGTGTTGTGGACTTAATAAACTTATCAATTCCATTTTATAAATTTTTTATGTAATTAAAGTTTATTCATGCCGAATATGGAAACCGCAAAACTGCATTTGCAGTAAATCACAGTGCAGGGCTCTCTTTTTTCTTCATCGATTTAACGTGAAAAAAAAGAGAACACTTTACTGCGAATCACTAGGTATTCCATAATCGACTTGATCGAATAGGTAGATGGCGAAAGCCATGTTATAAAATGAATTGTTATAAAAACTATTATAAAGACAAATGTGAAAAATAAAGGTCATTAATAATAATTGAAATTGAATTGAATTTAATTTCATAATACTTTTTTCAATAGAGAGGCTCGACTTTCGAAAGGGATATTTACAGTAGTATTTATGTCTAATGTCGAATTCCTTTTAAAAAAAATTGATTTTGTTTCTAAACAGAATGGCTCAAAATTTTAAACATTTAAAACCTACTCTAAATCACTTTTAGAATGGGAGTCGACTCTAAAATCTATTTTTATAGCGAGAGCCGACTCTTTGGTAATTTTAAACGACATAAAGTATAATTTATTATTAAAGATCTTGTCTAACTTTAAAAGGAGTGAAAACACTTGTTTATCTCTCAAAAGTATACTTTATCTAGTTGGCAATTTCCATTTCACAACAAACAAATTGAACCGATATATTTTCCCAAGTTATTTTTGTTTAGTTTTGAAGATTTTCAGGTTTATAAAAAGGTAACAACATTATAAAACACTGCCCAAACCATTTAAAGTGCTCAGATAACTTGAACTTTTTAATAGATATTGCGGCGGCGAAGAACAGAACACACAAAACTACAAATCCAAGGAAGTGCAATAGTTTTTCTTTATATTTCAAAATAGAATTTTTTCTCCATTCATATGAAGCATATAATAATTATTACACCAATCACTATCTTCTATATACACATATTTGTACCTATTTTATAAATTAAAAAAAAATGTTTTGCTTTTGTTAATTTTAATTTTTGTATGACTGTGTACTCAGTGTTATCTGAGCACTTTGCGCCATGTTTTTTTTTTGCAATGACGGTGTTTAAAAAAAAAATTTTGTATTTGTTTTTGACGTTTTTTTGTGACATCTGTTCTCTTAGAATTCAGTTTTTGTTTGGCACTTAAATACTACAGAATGCAAGTTTTTTTTTCGATTGGAACTATTTATTTATGTCGAATTCCTTTTAATAAAAAAATCGATTTGTTTAGAAAAAAAATCGGGTTTTCTGTACAAATTCCTTGTATTGAAAGTAAAAAGTCGATTCTATTTAGAATAAAATCGAATTTTTTTTCTAAAAGGAATTTGACATTAGTAAAATATCAATTTTGTGATTGAAAAAGTTCTAATTAATTCTCCGACGAGCAAGGATTTGTGTTTTATTTTAACGACAGCTGAAAGTCATAGTGAATCGGTTGTGTTCACATAAGCTTGTGTCTGAAAACGAGCTGAATGACTTATGTCAAAAACGAAATCGGAAATGTGAGTCCAATGTGAACACCGCCAATACAAGGAATTTTTCCAGAAAAATCGATTTTTCCTCTAAACAAATCGAATTGTGTGTTGAAAGGAATTCATAATTTTAATTTGTGTCCACTCAAAAAGATACTTCATATTTTCGAAAAAAAAAAAATACAACTGGCAGTACTCAAATCGCTTTCATACCATACCATTTCATTCCTCTTTTTCCTTTTCTATTCGCATGTAAACAAACATCGATGCGTGATAAAAAAAAAAGCTAAAACAAAACGTCAAAACCAGCTGATTGCATTAACTCCAGTTTTATTTTTTGTTTGTATTTCATAGGAATGTTACACACTCATCTTCTCCCAGTAAGATACCGAATGAAAAAAGAAAGTTTTCACTTGTTGTGTTTTTTTTAATGAGGTTTATGAAACATTCAATGCATTTCTCCTCTTCAACAGCAGTAACATTTGGTCGTCATCGGTCACCCGTTCTCCACATAACCACAGATTCCATCAAAGCAGAAGGCACTCGACTACAAGAAGTATCGCATCGCAAGCAGCAAACATTGGGTTTGAAAGAAGGTGAAATTCAGTTTTCATTTTTTTTTTATTTCTTTCCAAAAAGTTTATCTTTTTTCATACCTATTTCTTTAAATAAATAGACGAAACACTATTTGGGAATGTAAACAAGTAAAGTAAGTGTTGATAGATTAAAGCCTACTGTTTTCCAAAATAAGTTATGAAATTATTTTTGCGTGTTTGTTTTGTGTGATTAGCCATTGAAAAAGAGGAAGTGATAGAATAATATTTGAAAACCTAGCGTAATGGCAACTCAAGCAATAGAGAAATCGAATTCTGTTGAGCCAGCAACAGCTAAAGCACCAGCGTCACCTAAAAAGAGAACCTATAGCACAAAGGAACAGCTGAAGCAAGTGATAGCTGGAGGACTTGCTGCTGCTATCACCAGATCGACTTGCCAACCATTGGATGTCTTGAAAATCCGTTTTCAGTTGCAAGTTGAACCACTAGGTGGACAGGCTAGTCAACAATCAAAGTATGTATCGATATTCCAAGCCTGCAAAGTGATATTCCGAGAGGAGGGCATTGCTGCCTTCTGGAAAGGCCACAACCCAGCACAAATACTCAGCATTCTTTACGGAATTTCTCAATTCTGGACATACGAACAGTTGAGTTTGTATGCCAAGCAGACAACCTACCTCAAGGACAAACCAAATTTTTCGAATTTCATTTGTGGTGCAGTAGCCGGTGGAACTGCAGTAATCATTTCAACACCTCTCGACGTCATACGAACTCGTTTGGTGGCACAAGATTCGAGCAAAGGTTATCGCAATGCGACTCGTGCTGTAACAGCTATTGTACGTGCTGAGGGAATCGTAGGCTTGTATCGAGGCCTATCATCGGCACTGATACAAATCACTCCGCTTATGGGAGCTAATTTCATGTTCTATCGACTGTTCAGCAAATCGGCTATAAAAATATACAAAGTCGATGATCGAAGGTTTGATATAACAACTTCTTTTAGATGGTAACATAATATACAAATTATTCATTTTCTATAGTAAACTTCCCACTTGGAATCTTCTCATTATGGGAGCTGCATCAGGGATGCTTTCCAAAATGATGGTCTATCCATTTGATTTGATTAAAAAACGTCTTCAAATTCAGGGATTTGAAAATCACCGCCAAACATTCGGCCAGAATATCAAATGTAATGGAGTTATAAGTTGTTTGAAACTAACAGTCCAACAGGAGGGAGTTCGTGGACTGTACAAAGGCATGGCACCAACTTTGCTAAAATCTAGTTTGACAACTGCTTTGTATTTTAGTATTTATGATAAAATACGACAGATACAATGGTGGACGTGAAACGAAACTCATAGTCAAATCTAAAGAAGAAACACGGTGCTTTGGGCGGGGAATTGTTGTTAGCTGGTTAGCAGTGATTAAGTTCAAAGAAATATTTTTACATGCTCTCGTTTCTATGACATAACTTTAAGTTATTCCTAAAACGATTTTTGTTATAAATTCAAATTTAAAAAATGTAATTTGTTTGAGAAGATACAAAAGATATACAAATATTTTATAAGTCTAAATTTTTTGTTTTCTCTCTATAACTGGTTCACTTTCAAATTTATGAATTCATAACTTTTTAGATGATGAATATGCATTGATATTCAAGTGATCACTCTCTAAAATGCAGTTGGAATTTGTAAATAAAATACAATGATTTAATTATAATTCATAAGTTACACATTTTTTTTTTCATAACAATCCAGAACCTGTTTAATTATAGCTCAGGTATAAACAATACGTGGCAGACGAATGATATTGCTTTGTTGTTGGCATTGTTATGGTTCGACAGATGCAATTGTGGACGTGAAACGAAACTCATAGTCAAATCTAAAGAAGAAACGCGGTGCTTTGGTCGGGGAATTGCTGTTAGCGGAGATTAAGTTCAAAGAAATATTTTTACATGCTCTCGTTTCTATGACATAACTTTAAGTTATTCCTAAAACACTTTTTGTTATAAATTCAAATTTAAAAAATTTAATTTGTTTGAGAAGATACAAAGATATACAATATTTTATGAGTCTAAATTTTTTGTTTTCTCTCTATAACTGGTTCACTTTGAAATTTATGAATTCTAAACTTTTTAGATGATGAATATGCATTGATATTCAAGTGATCTCTAAAATGCAGTTGGAATTTGTAAATAAAATACAATGATTTAATTATAATTCATAAGTTAGACATTTTTTTTTTGCATAACAAACCAGAACCTGGTCAATTATAGCTCAGGTATAAACAATACGTGACATACGAATGATATTGCTTTGTTGTTGGCATTGTTATGGTTCGAAACATCTTTGACTTGAATCTCATTTTCTTATTCACTAGCAGAGCTAAAGATCACTTTGCTGAGTTTTACGCCGCATATACAAAAGAAAGAAATAAATAGACATACATATAATAAAGAAACAGATTAAAGGCGAGGTAATGTATTTAATGTATTCCAAATATTTGTTTAAAATAAATTAAATACAAAAAGGGAAGGTTACAGAGGTGATTGAAAAGAGAGATTTCTGTAATTGTAATTCACCATATTCCAAGAACTTGAAGCTTTTTGGTTTCAGGTTCCAATCAAGGGCGGGTACAGACTTTGAGGGACACGCTGACAAAAAATTATCTGCGATTGAATGTTAATAGACTGAATCTTACTATGTACAGTGTACACACACAATTATTGGATTTTAAAGTACCTACTCTAAATCTATCCACGGGTCCTTTAAAGCTATAACTTTTTAAAATATTATACAAGCAAGAAGGAAATTCTCCCCTTATTATTTGTCTAAAATTTTTCAAAGTAAATAATTGAGCTGTTCTTTCCTTACGTATTTGAAAGCAAAACTGAAATATTTTGTTAAGTAATGCCTTTAGTTGGTTTTTGTTTTTTGGGAAAACAATTTAAATCCCGGTATTTTTGCTATTTGCCCTACCGAACCGAACTTCGAGAAAAATCTGGCAACCTTAAGCAAAAACCTAAGAAAGTCGCAAGTCGTCAATACTTTAGTTGACTTTAGACAGCTGAATTAATTCATGCCATACTAGTTCAATTAAAACATTAGTTTCTAGACTTAAAACCATGCAATATGTACTTCCTAGGAATGGATCAAACCGATACTTTTCGGTTATTGTCCTTCATTCAGAAACGTTTGTTCTTCAAGGTTATCTTTTTTACTTCTTCAGTATAAATTAGATCTATGCAATAAAAGGTATTGTAGAATACCCTGTAAACGTGTTACCCACTCATTATGGGAATTATTTTTTGCTGAGTTTAAATTATTTTAAGAATTCAATTTTTGTTTACCATCTATATTTCTAACGGTTTCTTAAATGAAAGAAATACTCAAATAGTCAACTTTTTTGGTCTTTCAATATAATATTATTCTCAAGATTTTGGTCAAAACTGGTTTTGAAAAAAGCGACTAAAGCGCAACATCACCACTCGCTCTTATTTATGTTTCTCAGGGGCGATAACCAATTCTAATCATAAATAAATTTGATGGCACAACCGCTCATGAAGAACTAGGGCCTAGTGAGTTACAACTCTCAACCATTCCTGTGTGCGTGTCTGCAGGAATGGAGGGGACCTACAGTTTATTGATGAGTCCGAACGGCTTACGAGCGGCACTTTTCTGTGACAGGAGATACTCTTGGAGGATTTGTCAATTCCTCGCAAGAGGCAGTAGCCGTTTTTTCTTTTTTTTAAATAAATAGGTGGCGAGGCTGGGGATCGAACCTTAGACCTCCGGCATGACAGTCCATCGCACTAACCATCACGCCACGGCTACTACAATTCTAATCATACAATCATTAATTATTTAAAGTTATGTAACGCTTCTTTTAAGAAGAGTCTGAATTGTATCTTAAAGAACCTATTTTCAAATATGTACTACATTACTTTTACAAATAACATTTTTCCGACCTTTTATCTTTTTTAAATAATTTGTGTTCCTGTTAAATTTAACTCTTAGAGGGACTTTTTAAAACAAAAAGCTTCTTCAGGCTATATCGAATGTGCTGCCATCTACTTCAATACCAGAAAGAGCTTCCAAAACCCAATGACAACAACTGTCAAAATGTCCTTTTACGCCAGTGAATTGAAATACTTTTTTAACGCAACTATACGCATGACAATTAAGTGAGATCGCAATCGAACCAGGAAAGAACAAAGGAAACAAAAAATAAATGTTTAAAAAATAGAATTTTCTCTCACTAGTGCTCACGCAAAGTCCTTGTCATTTTAAAAAGCCATTCCTTTAGTTGACATTCGGTTTTTAATTTGCGAAGTGTAAACTTAACTCCCTTCTTGTTAATAGTGTGACTTCAGCTATATATGTATATAAAATATATTTTTTTTAAGTAAATAATAAAAGCTATACACACACACATATAATCGAAAAAAAGATAGCCAGTTCAGCAAGGAATCTATGGCAGTTTTAATATTTGTTTTAATAAAAAGGACTTTGATATAAATAAAAGGTCATAAAATTCATCGAGAACTATTGTGCCGGTGGTATTTTTTCATCAACTAAAGGACATACAAACCTAAATTTGGAAAATAAATAAAAAAATAAAAAAAAATACTGTCACATATTTTTAGGACATTTTCCAAAGTAGTAAATTTATTTTCTATACGCCCCTTAAAAAGCACACCCGCAGCGTGTGGACGACACAAGGTCCTTTATTTTGTTTGTTGTTGTTGTTGTGTCTCAACCATGTCAAATTGTGAACTCTGGAGTGCTTTCATACATTACTGATTTTAATCTGTGAAAATTTAAAGAATAAAAAAAGATTTTTTTAAAGGCACATTTAAAGGATAACATAAAAAACGAATACCTATAATAAGAATAATATATTTTAAAAAAAAGAAAGAGGCGAAGGTTAATTTGCTGCCGCAGGAAACAGTTTGAGCTCAAAGGAATTTGTGCCTATGCCAATTGAGTGCCTTATCTCCTTCGACCACAATCCCCAAGGTGTTTACTATTCTGGTCAGGAGCTGTCCGGTGTTGTCGAACTAAATGTCGATACAACAAAAAGGATTAAAGGTGAGTTAACTTTAAATAAAATAAAAAAAAAAAATTAGATACAAAAAAGATACACGCGTGTATGTATAAGTTGTCGCTGACGACCTGTCGCAAGTGACCATGTATAATCTATGAGTCATTTTTATGTGTAAAAATACGACCATTCCCTATATGTCCGCCAATAAAGGGGCTCCATTATTAGGGTGACCATTTTTTGTTACGTTTAATTTTTTTTTTACTTCGACTAAAAGCAATTGTTGGTTTCATTTCAACAACATTTTTTGAGGTTTTAATCAAACCTAAGTGGATGGTAAAAGTTACCGTAAACTCGACAGAAAACGAAGGTTAGGTACATCAAAAGTATACAAAAAATTCCGTAATTCTTTCAGGGCTTCCTACCTATTTCTACTTTTAAATAAATCGAGTTTGAAATAAAAATGAAGCGTTCAGAGTACACTAGCCGACAGCGACAGGGGAGCGGACGTATAAGTATGAGAGTTTTAATTAGAATACAATCACTTTAATTTATTTTTCTTTAAATAGTAATAGTAACAGCTCTGTAAAAAGTAATCGATTTGGTTAAAAATCTACATTTTAATCGCTTTATAGGACAGCTATTGGTTTCTTAAAAAAAAAAAAAAATCAGGGTTGTAATCAAAATTAATACTAAGGTGATGGAGAACATCAAAAAAGTTGATTTAGTCATAACGTCGGTCGCTCGGTCCGTACTTCCACTGTAATTTGAGCTAGAGCCTAAACGGGTAAACCGATTTACTTTAAATTTGGTACAGAGCAGTTTTTGTGCTTCCCGAATTTTTCGTTTAGCTGCCATGCAAAAATATTCCTCAAAAACGGCTCCAATGATTCTTATTTAACTTCGTATCTGTAATGACTAAAATAGCTGTAGACAAACTGTGTTTCAGGTTTTTGCACGTTTCCTTGAAAACAGCATTAAAGTCTTACAAAAATCATATTTCAGGATTATATTAGTTTCATCTTATTCATTCTGCCAAAGTGCCCATGCATGAGTAACATGAACGCTGAATTTCTTAAGCTTATTTCAAAATACAAGATAGATGGTCACTCTATAACCATAATGTCAACGTCGCGTCATATTATAATGGGAGTTTGTTTTTATTTTGATTGCCAGAGTCTTGCACGAGGCATGACAAAAAAAGGTCCCTTAGTATAGTAACTCGCTACGTACTATACTATACGTGTACTTAGTCATCAGACCTTAGTGGATTATACAGAAGGGTAATTATTATTTATATCTTTGAGTTCTTTGAGATAATGATCCACATATGACAATGTAGCGATGACAATTTCTTAAATCATAATATTTCAAAGTGCATTTGTATATGTAATGAAACAATTTTTTTAGTCGCAGTCATCGTATATTATTGGCTGTTTTTGAGTCATATTTATACCCGGGTGTTTTAAAGGTCAAGGCTAATTAGATTAAGGATATGTTTGGTTGCGTTCAGTGAGATATGAAGCACTATATCTACGTATTTGCTTTATTTTTAAGGTAATGAAATTATCAATTCATCAAACGTAAAAAATGTTTGAAAAATGCTTTTAAAATTACCCTAAAGTATCCAAAAAGAACTGTAGTCTGCTTTGATTTAATACCTTTGCTTAGCCTGTTGTATTTCAAATTTTACCAAAGAATGTTTAACACAATTTTGCTTGACTGGATTTTCATAAGCAAAATAAGAAGCTATAGTAGGTACGTATACAACGTAGATACTGACTGTGTGTACCATGATTTTGTATTCTTAAAATAATACATTAACCTCCATCAACCTTTTAAAAATGTTAATTATGCCAATTCCTAAGCTTAAGGACACTCATGCTGTCCAAATAGACACGCACTAACAAAACTCTATTCAGCACAAGGACAAACAATCCACAATCGTCTAATAACTTTGTGAAGAGGCTGCCAAATATTCGTCCTTAAGCTAAATACATAATAAAATTTTATTCAAGGAACCAATCCCAGTAGGAAAATGGTCGTATTTTTCAGACTTATTTAGGAGGATTTTTGTTGGTAAACTTATATAGGTTTTACATTAATTTGTTTGGATTTTGCAGCAATTCATATTACTGTTAGCGGATATGCCAAAGTTCGTTGGATAAAAAAGGGTTATCCGCGCGACAGCGAGCGAGCTGCATGTCGTGCGTATAAATCATATCTATCATCGAGATCTTATGTCCTGGGTAGCTGTTCAAATAGTTCAATTATTGATTGGCTAGCCGGCGAATATACATATGCGTTTCATGTCATACTGCCAAATAATTTGCCAACCTCATTCGATGGGAAATATGGGCAAATACACTATGAAATTCTTACTACAATTGATCGGCCAGGACGGTATCCGAAAGTTTACAAATTGCCGTTCACCGTTATACATCCAATAGATTTAAATTCGGATCCAATTTATAGAGTAAGTTTAAACGAAATTGTTAAAAAATACCTACAATGACAAAAAAGTACGTATACGCCCGAGTGTACATAGTGTAAAATTATTATTATTTTTTTTGTAATTCATACACAATATTGACAGGTTCCCCTTGAAATACTTGATCGCAAACGCTTTTGGAGTTTTTGCTGTCCAACAGGACCATTAACTGTGAAATTTTCAACACCATACTGTGGCTATGCACCTGGCCAAAAAATAAACTTCGTCCTCTATATAAATAATGAATCGTCAATTGATATAACCGAATGTGATGTCAAATTAAAACAAGAAGTACGATACGAATGTCACAATCCTCAGCATGAATATCGCTTGGATAAGAATCTCATAGCTCGCAAAAAATTTGGAAATGCCCTTCGATGGAGCCGTAAAGTGTATCGTGGAAGTTTGGAAATTCTCTCGATACCCCCAACTTCATCGAAATTTCCATGTCCTATCGTTGTTTCATATTTTATAAAAATTATAATAAAACCAACTGATTTTCATTGGAAAATCAAACTAAAAATTCCATTAACAATTGGAAGTATGCCAATAATGGATCAGACTTTAAGTCGTCATCAAACCAATGAGGAAATTATACAACAGCAACAACAGACTCCGGCATTAATTGTGACGGACAGTGATAATCCACCGGAGTACGTTCCGATGGGTGAGTTGATTATTATTCATATATAATCAGGATCAGGATCAGAAAAAAGTATGTTCTTTCTCTTGTAGTGCCTCCTTCCTACGAGGACGCCATGGCACTAAGTGAACGCTTCTTTGACGATACCGAATATTTGCATAATGTTAGCATGACTAACATAACAACTGACAATGGAGAATCGTTCAAACCACGTTATCCAGTCTATTATGATTTTATGACGCCATTTATTCCGCCCGGTAGTGAAGAAAGTTCTGATATTTTGTATTTCAGTTAGAGAAAACTCAAGGTTTCCTCACATCCTCTATATTTTTTTCTAAAAAAAAAATTCCATAAATATTTAATTTTTAAATTCTTCTTTCTTTATTCTAGAATATTAAAACAAACATAAGCAAACAAATATTAAATATAAATTTAAATTTTTTGTGGTTTTCTTTGTTTCTTTGTTGTTTTTCCATTTCTGTGTATGTAGAAAGCGTTATTGAGGGATCACCTTCGCAGCTGCGACTAGCGCTCCAGGACTCATCTCCTACAAGTATTAATACTAAAAAAGATGTAAATTAAACTAAACATATAAAACGCTTATAAGCTAAGAAGAAACATTCGAAAAAAAAAATATTTTACAAGAGTACAAAGTGCCACTTACCTTTTCAATCAACAATTATAATTATCTATTAGATTTATTATATAATGTACAACATTTATAAAAATATGTCCTTCCTTTTTCTTGTCCATTTCAATGCACAATTTATATAATATATTGATTTATTATAATATTCTAGTTATATTAAATTTAAATGAATATAAATTATATTTAAAATTAAATTTAATAAAATTAAACTAGGTAAAGTATATTAAAATTTTCCAAATTTCGTACGTATTTAGATTAGAAAATCACAACAAATTAAAAATTAAAATGATACGAATAAAGAACTAAATGAAATTTTAAACTGCACATTAAGCTAAATTTAACTAAATGCAATATGAATATATATTTACCTCAGAGAAAAGTTTTAATAAACCATAAATCATAAAAAATTTTAAAGCATTTCGTTTATTTTTCAAGTACTTAGGTACCTAGTGAGAAATGGCTATTTTTGTTTTCATTTTGTATTACCTAGTGATTTAAATATTTAAAAAAATATTTTTCAGTAGTTTGGTTCCTGAAATTATATTCGAAAAATGGGAAATATCAAATTTATAACGGATTCCCAATAAGTAAAAAGCTTTAACAATATAATGATATTAAAAACTTTTAAGTTTCCAAAGCTCCTTCGCAAGTTTATATTTAGCTTAAAAGCTATAGTGAAACTTTAATGAAAACTGAGCTTAAATCTAAACAAAAAATGGTTCAATATGTTGTAAAGCTTTTTAAGTAAAGAAAAACGCTGATATAAAGTTTTCTTGTAAAATATACCGCAATTGACAAAATAATGAGGAAGTGGTTTTGTTCGTAGCTACTTTATCCAATTGAAGCTTTATTTTTAAGATGCCCTACAAAAATAACAATAAGCAATAAGTATGTAATGTACCTATTCTATATATTATTTTCTTTCTTATAATAGTAAGCATTCTTCATTTTGTTCTTCAAAGTTTCATTTACAAGTAGACCTTAATACCTTATTCTTATACTATTATGGTCTTATTAATTAGATTTTTGGCTGTTTAAACTATGTCTAAGTATTTTGAAACAGTCAGAAATATGCTTTTTTAATAAAAGAAATATTGCATTTCTCTAGGTTTAGACAATAGATTACGTTGTCTAAAAAAAGATAAAAAGATAGATTACTTTAGAAAAAATTAGAAAGGTTTTTTAAAAACTTGGACGGCTGTCTAAAGTTAGACAATGTTTATTAATAAGACCATTAGTTTTTTAAAGAAGCAAGAAGTCTGTGATGTCTATAAAACGAGTAAGGTTTTAAGTTATGAGCCAGTCTATCCAACCGATTCGTGTGTTTTACATACTTATGTAAGTACAAATTTATTGTAAAAATACCTACTTATTGCTTCAAACTTGATGCGAAAGCTTTCTCTCTCTCTCTCTTTAAAAAAAAAGCTTTAAATTTTAGAGAAAAGTCTTTTAAATTAAGAGAAATAAAAATTCTCTTAATCCATAAAGTTTTCTTTATTAAAAAAAAAACATAAAATTTAAAAGAGTACATATAAAAAATCCCTAGACTAGATAGATTCTTTTTAAAATTTTTACTGAGGATTATGAACGGCTTTTAAATGTAGTTTTAAGAAACATTAAGCAAAAAGTCACTGTCCCGTTGTCAATTGGTTGAAAAGAGGGTGAATTTTATAAACTTTCCACTCAAATTCAATTTTACTTTTCTTTGAATTTTCGTAAAAAAGTTACTTTTTGTTGTGTATAAAATTTCATTAAAAATTTAAGACATCTTAAATGGGGGAAAAATGAAAGGTGATTATGTTTTTATGGAGTCCTTGAAATTTCTTTAAGAAAGTACAGACAGGAATAAAGCAGCTACATTCAATGTAATAGATAAGTATAGTAAATGAATATAATAGTTACTCACTTACCATACTTTCCTTTATAGGACAGACAGTTGGGTGGATGTAGAAAATTAAGAATAAGTTAAAATGGCGGTGTGTTCATTTAACGAGGAAATTACCTTCGTGGACTTGTATTGTTGTCCCTTGGTCCTCCTGTCTATTTGTTAGTCGGCTATGGCCAACACTTTACAAGGGATTTTTAACGAATGTAGCAAAAATAAATGCAGACATTGAATACAATTCTCATTTATGCATGAGTTGCAAGCTTATAATGAACGTTCATGTGTCAGTTTCGGTTACTACCATATCGATGATGGCCCTAATAATACAATCTATAATGACATCATCGTTTTCGTGTAAGGTGTATGAAAGTTTAATTATGGTATTATTTATTCATACATTTACACACATGGTAGTAGCCGTGGCGTGATGGTTAGTGCGATGGACTGTCATGCCGGAGGTCTAAGGTTCGATCCCCAGCCTCGCCACCTATTTATTTAAAAGAAAAAACGGCTACTGCCCCTTGCGAGGAATTGACAAATTCTCCAAGAGTATCTCCTGTCACAGAAAAGTGCCGCTCGTTAGCCGTTCGGATTCGGCAATAAACTGTAGGTCCCCTCCATTCCTGCAGACACGCACGCAGGAATGGTTGAGAGTTGTAAGTCACTAGGTCCTAGTTCTTCATGAGCTGTTGTGCCATCAAATTTATTTTTTTTTATTTACACACATTAGGTTAGGTACATATAAATATTGAATTGGCTTTTTTTTTTATTTGAAAATCTTGAGAACTTGAGTAATTGAAGGTGCATTTTTCAGTCCGCGGTTTTGTACTTTTAAGTGTAAATTTTTCAGTAGTCCCGAACAAATATATTTTCCTGGAAGGATGTGTAGGTACAAAAATTATCCAACGGTTTTGAATCAAAACAAACCAAGTTTATTATTTATTCAGAAGTTCTGATTTTGTTTTTCTTTCTCTTTCCCTCTTTAAGTACTACAAATAAGAACAATTACTTTTCCCCCTTATTTCATATAAACCATATCTTTTTAATCCTTCAGTGAATACAAAAAAAATATATGTAAGCATCAACATAAATCATGTAGAAAACTAAAGATAAATCTCCTTTTAGTATCCTCCTTATAAAGCAGGTAAAATAAAGAACAATATACAAATAAATACAAAGAAAACGGGTTGCAAGAAGAAATAGCAAACAAAATGTTGTAACACTTTGCAATAAGCAAAGGAAAATAAATAAAAATAAATAAATAAAAAAAAAAAAAAAAAAAAAAACTTAAAACTCTTGAGGGAATATCTCAACGGAAATACTTGAACTAGATTTTAATTATTTGAAGCTTACAACTGCCTCGCAGTGTCTAACCACACACACCATTTATGTTTATATGCGGCTTGGAAATTTTCCTTTGGAAATATATATGTACATACTCGTGCATTATATGTACATTTATGTATAAGTTAAGTACATATGTATGTTGTAGGAGTGGATCCTTATCCTTATAGACTTTTTCTCTATTTTATAGTACAAGTGGTATATTTGCTTTAGTTCAAATGTCAGTGTACCTTTAAATATTTTATAGAAATTGTGTTTTGATATCATTTAGACAAGCCAACATTAATTAAAAAGATTTATCTTGATGTGGTGAATGCGAATTTCTATTTTAAACTTAAGATTAATGCTTAAGAGTTTTGTTTTTGAATATGTAAAGCCCAGAGTACACCGTTTGATTAAAATTAAATACCTATTGATATTGAACAAATTTAATGGATTGACAGTAGTATGTACCTCTGTACTTTTCGTAATGGTTAGTGCATGGAAGTGTCACGGGACGTCAGAGGTCTGGGTATCGAATTCCTTCTTTCAAGAGTATCTCTTGTACCGTTAAAATTCGTCAGAAAATATAATGGGTCCTCATCTTTCCTGGCGATTAGAAACACGAACACAGGAATTGATGAGAATCGTATAAGGTCACAGAGGGCTTATTTCTCAACAATCTGACGCGCTCCCAATTTATTTACTCACATACCTTTTTTGCGTCTTCGAACATGAAGTTTAAGGCCTCAAATACTTTTTTAAACAAACATACTTGGAATTTGTTCAAATAATATTTTTATTTATAATATATTTATTTAAATAATATTTTCCTCATCCACTAGAACTCCCTTGTTCTCTTTCCCTACATGGGTAGTAAAAAAAAACTTTTCGAACAAACTTCAACCCATATGTAATATTGTTGGTCCGCAAAAAAATAAAAAAAGGTTTAATATTGACATTAAGTTCATGAAGTTACGTATGTAACTGTGAATTTTATTCTATCTGGCTAATAATTTGGTTTTTATTTTTTTTTTTCATTTTTTAAGCTGAATTAAAAAAACAAAAAGAACTTTAGGAAGGAATAAAATTAGGCCTCAGTAAAATGTAATGTTTTGTAAAACATTTGTTCCAAAATTACTCGTTTATTAAAATGAAAAGTTGCTGTGAAAACAGAAATTATATCTTTTTGTATCACTGCACGCTTGACCCCCTGGGTGTGAATACACTTCCACTGTGACCATAAATCGTATACATGTAGCATTTCCAATTATCAGCTCTTACTAAAATATCAGTTTAAGAATATTTTTTTTATTTTTTTTTTCAGACAGAAACTAAGCATGAAACTTTGAGAAATATGTGCAAAGAATGAACCAACCAGAAAAACACCTGCAACTTCTTATCACACAAAAACACTTTTAAATCGTTATTCAAATAAAAATAAACTTTCTGCACAAACAATAAAACTTTTGTCCAACACACATTTCGAATTAAGATGTCTTCTTTAATGTTCGCTCATTAAAATACCTCCCATGGGATAGAATGATATAGAATTATTTCTATACTTCCTTATAGCCTAGCATACAAAATAAAATCATATGTATATGTAAGTACACATGCACCTTCTAGACCACCGCTTACATTCCTTCAATAACAAACCATTATTGTAGAAAACTTTGTACTCAAACTTTATAATCAAACTAACAATTTGACAAATTGTTGAAATGACTTTCTTTTGATTTCACTACCTCCCTCAACTTTATCCCCACACTTTTTCTCTTCACTGCTTTAGTGCAATTTTGCTCGTAGGTGGTCTTTAGTAAAAGTTTTCTTTTCTTCTCTCACAAAAAAAGAAAGAAAACTTAACCAAAAATCAAGAATCCTATTTGGATACAGTTTATGTTAAGGTCTACACTTTTTTTTATTATAAGGTATGAAAGGTATAAGTATATAGAGTATCAGGATATTGTTGTAATTTTAACAAGGATCTTCCTCTTGCATTTAACGAAAAGTGGTTTTCGTGGTCTTTCATTAATTCCATTGAAGTTTTTGTATTTTCTGAGGTTTTTTCGGTCTGTATGATACATGAAATAATCAAGTACCACTTTAAACAAACATTTCACTTACAATAGAAATGAATGACTTCTTAAAATAAATACACAATGTGAATATTATTTTGTCTTTGTCTTATGTTATGTATGACCAAGGCTTTTACAAATATTCATTTATTTTAAATTGTATATCTATGTATATGTGTTTTGTTAAATTTATACTTGTTGTCCTTGGAGCGGTTATACTTACCTTACCCACAGATAAAAGTATCTGAATGGACAAATAACAATTGTATCAAAATTTGAAGATAAAATATTATAAATGAACAAACAAACAAATTGGTTAATTAAGTAAGTGCTCTTTATTTCAAATTAATGTATATAAGTAGCTCATTGTTTAAATATTAAAATATATAAATACATATAAACAGAATGTATAACTTTTTGAATAGTTATGGTTTATTGTTATGTAACTCATTGCAGACTTTGTAATCTGTACACTTAATAGAGTCTGAGCTCTGAGGTAAAACCATTTGAATTAATAATGTCAATATTGTTAACACAACAAAGCACTAGAAGTCGACTCTTCCAATGGAAATGTATAGGCACAGATGACAGACCAGGTTCCTATACTTTGAAGCTTCTTGACCTGCTTGCTGCTTAAGCCGAGTACGCTGCTGATACGAAACGAAGTTTTTCTTTGGTCTCCAACATGACAACGAAATGCTTACAAAAACCACAACGAAAATTTACCCCTTGAAAGGGACACGGTTTGCAAAAACAATCACAAAAAGCATAAAAATTACAGAAAGTCATGTTTTGGTGAAAGTAACAACAAATACAAATGAATAGAAACCAAATGTCACTTTTTCGCACACAATTAATGGTACAGGCAAATAATTTTTGGGAAAAAAAAGAGGGGGAGACCTCTCCAAATAATCTGCTGAAATTATCGATTTCGCTCATCGAACAGCGTACCGCAGAACAAAATATTTCGTTTGTGATTTCGTTGTATCATTTTTGCATGGGATTTTTCGTCTCGCATCAGCAGAATACTAGGATTTAAGGCTTTCCCAAACCAACGCGATTATTCGCCGCGACAAAAGAAAACAACAATAACAACACGTGGTTGTCAAACAAAACAACACGTTGTTGTTATTGTTTTCTATTGTCGCGGCGATTAATCGCGTTGGTTTGGGAAAGCCTTTAAAGTGCTGCGTAATGAGCTCAACAAAGTTATTCATATTTTTTTCACATTTTTTTCAAATTAGGACTCGAAGAAAAATTTTTGTCTTATAAAAATCAAAAGTTAAAATAGCAATTTTTGTTGCCTTTGTGCAAAAAAATTGATCTATAAATGTATAAGAATTGCATATGAAATGTTGTTATCAGACCATGTTGACATATATGTATGTATGTACGTGTGTATTTATTTACTAAAATACCTGCAGGTATTTCTTCTTTCTACATACATATTTCGAAAGCTCTATTTCTATCTTCTCGTTACCAATAAACCAATCAACTTTGTTGGTCGATACCTTGTAAGTGCGAGTTACAATCAATTTGCTTCTTATGTGTATCTTTTAGATCAGCCGATGCAATGTACTGTCCTTTGTTCAAGTCCACCTTCTACTCTTGATAAACAATAGTATATGTATTCCTATGCAAGTATTTCCCTTCCTTTAGACTGTATAGTATACATTTATACAAAACCTTTAGCTTTTGTTTCAGTTGACTATGTTCTATAGGCACAACATACAAAATAGTTTCTAACCATTCTTTAGCAATGCAGTGGAGTGAACATGTATATGGATGGGATATGTCCTAAAACAACACTCAATAATCACAATACACACAAACAAACGAGATAATAAAATTATCAAAAAAAAAAAAAAATCCTTGTGAGTTATAGCCGTTAGCTGAGTGAGCCAAATAAAAGTTTATACCATTATTAGATTTTTGCGGAATGATTTTCATACTTCAATTGGTGACTTTCAGGTTAGTTTATTTTGTTTTTCTTGTTAATTTAGTAGGAGGGTATGTTTGGGTATAAGTTAAATCCTTTTTTTCCTTATCTTATCTACAAGTCTGGTTTATTTGGGCCATATACGTATATTTAAGTTCTATGTGGAAAATTGTAAAAAAAGTACGTATACGCCATAGTGAACATATCAATTAAATGCGGTATATAAACAAATTATTACTAGATTAATTGCTTGAGTCAATATATATTAATTTGTATCGCCCATTGACTGACAATTGTAAGGGAATTGACAGGTATGGGGTGAAGGACTTCAATATGATGCAAGTCATTCGCTCTAAATCTTAAAGGCGAAAGTACCTGACTTTATAATCTCTATTTATCTGCCTTCACACGGCAACATTTTAACATAAAAACTAAATAGTAGTAGAACCAGCGTCCTTATCTTTCAAAAAAATAAAAAATATTACGCCATATTAAAGCTGGCAACGAGACGAGACCAGGCGAGACTTTTGATAGTCTCGTCTCGGTCTCGGTCTTGGTCTCGCCTAACCAAGTCGCGTCTCGATCTCGGTCTCGCCTTTTTCTCGTGAAAATTTTAATGTGCCTGTCTCGTCTCGGTCTCGGTCTAGGTCTCGGTCTCGGTCTCGGTCTTGGTCTCATCCTTAGCCTTGGTTTCTTTCGTGTTTTTTGGTGGTAAAAAGATGTAAGGTAAGACGCCTGTTTAGATTGAAAAGATAGAGTACGATATCTCGGCAGTTTTGTTCGTAAGAAAAAATGCGGGTTGTGGAGTCTTGTGTGAAGCACGAAGAAAATGTATAAAACAGACTCGTGAGTTTTAAATGGCGGAGACCAACATGGAGAAATTAATATTAAACTCGTATCTTCAATATCTTCGAGTTTTAATTCATTGGCACATTAAACGTCACCCAAAAGGTCTAAAAATCAATAAAATTGGAAAACCTTTTTCCGGCGGGGAAAACAAAGTCTGAAAATTGAGCGATTTCTATTCCAACGACATGCATATGTATTTTTCTCTAGATTTTCGCAGTGCACCGGAGTATAAAACTATGTTCATATATGTGGTTCGATATTTTAACGCGTATAGAATATTTTATATTTCGCAAAGAAAACTTGTGAATATTATAAAAATTGAACTAAAAAATAATTGAATAAAAAAAATATTTCTTCTAGCGAAAACCGAAACAAAACCACCGAGACCAGCGAGACTCTCGGCGAACTTCGATACCAAAAATACGGTCTCGTCTCGGCATCGGTCCCAAAACCAAGACGAGACCGAGACAGCCCTATACGCCATAGTTAGTTAAAAATGGATGGATGGAATTCATATTTGCGAAGATATTAATTTAATATTCCTAAATATTCTACATATTTGGATTGATTTTGTATTAAAGATATAAAATATACATCTAAACACCTATCATCTTCTATCTAATATAATATACATTATATCGTTGGTTTGAAAGAAAAACCACACAAATTAAAAACAATTCAATTTTTGACCTAACTTCATATGGAAGACAAAAAACCATCTATCTGTTGGAAAAATACCAAACTCTAACAGGTTAATGGACATTCAAATTTTCATTCATTTTTCTTTTGCCTATTTTGAGACGATATACATTGTAAAAAAAAATCCTCAACAATTAAGAGATGTTATTTTTTGCGTAATACTGAAAACCTCTTTTACTTATTAAATTTCTCAGTTCTTTAAAAATTTTCGAATGACCGAACCAAAGCTTTGGTTTTCTATACTTTTGCCGATTTCTATGGGTTTTCTATAATTAAATTTGTATAACCGTATAAGAATCAACTGCTCATATGTGACAAAACATTATATCTACATACATACATCTGACTTAAATTAATTATTCCCCTTCGGTCCTCAGTTAAAGTCGATTTCTCTTAAATAATTAAATATTTACTAACAACACACATGAATTATGAATATTTGTTGCAGGCACTTGTTCATCCAGAAAATTTAGCTGCGGTTAAATGATTTCCATTTGGTCTCTCTCTAGGAAATGTAAAAAAAACATTACTATATCATAAGTAGTTATGTACATATGTTTGTATGTATGTGGGGTTTGGAAGTAGCAACTGTCAAGAGTAGTGTGTGCTTTGTTTTCTTCTTGAATAAAAAAAAAAAAAACCTTAAACGTGCTTCCTTATTAGGGGTAACGAAATTAATTAAGACACATCCTTGAGTAAACCTTGACCTTCTCGTGTTAATTGCGTTTGTTGTGCGTGTCTTAGTTACAACGTTTTTTTGTTTTTTGTTTTTGTTTTTCGAAAAGTCAATATTACATTTCATCTTTTTTACCTATACCTTCTTCTGTTGTTTCCCCTAATTTTATTATTTTTTTTGTAAGTTAAATGTTTGATTTATGTACGAAAATTGTGTTCAGTCAGATTTTAATCGAAAAGAGTACAATATTTTTATTTTTTAAATTGACGATTGTATTTTCATACTTGTAAGAATAGAATATAGTTTATTTTGACAAGCTGTTTCCTTAAATTTACTCAGTTTTTTTTATTATTAAAATATTACTATTACAGATATTGTGAAGGTTTGGATTCGTAGAATGTATGAGCTTTTAGAGGAAAAATTATTATTTTCTTGAATTTTGATTGATTGATGGAAAAATAAAACAATTATGACTGAATGATTAATCACTAAGTTAATGCGATACGATATTTATTACTTCAGTTAAATATTAATAAATAAATAAATATTAAATGAACTTCCCGCTTCTCGTGTAGAGTTATACATACATACATCTATTCCATATATATATTCCATATATATATATAGGTACCTACAAAATTCCAAGAAATAAAAGTTTGTATTGTTATTTTGATCACTTAAATTTTAATCGTGACAACATGTAGTAGCCCGTGGCGTAATGGTTAGTGCGAAACTGTAGGTCCCCTCTATTTTTGCACACACGAATGGTTTTGAGAGTTGTAAGTCATTAGGCCCTAGTTCTTCATGAGCTTTTGTGCCACCAATTTGTTTTATTTTTAAATAATAATATTTAATAGATACATGCATATACATTATGTAAAGGAATATTTTAATAAGATTTACAATTAATACTGAGTTGGAGTTCATCATCTTTTTTTTTTAAATTCTTCAAAAATAAATTACATACATACTTACATAATTTAAGTATAGAAGTATTTTCCTACAAAATAACTTATTCCTATATAACAACCGACTTCTTTATACCGAATTAAATATAAACACGCACGAAATATTCCTTACTCTATATGTGGAACATATAATAATAAGTTTTATGCTTTCTTAT
Source organism: Epistrophella euchroma (assembly GCA_947049315.1). NCBI lineage: Eukaryota > Metazoa > Arthropoda > Insecta > Diptera > Syrphidae > Epistrophella > Epistrophella euchroma. The sequence continues at coordinate 65,532,412 of OX346248.1, read as the reverse complement.
CTCAGATAGAATCGGACATAAAAAATATAATCTCGTTATTACCAAACAAAAGAATCTTAGCTGTATCCATGGATGCGTGTGCAAATTTATGTATTTGACAGAAATAAAATGTATCCTACACACCTACCATAACAATAAACTAGCGAAAGTTGTTGGTAAAGTTAAGTCCAGGTGGTAGTTTAAGAGATGGCCTTATCTGTCCATTATAAAGATAACACATTGCTGAACACCCTTGGTATACCTTTGTCTCGCCTACGCTCAAATGTTTTGATGGAAAAGGACATTATATGTATACTCAGCTATAGATACATATGAAGGTGGTTTTTTCGAATGTTGTGAACCATATGGATATATGTCTATACACTCAGAGAAATATATGGAATCTGTTGACTTGAGAATGCGACATAAAATGTTCATGTGGTGCTAAAATTGAATGGAGACTATAGGTCTTATTAATTATAATTGAGACACAAAACTATGCGAAAAATTGTCCAACATTTCATTTTGAAGATGTTAATGGTATGACATTCAGACTAAAAAACCGAAACTTAATTCTTAGGCCTAGTTTTTCAGTGCGAGACTAAAGTTAAGCCCAGGCTAACTTACCAGATTTTTATTCAACATATTTATAGGAATGTTCATATACATACTTACTAAATTAATATTATGAAAATTTGAGTGCTGGCTTACTTATAAAAAAAACACATAAATATTTAATATTAATATATTTTTTTCCGGGAGAGTATGAGTTCTTCGTAGAGGCGTCAAAAACAAGTATTTTTTACTATGGGAGGGAGAGTCTATCTCACCCTGACTTAAAATGCCTTAAAATAAAAAAAAATATTAAAAAACAACGGCAACACTTACTTACTGGGTTTGAAAAAGCCAAAAATCTTTTCTTTAATCTTTAATTAAATTATTTAAGTCAATACTTTTAAAAAAAATGGCATGCTGCAAACTCAAAATGTTGATACAAAAAAAAAAAACTTAAAAAAGTTTAAACCAATTTTGTTCAAAATTGTGAAATGAAGTGCATAATTGGCTTTTTGTGGTCAATGCGTATATCAATTCTTAATCGAATACTTAAAACCAAATGGTTTTATGTCTTCTAGATTTTGAGAAAATGGAAAATTACTAAAACTACTTTTCTATTAGAATTTTGTTTTTTGGTATTTACTTTGAATCTTCAAAGTTAGATCACCAAACCATTTGATTTTTTGTTTTCGATTTAAAATTGATATACGCATTGAACACAAAAAGCCGATTTAGGACTTTATTTTACAATTTTGAAAAAAATTGGTCTAAACTTTTTTTTTTCATTTTTTTTTATCAAAATTTTGAGTTTGTATGCGAATTTTTTAAAAAAATATTAAAATGAATAATAGAATTAAAGAACAGATTGTTGGCTTTCAAAACCAGTATAGCACTTCATTGTAAGTGCTCCCGTTGTTGTTTAATATTTTTTTTCATTTTAATTAATTTTTTTTTTCTAAAACTGTCCTTACCTCCTAAACGGGGTACTTTTGTAGTAAAAAATGCTTGTTTGTGACCCCTCTACAATAAATCGTTATCAAGTTTTGGCGCCAAGGTTATCGTACTCGTGCCATTTTTTCTCTCAGTGTATCTACATACAAGAATATCTAGAACATTGTTATAGTTTTACTTTGTTACCTAAGTGAATTGATATAAAAGAGACAACGTGCAAATGGCTACTTGCACCATCCAGATGGAAAATATTAAATAGCAGAGATACTGAAGTACAAATGGAAGGTATTTCTTAACTAAAGGATGTCAGGATTTAATTAAAGGTCAAATTGAATTGAAGATGAATTCAAACCATACACTTTTTTTTCAGCATGAATTTGGACAAAATCCTGTGGATATGAGAAAATGAAACAATTTATTTTATTAATAATTTTTTTTTTATCAAATTATAAATAATACAGAAGCATAAAAAAGTACCTTACAGCTATGTAGGTTGGCATAAGAAACGAAAGCCGTGATAGGAGAGTTATTCGCATACAGAGCTTAAAATTTTTTTGAAAAGTGTCATGTTCTTTTTTAATTACTTAAAAAATTTCTTTAAATCATAAGAGCATAAATATTTTCAAAAAAAAAAAAAACTTTTAAAACAAAATCATTAAAGTAAATAGAAAAACTACTAAATGCAGCATAACCTTTACCTAGGTATGTACCTATATTGTATACTGATGGTAGAGTGAAGGAATTTATAACAATAGGCCAACTTAAACATCCTCTCATCTTATCCTTGTGGAATATAATTTTAGACTATTTTTTTTTTTGGCTTTCCAAAACATTTGTTTTTTTTTCGTGCTAAATTCACACGCAAAAAAAAATTAAAAAAATTAAATGAAAAAAAACTCCTGCAATCAAAGCAATCTCTCAAAGCGAAAGAAGCAAAAAAAAATTATGTTCTATGTTTACTCCCTTTCATTTGGAAATATTACACTCACATAACTCAGATCCTCAAAGAAAGAAAAAAACTTAATTTTATTGGAGCGAAAAATTCACCGGGTTTAACATAAAAATAAAATATAAAAAATAAACTTTTTTGTATGAAGTATGTATGTAGGTAGAAAAGGGTTATGAAATTGTAAATTCCAAAACTTTGTGCGATTTAAAAAAAAAAGAAAGAAGAAAACGTGAATAAGTAAATACGTAGCTGTCGTTCGTTTAGTATTACCACTGGAAGTGATTGGAGTGGGATAGGGGTTACCTACTCTTGATATGACTGTGTATCACTGACAACATGGTTGTATGAACCAAGCCGAATCATTTCTGGTTTGTGGCTTGGAAAAAAGTGCTGGTTATTTCAATTGGCTCTTGGTTGCAATAAAGACAAATGAAATATTTGAGATCGTGAATTTATGTTAAAGGAATTGGAATTAATGACTCTGAATGTGTTTTTTTTTTATTATCATTATTTTAAATATCTAAGGTGGGTAAGTTTTTTTTTTCTATTCTTGAATTCCAAAATGAACTCCAAAACAAAAAAGATATTGAAATCTACATAAATTCTGCCAATCCAGTGACCTAACATTATACATAACTTATTCTATACCCAAAAAAGTCCTTAGAATCCCTGGGATATGTTATAGGTGTTTTTTTACCCACTTACCTAAAAAAAATGCCATGTTAAAGGAGAGACGTAGGTATTTTTTATTTACTCCTATGCATCTTAAAGTCTATCCGGAACCTCAAAAAAAAAAGGATCATTTTCAGAGGTAGAGGGACTAAGTTTTTGTTTTTTTTTTCTTCGTCACAAAATGCCTATTCACTCGATATTCTTCACAATTTAGTTTGGAACATACACATAATATTATAGAAAAAAAAATGTTTGGGTGGCAGTTTTTTTTTTTTTTTTTGTCTAAATCAATTCAAACGACACTCATGCTGAAGGAGCAGTTTAACCATGCGTATATGTTGATATGGTCGATTTTTATTTCAAGGTATAGGAATGGGCTCTAGAAATCGGAATTTAGAGTGAGGATATTTGCTTGAATAAATAATCGGGTTAATATGTCTATGTCCTTTTTTTTCTCCCTGTAGTGTAGAGTCTGATTAGAGAGCTTTTTTTTTTTTTTTGAGTAAATAAATTTTGGTGTATTGATAAAAATGTTTAGAGTAGGTATTTCTTTTGGAATCAAAGGAATTTAAAGGGATTGAAAGGTAAAAAAAAGGTTACTATATGGGTGTAAAGTAAATTAGGCATGAAGATAAATTTAGTTATAGCTAAGTATAACTTAAAACCTAATTCTAAATATTCAAAAGTCAAAACAGAAATACCATGATGATTATGAGGGTTATTATTCTAATAATGATTTAAACTGTAATGTACTTATTTATAAACAAAAAATTGTAACATCAGTTCTGCAATAAGAATTTTCCGGACTTAAATGGCAATAAGAATTTTCCGGACTTAAATGGAGCAGTAAGCAATTGCCTTTAGTTTTAGTCCCGAAAATTCTTATCCCCTAGTGTAGTTACCCTGAACACAAGAGCTGAAATAACCATTTTTTGTTTATAAATAAGGCAGTAAGCTTTTGTAAGGCCTTATAAGTCTTTTACAGACAATCTGGAACAATTCTATTTATTATTAATTATTATTATTATTGTTATACTAGCCGACCCGTGCTCGCGTTGCTTCGCAAGCTTTAAATATACTTATTAATATGAGCAGGTAAAAGTATATCAAATACTCCATGAGACTAACCGCAATTTCTACTATATTATTAACAAAAAATTTATAAACATACTTCCATATGCTTTCCGTAACCAAATAGAAAATTTTATTTTCTCTCACTGAAACAGGTTCATGATGCTAACTATACATTTCCTTCAATAACTATTTTTTATTTTTTCCCTTGGACGGAAACTCCCTTAGACGGACAACAGTGTTGCGACCGTCACTGTCCGGCTAAGGGAGCTTGAACTGTATTTTATTCCTTACTCCACTCAGATGAAATCAGTAATGTTTCATTTTCATAATCTTCAGCAGCTTTCAGTAAAGGCTGTTTCACAATGCGACGAGTAAACGATACGTCAGCGTGAAGAGATCTCTTCGCAGAATCTCTCTCTTAAAAAAGAATTTTAAACAGTGAAATAATACATAATCAAGCATTTCTCGTCGTCTCGTCACGTCATAAAGTTCGAAAAATTGAAAAAAAGACGCAACGTGACGACGAGAAATACTTTATTATGTATTATTTCGTTGTTTGAAACTCGTTTTAAAGAGAGAACAACTGTGAAGAGATCTTGTCACGCTGACGTCTCGTTTTCTCGTCGCATTGTGAAACAGCCTTGAACCTTTTTTTTCATGCTGCTTTCTACTGAATGCACTGCCCATTTTCCTCTCAAAATATGTACATTTATGTAACACTTCGGTTCACTGCAGAAAAAGCAACAAATAAACACACTGCGCACGGCATTGGTGTGGTACGGGTACCCACTACCTATACTTAAAATATGTAGGTATGTATGTAACATTTTAGGTCGCTTAAGAAGAAGGAAAAAACAAACACACTACGCATTGGCCGTCGTCGTTACAAAAAGTCAACAATTGAAAAGAGTGGATGAGTGAACAATTGAGTAGACAGAGATTCAGAAACAAATACAAAACACGGAACGATAATGAAATGGAACAAAGCAGCAAACCCAGTCATTCATAGATGAAAAAATAAAAAAAAGTTGATAAATTTATAATTAGTAAATAAATTTATTTCTCAGCTTAGAAGTACAGTTAAGAAATGATTTAGGGCTTAAAATTTGCATAAAACTATTGACTTTATACAAAAAATCCCACTCTTGTAAAATATCAAGCGGGTTTAAAGGCATAATTAAATATGTTGGTCAACTTCGACAAAAAAGTGTACGAAATTTTCTTAAAAGTTAATAATCAAATTCAACAAATGTATATAACAAATAAAAAATATCTATTTACATGCTTCAAAGAATAAGAAAAATTATAAAATTTGTTTCAAGTAAATCGGTTGAATACTTTCTGAAAAAAACGCGGACAAACAAAATATTTGTTTCGTCTTTATACCTATAATAGTAATGATAGAAGCTTTGTTATCTAGTTGCTAAATTGGTAAGAAGTTGAAGTGTCAGTTCAGTGTCAAAATTCAAAAAAAAAAAAAAAATAGCCTTACCTAACATTCCTGAAATTAGTCTAATTCGATGTGAGTTTTGCACACGTTGTTAAGTTCAAAAGTCATAGGACATCTCAGCACAAAAGTGATCAAGATTTAATACCATTTTTTAAAAGTTAACAACCCGAATATCACTTTTCATGCCAGGTCTGTTAAGGTACAAAAAACTGTACGATGTATGTACCTACTCACTTTTCCATAATATTTTTTGTTCTTTGAAAAAAACTTACTATTTTTATTTTAAATAATAAATATAAAATCACGTTTAGTATGTATCTGATCCCCAACAACATTATATTCAACCTTCAATTTGTGTTGTTGTTCGTGTAATAATAATATGCAACTGAATCCTTGAACAGTAAGCACAACATTTCATAATTGTTTACTCTCATATTACAATTTAAAAAAAAAAACAAAAATCGCAAAATATTTTGTTTATTTAACCTGAAACCCCAAACTGCTCAGTTGCATACAAACAGCAAACACAAATACAGCCCACGCTCACAATTCATCCCCTCCAGAGACAGTGTCATCATGATGTTTCAAAACTGAAATTGTATCCACCACCAGAAACAAAAACAAAAAAACTACTCTGAAGCTGAAACTGAACTAAAGGCATGCAATAATACAACACACCGGAGGATATTCCAGTACCTACATAGCTAGTTGTCTTTTGAATCAGCAATGTAAATAACTTGTCTGATGGTAATGCAATGCAATGCAATGCAACAGAAACAGCAACAGAGAAAAGATTTATATTGGCGCAAGCATAATACTTCACTGCATCCACCTTGGGTTTTTTGTTTCAAGTGTATAAATAAACGGTACCCAACCTACTATGTATGATATTATTTAAAACAACGTGTGGCCTGCTCATCCTTCAGTAATCTTTATATTTTGTGTTTTATTTAAAAAAAATATAGCGAATAGCAATTTTTTGGAGAGCACTCTGCTTCGTTTTGTGTTGTGGCGGCGGGGGTATGTAAAAATTTAAAATGTTTTACGTCGTTCATTTTTTTATATTTTATCCTGACGTAAAAGGATAAAAAAAAATTATTTTCTTTTATTTCGCTAAGGTCTTGAAGGCCATTTAGATAGCATGGTTGTTTTTTCTTTGTATTCAGTTTTAAATATATAATATAGTTTTTTTTTTAAATATATAAATTTAAAAAAAGGAGCAACCAAAAGCAATGTGAACATTGCTCGGGTTCAAAGCCAGTCATTTTCTTATAAGCGAATAAAAGCTTATTAAAAAAGATCTTGAGTTCTTGTACAATTAAAAATTTAAAAATCGTCGTTGAAAAGGCTTTTACTTTGAAATACATACAGATATAAATAATTACATTTGCTATATGTATTTGACTAATTTGAAAATGACAGTACACAGTTCAGTGTCCTATTAATTCTGCTCCTCTACCTCTATGAATATCTAAGCCTACATACATATATAAGGCATTTTCAGGAAAATGAAATCTTAGAAATTTTACTCCATCAAATAGTAAGCAAGCGAAAAGAAATATTTTTTCCTCAGTATGTATTTTGACAGAAAAACTGAGTAATTTTGCTGAGAAAACCTGCGGTCATGTAATTGAGAACACGAGGGCTCTGAGATCTTATTTTCTTGAACTTGCATAAATTATTTCAATTGCAAGCATAATTAAATATTAAATTAATAGAACGAGGCTAAAAAATGCCATTTTATTTTTATCAATAACATTCTTTTTCAGTAAAGCACAGCCCTTTAAATTCTTTATTTATTTCATATAGTGAAAGTTTCCCTTTTTTTGGTAGCTCGAATGTTATGTCATGATAAAAAGTTATAATTCCTGTAGCGAGTCCCTTATGATACTTACTTGTTAGATAATAAATTATGACAGCAGAAAAACTAATTTTTGTCACTCTATCCATTACATGCACTTACATAAATTGAATGCAAGTGCACAATGAAAATATAACATTTCCTTTTTTGTGTTGATAGTCTGCGCACTTGTATCTTTTTTTTAAATTCTTTTTCTAAAGAAAAAGTGTATGTAGGTACTTTAATTATTGTGTTCATTCTTACAAAAAACATTCTTCATGTGACTAAAAACATGAAAATAAATTTTAAATTTTCACAAGGGAATATGGTGTATGCTTATGCACTTTATAGTTCTTGTTTGTCATTTTAATTGTTGAAAAAAGGATTTTTGAAAACCTTCAGGAGATTGTTTTTCCAAGAACGACTGAGAAGTCTTAAAAAAATATTGATATAGGTTTTGCATACCACAAAGCTCACTTTTAATCTGTTTTTTATATTTTTTATACTCAAATATTAAAAAAAAAAAACAAACAAACTTGAACTAAGCTTATGAAAAAATGTTTTATCATCTTAAGCTAGAGGGCAAAGAATAAAAAATCATAAACGTAATTCTTTCACAGAAAAAAAAAAATACAAAGGAAGTTTTTTTTTTTTTACTATTTTGCTTCGATTGTTCATTTTACTTAAATAAATAATTTTTCATTTCCCGTGCAATATTCATGGAATTTCTTTTTATATTTTTAATTTTTTTTTTCTTTGAGAAAGTTAAACTAACTTCAACAAAAAAAAATATGCATTTTATACACTTTTATTCCAATTTACATTGTTTGCTAAAGTTTAACTTTTGCAAAGCGTTACCGTAAATTTCTTTCATTTTCTCCAATTTTCCCGATTCTCTCTTAATCCTTCTTTCACGCATATTTTTTTTTTTTTCGTTTTGTTTCTGAATGAAAAAATGTTCTTCGGTTTCGACATTTAACCAATACCGCCACGTTTTACCGAAAATTCAAACCCAAAACCGAGGAAGGAAGTTTAAGTAAGTACTTTCTCGCTGAAAATTGAAAAAGTTTTCACTTTGGTATTTGGTACAGCCACAGTAAAAACAAAAAAAGAATTCAAATGCAAATTAAGTTTTTTGTTTTGAATTTGTTTTTGTTTTATCCTAGAAAAAAAAAAATAGAATTGAAAATCAAACAGAAACATAAACAAAATTAAGATGAATACTTACTTACTGTGCCAATGTCAATATCATTAAAATTAAGGCGGTAGTGGGTTACCTTCTAGACAAATTTATTTTTTAAGTTACTACAAATTTATTTAGACTATGTAAAATTTAAATTAATAAAAAGTTTATTTAAAAGTAAATAAATTTTCAAATGTTTTTATACTTTGAAGCACAGCTAAAGACAGAAAAATTATATTTATTTTATATGAAATTACATAATTATATTTTGTTTGTTATGGTATTTAAAAAATAGAAAAGGATTTTAGGAAATGCAATGAGTGTGTTGTTTGTTGTACTATTAATGAAAATCATAGGTTTAAATCATAACTCATCATAACAAATAAAATAAACGACTGAATCGCACAAACCTTCCTATCGTGTGGCTAAAATGACGATGAAATGGCTCAATAATGTAAAAATTCCTTTAAAAAAATACAACTAAATATTGTTAAGGCTTCTTTTTAGCTTAGATTTATTTCCGAAAAATGTTTAATTTGTCAAAATTGCTAAATAAATTGATTTTTTAATTTATTTATTTCATAAAAAAAATTATCAATATACAATTCTTAAATTCAATACATCCAATCCATTGCTTGATCTTTGTCTATCAGAGAACTAGAGACCTATTCACTCTTTACAAACGTCGAAAATTATTTTTGTCACATTTAGCATGTAAAACTTAAGCATTAAAGAAAAAGACTAATTTAAGATTTATCAAGTGAAACATAAAATTTATTTAAAAAAATATTTACAAAAATATTACAGTTAATGATGTATTTAATTAAATAATATTTTGACGATTCTGCTGTTTACTGATCTTATCCTAAAAGACAACAATGTCTATAGTCCCTTGTTTATTAATTTTTGAATCTAGCAAAACAAGTGCCTCATTTAAACAAGTGACAAAACGTCATTAATTCTGTCATTATATAACAATAAATTGTCACTAAACCGGATTGTGACAAAAAATTTATTGGTATAAAACGACAGAGTTAATGACATTTTGTGACTAGTGTAAATGAGGAATCACTCACTCGTTTTAGATTCCACTCAACTCTGTGAACCTTAAAGCCCGACTTTTAAGCAACGTTAGATTTTAAGTTTACTTTCTCTATGTTCTCCACTTATACCTACTTACAAATTTGTTTTTCTACCAAGAATTTATGTAGGTGGAGAAGTAGAGATTTAAAAAGTAGTGGTGTTGAGAAAGAATATTATGAATGTATAAGTGAATTCTCTAAAGTTTTAAAGTAAAATGACAAAAAAAACCCTACTTCTAGCGCATGTTTGCCTGGTGATTCCTTTTAAAATTATAGTTAAATTTGGTTATAATTGACAAGTTTTAATGATCAACCACTAGATGTCGTTACTTACATCATTTTAAAGAAAAAATTTATTTTAGAGTTTTTCTTATTCCTTTAATTTCGGCCAAATAACAAGAATTTTTCAAATGCATCACCAGGCGATCATGCAGAGTAGAAAGAGTGGTTCTCTTGTTTATTTTCTTTTGAATTTAGCAAAACTTGATCACACTTTTTAATTCTGCTTTATTCTATTCTTTGCACTTTTTAGCTCCGCCTTTGAGCGTTCACTTATACTGGCAAATTTTTTCTATGAAGAATTTAGGAAGGGAGAGACAAAGATTTAAAAAGAAGTTTGAAGGTGGTGTTGAGAAGGAATATATGAATGTATGAGTGAATTCTCTAAAATTTTAAAGCAAAATGACAAACCTACTACTAGCGCATGTTCGCCTGGTGATTTCTTTTAAATTTATAGTTAAAATATGGTTATAATTTACAAGCTTCAATGATCATCAACCACTAGATGTCCTTAGTTACATCATTTTGAAGAAAAAAATTATTTTAGAGGTTCTCTTTCCTTAAATTTTTCAACCAAATAACAAAAATGTTAAAATCCAGCACCAGGCAATCATGCAGATTAGTAGGAGTAGTTCCCTTGCTTATTTGTTTTTGAGTTGAGCAAAACTTGATCACACGTTTAAAATTTCACTCTATTCTTTGCACTTTGAAGCTCCGCCTTTAAGAAACGTTAGATTTTAAGTTTACTTTGTTCTTCACTTCACATACTTGCAAATTTTTGTTTTTATGAAGGTGGAGAAGAAGAGATTTAAAAAGTAGCTTTGAAGGTGGTCTTGAGAAGGACATTATGAATGAGAATGAGTCGATTCTCTAAAATTTTAAAGTAAAATGACAAACAAATTCTACTTCTAGCGTATGTTCGCCTGGTAATTCCTTTTAGTCAATTATACTACTAGAAAGAAAGAAAAACAAACAAACAAATTGGTTGAGATTCTGAAGGTCAGCAATGCGTTTCTTTTTTCGTGCATCAACTTTTGACACTTGCACTGAAAATTAATTTTGTTGTATTAATTGTTTTAGATAATTTCCAATATAAATTCTTTCAAATTTGAATGAAATTTTCTTACTCCAAACCATGAGTTCTTTATGATAAATGAAGTAGTTTGGTTTTTGGAGCTTAAATTTGAAACGAAATTAAGAAAAAGAAAACGTAGTAAGTTATTAAATACTGAAATAAGTCCTCACTATAAACTTTTTGTCTAAACAATTATTCTTTTACCATTAACAACATTTTGAAATACCTACCTATCCAACCTCAAACTGAAAACATTTGATTATTGTTTTGTAAAATTTTTAATAGCCTAAAAACATGAACATTTTTTCTAATAAATTTTCGGAAGTTTAAATTATCTGTTCATAGTTAATTTGTCATACTTAAGTCCTTAGGGAATATAACCAGCTTAGTTAATGGCTTAGGCAATTTTTAGATTTAAAATTAATATCAATGGAAAATCCCCGCAAGCGAATGTTTATGTTAAAATAATGAATTTGTTATATTCTCCAGAGGAATATGTACATAATATGTTAACTAAATTCTACTGCAACTTGTGCTCTTTCGAATTAAAGTGGTGGTGATTTTTTATATATTTCTAACTATGTTGGGATCACAATCAATTTGTAATTGTCGGAAAACTAATGACTTATTGTCTCAAGTACAAACTTTATGCGTATCTAAAGTTATTGTATCTGCAAGTATACAACAATACGTAACTAACTAAAATTGTGAAACACTCAAATGTCTTTTAACATTTTGTCTGTTACGATACATGAACGGATAAACCTATTTCCTTTATCCGGAATGTTTTGCTCAAGCAGACGGCACACAACATGGACTTTGATTTATGTTGCTTCGATTACAACACCAATCGTTGCCCTTCATGTATCCTCAATTTGCAAAACAACAACCAAATACTTGTCCCTCGATTTTCTATCACCCCCCCCTCCCCCTCCATTTCAAGTCTCGGAGGTCAGAGCTTAAGGAATATGATTTATAAGCATTCATAGTTGATTTGTGTTTGAACTGTTTTAATCTTGTTAACAGATAGAACGCAGGACATCAACTGACTTCTATAGATCCATCTTCTCCTCCAGAGGGTTGGTCCTTTTGTATTGAAATTGAGGATACAAAATAAGAAGAAAAAAAAATAAATAAAAACAAACAAGGAAAGCTCAAATTAATCAGGATATTCTGCTACATGAATTCAATTGACTGGGCTTATGTTTGAATTATCATCCCAGAGGTCACGTTCATTTAGGCCATAGGCCACATAGGCCATGTTTCAAAATTATCTTGACTTTTAATCAATTTCACATAAATACAAGATGTTTTATTTTATATATTTTTTTATTAACTCTATAAAATCTATGAAAACAGTCACGTCGTTATTTACGACTGACAAGATTTTCCACAGGTAATTGATGGTAGAAATGAATGCTAACGATAAAAAATGGGTTACCTCAAGGTTGAGCTCTTTCACGAATACATGTTATATCTACTCTACAATCTATGCACATTTACATACATAGATTGTAGAGTATATAGATATTACATGTACCTATTCGTGATATAGTTGTTAGAATTATTTAATTATGTAGATATTAATACAAAAATTTTGAATAAAAAATAATAATTTTTCCAAATGGATGTTCTTAAGTTAAAACAAAATTGATGGTAGAAATGAATGCTAACGATAAAAAATGGGTTACCTCAAGGTTGAGCTCTTTCACGAATACATGTAATATCTACTCTACAATCTATGCACATTTACATACATAGATTGTAGAGTATATAGATATTACATGTACCTATTCGTGATATAGTTGTTAGAATTATTTAATTATGTAGATATTAATACAAAAATTTTGAATAAAAAATAATAATTTTTCCAAATGGATGTTCTTAAGTTAAAACAAAATTACCCTTCAAGCAGTAAGTTCCAATATAAAGCTATCTACCGAAAAAAGGGCCTTTTGTGTCTGTATGCTTCTTCACAAAATATTCATAACTCTTGCAGTTCCGTATAATATCTGGTCTGTTCGATCCCCTCTTCGTTTATGTCTGTAATGCTAGTCCCAGGCGTGTCGTTAATCGACATGCAAACTTTAAATATGACTGCTTGCAGCCCTCTTGGAAACTAATTAATTTTCAATTGAAATTCCACTTGTGCAAATTAAATTCATGATTTTATATCTCATGCTGGCCTGCGTCCTCTGTTCAAAATGAAATTTACAACAGGAAAAAAAGAACAAAAAAAAGGAGAAAAAATGAGAATTGAATGATAAATCCATTATCAGAGCAAGAAATACATTGGTCCAAAGCCCGTTTCCACCAAAAGAATGTATATTATGCCAAAATATACAAAAATTGTGCAAAGTCCTGAATCCAATGCGATTCGAGTAGATACTATGTGGTCGTTCTATCCATCGACATGAGCTGACTTGACTATATGGGGTTACCTTAAAACTTCCACATTCGATAGTTGGTCATGCTTCCAGGATGGATGGATAGTTGGAATCAGTATCGAGATTGGGTAGTATGGTTGCTGCTTAACTTATTACGTTTCCCTCAACTGCAATTTCAAATTGGCCCTTGATATTCATGAATCGGTAGCTTTTCTACTTGATTACGTTTTGCTCAGTCATTGCTTGTACATCTCACAGTCGAAGCTATGGGTGCAACGTGCAAAATCCAGGATCCCATCCAGACCAACTAACAATGAATTTAGTAAAATTTCCATCTCGATTTGTATATCGGTGTGTTGTGTTTTTGTGTATTGAATATGTGTGTGAAATAAGAGGAGCTGTTGAATTTTGTGTATCATTACTTATCCGGAGTGATTCTCGGTTTTCAACTTCTCATACTTCAATATACAATATCCGTATATCTCTTACACTTGTTCAGACGTCTCTCGATGTTGTTAATAAAAGGAATTTTTAATGTATTGAACTAAGGGATGTGGTATAATGAAAAATGCAATGGTTGCATAATTTTAAAATAGATATCAAGTGATATTTGTGTTACCTTGCATGACCAATCTAATGGAAATTAAGTCCATTAGTGAATTTTGGTCAAATGATGAATACCTCAATGTTAGATAACATTTTAATTGCTTATATATAAGTTACAATCCAAGTGAAAATCTTATAAAGTCGACAAAGTCTAAGGCCTAAAAGTCCTTGAGGAAGTCTATAAAGCATCAATTATGGGTTATTATAAGACAGATATTGTCAGCTTTAATATTAACAAAAAATTATAATTAATTTATCTAGCAAGAATATATTTCGGGTTTTCTCATATATATTTTTAAATCCTTTACTTATATATTCCAAAAAATTCAACCCAAAAATTATATTATCGTATCTATAAATTATTTTATAAATATCAAAACACCATTATCTGCTCTCACAAGCTACGACCATTTAACCTAACCCTGAAAATGTACTTATAACATCCAGTAGTCTGGGAAAAGACATAAGTTCAGACTCACTCACAGAAAAAAAGGCTTTATAACGTGTTTACTTATTTTTCTATAAAATATTTTCAATGATAGAATAAGTACAAAAGTTATGACCATTTATGATGAAGTTATCAATATTTATGTAGCATTAACGTGTTTGCTTATTTTCTATGTACAATACCCAACTCGTATATTCATTCATTCCAATATCCCACAACAGATTTTAACATTTGTGTTTGTTCTACGTTCCATCAGAGTAATAAAACCGAAGGCATATCTCTGTTTTCTCTACGGATGACAGCTATGATGGGAATATTGTCTTTTTATACTTTGAACTCTTAGATGAAAGCTGTCATACATAACCATAATCTGAACGTGCTTAGGCTCTTGTTTTGTATTTTATTGTAGAAAAATAAACAAAAATATATAATATCAAATACATATACATATAAGAACAAAAAAAAAACGAACACAGAAATCTATGTTCACACGCGAGAGCTATATAATAATCCTTGTGACTTTTTTCTCAGTTCCAGATCACGTTTTCTGTTCAATCGAATGACGACATAGCAACGCATAACATTTTCATATAAACCATTTAGTGTTTTGCCATTTTAACAATAATAAAAATATATTGAGTGATGACAAGTTAGTATCTAAGTATAGACTGGATTTTGATGTGAACTTAGATGCTCTTGGTTGATTCGATTTACTTGATTAAATCAAAAACATGATTTGAATCATCAAAAGAAGAAAGAATATAAATGAAGCCAATAAAATTACATCTACTAGAGTAAAGACAGAGCAAAAAATGACTCAGGTCAGGAATTAGAAAGCAAAAATACTCAGAAAGTTAAATCAGAATATCATTATCATCACCTTAAATTGTATAGAACTGTTGTCTTCCTTTAATTTGAGAAAATAAGGAAATTTTTTTCAAACCCATTTCGTAGGTAAACGATGCTATTTGGATAAAACCCAGGGAACTCCACAAGAATACATATACAGGTTAAATCCATAGCCCAGAGGGAGGGAGTTTCTATCTCATCTTAGCCGCTTGGTCTCAGCAGAAAATTGTATAGGTCCTCTAAATTCCTCTGAACATAAACACAGAATTGGTAAGGTGTGTAAGTAACCAGATCCTAGATTCTATACGACGACGGCACGACCAGTCATTGTTTTCGATTCTAATCTTAAATTTTGAGGGACCGTCAAATACCGATAAGCACTTACCATAGGCCGTCCCTGGTTCTTCATGAATCTCCTTGGATGATTCATACTTTTTGTACCTACCTACACATACAAAAAAATTATGCAAACAAAAAAATTATTTCGCGCGATGAAACATAAAATCAGTGCGGTCCTAAATTGTACCCACTTCTTTAGAGCCCTTGTCCTTCATGATCATGATGTTGACAAAGTTATAGAAGATAATGTTGCACATCAATAGATAAATTAATTATTAATTCCAAAATTAATTTCAATCTTCCAGCAAACAGAATTTATTTCCATTTATTATTCTTACCACCAAATTAAGGGTCGGTCATTTGCACACTGTTTGTAAAAATATCACTTTTTTTTTAAGCTCGAAAGATGCAAATATTTTATTTTGAAAAGTGCTTTATCAAAAATCCTGTCTCCGAAATAGAAGACAAAGAATATAAAGAATAAACATAAATAGTAAGCCGAAAAAAATTATGAGCCTGCGAGAAATTTGACTCTGACTCTGAGTTAAACAATTCATTCACGTACATACCTACTACGTACATAATATTTGCATACATCCATAGTCACAGTCAGACAAGGAAAAGAAATGTTAAAACAAGTAAGATCAAGTTTACTGAAACTGATCCAGTCCCATTGTGAAGAGAGCATGTGCACATGCTGTGCTTGTGTGTTGTGTGATCGATTTCATTTAATAAAATAGACTTTATTTGTAATTGTGATCTTGGTTAGTTCAAAGAGTAAAGTAAACAAAGAAATTAAGATAAAAGAAAACAAACAAAATAATTTTCTCCAGCATTAAGTAAACAAACGAATGACCAGGAGACCAGGAGTGTAGGTAACTTTTTTTGTAAAGGCAAATTATTAGAATTCTCAAAAGGGTGACGTAAAAAAATAAAGACGAGTCAAAACAAAGAAGAAAAGCAACACAAAAAAGGAGAGCAATATTTAAGCATTGTCACTCAATCGATCTAGTTTATAGTTTTGACAGCCGATTAGTGTTAGTGTATACCACACTGTGAAGGTTTGGCTAGCAAATATTAGAATTTCGCGTGCGAACGTGTACCAATGACACGAGCAAAACTCAAAGCAATGATTGATTAATTAGTGTATTGTGGTTAAGTTTTTTCCCATTTTTGTTTGGATCTAGAAATGTCGCGAGTGTTTTTAACGAGACAGAAAAGTGAATAATAATTTAATTTAAAATGGTGGAATAAAAAAATTATGAATTATTGTGAAGTGCAAAGTGTTTAAAGTTGCAAATCAAAACAAATACCTTCCTACGTAAAGTGTAAACCTATTCCTTAAAAATTCCTGGTGGTAAAATACAAAAACTTAAACCTACACAGATTTATTTATGATGATGGTGCAATTATATTGACACAGTGAGTACCTAACCTCCCTCCATTACCAGTATTGTATGTTTATATTTGAAAATCAAAAACCTAGGTACCTACAACTTATAAGACATGTCAATAATATAAATTTAAATATTGTAAAACTGGCTGGCCATCATACGTAGACGTTCGATATACGTACTCGTCGGATCTATTTTTTTTTTTTGATCTACAAGTGTATATCAATATTTCAACAGCAAACCATTTGGCAGAAAATATATTAAATTTTCATCAATTTTCGATTGCAGGGAAAAATTTTACTTCGACTTCAGTTGAGTTTTCTTTCATTTTTGACATTTAAACGACCATATCTTGGGTTATAGAATTCTTCGCCTTTATTTATTCTGATTAGGTACTTATAATTAAATACAATTCTTATCTTTCAAATAAAAAATATAAAATGCATTTTCCACATTTACCCATGTTTATCAAACTTGTTGGCGTCCCTTTTAGACGTTTTTATTTTTAAAATTATAGGTATGTAGGTATGCATACAAAAAAATCATCAATATCGGATTATTTTTTGAGAGGATTAAAAGCTTTTTATTCGAGGAAATTTTCTATGTTTTTGTTCTTAGTTAAATAACTATTTACCTACTCATTGTGTTCAACTTGTACTTGTATTTAATCTTTGTTTGTTTGACAACACGAAAGTCAACTTCTCCATTCTTTGCATACTTAAAGTTGATTCAAAATTGTTAATGTTTGCTTTTCTATTTCATATAGCTCACATTTTAACTTACAGTAGTGTAAACTCTATTTAAAAAAAAATAGAATAGTTTTCTGCAAGGACATAGACATAAAAATTCAAAATAAACCCGCAAGTGAACATTTTAAAGTATATTTACAAAAGTATTTACAAAGAGGGACCGAAACAACTGCAGTATAGTACCTATAACTTCATAGCATCCTTTGTGTGCTAGAGGCAACTTAGAAACATTCACACTCATACAAATGAAGAGGTGGAAATTCCAAAAAAAAAAAAACGAAGAGTTTTATTGTAACATTTTATTTTCACCCTGTATTGTTTGCTCTCGCTTTTTATATAAATTTTTGTTGTTCTTATTTTCATTTTTACTGCCACATCGGACAAGGGTAACACACAAGGAATAGCACAATAGTAAACATCTAAAAAACTTTAGATTGAGATTGCCCATTGGCGTTATGCTCGTAGTTTCTAGTCTGCAAAGCACTAATGTAATTATTGTAGTTTTTTACATAAGGATACTCGACTCCTATCTCTGGAAACAACTTAGCTCACAAATTGGTTTGCATAGTAAAATGTATTTTGGTAAGCAGTTTAAGCTGCAGTTCTTTGAAAATGATCTGTGTATAAAATTTTTCAAAAAGTATCTTTTGATGCTGGTGGGCTTTTTCTAACTAAACTTTTTAAATAGTTTTTTAAACTCAATTTAACCTGGTGTAAATTTAACACTTACACTTTTTGCACTTAAACTTAAAACTCTTAAACTAAGCATAGGAATACCTGAATCTTAATTTTTTGTAGCATAAGCATTATCATTCCCTGCTAATGAAACCACAAAATCAAAACCTTCTATTAAAAAGGGTAAAAAGGTAGTTATCCCTGGACTTCAACAGCAAAAATTCTCCAAAATGACCCTCTTCATTTCGCGAATATTAATTTTATCATCAAAAAAACACCCAAAAAGCACCAAAAAATGAGCTGTATCACAATTGCTTTTGATTTATTGCCTAACTCTGTCTATACAGCAGTTCTTTGCAAACAAACCGGAAATGAATTCATCTTCGTTTTGGACATTTCGAAAGTGAATTTTAGTTGTTTTTGAATTCAAGCAAAACTGTTAAATTTCCCAAAAGTATTATCTAACTTTACAAGAAGGAAATGATAACAGACAGGCAAAATTAAAATCCGACAAAAAATCTTTCGATAACAGGTTCTTGTATAGGTATTTGTTTAAAAAAATGAGTTCGGTCATTTGTCTTCATCGTGTTTTGTTTGCTTAAAGTTTGATGTCTTTTTACATTTTCTAGGTCTTATTTTGCTGGTATCCTGTTGAAAGGCCTCTAAATATAAAACCTTGGGAAATGTTTAATGTAGTCATAGGAATATTTTTTTTTTTTTTTTGGGATTTGATGAAGGTTCTGTATAGGGTCGCTGATAAGAGATTTTAAAATTGAAAATTAATTGCTTAGATTCTTTTAGTGCATAAGAAGTAGATAGTGATGCCTCAAATAAATATGTATAGGTATAAATATATGATTTTAGCTGAGAGTTTTATAATTTTAGGAGGCTTTAATGAAAAAATGGCAATTTTAATCAAACCGAAATAAATTAGCCATGATTAAGCAGAGTTCAAAGAACATATTTTCATTCCATCCGTGGATCTGTGATTGGTTGAGTTTATAAATAAATACTTAACATTTTACTTGTAGAAGCTCGGTATAATTTCTAAGAACCACGTTCCATTCCACCAAGAAAATTTTGTATGTTGAAAGTATATAGTTCTGAAAATAACGGTACCTATCAACAACCATTAACAAATAACGTACTGTGTATGATTGTTTTTCATGTACCTAATTTAGTATTTTAATCCTAAAATTATTGAAAAAAAAAATTGAAGTGAAATTATTGAAGAAGAAAAGAAGGCTCCATAAAAAAAAAATCTCTCACCTTAGGCGTTTGGATTCAGCATTTATGTGTAAGTCGCTTCCATTCTTGTCGACAATACAAAAACATAAATGGTTGAGCATTGTTTTAAGCTTAATAGGTCCCGGTTTTTCACAAGCTGTCACGATTTAACAATTTATAGGATTTTCATGCTTTAAACAATAACAAAAAAAAAACGAAAATTAATAAAGTTAAAATAAATTAGCTTTAATGTAATAAAAAAGTACTCTCTATTTTATTTATCAGATTTACAAAACGTGTTTAAAATCAACGCAAAATGGACATAAATATCCTTAAATTCATGGTTATGAGAAAATATGACGATACAGAAACGTGTTTCGTATCCTTCCTTATACATCTAAATTAAGTGAAAACGAGGAAAATTGCTGTGGACAACTTGACACTGTAAAATTGTATTATTTAATTCTGCGAAAGAAATTCACGTCTCATTTTATATCGACTATAAAAATATAAAAATTTTTTTTTTTTTATTTGGTTGAAATCTCTATGGACAATCTTTTGGTGGAGAAATTCAAACATGTTTTTTAGTCTGCAATAATATTTGGGAAGGTATAGAAGTAACGAACCTTTTTAAAGTTTACACTAAAAGTTTTTAGCATTGTACAAAGAAATATAGAGCTTTTTGGTTGATGTAGAAGTGTCTACATTTTCTGTCAAAGCATGAGTTTCATATCTCATATGCCTAATTAAGATTGAAGAATCCAGTTAAGTTATATACATATGTACCTAGTTGTTCTTTGAACCTAAACTACGTTTATCAATATTATACCGAAAACCATTTGAAAAGCAACAAAATAGGTTTTAAGTTTTTCCCGTACGTTTTCATAGTGACGGACGGATAGTGTATCCTATTATAATTCGTACATACAAAGGAGTGAGTCCCATATTGTTTGGTCCATTTGCTTTTTTTTTAATAAAATTATTCTGAACATAATAGTATATGTAACCACTAATGGGTGCGGCGTGAAAACAAATTTAAAGGGTTACCCATAACATTTACAACTTTATATAAGCCGAATGCTATTGGCTATTACATTCGAACATTTGAAGTTGAAAACAGAAAAGAGACATGTTTATTGTAAGTATCTAAATTGATACGTGCTTTGAATGATGAAATAAATAAAAACGTTCGGACAATGAGATTGTATCAACAAAGTAAAGTACATATGTATGTAGATATGTGTATTTGTATAGAACTAATTGTTTGAGTATGTTTCGCTTCAGGCGTGATTGGATATGAGGCAATATTTAAACGGATTAGTTAAATTTTAAAATACACAAATCAAGACGAATTTAATTTAGTTGAAACTTGACACCGGACAAAATGTTACTTTTGTATCAAATTTTACTCTGCAAAACCTTTATGACTTCTCTCTCGAAATAGTGAACAATCTCGATATAGTGAAAAGGCCTGGTTTTAATTACTTCACTTTATCGAGCGTCTACTGTAGTTTGAAAAAAAAATCATTATTTTTGTCAAAATGTTGAGTGTGAAAATTTAATTTTCAGAAACTATTAACTAAATTAAATTGAATTTAAAACGGGGTTAAAAAATGATTTATCTTGCAATGAAAAAACGTATAACATGACATTGTAAAAGGTACCGTTGTTTTTTTTAATAATTTTTCAATCTGTCACAAGCGCTCTCTTCTATAAAAAAAACGGTTGAATTTTTCGAACACAAAACTGGGTACCTATCTATTAAAATTTATTAAAATTAGAATTCTTTGAAATTCACACAAATTTGTAGAAAATCACATTATTACGGGAACATTCCAACTTAAACTTAAAATAAAACTTAAAATATTTATAATTAATAAATAACTCCCAGATTTTGTCTTATTGTTTTGGAATTGATAGCAAATTGTGTGTATGAAATAAAATGCTTGCAACGACCACGATTAGATATTTTATAAGCCTGAATAATTATTTCCCGCGCACTCTGTCAACATCAGTTCCCAATATTCATGATTAAAATCCATGCATAAAATATGAGGGAAGCCTTTTGGGATCCTTTTTGGCTTTTGTATTTAATAACTTGGTCCAGCGACGACGTATATAAATGCAATATTGTTTCTACGACAAATATTGCTAAGGGCAAAAAACTTTGTTTTCAGCAGAACTCTCTCTGCTTTCTTCTATGATTAAATAAAATTTCTAGAGGATTTATCAGTGGAAGTTGTGCTGTTTGTATTTTGTTTTGCGTCGTCAATAATTCTTCATAAATACATGTACATACAAGAGTACATAATGTATGTATATGCACATAAAATCATTGTATTCATGTTATACTGATTTATGTACACGCACTCTCGATTTTTAGTCGTGCGACTTTTAATCGCAAACGAATGCAACATTATGTACATCTTTCAATGGCTATGCACGCAATTGCGATTTTAAGTCGTTGCGATTAAAAATTCGCTCTAAAAATGGATTTAAGCGCTGTGATTTTTCGCTCTCATGTGCGTGCACTCACATTTAAAACTATATGTGTCTAGTTTCATGCGACTAAAACATCACGCGCCTGACAATCACAAGTGCGTGCATTTTTTTGCTTTCTGCTACTACGATTTTTAAATCGCAGAAATTTAAATCGCAAGTGCGGTCACAAAAATGCAGTTAATTGCATTTGTTTTATTTTAATTCGCGACAGTTGGATCGCTCGAAAAATCGAACTTTCAGTCTTTTAAGTGTCGCGATTTCTCGGTCGCAAGTGTAGTCACTCATATTGGAAATCATTTGTTCTATTTCTAAATAGTCGCGCAATCGAATTCGCAAGTGCGTGCTTAGCCTAAGGGAAGTATCGAGTTTTGACAAAATAAATGAAATTGATTCCAGCCTGAATTACAGAAATGCAAAACCTGAAAAAAATCGATTTGTTTCGAGCCTGAAGCTTAAAACTTGAGTTCTAAAGGTTAAAATTTCAGGATTTATTTCCCCAAATCTCAGCACAAATAAGCTGTACGTTAAATTATTAAATCGAACAAAAAAGCAAAATCGAAAAGTCTTCAAATACAAATAAAAAATAATAAAAAAAAAAAAAAATTGACAAGCCAATGAAAAGCATCCACAATTTAAGGTGACTCACCCTCACCGCATTAAATGTCCGACCAGATGATTGTGTTTTGCGGTTAAATCCTTCTAAATTTTCACACTTTTTTCGGTTTTTACGTTTCAAATGATATTTAATTAAAAAGAAAAGGTTGTTTTGGCTTTTCTCGGTTAAAACGTGGGTTTTCTGTGGTTCATAGTAATTTTTTGTTCGTGTTATCTGTGCCGTAACCACAGTTTGCCTCTCCGTTGCGCTTTGGTCTTCATTTGTGTTTTATTTATAGCCAGACGAAGGATAATATATTTTTTTTTATACATATTTTGTCGTAAACAAGACCGTCAATTTTATAATTTCAAAGAATATAATATACTAAGGGTTGCTGCCAGCTTTTGCATTGGATATTACTAGGATGTGAGTTGAAATCCAATTATAATCACCTCTCAACGTCATTGATATGCGATCTAGTTCATAAAAGTGCGAGAAAATGTTAACCAAAAAAAAATTCTTCTTTTTTTTTTTATTTTAATACCGTCAAACCCACTTCATGTCATAAAATATATTATAGCTCTCATAAAAAATTGGAAAAGAAATCCGTCCTGAATAAATTGTGGGAGTTTTGCAGGATAATTTTCTATTAAAACTTTTTTTGTTTGTGTGTGTTTTTTTTTTTTTTTTTGTCAAAGGATATCGATTTCGTGTTAAGGAAAGGAGACTTGGGATTAAATTTAAATGTATGATTTCTACCTTAATAGTATAAGTTGAAATTTTAATAGCCTTGAAAGGTGTTTTTTGTATAAGTATATTATGAACCCAAGAAATGGTAAAGGTTCATATTTTATAGGATTTATATTCATAATCATCAAGGAGACTTAACTCACAGTTTGGTAAAATAAATTGAAAGAATTTTTTTTTTTTTTTTTGTTTGACCAGGTCTGGCAGGCTGGTGGCTTAAAAAACATTTTGTACTTTTTTTTCCATTGACAGAGGTATGTACCTTCTTTTAGATATTTTCTTTGAAAGAAAATGAAATTAGAAAACTGAATCGACATTATTTTTGAACGGACATTTGATTTCTTGAAAAATACCTGCGTCAATGTTTTATGGGAGGTTTGAGTTATGTACTTTTGAGCGATTATTGTTCTTGAATATTTTATCTACGTCTTACCTCCATATTCCGGGCTTGTATTACCATGCATTTGGTAAGTGTGCCGCCCAAAATATTCAAGAATAAATTTCGGTTTTGACCAATGTTGCTGAATTTTATAATTTCCACATTTCGGAATTTTTATTGAATGTTACTACACTACACATATTAGACATGTTTAGGAAAATGAGATCTCAGAGCCCTCAGCAATATAATTTACATGAACAGGATTCCTCAGCAAAATTTCTTAGTTTTGCTGTCAAAACTCTGAGGAAAAAAAAATTTGGATTCGCTTGCTCACTTTTTGACGTTTGAGAAATCTCCGAGATTTAATTTTTTCTAAATACGCCAATTTATACTCACTAGTATCGCCCTGTGTCGAAGTTTGACACTTTCAATATCGCAAACATTTGTTTGAAAATATTGAAGGTAAAAAACATTTTAAAAAAATAATTTTTTTTTAAATATATTTTGTAAACAGAAATGAACCATAGTGTGTAAATGTGTGTCTCAAGTATGTATATTGTGCACACCTCCGCAATTGTGGCTTTCCAACCACATAAAATTTATCGAAATCGGTCACCCCCAGTTTAGACAGGCGAGTAGAACTAGTAGCCTTTTTGTGTGTTAGTGTATCTGTATACGAGATACCCGACTAGTAGCTTAAATAGCATAATATTTTTACTTGCGAGTTGGTTGCTAGTTAGCCTGCTAGTGATTTGACGTTTGTGTATTATTTTCCCTTTTACCCCCAGTTTAGACAAGCGAGTAGAACTAGTAGGATTTGTATCGTAGTGTTAGTTGTGTTAATGTTTGTGTAACTAGTAGCTCATTGCGTGTTCGATCAACTAGTATGATAATTATTTCAAAAAATTCAAATGGAAGATATTCGAAAAAAAAAAATTTAGAAATAGGTATTACATCAAAAATGAGAAGAAGTTCAAAATGCTGAAAAAAAAATAAAAAAAATAAAAAGATGGATAAATCCTTTTAATTGTTTTTGTATTTCTACGACACGACAAATTCAAATCGTAAATCTGCAAAAAATATATTTCCAACGAAAAATGTTTCTTCGACTGAAACGGAAAACAAATACTGCACAAGTGTAAAAGGGAAAACAATACACAAACGTCAAATCACTAGCAGGCTAATTAGCAACCAACTCGCAGGCAAAAATATTATGCTATTAAAGCTACTAGTCGGCTCTTTCGTGTACGGATACACTAACACACATAAAGGCTACTAGTTCTACTCGCCTGTCTATATTGGGGGTTACACTTGTGCAATATTTGTTTTCTGTTTCAATCGTAGGAATGTTTTTCGTTTGAAATATATTTTTGGCAGATTTAAGGTCTTAATTTGTCGTTTCGAAATTATAACATTCAATAAACAAAATGGTGAAAAAATTCAACCGCCAAGAGACTCTAAAAATTATAAATTTATATCGCGAAAACGAGTGTTTGTGGAATATAACATCGCCTATTTATAAAAGCTTCTTCCAATTCTTTGATTAGTAGAATTTTTTTAATTTTTTTTTGAATATCTTCGCGTTTCAACATTTTACTTTTTTTACGTTTGAAGTTTTATGAAATTAAATATATGTAAATATCGTACTAGTTGATCGAACGCGCAATGAACTACTAGTTACACATACATTTACACAACTAACACTACGATACAAATCCTACTAGTTCTACTCGCTTGTCTAAACCGGGGGTCAAATACTTTTTGAGAAAATAGTTCCACAAAATTTATTTAAGGCTATTTATTTATAGATTTTAAATTCAAATTTGAAATGTCAATAATGTTATTGGGATACACATATATGGAAGAGATTTTTGCCACTGTATTTGCAACTTTGACTCAAGCCATGTTCCGATGACATTTGGAGGGTCTTTATACCCCTTCGAAAGTTTAAAGCGCATATTAAATTTTTATTTGCAAGCGCATTGTATGAATTTACTTCAATAAAACGTTAATTAACAGGATTAATATTTAATAAAATAATCAGGTTTCACGGACATGCCATTGTATCACATCATCGATTTAAAATAAACACAAAAATAAACGTGCTAAATGAACTACCAGAATGCGTATTGACATAGATGCTGCCAATTGTAAATGAGTTGTTGTTAAAAACGAATACCAGCCAATTAAAGCAAGCTGCCAATGGTCAACAGAACTAACAACAAATTTTAGCCTCAGACAATTAAACCATGCCATTACACAGTATGTTTCACCCCTACTCCATGCAGCATAGGAATTTTCCACTTTTATTTGCATTTAAAATGGAAATTTATATTGTAAAAAAAAAATTGAAAATAAAAATATTGTTAAAGCAATTGAAAACAAATAAATAGCTCGAGCTTATATTGGCATTTCCATTCACGCGCAAATATAAAGCTTTGTCGGTATATAAAATGACGGCAAAATTCGATCAACAGGGTGACATGAAATTTAACAAAATGTTGGGTGAATAAAATTCAATAATTATATACCTTATAAATTTAATTTAAATAATAATTTTACTCAAAATAGCTTTTAACGGCCTTTAGTCTAAAAAAATTGGCGTTTTGTCCCAGCTCGATGGTACTTAACTAGTGAGGGCCTTGCTATAGCAATTTTTGTTAAGTTCAGTTCATCAAACATAGATTTCATGAAGAATATCTAGTTTGAAGGTGAGCTATATCCAACAAGATAACAATTCTTAATCATTAAAACTTTGAAATCTTTTTTCCCGGGGCCTGAATTTTTTTTCTATGCGAAGGTTTTCTTATAACACAAATTCCATATACTATCCACTTAAATAAATCAGCCAAGTGGAGTAGATTTAATTGGACTGATATAAAATTTATTTATTTGTAAAAGTTTTTTAGTAGAAATTTTGTATTATTTTAAGAAGAAGAGTCACCCTTTATAAAATAGCAAATTCGAATGAAACACGCGATACTGAATGTATATAGATACTCGAGCGAGCAAGCAATGGAAAGCGGATACGCACGCATTTCAATTGCAAATCTAGCATGAAAAATGAAAATTCCAATTAAAATGACTTCCAATATTTTTCCAAGTGAATAAATAAATGAGTATTTTCAGAGTTTGTTTTGTATAGTCTGTTTGTTTTGCTTGTTTCGTTGAATTGTGCTTATAAAGTGGTAAACAACAATCATTGTAAAGGATGCAAAAAAGGAAGGTCCATTCGGTCTTTCGTTATTTTCGATTGTTGAAATGAGTTTTTTTTTTTTTAATTATTATTATTCTTGTTGCTGCCTATAATACCACCCTGATGAACCTGAAGCAACAAAATTGTCATTCATAGCTTGTTTGGTTCGATGCGCTGTTATCTTGATTATGAAATGCATTCATGTTTCAGAAACACAAAATTTAATTAAAATAAAATCGAATAAAAATGTGTAACCTTATCTCATTTGTGGCACAGAGGCTTCCTTCAATTATATTTGAACGCTTCTTAAAGATTTCAACATGAAAGCAGTTAAAATAAGGACTCATAACAAAATATTAAATTTAATTAATATTAAAATTTTCAAAATAACCTTACAAGCATTTTTCAATAAAAATGTTTATGATGCCCAGGCAAAGATCTTTCAAGAAAAAAAAAAAAAAAAACTTGAAAAATC
This sequence comes from Epistrophella euchroma, assembly GCA_947049315.1. Lineage (NCBI taxonomy): Eukaryota > Metazoa > Arthropoda > Insecta > Diptera > Syrphidae > Epistrophella > Epistrophella euchroma. The sequence continues at coordinate 65,504,755 of OX346248.1, read as the reverse complement.
AATTAATTTTTAAGTTTAAAATAACGAGCTTCGCTATAGCAGTTTACAGCCTTTTCAAACCATCAGTCACGAGAATTTTTGTAAGTGTTGTTGTTTTTATTTATTATGGCCATCATTGGATAAATCTTTCAGATACGTATATACTATATATCTATATCCTGACAATAGAAAAATTATTGCTAATAAACCATTAAGGGAATTTGTGTTGCTTTGTTTTGTTTTGTGCTGTGGCATTTACAGTGTCATCATAATTCAAAATGTTATGTTTATGGGTTTTCCTAAATATTGCCTGTATCATGATATAATTTATCAAGTTTAAGGGGTCGATTGGTGTTGTTTACGTGATTCGGTAAAAGTATATTGGCACTGGGTATTGTCTTTTTTTTTTTTTTTTTGCTTTAAACGTGAACATTTATTATACCATTATAGAGTTTAAATGAAGAATAAGAAGTTAAAAGGATTTTTTACATTTTCAAACCACATTTCAGTGATACAGTCAGTCAAGCTTTAAGCAGACAAATGTGGTTTGAAAAAATGGCAGTACTGTTTAAAAAAGATAAGAGTTATTTATTAAATAATTGAATTAAAGTGACAGAAAAAGAGAGAATAGTAAAAGCAGATATGGCATCTCGTAAAAACGTGATTTATAAACTTTCCATTGAAAGTTATTCTAAATGGTCCGATTTATCGACACGAGAATTTTTACATACATATCTCCATATTTTGAATTCCCTAAAATCCGAATCCATATGAAATGTTATCGACCTCAGCTTAATTTATTCTACTGTTCATTAACTCGAACATCTCGTGAACAAACAAGGATATCGACTCCAAAACAATTTTATTTAATACACACACAATACCATAATTTAAAAAAAATGCACGACTGGATCGTAAAAAATTCTTCAAATTTTTAAAGTTTGAGTGTATTATAAGTAGATATCTATAATTATTATTAATATAATTAAATATGTATTTATCCATAAAATAAATTGAAGAAATTTGAATAAAAAGCATGCAACACGTTCTTAAAATTTATAAAACAAGTACTTAAAAAGTTTTAATTTAAGAATAAAGAACACCATCTAATTTCTTGGAAAAATATAAATTTATGCAGAAAAAATTTCAAAAACCAAAAATATTTTTTTTGAATTAAAAAAAAATGGTATGTAATTTTCAAGAGTTTAATAATATACAACTAAAACCACAATTTCAAAAAAATTCATCAACCTGTTTTTTTGAAAAAAAAAATGAACTTTTTTTTAAAAAAAATCCAAATTTTTTTTTTGTGAAAATATTTTTATGCAGTATTATTCAGAATTTATAGGACCTCCAGATTAAAAATTTTGATCAAAATCGGGTAAGCCGTTAACAAGAAAGTCCAAAATAAAAAAACAACGGTTTTGATTGGTACCGTTGATAACGGTTTTTGGCAAATTTGTTTACACTAAAATGCCCATACACACGAAAATCTTAATAAAAATCGCTAGAGCCGTTTTTGAGATAAATAAAATCTTATGCTCCAAGTTTGAAAAAAAATCGCTTCAAAGGTTTGCGCTGCTGTAGGTCTAGGACAGACGTACCAGATGGACGAAATTGCGGGACCCACTTTTTTCGTGTTCTCTATCATCGTAATGTCAAGTTTGATTGAAATCTCGAGTGCCGAAGTAGCTGCTAAAAATTGCTCAAAAATGTTTTTCGGCCCAAATATCTCGAGAACAAACACTGATTTCTACTCTGGACCAATTTTATTCTCCATAAAAGTTTCATTTTTAACAAGTACATAATAATTAAAGATTTGTGAAGACGACATTTTTTTTTTTTAAGAAACACAAGATTTTAAAAGACCTTGACTTCACGATTTTGTATTACTGCCTGAACAGAATAGAATGCTGGAACTGCAGCCGCAGACAGAACTGGAAGAGCTGTCAAAAAGTGTCGTAAGTTATTTTTTTTACCTGCCCACAATGCAGCTGTACAGCTTTGAATGTATTTTGAAGAAAAACAAAAGAATATTCTTGTGTACAAGCTCAGAATTGACATTTTTTGTTTCCAATAATTTTCCTTTTAATAAATAATTTTTTTCTTCATACAAATAACCACAATATTTTTTTCCGACCCAAAAATTTTTTTTTTTTTTTCTTCATACAAATTGAAACGTCAAAAGTGTCGTACGTGAAAAGTTAAAAGTTGGTGTTTGGTGAACTCTTCCGTCTGTGGCTGCAGCTCCGAATGCGGCTACGTTACGTTGTGTTCGCAACATTGAATTTGCGTGCGTATTCAATATTTTGACAGCTATTCCAGCTCCGGTTCCAGTTCCGTCACCATTCTGTTCAGCCAGTTATAGTAAATTAACATTTTCTGGGTCTCTAGTTTAAAAGAACACCAAAGTGAAGTTACTAGTAGCATGAATAAACTCACCGGACTTGTTGCCACGTTCGTTTCAGTTCACTCACTTATGAAAAAAACATTTTCAGTGGTAGCAATAGTGAACATTCCAGAATCGAAAACAGAATCCAACACATCTGCATAAAGCATGCAAGCCATATGGCTCAAAGTTTTGCTCAGCGTATAAAATTCGGGTTGTGTAAAATTTTACACGTACTAATATAAACATGATACCAACTGCTATTTCCTAATGAAAGAGTTAATGCGTTGCTGTTGCAAAGGATGCAGTTTGTTAAAGAAAGTAAGCAAGAAGTAAAAAATGAAAACCACGAGCTATACATTATTTCAAAAACAAATGGTTGTACGCAATTCCAAAATGTCAAAATGTGTACAGATAATTAATTACAAAAAACAAAAAAATACTCGTATCAGACATTCATATTCAGCTAAAGATAAAATGAATAACGATGTGCGAATTCTCACTCTATACCACTGTCTCTAATTTATCAAATCTGTACCTACATCTGCACAGGAAAACACCAAACTATATGCAACAGTGTTAAGCTTACCTATACTAGCTGCAATTCAGTTAGTAGCAAACTTCCTCTTAACTATAGCTTTACAACCATAAATTGTTATTAATTTCTTTTTTTTTTTTTCTTTTATATTTTCAAAAATTCTTATCATAAATGGTTGGTTGTAAAGTATATCTAAAGTTTCTTCCATAATAAAGTATTAAGATAGAAATAAATCATGAATTTCCTGCTTTTGGAAATATATTAAATTTCCGTTTATGTATATACACAAGCTTCCTATATTGTTTAAGCAATCTTTACACAAAAAAAAAAAAAAAAAAAAAAAAAAAAAAACCTGCATAAACCAAAGTAAGCCAAGCAAATATACATAAAGATATAATTTTGCAGAACTATATAGGTTTACTTGAGAAGAGAGATAATGGAAAACTGGGTTAAAAGTGTTTGCCAGGTTAAAAAAAAAAAAAAAAATAGAAATGTAAAAAAGTAACCGTCAGGTATATCTCAGCAGCACCATCAGCAACCACCATTTTTACTTTAATTAAAGAATAACCCAAGTCCTGATATTATAGCTTTTGTACCTACTCAAGAATGTAAAATAAAATTTATCAAGATATTCGAAATGATTTGATTTAATTAAGGATTTTTTTGTTATTTTATTTTCACAGTATAATTAAATATTTTTTAATGGATTATTTATGTCGTTATGGCGATGCATGGTTATATTTTCAATTATTTTGTCTTAACATATTTTCCAACAAATACATTGGTTATAACAACACTAAATCCTGACTATCACGAGTAAAAATGCAATCATCCGCCATTGAACAATCTAAGGGTTTTCCTTCAGTCAAAATGGATGTTCATGAATTACGCGTCTAATGGAAAATCGTGTTAAATGCCTTTTCACCTCCTTGCTCTAGGTCACAAATTGGAATATTCATGTATGTATTTGCCTATTACAAATAGCAATAGGTTCTTGTATACTTATAGATAAACAAAAAAAAAAAAAAAAATTCCGCTTGTGTCCATTTTCCTTCCGTAACTTCTTATCTGGAAAAACCTTAAACTGACCAAACGATAATTACTGCAGTAAATTAGCTTAGGACTTGCCATCAGAGTGTTTTCATCTATCGCAATCAATCGGATGGCTTAAGCTTCACTTCAATGCCACTGTGAGCCCTAATGAGTACAACGTAGTATAATGGAGTGTATATGGTATCTCTTGGTATATATTCATGTAAAGTTGAAGCGAAAGCGAGTAGAGTTTTCCATGTTCGAAGCGAAGTGATTGTGGATTTATGTGTCTGTGGAGGAAACCAACAAACTAAGACGATTTTAGGCTTAGAGTGCTGGCACAACAAAATCCGCAGTGAAATAGTAATGAACACTGGTAATAAATCGTACGAGTGGGCAAATTGGCAAAAGACACAGCGTCACGATAGGTGGGCGGTATACGCGGTGTGGTAGAAGTGACCCTGGTCTATTCCGCATTTGAAGTGCGGTGAGACACAAATGCGAACTTGCTAAATACAGAGGGTAAACGCACTAAATTTAGTAGTGGAGTGTCTTCTTTCATACTTGTATTGGACGTTATATAGATACACAAACCATCACTATCACACCAAACTACATTATTGGAATGTCATGCCCCCAAGTGCGTCAAGGAGAATCCCTACCTACCAGCCATTTCGCAATTGCCAATGGACTCTTTATGTGGCAGAAAATGTTAATCTACAGTATAGGCTGGCTGTGGATATAGCCATATAGGTTTTACTGTCCATACTAACAACAACTGGGGGGACATTTATAAAGGGCTTTTTCGGTTTGCGTTTAAGAGAAGGTAATTTATCAAAGTACGTTGGCGATGTGTTGTTGGTGAGGATATTGAAAAGCAAGTTGTCACTGGTATTCCTCTTGAGGCTATATATAATATGTCCTGATGCATACCCGTATCCCTCTGATGCCTGAGCCTGAGCCTGAGCACAATAACAATTTTCACTTTTCCTCTGTGTGTTGGTTTGTTATGAAAGTTGAAGTGATGTTATTCACGCGCTCTATACGTTTTTGAAAGATGTGCATCCATGATGGAGGAAGCAGATGCATTTGGAAAATACCAGTCAGTGTTTCCATACAGCTCTTGCTGGGCTATAAATTTTAATCAGATTACGCTGCGGGCAGTTATGGGTGTTGATACGCCTTTAGTGAGATGACGAATTGTTGGTAATGAGATGACAGAATTATATCGTTGACGTTCGTAATGGCATGAAAAGTGGCAAAAGGGAAATCTGGCATGTGTATAAAATATGTTTTCTGTTTCTGTAGTTTTGTACCATCATCGAAAGCCATGATAAAAGGAAGTTTTAATTCTTAAATTTCATATTCCCCGAAATAAATGATGTCTCTCAAGTTAGCAGAGCAAGGTCAGCAGAACAAAGTTTTAATGATGTCATCATTAGGTGCTTAATAAGTGCTAATTAAGTACCCAACAACAAAATTAAGTGCTCCAGTACTTTTGAAAAAAATTAATGTTCTGCTAACTTGATTTCAAGTTAGCAGAGCAATTTTCGAAAACTGGTTAGAACGCATGGAAAAAAAATTGGTTTGCTCTCATAATTAGGTGCTATTTAAGTGCTCTACGAATCAAAAAAAAAATTTTGAAAAAAATTATTTTTTACAAAAAAAAAAAAATATTTTAAAAATTTTGAAAAAAAATAATTTTTTTTTTATTTTTTTCTACTTTTTTCGTCATAAATATACTTGAATAATTAAGAATTTATCTAATTAGAGTTAAGTACCCCATTTTCCGGAAGATTTTCCAAGATTTGAAGAAAAAAAAAATAATTCAATTTTCCATACAAAACCCTGCTCTGCTAACTTAAATTCGATTTTTCTCAAACAATTCAAGATTTTTTCACCCAAATCTTTTTGATTTATTAGAAGCTTATCAAACTCGAATTAAGTACCCTATTTTCCGGAAGATTTTCCAAGATTTGAAGAAAAAAAAATAATTCAATTTTCCATACAAAACCCTGCTCTGCTAACTTAAATTCGATTTTTCTCAAACAATTCAACTTTTTTTCAACCAAATCTTTTTGATTTATTAGAAGCTTATCAAACTCGAATTAAGTACCCTATTTTCCGGAAGATTTTCCAAGATTTGAAAGAAAAAAAAAATAATTCAATTTTCCATAGAAAACCCTGCTCTGCTAACTTAAATTCGATTTTTCTCAAACAATTCAAGATTTTTTCACCCAAATCTTTTTGATTTATTAGAAGCTTATCAAACTCGAATTAAGTACCCTATTTTCCGGAAAATTTTCCATGATTTGAAGAAAAAAAAAAAATTCAATTTTCCATACAAAACCCTGCTCTGCTAACTTAAATTCGATTTTTGTGAATATTATATAGTACTTTTTTCTTAAAATCTTGGAAAATCTTCCGGAAAATAGGGTACTTAATTCGAGTTTGATAAGCTTCTAATAAATCAAAAAGATTTGGTTGAAAAAAAGTTGAATTGTTTGAGAAAAATCGAATTTAAGTTAGCAGAGCAGGGTTTTGTATGGAAAATTGAATTATTTTACTTTTTTTTTTCAAATCTTGGAAAATCTTTCGGAAAATAGGGTACTTAATTCGAGTTTGATAAGCTTCTAATAAATCAAAAAGATTTGGTTGAAAAAAAGTTGAATTGTTTGAGAAAAATCGAATTTAAGTTAGCAGAGCAGGGTTTTGTATGGAAAATTGGATTATTTTTTTTTTTTTTTTCAAATCTTGGAAAATCTTCCGGAAAATAGGGTACTTAATTCGAGTTTGATGAGCTTCTAATAAATCAAAAAGATTTGGGTGAAAAAAAGTTGAATTGTTCGAGAAAACTCGAATTTAAGTTAGCAGAGCAGGGTTTTGTATGAAAAATTGAATTATTTTTTTTTTTCTTAAAATCTTGGAAAATCTTTCGGAAAATGGGGTACTTAATTCGAGTTTGATGAGCTTCTAATAAATCAAAAAGATTTGGGTGAAAAAAAGTTGAATTGTTCGAGAAAACTCGAATTTAAGTTAGCAGAGCAGGGTTTTGTATGGAAAATTGAATTATTTTTTTTTTTCTTCAAATCTTGGAAAATCTTTCGGAAAATGGGGTACTTAACTCTAATTAGATAAAGTCTTAATTATTCAAGTATATTTATGACGAAAAAAATAGAAAAAAATAAAAAAAAAATTATTTTTTTTTCAAAATTTTTAAAATATTTTTTTTTTTTGTAAAAAATAATTTTTTTCAAATTTTTTTTTTGATTCGTAGAGCACTTAAATAGCACCTAATTATGAGAGCAAACCAATTTTTTTTCCATGCGTTCTAACCAGTTTTCGAAAATTGCTCTGCTAACTTGAAATCAAGTTAGCAGAACATTAATTTTTTTCAAAAGTACTGGAGCACTTAATTTTGTTGTTGGGTACTTAATTAGCACTTATTAAGCACCTAATGATGACATCATTAAAACTTTGTTCTGCTGACCTTGCTCTGCTAACTTGAGGGACATAAATAAATGTGACCTTTGGTATATTCATTGCAAAACGTATTATTCATATACGGTTTTTCAAGCACGTTCGGCCCTAATAAGTTTTTAAAATATGAATCAGGAAACAAAATATTGTTGCGGACACAAATATTTTCGGCAACCAATCAGCATTTATATGGTTTAAGTTTTAACACCGGAAACCTGATGAATAGCAAATTAAAATGTCTTTCTTTGGCATGGAACTGAATAGAAATAACCGTAAAATTGGTGGTACCTAGAAACAGTGTTGTTAAAATCTAACTTCCAAAAAAAAAACCTCATAAAAATTAAATTCTATCATAAACAAACAATATAAATAAACTGCGAAAATAAATTTGAGTTAAAAGATTTTTAATATAAATAAAATCTCAGCAATCCATCTTGAATATTTAATTTAATCCTATCATTTCTTTCATCATACCAAAAAAAAAAAAAACTTAGATATCAAAAGGGCTCCTAAAAATGCTTTTGTTCTTTTTTTTTGGTTTTATTACATTTTTTTATTTAATTTAAGAGATGCTCTGATCTCGATTCACAAAACTATAGTTTATTTGTGTTTGTTCTTTTGAAAAAAAAAAAAAAAAACAACATACTTTTATAAGTTCATATTTCGAATTGAATTTCTGTTCCATGAAGCTTATTGCCAGTCTTTTGTAGCATTTGGCAAAGAAATTAATAATAAGAGATGGTATACCTACATCTGTTACGAAAAATCTTTTGGGTATTGAATTCACTTGGGAATCAATGGTTTTAAAAGACTCGCTTGAGATATTTTGTCCTCAAGAGAAAATGAAAAAGTCTTTCTCTTTGTTATAGCACTTAAGTGGTTTACCATATTTAAAGACTTTATTTACTATCGGAAGACTGATAAAAGCTTTGAAAATATTTTTGCAATGCATAATACATACTTAATTATATTACTTGAAGTACAAAGTATCTTGTTATCTGAAAACTGAAAGCTACTGAAAAATGCCATTTTCTTCCTGAAAATAAAATATAAAAAACATTAACTTAGTCATGATATGAGAACAGAAAGTGCTAATAGGTCTCATATTTATTTAAAACACAACACTTCTATCGAGATTGTGCAGATGCATTTATTATTCTAAACGTAAAGTTAACCTACCTAACAAAGTATGGTTTTGTACTATACCACTAATTGGTATGCAGGCAAACCTACTTTCACTTGCATGCAAAATGATGAGAAAAGGATGTGTTCATTTGAGAATGATGAAATTGCAGACTGCACCAATTATAATGCATACAGACAGATATGGTATGATTATATGACTAACCTTGTGTTTCCTCAATCCTATGACTCACAAAAAAAAAAGATATTATGAAGGGATAGGTATAGTATGGAAACTAGGTACATATACCTGTGGACTGTTTAATGAAGTATGCACTGAAAATTTTGGGAATGTGCCCATTTTCACAAAACTTCCATCACATCAGGAAGGAAATTCAACTGAAACTCTCTGTTAGATAATATTTCTATTCATTTTGAAGATAGCAGTTATTTGTGAAAGCGAAATGCAAAGAATAAATTATTTTGGTTTGTTTGAAGTTGAATGAGCATTTTTTGTTTGTCGAAAATTATATATCAACAATTCGTGTGACAGTATTCAATGAATTATAATTTTTCATTTGAAATGTTAAAATAATATATGAAAGTATCTAGTTTGAGGCTGAAATTTGACATTTTTGTATTGGTAATGAGACTCTCTATAAACTGAGAGACTTCGTTACCTATCCGATGGTCGCTAGGTCAGTTACAAGGGGTGAAAGGTCAGAAAATGTGTTTTTTTTTGTAAATATCTCAAAAACGATTTCTTTTAGAGAATTATTTTGTACTGCAGAGGCAATTTTCCACAGGAATATGGTCTTATCGGTTTTTTCGTAGCTAAACCGTTGAAAATTGCGGTGATTCCAAAAGTCAAAAAATCTGATCCAAGGCATCAAAATAAGTATATTTGAGGGAAAACATTAATTGCTCTGCAGCCTTGTAGCTGCGCCAATTTTCCACCGAAATTATGCCAAAAATTTGGTCGTGCCATTCACTGTTAAAAAGTTACAGCAATTCAAAAAGTCAGTTATGTACAAAGAATCTGTTATGGTAAAAGAAAATAAGTTTTTAACAAGTATATTAAAAACAATTTGTAATAAGGAAGTATTGTCTTTGCCATAAAAATAGTTTCATGACCTACAAATATTTTCATGATCTTTGGCCCTGTGAAATAGACTTTTTGACTTCTCGAATTTCTCTAACTTTTCAATGGTTAATACTTTGAAAAAATCGAAGAAATAATTTCTTTGAAAAATGCTTAAGCTATAAGATTGTAGAACCAAATTTTACTCTAAAACAAACCGTTTTTTTGATGCCTTGTAACTTATCCAGCGGTCATCGGATCGGTGAGAAACTCGCTCGGTTTGTAAGGACTCTCGTTACCAATATCCATGCCAAATTTCAGCCCCTAACCAATTTTTTCCTATTTCTTTGGCATTTTGTCGTCTATTTTTACTGGACTTCTAATAAATTAAGTTGCTAAGGGCCAGTTTCAGTGCACACTAGCCTGAATGAGTGGCTTACTCAGCCTAAAGTCCTAATATGAAAAGCTTCAATGCCACTTAACTTATTCTGGTAACTATATGCACTGTCAAAAATCTTTTTTTTCAACTATTCACTTCGGCTAAAAAAAAGATCACTCCATTAAGGTTATTGAAGTCAAAAAGCCAAATCAATATTAAAATTTCACCACACCATTTCTCCCTAAGATTCAAGTGCTTTTTAAATAAATCGATAAGTTTCTCAAAAGAATATGAAGAAGGTGCGGAATAGAAAATACCGTTAGTCCTTTTAGCTTTCCTTAAAATGATGCCAGTGAAAAAAAAACTATATTGCAATGTTTATCTGTCCTTGATGGTGTCATGACTTTTGTGTTTGAAGGTGTCCTAACTATTTCAGCTTCATTTCGATTCTTTTTTTTTGAGATCTAGATAATTCATCTCTAGCTTTTTTAAGTAATTCGCTTGAGGCATAGTGAAATGCCTTTTGCGATGCTCACCGCAAAAGGCAAACGAAATACTCTTCATGGAATTAAATATTTAAAAAAATATTTTCTTTGCAAACGGTCGTGTCATTTTGTAATTCATTGAGTTTTTTTTTTGTAGTTTCTTTTGCTTTGAAAATAAAAACAGCTGTGGTGTGAAAACTTGACCCAAAAGTTACAGTAGAAAAATGCATCAGATAATGTACGCGCTGGCAGAAGTTTTTGATGTTGCTTTTTCTATAGACACAGAACAATATAGTAAAGTATTTCTTTGATCTATTCAACACTTTTGAATTATTTTTATTATTTGTCTTTAATTTTGATAGTCTTCATTGATTGCCAAATAAAATAAATTTCAATTAACAAGTAATATTTTCAGTTCAAAAAGTAAAATTGATTGTGAAATTGCCAAGAAAAATCAAAAATTTTTTAATCTTTCATCCTTTTTCATATTCTATCCAATTTTTGCAGAAATCTACCCACATCTGTATTAAAAATTCCCACCATTATACAGACATCTCCAGAACGTACCTACACGTTACGTACTACATTTTATGTCATTCAATGTCTGTTAAACATCACATTTTTATCTCTCTCACTTTTCTTTTATATGGATACGCGAGTATCTGAAGGATTTGCAAAACAGTCAGTCAGTATTCTACACCTTTGGTGCTGAGGGCCTCCCGCAGGGTAAAATTACATGATGAGTGTAAGTCGATATTCCAGTTGGAGTTGGAGGATTTTGCATGTTTATTAAGCCGAACGGATTAAGGTCATTTCCCAACGGAAGAAAACTATGAGAAGAATGAAACCTCAATTTACGGTTAATTGGAAATTCTGTATCCAATAGGTTTTTTTTTTTTTTTTGTGTTTGTTTGTATCCCTGCTGTTAGCTTATGTATGTATGTTGATGAGAAGAATGGCTTTTAGTATTCGCCTAGGGATTTTGGGTCAACTTGCTTCAACGACAACATTCACGTAATTTTTACGTGATAATAGCAAATACGAATGTAATGTTAGTGAACTTTTGTTTTGATAGAAGGATTTTATTGATGCAATATAAGGCTTCCGATGTGTGTGTATTAAATACTCATGGTTTACTTTTTAAGTAACTCAAATCGGATACTCGGAATATCAATATTTGGTCTATTGTTCATAAGAACATAAGATGATATGGCAGAAACAATTCCTAAACCAGAATAATAATGTAAGCAATTTTTTCCATTATATTATAGCACGTACACAAAACATACTTCTTCCAAGGCAGGATTCCCTCGGTATCAGTTGATTAGAACATTTATAATACAGGATATCCAATTTATAAAATAAAAAAAAAAGAAAGGAATCTCAACCAAATTGTTGTCTAGATTTCAACCATCTATAAAATTCTATTGCAAGCGTACAGCGTAGAACGATATAGAAAACTCTTCGTGGGGCTATTAACTTAAACTACACCTAATCGGATGTGTTCAGGAACCCGGATGTTATACAGAAGGGATCTATTAAAAATTGTATTTGTTTTTTATTTGGTTTCAGTTCAAAATAAGAAACGGGAGTAAGAATTTGAAAGAGGAAAAAAAATTTCATCTTCAGAAAATGCAAGTTTTCTTGTTTAAGTGGATTTATTATATATATGTATGTATAATTTTTTAAAGGGAATATATAGACGATAAGGGGTTTTCCGCTGAAAGTTTTGTTCCATTTATTTCATCACTACGTTTGGTTTCCACAATATATCTAACGCCATAATATTTACAATTTTGGAACATGCTATACAAAAACATTTAATTTTTGCAATACAAATTCTGTTTCAAACAAAAAAAAAAAAACCTTAGAATTAAAATTTGCAAATAATGTTTTTTATTTTTTAAACCATTTTTCAAATTTATTCGAACTTAAAAATACATTTTTTTTAAATTTTACTTTAATTAATTGGCCAGTTAATATTTCAGAGATCTTACAGGGCTCATTATCCTCAAATTCCTCAGTTTTGTTGTCAAAAACTGAGGAAGTATTTTGGATTCGTTAATTGCTTGTTTTCTGTAGCTGTAAAATTTATAAAAGAAAAAGAGGGATAGAATGTATTTTTGAGAAATCTTATTTTTATTTTAAGCTCCTGCTCTTTCAAAGTGACAGCGCTCTGAAATATAAACTGACCAAATAAGTTCAGTAAGAAGAAAAAGTGGATAAAATTACGATATTTTTCAAGGTTTAAACTTAAGTTAGAGGAAGGAATTATTCGAATCTTCATCATTCAAATATATTGAAACAGATAGTGTATTTTTCAAACTTGCAAATTCAAGGTTGTTTGCGAAGTTAACAGATTATGTCACTAAGGGTCACTTGCACAAAAGTTTTCTGACAGCACCGACCTCGGAATTGAAAATCCTCAGTTTTAAGTATTTTTCTGTTTGTTTCGTGCAAGTGGCCCTTAATTTTGTATATTGAGGTTCTCCTCTCTGCTGTGACCAAATTATTTCCATCTTATTTTTGCTCGATTCAGCTTAAAGTTTAAGGGGAACGAACACCTTTAGTCGGTTGTCTCGATAATATATAAGTATAAATTCGCATTCTAAGTCCAACAATCTAAATTCGAAATATTAGTCAGTGTGATGACTTTTCATTCAAAACTCATTCCCAGATGAAGCCTTACAAATACTACTCACATTTAAAAAAAACAAATGCATGTACATTTTACACATTTGCATATAATTCTATCCTATTTTAATAACTTTTTTTTTTTTTTTATCCCCCTATCATGTTTTCGAATTTCATATAAATAATATATCAAATGATTAAAGAACGCAATTTTATCAACAACAAAATATTATCTTGCAACATTTGGATTGAACAGATGATTTTGTTTTATTATTATCCATTTGTTTTTTTTCACTGCCCAAAAAATTATTTACATTTTCAATAAGTTTCCCTCAATAGTATTTCATTTTTATATCAAACTTTTGTTGGATAGAAACTTTTTCTTGTTTTCACGCGCTTTGTAATTAAATATACCTATATGACGGGAATAAGAATGTTTAACAATGAAACAATATAACTTTTTATAACATGTAGCACTCTTTTTCGATGGATTTTTAATTTTTACTTGAACTAAGTTTTAAACTGAAATTGAATTTATATGTTCCTTCGGTTTTCAATTAAAGTGCATGTGTTCAAAGTTTAAACCCATAACAGAAATTAACTATAAATTTTCATCTTAAATCATCAATGCAGCACCATGTATATATGTAGGTTTTTTATACCACTTATATAAGTATTTTTAAAACACACATAAGTTTTCCATTAGGAGAAATTAAAAATGAACCAACCAGAAAAAAAACCTTTTTTTATGCGTCTTCCTTTTAGAAAATCAAAGTTAACCGAATGTAATATTGTTCAACTTTCACTATAAACGTACTTCACATTGCAACAACATTTTGAAGGATACGTGACGTAAATACTTGGCTATAATATTATATTATATAAAAAGAAAGAGCTTATATTATGGATATTTTGTTGAAACAAAACGTCCTCGTTGAAAAATTATATTCATCATGTTCAAACTACGTGTATCCTGTACTTATATAACTTGCATTAAAAATATTTTAGGAGAAATCCATGTGAGGAGAGTTTGGGGATAGTATTCTCATAAAGCTAGGATGGGATTATATGAATTAATTTTTTTTTCTTGTGTTTTGTGTAACAAAATTATGTTGGTATTTCATAGTTGGATTAGTTTGTTCTAAAGAACACACTGAAATATGTATGCAAACTTCGAATGTTGTTAAGGATTTTAAGGATTTAATTTTTGTTAGTAGTATAATTTTACAGTTGAAGATATACTTTTTTTTTTAGTTTACATAGCTAAAATAGTAAAATTAAATTTGAAAGAGATTTTAAGGTTTTGGATATGTTTTTAACAAATAAAAAGAAAAAAATATTTTCATTAAAATTTTTCAAAAAAAAAAGGAGGTTTTAATTAAGCAATATTTGAAATCATATTCATGAGTGAAAGGATCTTTTTTACGAGACATTAATTTTTGGTGCATTGAAATAAAGGCAACAAAATAACAGATATATGAGCATCGTTTCATTCATTTTCAAAAAACTAAAACACAAAACCAAAATCCATTACAAAAAAAAAATAATACTCTGGTGCACCCTTTTCCTAATTTTTATCGATTCGTTTTATGTCAAAGAAAATTTCAAACAAAATAAATGCAAAGGAATGGAGAGTTTTCTTGTCAACTCCACTTGAGTACTCTACAAACTACAACAAAACTACTTTCGAATTTTCTTTTACAGAGAAATAAGTTTTGTTGTTTTTTTTTTTTTTTTTTTTTATGTTCAAAGAAGTTCAATTCAAAAAGAGCTCTTATATTAGTTTGAAATGTAGATTGTGGTTATCCTTAACTTTTCCACTTAGCAGTTTCTGGCAAGCATCAAGTAAGGTGAATGTCTTGATATCTAGTTTACTTTGTCATAGAGTTGTTTTGTCTATTAGTCAAAATGTAAGAAGTTCAAAAGTCATTTCCACAAGTGCGAATTTGAAAAATGCCATGAAAATAAGTTTAAAATATATTGTTGTTTTTGACTTGTTTTCAAAAAAAAAAAAAAAACTAAATTTTCAGAGGGAACTTCTGTGACAGCTATACTAACTGCTTAAGATAAATTAGTTTAACATAACTTCTAAAAAAGTATACATATAGGTACTCTATATGAATTGCAGTATTGCAGTGAAATAAATGTTTTTGAAAGTGCTAATTACTTGAAATTAAATTTTTGAGCTTTTAGATAAACTTTTAATGATATTGCAGAGATACTTAAAGGTATTTAACTTTTTTTTTTTAAAGACTTTTTTGTCTTTATTATTGAAAAAGAAGCTTTAAAGAGATTAAAGTATACATATTTTTGTAGTAGCCCGTGGCGTAATGGTTAGTGCGTTGTACTGTCATTCCAGAGGTCTGAGTTCAATACCAGCCAATTTCACCTTAAGTTCTGGGCTACTGCCTCTTGCGAGGAAGTGACAAATCCTCCAAGAGTATCTCTTGTCATAGAAAAGTGCCACTCACCTTAGCCGTTCGGATTCGGCAATAAACTGTAGGTCCCCTCCATTCCTGCAGACATGCACACAGGAATGGTTGAGAGTTGTAAGTCACTAGGCCCTGGTTCTTTATGAGCCGTTGTGCCATTAAATTTATTTATTTATTTATTTATTTAAGTATATTTTTGCATACATTTTTCCCTTTTGATTTATTTTCATTTTTCAACTATTGCTTAAGTATTTTAAATTGAATTTTATTGCATTTATTTAAATTTTTATGGTTTGATATTTTATTATTTGAAGTCGAATATTGAAATACACTTATTTTTAAATTTATTTAAAAAAATGAATTTTGCTATAGCTAAGGCCTATATTCATTAATTGATAAATCTTAAGTTGCAGTTTATTAAAACTTGAATTTAGCAAATGGATATGAAAACACGCCATGCTCTTCCAAAGCTTATTTTTTGATAGTAATTAAGCGATGCTATATTTAAGTGAAATTAATTTTTTTAATTCAAAATTAAATTATCACAGACGGTGTGTTTTGGACTATTTTCTCTCAATGCAAAATCATTTTCACTTGAGCTCTTTAATGAAATAGATTAAACCAAACAAGAAATTCTAAATGCTTTCACGCAAAACACCAATTGACCCCAATTAAAAAAAAATAATAAAAAAATTTGCCCATAAAAGAAGAACAACTTTATTCAGTTTGAATGCTTCTTTTATATTTGCAACAACATAAAAACATTCGAACCACAGAGCCCACTTGAAGAACCTATTTACAAATAAAAAATCTGCATTATATTTGTTCAACATAAAATTCACATAAATAAAGTGCTTGCGGTTACTGGGGCGTATGCGCATTTAAATGGCAAAACTTCTGTAAACATTATGCAAAAGGTACCTAGGTATCATCATATAATATTTTTTTTTGTGTTGGGTGTAAAAAAAAAATACCAACAGCTTAATAAATACTCTCAATTCTTTAATACAGTAATAATAGCCATTGTGAATGTTTTTTTTTTTTTTTATATTTTTATACTTCACGCAATTAATGAACATCAGAATCTGAAGTTGAAAAGGTTAATCGGATGTTATTGACTTGGTGTAAATTAACATGGATAATTGCAACTAATGATGTATATTATAATGAAAGTATTCGGTAAACGGACATTTAAAACAACGTAATGTCAAAAAGTATGGTAGGTAGGTACTTGAATATTTAAATGGAATTTTTGATTTAATATAACCAATATTATTAATTGGATTCTGAGCAAAATAACAATGAACCTTAAATGCTTTTATAGTTTTTTTTTTTTAATTAAATAAAATGTCTTTAAATAAATAATTATTTAATAAATTTTAAATGATTTATTATTTTATATAAAAATCAGTGTATTTTATTAGATTAGATTTATTTTAAAAGTTTTTGTTTATTTAACAAAAAATATTAATATTCGTATATATTTATAAGATCTTCGACTACTTAAACAGTGTCTACGTATTTTAAAAAGGTTGGATTATACTTTATTATTAATAAAAAAAATATTGCATTTGTTAAGGTTTGGAGAGTCGATATTATTATCCAAAGTTTGATAGAAAGTTAGATCACTTTAGCAACAATTTGAAATGTCTATTTATATTTTGGACGGCTACCTAAAGTTAAACAACGTTTATAAATATGACCGCACGTGAAAATGACAAAGAGATTATTTTCTAAATTTACACCGCTCGCTGATTGATTAAAGTTTTTTATAAATTATTCAAATCTGTTCTTGGTGGTTCGGTATACATGTTTCTGTTTTTATATTTGAGTGTCCCTTCTTAAATTTGGTACTAAATCAGTTAAGTGGCGCAGATCTTACCAGGCTAAGACTGCTTTTCCATAGAAAAAACTCAAAAGGCAGAAATTTGATGTGAATTTTTTTTATCTCGTTCATTTATGTAAGTGTCATCCAACTCGATTAGGTAGCTCAGTTTGTATGCCATTTTTCTATTCTACCATAGAATGCGTACACCATTACTGTACGGAAAAGACTAACATTCCCGTTAGTTCTCATCAACATTGAAGCAAACTTTTATTGAGTTGATTTTCTGGAATTCCAGCAATAAATAGCCAGTATAAGCCCCGTATTATATATGTTTTTACAAAAATGATAAATGCTTTTTGCCATTTAATGTCCTGTTAAAAAATAATAACCTATAGCTGCCATAGTTTTCCTGTGAAAAAAAAAAAAAAATATGCAAAAGTATAAATTACTTTCTAACTACCCTTAAATGCATACAACTTTTATATCATTCTTGGAATTGAATTAATCGTTTGGTAAATTAGATGCCGCGATATGCGGTGGATATAAAATTACTGCACGACTGGGTCATTAAAGTCTGTTTAGTATAAAGTGGCAAAACATCTATTTATCAATTTTTCCTATCAAATAATTTGTACTTTCCGTTGGAAAAATTGCACACACGATTCAAACTAAGATACATGAAAAAAAAAAAAAAAAATAGAGCACATTTTGTAAATACAGGAATTAAAAAAAAAATATATTTATGGCTTGAAGAAGTCTTGAAACAAGTAGAAAAAGGTACCTACGGGTCTGAAAACTTACATTATTTGTATCATTTTTGCATACAAATAAGACCTATTCAATGTTCTTGTCTTTATAAATTAAGACACAATAGCGATAGCAGTTTTAGTAATTATTGCTCCTCCTTCAAGTTTAGACTCAGCAGAATAAAAAGATACAAAAACATTTTCAGAAATTATTTATCACCATTTTCCAAAATTGATTGCTTTCCTAGACAAGATTTCGAACATAAATAGTAGGTAGTTACCAGTGGCGTGGCGTCCATATAACACGATTCCTATCGAGTTACCTTTTTGAAATTGTACATTTGCACATTCAACCATGTTTATTAAATAACGAGTTACATGTATCTAAATGAATAGTCAAAATATGTATGAACGCGACATTCTACCCCTCAACCCAACCATAATCCATAACCCAACCAGTCAATATCACAGAAAGCGTGTATGAATAGAGAGATGTCTCGCTCTCTGTTCAATACACGCTCTGCAATACGCGATATAAGCAATTTAAGGTAGACATTCATAATTTAGTTATCTACGTTTTCTGGTGACTAATTTTTCTTCGAATTACCATTTGAAATCATCCACGCCACGGCACTGGTAGCTACACAGGAGCAGAGTGATATGGAAATCAATCATAAAAATTTTGCCATAACATTGTCAACAAAAATCTAAATTAAAAGCAAACATGGTGCAATGCTATAGTAAAAGGCGCATACACATTCGAGTGAGATGAATATGATGATGATGCTGATGATGACAAACCAAATGATAGGTGTAGCTTACCTTGTATATGCAGCATAGCTACTCGCTTTTAACAAGCCAGTGAAAGCATACTATACTCGTTCTATAAAGCCACGCATACCGTTATGTGTCCTTACTGTTAAGCCAAACAAATATCAGGTGCATTATTCACAGATGACATTTTCACTGGAACGACAACGACAACTACGAGGTACGTAGTATAGAGGATGACGAGAAGACTCTCAAAGGGTAAATTGAGGTTCAGGAGCAAAGGTAATCCATTTCCCGGAGTGCTTCCATCCTTATTCTAAAAATGAAATGTCGGCATCAAGGACCAAAGCAGGGGGACAAAAAGGGTGTTTACGAAAAACTTTTTGTTTCGTCTTTTTCCTGGGTGCATAAGCTCTATACACAGCAGAAGAAGAAGACTATGTACATTTGGAATGCCAAATCTGTGTGGCATTTAAACGGAATTTTGCTATATTGTTAGTTTAACACCACACGTAAGCAGGGCACACTACACACACATCTTTATGGTGTTCAAATGTCAATAGGATTTGGCCAAATACCCGCATAGTGTGCATAGCAGCACATATACATGGCACCAAAGCATAAAGAGAACGAACATACATAAATGCGTTTACCGTTGTTGGTTGTTTAGAAAATGGCCCCAACTCAATCCACTGCACAGCCTTTCGATTCGACAAAACCACGGAATAAAATACCATCATGTTTTCCAATGGAATGGAAAATCAGAAAAGGCCGCATTATAGCCGGGCCTCTTGAATGTGGGACATTTGTTGTGTTTTAAGCTTCCGTGATGCTGCTGCAGGCTGGTTGCAATATTTTCAAATGATCCATATAGAGCGCGCCTAAGTCCGAAAGTTCGAAAGAGGTTATAGCACAAAATGCACTAAGTGCAAATCCTTAAATAGCAGAACGGACAGATTCATGGACAGGCTCTATAATTTACAATCCGTGATGTGGGACAATGCAACAATGTGATGGAGCTTGGTCTTGGGGCATTCATTTTACTAACGCGCTTATTTGCTGGAACCAAAGGGCACATCATTTTTAGTGCGGCAGGTATTTTGGCAATAATTAGGGCAAAACCTTATATATATCCGGGAAGTATATAGTTTCAAAAAATACCTCTAAGAGTACTGAAATGAAGTTTGCTATGTCAATTGTGACTAAGAAAAAACAACGTAGGTATTTTGAATTAAAACCTGGTGTTGCCATTGTATGGATTGTTAAAATAATAATTTCATCTGTCATTCATTAAAGATAGCACAGGAAATGTAAAATAATTTAAAAATTCAAGCAAATGTCTTAGTTTTCTAAACTCTTGTGTGGTGTGTGGAAAAATTTCTAAGCAAGTTCGGGACATGTAATAAAGTTCCTTTTACTTAAGTGAAAGGTATAGTTACAACGTTTTCACTTTCACCTGCTGCCTAACAGCAGAAATAAAAAGGACCTTAAGGTACATTTTTACCCTGAAAAAATAAAGAATTAATCTGAATTCGAACCATAATTTGGTCATGATAGCCCAATGCACTAACTATTATGCCAGGTTGTCCTATGCCTTGACTCCAGATTTTGTATAAGCATTTTCCAACAAAATGAAACTGAGTTTTATTGGAAAAATTAAAAATAAAATAAAAATAAAAACAAACTGGTTCATGAAATGCAATGAAAACAGTTCAGTGTACAGCTTTTTATACACGATGTGTAACCTGGTCAATTAAATATTTTTCGTTGAATGCATGACAATTTTATAACGAAATTTTCCTATCTGATGACCAACCCAACCAGTAGAGTTTTTGTTTTACTAAAATTCAAGTCTTTATTCAAAATAAATTGCGAGTAGAGTTGTTGTCGATTGTATATAAAATCATTGCAATGTCAACGAGTTGCTGCATCGTTTATGCTGATAATTAATGGTTTATGGTAGGCCATCATCATAAATATTTAAAATTTTATGAATCTTAATTTTGAAAAATAACGAATGCTATATTGATTTTATGTATAACAGTAGAGTAGGTATGTGTGTAGTCATTTGTAATAGTTCTATTTTTTAGGTTATTATTTAAATGTATATATTTTTTTTTTTAAATTGTATAAAATAAAATTGAGGCATCAACTAATATAAAAATTGTGCTTTAATTAAAGTAAAATCGATAGACAGTTTTGAAATTCCAATTTATTTTAAGTTAATTTATTTTATTTCGGCCAAAAAATAATTTTTTGAGTATATCACCAAAGGACTTTATTTTTTAAATTTTTAATTTTCTAAGAAAGTGGTCGGGACAGCATCTTTATTAATAATTAAATTGGACATTCCGTCCTTCTGAACTCATCTGTATCACTTCAAATCATCATTGATTTGAGTCAAGTTACAATATCTTTACAGATGAATAAAATATACATAACTTATGTCTGTTTTTTTAAATTCATCAAATTTACCAAAAATGGTTTATTTTCAATATGGAAAAATTGTGGAAAGGACCATGGGAATTTTGGGCCCACTTTTCAACATTGCTCAACAGTGATGAAATTTTTGTCATGTGAAAGTTTATGTAGAGTACTTTATTTCATGATATGGCGGTCTTATTTAAATCGAGCGCGAAAATTGTGTTTTGAAACATTTTATAAAAAAGTATTTAAAATGGAAAAAATATTTAAAAAAAAAATGGCAACACTTACAACACTACTTTTTTTTAAATCAACTTATTTCAATTAATAGTTTTTGAAAAAATTTAAAACTTCCAACTCAAAAATACAGATTTTTTCACAATTTTAAATAATATAAATTCTAAGAGGCAGTCAATACTAAAAGTCAATTAAAATCTTAGAATTTAAAATTGTGAAAAAAAAATCTGTTTTCAATTTTTGGTTTTTAAAAATGTTTGAGTTTGAAAGTATTTATTTCGAAAACTATAAACGAATTAAGTTGATTTAAGTTCGATTAAAGGAACGGATTTCTGGCTTTTAAAAAAGGTAAAACTTTTTTTTTAGTAAGCATTGCCATTTTTTTTTTGTAATTTTGCTTTTTGCTTATTTTTTAAATACGCCAAAACATCATTTTCGCGCTTGATTTCAATTAAGTCGCTCAAAGTCTATACAAAATAGCCCATGGTTCTTTGCTTAAAATTTTGCATTGTCATACAGACCTATTATTTTAATCTTTGATACACCAATATTGACAGCTTCTCGATTCTGTCTGGGAAGAATCGTTGTTCACTTTTTCACTGCTTCAATAACTCTGCCCTGTAATGCATTTCTTAAGGCGAACTAATTTACTAGTTACACATTTCCATTTTTATTCAGTTTAATTTAAAATTCATCGTGATTTCAAACGAAATCAAACGGATAATACTTCTGGTTCTGACTAATTAGATGCATTTAAAAATCAATTTGAAACTTTTCTACAAACATAATTATAAGTACATAATAATCAAATTTCAAATAAGCCAAAACACTCAGAAAACTAAAATATAAATATAATTTATTTTCTTCTTATAATTAGAATGCTTAGCATTTCTTTGCGCACAAAGAATTCATCATCAAAATTCTACATCATTCAAAGATTAAGCATTCAAACATCTGTAGTTCTTATATTTTGATATACAAAAAAAAAAAAAAAGAAACGCAAACATATAAATTAATTACCAAGATCTCCAGCATATATTTATTCATTATTTTTTTGTTGCCTTCACCGACAGCCCAAAGTTCATACTAATCCATCAATATAAAGTGAATTCCAACATTTCCTTCAATTATAATCCATCTCCAAGTCCAAAGCTGTTGAATGGAAAATTCTTCATAAAACTAATCTAATCAAAACACGAATGAATACACAACATTCTTAGTCCATCAACCATCCGTGTTCCATGATAATGATGATGATCCTTATGATGATGATGATGATGATGATGATGATGATGATGATGTTGAAAGAAAAGAATCCCAAACAGAAGGTAATTCCAATTCGCATGAGTTCTGGGCTAAAGCTGACCTCATTCTTCATGATTTTCATTTGAGACAAACTATATACAGATCCTTGACAGAGTGGGAGAAAACAGGCAGGATGATTACGTAAGGCATTTTGCGCACCCACATTCCTTCATCCACTTTAACCTGTGATTTCATCAAAAATACCAGAAACATTTCAACGTACACACACAGATCCTTTGGACTAACGTTTTTTTTTTTCTTGTCCATTTTTAAAGAGAAAAACACAGGAGCCTATAAATGGTTGAATATAATAGAAAAAGAAAACGAAAATCCAAAATACCGGAAAACTTTTAGTCCTTAGGGGTATCTACTTAAAAACAAATATAAAAAAACACACATGCTATTGAAATGTTTCCACCGACCGTCGAAAAAAAAATATATTAAAACCAAAAGGTCAGCTTTAAAATAAGACTTTTCCTAACGAAAATTTAAGAATAGACTTTCAACATATTTTCCTGTGAAATATGCAACAAAACATATTTACAAGAAGATTCAATTACACATATTTATATAGACCTATATACATGGGAACACAATATATAAATATTAAATGAATTCATCTCAAACCCAAAATATTGTTCCAATAAGGCAGTTATATAGATTAAATCTTATTCATATACGACCGGAGCTCTGAATGCATTGTCGAGTCCAAGTAAAGACCGTATCTTGACGGGGGCTGAAGTGTACCTAGAAAATCTCCTAAAATTTAAAACTAAAACGAAAAATATATACAGGAAGGATCAACAATTTCTCAAAATTTGGAGATCCTTTAAAAATTAACAAAAAAAAATAAAAACAGATTTTTGGAAATACCGAGATTTGAAGCATACAGATTATAGTTTTATATTGAAATATTGAAATGGATTTTTTAATAAATAAACTTTTAAAAACAGAAATTTCGAAAACAGCATTGAATTCCAGTTGAAAAAAAATCACCATCAGATACGTTCTTGGGTTCTATTCTAAAAACATTTTATTGTTATAACTCAAAGTACAAATGAGTAAATATTTGATGTCATGTCCTGAGGATATCCTTACATGAAATCGTCAATAAACCATATACCAGTTATTGGTCACTTTTAACTATGAAAATTGATATATTCCATTATATCTATAGTATTGGAAATACAAACACAAATTTAAAGTGTAAATATACGATTACATTGTTTGGAACCATATATTCCATAATATACATAAATGTAGGTTGCACAAAATTCATAAGCATATTCTCCTGCTTAAATTCTATCTGTAATGCATAGATACATATGTATCTCTAGATATATGTAGTTATTATTTTATTTTATTAGTAAACGCTTTATTTACTTGCACGCACTCGTGTACATACATATTGGTTTCAAGCTAATTTCATAAAGTTTGCCTTTGAAATTGAAAAATGTTTTTTCTTGTTGAGAATTCTAAAATATAATGATTGAATTAATATAATATACTAGCTGACCCGGCGAACTTCGTCCCACCTAGAAATGAATAAATTATTAATGCCCCTTGCGAAAGTCGAGCAAGCTCCAATTGTTATCACGACTTTCCGACTTTGCCGGCCTAATTTTGCAATTTTTATCTCCGTAGTGTGTTTATCTGGTTCAATAAAAATCAGAAAACAAAAATCCCCATCTAATTTGGATCATGTTCAGCTGAGTTATGTGCGTAAGAATAACAAAAAACTAATTCAGAAAGTCTAAAATTTCAAGATGTTTTCAAGATTTTCTGACTTTGTTGGTCGAATTTCCTAGTTTTTGTCTCCGTTGTGTAATAATCTGGTTCAATACAAGTCCAAAAAAAAATCGCCAACCTAATCGGATGATGTTTAGCCGAGTTAAGCGCGTACGAACGTATTTTCCTAATTTTTCGGTCGAATAAATTTTCTAATTTTCGGTCAAAATAACAAGAAAATCAAGAGCCTTTTATGGAAAGAAATCTTTAACAAAAAAAAAAACTTATGTTCTGGTTATGTTTAAAATTTATTAAATTTTTATTAAATTCCAATTTCAATGGTTATTGTGTGCAATTTAATCTAAAAGCGAACTGAACAACATGTTCCCATTATTACTTCTTATCAAGGCGCCATTTATTTTCTGTACTTATGGATATATCAAAGAAAAATAATCTTCCAAAAAAATCATAACAAACATCAAAGAGACTGAAAACCCAAAAAACAAGTCAGATCTAAGGCATCAAGGAGCAAAAATCCCTTTACAAGGCCATATATAATTTTTGGTTCTAAAGATAGATCAAGAAAAAATAAATCTAAGACGAATTTAGCAAAAGACTATCAGAAAATAGGAAAAAATAAATACACACACAAACGCACAAGCCCCAAATCCCCTAAGAGTTTCTCTGTTTATACCATTTGTTGGTATCCAATATTTTTTTAAAATTTTATAAAAGTTTGCTTTTCGTTAGAATTTTATTTGATTTGTTCATTGTTTTTTTTTTTTTATTTTTTATTTTTTTTCATTCCCCTAATCATTGATGCTATATATAGAGTATTTTTAAAATTGAAAATCTGAGACTAAAAATTTGAAATCAATGAGCAATTGATTGAAGGTGTAGGTAGGTTGAATTTATTCTTTTTTTTTTTTTTTGATGATTTTGAAGCGAATTTATTTGTTTGTTAGTAAAGCGAATTTATTACTGCTTCATAATTTTTTGTTTGAACACAGTGAAAGATACCGTCATGTCAGCCAGATTTTTTCTTTTTCTTGTAATAATTTGGGACGAAGCATTTAATCATTTTTATCGAAATAAACTTTAAACTGTTCCTTAAGAATTTTGACATAAGTATCTGTGCTAAGAAGTTGGGTCAGATAGAACGAAAGTAGCTTACTTCAAGAATAAGACGTCTGAAAATTTGATTCAGTAATTATATTATACTAGCTGACCTGATAGACGTTTTCCTGTTTTAGCTATGAATATTCAATTCGAACTGGAATGCATGAGCAGAGTCACTGTGGCGTATACGTACTTTTATATCAGCATATATTATTTAGCATCACAGCTTTACAGTTCATTATGAATACCAAACCCCTCTTAAATCATAACAAGTCCTTATGTGAATTATGTCAGAGTTTTTTGTTTAAAAAAAAATTAAAATCGATTGCTAATTTTATCCCACAGTGACTCTCATCTTTTGAGTCACTGAAATAATTCATTTTTTACAATATTGAGAATGACAGTGAATGTTTTTGAAATTAAACATTTTCTGTTGAATTATGTTTTTCTTTGTAAAATTTAATTTTACCAAAAAATTCTAAATTCTTAGATAAATTTCCG
The DNA here is from genome assembly GCA_947049315.1 of Epistrophella euchroma. Taxonomy (NCBI): domain Eukaryota; kingdom Metazoa; phylum Arthropoda; class Insecta; order Diptera; family Syrphidae; genus Epistrophella; species Epistrophella euchroma. The sequence continues at coordinate 65,478,545 of OX346248.1, read as the reverse complement.
TTAACTTCTACCCCATATTTATACAACTTTCGTAGCCTTATTTTTGTTTTCTAAGTAAATACTACAATTTAATATTGGCATTTCGAACAATGGAATATTTTCGTATACTTAAACCTTTATAAATTATACGATTTCCATTTTAATGTAAAAGGTCCTTTCCATATAATAAATTTAGCAATTGAAATTCAAAGACATTTGCCTAATGTTCACGTAAATAATTATCCTCATAAACAGGTGCTCCTATAAGAACTTAGGAAAACCTCGAAAACTGCTTCGAATAGCACACAATAAACGGAAACGTATACTCTTTACGACAATATATATGTAGGTTAGGTATACGATTTTAGGAACCCGAATTAATATTACCGTCAACACTTTAGTCCATCGTTCGTTGATTTGGAAGCAATTAATTACAAGAGTGGCAAATGTAACAAATGTTGCTTTGCAATTGAAGGTGGAGTAGTAAAACGAAGACCAATTGTATGGATTACGAGTCAGAAGTGGGATATTAACACAATTCAACATAAAATCCTAATGGAAAGGGGTGGTAAGAGTAAGAGACAGCGAGCCTTCTGAAATTGTTGGTTAACTTTTTGAGAAATTGAAGTAATTATCCATATCCGGTAGGTATATAATATATGGATGAGGCAAATCCAAATGAATGCGCGCCATTCAGCATCTCAAACTGAATACCATTGCTCTTGGTGAATGAAATTCAAGATATTTTATAAATGAATTTAAATTAGAGCCTGAAGGCTGTGAGGAGAATATAAAATATATTTCGCGTATTCGTTGAATTAATTGGCATCGTTTTGTTAATTTTAAATTTGAATTTTCTGTGTTCAAAGAAGTTTTAGTTACCTATATGATGTGTGTCTTTTTTTTTTTTTATTTTACAAAAATAGCTTTGATATTCACGATTTTACAAATGCAAATTTCACACAGGACCTCAACACACATACTGCTCAGCTCATATACTTTTTTTTTTTTTTTTTAATTTCTTTGAGGGTTTTTTTAAATTCAGAATCTTAAAAAAGGACGAATACGAAATAAAAATGAGGAAATCAACCTGATGCCAACTGGGAAAGGTAGGAACTAAAAGACACTCCTCTTGCCTTTTAGCATCTTCTTTTAATATGTTTATGTATTTGCCACAACAAAAGAATCTGCTCTTATACATATATTGTTCAGAATGCCACCGCACCGTAGGGAATAGAATTAAAACCAGAGTTGACATAAGATGCAAAACGTTCACAAAAGTCCCATTTTGAACTTGGTGTCTTTTGTTGCTTGGCGGTGGAATGTAATTTCACAAACGTGTATTTTTTTTTTTTTTTTGTTTAAATCTGTATGTGATATTTTTGTAAATTATTGTAATATTACGTGTCACTTTTGCTGTTTTTCATGAAAGGAAAATGTTTTTTATTTTTTTTTTTATATTAATTTAACCTTATTAGAAATTCAATGGCGTTGGTGATGAATTTCTTCTTGAATTTCTCATGTGTGCGATGCGGCAGGGGAAACATTTCAGCACTTGAGATGTTTATTGTGGAATTTTATATGTTTAGATAATGTGTTTGAGAAAATTAAATGTTAAGTGAATTAGGAATTTCTTGTAAATTATGATACTTTTAATATAGGAATATGGAATGCTTTAAATTTTGTACTAATTTTATTTGGGTGGGTACTTTATGACAAGTTTAGCATTTGAATAAAAAAATAAACTGGATTCGGAAAAAAAACAAAATATGCAATAATGGATCGGAAGTACGAATGCTAACAATTACTTGAATTTATCACATTTTAATTGGTATATAAAAGTAGATTCTTTCAAACCGGTTAGAATTTAAACTATGCGGTTTTGTTATAATTTCTTAAAATTCCTTTTAAAATTCTTAACTTAACTTTGCGCAATCGACTCAGAAATACTTTTTCAAGCGTTTTTTTCCTTACTACCGAAAAAGTTATTCCATTTTGGCATGAAACAATAAGCGGCTCTACTATTGCATTATTTATGCGGTAATATTCAAGGTAAATTCTTACATCTTATTATTAAAATATTGCCTCAGAATGAAATTGATTTCATTTATCAATATTTTCATTTACAAAATTTTATGTGTTTAATCAATCACACTTACAGCTGTAGTAAAATTACTTAATTCCAAGAAGCGTATAGCTGTTGTGGTTCTATTCGGTTCTTCATTTGACCTGTAAATTACTCAGAACTTTAACTGCTTATAAGATTTCATCAGATTTTCTGCAGTTGTAAATTAGGAAATAAGTTCAAATAAGCTTAATTGAAACTTTAATTTAAATTTTTGAAACAAGCTAAATATGAATATAATTCCTAAGAACAAGAAATTAAAATTTTGTTTTAGCCAAAAATGTAGAGATTTGTTGATGGTTTATTAATAAAAAAGTAATTTTAAAAATGTTTTTTTTTTAACTTATTTTTTTTTATGTTTTTCCAGAAAAATGCATTTATTTTTCTATTAAATATTTTGTTTTTTATTTTCAGATAATGATACAGTCAATTGATTCGGGTGAGTTAAATTTTTGTTTGCTTTGAATTTATTTTGTGGGAAACTTTTGTAATTATTGATTCATAAAACTACAAAAAAAACTTCGTGGCACGAAAAAGTTCAATATGGCACGATTTTTTATTTTCATAATTTTAACTAAAATAAAGCAAATTTTGACAGAAACTCATATTTATTTGACAATACACGAATAGAGCAAATGATTTCTTTCTATTTTGTATGATGTACTACACCCCGTAATAAAATTAATTACAGTTTTTTTTTTTTTTTCAAAAAATAGAAGAAAGTTTTTGCATATGGCACGAAAAATGTCACATTTTTTTTTCAGAAAATATGGCGCGTATATTTTTTTCGGGCGGCAACGCTGCTTCAAAGTGAATTGCTTTAACTTGTGTTGCTATCTTTGTGTGACTTCTCTTTCTTTTCAAATTCCCATCTTACATAATCATTGTCGTTTTGTTGTTACAGTTATAACAAACACATTTTTTCCACTTGTTGTATAGTATATAGGCTAAGTATCGTGTCAAAATTAACACTAGGATAATGGTGAAGTCCTAAAAAATCCATCTGTGTGTTCATTGGAGCTAGGGCCCAAACGAATTTACTTCAAATTTGACTCAGAGAATTTTGGTATGATTCCATAGGATTTTTCCAACTTCAAAACTGGTAGGTGCCGAAAGATTTCGTTTTTTTTTTTTAGTTTTCTCAAAAACGGATTTCATATTTTTGGCAAAAAATCATTATTACTAAAACAAGATTTTGAAATTTTTTGAGAAAATACAAAACCGTCATTTAAAAATTTTAATTGTTAATTTTGGAATTTTGCTGTTAATTTAGGCCCATTTGCTGAAACGAAACTTAAATTTTTATATTCCACTTAGGCCCATTTGCTAAAACGAAACTTAAATATTTATGTTCAACTTAAGCGCTTTATGTTCTACTTTTTCCTCAGCGTAAACTGTCACATAAGCGTTTAAGTTGAACATAAATATTTAAGTTTCGTTTCAGCAAATGGCCCTTAGAAACTCAAATTGGAAATTATTCTGACGCCAAAATAAAGCCCATGACTTAAAATATTATTGTGATAAAAAAATTTAATTCTGGCCCAAACTTCAAATGACTTTGAATTTTTAAATGATCACCACCAGGGTATCACAAGGGATCTACATTGATATAATTGTGATAGGAACAAGATCTGCTATTAGCCTAAAAACCTAACCTAACCAAACCTACTTCGAATTTGGTACAGGAATATTTCGGGTTCTTGGGTTGCACTAGGTTTTGCTTGCTTTGTTTTTTCCAGGTGCCAGCAGCTACTTGTGTAATTGAAAATCAATAGTTTGGTTATTGTTGGCAAAATTATAACTTCTTAATCGCACACAATAGTAAAAACGATTTTTCTAATGAACGATTTATAGAATTTTTTAAAAGCAAAGTCTATTCGTAACAAAACCGTGTTTCTTTTATGCTTAACATTAGAAAAGCATACAAATGTTCTTAAAGGTTGTTGAAAAATAAATTTATATTTTTATTCCTGTGTTTTCTTAGCTTAAAGTACCAACTTACTTTTCCACACTTTTCCTTGAAGTATGTACTATTAATTGTGTACTACATCTATAGTGCAGAGTCACTTGATATAGCCTTGAGTTACAAGCACCAAAAAGGTAGGGACCTGACTGCTCTGGCTTAAAAGGAATAAATTTACAGTTGCCTATAGAATGCTTTTAAATGAAGTTTATAACATCAACTAGGTCTGGGTCATTTAGGCCAAAACGTGATAATTCGTAAGTGAAGCATGTTGATCGAGCAAGCTTGTTCTTAAGTTTTAAATCCTCTCCTTTTAAATTTATTCACATAAATAATTTGTTTCATTTCGGAACTCGCTCGTGAAAAACAGCAAACAAACCGTAAAATCTCATTTGAAAAATATGACATCATAATTTTTGACTTTGTGTTATAAGAAAAACTCTATACTTTTATACTCAAACGAATTATACATATTCACAAACATTATATACACATAGCCTTTCCTTAAGTGCAAAAGTTTGTTCAGTAAAATGGAAAAAAAAACAACAAAATAAAAAAAAACTATGAATAAGTAAAAGACGAGTTCCCTCAATCAAGATTGATATAAACCGTATATTTTATAAGGTTTTGCCAAGTGCAGCCTTTAATTTAAACAAATTGCGCAAAAACGTATTTGTCTTTTATTCATTACAAAGTACAAGGATAACATGGCGTAGAGTTCTCTTTTCTTTTGTCCTTGCCTAAAAGATGATGTAATGACGGGAAAGAAAAGTTCTTTCGTTTTATTTTTTTTTCTATTTAAAAAAAAAAAATAAGGATAATGAACCATCACATCCTCACCATCATCCTACTTGTATAGGACACACACAATGATATATATGTACTTACGATAGCGTCCTTGTGAGGTTTCGAGAGGAATTTATTGAACAAAAATTAGTAGTCAAAGCCGTGGGTAATATGCACCTACAGGTTGTGGGAAGAATACCTTTGTTTCTTCGCTATTATATAGTGAAACCCTTTTTTGCAAGAAAATAACGATTTATAGGTGTGGGTCGTGCTTGAAATTGCATTTCAACACATCATTCATATCCACACTGACACCTTTCATGGAAGTTTCATTTGATCCAGACAAATGGCAGGATTTATTAACTCAAACTTACAGCCATTACAAAAATTCCTCACCTCTGCAAATTCTACAAAATCGTTTTCTGCCAATGGTGTAACTTTAAAGGGAACACTGTTCCTTAGTGCTGAATTGACACCTCCCTGGAATTTGAACCTATAATTCATATACTTTCCTCTAAAGTCCTCAATAATTGAAGGGAAGAGCAAAAAATTGAAAAAAAAAAAAAAAGGATAAGAAAGGAATGAAAAGCATATAGAAGAGTGAGACACGCGACATTATATGCACTCAACAAAAGAAGTTCTCTCGCGAGTTATTCGATCGAATAATTTTCCAAATGACGGGTTGCAGGTGTTCAGGCTTGCTACTCCTACTTCTTTTTCCATACAATTCCTTCCCCAATTACCACCCCTCCCATCAGGCCTCGAGGTAAGTAAATTTATTGGAAAAGTATCACAAGTAATTTAAAGTTACACAAAGTGCTAGAGAAGAGTGTTGGAATAAATTCGATTGAATTTGGGTTACCTACCTGTTTGGTTGTAAAAGTTTGAATATTATACAATGAAAACATATCCTTCCAAATTTTTATCCTAGAAAATTGGCTGTGGTGGATGTAGCTGAGGACTATAGGACAAGAATGGTGGTTGGTTTTGTGTATTGGCAAAAAAGAGGGGGCTTTTCTAAAAAAAAAAAAAAAGGAAGGTCATACAGTGTGAAAAATGAAAACACGTTTGCAATCAATCTTTTTACTCTCTTCCTACGGCTTCAAGCTCATTGATCATGAATGATTGCTCTGTAAATTTTAACCACAGGATTTTTTCCAGGACACTTTGCATCTGATCGAAATATAGAAAAAAAAAATTGACGTCATGCAGAGAGTCGTCGGCTGGCATCGGGCGAATATATTTAACTACGATGCTGAGTATTCAATTTAACGCAACATCTGTTGGCGGTAAGCTTTATTATTTGTTAGCTTTCAAATCTCTCTCAATAGATTGAATTGATTGGTATAGCTTGATAAATGAGCTCATTTACATATTGAATGATAAGGGAATCATTTATTGGGGGATTTATGTATGTTGTTGTTGGTGGTGTTTTTACCTTTTTTTGTGTACAATTTAAGTAGAAGCTTCGATAGAAATCAATTCAGGGATTTTTTTTTTGAGAGGTTGTGAATTTATTGCAATGTATCAAATCTGTTAAACCATTTTAGCATACTGATTCGTGTTGAGATTTAACAAAACGAGGTGATATTTCATCTCAATTTGAGGCTTGTAATGAAGACAGTATAAAGGATGAAGGTATCATATAGGACCATCAGATACTTACTTACTTTGCAACCATGGCTAGCCTTTTCACAGATCTTCGATCACTCTAGGTTTCTCGGACAGAATATTAACCACTTTTATAGCTCTTATATAGAGACTAGGCTTATCCCAGGGAAGTAATGACAAACAAATAAAGTTGGTTCCGTAATTCTGTCAGTTCAAATAAAAATATGAATGAATTTATTAATTAATCATCCTCGAAAATATGTATTTTTCGTGCGAAATTTGGCAAAATCGGTCCGAATTCTGCAAAAGTTAGCAGAAATAGACTCCTATTTTGTTCCTTTTTTTCAATGTTTTTTATTGTATTACACATTCCGAAGTACGTAACATTGAACTTAAGTTTTTTTTTTTCGATAACATCGAAAAATTTACTATAGTCATCTGTTTTCATTTGTTTTTAAGTCAGTTTCAGGAAAAAAATTGTATTCTGCAACTAAACGGAAGGTTTGATTTTTCCAATAAAACAGCAAAAATATAGAAAGAATGGCGCAAAATTCTAGACGATTTAGTATGAAGTTAAGGCATTTTTAGTATAATGCTACGTTAAAAACAGGCTTTTCCAAATTTTAAACGAGCTAGCATCGTATTATCTTTTTAAAATTTTACTAAAGTTAAAATTGCCAAATGCCTATTTTATCTTTTTAGTATCATACTAAATCCAAGTGTCACTTTGGCAGCTACAATTGCAAAAATGGGTTGAACTGTCACTATTTTAGTCGTGTTCAGCCAGAAAAATAGGTTTAGTATAATACTAGTTAGAAAATGTTTAAAACTATAAGAATATTTTAGTAAAGAGTTTTAAAGTTAGAAAATTGTTAAGGTTAAGTAGTAATACCTTGCTGTTTAAAATTTTGTGCCAATGTTGTATTTTCGATAGTAACTTTTCTCTTGTTTTACTTCTTTGAAAATAAAACGAAACAACTGATTTTACAGATTCGAAAAACTTTCACGTTAACTGTGCCTTCCTATTTTAAATAAAAAATAAAAAAAAAAAAATTTTGAGAGTTCATCACAGCAACCAGGGGCCTATTTCACCAAACACTTTTCACTTTGCAACTTTGCAATAAAATAATTTCCTGCAAAGTAAAAGTGCAAAGTGTTTCACAAAATTTGCAAATCGAAAAGACTTTTCACTTTTCAATTTTTTAGACTATTTATGAAAAGTAAAAGTGTTTCACCAATTTAAAAAAGAACTTTGCATTTTAATTCGTAGTTTGCAAAGTTGCAAAATAAAACTTGATCCAAAATGATACATTTGGATCAATTATGCATTTAAAAAAAAATCATTGACATTGTCCTCTGTTAAATCTCTGATGTTCTGCAGAATTTGTCCTAAGTGGTGTTATTAACACCGCAGTAGGGGATGGTCGATATCCTCATTGGAACTTAAAAATCGTCCTGCATCGCATATATTTGAGACGCTTTTGTCTGATTACTAACCTCGATTTTTTTTTAAGCACCAGCTGCACTGCTGATGATTTTTTTCAAGCATACGACTTATAAGCAAACTGCATTGTACGCTAGCTGGCCAGCTTACGTTTACAGCACATAAAGACCGATCGAGGCCACAAACCATCAAAGCATGCTTTTTATGCCTGCTGACAAAATGTTGTTTTCAGTATTGGTGAATTGTACCGTCAATACATCCCGCTACACAAAGAAATCCTCGGAGAGAAATTTTTGTCCAGCAAATGGTGTTTAAGAGAAATTCGACGCTTGATGAACTACTTTGATGCAGACAAATACTTTTCTTATCCCGTGCACAGATGCAACACCGTGATATTGGGCTTTATTTACCGGCCAAATATTATGCAAACAAAAGTTGTTGGAAGTGACTTAAACCTATATTCCTTTGAATGTCTAATTGATATTTATTGCTAATTAAAAAAAAAACTCTCTTTTGTCGAAAAATTATTTCTATCAAAGATAATTCTTAACTTAACTAATCCTTGATTACTATTATTTAAACTTCTTCGTTCTAAAAGTGGTTATTTTTATTTTTTATTATTATTTTCCGACAACTTTTCATAAAAAACTCTTATTTGCAAATGAAAATTTCTCTTTGCATATTACTGAAAAACTTTTCAAAATTCTAAATATAATTTGCAAAGTTTATTTGTTTGGTGTACAATAATTTTTCAAATTAACAAAACTTTTCACTTTGCAAAAAAGAACTTTTCACTTTGCAAATTTGCGTTTGGTGAAACGAACTTTGCAAAGTAAAAGTGAAAATGAAAAGTGTTTGGTGAAATAGGTCCCAGGGGCCAATTCCTTTTAAATTATTTATAAATGATCTTCCATCAATTTTAAAACTCTCAAACTGTCTTAAATACCTATTCTGATGATGTTAATACAGTTGATCCCAATTAATTAAAAATGGATTAAGTTTCAATTTTATCTAATATTTTAATATCTTATATTCATGAAGTGTTTTGATGTTGAATAACGACAATGTCTTTAGATTAAAAAATTTAGGGCATGGGAAAAAATCAGTTTTTAGTTTTGAAGATAGGAATAGGATCAATGTCGTTAAATGATTTTTGCCATTTAAATAATTTTTAAATCCCTAAATTGGCATCTTTTATTCTTTCTAAAAAAAAATATTTTTCAACTTTACAAGAATTATGTTTAATAAATCCGATTTCAATTTATTGAAAATACTTCAAACAAGAAAATACTTGTAATAGGAAAATAGAAAAAAAAATAAATTAAATGCTAATTAGGATTAAATTAAAACAAAGGAAAACAACAAAAATATAATGAGTTCTTATTTTCCAATGAACAGCTACTTTCTGCTATGAAATTAAAGCTTCTCGTATTTTTCAAAGCATTTGTTTTACCATAACCTTAAAATAGTTCTTCTCACACCGTAACAAATAATTAAGTGCACATCAGGGGACAATTCAAAACATAGAACAAACAAAAAAACTTAATTACATTATTATTTTTTGTTTCCTTTTTGTTTGCATTCACTTTTCCTTGCAATAACTATACATGCTAATGGGACATGGGAACGAGCTGGTTTTTGTTGTAAGATTTTTTTTTTTTTTTACTACCCAAACACTCATTTTCTTTTATATTTTATTATATCCCATTTTTCTAAGGATGTACGATACCCACCCTTCAGCTTTCTAAAAAAAAAAAAAAATAAAACTGGCGTTGTTTTCTACAGATGCGTATACGTTACGTACCTAACCTACATTTATGTGTATAAGAATTTCAATTGTTCTAATACTGACCCGTCCTTGAGAATAAAGCAGCAAAATTGTATGTCATAACGCGCACTAAGCGCACCCACATATTTTGGATATGGTCGAATTATTTTTTGCCGGAAAATGTCATTTGCTATAAATTGTATTGTCTTATTATTATTTGCACATGGATGCGTTCAAATTATATCCTTAATGATGGGGTTGAGGCAAATATAGCAAAAGGAAGCCACAGGAAATGCTTCGAAAAACAAGAGAATACTAAGTTGACAATGACATTCTATGCTATGCTATGCTATGTTAGTAGCAGAAGCATATCAGCAATATTAAATATATTCTACCATTTATACATATTATATTAAGGCAAGCACAGAGACTTAAATAGCATTTTATCATAATTTGGAAACGGATGTGGGATGCTGAATGCTGGATGTCATTTGAATTCATAGGGTTTGCCAAAAGTTGGCCACAAATATAATACACAAACAAACAAACGGATATATTCCGTATAATATTCTCACATATAAATCTATATATGGGTAGCTGTGTACTGTATAATGTACATACATACATTTGTATATGTTTTAATATTTTAAATGAATCAACGTTGGACATATATTTCTGTTTGGTTTTATGGCAGAAATATTTATTTTTGAGATGAAGGACATTTAAGTTGGGATAATATTTCGCATCATGCAATCAATTGCAACATCCCACAATTTAAAGTATGATTTTAATGAAAATGAATATTTATATTTTTGTATCTATAGTCCTTTCAGCAAAAATAATCAGTTCAGGACTTATGAGGGAGCTTTTTCAAAATAGAGTAGTGTCTGTATACCTACGGTACCACGACATTGAATTGGAAAAAATTTCCACTGAAAAAGATATCAACCATCTGACTGGAAAAAAATTTTAGAATCACAAGTTCCAAGTTCAACATTTTAATTCTTTAACAGCCATATTATATTGACTTGTTTAAAAACTAGTTTAACGGAAAAACTAGTTCTTTTGGGGTTACCAGTTTTATTTTTTTTTTTTTTCAAAAATCGTTATTATTCAAACATAATTTGTTTTATGTACCTCTGTGTAAAAATATTCAAGTTTTCACATTGGACTAACTCAACCGAGGAATTTTGCCGTGAATCCAACTTTTATTGTTCAGACATAAACTAATCTGATGTTCAGCAGTTTGTTAAAATAAAACACAAAATATTTGCTCGTCGGAGGATTAATTAGAATGTTTCCAATCACAATCGAAAAAACTAGGATTCTGTAGTATTTAAGTGCCAAATAAACACTTAATACTGTGAAAACAGGTGTCACAAAGGAAAACGTCAAAAAGAAAAATTCACAAATTTTTAAAACATTTAAAAAGTCCTGCCTGACTTGGCCATCTTTTTCTCACCCTGAAGTAGAAACGAAATAAAGTATGTAGACGATAACAAAATTCGGATGAGTTAGTCCAATGTGAACACCGTTATAAAGCAAGTCAGTAATATGGCTGCAATTGTTGTTGGAGCTTTGGTGTAGAATTAAATCTTACTTCAAAAATATGTAAGTCAAATTAAATTAATTGACATAAACTATTCTTATAAGCAAAACAACACGATTGTAGGTTAAAAAGTCCATAAGAATTTATTCAGATTTTTAAAATTATAATTAAAATTTGACATTCAAATTTATAGAAAATAAAAAGAGGTGAAAATGTGTTTATCATGGTTTATAATTGCTTTCATTTGCTAAAATTGACATTAGTTTCAATTTTTTATATAAAAAATAGTTCAGAAACATTTTTGATTCTTTAGGATTAATTTTATGGTCCATTTACCGAACTCAAAAACTGTCAATTTTTACCCTAAATATAATTTTTAAAATCTGAATATATATTGGACCAACAAAAAACAAAGCTTCAAGAAAAGACATACAATTTATCAAAAAAAAAAAAAAAAAATTTTGGCCACCCTACTTTTGATCAAAAAATTGGGACATTGTCTCTTCTTTCCAATATTCTTCTTCTTCTTTCCAATATAGAACCAAAATGGGCTTATGTATTGTATATTATATATATATCTTGCAAAGCGTTTATACCCACACTCGTGTTAATCCAAATCAACAAGTAAAACCTTGCGTACAGTGGAGTAGGCGATGTCTATTTTTTGACGGAAGTATAGATTTTGCTTGCAGTGGTGATGGAGATTATATCAAAAATTTAGCTTTGATCACAATTGTTGATCCTTTACCTAGTTCTATTTTTCCCTATGAGTTATTGTTATCTTCTTCTTAATCCTTCTCTTGAATGTTTACAATGTTGGCTCATTTTTAATCATAATCAAATGCATAAGAAATATTGAGCCTGTACTTATTTCTTCAAGCCTTAGGATATCTTAATAATCAATTTATACATATATACATTTTGTTGTAAAATTAACTCTGCTTTTATTTCAGCTTAAAAGATAAACCATTAACTTAGGTTATATTATTTTAAATCCAAAGGCATTTCAAAAACATATTCCTCGAATCCAATTTCAAAACTCTCAAATATTAGATATATGATAAAGAATAGGAATATACACAGATCTACATATAAGGTAAAAGCAAGTTGGTATTATAAAGTATTAAATTGGTTGCCTGAATACATTCATTTACTGACCATTTACATTTTCAATTAAAAAGCTAAATTATTGAGCTCTCTCAACTTTTCGACCACAAGGGCTTATACCATTCCAAAATACAAACATTTTTGAAATTACTTACCTCCTAGCTCAATTTTATTTTATGTCTGCTACAAAGTACTTAAGCTTAAATAATAAGTCGTCAAAATATAAGCATTACATAGGTGGGTAGATGGCTTATTTGTATTTGTGTATCCCTTAACCTACCCTTATATCGCGTTTTCAAAGAAAATTTCTTCGGGTACTTTGGATTAAAGTTTATATTTGCAGCACGTTTCCTTCTTAAAACAAACACACACTTTAATATGTGTGTGTGTTAGAATTTGTTTAGTCATAAATGAGTATGTGTAGGTAATACACATAATTGTTATCATATTTTGTTTCAAATCCTGGACAGGGATAAGCCCAAGAGAAAACCTAGTAATTCTAGTACAGAATCAATAAATGACTATAAACCTACCTTTTCTCTGTTTTTTTTTTTTTTTTTTTGAGAGGCAAGGTTTGCTTTTCCTCAGTGTAGGTGAATGATAATAATATTTAATGTATTTTTAGTTTAATCCTACTACCAACACTCAAAACGGCAATCCATGATATTGGAATGGGAATTAAAAGGTCCAGGAAAATATAAGAATGTTTTTGTGTGGCCTCTGGACTTTGCGACCTATGTTTTCCGAGAAAATATTTCAGTCAGAACAGGATTTAGAATCTGTCGGAACAAATCGGTAACACATCAATTGAAAATTTTCAAAAGATTTGTCAATTTTATTTTTTTTTTGTGTTTCATTATATTTTTGAGAATTCTATTGAGAACAAAATAAGTTATTCACTGAGTATAGGTCGTTTTTTTCCAAGTTCAAAGTCACTCATTAAATACATATTATTTATTTCAAGTCTTTGAGTGTTCCTATACATTTGGTTTTATTATAAAAGTCTCTTAAATCGCTTTCGAATATATACAATCATTTTTTCCGCTCACTTAATTAAATTAAATCTGAATAACAACGAAACCTTTAGGATATAGAAACTCATCGAAATCATTTATTTCGTCCTTTTCACGAGATACCCTATATTAGCTATTGCAAACGTGCTTTGGGAGAAACTCAATGTAATTTTTTCGTGTTCATGAGATAGGTACGTATAAAAAATGATATTTTTCAAGATAAAGGCAAATGGACTTCATTAAATTGGTTTCTACCCTAAAAGGAAGAAAATGAAAATGAAAAAAAAAAAAAAATACAAATTACCCTTAAAATTCGTATACCTACATAAAATATTTAAACAAAAAGTGGATTGTAAGTTTTTTTCTTTTAATTTTGTGAAAATAAAGTTGGATCCTTAAAGATAATCAGAACCTTTTTTTTTACATGTTATAGGCTATCTGAGATAGAGGTATATAGGTACCTACTTATTGCCATTAGAAACATTAAATCGATTGGACTCTAATTACTTGAATGGATATCGGATAATTCTATAAATTTAGTTGAAAAGATTCGTAAAATCACCATTTTTTTTTGTACAGTTCCTTCGATACGGAATGGATTGAAATAATTTTTTTTTTATATATTTTTTATTTGCATACACTGAACAAACATCATCCTTTTGCTGTGTGTCGTATTTGCTCACTAAAGTCATGGGTGTGTACTAACAATTTATTCCATTCCATTAAACTTGAATAAAATGTACCTCTAGATACGATGATACTCCTAGTCAGTATAGCCTTGTTGGCCTATATGAAAGAGGAAATGCTAACCGCCATCCAAGGAGAATATACCATGTCTGCCTCTGCATTGTATACATATATGTTGGGTGTGTGCTGCAGCATGAACAAATTCATAGGACACATAAAAAAAAAAAAAAAAAAAAAACGAAAAAAAGGATTGATCGAAATATTATGAAAGAAGCGATTATTTTGTTGGGTCAAGAGGAAACGCCCTCTCACTTTAGTCAAGGAGACAAATTCTATGCATTATACTTTTTCATAAATTTAAAAGAGGCTCTCTATGTAGTTTAAAATTTCATGGGTTGAATGCGAATTTTTTAAGTTTTTTTTTTTTATTCGAATTTGTATTTCAATTTAGTTTTTGATTTCTATACTCGTAGATTTATTAGTTTATTTTTTGAGTTTTTTTTTTTTTTTAAAGGAACTCTTTCTGTATTTTTTTAAATGAAAGGTTAAATGTGGCAACTGTTAATATTTTGTGGTACCTAAATAAGTTAAATCTAAATTTATAGAGTTTGAGTTTTGATAAACAAATATGTACATTTAGATTTTTGCCAATAAAAAGAAAAAAATGTTTGATAGGAGAGGAGCCAATTAAATGCAAATAAACATTTTCAGATAGTGCAGGTGATTCACAATTCGTGTATCAAAAAGCTAGGTTAGGGCAAAAGCTTATATGAAAGGAGGAGTTATGCACTTTTCCTACTGCTATGGGTAGGGGCAACACCTGCATTGCACATATAACAAAAATAAAATTTTTTTTTGTGTCCGAAACTTAGGTATTTAATTGATTAATTTTTGGAGCTAAAATCTTGAAAAACTTGATTTGATCTTGTATTTTGAGGACTAGCTTCAGAGAATTTGGCCTATGACAAGAAATTTCCATAATAAGCTGAATAATTTTGTCATTTTTTTCCTTTCTCAACAACAAAAATCTAAATTAAATGGTAAAATTATGGGAAGTGCTGGAAAGAATTCGTATTTAATGCCTTAGACTCATACTAGATATTTTTTTCACAAATTAAATTTTATATTTAAATTACAAATTAATTTTAAAATTAAATTAGCTTCATCCTCATGAATTAATAGCTCACGTTTTTCTACTCAAAGATTAAGATTGAATAAAGTTTAAAAATTCTTTGAGCTTTTAACTTTCAATAATTTTAGTAGCAACTTTCTTGATGTGTTCGCATTCGTGTAGAAATTTATTTGAGAAAGTTTCATTAGTTAAGCAAAAGTTACATAAAGTGGCTAATCAGATCTCCTGGGAAGATTATTGTGACATAACATTGTGGTGGTTGAAATTAGAAAAATGGTGTGAATAAAACTTGCAATTTTGAATACGTAGTTGATAGGTTCATGTATTTCCCAAAATTTGTTTAATTTTTCAAACAATAAAAATGTCGTTAGACTCAAACAAAATAAAAAATCTGTCCAATAGTTGGTCAATATTCAACAGAAAAAAAAATTGTAAAATAATTTTTCGAAAATTGATTTTTTTTGTTTCGTGGCCTTTAAATGCATAAGTTTCTTATGTTTTATTCTTTTTTATGTTGCCAGGTCATAATAAAATATTTTCACAATTTTCTTTTTAATAAAATGTTTTTTTTTTTTTGAAATACATTTTTAAAGGATCCGTCAAACACATTGTTTCTAATTTTTGTAAAAAAAAGAATCAATGAACAGTAATGTTAAGAATTCAGTTCAATGAACAAAAACAAAGTTTGAATAATAGCTCTCGCTTGTATTTATAATTTATTTTTTTTAATTCATTCCGGCTTTCATTAAGGTGCGTCCTTTCCATGAATTCATTTTTGATTTATGAACTCAAATTCGGTGGAAATAAAATTCTGCGTCACGCAGAACAAATAAATTGATTCGTATTTGTAACAAACAAATTAATGATCCATTGTCTGCACTGCGGATGCGGATCTCATTCCACTAGTACCTATACCAATGGTAGGTATGATATAACAAGTACAATCGAAAAGGTGGTTTAGTGTGGCAATGAGATGATGGGATGAGGAAGCAAAAATCTGATTTTTGGGTCAATAAGCAACACCATCCGACATCACCGAACACCGAAGTGCTTTTCACATTATCCTGTTCCCTTAATTTCTTTTTTTTTATCTTGGTGTTCATATAAAATCTATATAACATAATGTACACTTCATGCTATATAGCTACATTGTGCTTGCCGCGCTCCTTTAGCTGGAAAACAATCAAAATGTAAACGCTATCTGCACTTGACATTGATTTATGTTACTTCGATTACGAGAGCGCTTTTAGCCTTCTGGAAAATCAGTCTCGATGTCCTGATTTTGAAGCAACAAACAGCTTAAGAAGAAGATTTATATTCATGACCAGTTGAGTAGTTCGAAGAGAGTTGTTTTAATGGTGTTGGAGATGATTGATATGGTATGCTAGAGCTTCACAAATCAGGGGGTAGTTTTTTTCATTTTTTTTTTTTTTTTATTTTGTTAGTGAGATTGGTTTAAAATAATGTGGCTAAGTGGATATTTGGAGAAATTCATTTTCCCAGCAACCACCAAACCCAACAAATTTACAAGACGACACCAAAATAGGTTTTTTTTTTTTTTGATTTTTTTGTTCAAGAAGGATCAATATCAAGAAAATGAGGATAAACAAAAACATAAAATCCAAGAATGTCAGTAAATCATGAAAATGGTAGATTTAATGGTCAAGAGAATACCAATCTGGTAATAGTTGTGGGATTTTCTGAAGATAATGATATCCTGTGAGTTGATGAGGGTATATTCAGTTTATCATTGTGTCTGGGATAATTCAACATGTTTCCAGTAAATAATGCTCTCATTTCTTGCAGGGAGTCATTATTTTATTAAATTAGTTTAATACCTATATACTTTGAGTGATTTCGAATCATTGTCAGTAATTGCTATTGTCTCGGAGAAAGAGAAAAAAAAAAACGCATGTTGATTTTTTTTTTTTTTTTTAAGTTGTATCTATGGTAGAGTGGTTTACACCAATCAAAGGATAATACAAAAAATCATGTTCAATGTTTATCTATTTTCTGGTTGACTTTTGAAAATAATAAAAAAAAAGTACTTCCTTTCGACCATATGGACCCATATGAGCTTGATTACAAAACTTAAAATGTGTCACATTTTTTAAATAATTTAAAAAAATTTATAGCAAAATACATAAATATTAATTCTTTTATCGATATATTTTTTTAAGGATCTTCCATGCGACTATGAAGCCTTCAGCATAACATCTTTGAAAGGTTATTATTTGCATCAAGTTTTGTTCATCGAAGATGTTGTCAAATTTCTTAAATTTCTAAAAAAAAAAAAAAAACAGATTTTCAATAATACATTGGTACCTCCATTTTTAATTTAAAAATTTTCCATTGAGACAGATTTCTTATAAATCCCCAAAAGTTTTCAAGGACTGTTGACTGAATTAAATTATAATACGTCTGTTACTTCATTACCACAGTACTTTCTCATACAGAAAAAAAAATCAATTCTATGCTGATTCAATTAAATATTAAACCAAGCCTAGAAAATCTTCACAAGAAACCAATGAAAAGAATATTAAAAATAAATACCATCTGAAATATTTTTTTTTTATCAATACCAACGCACATAAAATTAGAATTTATAATGAAGTACAAGTAAAATTGAAAGAAATATCCATTAACTTTCCAAAATAAAAAAAAAAAAAATGATAAAAAGCTTATTTCATTTCCATCTAATATCCCGGTTTTGTATGTGTCCTGAGCGTTGATTCGATTTAGCTTTATTTTCTTTGTATAATAAGCTTTTTCCTTTTTTTTTGGATTTTTCTAATATTTTTATATTTTTTCTCTATTTTTTTTTTATTATTATTTGTTTGTATCCTTTTTTTACCTTTTTTTTTGGGATGACAAGGATAATGAGGATGGTTGAACTATATATAGGAGATCCAGAGCATTGCAATATTGCAGCATCAATTACATGGTATTTTCCGTGAACATTACGTCTTCTGGTACACATCTAAGCTTATTTGCAATCGTTGCACGTAAGACCCAGAGCTTAGCGGAAGGATAGAAGAGGTATAGAAGACGCCGAGATAGCAGAATGATAAAATTGATGGCAAGTAACCCTCAAGGCTATTATCATCATTATTGACAATATCCTTGTACGGAACGTTGAGCCAAGGACTGCACATATAACAACACCTAATTGGATGGGACTGCCTTGGGGGGTACACGTCAGGTAGAGAGGCTGTAGGATATAGGCAAAGGTGCGCTAGGAACTTGGGCTGACCAGACCATGTCCATGGGACTACGATGGAATGGACAACGACGAACGACACGATGGCCATGGAGCTATGGGACCCAACTATAAAACCCTATTAAAGCAACAACGAAGCATAGAGGTGATGACATTTGCACTCGATGTCAAGAAATGGGTAATTGGCCAAAGGATTTTGTGTGCGATGCGGCTGTTCGGGTTGGCAATGGCAATTTGAAAGAGTGACAAGCACAAGTTTCCGTACTTGTATGTTGTGAAAGAATTAGGATTTTCCGTTACATTAAAAGGTTTTTTTTTGTTTTTTTTTTGTGGATTCTGAGGTTTGTTTGAGTTTTAAACTGGCGGCTTCAGGCTAAAAGCTGTGGGGGATTTTATAGCATTTGATATGTTTAAACAAGTTGTTTTAATATTTTCACTTTTATAAAAAATGTATTTGGGTTTTTATGCATTTTTAATAGCACTTAAAAATGGAACAAGCAAACCAACAAAATATGTAATTGCGAGTAAACAGAACTTTTGAGTGATAAATTATTTGATATTTTGTTCTGTACCTAATTCTGTATACAAAGAACCATCATCAGACAAGCAAGTAAAAAAAATTAATTTAGTTACGCAATAGTTCGTGAAGAACCAGGGCCTTGTGACTTACAAAACTGTCAATGGAATGGAGGGGCCTACATTTTGAACCCGTTTTTTTTTTTTTTTTATACCATTCCGGTGGATGGGCTAAATATTAAATAATAATAATAATAATATCTGTGGTGTTTGGTAGAAGCATAATATCTCAAAAAATAAATTGCGTCTTTACGTCTACTGGACTGGATATGAATGGACTTCAAAGTATTGTATTTCCCCAGGCGTGTCTTCTATAAACTTCATAAGCTTAAATGTATGTAACTAAAATAGACATTAGTCGTCTCGCACGCTTTGTAAGAAGTTCTAATAGTCCATTGAAATGTTACAAAATTTTGGCCGAACCTTGCATTTTGTACGGGACAAAATTTTGTTTGATGGATTTACAGGAGGGATCAGTGTGAGTGTAAAAACGAGTTTTTGGGGTTGAACTCCCCCCATTTGGCCGCCATTTTGGAAAAGGGGGCGTAAAAAGGTCTTTGCGATATCTTGAGAACCATACATTGCACAAACAAAATTTTACCACATTTGTGTAGAAAATTAAATTTTCTACAATTTATTAACGCACTTTTTATCGTAAAATTAAAAACAAAAAAGTTATAATAAAAAAAAAATGAACATTGTCAAGAAAAGTATCATTATCTTCTTCTTTTATTTATTTTATATCCTCTTTGATAAATTTCTTAGAATGGCCATCTTTTGTTGGTTATAACTTCATTGTTTTCAATTTTACGATAAAAGAAGTGTTAACATAAATTGTAGAAAATTTAATTCTCTACACAAATGTGGTCAAATTTTGTTTGTCCGATGAAAGGTTCTCAAGATATTCCGAAGACCTTTTTGGGCCCCCTTTTCCAAAATGGCGACCAAAAAAAAAAAATTTTATCCTGTATGAAATGCAAGGTTAATGTAACGTTTCAATGGACTATAAGTGGTTCAATGAGTAGGGAGAAATTCTACTTGATTCATGTGGTATCACAATGGACAAACTCGTGTTCTAAGTGTGTCAAGCACTTGTGCTAACCTAACCTAACCTACATTATTTATGTACATTTCAAAGCACTTTTTTAATCAAAGCCAGACAAAAGTAAATTAATAGGATATCATATAAGGATAATAAACCATTATCGCTAATTGGTATTAAAAACTTTTCACTTCCCCATGCTGATGTAAACAAAAATCATATTAACCTTTTTTTATTTTCCTATCCCTTTTTTTATAAGCTGTAAATTTTTGCTTTCTTAATTAAAACTGCATTAAAAATAAACCTTATTTCATTTAATTTCCAAGTTTTTTTTTTTTTGTTTTAAACTCGTTTCACCTAAATTTCTAACAAAAAGGGTTTATAATATTACAAGCAAGTTTATTATAATCAAAGCTTTTGAAAAAATAAAAACGCACTAAAATAACTAGAACAAAACCCATGATTATGGTTATAAGATCGCGCGATGCTATTTAATTCATACTCATCTTTATTTTCTCAAAAGGTACGATATCTCCGTTATATATATTTATGTTTGTATGTAGGTACCAGCCGAAGAATTTAATTATCTACTTGCTTCCTAAAAGTGTTCGCATACTTGGGAGCCCGTTTTACTTACGTCTTAATTAAATTGAAAGGAGCAAAACGTGTTATGGCTTTTCCAAATCCTCATTTACATTACACTTTTACCGTACCACTACATTCTAAGAACGAAACAACAGAAAAATAAAATGAGACCAACGCGAAAAAATGAAAGAAAACTCCTTTCTAATTAGTATTCTGAAAGAAATGTTCCGCTTTTCTTGCTCCCTTTATTTTTATCCTTTATATATATATTTTTTTTTTTTTAACTCCAAATCAAACAGAAGGAAAAAACTAAGACGGAAAAAGCAAAAGGGTTGTTTCAACATAACTTGGTTAACAAAGTAATTAAGGTCCTTTCGAGCACCACGAAAATAATAATGCATAATACGAATGTATATTCTGCACTAAAGTAACAAAAAAACAAACATAATTCTGTCTTTATTTTTTGCACCAAGAAAAGAAGTTTTCCCTGTGGTTTCGCAGGAAGAAGGAGTCGGAAGTTTCTTTGGAATAACCTTTAAATCAATTCCATTTTCATATGCACGCAATCCGATGGAACGGAAAGTGTGTTTTGCTCCAGATAAAAAGGAAAACAAAATTGCAGGTGAAAGAACTGTAAACCATGTCCTTACGAGATTTTATGGTTGCATGGAAGCAGGCAAAACCAATAGCGCTTCAGCCTGAAAACACTGTAACGCTAAGTCGTTGCCTATATCAGATCGACTACAATACTCATCGTAATATCAGCAATTAAGTCGGAAACCAATAATGATGAAAAATCGGAAATCTCTTCAGCAGTAATTGCTTCCGGTGAAAAGACTTCAAGAATTCGCTTGATCTAGAAACTTAATTGCAGTTGCAATTGCACTGGTATTACAGCTGAACTGAAGGAAGTTTTTTTTTTTTTTTGCTTCATTTATTTTTTTATTTTTACTTTCTGCTCTTCAATCGGAAATTATCTCTCCCTAAACCCAAGCGGACGGAATCGAACGAAGCCAAAGCGCAGTTAGGTACAAATTGTGAATAAAAGCGTCAACCTGATGGCTTTTATTCCCTATATATCCAACAACTTCATCCACTCCGATGCATAAGAATAGCAGAAAATGGAAAAATCTCTGAAATTGTCTATTACCGATATCGTTAGAGAAAGGGATAGAGCTAATATCCAGGTAAGATGCTTTATTCTATATATAAATAGAGAAGGTGGAAGATGCTGAGATGCAACTTGACAGAATGAGGGATCTGACATTTTGTATTGCATTCATAGAAAATGGACTAATTTTGCAGAGTTTATTTTTTTTTCTCTAAATACTTTTAAGTATACGTGTACAATGTGTATCGGTACATTCAAAATTGGTTGGCATCATTAGTTTGATTTTTTTTACTGCCATTCATGTTTAGAGAAACTGTTTTAGGAAATTTCTTTTTTTTTTATTTCGACTGAAAAGGGATACTTCTGTTTAATTGTATTGTGTACCTGTCTTTCGACAATTAAATTTCTTAAACTTCAGGCTGAACTAACACTAAGTAAGCTCGAAAGAAGCTATTAGAATAAATTTTAAACTACAATCAATTAAACGGAAATTTAAAAGGTATGTTGTAGGTAGGTATTAAAAAATCAGGCTTCAGGTAGAAAAATAAAATTTGACTTTTTTAAGAGCTCTTAATAGTTGCATCTTCTGTTTAAAATTCTTTAAAAAAAGGTCGAATCAAAAAAGTCTCCGTTGCATTCTATTTCAAGGTTCAATCGAAGAGCACTTAAAGTAATATTGTGGCAATTAATTAGCACCTAATTAGGTACTTATTACTGCATTATAAGATTCTTGAATTCCTTCTGTGGCGGCGCTATATTGGCGTCAAGTTCGCGCCGCCACAGGTTCCACAAGATCCACCAAGGTTCCACAAGCCAATTTGTACCTGAAGGAGTGAGGGTAAAAATTGATTTGTACCTTTTTGAAAAGGGCTTAGCAAGCCCTTTAATTTGATACCATACGTTTAACTGTGCATTAATTTTTAGATGCTTTAGGATTTTTGGCTGAATGAACTGTTGAGGTGCATTTCAAGGTTAAATCGAGGAGCACTTAAATTAATATTGCAGCACTTAATAAGCACCTAATTAGTTCAAAATTTCTGCATAGATTTTTGAATTTCGTCTGTGGCGGCCCATCTTGACGCATCTTAAAAAATCGATTAATTAGCAGTGATTTTTTAAATTTAATTCAAATTATCGCAAATTATTTAAAGAAATCCTTTGACAAAGGCAAAGGGTCCAGCAACATTTTTATGAATTATGTTATTTTGATATTGCTTCAAAGTTATTTTTTTTCGAAATAAATTTGTAATACGGTCTGTGCAGTGCGCATCTACTGTAATTTGAGCTGCAGCATAAACGGTTGAACCGATTTGGTACAGAGAATTGTTTAGTGATTGAATTTAAATAAATTATGCGATTTTATTTTAGGAACGTGATTATTCCACTTTGTAATGTTATAATTTCTCATGATGGTTTACGATATCAATTAAAAAAAAAATTACAGAATTTTCTTGTTCAAAGGGAAATCAAATAAAAAAGTATTTAAATCTGTTTCATTGCTTAGAGATGAGATGGTTTTTAGTTTAAGAATTCTTCAATGACGTTGTTCGAAAAACCAAATTTCTTAGAATTACCTATGTAAATTTACTCCGAAGAATTATTAATGTTTTTGTCATAATAACATCTGAACGATGTTTTATATTTCACAGAAGTTTTATACTTTAAGCTATTTCCCGAAAATTGTTTGTTTTCTCTTCTAAAATTCATGACTTCAATACATACGATACATACACACATCCAAGTTAGCAGTCAAGCACTACTTCCACTGCGTCGGGGCCACCCGGCTTCTAAATTTTACCAAAACAAATACTCTGCTCCTTACCTTTCCTGCTATTTAAGTGTCCCCATAAATTAAATCTCTATCTATGGTGTCAAAATATATTTTCCCACACAATATTTTGATGAAGTGCTTCCTGTATCTATCTGTAGCCGTTGCGTTGTGTAGAACAATATCTAGTTTGATTCAATCTAACTAGCCAATTTGATTGGAATGACGGACAATGCGAAATTTTTCCGGAAGCATTGACATCAACATAGTGATAAATATTTTAAAGTGTTTGTGTTCTGAGTTTCCTGCAGATGCATTATAATAGAGTTTTTTTTTATTATATTAAATTGTGATTTTTTAATACGGTTTATCTATCTAGGTATAGTTGTATATGCAGGTAGGTTGAAACATTTTCAGATTTAAAAATACATGATTTGCAAAAATATTCTTGCTTATATTTAATTTGTTTTTTTTTTTTTTATTTTTTTTTCATAATAAAAAACGAAAAATTATGCTTTGAATAAATACATTTTAAGAATATATCCCTTTTCTAATCATTTATTCACAGCGAAATCGATTAAATATTCAGAAAGCCTTCGCAGTCTAGACATTTATAGATATTCCTATTTTCTAGGGAAATAAATATTTTCTTAAATTCTTTTCATTTAACCACGTCCGATACATTAAATTCCAAACAAATTGTTTTTAAATCGATTTGAACATTTTTTTTTTTTTTTTTGATTTACCACATGCTATATAATTCGTTGGGTTTAATTTTTTCTTTGTTTTATATGGAATTTCTATATTTTTTTTTTTTCTTTGGCAATCGGCTAGCGAATGTGTTTGGGTCACACATGTGCTTTAGCCACTAAATCAAATGAAAACATAATCATGAATCACTGCAACTGACATTAGGAATGATTTATGACTGTCAATTGTTTTAAAGAACCATAAATAAAGAATCTTGAGTTATGATGACAATGTTAAGCACCATCAATTCCGACGCCAGCCAATCATGTATCAATCTGAGGATTAGTATAGGGGGATTTTAAATTGTGAATGTAAACATTTTAATTGGGTAAAATTAAAGTCTTTTTCAAAATTTTGTGTACGTCTTAGGGTTTGAAGAAAGTGCAAAGTTCACAATGCTGCTATTTTCAAGAAAAAATGTTTCACCTATTTATACCATCCCCTATCTCTCGAACTGACGTGTAAGTGTTTTAACGAAAATCATGGTTTTTAAAGGTGTTCTATCTTGTAAAAAGTTTATTTTCTTATTGCTTTATAAGCTTTAGGATTTCTATTTTGGAATTTAATTATCGAATAAATGTTTTAAAGAAGAACTCAAGCTAAAGTTTTTCTAAGATGCCAAAAAAAAAAACAGTTACGTCAGTTCGTGAGACGAGGGACGATATCGTTGTCGTTCTATGAAAACTCCCTAAGTCCATTTCTTTAGAAACTGAAGAACCTTTCATAAACACGGCATAGTTAATTAAATACCAAAATTTAACTTTTGTAAAAAGTACCCAACTCTTTTGCTATATTTATTATAGATATAAAATTTATCAAACTCAAAAATTTTCAAGTTATTGTTAGTAAAATTCCATAACAAATGTCAATGTTACAAAATTTAAAAAATGTATATTAGGGTGGCGCTTATTTTGGCAATGTTTGAAAAATCACTGCTTTTCATCGTTATTTTTAAGTGGGTAAAAAAAATTTATAAAATGTAAAAATAAATTTTCTTTATACTTTACCATGATTTTAACACTTTTGACAAGTTTCATTTTTATTCATCAACAAATACAATTTTGCGGAATTTTTTAGTAAAAGACTAAAAATCTACTTGAATTTGTATGGAAAATTTCAAGTGCTCGGTGGCACGTGTTAACGTTAACCGATTTCAATACCATTTTGCACAGAATTTTTTTTTAAGTCAGCTTCATCACTTTTAGGGGAGCGGCGGGCGAACGAAATTCGAACATTGCCAAAATAAGCGCCACCCTAATGTATATATTATCTACAATCTAAGCAAAATTTTTATTCCTATAATATGTGGTTAAATATGATTATGTTTGGATTAAAAATAAAGATTGTTTCGAGAACATTTTGTTGATTCATTAATTTACATAATATTGCAATCTGGTAAAGAACATCATGTTGTGTAAGTGTGACATAAATTTTCTTCTTCTGTTGTCTGATTATCTTGTAGAGTTGTATAAATTTATCACTTTGCAACATTCCATTTATTTTCGAAGGAAGTAGTTGAGTAATTACAAGTGAAACTAGAAATTTATTGCATCCTCTCTTTTTCTTTGGTGCGGTAGATAAAAATGAGTGAGTGGTTTATATGGTAACAAACTTCCCCCATAACAAGCTTGAAAATTTAAATTTTTAAACTATAGAAAATCTTCTTCTTTTTTGTTCAATTTTAAAAAGATATGAAAATATTTTTAATTGTTAACATAAGACACCAATCATGTCTCTTTAACATCAAGTGCACAAAAATATTATTTTTAAAACTTAAGCAAAATCATATCACTTTCTGCTGTATCTTCAATTTTTTTTTTTGTGTTTTTTAGTTTTGCTTGTCTTAGTGCAGCAAGTCAAAGTGCTCTTTGTTCACATCCATTGCTAAAAGAACCCCTCTATTTTTGCTTCCCATTCACATTTCAAAAAAAAAAAAAAAAAATATTTAAATAAAGCAACAGGACTTTCATCCTACGTTGCATGGCAAAAATATTCTAAAGAAAGCAGACGCAGTTTGTCCTTTGGTTGTCATCGTCGTCGTCGTCGTCGTCGTCGCGTAAAATTCGAATTCTATGGGAAGCAACGAAAGACAGAGGAAACGTAACGCATGTGAAGGAAGAAAAATGCATCCTCTTTACCGACAACTCTAAAGATTTACTTAGGTACTAAACCTACAAACATATATAGCTTCATTCATTTCCCTCCACCATGTTGCACAGCCGACTAAAAGCCGTCGAAAATGAATGCCAGTGTCCTTTAAGAGTGCAGAACGGAATTCCTTTTAACATAACCTACATATACGCATATACATACATACATACGTAGGTATAGGTACTTCTGCGACAATAAAAATAAATGTGTCGTTTTTATCTTATGGCAAGTTGTTGCTGCAGTACCACTTGTAAGTTAGGTTTTTGTCTGTTGCTCTTAAAGATACATAATAACCTATTTTTTTTGTAAACCTTCTTTAAATCGGGTGTTACTGCCAAATAGCAAAAGATACTTTTTTGGGCTTAAAATTTTAGTGAATTCTCTTTGTTTTTTTTTGCTCTTTTATGTATTATGTTTGATTTTATTGAAAGAAAACAAGAACAAACAAACAGGTCTAGTCAGTTAGTTGTTAATAAATTAATCAAAAGCATTCTAATTAGCATATTGTTACAATATAGCCTTTCGGATATATTTCACAAAGGGGTTTTAAACCATATTATCCATAAAAAAAAGAACCATATAATTAACTAAAATACCATTATGACATTGAACTTAAAACCTTCCAAAACTGTATAATCATAAAGTTTGCTGCCTGTGAATAATTTTAACGCTTTTTTTTATTTTTTTTTTCGACTTGTTTTCATAACTGTCAGATGTGGGATCGACTATATTTAATCTAATTAAATAACCAAGGCGGCACAGTTACTAATTAGTCCCCAAGGTTCTCGCCAGGACTTAATATATACTCTTTTGCCCAAAACAATAATTATTAATTTCAATTACGACCACGAGTATAGTTAGCCATGGTATGGTTACAGAATTATTAATGAATGAAAAATAATCCTCAAAAAGCGGCAGCAAAAAAAAAAAAAAAAAAAAAAGAAAAACAACGAAAAAGGACGAACTTCTGGTTCGTATTCGTATTTAGGTTTTTGGCAGATGGTCATATAAATCGCCTACTTTTTTATATAGTCAAATTGTAGATACATGTATGTATGTATATTCTATATGGTATTTCAAAAGTAGAACACAGCATGTAATTAATACAAAAGTAGGTTCGTTAAAGAAACCATCATGTAGCCATCTAGCCACACAGCATTCCAATCCCTATGTTGAGTCCGTATAAAGCTACTCTAGTGCCCTCTTGTGATAATAATAGATGTTGATGTAGAGTGGAGTGGATAATAATGGTAAGTCTCATGTAAAATGTCAAATTCAATTTGTTGCAGTACTTTTGAACTAATCAGGTAAGACTTTGGCTTAATTATATTATGGATAATATGCGGGAAACCATGATTTGCCTTTAACGAATTTTGTGTAATAAAATATAGATTATAATAGTTTGGTATGTATGTATATTTTTTTTGCTAGAATCTGATGGCATATCGTGGTTGACAGCACTTAGTGAGCGCGCACAAAACGATGTTTGAATTTTAATGAGATCAAACGTTTACGAATATAATAATAGTAATTTTGAATGAAATTCAATGAGCCACGATGGTGTGAATGGTTTTGCGAATAAATGAAATACTCTTTGAAAATTAAATTGATTATTATATTATATGCCATAATACCTACATTACCAAGTGGTTTTTGTGTCTGTTTTTTTTTAATGGACATGCGGAACACCGTATATTATACTTTAGAAGTGAATTAGTTGTTTACTCTTGAAAACTATTAAATAAGTGGTTTTGGTTAAAAGGTAATAGAATTAAAATTAGGCTGTGGATAAGGATACCTTTTTCGTTCGAAAAACAAAAATAATTGAGAGCTACTCAAATATAATGTCAAAATTTTTAATTTGTTATTAAAAGTGTGTTAGTGTTGTATTGCACTTCTCATGTCTTTTGTAACTATAGTTATGCTTTTTAACAGCAAGTTTTCAGAGATAAGCTTTATTTGTTTGCAATTTTTTTTTTTTTTTATAATGCATTATAACTTGAAACGTTTACGTTTCCGGTAAATTTTAGCAAAATTTAATTTCTCTTATTACCTTGTTTCTGGTTGAACACAATTCGTACCTGTCCAAGTTAAAATATATAAAATCTCGTTGACGTGAATACAATAGAGCTAGGAGTAGACTTTCCTCTAAGAGTTAAATAAGTTTTGATAATATAGGGTGTTTTGCATAAGATGCGACAAAAGACTAGGGCCTATAGATTGAGTTGAGAAAAAATCGTATGAGAGTGGGAGTTGTGGGATCTCATATTATGGAATATTCGCAAAATAAGTATAACATTTGAAAGGCCACCTTAAAGGTCAGGTATAGTTAAAGTAGTCGGGCATAGGTTTTTTTCAATGAATTTTTAAAGTTGTTTTTTTTCAAGGTTGTTACAAGGTTATATAGACTGTTAGCACCTTTTTTTTATGGAATATTTGAAAATCCAAAAATTGTTTTTACTGAATTTTATTTTAAGATCAATTTTTAGCACCTAATTTGTCAATCCTTTTTTTTTGTGAATATCCCATAAATGAGGTGCCAAAAATCGCTGGTGACGTTGAAAGAGTTTAACCCGAGATTAAAATTTTTCTAAGCCTGACCAATTTCTGAAAATAGCTGACCTTTTATGACCAACTGCTAACCTTATCGATGGCATACCTTTTTTTTTCGAATGTCCGATATATAGGGTGCTATAAGATATCACAGCCGTTAGTGAGGTCTGTTGCCCCCTGTTTAGCCAGGCAATTTTCTAATAAATCGAATTGAAATAGAAAATAAATCAGTAAAAAACAAGCTAGAAATCCATTATTTAATTCTGTTTTTAATTTAAATTGTTTAAGTAAACAGTTTTAGAAAAATTAATTTTCAAACTCAAAATTTGAAAAAAAAAAAATAAATGTTTTTAAATTAATTTGTATTGTAAGTTATTATAAGAACGTAGTACCTATTATTAGTCAAACACTAAAAAATCATGTCTGCTAGTTTTTGAAAAGAATTGATGTAACAATGTACTTCACTAATTGCTTACGGTCATATTCTTGAATTTCTTCAAAGCTGGTTTTACCAAAAAACTAGATCTATAGCGGTTTCGAGTTTAAAGTTTTTCACAAATTTTTATTACTTTGACATCTTAATCAAAATCTTCATACATAGTTTGACATCTAAATTAAATCAATTGTTTTTTTTTTTTAAGAAACTTAAAACTCGAAACCCCTATAGAACTGGTTTTGCAGTAAAACAACCATTGAAGAAAATCAATAATATAGCCATTAATGTACCTACCTACATAAGATCACTGAAGAAAAAATTTACGGATTGAAATCGAATTTAAGGAAAACTTATTTTTGTTATTTCGAACTAAGAACTCCCTGTAAGTTAAAATACATTCATAAATTTTTCCTCTTCTATTTAAATTTTTTACTCCATTAAATCATTATACATTAAATTTGAAAACATAGTTAAAAGTCTTAGGTGTAAATTATTGTTTTCATTTCAACTAAATAAGTTGCTTAACTAAAATATTGTACATAATAACCACTTGACTTTTTACATTTATAATTATTCCTCTTCCATAAAAACTTTAACTTTTTTTAAACTCTTTTTTCTAGCAAGATTAGCCTTAAGGACAAACTTTTGAAAAAGTTCCTCCACCAATAAAAGTCTTTAGATTTTTTCCTTAATAAAAATATCCCGCAGTGCATTTTTATTTTTAAATACCTCGGAGCAACTTCATTTAATCATGGAAGAAAGAAACAAACAAACAACATATTTAATAGATTCGTAGAGAATTCAACTGAGAATTGAAGTCAGTTGTTGAATTATACGAGTAAATCCTCATTTTCAATTCGTTTGAGTATTTTCTTCGTATTTTCATCTTTGGTGGTGCCATAAGATCCGGAATAATATGACATTTTCCTGATTTTCTTTCTTATGTGAAATGAACTCCATCGGGATGTTGAATAATACTCAGAGGATTTAAAGAAAAGAATGCAACTTTTGTGTGCTTTTTTCTTTTTTTTTTTGTTTATGATGTTTCCGATAAAAAAAAATCCTTCAAGCTGTTGTGATAGTTGTTGTTTCTTTTTGTTTGAAAGAACATTGGCAGTCAGTCCAACTGATGCTTCCACGCATATGGAGGTACAATCTGTATCGAATTTATACAGACTTTTGTTTTTGTTTTTTGTTTTTGAGTATCTTCAGGGTATGTTATCCCAAACACCACATCACATAGATTTATACATAAATATGGGATAGAAACACTTTTTCCTATAAGATGGGAAATGGATACCAAAGAGTTTTGAAACGAAAAAGTTTGAAAAATTTACGAACCGTGTGGTGGATGGACAGCCAAAGTATAAATGTTCGCATCTTCAATTTTCATGAAAACTTTTAAAAGAACTCACTCTTTTTATTCTGCTATTTTTTTCCGTTTTTTTGAAAAGTTTGTTTGTTTTTTTTTTTTTTGTTTTTTAAGATTGCATGGACCAACATTCGTTTTTAAAGCCCTTGCAGGAGGTATGTGAATGCAGACTTTTCAAAGAACAGAGGGACAATGCATTAACGAACAATTTCAATTGAAAATAAAATACTTGAGTGAAAGTAGGTAACTTCCGTTGAGAAAGAGGTAAAGAGTATTCGAAACGAAAAATGCCAATTGCTATTGTCAAGAGTATTTCTAATGCTTGTTGACTTGAAATGATTCAATTGATTTTGAAATTTATATTTTTTTTTTAAATTCAGTTTGGGAAAAAAAACTAAGAGAAGTTTTGAGAGTTTACAGTTGGTGTGGTCACAAATCCTTTATTCAACAAAAGAGTTTGTTTAGTTATTGTAATTTTATTCCCTTAGAATAATAAAAACTACTTCAAAAATGTATATTTCATTTTATTATTGTTAGTTTCTTAATAGACATATGTATTCAGGAAAATACATAGGATCTCAGATATTTTTCTCTCTTTAGTGAGCACGGGAATCCAATTTTTTTCCTCTGGATTTTGACAGAAAATCTGAAAAATTCTGCTATGGAATCCTGTTCATGTAACTCATTTTCCTGAACTTGCATAAAACTTTTCCAGACAATTGATTTTTACTTCAAAAAATATCGCACGTAGTAAATTGAAGTTTTTTTATTTTTTTTTTTAATCAATTTTTTAAATATGTATATTCAAAAAGCGAAAAATATAAAACTACTTATTCTTGAAAATCCGCTAGAAATTGCAGAAAATTCCCAATGCAAGTTAAGGTCAATATTTGAAATACAACCATATGCAATGACATAGTAATAAAAGAAACATAAATAACATTTATGGGGCTTTGAAAGTGCCAACAAGTGGTGATAATGGCATTGTGTTGTCGAAATCAATGCGTAACGACATGATATACATTCGAAATACCTACCAAAAAAAAAACCATTTAGTGGCTTTGAGTTTTTTTTCCCCTTGAAAGCTGAAAGGTTATTTTTGGTTCATGAATGTTGGATGACACTTTAATTCAAATATTTGTAGAAAAAAATCTTAAATGTTTTTTTGCAGGTTTTATTGATTGATGAATTTGGTGTTAAACGCTATCTATCAGAACAAATTAAAATTTTAATTTAAATCAACTTGTCACTTCATGATAAATGTAGTCTGCATGTTTGAGCTCAATTGGATGGGTAGTATTTGAGTTCAATCTAATGGCGATATTTTGGTGTTCAGCGAAATCTATAGGAAAACTTAAAAACTTTCGATTTAAGTGCCTTATTTCTGCCTGCCATGTATATTAGGCAACCGTGATTTTGTTTTCTTTAAAGTTGAAACACAAAAATACATTCAATGTATGTTCTTTATCTATTCTAAAATTGTTTATAAAGGGTTTTCTAGTCTGAATTAAAGTTTAGATGGTGGGAGATTTCAAAGCAATATGTACATGTTAAAATTATTTCAAGAACAGATGAAACTTCTTATAGTAAAAATATTACGTATACGCCACCGAGTCCCCACATTATTATTTGTTTTGAACGCAGCTATGAAATGTTTGCCTATCATTTAAATGTATTCAGATCAAAAGTAGCCGTGGCGTGATGGTTAGTGCGATGGACTGTCATGCCAGAGGTCTAAGGTTCGATCCCAAGCCTCGCCATCTATTTATTTAAAAAAGAAAAACGGCTACTGCCTCTTGCGAGGAATTGACAAATCCTCCAAGAGTATCTCCTGTCACAGAAAAGTGCCGCTCGTTAGCCGTTCGGATTCGGCAATAAACTGTAGGTCCCCTCCATTCCTGCAGGCACGCACACAGGAATGGTTGAGAGTTGTAAGTCACTAGGCCCTAGTTCTTCATGAGCTGTTGTGCCATCAAATATATATATATATATAGATCAAAAGAAAGACACGGAAAAATAATATGTATCGTGAGTCCAGAAGAACTGAGCAAATACAATTTTGATTGTCCAAAGAAATGTTTAGAAATTCAAAGTCTAATACAATTTGTTTTGATGAATAATAATAGTTGAGTTGCAGAAATTAAGTTGAGTTTTTTTAATTTCTCACACATAAAAAAGCGCCGATGTATACTTGTATATGTTTTATAAATAAAATAAATTTAGTTGCTCGACATCATGTATAAAAGACCAGAGCCTAATGACTTGTAAAGACAACTGCCAATCGTTTCTATATGCATTTTATCAGCAGGAATAGAGGGAGTTACGAGTCTATTGACGAATCCAATCGACTAAACAGAGAGGTAATTTTTCATGACAAGATAATATATTTCACCAAGCAATTCACGACACACTGTCGTGATCATTTTTTTTTTTCAAATTCTCCAACTCAAATCCTAATACGCCACCAATAAATCAATACAAACAACTTGTGTTTGGTATCTCCACAAAAATATTGATAACTGTCAATGAATTACTAAATTCATGAAAATTGCCATCACTTTCAACAAAATACACAACCATAAAATTCAGAATTGAAAAATACAAACGAAATCAATATGGATGACAACTTAAATTCTATTCTGTCTATATCAGATGAACAAAATAAAATTCAATTATTTTGTAACTTATAAATTCTGTCACCTCACTCACAAAATGATTGACCAGTTCAATTATTTTTAATGATCATACAAATTCAGGTATAACTAGCAGACATGTATGTACAAACGTAAGCTGTCTTTATCATACTTTTCTGTCAAACTTTTCTCTCCGTATATCGACAATATGCATCCTCAACTGCCTAAGAAATCTGTTTTCATTCAAAGGCGAGACTTCGATAGAAAAAAAAAAAAAAACACACACACAAAATTACAAGACGTAGAAAACTTCATGCTTCAGCTCCTTTGACATGATATCTTTTTCTAGAATGAAATCAAAATATCAAAAATGATATACCTTGTCGTTGTTCTTCCCTTCGTTTATGTTCAACCACCATCATCTTATAGCAGTGACAGCATTAGAAAACAGAAAGGACATCGTATTATTATCATAAATATTCAGAAAGTATAAAAATGGATTACCATTGCTTCTATGATCAGGACGAACAGAAACAAAAAAAATACATATATATATTTTAATAATACCTAACTGAGAGTTTTCTCAGAGTTTATTTGGGATAGAAAGTCGTACAGCAGCAGCCGTTAATAATAACCTTCAGCAAGAAAAAAAAAATGTTATGAAGCCAAATCGAACGAAAGGATCTTCACAAGGATTAACTATATGTGAAAAGTTTTCGGTTTTCGTTGCTTTAAATGAGAATGGCCTTTTCTTTAGTTTTTTTTTTGTTCTTTCATTTACATCATGTTTGCAGGTAATTCGGCCATTTGTATGTTAGTAAAGTTTCCCCAAATATAATCGAGTTAATATTTTAATTCCGCATAAGCCGTCACAAACAAACTATTGTGGATGTGAAATACTTATACTCATGCTAACTTTGGGGATACTTTTAATATGCCACAATAATCGTAGCAGAGATGATTTGAATTTTAAGTAGCATTTTAGTGAAAAAGTTTTTTTTTTTTTTTTTTTTTTTTTGAAGGACATGTAAATTGTACAAATAGATACAAAATAAAATAATAAAGGTCCAAATGGCACATTGTTAGATTATACATACATATAGATTTCGTTTAAGAAAAACTCACATTTTTGCTAAATAGGTTCTTATACATGTTATTGGAAAAGTTATAATGATTTTCGATTTGACTTTTGTTAAACTTTCACTCAGAAAGGGAATGAGGACCTTTGGACATTCAGGTTTTTTTTTCGTTTGTATTGAATTTGTCCAGCAGTGGAACTTTAATAGGAAAAGGCTATGATTTTTTTGTAATTTTTACGGATAAAAATGTAAAGGAATGATTTAAAAGACTTAAATGACGATAGATTTAAATGACGAAAATTAACATGGTAAATTTCTCTCAAATTCAGCTGGGAACTTAAAGCTGTTAGGTTTGAGTTTAATTGATGGTTATTTATTTATTTATTTGAATCAAGCTAATTAATATCTAGCGTACAAAATATTTCTTAGAATTAAGAATTAATAAATTATAAAATATTATAAATTATTTTTTTAAAACCAGTATTTGATACATCAGAAAAATTTATTAATAAGTTATGATAAACATTATACAAATTAAACATGTTATTTAATGGTGTATTTTGTTCATAGTTGGTTCGACAGTGTTTTATATGAATTGGGTCAGGACAACCTCTTAGATTACGATTTGGAACATTAAAATTAACGCGAGACAAAAGGTTCAAGGCATCGATATTACCATCAATAAGATTAACAATAAAAACAAAACATAAATAACAACGTCAAAAGATAAAACGGACAATTTTCTTGTAAAGTTTATAATCTTACACTTGTCGATATTTAACAACAAATAATTACGTGCACACCAATTGTAGAAAGCATTTAGATCAATTTGAAGCTTTTCACAGTCAAGATTGCTAGAAATGGTTTTAAATATATTAACATCGTCAGCATACATAAGATAATTAGAGTACTTTAAAACTGACGAAAGATCATTTACAAACAATATAAAAAGAACTGGACCCAAATGGCTTCCCTGGGGAACACCAGAATTTACGACAAAACTATTTGAATGGTAGCCGTTAAAATTCACTGAATAGGATCTGTCAAGTAAATAAGATTTTAGCCAAGCAAAAAGCCGAAATAATGAAATTCTGGAATTTTTCGGTAAATCCTAAATCACTGTATATACATAGAATACATTCAAAGTTTCTTTAAATCTAGATTCTTTAAATGAAAAGTAACTTTGCATACACCCAACCTCGCACCTACTTCTACGCTTCTAGATAGAAATTTCTTCATCTTTATTATTAAATATTGTCATAATTTTCAAGAAAACAATTAGTTATAGTTGAATACTTCTCAATCTTTTCCTACAAATCTGAAGCATTAACAGCAAATCGTGTTGGTTTGGAAGAAAAACTACACAATTCAACAAATATTTAAGCTAAAATTACATTCTTCGAAACTACAGGGATCTGTGTGAGGTTTTGATGTTTTAACAGATTAATGTCCAGTTTCAAAAAAAAATTTAACAGCCTTTTAAATTTAAAAATTACGTATTTTAAATGGAAAAAAAGTCATTTAATGAATTAAAAGCCTGGCAATACTCAAAAAGGCTTTATTCTTATTTCGTATATTTTTTTTTTTTGAGAACAAATGCGACTCACTTTAACTTTTAGACAATTCCGATTATGATTAAATTTCATGCTACATTTCAATTTAACGGAGCCATTATTCAAACAGAAGTTTATTTTACATCATAACACCCACCCTTATTTAATTGCACCAAATATAAATACAGACCAGAAACACCATTTTCTCTTCCCTTCAAAGTTTTTAAGTTATACCCTATGGACCACACAATCATCATTGTCATATTAAATATCA
The DNA here is from genome assembly GCA_947049315.1 of Epistrophella euchroma. Taxonomy (NCBI): domain Eukaryota; kingdom Metazoa; phylum Arthropoda; class Insecta; order Diptera; family Syrphidae; genus Epistrophella; species Epistrophella euchroma. Next base: position 65,442,278 of record OX346248.1, on the reverse strand, counting down.
GAAGAAAATTGTACGCGTTGCCATTGGCGACATTCAAAGGACGAGAAGCGATTAGAATTTTCTTTTGTGTTGGTATAAAGGTACCCGCATATGGCCAGGGGTGACAATTGAAGCTGCGACACGTCGTCGTTATACACCATCGAGACAATGGCTTTGTGTGAAGTATCTCCACGGTGTGGATTCTTCAACCAAACAAAAAGTGAATACATATTTTGTTCGCTCTATTGATTTTCTAAATAGCGAAGAATCCTTTTCTCAACCGCCACAGAAAATTGGGTTGTTTCAGAAGCCCAGCGGGTTTCATGTGAAGAAAGCTCAAAAGAAATGCATTTCCTTGGTGAGGAAGCATATATACATATACCTAGAAAGTTAGATGTTATCTGTGTTGGTTTCATAAATTTTACTGCATCTGAACGTGGGACCAACATCGTTTCTGCTGCTTTTATTCTTCATCCTTACTTGGTGGAAGTTTGCATTATGTAAGTTAGTTTCTGAATTCTAAAGATTTTTTTTTTTTTCAGTAAAGATGTTGAATTTGGGCACCAATTTCATACAATGAGGGAGAAGAGATGAGATTGTCATAAGTGTAATATGAAAAGGATAATAAAATACCCAAGAAGGACCATAAAGCATTATGCTTTCATGTAGAATAAAGTTATATGAATAATATTTTTTTGCCTGATCTACTTTGTCGATATTAAAATTTGACTAAATTTCTGGAGACAAATTTCGTGACAACAAATCTTATTAATATATTTAATTTTTATGGGTTGGTATTTGATTTTTGTTTATTTGTTAAAGTCTTGAAGAAGTAACCAAAACTGTTCTATATAAGTCGTAAATTTGAAATTTGTTGATGTACAAAATGTAATTATCCGTTTCATCCATAAATAAGTATGTAAAATCTAATCGCTGGAAAATTATAAGTGAACCTGTTATGTTGATGGGATATTTGTGATTAGATTTTTTTTTTTTTCAAAGAAATTGGTTCTTAAACTAGATTACATTAGGTTTGCATTGCTGAATATATGTCATACTTTTTATGGTCGATATAAACACCATAGTACTCCTTTAGAAATAAAAACAAAAATATTTTGATTAAGAGAAATAATTTTTTAGCATTCTATATGGAAGCGGTTCGGGTCGAGCCCCCAGTTGGTTATAATTTAGCTAGTCATTTCGTGTATAGTTGTGAACCACTGAAAAAAATAGATGCATTCCAACATTTTTAAAGAGTGCAAAACTTGCCATGGAATACCGACAAAGATATGTATGGCGCGACACTTTTTCTCATTCCGGCCCATTTATTAAAAAAATTAATTATTTATAACTTAGATAAGATTTCTGTTTACAAAAACTATGCAAGAAGAACTGACCTAAGCTCGAAATTGATCACCCCAAAGCATCTGATCGATGGATGAAGAAAAACTCATATTTTCTAGATTAAAGGTCTCAAAAACTATTTTCTGTGTAATGCATATATGCATGCATACTTACATAATTGTTAGAATTATAAACAACAACAACATGACCTAAATCAGATAAAACCTCCTGAGATTATCTAAAGCCATTTTGTTAAGGAATACAAAAACAAAACCCATATCAAACAATTGTGAACTAAATTGTTCAGGTCTTTTATTGTAAAATATAAATCCAACATCAGTTGCTTTATACATGTGAACCATCAGTACCTACTTAGTTACTCAGTTTTGTGTTATCATTTTCAGGCTTCACAAAGACACTTACAAATATTTGCAAACCCATTTCAATCCAAATTTAACCAAATCCAAGCGATAAATTCTCAGTTCTTTCAACACCATTTCATCTCGTTTAGCTGCTGAACGAATTAGTTTGCTTATACAAATTACTCTCCCATTGGTAAATCTACACCCATGAGCTTTATGCCTTATAGAGTATCTCAATCCTTATATTTCTTTCGTATTCATAAATCATCGCATATATATTGATTCAGGATGATGCCATTTTATGAATTATATTATCCTTGTTCATATATATTACCCACACTCGTAGACGGTAAATATCAATTAACGAACTTTATGTCAAGTGCAAGAGTGTTTGAAATACACTCTGGCTATATCCTTAATAAATATACTATAGTATCTCCGCATCTATATTATTCAGAATTCAACAACAACAGCTAATTCTCTACCCCATCTTCGACAATCGACCGACGAATTGGTCAAACCAAAGAGCAGTTCTTAGGAGGATCTTCTTGAATAATAAATCATGTCAGACTATGAATCTTATAGATAGTTCATTCGGGAACAAATAAAAAAAAACGTGTATCCTGCTTGTGTAAGCAATAATATTCCGGACTTTAGTTAATTGGTGATATATGCTCATTCCGTTTTCAATTAAACCATAAATAACATATTAATATTCGATGTTTAGTTGCTTGTGAGAATAATTGGCCATGAGGATAATCCTGCTGCGTTTTCTCTGGGGCTTTTGTGATATATATGTTGGAAAGCCAAGCCAAGTCAAGTCAGGAGTCGCTTCGAGCTCATAAACTATAATGAATTTTCATTATGATATAAATTCAACCTGTAGCATAAAATCCGATTCGAGTAAAGATTTTTTTCCTGCTTTTGATAAAGAGTATTTGCTTTTGGTCTATACGATGCTGTCACACTGAGGCACTATGAAAAAGTATATTAAAATTTCCCACAAAAGTTTCTACGAAGAAACTTTTTTATTATTTAAACAAAGTCCTTTCAACGAGGTGGGAGGGCGGGTTAGAATTGATTGGAGTTTAAAATTTTTAACTTTTCTTCCGGATCATGTGTGTGAGTTAAGATTGCCGTTGGGTAATTATTGTTTTAATGCTGGAGAGTTTTTGCTATGCTAGATTAAAGTATATAGGAACGTAAAAAATTTCTAAACTTTTACTTTTTAAGGACAATTCAATTTTTGTATCTTTTTTTTTTTACGGTGTTTTATTGAAAAAGTAAGAGGTTAATTCGTTAAACTTCCTCTTTCCCGTAAAAAAAAAATCAATACATTCCAAAATTTCTGAAATTTTTTATTTTCAGTATTTTGTCCCCAGGAAAAAAGTAGTAAAATCTAGCATTTCAATGTTTATTTAATTCCCAAGTCAAAGAAGCTGTGAAACGAATATGAGAATGCATAATTCAACGTTTTTGTGGTTATTTTTTTTTTCGTTCGTTTTAAACTTAAAGAAAAACAAATCTTATTAGTTATAGCTTCGAAAGCCAACTAAACTGCTCTATTTTGAATTATTACTGAAGTGAAAATTAATGAAAAATAATTCAACATCGAGTGATATTGTTGATGGCTATAACTTTCGTCCTAGTAATTGGATCTTCATGGTTGAAGTCTTTAAATTAAGCCAAAATATCAGGCTATTCTTGAATACAGATTTTTGTGGAGGGATAACAAATTTCGCACGACAGGGGTGTTTGAAACCGCCATCAATGTGATTTTCGATTTTTAAAATGCAAAAGTTGATGAAAAATTTTACAATTTTAGGAAATGATCTTACACAAAGATATTTCACCAACCCTCCTCTACAAAGTTGTCATAGAATTTGGTGGAGTAAATGCCAAAGGAGAGGCAGGAGGGATGTCTTAAATCTAAACACACTATTGAACCCCATTACATGCAGGTGAACTTTGACAAGCTATAACTTATAGATGAAAAAAGTCCCAGAGATCGTTAATACCTTATTTTGTAGGAATTTTGATTCTCTAAAATTTTTCATTGGGCCATGTTCTTATAGAAAAAAATCCAGACGAGCTATCAAATGAAAACAAAATGGTGAGCTGTTTAAATATGGCTGCTTTTTCCTAGCCCCTATTACCCCGACAATTTTTTTTATAATGTGGAGACATACCAAAAAAAATATTTGCTCGTTAAAACATGCAACTTCAATAAATTTGTGCACTTTAAAGTTTGTACACGTTTTCCTCAAAACCTATTAGTTGTACGAAAAAAAGTGTCATAACATTTTTAATGTAAAATTACATAAGCTACAACTTTTGCCTTCACATTTTTTTTAAACACTGATAGTTTTTGAGAAATTAGCGAAAAACTGAAATTAAACTCCTTTCACCCCCCGCAAAAATTTTAGCCCCGGTCCAAATTTAGGATAGTTTTTGGGAAAATGCTTAAGGTACAAAAATAAACATCTCCACCAAAATTCAGCTTTGTCGGATTTTTTTCGCAGTTTTGCCTTTTTTTTGTCTAATTTTCCTGGGCTATTATTGGGAGTAAATATGTAAAATGTAGGTATATGACCTTTTTTAATTTTTTTAATTCAGAACTTAATTGCCGTGAAATGAAAAAATATTTTGTAGGTTCAAGAAATTTACTTCCGGGAATGGATTATTCGACTATCCAATTTCTTTATGGAATTTAATACCTTTAGTCTTCTCTCCTCGAGACTATGTTAATTCATTGGTGTATTCCAAACAAAATGACTTGGTAAGACTAATATCAGCTTTTATGTAGATTTCTAGTGGAAATAAAAATATTTTATTATTCAGTTCAACCGATTTAATCTAAATAATTCTATGCTTTAGGCCAAAAGTAAAATATTCAACTAATTGAAAAATGATTTCCTATATTTCTCAAACACTTTCAAATATATAGGATATCTGCAAAAAAAAATCTATATCAAAAGAAAATAAGAAAAAAGAAAGACTACCAAAAGCAATCGATATGTCCTGAAACTTAATTACTTTTCATTATTTGTATCAACACACACACAACATACATAGTAAACTTAATTGGCCTTATACGAAACAATAATAATTACCGCTGGCATTGGTATAAAGTACCTATGACTCTATTGTTCTAATAATAGTGCAATGGCCAGCAGATATTTGTTTCAATTTTCCACTTCCGCATTTGTTCTTTGTGTGTGGCATTCGATTAATATGAATAATGTGATACAATTAAAGTACATGGGTATTAGTGAAGCTTAAATGTGTTTTCAGAGTATCAAAATGATAAGGTAATTCGATTGTGTAAGCCATAGAAAATATTTAAATGATTAATTCTGTTATAAACATTGCAACATGTCATAAAATCTTTTCAAATAATGATAAATGCTTATTTAAGTATATTATCGACAAAACAATGGAAATACATAAATAAAGTTTTTAAAAAATCAAATTCAAATTCTTTTCGAATCTTAATACATGTTAAATTATTAAATATCAAAAATGTGCATTGTTTACTTTAAATTTAATTCAACTTTTAAATTGAATTGCTTATTGTTTTGAGCAAAGTTATAAAGAAGGTGACGAAAATACAAAATCGTACAATTTCTCAGGTAAAATATAAACTTTCCTTCATCGCAATTAACCTTATTGACATCTGTACGAAGCAATAAATACTTTTTCTTCTACTTCGTCTTCTTCGTTTTGTCGTCTAAATAGTTCAGAGGAGGTTTAAACTTTTGCTGAGAAATGAAAATCGCAATTTTCACCTGTCAACCTTGAGGGCGAGAAGAAACTAAGGTAGAAATAAATTATTTCTTATTGCAGTTAGCGACAGCAGTAGGTAACTATACCACCATCGCATCGATAGGAGCAGCAGCAGCAGCAGCAGCAGCTTTTCTAATAGATTTTCCAATTTAACTTTCGACAAAATGGCAAATAGGTTTAAATGTTGACAGAAACATTCCATTTTGTGTGTTCGATAAACTATATTTGTATATTTTCCTAGGCAAAATAACTTGAGCAAAGTATTTGGATTTCGCTTAGAGGCGCAGTTTTCAAAAGAGTTAAGATAGTTTGAAATCTCATTGAAAGTGAGAAAAAAACTTGTCTCTTTAACTTATAACTGTGTGATATATGTTGGATGCTTTAAATTACTATAAACATGAATTTGACAAGATACATTTTTCACTATCTATTTTTGAAAATATAAATTCCTTCTCTCTAAAAAAACCGATTGCACTTACGTCCCTTCTTTCCAAGGTCATGGAAGCGCTGATAAATTATCAGCTTAAGAAATATCTCGAAGATCGAGAGCTTCTTAATGACCGGCAGTACGGCTTTCGCAGCAATAGGTCCACTGGTGATCTGATGGCTTATCTCACCGAACAGTGGAACAAATCTTTACATCGTTTTGGAGAAAGTAAGATTATTGCACTTGATATTTCAAAGGCATTTGATAAAGTTTGGCATCTTGCTCTCTTATCGAAAATGCGTGCTTTCGGTATTGATGAATCCCTTCTTCGTTGGATTAGAAACTTTCTTTCGAACCGCTCTATACAAGTTGTATTAGACGGATTCAAGTCTGAAACTCACAACATAAATGCTGGTGTGCCCCAGGGCTCCGTTCTGTCCCCAGCCCTCTTTCTCATTTTTATAAATGATCTTCTGTCTGTAACTTTTAATCCAATAAACTGTTTCGCTGACGATAGTACCCTAAGCTTTTCGTATTCGTTTCCTGATTCACATCCCTGCTCTTCGGATGTGGAACAGCAACGGCAAAATGTGATTAGTTCATTAAATTCTGATTTAGATAGCATTGTACAATGGGGAATGAATAACCGCGTAGAATTTAATGCTTCGAAAACTCAATGCTGTCTTTTGTCGTTAAAGCGAGACTTACCCCCCTTGCCACTGTCCATGAGTGGCACTTGCATCGAAGAAACCAGACAGCTTGCGATTCTCGGTATGAGTATCACGAACCACCTCTTGTGGAACGAACACATACTCAACGTTGCCAAGAATTCCGCAAGATGTCTAGGTTTCCTTCGGAGATGCAAGACATTTTTTTCCCTTTTGATCTGGCTATTATCTATAAAAGTTATATACGACCAAAGCTTGAGTATAACTCCCATCTCTGGGCTGGTGCTCCAGCAACTTACTTAAGCCTCTTGGACAATATTCAAAGACGAGCCTTTAAAATGATTGGAGATAGGAACATTATAGAATCATTTACGTCTCTCGAATATCGTCGTAACGTTTCATGTCTCTCTCTCTTTTATCGTTACTTCTACGGTCAATGCTCTAGTGAAATAGCCAGTTGCATTCCTCCCCTTAAACAATTCAACCGTAATACTCACGCCTCTAGGAATGCCCATCAGTTTACCCTTGAGCCCAACTTCGGTCGTACTGTCAAATACAGGGATTCGTTTTTTAGCCGTACTACGCGAATGTGGAATGCCCTTCCAAGCTCTGTCTTTCCCTCTCATTGTAATATTCAAAAATTCAAGACCAATGTACACCGACATCTCCTTTTAAATCCCCTCCTCCTTACCTAATGCTCGCACTGTGTCGCTGACATATTAAGGGTACCAAAAACCCCTTGAGTGCGCGTGAATTATAAAAAAAAAAAAAAAAAACAATTGATTTTATTATTCTGACGTTCAGCTGTCAGTTTTATTCAAACCTTTAGTGAATTGGCTATGAAGGTTTAAAGCAAAGAATATTTTGCGACAAACTAAATCATTTGAAATATTTCGCTTTAAGTACGCAAAGAACGTTCCTTGTAAACGACTTAATTTATGTGATACATCTTACCTAGATCGGTAGTAGCAACGTTAACTTAATAACACTTCATTTGACCTACCCTAAACTGCAATTTGAAATTAATTCTCAGTCTATACAGAATACTTTCATAATAAAGAAAATAATAATTTTATTGATTAAGTACAAATTATTTAAAAGACTACTTTCTCTTTTGGATTTAACGAAACTAATCTAAACCACAAGGACGTAATCAATCTTTAATTCAACCTTAGGACATTTCTCATAGCAATATGGTCTACGGTATCATAATCAAGTTTTGTTCTATCGAAAATTCAGAAGCTCGTAATGAACTCAACTCATATACCAATTGACTAATATTTCTGCAGGCAACAAAATTCAATCATGTTAAGCACTATAATTAAAACGGCCTTCAACATTAATTCCATTGTAAAATGTTACATTAGAAATATTCAAATTAATTAAATAATTTCTTTTACATTCTCCATCACCGTCATTATACATATAGCGATAATTAAACAGCAATTTTCAATAAGTTTGATGACAATTCATGACAATTGACAGAGAGAGAGAGAGATAGTGAAAGAGAATAGTAGATCTACTGGCAATGTAAATGGGACTTAAAAAAAATGTTCAATTTAATTATCTTAAATCTCCAATTCAATTTCTGAAACAATCTGCATTTTAAGTGACATAACAAGCATATAACAAAAGCAAACAACTTAATTCCATTGTCGTTTCAAAAAATGCAATTTCTGATTTTCCAATCAATATTCTAGTCAAGATTTTCGATCTCGGCAAATTCAATGGACCACTTAAAACCTTCAAATGGAAGAAAAAACATATACAAATAAAAAAAAAAAAATGAAAATAAAACGAAACGAAAATCGGAAGAGGAAGAAGAAGGAGAAGAAGAAAAGCCCCTCATTGCAACTTGATTCCTTCTTTCAATCAAAAGTGATGGTGTATTGGAGAAAAGAGGAAAAAACGTCGGTTTTCAGGAACACTATGCCACGACCAAATGCAAATTAAAACAGGAAAGCATAACCACAACTATGATGACGATGATGGTTTCCGAGATCAAAATATGTAAATTGAGTTCAATTTATAAACATTTTTGTACACTTATATTGGCGTTGAGAGTAAAACAAAACGAAATACAGGCATCAATATCGAAATTATGTAATTCAATAGGAAGGTAAAGGTAGGTTTTTAAGGTTAGATTTCATCTTGCTGCTGTAGCCAAGAAATTTAATTAGCATCCTGGGAACAAGTGTAAATTTATCTGACAAAGATTGAGGTATTGTTTTGTTCGTTTATGAAGTATGATGGTTGCAATATGAATTTGACAGGTCCTCATGCAGATTAAAAAGGTTTAGAAAATCACTTGACAAGCCTTACATACATCTGACATTATTCGTTATAAGCAGTTAATTGTATTTGAAAAAGCCAGTGATAATAAAAATACTCCAAAACCTTGCAGTCACTGACATGACAGGGATTGATTAACTGGTGTCTTGAGAATTATATTGATTTAAATGCATGACATTGATTTCAAATCGATTTTAATGATTTTTCTAAAGGCAACAAAAAAGTCGATTGGCATTTCATCCGAGAGGGTTCAAATTTCGAATCATCAATAAGGCCTTTTGTTCATTCATCTGAAATAAATTTTTCGTACCGAATGTTTCGCGTTGGTTTGGGTGAGCCCTAACGCAGATCTAAAAGTAGAACGAAATTTTTCGTTTGTGATTTCGTTATCATTTTTGTATGAGATTTTTCTTTTCGCATCAGCAGCAAACAAAGTTTAAGGTCGTACGGTAAATTAATTTTCTTTTACCAGCACTCGAAAGCCATATTAAACTTAGACTTGTGATATCCATATAAGGCAAGGCGCGCATTAAAGTGGTGACGAAGTGGTAAACAAGTGGCTTGGCGATTAAGTGGAGGCGAAGTTGTATGAAAGTGATTTAACGCGCACTGCGGTGACAAAGTACGTATGGTAACACTGATTCATCAGTTAAAATGTGAATTTGTTTTGACATTTTTAAATATTCGAGACCACCTACTTAAGTCAATAATAATTACAAGCATTTACAGTAAAAATAATCCACTTCCACCAGCACTCGTTGGCCACTTGAAAATTAAACATGTTCGAGATAAGTGGCCACAGGCTAACATCACCTGCAAAATATCACGCCACCGCACCGAAGTGAGAGAGAGCGAGTCTTCATTTAATTACATAGGTTCCACGCCACTATACCATTCCACGCGGTCCTCACTTCGAATTCGAATATATCGAAAACCGAACATAATTACTAGGTTGGTTCGAAAACGTGAAAAAAATCATTTTGCTTTATTTATATTTATCAGATCAATTACTGTAATAGATGGTTAAACTCTATTATTAATTCAATAACCCTAGATACACTCAGATTTTCAAAAAGAATATTTGCTTTAGTTTATATGTTCAAATATTATTAAATAATAATTCAAAATTCTATAATTTTAAAGGGTGGTGGTTTATGTTGTACCAAGCTAATTTCCAGATTTGATTTCCAATAGTACCTAAATAGAAAAATTAATTTTTGAAAATCGATTTTAATATAAGAACATTTTTTCCTTATACCACCTTACAAATAAATCAAATTACTATCAAGATTGTTTTTCGTGGATACACGTCAAAAATATGTCCGTTTGTAAACATGAAATTTTCAGCAAGGTTCACACACTTGGGTATTTTTTTCCTTAGGTTTTGACAGCAAAATGTGGAATTTATTGAAAAGTTTTAACAAATTTTACGTTTAATATTCAAAAAAAAATTTTAAATGTTATTTTTTAACCATAGTCTTTAAACTTTTCAGAAGACCAAATAATATGTTTTTGCAAATATGTTTGTACATAATAAAATATGATAATTTTTCATATGATTTATTATTAATTTGTATACTTATGTTTGAATATTTGTATTTTTTTAAAAATCATATACAAACTCTTATTCGTTTTTCAATCAAATTTTTTGTTTTTAAAAATAAAACTGAAGCACCCTTTACAAAAACCACATTATTCAAAATGGCAAAGTAAATTTAATTATGAAGCAAAAAAAAAAAAACCCATAGAATATAGCCTAGAAATAAATGCATTATTGAAAATTATTTGGTTTGTAGCTATAAAATGTACAGTGTTATGCAATAACACACAACAACAATACCAAACAAATTTATAAGAGCATCAAATCGCAAAATAATTGGTTTGTAATGAAAAAAAAAAAAAATACCTATGAAATTTTGTGAACATATACTGTGTATTGTGTAAAGCCACAATATTTGTGGAATTTCTAGTAAATATTGGCAAAAGAATGCGAGTTAATACTTTTTTCTTTTTGTTGTGTCTGGGTTAAAAACCATATAATTTGAATTCAATGGAAATTAATTAAAAATAGATGTGCCATTTGAAGTCAATTGGGGATATTAATATGTACTTTAATTTCGAATTGGCAGGTCAATAAATATTGAATGGAATATATGGATTAAATTAACTGCAAATTTTTATAAAAGCTATAAAGAGAATTAATTTAAAATCAAGTTTGATAATAAAGCCAAGCTCAAATTGATTCATTTTTCATTTAATTTAAAGTCACTTTTTAAAAGGAATTTTTTTTTTGTAAATTTTATACAAAAATTAGGGATTTATTATTTTTAATGGCGATTTAAAATTTAATAATGAATAAATTGGGACTAAGGGTGTTACTGAATTTTAAAATCTGGACTTAAAAACTTTCGGCAGAAACATTAAATTAATCGGGCTTATCACAAAACCCCGCCCTAATCGATTCGTACCACGAATACCAAAAGCAAAGAATCATAACTTCCGTTTTGTCGTTACAAAAATATTGTCATTTCGGAGTTCGTATATAGAAATTAGAATAAAAGTTGGATCACCGGCAATATTTTTATTGGGACGAGAGCTATGATACTTTATCTTCGGGACCTGTAATAAGCCCGAATACAGTATGGGAAGCCTGGATCTGGGAATAAATCTAGTAACATCGTTATCGTAGTAGAATTAAGAAAACACAAATCACCAACAAATCAAAAACTCATTTTGCCAAAAATAGATCAAAATTTTAATAATTTTCCCAATTAAAGTAAACAAATTAAATATAGAATATTGGAAAGCGTAATTATGTATTGTTGTTAAGGACCTTAGCTAAGATTTTGTATGTATTTATTTACTTATTTAATCAAAAAAATTACAAAATAATTTACAAATTATTTAAACAAGGCATCTGGGTAGCAAGACCATAAATGATGCCGTCTTTTAAGTAAAGAAGTTCTTGTGAAACAAATCAAAGCAAAGTAAATTGTATATGTGTCAGTAATTTAGATTAAAAAAAAAAAAGAAAAAAATATAAACAAAATAATTTAAAAAAGTAGGAAAAAAACTTATATTTCATTAAATTTATTGTGCCCAGATGTAGCATCCCTTAATCTCGTTGGATTGAGTTGATATCGGATGGGCTAAGTATTTTAGCTAATTGGCTTGGTATAGCTGTGCTATCAGTGAATACATCGATCTGACGTGATATGGGGCATTCTACGAAGATGTGCCATGTGGTCGCAAGCACTCGTACTTAAAACCAGTTCTCATGGGAAATCAAAATACGTAACTCGTTAAAGCTTCATTTCCTCTTTACAAAGCAATCAGGCAAGCTTAGAATTGGGAAAAGTTTATTTTAATATAAAATTCGAAAAATCATAGAATAGAATCTTTAAAGAGCTTTCAGCTTCGCATTAGTCATTAAAATTAAATTCCACTTGACGACACTTAATATGAATTTCTGAAGAAGAATTTACAATGTCAAAAGTCATAAATCTCATACAACATTAACATAACAAAATCTCTATGTATAAGTAGATGTCATTCGATTAAAGAAAAATCTTGGTAATTGTTTTTAAAATCAAAACTAAAAAATCGTGTTTACTTTTTAAAGTAAAAAGGTCATGTATTACAAAAACCAAAAAAAAAAAAAATTCAATGATACAAATCTCATTTGATAAAGAACCTCTGATAATATTCCGCATTGAAATAGGGTAGGAATATTTTTCATACCATTTAGATATTTTTATTGTTTTTTGTTGTAGCTGTTGTAATGTTATTTTGGCTTAACTGAAATAAGTCACGCAATGTCTGTAAAGTACCATTTTCACCTAAGCCATTTCGAATTTGTAAATGGGCTTATTGATGGCGGTAATATTGATGTTGAAATTATGGGTGTCACCTGTTTTGGCAATTTGGATCGACTCTTTTTTTTAAGAAGCAATTAAAATATCCAACGCATATTATTTCACTTCAGTCTCAGATACCTATCATTGCTAATTTGTTATGATATGATCGAAAACATGCCATTTCACCGCAATAAAAATGAGTTTGTTTGAGTAAATTTTAACTGAACTATTATTACACATTATTTTTTTTTAATTTGTGTGTTCAATTAAAGGGAAATCAATATTTCCCAAACATTAATTTATATGAGAGTCTTTTTCACTCAATAAAGTCAGTAAAGTATCTGGATTAAAATGAGCACTGAGTGGGTTGGGAGGCACTGACACAATTTAACAAAATTATTTTGTACCAGAATTATGTTTGTACGAGGTTTTGTATGAACACACTTATTCGTCCATTGCAGGCGATTAAGAATGTTTTTTTTTTTTGTTCAAAGAACATGACAACATATTAATTTCCAATTCAAAAATCAATGGTGGATGTATTTAATTGATATTGGTGGAAAAAATTATGTTATTATGCCTGAAGCTAGTTTTTAAATATTTAATACTCTTTAGTAGCCTTTTCATCCTAAGATTTATTTAAATAACAAAATTCTTTTATACATTTTTTTTTGAGCAGAAAAATTAAAATTTTATAAATACTTTCTTTGCGCGTGCTTATTTGTTCATTTATTTATTATTTTATTCATATTTATTTAAAGAGTAAAATATATAATTAAAAAATTAATTTCTTAAATTATCTTGCTCTATAGCCTTATCGACTAACGTTCCTGTAAGTTTTAACTTTTAACATTTTAACTTTTTTTTTAACCTAAAACTATCTATGTATAAAAAAAATATTTATAATTATTTCTGAACTTTTTAAGCTCACGTCGGAAATAGCCTTTTGTTTCCAAATGAACGAAGCGGAATATTATGACAGAAAAATATAGCAATCATAAAAGAGAAATGTACATACATTTAATTTAATGAAATGGAAAATAGGACTCGTTTCAACAGACATAATTAGTTATTTCTTTATCATTGAATGAGGTTTTTAATGGAAATTGGAAGGTGGATATCGATGAAAGTTCTCTCTCATCGACTGAATCAAAGTTAATTTATTTTATACACTTGTCAAAAAAAGTAAGGGAACAAACAAAATTTCACTTTTTTTTTAGTGTTTTTTGAAGAGCTGTATCTCTGTAAAAAGTGGTCGTATTGAGATCAAACAAAAAACGTTCTAAAGAGAAATTTTAGAAAATGATTTCTATAATTTTAATGGTAATGAAACAAATATTTCGAGCAAAAAAAATTACAACTAAAATTTTAAGATTTTGAAAAAAATATTCTATTTTTTCTAATTTTTTTTTTTTTTTTTTTGAAAAAATGTTTTCTTTTCTTTTCAACTCTTATCAGTATTGTAACTTACGCAAAACTGTGAAAAAAGTGGACAGAAATTGTTGTTTTCGTTTCCATTTTGATGACGATTTCACAATTTTTATGAACCATACAATATTTGTTCCTTTAATTGGTTTGTACAGCTGTGATCATTCAACGCGGGAAAATGGTTCAATGAATCGATTTGGATTTTTACAGATATGCTGGTGTTCTATATTTCCTTAAAATGCTTTACCAAATTAAGTTCTGCAGTCAATATTAATTTGTAGGTAAAGCAATGAAAGATTTACTAAAAGTCTGTAAAAAGTCGTTTTTACCTTTTTTAATTTTACGGTGAGGGGCCAAAAATTTAATTGTAATAAAATTTTACAGGGATCTCGTTGCAAATTATTTCCAGTTTTCAAAACTGCCCTTACATTTTCCGTGTCGGCATTCCTTATTGAGATATTGGTATCCAAAGTCAAAAATGTCTTTTTTCATTTAAAGCCAGATTTTCTTCTGAAAAAAAAATGTACAATGATGAAAAAAAGACGACATTAAAGCTTAATAAACAAGTTATCGAATCAATTTATTTAACTGACTCAAAAAAAAAAAAATTTAAAAAAAATGACACTCTTCAAAATAAAAATAAAAATTTTTGGCTAGTGCTGTTTCTAATCATTGCGCAATAAAGGCACTTTAAAAAAATCATTTTCTAAAATGTCTCAATACAAAGAGATCATAAAGCTTTAGAATGTTTTTTGTTTCATTGCAATACGACCACTTCTTGCAGAGATATAGCTCTCAGTGAAATTTTTTTGACTAGGTAAATAAAAAATGATTTTTTTTGGCACAACAGCTCAAGAAGAACCTGGGCCTAGTGTGCGTGTCTGCAGGAATGGAGGGACCTACAGTTTATTGCAGAATTCGGTACTTTTCTGCGAGAGGCGATACTCTTGGAGGAATTGTCACTTCCTTACAAGAGGCAGTAGCCCTGAACAAAATGTTTAAGTGGAAGAGGCTGGAAATCGAACCCAGACCTCTGTCGTGACAGTCCAACGTACCATTACGCCACGGGCTACTAACAATTTGTTTTATATGACTTTTAAATGAAAATTGAAATTTAAGAAAAATTGAAAGATAAGAATGTTGTGGATTTCTTTCAAGTTTAAAAGTAAAAAAGATGAAATCGGTGGGTTAAAATCTTTAACCAAAGCTAAACAACATTTTTTTTTTCAACTAGAACTTAATGAATTAAAAATATTAACAAAAAAAAAAATCATAAAAAGTCTGATATGCTTGTTGAAATTGGTTTTAAATTTTCCAATGCGTTACTTTATAATACGAGTTAACTTTTGCTTGAATTATATCACTTGATGCATTTAATATTTTAATTGAAAATAAATACATGGATGTATACAAATATAATGGTACAACACATCGACTTCGATTCGATTCATCTGAGCACTCAATTCAAACTAAATAATCAACACGGTGACGAAAATTGAAAATGTCATTCATATTGAACGTGACTGAATATTGAATGCTGCTATTGACAAACTACACTTGACTACACAAGGACTAAACATAGTCTTTGTAAAAAAAACACAGAATCATGGAGGGAATGTAGAATACAAAGATAAAAAAAAAAAAACGAAAACAAAATCTAAGAGTAAATTTACAAGTCCCTAAGTCGTTGTTATTCCAATCCGCACACAACAGTTTTTGAAGTGGAGTTTGGGCTTCGAGATTCGAGTCGAGGACGAGTTATTATTAGGAGCTGGTATTGAGTTATTGCCTTTTGTACTATATATACGCAAACCAACAGGAACAGCGATGACGATGGCTATGACGACGAATGCTTTTGTGTGTTTCCTCGAAAGGATATGAGAGTTTGGTGGAAACTTTTCTCTATTCTGTTCTGATATAGAAATCCCAAGCACACATTATAGAGGAGTTGGATGAGATATCCTAGAGAATCATTTATACAGGATTTTTGGAGTTTTGTCTGTGGGCTGCATAATTTTGTTTTTATGTGTACTGTTATGATTTGGCTGTGGTATGACTATGGATCTATAAATGTGGACATACATTGGGTGGAGTCCTGATGGCCCAATAAAATAATAATACCACAAGTAGTATATTCCTAAAGGCTCTATGTCTAACATATCACGCAATACCACCAGGATAGTGATGAAGAGCATCAGAAGAAAGGACTAGATATTCAGAATATATCGGTTTGATTTTTATTTGAAATTTTTGATGCTCAATATTGTGTTTCCATTTTGTGTGGTATAGGATTTTGATAGCGTCATCGGCATGATTCCTTGAATAATAATAAAACAAAAATGAAAGAATAAGTAAAGTAAATCCTTTTCTTTGATAGGGTGGCTCTTTTTATTTAAATTGTATGAAAATGGTTCTGCTATGAATTGAACAAAGTAGGAAGCTAATATTTTATTTTTGTCATAAATGGGATTTGAAACTCTGTTTTTATTTTTACTATGAAACAAAACTTCAATATTTATGTTCAACTTGAACTCTTATGTTCTACTTTTTCCTCACGTAAAAATGTCACATGAGCTCTTATGTTGGGCCTTAATATTAAGATTCATCTTTAAATGTGATTCATGCTAAAATATTAATTTATTTTTTTGTGATTACTTGTATTGTTATTGTTCAACAACTTACCTTGTATAGTTAATTCTTCACACAATAAAAAATACTATTTAAACTTTTTATATTTATCTTCATTTGTCGTTTTTTTATTGACATTTTCCACTCTTTTTTTTTTTTGTTTCATTTTCTTAAATTTATTTTCATATACATTCATATCAAACTTAAATAATTGAATATAGGTACATCGTAAATATATGATTTTTTTTGTATTAAATAACCAAAGAATTAGTATTCCTTAAAATTTAAAGATCTTCTTCTTAGTTTTTATTATGATATATTAAATGTAGTTTAATATTTTTTTAAATTTTATTTACAATTATCAAGTTAAAATAAATGTATAAATTTATAAATATTTAAAAAAAAAAAAGAAATTATGCTGTTTGTATAATATAAATGCATTTCTTTTTCATTTTTGAATTTGTTTCTATTAAAAACTATTTTATAAGTGTTATTCGATCGACTGGATATTTGTCATTGTTAATTGAAAACAAAGTTGTTGTTTTAGGAGTTATTTTGTTTGATCAATTTCATTAAGTGAGTTTATTTATTTTTTCGAAAAATTATTTTTAGTATGTATATTTTGCAAACTTAAAGTTTTATAAACAGCGGCCTTCAGTTTTTTTCTTATTAATTTCTATAAATTTGGGTTTATTAAAGATTTATTTTAAAAATTTTATATTATTATCTTAGAAGTGTCCATATTTATTTGTCATTTTTGCTGAATACGCGAACACGAAATAAGCATTATGCAAACCGATGCAATCTCAATAACAATGTGGATTCCGCACGAGAGAATCAAAAGATCGATTTTCAGGGGCGACATCCATATTTTAACCGCAATCGCGTCGGTTTTCGCAATGATTAAATTAATTGCGAAATGCTTAATTTAATTTATTTAAAAAATATTATCTATTTTTGTGTTAATGAAAAATTATAAATTACAAATTTAAATTTTTTAAGAATTGAGTTTAGTAATACTAGTTTACGGAAATAAGGTAAAGGTATTTGCGTTGATGTTAACTTGGCATCCTGAACTTAAAAATTATATTGAAAAATAAAATTAATTACATACCCACATATATTTAGGCCATACAAATTGACTATTTAATAACTTTTGGTTGAAGTGTGAAGATTGAAATTGGTTAAATCATCAAGAAATACATATTTATTAATAGTTAAACCCGAGTTAAATCACCAAACTTGGCGGGTCTAAGTGTGACTGTATACCTCTTGTGCCAAATTTGTTTTTGAGATGAGACCAAGGTGATTTTTTTTTTGTTTTTTACTGAAATAAACTCTGAGTCTCAGCGCAACATGCAGGCACCGCAGAAAATATTAAAAATAAAAATTATACACACCTCGATCGCATAATCTTCTTTTGTCCCAAACAATAACGTAACTAAATGTTAACAGAACAATCTTCAAAGGTTCAAAATTAGGCTTCTTTATTTTCATAGGCAATTTTTTTTCGCAAAAACCTGAAACACAGTTTCCTTAAAATTACTGTCACATGTGCGAAGTTTAATTAAAATCCTTAGAGTCATTTTTGAGAAAATTAAAAAGAAACCGAAAACTTTGTGGTGCGGTGCAACTTTCAGTTTTAAGATGAGGATAACAAAAAAATACCTTAATTTTGCTCGGTTTTTCTTCAACAACATACTTGGATCTCAAGAAATCAGTGCACATTGTGCTCTCTAGGATACATACAACACGTAAGTTAAAACCAAAGATTAGGGAGAAGCATTAGTTCAAAATTATGTATGGATGGCTTTCCTTACCATTCTGATTTCAGAATAATTTCAACCTTACGCCTTGTAGTAGCCCGTGGAATAACAGTTAAGCCCAAAACAGATGTGCAGCTTTTTCAATGCAGCGAAAATAAATTTACACAGGTTCTTATGAGAGCTGACATATTCAGGCTCTGCATGCAGCCTTTGCTGCACGATATCTCTATTTCTAATTTCGCTGCATGGGAAAAAGCTGCACATCTGTTTTGGGCTTTAGTGAGTTGGACTGTCACACAGGTCTAGGAATCGAATCCCATGCTCTTCAACCTAAAATTGAAAATATTTTTTACAAGGTTACGTCCTCTTGCGAACAAGTGACAAGTCCTTATTATGTAAAAGTGCTCCTTTTTTTAGGAAAAATTATTTCTTAAAAGGGGCTTAACCCTATCCCATCTCCTTTTCCAGATTTTTTTTTAAGGACCCTAACATGAATATAAAACCCAGTTTTCCTTCCACAATTTTAAAAATTGCTAGCTTTGTCCAGAAATTTCCTGAATATTTTTTCTAAGGTCAAATTAATGTACAGTTTTGTAAGGGTCAAAGTAAAAAAAAAGAAATTTTGTTGCTATGATTTTTTTGGGGTACTTACTTTTTCACAGGGAGATTTACTTGAGACAAAAAATTTTCAGAATTTCAAGTTTAAAATTTTAAATTTTGAATTTTTTTCGGAGCAACATGAGCCGAACAAAAGAAAGCACCGGAGTGAATACGCTTATTTGTGTGAAAGAAGAAACAATAAAATTCAAAGTTCAAGTACAGCCAAAAAATTTTAATTTTTTTTTTAAAATCATTTCTTTACAAACAAAACATGTATTAAAAAAAAAAAAATAGGAACATAAAAGACATTTATTTTAACTCATATAATAGCTCAGAATTTCGTTTTATTTTACTTATGACTTACAAATTATTGTTCCTTAATCTAAATATTTACTACAATAGTCGTCCAAAAAATCACATTTTATTTTCTTAAAAATAATAGACTCTGAAAATCCTTTTTTAATTCCATTTATTTAAAATTAATATTTAAATTAGTCATTTTTCTTACAATATTAATCACCTAAAGGACCAAACATATCCTATTGACGATGACAGACATAACACAAATATCATCCAACTTATGCAATCATCCACTAGGAATAACTGTAATGTAGTAATTGCATGATGTACAAATGTGTTGCTGCTAGATGTGAAAGTCGACGCTGCCGCCATTAGTTTTCGTTTTCGATAACAATGCAATGATGATGCAAAATTGTTGGTAGTACTTGTAGTTGTAGTTGTACTGTTGCCATGCTGCATTGCGGCAGGATGTTCACCGTTTATAACATGCACCACAACGCTGTCTGAATCTGCACGTAAAAATCCAAAAAATAAAATACAAGAAAAAACTTTAAGAGGAGAAAGAAAACTTAGTATAAAAACATAAAAAAAAAATTGTTTCTTCTTTTTTAATTATTTTTACATGTGTAAAAGCGAACCACTTAATTTCTATATTCAAAAGGATATTTTTCATTTTCATTCACTGCATCAGCAGAAACATCGCATCCTGTTTTTTTTTTGCTAGTTGCTGTGTTGTTTCATGTGCAGCATTTTTTATTCATTGCAGAATAAGCAAAGTTACTTTGCTTTTCTCGTAGGTATCTCTTCTCGAAAAATTAAAAAAAAAAATATAAAATAAAAAAATTATTTGAAAGGACTAAAAGAAGAGCTCGTTTTTACAGGACAAATATGAATGTAATGCTGCGAACAAAAATTTTGTTTCTTTATGAATAATATGTGAATTTTTTCGTTTGTTTATTCTTTAGTTGCTGAAATGCTGGATGTGTACAACATGACTATAGGTGGCATTTTTTAGTGTTTTTTATGTGAATTCAGGTTTGGTATTCCTCGGCGGAGGGAGAGGGGGGGGGGGGTTTGCTAGACTGTACCATCAAATAATGTTGGTTGGTGCACATTGGTTGCTTTTGAAAAAGTAAGGTAGAATTCGAAAGTCAGTAACAGTTTTTATGTTACTTAAATTCAAATAAGCACTTTGAAGGTTATTTTCTCTACAGCTACCGACAAGGTCATCAAAGAATCACATACCTATTGAAGTTGAGTATAAAAAAGGACTTTGAGATGAAGAGTTTAAGGATTCAATTTAAACATTGAAAATGGAAAAATTTCAAAAGAACTTGAATTGATTAAGAATATTCAATATGTTAAGTGATTTTGTTGTAGACTATAAAACCTATAGATAAACCGAAATGAGAACTTTATAAAAATATATGTACTTTGGTAGAAAATTTCTTTAATTTTACATTTTTAAATGTAAACCTTTTTGATAAGTAGTTCTTTAGTTAAAAACCAATGTTTTGAACCTATTTTTAAATGGCAAATCCATTTTTATATCTTTCAAATATTTTATTCTGACTTTTTAAGTGACAAAATCTGAATGTTAAACAAGCTCATAAGTTGAAATAAAAGCTCAGAAAACTCTCTCGCTATGTAGAAACATCAAAGATAAACTCTTCGGGAAAGCAACATCACGTTCTTTTCGTCGGTCGTCGCTCGTCGCATCCTCAGCAAAGACACATTCCATGTTGACAAAATGTATAAACTTACTTAAGTTAAGATAACAAGGATCTCTTAACATACAGGTACATTCTCATATTCGTATATGTCTAGTAAATGCCTCTTCAAATGTACCTTGCCCTTTTTAGTTTTATGAAAAGTGGGTAAAGTAGGTACCTTTACATTTGAAAAAAAAAAGAAAAAAAAAACACGCGTGAAGTACACCTATATTCTCCTTTTCAACATATAGTTAAAGAAGTCAACAATGGCAAGCTTATATTGTAGGGCAACAAAACACACTTTATTTGGAAAATAAAAATAAGAAAAAATAGAAACAGGACGAAAAAAGGATTCCCGTGTTCACTATTCCACCTATTCATTTAAATGTTAGGAGGATTACTATTTGTTTTAGTATGTTGCTGCTTTATGCTATCCTTATATCTTCAATACACAAACACACATTCACAAAACAACTATGTGGTCTACATTTTGGTTTAGTATTACTGACCCAGTTATTGTAGGTGATTTATTGTTTCACACAATAAGCCCTCTTCTGTAATATCACGAAGGCAAGAAGCTTAAATATCTCCCTTAGAAGGAGGTGGCAGTGTCGAGAATAAATAGAACATCGCGTAAATGTTGTGACTGCGAGAATGCGGGTTGTATAGAAGCTCTAGGATATTCTAAATCCAAGTGTAAAGAGGTTTTGAAATTGTGAATATGAAATAACAGAATTGTCATAATGTGTGTTTTATTTTCGTTTTAATTTTTGTTTAAAAACTTTTGAAAAAAGCAATCTTATTGAATTTTATAAAAACAAAATCAGTAGCCCCTTCACACTTTTGAGTACCTTCCTTGAAAGAATTTAATTTTATACTCCTAAAATTAACAGATAAATAATCAAATACTTAGAATTTGAAATAAGTATTCAAAAAAAATGGAAAGAAAAACAAGAACATGAAAATTACAGCAGTATTCCACTTCTGAATGTGCATCTTCTCAGAACACAAATATTTTCGACTTAAACATAAATGACTTATGAAAAGGTGCCTTCTGTATTTTGTATACCTATTCTAATTTAACCTACCATAAATACAAAATTGGATAGTTCCAAGCAGAAAACATAATATTATTTTTCGAAAATCCTTTATTTTCATAACTAAAGCAAAGAATTTTGTAAAAAAATATTTCGCAAAACTTTGTGTAGCATGTATTAGTGCCTGTTTACATTGTATTTTTGATTAAGCATATTTTCGTTCATAAAAATGTTCCTCGTGTTTACATTATAGAGAAAAAATCCTTTCATTTCAATCTACCCATCCCTATCTCACATTCTTAACAACAATGTATCTTTCACTCACACAAAAAAAATCTTCATGCTCAATTCGAAAACATTTATTGAAACTGGCGCATCGGCGTAATTTGGGTGGAATTAACCCTTCTCTTTCTTACTCACACAAAATCTACCCATCTCACTGAATGCGCCGTTCGTCAAAAATACAATGTAAACAGGCACTTAAACCTGTTTTTTTTTTTTTAACAAAAATGTCACATCAAGTTGATTTTACAAAGAAGGATCAGAGTTGGCCTGGTTTTAGTTTCTGCTATAACAACGCTGTTTGTTTTCACCCCATAAAATTATACAGAATTCAAGACACGAAGGAAGAGTATTACCTATCCAAATTCTGTGCATGTATATTTATTAAATTGGTATTCCTGTGAGATCATAGTTCTATCCAAGTTGTCCCACTTATATATAACAATGCAAAGGATAATGATTTAATTTCTTATATTTCAATGTCAAAACAAATGATATCCACTCTGACACCAACATCAAGAAAAATAACTCTGTTTTCTCTACATGAGAGCTATTTTTCATAAACTTTCATGTCATATGCATTTCCATATCATACTACAAACAAAAAAAACAATAAGAAAAAAAAAAAAAATATTTATGTTCGTTTTATTTTTTGACACTTACCTGAACTACTCGGCGAACAGGTATAGTTGCCAGAATCAGCTGGCGTTGCTTTTGCTATCAATAATTTACTCGTCCGAGTCTGTCGTTCTGTTATAACGTTGATGCCACCACGTTGCGAATAATTCATGACACGTTTTCCTTTGTACCAATAAATAAATGACGGCGGTATTGGTGATTGCATCGCCAGGCATGTCAGATTTATATCACTGCCACTTTTTATAAAAAGTTCTGAGTTGCCAAGGATTTTCGCACGTGATACTATCAAAAAACACAAAACAGAAAAAAATAAGTTTAAACAGAAATGAAGTAAAGTGTATAGGAAAAAGGGAATATAAAATTTTGTAAACTTTTATTAAATAATGATGAAAGAGTAGAGCAGGTAAATTTATGGTTTTACCTTCATGTACATATAAGTACACATATTTATATAAAAAATATGTGCCATAATATAACAAGGACCAACCTGCATCATGAATAAAAAAAGATTAAAAAACACTAAAAGTGCACGCGCGAGAATGAATTTACGTGAAATTTCGTTGATATGATGCGAGAAGAAAGGAAGTGTTGCAAGGATGCTTGTAAAGAATGAAGATTAAGTGCTGTTTATCTCAACACACACGCATGCATAGGTGCATTCCATACTCGTAAGTTATGTAGTTACAGTGAAGAGGTATTTTAAAAAGTTTTTCTTCATTGAAATTAGTTACAGTATCAGAATTTTCAGTGCTTTCATATACACATTACACAATTTATATTAAACATTTTTCATATGAAGACAAAGTTTCACGTCTTAAAATTTGATTTAAGGCTTCATTGTTAGGAATTTATTTTTATAGATTTTGGAATTATTCTTTAATCGATAAAAAATACGGCTACATGAAGGTTGGCGATCGAAAATGGCCCAAAAATGAAAGGAAATACTCAAACCAAAGTCGAAAAATTGCCCCAAAAATATGTACATAAAGCAACAACAACAAATTAAAAGGGGTCATTTTGTCATAATGAATTTATTCCCAAAATGAAAAATAAAAAGAAGCACAAAACAATGAAAAATTACCCCAATTTAGAAAATGTAATCAATTTTTTGTTGTTGTTGCTTTTTTAATAAATTTTTAAGGGACCATTTTTCATTTGGGCCAAAGAAGAGGCTTTTTTTTATGCATTGTTTCTCAAATTAAAAGCAAGAGAGTTTATAAATTTCTTTGAATTTCAAGATTATTGCTTGGATTATTACTTTTGAGAATTTATGACTGAATTTGGGATGTACACATATGTAAATTTAAATAAGTCAAGTCGAAAAGAAAATCTTGCTTAATCAAAAATTCTTTTATATTCATCCCATCCCAGCCCAGCCAGACCAGTGGTACATTTATTTTTGTATTCCTTTTTTGAGCTTAAGTTTCATTTCCTTCGATAATTGTTGACTACTAACTGCAAAATACTCTCCATTTAATCCATCTGTGATAAAAAGGGTAGGTGATCTGAAACAAATTACTCAAGTCATCAATTTCAAAGCCCATCAGCACTATTATCCTTTCATCCTTTATCTTCTTCGATATTAAAATCTAGATGGTACTCGAAAAAAAAAAACAATAAACAAAAACAAACAATGACGTTTTAATAAATCTTTTCTTAAATCACTCAACTGAATGTTCGTTATTGTGCTCTCTTCAACCCCAACAGCTTTTGGATTTTCAGGATATTTATGTATTTATAAAATGAAAAAAAAAAAAGTTAACTCTTTTGGTTTTAATCCTCCAATGCAATGACAACGGATATTCTCTTGTACTACGATGATGAAAAATATAAAATTGTATCGATTCTTTTAAACTGATGTCTACCTCAGCCTTTTGTTTTGTTTTGACCAACAAAGTGTTGCAGGCATTCAATCTTGTTTTTTTTTTTTTTTCCAAAAATTTCTTAGATGAAAACTGCAAGAGAATAGTGTATTCTCTGTTTGGAATGTCTTAGAGAATTTTTTTTATAAAAACAATTTTTCTACCTTTTTACTTCTGTAAATCCTTCAATTGAAGAATAGAGAGAAATTGACATTGTCACTGTGATTTTCATGTAATTCTTTGTATTTTTAACTTTTTTAACATTTATCCGTTAAAATATAGCTTAATTTTTCATTATACAGGGTGATTCGCATAAGGTGTAACAAAAAGCTAAGCGTATATGTTGGGTCAAGACAAAAAATAAATCGTGTGCGAGTGGGTCTATTCCCCTCTGTTTATCCAGAAGGGGCAATTTTCTAAAAAAATTGATTTAAAACAGAAAAAAACTATTAAAAAACACCGTTACAACGCCTTGCTATACTTTTTTGTAAAGCCAAAAGTCTTGTCTTTTTCTTTCTAATTTAAGTTGGTTTAGTGAATACTTTTTGAAAAATTAATATTTGAGCTCAACATTAAAAAAAATATTAAAAAATTATATTCGAACTGATTTTATTCAAAATTTTACGTTATTTAATAATATTTTTGTGTTTGATATTTAATGCTCCCAACAATTTGTAGTCAAACACTAAAGACCAGATGGCAGATGTTGAAAAATTATGAACAGATGAACAAAACTTTTTAAATGTCTTGTTTTTTTTTTTCTTAAAAACTTTAAGTTTGAAAATTAATTTTTCAAAAACGGTTAACTATAACAACTTTATTAAAATAAAAAAAAGAAGAGATTTCTGAATTTACAAAAAGGTATGGCATGGCACTGTAAGTGTTACCTTTGTGTTGTAATTATTTTTTTTCTGTTTTAAGTGAATTTCTTAGAAAAGTGTACCTCCTGGCAAAACAGGGAGAAACAGAGCCCTTTCTCCTACACGATTTTATTTTACTGTCTTGACCCATCTTATATGCTCTAACTTTTCGTTACACCTAATGTAAATCACCTTGTGTATGTATATGTTAACCAAAAGAGTAAGTTCGTACGATCCAGTCATATATATTTTTTTTTTGTTTCTAGATTTTATTGCCAGACACGATGAATCCCAAATTTCATTAATTTGACGTTAAAAGAAGGAAACCACCAAATGAAAAATGAAAATGGAAACGAGGTGAGTGCTCAAACGCTGTAATTACAGGAAATTTATTCAAAAAATGTGTATCAAATTATAGGGCCTCACCATTAATTGAAGTTACGACTTAAATTTTTCAGTAAAATGGACCATAATAGAATGGGCTCTAAATAATTAACCGCGCATGGTATTACCTGAATAAATAATGAACCATATATCGAATTGACTCCAAAAAAATTAAGAATATAATGTTGGCTTAATTATTTAGGATCCATAAATTTATGGTTAATTTCACTGCAATATTTATGTAAGTCATAACAAAATTTAATTATTGTAAGGCCCATACTTTTTTTTTAAGTATGTAGCCTATTTTTAAGC
The DNA here is from genome assembly GCA_947049315.1 of Epistrophella euchroma. NCBI lineage: Eukaryota > Metazoa > Arthropoda > Insecta > Diptera > Syrphidae > Epistrophella > Epistrophella euchroma. The sequence continues at coordinate 65,415,753 of OX346248.1, read as the reverse complement.
CCCTCCGACGTTTAACTTTTCAAAGATACAGACTATGTATGTATATACTAAATGGGCCTCAACCTACCGATGAAGCTCTAGCAACACTCCTAAAATTGATTTCGTGCAAATTCAAAAAAAAAAAAAAATAATTGTAAACATGCTGAAGGCCCACTCTAGTGTTCACATTTATTTTTCTCAACTATGAAAAAACCTGTTCAAAACCTTACTACAAACTCCCAAAGGCCCAGTTCAGTCCTTTCTTGGAAAATCTAAAATAAAATTCGAAGACTCAAGCTTCTTTTTTCTGATGGAATAAGGACACTAAACAATGAATTGCAATGACAAAATACATATAAATGAGTTATGGTTTAAATCTTACACATAATTCCTTTCAGTGTAGAGTTAGAAAACTTAAAGTTTTCTCCTGTTAAAAAAAAGAAGACTTTCTGACCTCACCTTTAATGCACTATTCATTTTAACTCTATGTATCTTGAAACTAAAACTTATTTGAAAAATTAAAAAATAAAAATCAAACATCCAAAACTTACCAACAACATTAAGTCGAAAGCCTTGGCTTATTTTTGGTTCTGTTGAAACTTGACACTCATACGTTCCGGAATCTCTTGGTTGTGGTGATGATATCCTTAATGTCCACTCATCTGATCCTTCTGTGTGCAGTGATTGAAATCTCTGGTCATTGGTGTATGTTAGAATTCCAACTGTCAGAATATGTAGGTCTCTTTTTCTTATCCACGAAACCTGTCAGATACATATTTGAAAAGAAATGTTTTGCAAACTTATTATTTTCAAACATAATATATTATACATGAGTATATTTGAAAGAAGAAAGTTTTGACATGAGCGGGTGTTCTGTACATTTTTTCTTATATATTTTTCTGGTCACAAGTTTGAGTTTTTTTGTGGTATAAATCCTAGAAACTGATGAGTTTTTTAGAGATAAATTTCTCAAGAAAAATCTTTTGCTATTTTCTGTTTTTTTTTTTTTTTTTTAATTTCATGGAACATAACAAAATTGTTCAGGCATAAAATAGTTCCGAAACTGATGTGAGTAATGGTAACTATGATGGGTATACAGTTTATTCAACAGAATATCAGCAGTGAACTGCGAACCTTGAGGGACAACATACTACACTGTCTGAATTTATAAATGATTTAAAGGACTGCTTTCCTTTTGTATTAACTTGTCTGAATTTATAATGTGTTTCCCTTCATAAGAAAAGCAATAAGTATGAAAAGTCCATTGGGGGTGTAGTTTGAACCAAATTTCAAAGAAATATCCACTCGTTTCTATGCCAAATACAGTTTGTGCTTCTTTATTTAAAAGAATGAAAAATCGAAGAAAAAAAATATCACAGAATAAAATGTGTGATAAGTTTTACAGATAGTCTAATGATTTATCTATAGAAATCCCGTAATTATTGCAAATGCTTGCCGCAATAACATTGATAAATTGAATATTTATCACAGAATTTTTGCATCAGATTTTTCTTTTAAATTAGTTTTACTATAAATCTTGTAATAGGTACATGTACATTGTTTAATTGTGTATACCTTTAGAAATAAAATATAATAGCAAAAATCCTATGACATCAAATATTATATGATTTATTGTTGTACGTTTACATCACGCAAATATTATTATGCAGCCCATATAAGAAATCTGAGTATGTGATTGAAAGAAAATATTGTGATATAAAGATTCAATCATTTATGCTTGTCTTTGTTAAAACAAAATATTTTTTTTTTGAAATTGAACGGTGAGGATATTCATTATTTAAAAATAGGTTTTTTTTCTCTAAGTATGTCATGTGATGTAGGTATGTTATGTGATATCATGTGATATTCATTAAAATTATTTTTGAAGATACAATTTCTTTCAGTTCTTTTTTAAGATTTCTTTCTTACATTGCCTACGACAGCAAAATCATTCACAAAATTGTTTTCCATATCTTATGGCATGTGATATCTACAAACAAAATCTTGTGATATCTTTAGTATCAACTATGAAATATTGAAAATATCTTTCAAAAACATTCTTCTTTAAAATTTAAATGTGAGAACTTCCATAATTGCATTCAATAAACGATTTTTTTTGTCATATTTTTTACACTATGAACTGTCAATAAATACCTTGGCGATTTTAAGGAAAGGTTAAAAAAAAAACTTTTTTCTTCTTCGGATGTTGTAAATTTTATAATATATTTCCCCTAAAATTTTATTTTACAATTATTAAACCCAACCTGCCAAACATAGTGTTTATATAATAAACTTAAAAAAAATAATACATAATAAATTCAAAGCTGTGTTTGTCCTAGAAAAGGATCGAATAAGCCAAAGTTTCTCTACATCCCGGAAGCAAAGTGCAAGCACGTTGTTAGTGTAAGTGTAGCGGGGGACACGATATTATACTTGTGCTACTTGTCTCCTGTGCAGCACTGAGTGACATGTTCCAGTTAAGGTAAATTTTGAATTTTCTTCCGCACCCAATCCAATAGCCTGATATCCTCAACACATGTGGCTGCCAGGATGTGTACTATATGTATTTCCCAAATGCCTTTCTACTGCAGTAGGCATACTAAAAGAATGGGAAAAAGGGATAAGGTTAGAGAGATAGATAAAGAAAGAGAGAGATAGAGTGACGTTTATTGTTGTGAGACATGCAATTTTGTCAATTTGTCAATTTACGGACAAAAGAATAGAATTTGATGGGGCTCGTCCTTGGCTAGGTCTTTTCTGCTCTAAATAAATTTTCTCGGCTTTTAGTTTAAACTATTGAGGTATGAGTATATGCTTTTCTAAAAAAGGGTGTTTTCTTTTGAAGTTTCATGCTGGACTGGGTTTTGAAATGATTGCTTGACTGACGAAATTTTTTTCTTATTTCTCATAAAATTGAAAATAAAATATATCCTTCTCTTATGTCACCACATAAATTGACAGAAAAAAAAAAAACAAACAAACTTCTGATACAACAGTTTCCGTTCGTTAAACAGCATTTATTTGAAGGTGAAATGGTTGTGGTCAAGGAAACCCCTGGTTTATAAATTGAGTGGCTTTGTGTCGAAAACGAAAGCAAACAACTTCCATATTTATTTATATATATTTTTATACATATATACGTTTATCCAAAGTCCTTATAGTGTTGTGCAATCAATAATTGTGCAATAGTCCAGTACAACAATAAACGATTTAGTAAAGTAATCCAACCGACCGACCAGAGCATATGGTGTGGATAGGTATAGTATCTAAATATATACATAACTTTGTGTACACATACATAGATCCATATCGTTGGAAACAGCTCACGTGGAGAAATAGCTTTATTGGTTAATGGCAACTGTTGGCAGTTTCTTTGTGAGAATTATCAATAGAAATTTATTGGATTTACAATTTACCCAGTGTTTGAAGTTTGTCGTTTGCGATGTTTTTTGTTTGCTTTGATTTTAACCAATTTTACTAAGAGTGCAATTGAAAAAAGTCATATAGGTATAACTTAGTGTACAAATTAGGATTATTTATTTGAACAAGTTTTTAAAAACTATTACTTTGGCTTTTTGTGAGGAAATGTATCTTCAGATAATGATGTTTTCGATTTAAAATTAATATTTTAACTCACCGCTCTATCACCCAAATTTCTCACTTTGCAGTGAAGTAGAGCTGATTGTCCAACTGTTGCTGTTACTTCTCTTCGAGTATTGTTGTCGAAATATGGCTGGGAATACGGTGTTTCCCAGTAATGGGGTTGAACATCGCCACATATTGATTTTGTTCCTGCAATTGAATAAAAAGAAATTGATAATTTTATTGGTTTTCGCGACAATGGATTTGATAAATTTACCACATAAATATTTTATTAAAAAAAAAACAAATAATATTTAAAAGCTTATAATGAATATTAAATTATTTCCCAATAATTCTTCTTGCATCACTTTTCAAACTTGTTCAAACCTTTAAACTGTGATTAAATTCTAGTATTCTTAAATTACTGAAAACAATTCCCCAAAACTAAATTTACAACTTCAAAAAACACATCCACCTCGATTTTCTAAGCCAATATAACTTTCCCCAAATTTCTAGTTCAGCAAATTTTCCCTTAAATACAAAAGTAAAATTTAACTTAACCTAACCTATAACCTTGCCATTATATCTTCTCTTCTGTGCACTTTTGTCTTTTGTTGTGTGTGAAAATTCTATTCCACAAGAGTGACAATTCGAAAAAGGATGTTTCTGAATTCTGAATTTAACTGCGGTTTTCAAAGTAGTTACCTACTGTGAGTCAAAGTGACTGCAGAAATTACTCTACCGTACAAACTAGAAACAACTCTTGTATTTAATTTGAAAGCACTGAGTAGAGAGGTAATGGTTGATGGCTTTCGAGAAAATGAAAATGAAAATGTTTTACTAAATAAATGGATAAGGATGGGATGAGTGTATCAGGAGCTGGAAGAGGGTAGAAGTTAACTTTATATTGCAGAGAGAATTATCGTTTCATGATCATGTCATGACTATTGAAGTTTGTCCCATTTAAATCAATATGAGTGTTTGACTTTGGCAATAAGTGTGAAAAGTATTTATTGAAGTTTTGAAAATTCAAGGATTTACAAGGACAACAAATACTCAAATAATGTGTGAATGGATTGTGCTTGTGATATTCGTTATCGTTACAGTTGTTTGAAAAGGACTGTTCCTTTTGTTGTTCGTAAACTGAAATCTGCTTGGTGAAGAGAATAATGTTTTTTTTTTATTTTAAAATTGTTTGTAGATTTAGCTACGTTGCAAATTTCAGAAAGTTATATTCGTTTATCTATTCGAAACTTTAAATTTAAATATGTAGATGTACATTGTACATTAATACATTTCGTTTAAAAAATAAAATAAATAAATTTGATGGCACAACAGCTCATGAAGAACTAGGGCCTAGTGACTTACAACTCTCAACCATTCCTGTGTGCGTGTCTGCAGGAATGGAGGGGACCTACAGTTTATTGCCGAATCCGAACGGCTATAGAGCGGCACTTTTCTGTGACAGGAGATACTCTTGGAGGATTTGTCAATTCCTCGCAAGAGGCAGTAGCCGTTTTTTCTTTTTTTTAAGTAAATAGGTGGCGAGGCTGGGGATCGAACCTTAGACCTCCGGCATGACAGTCCATCGCACTAACCATCACGCCACGGCTACTACAATATATTTCGTTTACAAATCCTTAAACTAATTGGTAAATATAATCTGAATTGGCGTTAATTTTTTTTTTAATAAAGGTAACTACTAATATCGGATTTTGAAAATTTACAAAGAAAATAAATTTTGATTTATATTTGGTTAAGATAAGTCCGTTGAATTCTGTTTAGTTCGAAACAAATTTCTTCTTCCTTGTCGCTTAAATAATTGCATTCAATTTATTGTATTTTTCACGCCTGGGAAAAAAGTTTTTTTTTTTTGTTTGAAAATTTGACTTAACTTCGATCTATAAACTAAGCTTTAAGCCTAATTTATAGATTTAAGAAAATTGAAATCTTTATACAAGAAAATAGCTTTCCTCTTAGCCATGAAAAATACAATAAAATTAAGTGCAAAGGAATACATTTGTTTCGAAGCAAACATAATTCAATTGGACTTATCTAAAGCAAATATAAAACAAAATTTATTTAATTTTTAACCTTTCGAAGAGAGATTTATTGATGTTTCGATACAAATATTTAAATATTTTTTCGAATAAACGCAAAATTCAAATGATTTATACCTTCTTTCAATTTAGCTTCAACTGATAATAATTATGAAAGAAAATGGGTCTTTTCTATTTTCGTTAACAAATACAAAATGTTTATATACATAGATATATCACAGAAGTATTCAAAAACTCACCCTTTTTTTGTATAAAGAAGCAAAATAGATACAAAATAAAATATGTTGATTTCTATAAGTAGAAGAAGGACTTCTGTGTACAGTGTACCCCCCCCCTCCCTTGATCAACCACTTTTTGAAAACTTTAACACACATAAAATATATAGACGATACATACACATCATAAAAGAGTACATATCTGTCAGAATGTGTTTATGATTCCCCATTTTCTCATTCATAAATATTAAAATAACACTTTACGCGTGAATAGATATCTGATTGGATCATAAAAAAAATATTATTACTGAAAAAAAAAAAAAATAAAAACACAGAATTGGAAGTTAGGGGAGAGAAAAAATAAGCTTTTTTTCTTTCAACGCATTTAGTGTGTCTAAAAGTAAACTCAAGATGAACTGAACCTGAAGTGGATCCTTCAAATTTCCACTTTTGTCAATCAAGTGCGTACGGCCAGAAGTCATTTTTCTTCTTTTTTTTATTTATTATTTTATGTTTGTGTATATATGTATCTAACAAGGGAAGAAAAAAAAATACTGCCAAATGAAGAATGTTGATGGATGAAGCTTTACAGATTGTTAGAGCTGGAAGTTACATTTTCTTCATTATCCTTGGATAAATTGTCAAAGGTCGTTAAAAGAGACAAGGGCATCATAAGCTGACTACAGCTACTTTGAGTCTACATTAAAAATCCGTCTTTACATATTTATTTTTTTCCTGTTGATAAAATTCACATTTGGGTCGCAAGCTTTTGCTGGAAGAAGACTTTGAAAATTATTTAAAACTAGAAATAAAATCAATAATGCTATATGAAAAATTAAATTAAAAAATTAATGGAGATTAAAAAAAAAATGAGGAAGTTGTATCTGAGATAAGTGTGCTTTTGTAAAAGAGTGTAAAATAAAAATGTTGCAGATGATATAGAAACAGTTTTAATTAATAAACTAATACCATAATTAAAAGGAAGATAGCGATAGGAAGTAAAAAAGCTGGTGTGAACAAGTTTATTAGAATTTTTTTTTTTTTTGGTGGTACAAACGGCTCATGAAGAACCAGGGCCTAGAAACTTACAACTCTCAACCATTCCTGTGTGCGTGTCTGAAGGAATGGAGGGGACCTACAGTTTATTGCCGAATCCGAACGGCGAAGGTGAGCGGTACTTTTCTATGACAAGAGATACTCTTGGAGGATTTGCCACCTCCTCACAAGAGGTAGTTGCTCCGAAAAAAAAAAACTTAAGGTGGAAGCGGCTGGTATTGAACTCCAGACCTCTGGCATGACAGTCCAACGCACTAACCATTACGCCACGGGTTCATAACAGAATTTTTAATATTTTGGATGAATTCAGAACTCTCTGTGGTGTATATGAAGTGTGGCACATTTAAAGATATATTCTAAGCAAAACGAAACTTTTTGTAACCATACTCATTGCAATTATTTTCATCAAGTCAAAAGCAAAACTTTCCTTTTCTTTGAAAACTGACGACAAAAAAATAAGAATAGACAAGTTTCAGGTATTTATTTCAATCAAGTCCATGGACCTTCATATTCTTTAAAAGTACTTTGTTTATTTTGTTGGCAACTATTTTACTGTCATCTCATAAAAATCTTATTCCTTTCTTATTCTGATTAAAAAAAAATATCAACATTTTCTTGAATTTCGCTCTCATCTTTGACATTATGTATGTAAATTTTTTAAAAAATCAATTCCTTTTGAAGTATTTTGTGTTTGTAAAAGTTCGATTACGACATGCAAAACTGTGTAAAATATATCCATGATTACAACAACACTTTTCACAAATGAAAATCATCTACGCAACTTTTGCAATGGTACTAGGTACAAAGAATATTCCAATACTCAAAGAGAGATTTTTTTTAAACACCATCGTCAACAAATGTTTATATGTGACAGAGCTTAACAAAAAAAAAAAACATTCTTGTGTATCAGGAGGTAAAAGCCGTTTTTACTTGTTTTTATTATTAGAAAAGAATCCCGCTGACTATAACAGCATGGTTTTGTTTGTTTTGTTTTAGATACTTAAAAATAAAAATACGCAGACAAAAAAAAAGTAGTTCTAGCAGAACTTTTTCTTCTTGCCAAGCCTTTATGGATTTTTTTTTTTGTAAAATATTCCACTCAGTTTGACAACAAGCAAAAGTGCTAAATAAAATAAAATCGATAAATAAATTATTCCGGTTCGATAGGTCTTCTAGTTTTTTTTTTTAATTTTTAAGATAGGACATACCGCTGTTGCTGCGTCTCACCGCGCCACCCTTCAGTCGGGAATACATATATTTTATCAGGACATATTTTATACAATGTCAAAATAAGGCGCAGGCAAGCGTATTTTTTATTCTATTCATAACAAATTCTAGACTCTTTATGACATCCTAGTTGAAGCTTTTTCTTCTCTCGTGCTCCATTTTCTAACTTTTTTTTTTTTTTTAAAGAAGAAAAGTCATTTTCCTTAGATACTATAATATAATAATAAAAAAAAAATCTAAATTATCTGAGTGATGTATGTTTTTGACATCATCGTTCCTTGTTATGACAGATTGTCATGGAACAAGATGCCAACTCTGGTAATCTTCGCAAATTTAATTTTTTTTTTCTTTCTCATCAATATTCGATGGGCAAAAGTCATTTCCATGAAATTGCCTTTGTATGTTTGTATAGGTATATAATTTTATGCGGGCGAGAAATTCCTATAATTTTATTTTTATATTTTTTTGCTTATTCATAAGTTAGTCGAAAGAAAAAGAAGTTTAATCAAATTAAGTTTTTAATTTGATTACGGAGTATGGATGGATTTCCTTAATTTTTGTTTTTAAGTTAAGATTTACATAATACAGTATTCTGTTTTCCAAACAGCTTGGTTTAAGATGGGTTTTCGAAATAAATCAATGATTAAAAGTGATTTGAAAATTTGCATATACAAAGCATAAACAAAGTGATTAAGAATTATTCACTTGCTTCTTCTATAAACTTCGCCCCGTTTTAGAAATAAAAAAAAAGTGTTTTTAAGATGAAGGTTGATTCTGTATCACGACAAACCCAATAACTGGAATTTCGCATGTAGTATTGCAATCAATTCTTAAAATGTACTAGAACAAGCACCGAAAACTAAAAAAAAATGCTTGAACTGATAGAAAGAGCAATTTTATGAAAAATAAAATCTTAAATATTTTCTGTTCAAAAATTTTCTTTTAAAATAATTTTTTTATAAAAATAAAAATTTCAAAAAGTTCTCCTAGCTAGCAAAGTTAAAGCACCACACAATTTTATATCAAAAAAAAAAAAACATAATGCAATTGAAGAATTTTAGTAGTTTTACGTACTTCATTCGATTAGTTTATTTTTTGAAAATCATTTCAATGCTCTATAAAGGTAGAACGCTCTTTGGAAGACTATAAAGTTGGAACTTAAAATCCCAGTACAACAAACCCTCAATTCAATAAGAATTTTTCCCGGAATTCGAGTAACAATTGAAGGACTTATTCCATGCAACTCGCCTCAAAGCGTTTACCTGAAAATCTATAGTTTGTAAAAGCTTCTGTTTGCAGAATGCTGAAAGTACCAGCTTATGGAGTACATTCCCTCAATATGAGAAACAATAAACACTAGAAAAAAAAGCTTACAAAACGCGTCTCGATTTCATTTTGCACTTGTTGGGTGTATGTTACTTTCAAAAAACAGTTTTTCGACCTCTCATCCTCTTATTGTCGTGTTAACCATCAGTTTCTTTACCCCTTCTTCCTTCACTTCTTCGGTTGATATAACTTCAATACTACACGTAATGCTGTCAAAATTGTGGTAAGTGTGCAAAGCACCATAAAGAGCAAAACAAATGTTTGAAACTGTAAAATTGAGCGGTCTTTCCGTTCGTCTCTTCTAAAACACGTTACACCTACCCTCTTCAACCAGGGTACTTGTATTTATATGTAGCAAATGTAGAGAGAAATTGTTAGAAGGCTCGAGGCGAAATCGCTGCATTGTTCTGAAAGGGTTCAGGGTTATAGTATAGTGGGGACATGCTTCAGTTTAATGGGGTTGCTGCTTTTGGATCCTTTTTTGAAAAGCAATGAATGCCAAAGCGGCTAGGTACTTGTGGTGGATTCATTCATTTCATTTTTTTTTTTTTCTCCATTTTTGTGTTTTCATCCCTTTCCTTGTTCGAACATGCACTATTATTGCGGTTAGGTTAGTTTTCTTCTGTGGCATACTGTGAGTAGGTAGGTATTTCTAGTTCAATTTGACATTTATAGTCGTTTATGAGAGAGCATTCTATTGGGGAGGTTTTAAGTATTAATTCCAGTCCATGAAGTAATTATTTGAGTTTTGTTTTAAAGCTTATGAGTGAAACTTATGTATAAGTTTGCTCGATGTTGATGAGCCAGAATAAGTGATCTTTTGTCACTATAAATTTAGTTTCTGAAAGTAATTTAATAGGTGGGTGTATTATAAGCAATTTTTTCAATAATATTTGTTTTCTATTGATCTAGAATTTGGGGTAGTTCTTCATATCTATAGCCTAGTACCTACGCAGATCGCGCTAAAATTTATCTTCCATACAAATTTCCTCCAAAGATAAATTTTAGCGAGGATATTTAGCTAGGCAGTACGCAGTTCACGCGCTAAATTCAAAAAGTCTCCACTTAATTTAGCAAGCGAAATAATGCTCAACGCATTCTTTCACAGATAAATTTTGACATTTGTGCTCTTAGCAAACGATTGTAGAGATAAGAATTGTAGGGATAAAATTTAGTTTAGCTTGAACTGCGTACCTGGCTTATAGCTTCAAATGCGTAGGTATTTGTGTTATTAAGAAAAATTTGAAATATACAGATTTGAATGATGAAAAAATACAAAAAATATTTTTACCGAAGGAAGTAAAATTTTAGTGGGATGAAATTTGCAATGAATTTCAATATTTTTATTTAAACATCAAATTCTGATTTTACCCACAAAGATACTTTGAATTAAGAGGAATGTGCTACTCAAAATGAACTGTAAAGCTTTGATGGACAGATTTTTGAAACTATCTAATATATGTATGCTGATAAAAAAGTACGTATACGCCACGTCATAACTCATAACATATGGTTATCTCCTTCTTCAACTGATTGTAAATCCTCTAGGAGTAGGTACACACATGTGGTGTACTTCCCAAGTTTTTCCTTACACGCTCACTAAAATTATCTTTATTTTTAAGTTTCCAAATGGACAGTAATTGTATATCACCTGTTCCCGTGTCGGAAAACTCATTATCAGCATTATTTATTTATGTGCCAGAAAAGAAAACTAACAATTTTGTGTATCAAAAAGCATTACAATAAACACTATGTTTTTGAAATATTTTTTTTTTTATTATTTATTCCAGTTCGAATTGAATATTCATAGCTGAGACAGGACAGGACTACGCCTGTCGGGTTGGCTAATAAGAAAATATTTAATATCTGCTATGAATATTAAATATTATTGAATATGCAAAAAAAACAGCTTTATGATTTCAACTATAAAATTTTGTATTATTTAAAAAAAAAAAAAAAAACATTGGTTGTGTGTCTACCAAATAGGGTCAATTAGATTTTAGTTTTCGAACATACCCAAAATGCCTGCTGAACGATCTTAAAACAATTTTATACTTCGTGGCTACTTGAATCGTCTGTCAAACGTTTGACCTCCTAAATCCTTGTAACTTGTATTGTCTTAAAAAAATTATATTTTGATATTTAGAAAGCATAATGTATTAACACAAAACATTAACACAAAATCGATTTCTAAAGCATTACATAACTTTTATTTATAACCAATTTATAGTCCTTAGGTTAAGTCATCCCTGGTGGCTAATCCAATAACCTCATTGCGAACATAAAATACTTATTTTGAAAAGTCCTTAAATATTAGCATCACTAATGACATTGCTCAAAAATGTGACATCGCATTAAGAAAATGAATAAAAACAAACAATAATCGATTCTAAGCTTTAAATCTACTTTCCCTCATTTTCAAAATACATACCTATAAACCAGTACAAATACAATTATTCCACTGTTCATTTATTTTCATTTGTTTTTCAGAAAGCTAGATGTCTTCTAATTAAATTAAAGATTAAAATGATCCAACAACAATTCTCGAGACTTTAGAAAGGTATACTTAGGGTATCACCAGGCACGACTGACAGAATTCAAATCCCTCCCACCTATTTGCAGGGGTATACCATGGTAACCAGGGAAATCTGTATACTTTACCTCTGTTCACCTTGTTTGTCTCTACTTGTAAAACAATTGTTCTTGATCAACTTTGTTTTCAATTAAGGACATTTTTCTTTTTTTTTTTTGAATTGCAAATTTCTCTAATGCCCCCAATGTCACACTTTATTTCTTGCTCATGGTGTTCAGCAATCAGAAACACTTTGCGTAGTGTTGTTATAGAAGTGGAGGTGGATGGAAGAAAGAGAATTTATTTTCCTACAAATTCCTGCCTTAATTTGAGTGTTAAGTGTTTCTTACAGGCAGAATCTAAAAAATCTCATAAGGCGCAATGGCTAAAAAAATAACTGGCATTTGATTTGACTTTCAATCTGAATAAATATTTAGTGAAAAAAAAAAGACAGTACCACCACCAAAAAAAAAAAAAAAATAACACTACGATATGCAAATATATTTCTATGGGGGCTATACAAAGGTTAACTTCCCTTATTTCTTTCCTTAATGATCCTTTGCTGTTTCAGCTGACACAATCCTCTACGCAAAGCGTCTAAACGTAAAGCTTTAATTTTCATTGTTTTTTGTTTTGGTATTTTTTGGATGCGGGCCAAATTTACGAGGCAAACATGTGAAGGACTAAACTTGGCGAAATTTCAAGATAACATTTTTCGCTTAGAGGGCAGAATTTATTTGGCAGAATTAAGAGTAGGGTGAATTGAATGCACACACAGGCAATCAGGTAAAATATTTTGTACCCTGGAGGAGAGACAGTAGGTATGTGTGTTAAAAAAAAAAAAGAAATAAAATTGATCGGAATACATTTTCACATAAGCCAGGCCAGAACCAAACTCGCAAGGCCACATGGATGCAGGCGAACAAAATTTGGCCGTATTCTCCTTGTCAAGTAGACTGCTGATACGTGCCTCAAATAGAAAATGATGCGGCTGATTTAATTAGGACAGTTGTTCTAACCATAGGCTTTTATACACGAGCAAGCCTTCACACAAAAAAAGGGTATTTTATGGACTAGGGGCTTGTTTATATTTTTTTTTGTTTTGTCAGACTAAGCGCTCCAATAAAGCTCCAAAAGGATTGTCAATTTTTTGTCGTTGTTTTGGGTTGTGTTTTGTGGTTTAAAAAGGTGACATTGATGGTTTATTGATTTTTTTTTTGTTTAAGCCTTGTGTACGGTACATGATACAGAGAGAAAAAAAGCAATATAGTGGCTGGTTTTGGTGAATAAATTATATTTAAACTAATTTGCATACACTTTATTGATCACATAATTTCTGGACGTGTTTGTGCTGTGCTTATACTTAATTTCCTTATACATTCATCAAGTGTAAATACTTTAAGACATTCACGGACTAATTTGAATTGGTAATTAATGTTTTTCTTTTCCTGATGGAGCACGTCCTTAAAGGACTAATGGTAAATCAATTTTGGCATATCTGCGATGGAAACCTTTTTGTTATTTATTTTTCAAACGATTTAGCATGACTATTAATGACGCAAGATTTAAGTTAAATTTGATGTTGATTTTCGCAGTTGTTTTCTTAGCAAATACATAAATGTTTGAAACGATTGAATATTTCAATTCAACTATAATCGTATATTTTTCTTCTTAAAAGCAAACAACAAAACGAGCCAAACTAATAAATTTATCATGGAATTTATTGCAAAACATTGACCTCATCCAATGGGGGGTTAACCTTAGCTGCCCTAAAGTGCACAGCAGCATATTCCCAGTAAAGATAGAGTTCTATATAATACCATAAAATTAAATCGAGACGTGTCATAGAATATGCAATGAGCATCCATCATACTGGAACCGGTCTACCTTTTTGTAGGCCTGCTCGATCCGCAAGAGGACATGAGTATGTCCGGCCAGCAGCAGAAAGGCAGCAAAACAGGCAGGAGCATACGTTTTAGGCTATAAATTCTAAGAACCAACAATCTGAACAAGTGTAATCAATTTATTACAACTGCAAAAATCCTTTTTGCCTTCACTTTTATACGCATCCCAGCCTTTGTGTTCGTATGTGTGTTTGCGTGCGGGTGTAAATATTCAACAAACGATCGCAATTAAGGACGTACCCTTGCTTGTGCATCCTGCTTGGTGCCTGGCGTTTATCGTAATGAATTTAGCAAAAACACACCAATGGACCATATAAAAAGAGGTGAATATGGCCAACAGGCAGCACTAGCCAATATTAAGTTAAGAGATATTTTTTTTTTCTCTGTCAAGCTTGGATGTGAGATTTACCTACACATATTGTTTTTTTTTTTACTTTTACTGTCTTCATAAAATCTAAATTTACTGAGGACGAAATAACCTCAAAATGAGAACATAAAAAATACGTTCCTACGTGAGATGACCATTGAATATGTAGATGCAGAAAAGACAAGTAATTTTAAGGCTGATGGTTAAATCAATATAAGAAGGTCGAAATATTACAAGGTGATATGCTGCCGAGACTATTACCATACCTTTTTGGGAACCACAGACTCTAAGTTTAAGTCATTTTTACCCGAGATATAAACGAAGATACTCCGTCTATACCTATAATAGGCGACAGCTGATATTCGCTAAAATTTGAAAAAAAAAACAAAAAAATTTCGAGAGTTTAACTCTACGTTTTTTACTACATTTTTGACATCGATTCTTTTCAATCAGTTCACCAGGTTTGTAAAACTAGGTCAACTTTTAAATATTTTTGATGCAAAAACATGATCCAAAAGTTTTTTACGATAAATAGTTTTTTGAATAAATAATAAAAATTTTAAATTTTTGTAAATTTTATTTATTAAATTTTAAATTTATATAACAATAATTTTTTTTATATTTTATTTATTTCTAAGCTTTGCGTTTCGGGTATAATTTTCATCCATAATCGGGCTTAATTCGGTGACTTCTGTCCGATGATGTATGAAGATTATATGCCAAACGCGTAACTTAAAAATAAATAAAATATAAAAACAATTGTTGTCATTATAAATTTTATAAATCAAACTTACAAAAATTTAAAACTTTTTAAAAATTTTATTATTTATTCCAAAAACTATTCAGAGTGTCAACATGGAGACAGTACCTACCACTTAAAAATTTTTACGATAGTTCATCCAAAGCAGAGTTGTAAAAGAATGCAGTATTTTGGTATTTAATTCTTGGAAATTTCGACTTCTTTTTGCTTTTTGTAAAATTATGAGTCCTTTTGTCCAATTGTATTACAGTCAAGCGAACAACTGTTCAAATAAATATCAATTTGAACATTACCTATAGTTTTCTGTGACAAAGGTTAAATGTCCTACAATTTATAAACAAAAAAAATCACTAATGGAGGTAACACCTTTAATTTATGAAAATATATGAAAAATACCAGCGCCGCCGACCGATTGCATTGCATCTGTTAATTTATTTATTTTTAAAAATCTTTCAGTATGACTTCCTCTAATGTCCAATCAAATAAATATTTCGAACAGTTACTGTATAATTTTAAATAAGTCCATTTCCATTTACAGAATTTTTATTTATGTATGTTTTTATTAAATTATGTAGAAAACCAATTTGTAAAATATATAAAAATAGACCTTGGAAAAAAAATTAAAACAAATAAAGTCCAAATAAATCATTTGGAAATATAGCATTCCATGTAATAAATATTCAGTAAAAAATAAAAAAAAAAAAATATATCCGAGAGAATGTATAATTTCAAATAAACGGAAAACCGATATTTTAAAAAGCGATGTATATTAAATGAGTAATTCAGTCGTGATTTCCGGCATAAAGTCCTCGTGGCTTATATACCTACATACATACATATATGTTTGTGTATATAAAAAAAACAGGTATTTTTATATTCATTTAACGTTCGATTTTGGGTTTTGTTTGTTCAATATCAGTATGCTTTTGAAAAATGTGTTCATACACATATAAAAATTTAATAGATGTATGCGTTTTTGTTTGAGTGCTATTCGAAAGTAATACAAAAATAAATATAAAAAGGAAATACGCATTGCCTTAGAATCGATGTGGATGAATTCATCGTCGTCGTTCGTATAGAATAAAATTTATGAGACTTTTTACATTACGATTTTTTTTTTAATTTTTTATTTCATCGTTTTATTGTGGATTCATTTTTTAACGGAATTCCTATTTGCTGTGGGGTTGGGTTTTTATTTTAATAAATAATAAATTTGAAATGAAAAAAAAAGGATTTTCGTTGGGATACTGTTTTTTGACAGGTTTAAACTTTGAACATTTAAGTTGCAGATACTTTTTTATTTTAACTTAGGGCAGATTCTTTTAAAAATATATTCGATATGTTTCATGCTGTAGAAAATTAACAGAAAGAATATAAAAATTCAAATTTATTATTTGTTAAGTTAATTACTGATACATGCAAAACTTTCTTATCATTTCAATTTTGTGCAGAAAATTATCAGAATGTGAGTAATAATTGTATTGAAAGCTATCATAAAATGATTAAAAACAGAAGTCTGCCTATCAAAATGCAGTGAAAATTGATCCTACTGCTTTTGCTCGCATAAGCATTTTAAGAGATGTATGTCATGCTTTTTAATTTGAATTTTGTAAATCTGAGCTAACGTTTTTAAACTCAAATCAATCGCAATAGTATTGACCACATAAAGTACATGTACATTGTACATACATAAATGAACACTCTGTTTAGCAAATTCTAATAAAAACATACTCATATTTTTCAAGCACCCAGATGGGGCAGAAACGAATTCTCGTTGATCTACCAGGCAATCATGCTGCCGAAGCAGATTATATGATCCTTTGTTCCATTTTGAATTAAGTTCCTTTACTCACTCTCAATTTTGTTCTTTCTCTTTAAAAAAAAAATGTCGTTGATGAAGGAGTCAAAAAAATCAAGGAGAACCGAGCTTCTACATACTATACACTTGCTCAATCTAAAACGAGCTTCTCCACGATGAAGGAATGTATAAGGCAAAGAAAATAAAAAACAAACAATGCATGCTCAAATTCTTCACTCGATCAATGCAATGCTAAGAAAGAACTGATCCAGAATGGAGGGGCGAGCTGAGCTCTTTCTATTAATATTGTAGAAGAAAAGAAAACACAAAAATATTGCATAAGGAAATTGAAAAAAAGTGGCTCTGCAAAAGTACTGGTGCTAAAAGAAGGAGTAAAACAAGAACGGAGTGCTAGAAGGACGAGTAAAAGTAAGCGCTAATCCCGCTTTGTTCTATTCTCACTTAATAGTGGGACCAAGAAACAAATTTTCAAGCAAAAAATGTAAAACAATAAATTTCTGTAAATGAAAGAGAATGTGCTTTTCCTTCTACACTGCTTAAAAATATTAAATCAATTTCTTCAGAAAAATTGAGTTTTCATAAAAAATTCGAATTTAATCCTGAAAATAAATAAGTAGGTACATCAATTTATAAAAAGTTGTTTGTAAAACGATCTTAGTTTTGATAGATGACGAGAAGAATTAGGTACATCAGTTTTGAGCCTTATTGGATCCCTTTTCATCGACTTGGAGTGAAAGTGGGCTAAGTGCATGTTTCTTTTTATTATTTTATCTTAGTGATACTGATCCTGCAAAAATAATTTGATCGCAGTGTTCAGTGTTGGATCGTAATGGATAAAATTTTTAGCTGAATATCGCAGCTCTCGAAAACAGTAATAATGAACTTAGTGTAGATTAGTTTGAAGCGCAAATCTAGGGCTAAATAATATATATTTGTTTCTACAAAAATTAAAGAAACAATTATTTTTCTTAAATGCATTTTTGCATGAGAAAATAAATTTCAAAAAAAAAATACATAATTGAAATTCAAAACTTGAAGAAATGGTAAATCTTGAATGCTGTAGTTTGCATAATTTTTTCCATTTTGCAATCTTCCGGTCCGGAAGTCACGTAGACAATATTGTGATTCAAAAAATAATTGAAGCAACTTTACACAAATTTTTAGTTTTTGAGGTTTGGTTCTGCACGACTTTTTGAGTCGTTTTACTCCAAAAATAAATTTGGGTACATTTTTTTAGGTTAATTTGTGAGACCTGTAGTAGTATTTCTTCTTTTTGTAACGGGATTTTTAGCTAGTAGCAAATATTGATTGTTATATTGATGTTTATGATTTTTTTTTTTCAAACCATTAGCTTATATGTACCTTCCTTCTTAAAGTACATCAGAAAATCTGTAATTAAATAGATTTAACTGAAACTTTCTAACATTCGCTTTCTTATCCAGTTGTTAAATATTTGTATTATAAAGAAATGAGTTGAATTTAAAATAAGTTATATATTTTTCAATTCTAGGTTTTCAACTGTAAAATGGAGCTCTTAAGAAGAATAAAACTAACTTGGATTTTGCGTAAAAAGAAATATTGGTATGTACATATTTAAATCTTTTTTCCGGCATGTGTGTGGTGGATTCAGGGGATAAGCAGTATTAACACAATATTTTCTTATTTACATATCCTATCTGCTTCCATTTTCGAGTAGAATTGCTTTTTTTCATTCTAAAGGAAGAATATGATGTTTTTTTTTCTTCTCCAGTAATAATTTTTCCAACCAACATTTGTAGTAGCCACTTTGTTTGTTCCCGGAAGGAAACAAGTTCTCCTTTTCTTTTCCTCTCCTCCCAAAAATAAAAACTTTTTTACAAGTTTTTTTTTTTTTTTTGCACTCCTTGTTAGGAATGTTTTGCTGAAATTTAAATTAGTTTTGAAGACGAAGAACAGAATAATAAAAAATAAAATCTTCCTCCATATAGTAAACGGTTCAAAATGTTATGCAACAACAAAAAAAATAACACTGCAAAAAAAAACACTTACTTTATCTGCATGTGAGAAACTTTCAGCCAAACGAATTTCTTGTTCAGAGTTTGGAATACAAATAAAATCACTAACCCTTTTCGTAAAGGTGCCCCATTTAAGCAGACCTTTTTCTTCCGGTTTTTAATTTGGAAGGCCTTGGAACGTTTGAAGTAATAAGAAGGTGGAAAAGTAAAAGAAATGAGCCTATGTTTATTAAAATATATTTTTTTTTCAAATTTGCACGATGAAGATTCAGGAAATACGTATATATGTACAGTGAAGTTGAGAAATTTTAGTTTTTAGAATTTAATTTTCATCGGTTACTCGGGCGTATACGTACTGTATTTGAAAATTCTATTTTTAGATTTTGTATGGGGTTGATATAATTAAAGTCGTCACTGTAGGCTTAACATATCGTATAACGGTATTAATTAGATATAAATATTTTGCACATAAGCCAATAGCTAGTAGGTATAGATTCAATCTTTTCCAAAAAATGGTTCAAGATACTCCGGCGTATACGTAGGTACGTTTCTTATTTTAATCAAATAAAATGTGTACCTGTAATTTTGTATTTTTGATTTCATAAAATCTCGTTTTTTTTTTTTTAAAGATTGTTGCCACACCGAAGAAAGAAAATTAAAAATCACCTTTATCGCCATTTTTAGAGCAATAAAATCGATTTTATGTCGTTAAGCTAAATTATATTCGGTTACTTATATTTCATCTTAAAGGTCTTCTCTTATTTATCTGTATCTAATTTTTGGAATTTACTTTCAAAGTCACACAACCAACGTAGTGTAATTCAAAGAAGTACTCGGCATTTAAGTTCATTAAAAATAGCATCATAAAAATAACGTTGGTTGGTACTTATTGATTAGAATGGCTTTTTACGGCCTTCTCCAAAAAATACCATGACACAAAGAAGCTACTCACCTAGAAGCATCAACAGCAGCAGGTGGGTGAATAAAAGTAATCCAAAACGACGCAGGTATTCCATCAGCATTTTTTAGATACTTTTTTTTTTTTTTTTTTTTAAGATTTTCTCTATGTTAAGGTATTTTTTTATAACACTAATTAAATTTAATATCCTTTTCGTGTTGCTGCTCAGTGCTCAGGGTGATGACAATTTTATGACATGTTGTTTTGTAAATTTTGCACTTTTTTATGATTATTATTATTATTTTTCTTTAATACTTTCATTTGATGGAAATATAATATATTTTTAAGGACATGGTTTTAAAAAGAGAACAAGGTATAAAATTGAAAGAAAAAAAAAAAACAAAAAAATTCCTAAAGATTCATGTTGGGAAGAGAGAAAACCTTACAAGGTCTATCGGATTTTTCATTCAGTTTAAGATGAAAATAATAGCATGTATTTTTTTCATGGGTCGTTAAAAACTTTGCTGGAATATCACGAGAGAGTTCAACTGCGGAAATTGTTATGGTTGATGTTTTTTGTTTGTACGTTGAAATTTATCTGCTGCAGACGCAATAAAATTAGTTAGATAGATGGCAGAATTTAAAGGGAGTAAAGTGACAAATGGGAGAAATTTGAAGTTATTAAGTTAGTTTAGTGAGTTTGAGTTTTTTTTTAAGTTTACTGAAAGAAATGTCATTTGTTTGTCAATCAACGTTTTTCCCTGATGGTTAAATTGGTACTTCTGTCGTCCTGTTGTAAACTTTTTGATGGTATTTTCTTGTAGTTGAATTTATTTAACTGCACAAACACTTTTTCATTTTTATTTTCATTGAAATTGAACAAGGGTACATCTATGCGATTTATTGCCAAATTACTCACAAACATAATATTACAAACAGCCGTAAACACGCTTTTTTTATTTTTTATTTTTCTCTAATTAGGTTCTTGGTAGAAATTAATTCATACACGAGATGTCTTAAGATATTTGACTTAATCTTAGTACATTTTTATAACTCAAAATCACCATAGCTTAAATTGTCGTTCCGTTCACTGAGGCGTATACTCACTTTTATCCAATATTTTTTTTTTTAACTTAGATTAAAGTAACTGTTGATTCATACATGCGATTGGAAGTTTTATCCACTGCTCACGCGTGTAATAGGTACTCGTTGATAAAGATATTATTTGTGGATGTTTTAAAATAAAATCCAAGATTTTGTATTTGCCGGTTAAATGGTTTTGGGTACTTACATGTACATTCGCATTTTTTTTTTAATCAACTCATGATAATAATTGATTTGTTCTTAAACTTATTGTTAGTAAGGTTAAATTCCACTTCGATGAAACTTCACTTATGTTACAATTGGACAAACATGTAACCCCTTTGCTGTGTTTGTAGTATTTTTTGTTTACCTTTTGCATGGTTAAGTGTGATATATCAATACAAACTTCACTGCTTCTCAAGCGTATATGAATTGTTTCCTTAGGCAGAACAACATAATTCAGATATTATCTGTATGTTATATTAAATCAGGTTAATCGGGCGTATAAGCCACCTTTTATTTTTCGAAGCTCAGGTGACGAAAACGATTGACTCAACATTGCATGTATTAAAATTTGAACCATGTAGCTATGTATTTATTTTCAAAACAGAACTCGGTCACTCGTCCGTACACGCACTTTTGTCTAAATCTTATTTTTGTTAAATTTTTTCGATGTCGTAGACTTCAGCCACTCAAATTCTAAAGCATAAATTGTTAATCAAAAAGCAATATTAAAACATCAAATGTGGTGAACTCAAAATAATAAACACGAAATTTCAACTACGAACGCTCGCCCCGTGAATACACTTGACACCATATTCAATTCATAAATATCTGACATAAAAAGGACAAGCTGTATTCATTTTATCTTTTAAGTTGGTATTATTACACTTTTACCAAAAGCAAACACATTTTTCGAATCACATTTAACATAACTCTTCCCGTGAGTGAAATATATTTAACTTTTTGTCATGAATTTTTCTAAATATATCAGAAATCTAATGTAATTCCTTGATTATTGAGTGCTTCAAAATTTGAATCACTCACGCAACCGTTTCCTTTCGTTGCTGGAAAATTCTTTTACACACGAATGAATTACAAGGAAAAAAAATAATTAAGGGTGCTAAAGAACATTTTCTGACATGAGGACCCTTGCTGTAGGATTTTCCAAGTAATACTGTTTTGATGAAAGAGAAATTATTTGAAAATTTTAGGTTTCCATGAAAATATTCCATGGACTTGTGTATAATGGGTACATGGGAAAGACAGAGTGTAGAAAATATTGCACGCAGAAAGCTTTTCCTCATATTCACAATCAACTTACAGTTGGAAAGAACCAACAGTAGATGATAAGTTTCTCTTAATCGTTCGCTCAGTGGAATGCCAAATTTCTCTTTCATATAGTCTGTGTGAAAGTTTGTGTTTTTTATGTGGCAACTAGGTCAAATAAATTTGTGTTAGGAAGGCCGTGTGTAAATTGGAGCTGGAAAATTTGATTAGAATCAAACAATGTTTTGTTGTAATCCTTCTAAGTGGAGGATGCGAATGATATGATAACAGAATTTACAGTATTTTGTTGTTTTTTTTTCTCCAATCAAATTTTTGTAGAATAATTCGTTTTAGAATTCAATTAATACATTTCTATAAATAAATTTAATAAAACAATTATGTTGTTTGTCTGTTAGAACAATTTGAAATTTTAACGTGAACTATTCAAGATAAGGAATCTTATGGATAAAGCTTTAAGTTCTGTGTGAACATTTGTAAGCAAGCATTTGAACTTTTCACCCTTTTTACGCATCATAGAACTTGGTTCTGACAACAACAACCATATAAAAGGAAAAAAAAAAAACACCTCACCAAAGAGAAAAACAAGAAGTTTTCCATTAGACCTGAGGGCTGCGGTTGCAACACTTACAAAGCCGCAGGACATCACTGTAGCGTAAAGCTTTTGATGGAATGCGTTCAACGAAAATTGACATACAAAAAAAAGGGAAAATAAAAAAAAAAAAGATGAAATAAAATCTAACATCTCGTCCTCGTGATGATGCGTAGTTGTGTTGAATTTATGAATAAAAGATTCTTTTGGCCTGTAAATCTATGTTTTCAAGAAGAGTTGTGTGCAAAATTATGTATATTGAAATTTTTTTTTTTTTCACTTTTACTATTTTTCTGATTCATTTATTGAGGAGATAGGCAGAGATGAGATGAGAAGAAATGTATATTGATGAATATTTATGTAGTGATTTTGAATATATTGAATTGATGGTGGATGTGGAGGTGGATTGATTGATTTTCGAATTTATGTATGTATGGCATGCATTTAAAAAAAATTAAATAATATAAAGCGACAGATGATTTTGTTTATGATTTAACTGTGGTTATTTGTTTGTGCGAGATATAAATACATTTTTTTTATTTAGTGATTGCATCGCGTTTATAAAATGCACTGCTTGTTTGAATAGTTTTTTGTCAATGTTTGTGTTTAATTTATAAAATAGATATCTGAATCAAAAACATAAATAAAAACTAATTAAATATATAACCAATTTTAGTAATTGTAAGATAATGTTTTTGTTTGAACAATTAAATGAAAACAAATAAATAACAATGCCAATAACACAGACAAATCAAAAGCAAATAGATCCGCCATTTTTGATTTTCAAAAACAAAAGTGCTGTATTGTGTTCAACTTGTCTTACTTGTGCCAGTTAATTTGTTCTTTCAAGTTTGCAATTTTTACGAAAGAATTTTTATTTGCTTGTGCTGTTTTGTTCTCAGTTTGTGCTGCGAAGTGCCGAAAGTATTAAAAAAATAAAACAAAAGATAGATCATTTTTTTTTTTTTATTTTTTGATATAGCCGACAGCTTTTGAGAAAGTCGAATTCAGCATCCAGGACTTATTTGAGGCATGCATGGAAGCATATTGCTTCCACTTCATAGAACTGGCGTTTCATATCCAATATGTAATTTTAAAAATCTCGGTTGTTTGCACACTCTATCGTGATGCCCTTTTAGAGCTGGTTTCGTCTAAGTTCCTTGGAATAATTTAATTCATTTGATATTTAAGTATAATGAGATTTTAGAAACTTAATATTTATAATTTAAAAGTTCAAATTTCCTTTAATTAAAACATTTAATATTGACAGTTGACAATTGCAATATTATTAAGCCATTTTACCGTTTTTTTTTAATTTGTTATCGTTTTCTCCACTTTTCATTATTTTTTTTTTATAAATTATTGATCTGCTATAACAAAGAAACCTCATAGAGTTTTTTAAGTGCCACTTAGTGATAAAAATATTTATTTGATGAAAATAGAGGTAATTTTTGAAGAATTCCACTCATCTGAAAACGAAAAATATCAAATTCTAAAAAAAAAAATAATAATATAATATAATAATAACTTTTGGTTATGAAAAACGTGCCCTAAATTTGTCATATTATTTGTATGATTTCAAGAACATATAGAACAGAAAATACCATAGAATTCCGATTTATATTCTGTCCTCAAAAATTGCATTGCCTGATTGAGAGTCAACAAAATGTTCCCCTCCATTTGCCTAAATCCACACAAAATATTCGAACGTTTTATTCCTATTTTTTTTTTTTTTGTTCAATTCAATTTTCCAGTTTCAATTGTGCGACAGTGTCCTGCACAGAAAAAAAAGAGAACCTTTCACCCAAGGATATCTATTTTCAAATAAAAATATAAATATATGTATTTTTGTTTATATATATGTGTGTATGCCTGTATTTTTCCGACTAGAAAAACTGTCAAGCATCTCTTAAGAGCGTTTGTGTATTAATTTCTTTCAATTTTCCTGATCCAATTTGTAATTTGTTTGATAAAACGAGTAGAAAATTGCATCCAAGGATGGAAATGGAGATTATTTTCTTGCAGTCAATTACTTTGAAATAATTTGCAGTTCTTAGTTTGAATTCGATGGCAAGAAATATTGTTGACAATCGAGGTCGAGTGTGGGTTTTTTTTTTTTTATTGAGAAATAGCGTTTAGATGGATGACATAAACTTGACATCATCAGCCAGCTGGCAAAGGCAATGAGAAATTGCTGCGAATCAATATCTTACTTTTTTTTCGAGATTTTTCTTTGAGTTTTTTTACTAACTCATTAATTTCCTGTCAAAAAAAAATAGCAATGTATGGAAGGGATGTTTTAATTGCGATTTCGTTCGCCAGATAAAAAGAATTCTTGTTGCTGTACGTAATTAATTTTTATCATTACAAATTAAAATTGACTCCGATAAATAATAACCCATTCGGTCTGTCTGTTATTAAATATAGTGAAACTGTGGTACAGTTCATAAAAATAAAACTTCGGCAACACTGGCACATTCAAGTCCCATTTCAGCTTAGAAGCGTTTGATGTTTGCTCTCAGCATTGAAATCACATTTTACCCAAAATTTTCATAAATAGTACCATTTTTTTTTGCATTATTTAGAATGTATACTTTTATGAACAAGGGTTTTCTGATGCAGTGAGTTTCAGTGAGACCACAGAAAAGATTTCATCAAGAAATGTTTACACAAAAATGTTTTACATATTAAAATAACTTTTTTTTTAATGAAACTACTCAAGGCATCCGAAATTATCTTCTCCTTTAAATTATTTTTATATCGTTTAAATTCACCATAAACCTACAAATAAAATATACATACCTACATATGCAGGTGTAGTGTAAGCAAATGTGCATAATATTATTTTTACATGTTCGTAATTGATAATTAAAGGGTGTTTAAACCAATTAAATGACATTGGCTTCATAAATTCCTTCGACGGAAAAAGGGAAAATCTAAGAATCCATTGTTAACATAAATATAAACCCAGCAAGAGTAAATAAATAGTGAAAGAATGTAATAATGCTTAAAAAAAAAAAACTAAAGAAAAACACTTTATATTTTTAATATTTTTCTTCTTCAAATTTAAAATTTAAATGTTAATTTTAAAATTAGGCATTCGTTTAAAAATACCCATACAATTTTTCTTGAAAGAAAATGTACATTATATTTCTTTTCATTTTTAATTCTTCTTTAAATTAAAATGTGCTATGATATTCAACCTAGCTCTACACAAAAGACTGTTGATCATGTTCGCGTTTCATTGGTGTGTGTGTGTGGCAAAATGCAAAAATGTAATGAACCTACTTCTTCTACGTGAGCGTCTAGTAGATCGATGAGAATTCAAAACAATTCCTATTCCTTTTCGGTTTTTCATTCTTATGATGAAAGTAAAAGGAGAAGAAATGTTTTGAAGCTTTAAACAAAATCACAAACTCAAAGCTTTCATCACTACTGCCTCCGCATGCGTGGCTGGTTATTTGATTTCAATTTTTTCGTATTGTTTTTTTCTTAGTGCAAAGAAATCAACAAACAACTGGGCGAGCATGGGAAGTAGTAGGGATAGGAATTTTTTGTGTATTTCTTTTCTTTCTTCTTCGGTTTCTTTCTTATGATGAAAGTGAAGGAATATGAAAGAAAGTCTAAGGAGAAAATGTAACGTTATTTGAATGAGGAGCCTAGATTCGATAATTCGCTTACTCAATAATAGTTGAGTAAAAGTATAGAACAAACAACAAATACTCAAAACTCTCATTACCGCTGCCTCCGCATGCGTGTCTGGTAATTTAATTTACACTTTTTCGTATTTTGTTTTTGTTTGTTATTTTCTGTTTTGCAAAGCTTCAAATATTCCCACTCTTAAGTTACATATTTTAAAGAATTTTTCAAAGTGAAAAAAGGCTGGGGAAATTTTCTTTACGATATATAAACAAACTACTATGCAAGCATGCAAAATAAAAATGGTAAAAGCAGAAAACCATGGTTACCAAGTTTGCGCAAATAAAAAACCGTGACTTTTTTTTTATTCAAACAAGTCATGTTTTTGTTCCCGATTTTAAAAAGGTATATTAACATAGAACACTGAAAGTCATTTTTATAAATGTTGTCTACCTTTGGACAGTCATCCAAGTTACAAATAAACAATTTTAATGGTTGTAGGTATTAGGTTTATCTAACTTCGGTAATGAAATCGGCTGTTTAAATCATGATTGATGTATGTAACATTTCATTTCATTTGTCTGAGTTTTACTCCTAATCAAACAAGTGATTTTGAAATTTAATGGACTTGTTATGTTTATGTATAGACAATAGGTCTTAATTTTTTTTTTTTATTTTAAAGCAACGCCATCGCAGTTCTTGTAATAAGAAAATTATCAATTTCAATTTTGATCGATTTTCAAAACCTTATAGGTACAGATCGAACCCTTTCCGCCAAATTATCGTAAGCGACATTTTCATACTGTCACATAAATTTAATTATTTCATTTTTCCTGTGCACCAAAGGACCTTTTCTCATCTGTCAATAGCAGTATTGTTATTGTTAATAATGTTCAATGCTGAAATTTGGCCTAAATGTCTTTGTTGCTGAGCAAACAAAAAACAAAATGTCGCTTACGATAGTTTGGCGGAAAGGACACGAATGTAATAACAAGTTTTAAATAACTACAATTATTTTTGTGGTTTCAAAGCCCCCAAAGCATACCTATGTATGTACTATATCTGGAAAATAAAATCCTAGGAATATTTCACAGTAATTTTTATGAAAGAAATTTTTTTTCTTTCAATGAAATAGATCCGTTACAAGGCAGAATTCTTAACTGTTAAAACACATTAATTTAAAAAAAAAACTATTGGTACGTAAAACCTCTCCTCAAGCCACACTGAAAATCCAAGAGCTCTTTTGTAAGATATCCTGTCATATTTGGATGAAAAAACTGTATTTCTATAGAAATCGTTAAAATGTAATAGAAACCTATTATTAAACATTTATAAGTGAGTGTGTGTTGATTATTTCCCACACAAAGAAGTGTGACAATAATTCCACATTTAGACACAAAAATAAGGACGAGTGAAACACACGGTCAGTGTAATATACAATTGTGGCAATGGTCGCTCACGCAGCATTATACTTCATTATCCCTTTGCCATGCCGTGTGCTGCCGTCACTTTCGTACCACACCCGCCGCCGCCGCCGTATGTCTAGCGCGAATAGACACAAGACATACAAGCATAGGTGTAAGGATAAAGTTAGCGCACATTCCCTTATCTTAATCCATGAAAATACATTCAACTTCATTGTCCGCTCGTTGCTTGGGCAATGTTCCACATGAAAGGTATACTCTTATGTCTAATGGAGTGTAATTAGTATTGCGGTTTAATGGGAAGAATGGAAGAACTTTTGTTGTCCAGCTCCAAGGAAACCCTTCTGCACACCAGCTTTCATATCGGACAAAAAAAAATGAGAAAAAAAAACTTTCATAAGAACATATTAACCAGGGTGGTGTATAGTCTAATAGGTTGGATGACAGTTATGCCTGGAAAGACTTTAAGTAGCGACAATTCGTAATTATAATTTTAAATATGCGGGAATAACTTTTTTGATGTTTTAAAGTAAATAGTTTTTAACTTTTTTTTACAAAAAATCGTTATCACTTCATAAAGAGATAATTAGATTTTGATAAAGGATATGCATCTATTGAAATATTAGCAGTTAGGGCCAGTTGTACAAACGTGGATCAATATTTAACCCGTGGTTCAGGAATTTTAATTCACCGATTTCGGCGGATTAACTGAGGTTCAACGATGGATCAAGGTTCATTTATGTAATAATAGCCAAGTACAAGCTTGAACCGCCGCTTAAACGTCCGAAATCGTTGAATTAAAAATCCTGAACCATCAGTTAAATATTGAACCACGTTTGTACAACTGGCCCTTAATGAACTAGAAATATCTTCAACACCTTAAACTTTTTAACAAAGTTCAAAGACAATCTTTTTATTAACTTCTTTTATGATAAAATCAAGGATTTACTTAATATCTCATTTTTAAAAAGCTAAACTGTTAAACTTATACAAATCAAAGCTTTTAAATCAAATTATACTTCTCTCCCCCAAGAAAATTTCATATATAATGCTAGATTACCTTAGGGGGCATCTCATGCCTATTTCACTCTTAACACATTCGTGAGAATTAAAAAAGTAAAACATTTTTGCCTTTGCACCACCTGTCATCATTATGTCATTTCAAAAAAAAAAAAAATTTAACAAGAAATAAACTTTATTTTACTATTCAATTAAATATTTACTTAACATTAAGCCAACCCCAT
Organism: Epistrophella euchroma; assembly: GCA_947049315.1. NCBI lineage: Eukaryota > Metazoa > Arthropoda > Insecta > Diptera > Syrphidae > Epistrophella > Epistrophella euchroma. Next base: position 65,386,725 of record OX346248.1, on the reverse strand, counting down.
ATAATTTTCATTTGTAATTATTTTTCGTTGTGTGTTTCTTGCACGTAAATTATTTTTTTTTTTAACAAGATTTTGTTTGTCAAATTGAAATGCATGCATTGCAAATGCAGGTCCAACTATTATTCTATCGGAGGATGGAAACGAATTGGGCCAAAGTTAAGGGCGCTTAATCAACTTCTTTGTATTTTTAATATTAAATAAATTTATGTACTTCCCTATTATAATTTTTTTAAATAACAAGAAAAAAAATGTTCACAAAGAATTTCTATCCAATCATTCCCTAGCGTTTTCTTAAAAAAAAAAATGGCGCAAAATTTTAAACAGCGTGATGTTAAGGTATTCGCATGATACTACTTAACAATTTTATAACTTTAAAACTCTTTACCAAAATATTTTTAGTTTTAAACATTTTCTAACTAGTATCATACTTAACCTAAACGCCTAAAACAGTGATAGTTTGACCCATTTTTGCAATTGTAGCTGCCAAAGTGACACTTTGATTTAGTATGATCCTAAAAAGATAAAACAGGCATTTGGCGTCTTTAACTTTAGTAAAATGTTAAAAATATAATACGATGCTAAGCCTGTTTTTAAATAGCATCATACTTAAAATACTTTAACATCATAGTAAATCGTCTAAAATTTTGCGCCAATATTTTTCGTGGCGTTCACATAAAGCAGGTTCTACATTTCCACATTCACCAAAAATAACAGTGGATGCACTAAAGATTAAAGGCTAGAAACCTCTTCTAAAATGGTTAAAATTCAAAGGCTTTATCCAGAATCCAGTACACCTTACGGAATTGGCTCCTTGTCCTTACAAAAAAAGAGACTATATTTGGATGCTTCAATTAATTCAAGATCCTATTAATATTACAGGTTTGTTTAATATTTGGATAAGGAAACACATTTGCGTCATCGCGCATCGACGCCGCCGCCCCTCCACCGCGGAGGAAAAATTGAGTAAGTACATTTCAAATAATCTCTACTCACACTTTCGTTTATGTCGCTTTCCAAAAACGGTAAAATTTGAAAAAAAAAAAAGCAGTAAGTCATTTTGGTTCTTTTTTTTTTGTCAGGGCGTCAAGTCTTCGCGAACCGTCTCTTCCTTTCACATGCATATATTTGTACACACAGTTTTAATCAAATGCAAACATTCCATTCGTGAATCGTGAAAAGATGAAAAGAGGGTATAAAAGGAGTAAAAGAGCTCAATGCGATTTATGTGAATTGTAGGTAGGTATATGTTATGGAGTATCGCATTTCAAACAGGGAGTATCAATTTTCATAGGAAAGTAGTTTTTCTTTTAATTCCTTTGTTGTTGTTGCTGTTGAGGATCCAAGTTCTTACATGATGTTTTCGTTTAAATTTACTAAGAAGCTTAAGAATACAGGAGTTAACCTACCTTCTCAGTCTTTTTTGTTAAGGATCTCCCCCTTTGGTTTTGTATTCAAAATTAATTTTCATTTCATGTTAGTTTGTTAAGTAGTTTTTTTTTTGTTCTTTTTTATTTCCTTCCAAGAATTTTTTTTTTATTAAGAAATGCTTAAGGTACGGTTGTATTTAGTACATACCTACATACATATATGTAAGTATAGGTTTAAAAATTTCCAAAAAGGAAAAGTTCGGTTCTCTTTTTTATCTGCACTTCCTTCCCGCACATTCATTTGTTAGCTCCATTGGATAAGGTGGTTATCTATTCAACCTCCCCCCCCCCCCCTTCCTTCCCCCCCAACTCAACCATTTCATCAACCTTCTTCTTCCCTTCTTTAATAGAAAAAATGTATAGGGATATAAGAGTTTAATAATGGTCACTTCCTTTGGGAAGAATCACCTTGTGTTGATAAGGGAATTCACTCTGCAATTATTCCAAAGCTGTTGTAAGACACGTTATTCTCCATCAGCCCCTACAATTCGAAGTTTTGAACAAATGTTATTTCAATGAAATAAGAAACCGCGCGTACGGTTTTCAATTAATTACCCGAGGGTGCATGTGATGAAACAATGATATCGGAACTTTGCTTTCTTCGAAGTGAAATATTGAGCACACATTTCTGAAGGCGAGGTTTGTTGTAGATATCCAAGCTCGTGCATATAATATGTCGAAAAATGGAGATACCGAAGTAGTATATCCTTGCTTGCCATGTTATATAGTTTAATAAATCTATCGAATCTCTCTCACACTCAAAAAGGGTGTAATTGGCTGGCAAAATGCAATTCAAGAAATCATAGCGATTTGCATACCTATATGTACCTATTTACACGAAGATATAATGCAAATAACCCTACAGTGTATAGGGTTATTTAATTTTATTGGCGGTCGGGTAGGTGGTAGCGTCGAATTCATTTGTTTTGTATATCTATAAAACTACATATGTAAAATATGGAGGAATTGCTGCCGGAAAGTTCGAATTTTTCATTTAAATTTATTACATTTTCAACGTGGCGGTATCTCTTGAATTGTTTTACACTTTCCGTGTATTTTGAAATTGAATGGCTTTTTTTAAATTTCAGCCGATTCGAATAGTGATACGAGTTACACAATTATATAAATTTTTTTGTTCATGCAATGAAGATGTAATTATTGGATACTGTTAATACTGAGCTGTTTTAATTTTGTATTTTTTCACTGAAAGCTTTATTATAGTGCTAAGTCGCAAGAATTAAATGCTTGTAATTTTTAAAAACTCTGTTAAGTTTATTTTTTATATATATTTTTTCTTTGAATTCGATTTATTTACTCTAATAGAAAATTAATTTAGATTTCTTCATACAAAACCGAAGACAGAGACAAAAATTATACTTTATTCAACAAAGAAGATAATAGATCTCAAGGTGCCGTGACTTAAGGCCAAGTGACATAAGGCCAAATTTGGGTGTTTGGCCTTATGTCACTTTACTAAAGCGACATAAGACCAAATGTTCATATTTGGCCTTATGTCGCTTTTTTAAAGTGACATAAGGCCAATTTTCTTTGAGACATAAGGCCAAATATATAATTATGTATATAACATAAAAGCTCCCCTTACAGTAAAAGAGATTTCGGACATCTTTCAAAAGGAAACTATATTGAATAACTTCGGCATGTCGCCACGTATATGTATATATTACTGTAAAAAGCCGAAATAATGAAATTCTAGAGCACTCAGCCTTACGGCGTATAAAAGGTGAGGTATGTATGGGGGGGCATGCTGCCCCCCTGCAACCCCCCTGCTTGGCCCACTATAGGAATTGGGGTAGGTGCGAGGTTGGGTGTATGCAAAGTTTTTTTGTATTTTATAAGAATCTGAGTTTAAAGAAACTTTAAATGTATCCTATGTATAAACTGTGAGGTAGGACTCACCGGTAAGTTCTGCAAAAGAAACTTTGCATACACCCAACCTCGCACCTACCCCAATTCCTATAGTGGGCCAAGCAGGGGGGTTGCAGGGGGGCAGCATGCCCCCCCATACATACTTCACCTTTTATACGCCATAAGGCTGAGTGCTCTGGAGTTTACCGGTAAATTCTAGAATTTCATTATTTCGGCTTTTTACAGTAATAATATACATGTACGTGGCGACATGCCGAATTTATTCAATATAGTTTCGGTTTTAAAGAAAACAGTTCAAAGTGACATAAGGCCCAATTGGCCTTACGTCACTTTTCAAAAGTGACATAAGGCCAACTCTTAAAATGTGGCCTTATGTCGCTATTGAAAAGTGACATAAGGCCAAACACCCAAATTGGGCCTTATGTCGCTTGGCCTTAAGTCACGGCACCGATCTCAAGAAACCTACTTAAAGAACTTGATTTTTCCATAATGCCTCATAATTCGATTTCGATAGATTTTTGGCAGAAATACCTATTTAATCAATCTAATCAATCACTAAATTTGTTGAGTTAACTCGGGATTAAAATTACCTGAAAAATATATTTCAGGCGTAAGCTTAAGGTTTAAACTCTGAAACTAGGATCATCTCTCACTGAAAAAATGGGCCTAAGAAGGTTATACATAATGTAGAAATTATTTTAAAAAACTGCCGAAATTTAAAGCAAAGGCTTACAGTTTTAAATGATTTTTCAGTGATTCGAACAATTTCTTTTTAGCTAAATCTTTGTTTCTCGATTTTTTTTTCAATAGATTCTTCATGATCACTTTATTTAATATACTAAATGTGAATGCAGCGGATATAGGTATTAGGTGACAGAGTTGTGCGTGTAAATCAACACTGAAATGTGCGCAACGCCAATGCCTATAATTTCTGCTTTAGCTTTAGCGCAACATCTCACATAGATACTAGTTTCAATTATAGGTATAAAAAAATTATTTAAGGCCATAAAAAAAAATCTCATGCCTCGAAATGATTATCCAGTTCAAGGACTAAGCTCTCTGAACATACATCACGATATATATACAAACCTATCCTAAACTCAGTAGTTAACGCAAAAACCCAACTGCTCCGTAACCGCAGAGGCATGCAATTTATATATGCGGTTTTTATAGCTTGGCATATACTACAGAGATTATCCACCCCCTCCCACACAAACACAAATACCTAAACCTACTCGTACCATGGCGGGCGTAGAAAAACCTCATTATAAATTTAACAGTCACAGACAAAAATTTCCTTGTATCTTCTATCCGCAGATGGTGATACCCCTTTGATTGATGGGTGCAGGGTTTATAGAGGTTAAACTTTTACCAAAATTGGAACCCGAAATCTACATTTAAATCTCTTTGCTCAGGTTTAAGAAGTCCTGATGTGGCAATAGCGTCGTCGCGTCGTCGGTGGCGCTGTGGCGGTAGCGAATGGCGATGGTGATGAAACGTATATGTATGTAGATATGTACTACACCTAGATACTTAGAATGGGTTGCAGCATGTTGGTCCTTTTTTTTTTGTGAATCTTCTTGGTTTTGGAATTTTTCCTTTACGTTTTTCCTAATTTTTGTTAATTTTTCCTTTGCTCTCAATTTCCTAATCGGATTTTGTCGTTTTAACTTCTTTTCGTGCAGCAACGTGCTCCTACCGTTTGAAAAGCATCTGTTTCCCTTTCTCGGGGTGTAGGTATAATGAGTTGGAAGCAATAAAAGACACACACAAAAAAAAAAGAAGGAACATAAGGAATGAGATGACACAACCACAAGTTGGTAATAAAGGATAAAGTATAATAGTTGCGAGAAAAAAAAAAATCTTAATGTCCTACATAATGGAGCTTTTGCATGTCATTAATACTCGAAGTCTCCTCTTTCTCATAGTTAAGGAGTATTGCAGTCTTAATTTTATGTTCAACTTGCTTTCATCCTTTTTGTTTTTGTTTTTGTATTTGAATCAGTTCAGCTAAAAGCATAAGAATGAATGGAAACATAAAACGATTTGTTGTCGGGTTAAAGAAATGTTCCTTTCTCTTATATCTTCCTTTTATCTTTGGCTTTGACATTTGTTGTGTTCTTTTTGCAGCAGCAATGAAGAATAAAAAAAAATTAAAAAGAAATAAAAAAAACCATAAGAAATAGTTTTGCTTATGTGGCGCAATGATTGTAGTAGAATAGTGTCGTGAACAGAGACAAGTGCTATTAGGACCATAAGGATAAAAAAATAAAAAAACTGCAACTACCTACCTATACCAACCATTTTCTTCCTTTTATATACATAAGTCGTCCTTGGGCCATCTTCTTTCATTTGACAGGCAAAAGCGATTCTGTCTGAGTGTATTTAGGTTTCACCGTTTTGAAACTTATTTGTTTGTTGTTTGTTTTTTTTTTTGTTTTTTAATGCCTTAAGGACTTACATCACTCCTGGCTATTTTCCAGAAAAAAGTCGAGGAGCGACCCAAATTCGCTACTTCAAAGTGCCAAATAAAACCATCAGTAAAAAAAAAAAGTAAGGTTACTATAACGCCGGAGTTTATAGCCACATGTGACGGTAGTGATGGTGGATAAATTTCAACAACAGGTTATGATGAAAGAGCTGTCACTTTTTAGATGAATGGCTTATGTGAGAGGAAGGGATTATAGACTAAAGAGGTTGGGTGAACATTTTCAGTTGAATTTGGTTCGGCCAGCGACAGATTTGATTTTAGTGCTTAGGTTTTGTTTGTCCAGTGAATTTTTTGATGCCACTGAATGGTGAGTGACAAATATGGTAACATAAAATGTGTGAAAAACTAAGTTTTTCGCCCACAAAGAGCTTAATACGCCCTTAACGTCTCGTTAAATTACAAACTGACTTAAAATTAAAAATTGAATAATATTTAAAAAGAACTCCTTATACAACGTCGTTCTATGATTTTTAAAGCCAGTAATTCACTCTCTTATTTAAATCTAATAGTTTTATCGATGAGTTTTTGAAACATAATTTTCAATTTTTTTTATGAACTTGATCGAAAATCAATAAAATAAAATTATCAGTATGCTAAAATGATGAAAAGCAGAACTATCTTTTATTTTATAAAAAGCCACTTATTTTTTCGTATTCAAATAAAAAATAAAGAGAGAAACATATTATATATTCCTTCATCGCGCTCAGGATAAATATCAGATTCAATAAAATAAAATAAAAAAAAAAAAAAACAAATAAAATATGTTTACCACATTTTATATATCGAAGCCTTTTACATATCCATGTTATTTCGTTTTCTCAATGGAAATGCAAATATATTCTATTCCAATGTTACTCCGCATAAGGTGAAACAGACATTTTTGTGTGTAGAACCTAATCCTCCCCTTCATCAGTCGATTGAATGCCTCAGGTTTTCATTACTTTCACAACAATTTACATTACAAAAACAATACTCGTTTCGAAACATTCCTATACCTATATTTTTCTTTTTCTGCGTGCCCTTTTCAATTCACCGAATCATAGATACTCACTATCATCTATTTATTTGTATATCGGAAAACATCCTATTTCACTTCCGAAAAACGATGTGCTTGGAATATTTTCAAAATTGGTAGCAAATATTAAAACAATTCATTCAAATTTATCGAAACATTTCTAAAGTGTATATAGGGGAGCGTTTGATAAAATATATACGCGCGTTCTTCATAACATGTTGATGCAGACAGGCTGTTTTATTTAGTATTTTAATACCCAAAATATCTATGAAGATGGAGGAGAAAATTGAAATTTGCTTGCTAAAAATTGTTATTTTATTGTTATTTTGCTCCGATAATATGGTATTTTTATTTACATTTTTATGTTTGCATACGAATGAACAATTTCACTGGAAAATGCCAAGCGAACTAGAACAAATAAAAAAAAAATACATACAATAAAGTCCTAAGGTTCGAGTTATTGAGGCATTAATTCAATGACTTGTGAAATATCAATATAAGGAAATTAGGTTTTCGGTGATGTGCCAGATTAGAGCAAACATACAAACCAAAGCTGTAAAAAATAACTAATGGGGTATTTTATTAAACTAATTTTCTGATGGTATATTACAATATTTGTTATGTGAAACCTAAATGAATTCTATTTAAGCATGAAATGAACCTCCAAAGCTCCTCCTTTTCCCATAATGAAATTGATACACTTATAATAAGCTATAACCATCATTTCAAGTGTTATCATATCAAATTGACTGAACAGTAGACTTTTTGCCATATGAACTTTTGGTTATGGAGCTTAGGATTTAGTTTTTTTTTTTTTTTTTTCTGGGAAATATATTATGTTTCCAACAATCACGATAAGTGAGTTCTGAAACAATATTTTGTTACTTCTTTATTTCAATTAGCTGAATAGTTAAATATAACGTGAATTTCAGAATTTAATACAAGAAATCTCGTCAAGGTCAAAAACTGTTGAGTTGTAGGTATCGCATTTGTGATCTGCTAAAAAATTTTTGTAAAGAATATTATTTTAGAAAAGATTGTAGGTACCTACCTAATCTTTCTTCAGGCGTTTTTTAAAACATAAACTTCTCACAAAAATAGAGAAAACAATTTTGATAAGTCTAAAGCTATAAGGTTCAAACTGTCAAGTTGTACATACATATGTATCACATTTTTCATCTTCTCCAAATCTATTTTTGTTTATTTTTAAAGAAAGCAAAATGATTTTCGCAATGTTGTTCATGCAGAAATTTAAAATACATTCTTCCTCTAAAAAAGTGAAAACATATCTGAGGTCAAAATAGTTCAAAATCAACATTATCTTCTGTGAAGCTGTATCCCACTTCTGAACTAGTTGAAAACTTTGTGTGGAATAGGAAAAAATTACCTTTTTTTAAAGTAGGTATATCAGCAAAATTCCCCCAGGAATAAGGATGGATACATTTTACAACGGAATTACATGGTGTTAGTTATCAACTACGTGCTACTTTTTATTATATAGCCCTCTTATATACAACATACGCACAATATTCTTCTTTGTGAGTGAGCTGTTTTTATAGAAATAAACAATCTAAAGTAGGTACATACACACCTATGTACATGTATTGTCCTAGTGCTTCGCGGTAGGTATATCAACAAACAAGATAAATGAGTTTTGCGTTAGAAACAAAAACATTTATACAAATTGTTTTCATGTCTCATTATGAAAGTGGTTCCAATATGCCATATATATAACACACCACTTTTACTCAACACAAACTAAAATTAGCAATAAAATTATTTAAGCGTTAATACTGTGTTGTTTGTTCAACGTTATTTTGCAACAACATAGACTCCTGCCACTCATATTAATAGGAACTAAGGAACCCTCAACATACTGAATAACTAACGATGTATCGTGACTCAGAATCAAAATGGGTTAAACGCATATTAATTATTAAAACATGTGTTACCACCAACAACATGGTGGGACATAATAAAGACTGTAATATCACAGACTTGCTCAAAATATTGTTGTTCTTTTTGTGTGCTATTTTTTTTTTTACCTACTTTCTATCATATTATCGCGTTAAAACACCCATCAAAACTATGAAGTAATAGAGGCGCCACTAACCATCACATTTTAAACGCATTTTCAAGCCAACTTTATGCTGTGAAACAAGAAGGGGAAGATTTTCATTCGGTATGAATTCTATACATATAGATAAACAGACCATTAACCTACCCCAAGCGTAATTGTAGTTAGCTAGGTATAGAAGACTGGTTGCAGTTTTTCCCACCAACTTATAGCTAACGAGAAAAACTGAGGGGGCTCACCCGGTTGTGTGTATATTTCAAAATTAATTATGATGTAATAAACCGACTGCAAACGTATGTGTATGTTTGCTGCTCTATACTATACTGTACCGTTAAACTATTGAAAGGCAGGGAAAAAGATAACGGCAGCTTTGTGTTTGCATGTGCTTCCACAGTAAAGTTTGTTTAATAACAGCACGAGTTTTCTATACACTACTACAGTGGCACAGGTATTAAAAAAATAACATTAAATTGAAGAAAAAAAAATAATAAATTTTAACTTTTGAAAGACGTGTTGTAAGGGAAGAATGTCTAAAAGTATTTTTTTTTTAATTTTTCAAAAAATACTGATTTTGAACTATTTCTTAAACGTCCGTTTTCGCAGAACAAACAAGCCCCAAAATCATGAAGACAGTCCTTAAATCACCACTGTCCACTTAAAACTACTATTTGACCAGGCTATAAGTGGATACACCTTACCTACGATTGTAATACGTATTTCAATTTAAATCATCCTAAAATTTTGTGGAATCTGAAAATTTTCTATCGCTCCACCCCTAATAAAAAATTCCTGAAATAAAAACATATATATTTTAAAACTTTTTTTCAATCGCTTAAAATGTTAGAAAAGAGTTTTTACAGAATATTTTTCTTTCTCTGCAGCTACAATACTGCAATTAGATTTTTTGGAATATCTAGATACCTACAAAATTAATTAGGAACCTAATTTTTTAAGCTTTAAAACACACAATTATTAAGCACTTAAAATTAAAAATTCAATATAAATTTAATAGATAACTAAAAACAGTTAAAATTCGGTTATCAACGTTATAAACATAGAGATTCTGTAATAAGGTTTCTTTAAACAAAAAATAAATGTCTTCTGTTTATCATCTTCTGAAATTCAATAACGCAAAAATAAATAGAATTTTATTCAACAATCCTAATGATTAAACACTGTCACAAAATATATTTTTTTTTCACCAAAACATCGGTAGGTAGACCTACATATATAAAAAAATAATCTGAAGCCTCAAAATGTTTGCATTTTTATGAATTCTTGAGTAACGTAAAAAGATTGAAAAAATAAAGCTCTACTCATGACCTACCCACGACCATGGCCCAACACTAAAATCTTCATCACTTCCGCAAAATATCAGCTTAAATACTAACTACATTTTTTTTTATAGTCAGTTCAGTTTCCACGACTTTCAATAGTCTGGTAACCATGATTCTTAACTCTCGTATTCTCGTACAATTTTTTGTTTTTGCTTAATTTGTTTAAAACGAAAATGAATTACCAGGCAAGCATGTGAAAGAAGTAGGGAGAAAGTTCTTTGTTTTTTTTGCAAATCTGAGTTTGAGTTTTTAAACTCAACTCAATGCAGCTGTATTGCCGCAAAGAGTTTGTTTACGGTTGCATACAAAAACTTTTTGTGCATAGGTATTATTTACATTTATTAACATTCGTCCGTTGAGCAAATTCTAACAAACACACACATATTCATTCTGTAATGCTTCCAAATATCGTGAACACCCCACTCGATCTATCAGTGATTACTGATGATGCATACATACATATTTTTTGCCTCCACACTGTTGTATTTTTTGCACCCACGCACTCTCACTCTTTCTCTCTTTCTTATTTCAGAATTCTATGACGTTGATAAACGAGTCGGGTCGAATATCAAGAAGAACCAACTTCCACTACACTTGCTCAATCCAAAGAAGAGCTCATCTCTAATGACAAAGGAAGAAGAAGTGAATAAAGAACGAAGCAAAGAAAACAAGAAACAAACAAATACAAATGCATGCAAAAACTCGATCAATGTGTAGGAACTGATCTAGGAGGCGAGCTCTATTAATATTGCAAAACGAAAAAAAAAAATAACCTGTATATGTATTGGATTTTAAAATAAAGAAAAAACAAAACAGATCAAGCAATAGTTGTCTTTTTTCTCCAGCTCAATGTCAAATTTGACTCCTTCTACAAGCACTTTGTAATAAGAAGGTTACCCTCCTTATTAATATGAGCGCCTAGTAGTTCAATTCGAATTTTGTATGAAAAATTTGTTTTTCAAGTTTCGTTTTGGTCTTCTGTTTCTCTCAAGTACATATAAAGCGGATCATCGCTCATTGTTGGCTTTTTTTCACTCGTTTGCCTCCTCCTTCTTATTTGGCTGTTAGTAAGAGAGTAATTGTAAAATAATTAGAATTTTATAACCTCCTAATCTTCATGAGCGCCTAGTAGTTCAAGTCAATTTTGTTATTTAAAAGCTTGTTGTTGATTGAAAAGAAGGAGAAAAAGGAGAAAAAGGAGAAAAAGGAGGAGAAGGAGAAGAGACGATTCTCATTGTTGACGAAATAAAGCAAAGCAGATTGGAGCGTTAATAAGTTGTGGCTTTTTTCTCTATCTTCTAGTCCTTCTTCTTGTTTGACTTCTCTTTTTGCAGAACATATTTGGCTGCTGGTAAATTGAAAAGCTATATAAGAATTGTATATCCTCCTAATCTTCATGAGCGCCTAGTAGTTTATTTGAAATTTGTATGAAATTCCACATTTTTTCTTGCTCTTTTGAAAAGTAAGAAAGCCCATGGTTGGCTTCTCTGTCTAACACCGCCTTCTTGTTTGAGTCCTCCTTCAAGCACCGGTGCTTTAACATAGCAAGGCTGCTAGTAGAAGAGCAATTGAAAAGTAATAATACAAATATGTTATTTACCCTCCTCTTGAACATGAGCGCCTAGTAGATCGAGTAGAATTTTGTATGAAAATTTATTATTTCGCGAAAGAGCTTGCTAGAGGGAGGAGTCAAATAAAGAGATAGAGAAAAAAAAACACCAGTGCATATGCTCCATGGATTTTGCTTTAATTCTCAATTAATAGTGGGAACAAAAAACAAAATTTCAAGCCAAAAATGTAAAATATCTTCTTTTAATAATAATGTGAATGCAAACCTTTTGTATGACTTCTTTCTAAGTACATAGGTACAATATTAATTACATAGGTACATAGTTTTTAATTAATGTTGCCGTTCATGAACACGGGTACCTATAGTTTATTACTTTTGTTACAGCTGCTATCGTTCGCTTGTCATTAAAGGTGGATTGCAATAAATAAATTTGATAAAATAACTGAAGTATTTATTATGTATCTGAAAACAAAAAATAAAAGACAAATTGAGTCGTAAAAAGTTCATTTTCATTGTTTTTAATTTATTTTTATTATTTTTTTCTTAAGTTTACTTTTTTTTTTTTAATTTATACATATTTCTATTTTTAATTTTACAAAATTATCATAAATACCTATAATAGTATAAATTTGTTTTATTATTGAAATTTTATATCAATTAATATTTTGTATTTATACAAATTTAAATGTTAGTTCATGCATTATATTATTTCTGTTTTTTTTTGTTGTTGTTCATGTTACATATTTTTATTTGTTCAGTTCTTAGATTAAAAAAGTTCCAAAAGTGATGATAATAATAATTTATCTTCTTACTATAATCAAACATACAAAATAAAATATAAGTATACAAGAAAATAATGTTTCATGTTTTTCTTCTTCTGTAATTCAATAACAGAAAAATAACTAGAACTTTTATCAACAATCCTAATAAGCAAACTTTGTCATAAAACATTTTTTTTTTACCAAAACATAGGTAGGTATATTAAAGAAATCTAAAGTCTCAAAGTGATAACATTTTCATTAATTCTTCAGTAACGTAAAAAGATTAAAAAAATGAAGCTCTACTCATGACCTACCAACGATTTATTATTAATTTTACGTTCGCAAATATTCCCTTTTTTTATTTTTCCCTTGATCGCTGACATTAAAATGAAAACGAATTTAGTGCATACAAAATCTTTTACAGTGCATATTATTTACATTTATTAAAATTCGTCTGTTAAACAAATTTTAATAAATACATACCTATTCATTCTTCAATGTTTCCAAATATCCTGACCTGATCACATTCGACTCGCACTCGACTCGATCTACCAAGCGATCATACTGCCGAAGCAGCAGAACACCATACAAATATCAAGGAGAACCAATTTCGTTTTCGACTACACTTGCTCAATCCAAAAAGAGCTCATCTCTGATATAATGAGTATAAATAAGGAGGAAGGAGTGAATAAAGCAAAGAAAACAAAAAGCATGCTCAAATTAATAGGAGAGCAATTGAAAAGTAAAAAGAAGGTTACCCTCCTTATCAACATGGGCGCCTAGTAGTTCAGTTCGAATTTTGTACGAAAATTTGTCTTTCTGAAGAAACAAAAATTTGTTTTCTCCTTTTATTTTGTACGCTAGAGTCACATTCATTTACAGATAGCAAAAATGTTACATTGTCTCTCTTCCCAAAATAAGGTGAAAACAAAGCTAGTGGACCGCTTTTGGTTAAGAAAGAAAAAAACAAAGCGCACGGAGCGCTAAGAAGTTGTTGGGTTCCCTGTCTATCTCCACCTTCTTTTTTGACTCCTTGCACCAGTACAAGCAAGGCTGGTAAAAGAGAAATCAATTAAATTTTATTGTTGAAAGCTTGTAGTTGATGGAGAAGAAGGAGAAAAAGGAGAAGAAGGAGAAAAAGGAAAAAAAGAAGAAGAGAAGAAGAGACGATTCATATTGTTGACAAAATAAAGCAAAGCAGATTGGAGCTTTTTTCTCTATCTTCTAGCCCTTCTTCTTGTTTGACTTCTCTTTTTGCAGAACATATTTGGCTGCTGGTAAATTGAAAAGGTATATAAGAATTGTATATCCTCCTAATCTTCATGAGCGCCTAGTAGTTTATTTAAAATTTGTATGAAATTCCACGACGACATTTTCGTCGTATGAGAGAGGCTTACGCCAGCCACATTGGCAGAATGAGTGTTTAAACGTTTTTTTCTTGCTCTTTTGAAAGGTAAGAAAGCGCATGGTTGGCTTCTCTGTCTAACACGCCTTCTTGTTTGAGTCCTCCTTCAAGCATCGGTACTTAACATATCAAGGCTGCTAGTAGAAGAGCAATTGAAAAATAATAATACAAATATGTTATTTACCCTCCTCTTGAACATGAGCGCCTAGTAGATCGAGTAGAATTTTGTATGAGTTTTATTTCGTTTTCAGCTAGACTATATGAGCGCGTATAGATCGAGTAGAATTGTGCTATAATTCTCAATTAATAGTGGGAACAAGAAACCAATTTTCAAACCAAAAATGTAAAAATATTTTTATTATTTTGTGAATGCTGAAAAGGCCTCAACAATTTTTTGCGTCTTCTTTCTACATAATATGTACATATTATTTACAGAGTTTTTACTTAAACTTGCGTTCGTGAACGCGGGTGTAGTTTAATTTTCATTTGAAAAAAATAGTATCTACCGATTGTGTCTGAAAAAAAAAATAAAAGACAAAAATATAAAGAGTTGTTCTTAAAAAGTTCTTTTTTCACTGTTTTTATTATTATTATAAACTTTTATTCGCCAACATTATTTTATTTATTTTTTCCTTAAATCTAGTTTACATTTTTTTTTGTCTTTACATTTTTATTTGTATTTCTATTTTTGGTTAGGTACCTATACAAATTTATCCTTAATATATGTACATACATAATAATATCTATAAATTTGTTTTATTATTGATGTTTTATATCAATTAATATTTTGGATTTATACATAAATGCGAGTAGATACATTAACATTATATTATTTTTATTTCAGTTGCTGATGTTATTATTATTTGTTCAGTTCTTAGATTCAAAAAGTTCCAAAATTTAAAACAATAGTAATTTAGCTTCTTACTATAACCAAACATACAAAATAAAATACAATAAATACAAATAAATAACAAGAAATAAATGTTTTTTCAACAAATTTCCAGTGCATGGATGCTAATTTAATTTTTTAACAAAAAGTTCATTAAAAAATACCACTGTTATTTGTATCGGATAAAATTGCATTCTAATTATGTCAATTGAAAATAAAGCACATGCTCTATACTGTTGGACTAATAGAAAAACGATTTCAAGCTATCTAATATTTGTTTTAGTTCGTTTTAATATTTTTCATTAGCTTTATTATAATCGGGTGTGATAAGAGCTACGCATTTTGACCAGTAAAAAGTTCTACTTATTTTATATTATAATTATGTCCATAGTATTAAACCGGTTATGTAATTGATAAAACAGCTTATAATTGCTATGGGATTTTTAACAACATTCTGAAACATATTTTTTTGGAGAAAAATTATTAAATTTAAATTTTAGCGAAAATCAAATTAACATAATGAAAATAATTTTTGAAAAATTTTATTAATAGATTAATACAATTTAATTCATCAGAACAATTTTAAATTCAATTTTTCGTACATACAGTATTTAATATTTATTTTGAAATTAGGGTCCATTTTTAGTGAAGCGAACTATTTTTTTTTTTGAACAAGTGATCTTTATTTAAAATCATTGATTCCTAAGTGCATCGTATACAACTACCTACCGGTCGAAAAACAGAACTTCCTGTGAAATCCTTCTTAAGAAGACAAAGAGCATAGAATAATGGCAAAATTATAGTTAGATAGTAGTATTCTCTTTTGGCTGTGTTACTATATAGGTAGCACATGCCATGAAAATTGGTTCTTCTTCATGACCAGATGCTCTCTGTGAGAATTCACATTCAATAGAAACAATTCGAAGCCAATATGTCAGATATCCATTGCACTCAACAAAAGCATACAAAATAGCGAAATGTTAAGCAGTTGAATAAGTTCCGGAGCCAAAGAGATACTTGCTTGATTTTCAAAAAGTATCCTGATATGTCTTTGGTATTTTATACCATCATAAGCTACTGAAGAAGCTTGTTGCAAGAACATTGAAAGGCACACGAAGCTGATTGTTCCTCTTATTGTCTAAAAGACGGCGTGAAAGAGTAGTTGTGGAGGGGGGCAGTGAAGAAGGACTAACCAGCAGAAATATGGGGTTAAATTAGCACGACAAGCGAAACTCCGGAGGACTCTTCAAAAATTTATCCTGATGGATTTTTATTTTGTATGATATTTATGTATAAAGATTTTCTATGAAAAAGATGTCAAAATAAAAATGCGGGTCAGCAATGGAGAATTTTAAACTTTGTTCAGCATCAACAACTTACGAAGTTGTTCTTTTCTTTATTTTTGATTTTTTTTTTTGTTTAAGTTTTGTTTCCCATTTGGTTGAAGACATTGCTTAGAAAGTCCTTATCCATCAAAGTGACTAAAGTGATGGTAAGACTCCTCCTTTTTTAAATAGCACTACACCATCACGAGTGGTGGACAAAATTGCTTTGAAAAGAATACACCAACCAAACAGATGTTTTCTTTTCTGTTCCCTAGAAATAGTGACACAAGAAAACTCACATTCAAGGACTTTTTTTTAACTTTGCTCCCTAAGATTAAGACTATGGAAAGAAAGGGACTGTTTTCATATGTTTATATACGCTGCCTCTAAACAAAACACACAGAAGAAAAAAATAGAAAAAACTCGGTTAACTTAAGTCAATGTGAAAGCTTCTCTTGTGGCAACAACGGCTGTCACCCAGTTCAAAGAATGTGCTGGAAGAAAAATTCTCATTAGACGTTGTAAGTCCAGAAAACGTCCAAGTCTGTTGCAGGGATATAAATAGATACTCGTAGGTAGGTATAATGTTTGTATCTGTGAGTTCATTGCGAAGGTATCCCTTCACTGTGTGGCCAAGGAAGATTATGTTTAGCTATGTGTGCCTTGTTAAATTTTTCAAATCTATTTTCTTTCCTTTTAAGGATATTCTTTTTCTCGTAGGTTCAGCAGAGCTTAAGCTAAGGCAAAATGCATTTTTGTTTTACGGTTTTAGTTGAAAGCAGTGATGGTGTAATGGTGGTGAAACGACAGTGCTGGTAGTGATAGGAAGTTGAAAACTACTTAGATAAGAACAATTTGCATAGAAGTTAGAAGTTTTATGTTTCAAGATTTTCTATTTTATAGAGTTTTAGAGGTCAAAAAACATTGTTAGAGAAGCTTCTGTATAGGTATAGATTATAGAACCTTTATAATCAGCTAATATAAATAAAGGTAAAATAGTTTAAGTGACAAAGTAAGTTAAACAAAAAAAAAATGTTTGAATAGATTGCTTCAGAAGGCAAGGAAGATTAAAAGATCATTGAAATGAAACTTTTTAAGTTAACTATATACTTGATGAAAGCTTACGTAAAATTTAATGTTTAAATAATATTAGGTATGAAGAAATTTTGGTTAAATATAATTTGAAAAATTCTTATAAAGTTGATATAAAAGGGTATGAGGATGGTTCTTCCGTGAGCGAAATTCCTATATAATTGGAATATTAAACACACACTTTGCATGTACCTATCCGAATTAAAGCTATAGTCACAACTAAATTTCACAAACTTAGTTATCGAGACCCTGGCCATATGGGCTTCGGTGAGGAGTTACTCATTGCGTCGCGTCATTACTTGTTACAATTTACGCGTCAACAAGTCATTACTATAACATCAAGATCGTCTCATGTTGATGTCGGTTATTTCTGGACCTATAATAATGAACCCAGAATAACAAAAAGAAGAACGCTGACGTTTACCGTAAATTCTGGCGCTCACAATTTGTGTAAATAAGAAATCAAATTATATAAAAAAATAAATGTAATCTCCTTAAAAAAAATTCCACCAGTACCTACTAGTTTAAATTTAACTCTGCATTTTCTTTTTGTTAACAAAAATCACATTACACCCCATTCAAGCATTAGATTCAAGGTTAAAATATTACACTTAAAAAAAAAAAAAAACAACATCCCCAGGGTAAAAACCTAACCAGGCTATTAGGCTAATGTCACCTTGTAAACGTTTTTTGTTATTTTTTGTTTTTTTTTTTGTTAATGTTATCCTCTCGTGTTCGATATATGTACCTCTGTTTCTATAGTACTCTGCTTTATCTCTCGTAAGCCATTTGTATCCCTCTCGTGTATTTTGGTAAAGCTTTACACATAATCCTTGGAAAAGGAGTTTATGCTTATACCTACCTTAAGCAGGCAAGGTGTATTTGCTGTCTATACGCATAATGTTTGTTATTGTGCGTCTCGTTGATATTCACATTAAAGATACATCTATACATATACGTAACGCACATAGGAAGGTAGGTACCTAAATGGAATAGGTTATGAATTTATCTTGATACCTCTATGGTCTCTAAAGGATTGTACCTTTGCTATAAAAAACTCGAAAAAAGATAATTTTTTGGGACATTTTATTTATTTTGGAAAAAATCTGTAAATTAAATCTGACTTTATGTACCTACCTATAACATACAAATACATATACATAGATATCACTACAGTATTCCAAAACAGAATATTTTCAATATTATTTTATAACTTACATATTTTCTTTTTTAATTTCAATTATTTCTATTAGATCTAGTACGAGGTATTCAATTATGGAGTGAAATTGTAATTTCTATGAAAAATATTCAGTAGGTAAGTTTACAATCAGTACAAAGTGTCTGGTTAAGGTGCCGATTATAGCGATCAGAAAAAACGCATCAGAAAAAAATTCTTTTTGATAATTTAATGTTTTATCATAGGATTTGAAATATAAAAAGGATACAAATCGATGATAAATCATTTAAAATATTTATTTCATAAAAAAAATTTTCTTTGGAGGACATATTTGTCCTACAAAAAGCATTTTCTGATAGAAACTCGTTTTTCGTACGGAATTTCCATCAGAAAAATGAATAAGTACTTTTCTTAGAGAAAGTATTTCCTCCAACAAAATTTTTTTTTATGAAATAAATATTTTAAGCGGTTTTTCATCGATTTAAATTCTTTTTATATATAAAATCGTATGATAAAACATTATATTATGAAAAAGAATTTTTTTCTGATGCGTTTTATCTGATCGCTATAACCGGCCCCTAACATA
This sequence comes from Epistrophella euchroma, assembly GCA_947049315.1. Lineage (NCBI taxonomy): Eukaryota > Metazoa > Arthropoda > Insecta > Diptera > Syrphidae > Epistrophella > Epistrophella euchroma. The sequence continues at coordinate 65,367,686 of OX346248.1, read as the reverse complement.
GAACCGTCATTACCATCACCATCTCCATTTCAATATCTTACAACCATCACTATGCTGCATGAACTGCAACGAAGAGCCGGTTGAACAGCTGGAGTGGGTAGAGGAGCTTGACATTATAATGAGTTAAAAAATGGAAAAGAAAAATGGTTTCTTGCTCAATATTTGAGACATGGCCTCACAATCAGTAAAAAAACGATACGAACATGCTTCGTTTAGGTTATAGAATCGATTTTTTCAATTTAATTTTTTTATTTTTTACCTATACATTATGCAACAATTATAGAAAAACAAAAGTAAGGATATATAGAAAAGTTTTTAGCTGAAACCTATTTATCGTACACTGCAGATGCCATAGTCATCATGGGTTGGACTTTAGTTAAAATAGGCTTGACTTATGAAATTATCCTGAAAGTAAGGCTCTTTATTTTTCGTGTATGGGTGGGAATGATATGAACCAATTATTGCACGTTTTCCAAATTTGGCGGAAAACCTAGTAATACATATCAAGGATTAGACATTCAAGCATTTTATAAAATATCAAATATAACCGCCATATTATTCACTCGATAGGTACATCCAGATTTAAATTTAAATCCAGATGAATTTACATTGAATTTGTATGATTTACATCCGGATTTAAATTTTTAATCTAGATGTATTGAGTGAATAATATGGCGGTAAATGTTTTCTAACTTTTTCCGGATCCCTAAACAACCAATTGTTCATACTTTTTCTTTTTTGTTAGAAAGGAAACTCTACGAAGACAAAACCAAGCTGGATTAACTTCTGACTACTTTTAATCTTTGATGATTTCTAATATTAATCTCCTTAATTCTCGAATTAAACAAGAGACACTTTTAATCCCTTTCCTTGACATTATCACAATAAAAAACAATAAAAGAACAGATTTGTCAATTTAACAGGGGCTTCTTATTCAGTCCTTATAAGTGCCCCAGAATTAGTCTGCCAAAAAGTATTATACAAATACAAAATACATACATTATTTTTGATTCAAATAAAAAATGAATCACGAAATTACTTCGCAGCTTAAACTTGTCAAAAAGCAACAATCTTACTAAGCAGAATAAAAGAAACTTTGTTAAAAGATTCCTTGGAATTTATTTGAGTTTTCAAGACTGGTTTTATTATTTCTTATAAATTTGCAAAAACATTTCAAAAGGAATATTGAAATTTAAAAAAAATAAATTAAAATATTCCTTTGTAACCAAATCAAGAGCTTTCGTCAATTTTTTTTTGTGAAGTCCTTATCCCTAAATATCTATACACTTTACCTACACGCCTTATATGCAAACAACCACCCCGACCGACCCAAGCGAGAACTTAATACCCTCCTACATGGGTTCTATTTTAACCCTTCAGAGAACTCTACCCATATGCGTTGCCAAACAGAAGAATGCCTCAAGTTCAAGATTTACCTACACAAAATTCATAGGATTTCATTTTATTCTAATCCAATTTGATTAGATACAAATCCTCTTGTAGCAATGTTGCTCTTTAACATTCTTGCTCTTTCTGGAATACAATTCATAATATGAAGAGTATCTAAGTTTTGTATGGAAAAGCTTTACAGTATGCCACAGAGAGCTTTCTAGACCCACGCGTAACTGTGCTCAGATGGTAGTTTTTATTGAAAAGTCCTTGCGGTAGGACATTTAGTCTCCTAGCTCCTGTTCGTGCGTCTGTTGTATCTGTATAACTTGATTTATTCAATAAAAATTTTTATTTGCCATTCAAAAAAGTCGATTAAATCTTGTTGGAAAACAAAAATTACTAACTACCTAGGTGTAAAATGTAAACAAAACAGCTTTTCCTTTTTTTTTGTGAAACGGGACCTGCGATATAATATTTCGTACATATTTATATATGTAAAAAAAAAAAAAAAAAAAACTTCTGTATCCCTTATTGTAGTTTTCAACATCATCGTTAGTCAAGTTGTCAATGTCATTTTTGTAACAAAAATAAAAAAATAAAACTTCAATTAAAATTCTACGCTCTCATGAAACATGGAATGTATATGTGTGTATATTTACTATACAAAAACAAGTGCGGCTAAATCAAATTGATTTTGATGAATTATATTTCTGTATTACGTAGAAAATAATAAAATTAAAACAACAAAAAAAAGGATTAAATGTTATTGAAAAGTAACATTTTTGTGAAAATCTTTAATATATTCAATTCATCTTCTTATGGATTACGTTTTGGATTAATATATATCACACATCTTTTGTTGCTGATGCTGTTAGGTAAGAATTTTTATACCTACATATGTATCTCCATTTAATTTTTGAAACACATCACATTTAATAATTATATATTATTACCGTCAAGTTAAAGGGTTGCTCTTAATTTTTACTGCATAGTCAGTCTATCAAGGACATTTTGTTTTGATCAAATTAATAACAAAACAAAGAGCATTCAAGTTGCCCTTTTGTGCTTAAAATGTTTATTTATAATCTCCTTATACATGTATTATTTTTTTTTGATATAGTCAAGAAGGGAAAAAGTCGTAAAAGTTTACGATTTAATTTGTTTTGCTTGATTTTTATTGCATTTTCTTTATTGAGCTTGAAAATTGGAAATAAAACCAAATTTTATTGGCAACACTAAACAATGAAATTTTGTCTTAATTTTTTTTTCTTTGGTATTGGTGCCAAGCTGTATTATGGAAAAGTAAAAAGGATATATTTTTTTTTTTTTTGATAAAAAAAAGAAGGTTGATTTTTGAGATATTATAGGTATTCATAATAATAATCCATTTTTATTAACTAATGGAGTCCATAAGTTCAGATACTGAATCCTTTAATATCTGACTTTCAATGGAGGATTTTAAATTTCATCTAGAATTGCTTCAGACACCCTCGTACTCACCCATCCTATTCACTTTATATTACCCTTGAGCAAAATTTAATGGGAGCAAATTGTTTAGATTTAAAATAATTCTTTGTTTCGATAAATTTATTCAATTTAATTGAAAATCAATGGATAACCTAACGAACCCAAGGCATTTCCGCCTGTTCATCCGATTTGAATTATTATGAATTTATCTTTAACTGTATTGCGAGATAACATTAACTAATTCGAACAGTTTAGTATAATCAAGTACTTGTTTAAATGGCAATTTTTGAAAATTCTCAGTTTTATGCCGGATTTACACGAGTGAAAAAATGTCATTAAATAAGTCATTTTATGCCAATTAACTGTCATAAAACCGGATTACGACAATTTTTTGGTATAAAATGACAAATTTAATGACATTTTGTCACTCGTGTAAATTCGGCATAACTTACGTAGATATTACACTATGTAAAAGTATATATTTGGTATGAGGCAAGTTTTGAATTGGTGAACAAATAAAATCAAACTTACTACATATTTCCATGAAATATAAAATTGCGGAGGTTTGAATTCCAGTTCCACTTTTTCCCATAAATGCTAAAAGCGTAAAAATTATCTATTTACAGAATGTATTCTTATTGGTTTATTGGTTTATCAATTGGAATATCTACTAGGGGAGCGAGAAACAAGAAACAATTACGACTTACGAGATTCTCAATCAAGCGACGAACAACAAGATTATGAATGAAGCAGATATTTTCTGCGATGTACTGAATTGCGTGCATCAGAAACAGAAGAGCAACGCGCAGAGAAGATTTTAGGTATAACAGTTCACGAACAATTCGATTGAGTGCATTGGAATCTGAAGGCCAACGAGCAGGAAGAGTAGAAGCACAACGTTTACGAGCTACTCGATCTCGACGAATATATAATCAGCCCTATTCTACAAAACGTTCGCCAGTAAGATTGTATTCTGCTATCCATCGGAGAGAAACAAATATTTTAATTTTCGTAAAAATATCGATTAAAAATAAAACTGATGAGCCCAACAGTCGTGCCTGGGCGAAACGCATTGGACTAAAGATCACAAAAATCTTTAAATTGAATTTCATACAATACAATCCACTTAAATAAAAACAAAAAATAATTCCTTTATTTGTGTTTTCCTTCTTCTTAAAATTTGAAAAGTTTGATTTTCTTGAGAACTTCTATAAAAAATATCGGTTTAAGATTTGCACTTTCAACATAAAAGATTTTAAAATTTTTTTCGGACAAATGGAATGAAAAATTCACGTGAGTCGAAAGTTTCGATCGAATCGTTTAACAGAATACGGCTGAATATGAACTGAGCTTTAAAAATAAACACTTTTTAAAATGGCATTTTGGTATCAAAACGAAGGGAATTATTTACTGAATTTTTTCGTCAAAAAAATATTTAAAATATTTTAAAACTTTCTTTTAAAATCAGTTTAATTATTTCAATGATCAAAATGGTTTTGAAATGAAATGCTGAAAATTCAGAAAAGTGGAACACATAATCGTTCCAATGATATCTGTTCCATTTTCTTTTTGTTCTCATCTGTCATTACTTCGTTCAATGATCACCTCTACACTCAAAATTAATTTTTCTTGAGATGTTTTCAATAACAGCCAAGTTTCAATGATTGCTGTAACCGACTTATAAAAAACAATTCCACAGTTTCACTGATTTGTGTTTTTAATAGGCTGAGCCCGAACTGTCAAACAAAAATGTTGTTTCTTTTTGAGTTCAGAGCGCTCAGAGCTTGGAATTTATGTTTCTTTTTGAGTTCAGAGTGCGTTCAGAACGTGCTCCATGAGCTCAGAATAAAATAACCGAGCAGACGGAGTACAAAACTGAGCGCGTCCAACTTCATACAGTTTCCATTTGACAGATATGACAATTGAGTGTTTGGGTGTGCTTCATGATTAAATCAGAGTGCTCTGAATATACTCTACTCAGAATTTACTCCGTTCGCTCAGAGTCTATTCAGTGCTCTGCTCTGAACAAACTCTGAACCTGAACTAAAAAAGAAAAACGCCTAATGATGGATTTCAATGAAAGCTATAACCGTGGCGCCTAATAGAAGTTCTTGTCTTGACAGTGCAGGTGTTAAGGTAACATGTTTGTAGGGGAACAGTGCATAACATTATAAATGTTTAAGTACTGTTTGAAATTTTAATATGCGATCAGTCCAGTCAGATTACATACATACATATGTATGTACATACAGTCGAAAAATAAAACAATTTTATTCTTTAATATAAGTTTCAATTAGAATCAAGATAAAAATCAAAACACAAAACAAAAATAATAAATCGACATTGTCAATCAAAATACATTGCGTGCACCACTGTTTTAATTATACACTGTCACGCTATGATATTAAAAGATGGCCGAAAAGATTTTGTCGTAGGTATAGGTACCCGATTCGAGCCCAAAGACATAAATATCGGTTAATAAAAATTAATTGTTATTTAAATGTGCACTTTCTAGTAAATAATATGAAATCGTTTGGAAAATTTTCAAATGATATCTATCAATTCTCAGAAAGTGTTCATATTTATCTATTTAATATTTTTCCACAACATTAATTTACTTGAAGGCACAAACGTTTTTACACACCTTTAACCAAGAATAAATAAATATGTTTGTATTATAATTTGTATATATCTATTTTTATTTCCATCAATTATGCATAGAACTTGGATATAAAATCACTGTGGCGTGGTTCTTGTTTCAGTGCCATTTGTATTGAGCCCTTCCGGTTGCCATTGCCTTAGTCTTGCTTTTTTTCATTGTTGTTGTTCTTTTATATACATATAAAGCCATTTAGTGAATAATAAATAACAATGGAATGGATAATAGTCCTATAAATTGTTATTAGCAAGGCATTATTTTGTGTGACATGTTTATTTATGTATTGTTTTAAGAAACTTCTTCTTCCTGCATACCCGGTGTTAATACAAAATATGTTGTGGGTCTCTGGGTAGGTATGTATGTATGTGCGATACAATGAGAAAAAAAAAGGATAAACTGATTTATTAGCAATTAGGTAGAAACCTACATCCTTTAATAAAATGTACCCATTGTTGAGATTGTCTGTAGACAATATTTTAAGGAATCTCTGCAACAAAGTATAAGGGTTTTACAAATATGTATATTAAGAAATTGCTTTGGACCTCCAACTAGAAATCGACAACATATTATGTACATATATTGATCCTATTTATATTATATATGTAAGTAGATTTAAATGAAAATTTTTGTTAGAGAATTTTGAAATGGGAAAATCAAAATTAGTTGAGAATTTATAATTTTATTGAATCACTACTTTTATTAAAAGAACAATTTTACTGAAATAAAAGATTTATGTTGATTTTCTATCAGAACTCTCGATATTTTTCTGCTAAAGATACTTGACACTTTTCTCCAATCTTAACGGAATGTGTCAAAAAATAAATCTAAAAAGAAACAATTTAAACAACATTATACAGGGTGTTCGGTATAAGGTGCACCAACGAGCAAGAGCGAGTAGTTTGAGTTAAGACAAGAAAAAAATCGTATGGGAGGGCGGGTATATTTTCCCCCGTTTAGGCGGGAGGAGCAATTTTCTAAAAAATATAAAATTCGATGCTCCCTGTAAATTTCTAGTCAAAAACGGAAAAGAAAATACTCAAGTGTCTTTTTGTTTTTGAAAAAATTAAAAAAAAAACGGGAGGGGAAATTCTCTAAAAAAAATAACTTAAGACAGAAAAAAAATATTAAAAACCAACGGTCACTACTACAATGACATGTTATACCTTTTTGTAAAGCGAGAAACCTCTTCTTTTATTTTATTTTTAAAATAAGTACTTTAAATTAACCATTTTTTTAAAAATTTGAAAAAAAAAAATTTCAAAATTGTATGTTATTAAGTAGTATTTTCGTATTAAATATTCAATGCTCCCATCAATTCTCAGCCAAACACTAGAAACCAGATGACAAAATGTATTCCAGTTTTTGAAAAAATTGAAAATAACAAAAGTTAGTTTTCCTTGAATTTTTCCATCGGTTATTTTGATGTTCCAAAAATTCTGTTTGTACTAATTAAGTAGTAAGGTAGATATCGTTATTTTCAATTTTCTCAAACCTACTCGCTCTAGCTCCTTGGTGCACCTTATACCGAACACCCTGTATACAAAATTCTTCTTATCTGCATTTTACATTCATAAATATAAATAAAATTTGTCGTTGGTAGGATAAACGAACAAAGATTTGAGCATAAAATATTCTTAAGAGCGCAGAAAAATATTTTCAGTATCTATACCTAGCCTACCCTACATACAAAGAAGAAGAAGAAGTGTATACTTTCTATTTAAATAAAATAATAACCAATAAAATTCAAACTTTCAATCTATATGAAAATGTTTAGGCGGCAAAGGTTTTCGTATGCTGATTTCAAATTTATTTAATAATATTTGAGAAAAGTGAGGATTAAGGCGTTTAAGAACATTCCTTTCAAAATTTCGTTTGTATGTTTTAAGTTTGCATTGAAAAAGGATATTATCAGATTGAATTTACTTAGTTTATCAATAAATAGATACTTGTTTAGTAAATTAGCAAATCTCAAACAGTAGATATTTATAAGGAGCTTTATACAAATAGAAAACTTGGCACAGCTAAATTATAAGAATAGCCAGGTACGAGTATTAGGTTCTCGGAATATCTCCAAAGAAGTGAGGTTTGTATTGTAAATTTCCAAATTTCACATAAATTTTGAAAACAAAACGAAAAATCGATCTGGGGCATACATACGTTTGTCCAGCGGTTATCAATAAAATTAATTTCTTTTTGCTGCCAAAAAAACAAAGTGCACTTTTCTGATGTTTTTTTTTTTTGTTCTCAAAAAATTGAAGTGATTGAATATTTGGGACTTCAAGTTCAGCACACCAATAAATTTTAAAAAGTGTACTTCGGTTCATCGAAAAAAAATTGTGCTGTCCATTGACCATGAATAATTTTCTTGTTTCTGCTAGAAATTAGAAAATTTGTATTTGAAAATTCAAACATCCTACTCAGGATTATAATCCCATATGAAAGCTACAATTATACCTTCTTCTATATCTGTCATTTGATGATTAAATTCAATGTTTCTATAAAGCAAAGAGCGGGTTTTTGTAGCCTTCACCTTTATTTATGATGTAACCTTGAACAATAAAATTATAACTTTGCTATCTCTGTCCAAAACAATATCAGCCTTGAGTTGGGTCCTTACATATATAGCCATAAACCAAGGATTTCTGAAGGGAAATGGAAACTCTATATAACTATAAAACTTTAGAAGACTGTTGCGCATTGTTTTGTCATGATGCTTGGCATTTGCATTGTCGTTAACCTCGTTTTTCATTGATTTTTTTTAACTAGGTAGGTACCTGCCTACTACTTTTGCCTTATTAAAATAGCAGTCATGAAATAATGTTTTGCTTACGTTTGTTGTTAATTCTCTCGAGAAGGAGAATTCTGTGAGGGCTTTAAAGTGTTTGTAAAATGAATAGATTATTTTTTTTAGCATCAATTGGATAATTTTGAATAAATATTTCGTGAAACTTCTTGCTATTGTTTGCATCTTAAAAATTTAACCTAATTTAAAATGTTGGTCTCTTAACCTCTTACATAAGTATCAACATTATATACTCCAATTGTTTGGAAGGAAGGTTATAGTATTCTTCTATCCGTCGCCATCGCATTAGAGAAAAAAAAAAAACAAATAAATTTCTGTAAACAAATGCAAATGATGGACTTTTTCGTATTGCACAACAAAATTTGCCCGTGTACTTATAGGTTCGTTTGGCCTAAAATTCTGTCTGCATCCAAGCATCCTTAAATTCGTATTAATTTAACCTAGATTTTATCTGTTTGTTAACTTATCTAGATCATTCTTCTAGCAATGACAACTTCCCAAAATATTAGTGGAAATTTAAACGTAATTACTTAATAACTTTGTTTGTGAAATGTACAGCTTATGTCCTCCTACATCAGTAGTTACTCTTATCAAAATTATTACGATGGAGAGTAGCTGAGTTTTTCGCTTTTATAGCCGAACACCGAATTAGATAAAAAGAAAAAAAGAACTCTTTTTCCTGCTAATTGCTAAATGGCTACCCCTAGATCAGAACTTTTCTAAACTATTAAATGGAGTATTAACACTTTTTCTTCTTCGTTTCTTTTTCTTTGCCATTCATCTCCATCAACAGAACTAGAGTGTTTTCTTATCAATTTTTGTCTCCTCCTTCTAACAACATCATATTATTCTCTGAGTAGAAAAGAGAAATTTTGTGTAATAATTTGATAAAATGCAAAACATACCTACTTCGTCAGCATGATCGCCTAGTACATCTCTAGGAATTATGAGCTATTTTATTTATTTTTTCAGAAAGCAGGAAGCAGGCAAACACGAACATCATGCGATGTACTAGGCGATCGTGCTGCCAAAGTAGGAATACTTCTTATTCTTTTTTTTTCACATTTTTGCACATTTGAACACGAGATAGCATTACTTTTCTGTCGTTGGTAGAAGAAGGAGCCAAAAATGGAGAAGAAAAAATTTCTCTTTGCTCAAACAAAAAAACACTTACTTGTTTGTTGTTGATGTATAAAGTAAGACTAAGAAAATAGAGAATAAAATCGACTAACACGAGCAAGTGTTCATTTAGTTTTGTTTTTACAAAAATGTAAACAAATTTCAAGAAGTTTAACTTCTTCGGCAGCATAATTGCCTAATACAATATATTGGGAACAAATGTCAAGTTCGGAAGCATGATCGCCTGGTACTTTTCTGGGAATTTTATTTACCATAATTGTGAACAACAAATAAAAGGACCAAGGAAGTGTTAGGCGATTTTTCAATTATTTTTTTTCTATGTTAATTCCTCATGAAAGTATCAGAGATTTACTAGGTGATCATGCTGCTAAGTAGGTAGTTATATTATTATTTTGTTTCAAATTTGAACAGCTAGAAGGAAGAACCTAAGATCGAGAAGGAGAAGAAAAAACGTCTACTTGCACCTGCTCATTTTCTCAATCGATCGAAATAATGTAGAAAAAAAATTATGATGGAGAAAATAGAGACAAAACCGAGTAAGACTTTTTCGGTCTCCTTTACTTTTATTTTTTTAAGAGAATAAGAGGAGATGACAGGCGATATGGAGAAAATAAAAGTAAAAAGTGTTATCGTTAACTTGTTCAATTAACTAGGGTTGTGGTCAAAATTCTGCTTTCAAAATCCTGCTTTTCAAAATAGGTAGTTGTATTAATTGTATTGATAGTTAATCCTTTGAGTTGAATTTAACTTAACTGCACAATATACCTAATTAATTATAATTTTTCTCATACGAATAATTTAAATAAAGATTAAATTTTAATTTTGTAGGTATTTTGTCTTAAAATCTATGATTACTAATAAATGAATTAAATACTTGATCTCTTGATAAACGTTACTTGGATTTGGGTTTGAAGCAGCTAGGTATATTTTGTACCTTATTGGTTTTGGCCTTGTCTGAAATGCTGAATCCTCTATGTCTGTAATGCTAGAACATAGGTATAAAGTTGGTTCTTGCACATTTTACTGTTTACTCCAATTAAAAGAACGAATTAGGTTCCAATTTTTCGTACTGATCTGTAAAGATAAAATAAAAATAAAAAGAATTAATTTTTCAGATTGATGACTTAAAATTAAGAGTATTTTTTTATTAAAGACTTTAAGGCCTGTCTGACTTTTCAAAAATTTTATCAAATCAATTTTCTGCTAAATTGAAGTCAACTTAGCAGAAAAGTTTTTCAAAAAAATATAGATAACTAGTGTGGATATATGTATGTTGAAAACTTCTTAATTTCTAATTAAAATAACATCATTTAATCACTCTCTTGTTTTGCAAAAAAATAAAGGTTCCCCTGGTCAGCTTAGCAGGATTATATGTATAAAATATCCTACTTTATCCGCTTAGCTTAGTTAGCGACATTGATCCCTGAATAATGGAATAAGTGGATATAAAAACATTGGTGTCCAAGACGTTATGCCTTAGGTACAATAGGTCTTTACTTTAATTGACTCTTAAACCCCATTCACATGAGAGCGACCAACGAATTAATGAATAAATGGGATTTAATAACCTAAATTTTTAAATTTAAATAAAATGATAGAAAAGTAAGCTAGACTAATTTTTTAATACTAACATTTTCATTTTGATTACTAAAACAAGATAAATTTAAGAAAAGAAATTGGTCGTCGACAACGATGATTGCAATTCGTTACGACCAATTTGTTCTCTCAAATTTATCTTATATTAGTAATCTAATTTACTTATCATTTTATTTAGTTTTTGTGAAAAATTTAGAATATTAAAGGTTTTAAGATCCCATTTATTCATAAATTCGTCATTCGTTTGTCGCTCTCATTTGAATGGGGCTTTATAGAAAATAATACAAACAAAAAACCGCAATTAGTGGCGCAAAATTTTAGACGATTTAGCATGATGCTAAAACATTTTTAGTATAGTGCTAGGTTAAAAACAGAATTTTCCAAACTTTAAACGAGTTAGGGCCACTTGCACAGAACGAACGGATAAATACGTAAAACTGAGGATAACTATCCCAAATAATAAATAAAAACGTATCGTTTTTTAATTGCACGAACGGAAAATAAATAACAAGCGGATAAGAGTATTTTCTCAGAATCACCAACACAACAAACACAAAACACATTGAAAAATAAACAAACTCTAACGCTTTGACTTGCTTTCACGTAAGAAATTCTAAAATTTGATGTGAGAGCTATTCTGAGTTTAAATATTTATCCAGATAACGAGGAGAAGATAACTTTTTAAACTTCTGTGCAAGTGGCCCTTAGCATCGTATTATCTTTTAAAAATATTTTACTAAAGTTAAAATCGCATATTATCCTCAAAATGTCACTTTGACACCTTCCATTACAAAAATACGATGAACTGTCATTGTTTAAGGCGTCTTGAGCTAGAGTTCCTTAAAGAAATGTAGAAAATGTTTAAGACTTATAAAATTTTAGTAAGGAGCCTTAAAGTTATAAAATTGTTTAGTATCATGGGGGTTGATAAAAGATAAATTATAATTGAATAAATTGCACATGAGACACTAGTGAATTGCGAATGGTCGCATTTCCTTCACATGAGAGGGACACTGATAATAATTGCTAATTGAATTATCTAACATTAACAATAAGACAAGTTCAGTCAAATGGGATCTCCACAGATTTCGTTCCGTCAAAAGCGAGCAAATTTATGCCAAACATTTTTTTTCCTTAGGGCCAGTGGTACAAATGTGGTTCAATATTTAACCCGTGGTTCAGAAATTCTAACTCATCGAATTTGCCGGATTAACTAAGGTTCAACGATGGGTTCAAGGATGTATGTATATAATTGAATCACATACTTGTAACACTTGTAACATGAAGCATTGTTCAAGTTCGATTAAATCGGGTAGTTAAGGTAATTTGAAACTCTTAATTGTGCTTATCATGTAATTGTTTACAAATAAAAGACAGCATCTTAAAATTTCAGCTGTTCTCTTATTGTTTTCTATTATTTTAATAAATACATTCAAGGGTTTTCCAAAATATCGCTCTCGGCACATTTTAAACATAAAAAAAATTTAAAACAACAATCTTAAACCCACTCGAAAATAGTGAAAACCAATTTCGAAATTTTCTCTTGGGTTTCGTTTTATTTTAAGTTCCTATTGTGTTCATTACGACAAAGTTTGTGCTTCACAAAATTTTTAAGGGTACAATTCTTATTGAAGGACACTTCTTTTCTGATTTCTATGTCAACTGCATTTGATATTATGTATAGGTACTCGTTTGGTTCTCTCGGATTGCATCAAAATCTCAAAACTTTATATAGTTTCCGCTGTTTTCATCTTCAAACTATATGTACTTAACTATTTGCTCCTGAATTCCATCTCTTCCTCTTTCTCTTTCTCACTCCCTCTCATACGATTTGAGTCTGCCTCTTGTATTTGTTTTCCAAAAAAAAAAACTAAAACAATTTTCATGAAAATTCAGTTTGGTGAAGTGCTAGACATAGCCTTGACCTAAGTTTTAATACTCTACCGATAGAGAAAGGGGAATGTGGATTGAAAAAAGAGCGACAGAGATATGGACTATATAGAAACATTATATAAACTGTACAGTGAAAATTAAGGACACATTTTGTGGTGAAGAAGTGAAAATATTTGCACAAGTTTCACAGGATATGAAAAGGCTTTTCTGTTTTTTGTTTTTTTTTTTTTTTTTACTTTTGCTGTGCTGTTTGACGAGCATTGTTTGTTGGTAAAACTTGACAAAACCGATTGAAAGGAAGCAATCATTTTCAAAATGAAGGCAAAATAGTCAAAAAGACAAAAAAAGAAAACATGGATGCACATTCTCGCATCCTTATAAATTGGCGTTAAAAAATGTTTGCTTTTCGGCGATTGACTTGAGTCCTTGAGTGACAAGGTCATTAAATATTCTGTTTTATGCTTAAACAGCTCTTGGATTTAACCCAAAAGCAATTTACCGGGTGAGTTATTTCAAAGGCTTATCTCTTTTTAAATATTAGAAAAAAAATCATTCTAATTAACGGCACTTTTCCTTTAGATGGAGTTTTGTGTTGAACTTTGAAACATTTTTAAAATTTTAGTATATTATATTAATTAAATGAGTTTTTTTCTTAATTTTCAGAACCGAAACTCATTAAAAGCGATGTACCGCCTCACTATTGGGATGCCCCGTATGCTTTGCCATTTTTTGACAATTCCTCGCAACGCGAGGTGATAACAACAGTTGGCAAATCTGCCTACCTTCATTGTCGTGTAAAAAATCTGGGAGACAGAGCGGTAAGTGTATTTAAAATTTATAAAAAATTCTTATTTTTTTTTTTAGGATTTACTAAAGTATTTTATAGTAAATAAGTAAAGAATATTGCATCAATACTGAAAAGACTTTCATATTTCTGTAATTTATACAATCAAAAAGGGATAAGTTAATGTGGGAGTCGGTTATATATTTAATCTTTTTTTGTTTGTACAATCTCTTTGGTGGAACAAGAATTTTTTAAGAAATAAAGAAATTAACAGAGGCCTTTAGGCGCCACGCCAGTTATAGCTATCATTGAAACTCATCATTGAAAATTTTAATGATTCATTTTAAAACATTTAGAAAGCAAAATCTATAATTATTTTGCTGTTAACGTAAAGCCTATGACTGAATTAATATATCTGGCCAAAAAAAAAACTGTCAGTTCGGCCCAACCTTTCTCATAAAATGACTTTTATTATTTCAGTGATCATTGATAAGGTAGTGCAATTATTGAAATACTGAAAATCGATTTCTGTGAAAGTTTGGGCCCAAATGAATTTTTTTTTGGCAATAAATATAAATTGAGATTTTAGCTTCATACACATAACCATCAAAATAATCACTGATTTTGCTTTTAAAATGCCTTAAAACTTAAATTTTTTAATGATCAGTTTCAATGAGAGCTATAACTGGCACCTTACCTGAAAAATAAAAATTTCAAAAATGACAAAATAACAGAATGTCCCAAAGCAAACCTGAGTAAAAGAATAGAAGCATAAATTAAACGAATCATTTTGTAAACCATCGTTAAAATTCACCGAAAAAAAAAGTTAAAAACAATAATTTCTCGAGACATGAGTGACCGTTGAGTTGTAAGATCCTTGATATGTAAAATCCTGTTTATTTCAACCCTTAGAAAGCGAGGAAATGAAAGATAGTTTCTTTCACGGCTGCCGGGTTAGGGTCTAGTTTGAGTAACTTGCATGCTTGCCTAATTGTCAGTAATTCTGCCTGGAAAACACTAGCGAAATTGGGGAGCCGATAAGATCTGGAAGTATTCAGAGATTTGATGGAGAAAACACCTGAACCAACTCCACACTCTATCTTTGAACCATCATGTGAAGATGGTTGTGTCAAAGCCTCTTGTCACGAGGTCATCTTACCAATCCATCCATGGATGGAAATATAACTTTAAAATCCGCACCACTCAGGTAGGAGTAGGAGTGCAGTAATAGGTAGGAGAAATATATATTTAAGTGTTGTTTTGAATAGGCCAAACGAGTCATCATTTTTCATAAACATATTTCTCAAAAATAAAACACAACAACAATCATTTTAAAGGGCAACAAAAATTACAAAAGCTTTCGAAAAATCAATACCAAGTGCAACGGCAGCAAACAAAATAAAACATTCTTGAAACAATTCGATATCCTCGAACTCGAATATATAAAAAAATAAATAAACCCAATTTTAACAAATCAGTCACAACAAAAGGAGAATTTATATAAAAAAAAACTCTTTTGTGTGACCCAATAAATTTATATTGATATTGCTCAATGGAACGGAAATTAAAAACACAAAACAAAAAAAAAACACAAGAAGAAAATTGCAACACACAGAAAGTGCTTGATTTTGTATCTCGTACGTGTATCTATACATATACATATGTACATAGATATAGGTAGAGAGTATGTATGTACGTTTATACATACTTTGGTTTCAGGGATAAACCATGCTCATGCACCATGAACGTATACCCTTAATGCAGAGCATGTAAAGTAATGTGGATAGCAATTTGGATTACTCTTCTCCTGCAGCTCTTTATTTTATTTTGATTTTTTTTTCTACGGCTCTGATGTTTGTCCTCGGTGTAACTATGTAAAGATTAAAAAAAAAAAAAAAGAATTTTCTTTTTGGTCTTTTGAAATTCGTGGTTGCATTTTGGTTGAAATTGAAATCATTTAACTAAATTGGTAGTCTTGAAGTTTTTTTTTTTTTTTAAAGTTAACACACAAAAACTCAGTTAACAAAGGGCTAACTAAATTTTTTTTAGATTTAAATTAGAAATAGACAGACAACCACTCTAATTGAACGTAGTACTGCCTTTTTTTTTTTTTAATATAATAAAGGTTAAAAGGTACCTATCCCTTTTGTCCTTAAATTTCAAGCGAATCTTTCATTTTATTTTTCTGTGCTGATACTTAAATGATGCAAAGTGGTCCTCTTTACATAACCTTTCTACCCTTTTGATGACTTGTAGTTCTTTTGTAAACCTACACACTTCGTTTATTATACTCTTCAAGTAATAGGATCACTTTTGCTGTGTAAATATTAATTCACGAATTTTAATATCAAGACTATTTTTAGTTTTTTCTTTTTTTTTGAGTATTTTGTCGTCCCTTTTATCAAATAACTTAAAGTAATTTAGGTCTTTGTTGTGTCTGATGTGGGTTCAAACTTCAAAGTGGATAAGCAACTGCTTATCTACAAAAATGAAATAGCTATAATTGAAGGTTTAAAAAACGTAAGGATAAGCATAATATTTTCAATAAAAATACTTAAGTGTAGAAAAATTAAGTTTAACATAGATTGAAGAATATCAAAGCAGAATTAGTTGAACAGGTTCTATCCCACTTCTGATGCCATTGTAGCAAAAATATAAAATTGGCTTTATCAATCAAATATAAATTATATGAGGCAGACATATAATTTAACAGTTAATCATGAACTTAATTAATGAAAATTAATCAATGCTTCAAACGGAATAAGAAATTGTATATCATTTTTTTTATCCAGGTATCATGGATTCGAAAACGGGATCTGCACATCCTCACCGTTGGCATAATAACATACACAAATGATCAACGATTTCAATCCTTGCACACTGAAGGATCCGATGAATGGACACTTAGAGTTTCATCCCCTCAACCTAGAGATTCAGCAACGTATGAGTGTCAAGTATCAACTGAGCCGAAAATAAGTCAAGGCTTTCGACTGAATGTTGTTGGTAAGTAGATATATCAAAGTAAAATCAAATCAAAGTTTAAAAACAAAACTACACCTACTTAAAATCCTCTTTATATAATGTAGTTTCTCGGGCGAAAATTCTTGGAAATTCTGAACTCTTCATCAAAAGTGGCAGTGATTTGAATTTGACATGCTTAGCACTTCAATCACCAACACCTCCCTCATTCATCTACTGGTACAAGGATAAACGTGTGATGAACTATACAAAACATGGTGGCATCAATGTTATAACAGAGCGAAAGACTAGAACGAGTATGTTACTGATTGCCAGAGCAACACCCGCTGATTCTGGAAACTATACCTGTTTGCCAAGCAGTTCATGTAAGTTCTTGAAATTAGTTTTAAGCATTTTTATCTCCATCAAATAAAGTTAAATCGAAAAATAACAGAAGGCAAAGGATACATCGAGTCTTGATGATATAAATGATATTGGATTCGTTTTTTTTTTTTTGTATTTGTATTTGTATTCTAGCAGAGGAGAATACAAAACGAACAATGAATTTAAATTTAAATAGCTATCGATTTCGATATCGATAATAGTAATATGTACTATTGCAATACGAATCCAATGGTTTCTATTTCAACTGAAGATGTTCTTAAGAAAAAAAAAAAGAAAATCCACACACATCCTGCACTCCCACAAGTTAAACTTAGATCCATTAAAACCCAAATCACGTTTGAGAAAAGAGCTTTTTTAAATCCAAACCAAACCGGCAAGAGGTTGAGGTTGAGGTTGAGGCTTGGGAAGTCGGTCTTGTTCCTTCAGGCAATTTCGAGAACTTGGTTCTTAAAGTTTGTCCTAAAAAAAAACAGAAAACAGAGAATTCATACGCCAAACTGTGTTATAAGTTTGCTTTGTTTCGATGAAGAATAAGTGTTATTTAAGGATTTATAGCAAAAGTTTCAAGTTTCTCAAAGTGTATATGGACCGAATATTGATGCATTAATTTAATTGGTATGTAGCTTTGATTATGTAAATATAATTACTTAGTTTAAAGTTTAAGATAAATTCTGAGAAAATACAATTAAAACACCTACTTATTTATACACATTATATACATCAATGAATATTTAGTCAATTGGGATTTATAAAAACCTTTTTTACTTTGATTCTTATTTGGCAGTTTTGTTTATCTACTAAATTTAATGAGTTTTGAAAGACTCTCTTGGGTTCAAACAAAAAATAGTTCTCAAGAAATTTACTGTAGGTATTCTGAAATTCTTTTTCTTCATTCCGAACCCGTATCTTTCTTTTTGTTTTCAATTCTGTACAATTTTGAAGCATAGACATTCTGAAACAGAAAATACCAAAATAACGTTATTTAAACAACCAACAATCCCCTCCAGCCAGCTCGTTCCCTAGCTAGCGACCTCCAGTTACGCACTCCAAGTTGGTTGAGGTCGTTCTCCACTTGGGTGCGCCACCTAAGGTGGGGTCTTCTTGCTCTGCTGCACAGACCGTCAGGGGTAGATTCGAAGACTCGTCTTAATTTATCAACAAAATATTTACGTATTTACTAAATTCCTTCAATTTTCTTAATTTTTAATTTCAATTTCAGACTCTGCTAGTGTCGTTGTCCACGTAATAAATGGTGAACATCCAGCTGCCATGCAACATGGTAACAGTAGTGCCAATAGTTTATCAAATTCTCTACATTCCTATCTGGCTTTAAGATTAATTGATTTAAATTTCATTGCAAAATATAAAACAATCTATACACTTTTGATAAATCTTTGGCACATACTACATTTTAAAACATTTATAATATTTTTTGGATTTTTATTATTCAACTCAACAAGAAACCACAGAAATTTTCTCTCAATTAGATGACTGTAAATAATTTTTTTTTAAATATTTTTATCGTGTTGTGTATTATTTTTATTAAAATACAAAGAAAAAAAAAAACAAAAAAATAAAAAGATATTAATCCATAAAATTAAATTCTATAAAAAGGGTAGATAAATATAAAAAAAAAATGTAGATGAAAATAGAATGTAATTCTATATTAATATTTATTTTTTTTTTAATTTAATTTAATTGTATATAACAAATTATTGTGTATTTAAAAAAAAACAAATAAACTTTCTAGAAAATCCATGTAAAATAAAGATTTAATTGTGTGTATATTGTATATTTACGTGAATTTACAATAAAAAACAAGAGTTTATTTAAAAATATGATGCAATTGACAAAAAGAAAATTAAAGAAAAATGAAAATTATTGAATTATGTTTAAGAAATAAATTACCTTAAAAAAAAAAATGAACAAATTAGTTTTATTATTTTGAATTGGTTTCAGCATTAAGGAAGTATCAAAATAGCGAAGAATATATCAATTGTTTTATAACCCAGCTTCGTTGAATAGAAAAAATCAAAACATGAACAAATATTTTAGTTTAACAAAATAAGAAAAAAACTTAAAAAATTGTAAGTAAGTAAGAACGTCGATTTTTTTTTTTTGGCAAAATTCCTAAGGTACTGGTTTATGCTGATGTATTTACGAGAGGCTAAATTTGCTGATAGTTTTCATCAATTTTTGAACTTAGAATGTCGAAAACCGAACAATAACTTTGACGCTTTAAAATATATATCTCGTATTGATTTGGGCACTTTATTTTTGAAAATCCGAAGATTAGAGCTCAAATTATAGAACTCGAAAGGGATTCTTGTTCCCTGCTATTGATTTGACTTATTTTGACTTATTATTGTAAAGCCTTTTATACCTAAGATGAAACTTCATTTCTGGTCATGATAATTCCGTGTCCGCCAACTTTTCTATGTATGTTAACACCCCAACCTTAGAGCCTGCGTTAAGCTTCCTATCAAAAATATCCATATTGAATAGATTTATTATCCAAGGAAGGAAAAAAATCGCCAACAGAAACGTCAGTAAAATTTGTAATGCCAATCATAAATTTAAAACCTTACCCTAAACAAAAAGGATTCAAAACAAGCCCTCCGGGCTGCACATACATATATCCGCATAGAATTCAAATTGAAAGCTTTTTCAGAGAAAATAAAAGAATATGGATAACCATGACATTCACTCTGGCGCACTTAAAAAAATGTTAATTCTGCCGAAAACCGTGATGTGGGTTTAATATTTTTTTTTTTATTTTCTTTTGTACTACTACCCTATTATTATATTTTTTTTTTCTAGAATTTAGGCTAAAAATATACCCAAAAGCATACATAGGAGTATATAGAAAAAAAATTAAATTGCTTGAAGCATCCTAATCATTCTTCTGGTATCTCGTATAAGTAAAGAAAAAAAAAAGTTAGGATCAAAGAAAACTTAATATTTTAACGTTCGTTTTGAGTGAATCATTTTCTTTATTTTCATATTTTTTTTTCTTTGCTTTCAAGTAACCATAGGCCTGAAGCCAAATGGACCCATGAATTGACATGGGAAATGAGTACTAAGAAAGATGTTATAATTTTTTTTTTTGAGTAAGTAAAGACGCTGTGAAAAGGAGAAGAAAAGGACCTTGTGACCTGAATGCTGAGTATTATCCCTAAAAGTAGCTCCGTAAAAAGGGAGCAATGGATAAGATGTTTTGAATATATTTTATATCTAGATATGTTCTGTTCATATTATTTTGGCAATGTTGAAAATTATTCGAGTGAAAATGAGAGGAAATTGTTGACATTAAACCAAATGGTATGAGTGTTTTTATGGGAGAGAGATTGCTACGGAAATTGGACTTCCTGTGGCATGTTTTTTTTTTTTTCTTCAATTTCTGATGTCATTGCGTGTGAGTTAAAGTAAGTATAATCAGCATTCATGAATAACAAGCATTAGAATAAAATGAAAAATGTTTTCGAGTTGCAAATCAAAGGAAAAATACATTAAATATTATATTTTTTTTTGCAAATTTTTTTGTGAGAATTTTTTCGATTAGAAAAAAGATCCATATAACTTCGGGCTAAAAAAATTGGTTGAATCAAATATGTGCTGAACAGAAACTTACTCATAGAATCATTATATCCAAGATTTAAGTTTATTATTATTATTTTTTATTTTTGCAATTAGAAAAATCTAGGTATATTAACTTAAAAAAATAATAAATTTTCATAATTTCAAATCTTTTCATTATCAAGGAATAATAAATTGATATTTCATTCCTAAAATTAAAATGTGCTATGATATTCAACCTAGATCTAGTGTTAATCCATTCTTCCTCCTTCGGTTTATTTCTTATAATGAATATGAAGAAGAAAAGAAAGTCGAAATAGGCAAAATAATGTTATTTGAAGGGGGAGCCCAAATTCATTGATGGACTGTGAAGCTTTGAGCAAAATCACGAAACAAATACTCAAAACTTTCATCACTACTGCCTCCGCATGCGTGCCTGGTAATTCGTTTTCAATTTGTTCATATTTTGTTTTAAGACTGAGTTAAAGAAGAATGGTGAAAGGTTTATGATGAAAGAGTTTAAGAGAATATGATGAAAGTGAAGGAAGATGAAAAAGCTTGAGTAGGCTTTAGCAGAATTGCAAGACAAATAGTTAAAACTTCCATCACTACTGCCTCCGCATGCGTGCCTGGTAATTCGTTTTCAATTTGTTCATATTTTGTTTTAAGACTGAGTTAAAGAAGAATGCTGAAAGGTTTATGATGGAAGAGAAGGAAGATGAAAGAAAAGCCTAGCCTGGCCGTATTCTTTGACAGAATGAGAAAGTTTTGAGCAAAATTACGAAACAAATACTCAAAACTTTCATCACTACTGCCTCCGCATGCGCGCCTGGTGATTTATTTTAAATTTGTTTTGTTTTTAGATGCCCTGAGTAAAAGAAGAATTGGTGAAAGGTTAATGATGAAAGAGAAGGGAGATGAAAGAAAGCCTGGCCTGAATTCTTTGAAAGAATGAGCAAGTTTTGAGCAAAATTACGAAACAAATACTCAAAATTTTCATCACTACTGTAGTAATCCAGTAACCTTGTCGTCTCATAGGAAGGCATGTTTACTGAGTCCTTTATGATATTGGCGTCATAATAAACCCAAGTTTTCGAACTCGAGCGCTAACGCAAGCGCTTATGTATAAAGTTACTGCGCCATAGTACCTATTTACAATTGTGAAAAAAAAATACGCATTTAATTTTTTGTTTTTCAACATTTTTAAGTTAGAATTATTTTTTTTTTTTTTCAAAAACTATAAACAAAAAAAAAGTTGATTAAAAACGAATGAAAGAACAAACTACTTCATATTTTTGTAGTTTTAGAATCTTCAAACGATACCCCTTATAAAATTAAAAAAAAAAAATTCACCGTATGAATTTTTGTAGATATTGCTTTTTTTACTGGAATTCAAAAATATGATACAAAACCTTATTGGAAGCTTTGCGATTCTTATTAATAATGTTAAAATTACACCGTAAAAATGATAATGATTAAATAATTCCCAGCAACTCAAACTACAAACCACAACCTACTGACCTTCTCAATTGCAAACTGAATGTAAATTCAACAGAAATATTCTTCGATAAGTAATGTTGTGTATACGTTTTTTTTCCATCTCTACTGCTGATGTATATACAAATGCCATTCAATTTTCCCCAACGAGACCCCGATGATGATATTGATGATAATGATGATGGTCCAATATTAAATATTTTTCTGAAACATAAAAGGAAATGTAGTCCGAAGTAATATAATCTCTGACCGTCCATCATTTTATGTTACAAAGTTACGACGCAAGTATTCTTGTTGGAAGTCCTTGTTACAGAAAAACAAGTTCATTGACTGTCAATATACCTTAGTAGGACTCTATAGCTTGATGTTGTGATAACAATCCTCAAGGTACGTGACATTTCTTTGCAAGTAGATTTTATTAAAAAAAAAAATGAATTAGAAATATGAGCGCTGAAAAAGTACCTACAAAAAAAATGAAGTGACAACAAATATACACTCAGAGAAATTGATATAAACAGCTAGCACTTAAATCAAGAAAATAAATAATATAACCTAACTAAACTAAAGGAAATCTTAATATTTTTAAATTAAAATTTAGTTTTATGCCTGAAACCAAAGAATGTGCTTGTTTCAAAGAAATATAATTTGATTCACAAGCATTTTAGTTTAAGAATCAAATAATGAATATTTTTAATTACATAAAATGCACAAGAATTATTATTCTTTTCAAGTTTGATTTCGAACTTTTTGTTTCTCCTTTTTAATAAAGTTGTATCTATCTATGGGTTTATACAAAATGTTGTTAAACTAATCTTTTCCCTTAAAATACAAAAAATATTAAATTACCTTTTTCCTATCTCGACATAAAGAAAAAAAAAACATAATGATGATAAGCTCAACAAGAACCCACGTTTAGTCATAAAATAATAATGAAATATTAACATAATTGATGAAATTTCAAATTTCATAAGTTTATTTTTAACAAGATGACTTATTCAGAAAAAAAAGTATCGATAAAAATACAAGAACAAAAAAATATTAAATTACAAAATCGCCCGAAAACATTCTTAAAAAACGTGCAAATAATAAAAAAAAAAAAAACAAAAGAACCTCTACGATGACATACCTTCCCTAAAGAGTAAAATTATGTTGCCTTTCACCATAGCTTAAGAGCTATCATTTAAAATACCTAAAAGACACTTTATGCCCTCGCAATTAAATACTTGGCGTTATTTCCCACCCCTCCGTTTGCAATATTAAAAGCCAAATAACGAACGAAAGAATGTTAAAAAAAAACCAGCTTTTTTTAAATTTAAAGATCCTATGCATTACAAGTTTAGACATAGAATTTAAGCGCCAAAAAGTATACCATCAAAAATTCCGGTGCGAGGTAAGAAGGTATTTCGCTCTGTTTATCTCCCCCCCTTCATTATCTAAAAAAAAAAAAAAAGAAGAAGCAAACTTTAAAATCCTTGTACACGTAGTGAAGTGAGTACAAGCAGCGGCGGGGTGTTGAAGGAAAACACCTCCATAACTTACTCAAGCACTCCCCCGACCAAACCCTATCAACATCCCATCTCTAGGAAAACGTATAAAAAGCGAGGATAATTGCTATGGTTTCATTGCTGCAGAAAGACCATGATTAAATCTAGAAAAAAGGGTTAGAAATGAAGACGTACATTTTATAGAGCCCCAAATATTTTTCATTATGTTTAGTGAGAATAAAATAGGAAAAAATGCTTAAGGGGTAAAGTAGATTTTTTTATTTTTTTAAAGCGCTTCGTGGTCTTTATGTTTGTTAACAAACCCGTATAATTTTTCTAAGAGGACAAATTTTATGGAGAATTTCTGGCATCCTCTTGTTATGTGATTTTTGGTATAGAAGTTTTCCTAAGACGTGAAAGGGAGACAAACGCATGTTTACTGCTTGTCAAATTTTTAATTGCGTTATCTTTGCAAGCTTTGGTAAACAACAGAACAATTCCAGACAATTTTAAATGTCCATTCCAGACAAACTTTCTAATAAATAATTAATTTTTTCCATTGAATCAACGAACTTATTTCGTAAGTCAAGGTAAAATTCATTGACGATATTATCTTATTAAAAAAACACATTACTCAATAGCAAAACATTCGTTGATTAAAGATTTATTCGTTCAATCAATGAATTGATTAACATTGATTGACGATTTCTTCGTTCAGTCAATGAATAGGTTCGTTATTAAATTAAAATAATTTTATTGTTTGCGTGGAATTTGTAGTTTTTAATCTTCGTCTATATCCACATATATCTACATATATACATATTTTAAAATGAATCCCTTGCTGTGTTCGTACACGCATACCTCGGCTTAACATTATCCGATTTGCATGGGGATTTTTTTTTTGTTTTGATTTGTATTGAACCACATTAACACACAACGGAGCCAAAAATTAAAAGAATCAAACGAAAATTATAAAATTCGACCAACAAAGTCAGAAAATCGTTTTCACGATCTTGAAATTTCAAATTTTCTAAATTATTTTTTTGTTCGTACGTTCATAACTCGGCTGAACATCATTGAAATTGGATGGAGATTTTTTCTTTGTATATGTATTGAACCAGATAAACACACTACGGAGATAAAAATTGGAAAATTAGGCCGGAATAGTCGGAAAGTCGTGATAACAATTGGACCTTGCTCGATTTTAAAGGAACATTTCAAAAAATTTAAGCAATTATAGCCGCCAGTTAGTTTATTTATAAATACAAAATTGCGTATTTATTGACAAGTGAAATGAGGATTCAAAACAGAGTTCTAGACTTCTTTTTATTGTTCGATTAAAATCATTGGCAAAACAAAGTGCGTAGGTACTAAAACCAAAAAATTCAAATTTGATTTTTATCAATTAAGTTTTTTTTTTATCCAAGTGAAACAACTTATTTAAACGAAAAGTCAATTAATGTAACTAATGCAGAGCTTTATTTTCAGTACATATCAATAATATTCAGCATTCCTGAAATTTTAAGACCCCTCCAACCAATCCCATATCCATTAAGAGCTTTGTTCGATCTAGTATATTTTCTTATTTTACTTTTAGGAAATATGAAACAAAACTTAATTTTCCCAAAAACAAGTTCATGTGGCCGGCATTTTAACTTTTAAAGTTTTTATTTAATTAAGTCAATTACACCTGTTAACTATCCAAACCAATCCAATCAAACAATTACCTCAAATTTAGGATAAACTTCATTCAAGTCTATAGACCGATAATTTTTTTAATTAAAAATAAACGAAGTCAATTTTGGTTTTGGATCAAATTTCGTTCCCGATTAAGTTTTGTTCTCGGCAACATTTAAATTGGACATTTGCTGGTTTGAAAATAGCTATAGAGGGCTATACGTTTCTAAGCTTATAACAAATACAAAATGATAAACATTTGTTTAATAAAGACAAAGTACCCACTCCAGCAATAAATGATCAGCAATTTGCTTCGTTATTGCCATATCAAATCCTCGTTCCATTTATCCGGAAGTTTGTATGATGGCGATTATGGTTTTATCGTCCTGTGATTTCATTTTCCACCATTCCCAGTCCACTAACCATACTTTTCTATGATGTTTAAGTCCTTTAGATGGTTGTATCTATCTATGTACTGTGTACTGTACACCAGGCTAGGTTAGTGGTTTTGTTTTTAATCGATTTCCAGTTAGGCTTGTTCACCGGATATAACGTCAACTCTCTATCTCTCTCTTCCATGCCTACATGAACGGAAGTGAAATTACCTTAAAAAGCGTTTTAGATTAAAGTCTATATACCTATACACGAAGGCGTTTACTGGTGTTTATTGGTTGAGTTGAAATTATCCAATTTAAAATTTAATTTTTATTCTAACATTTTTATCTAAAATGGCTACAAATGCAATCAGTAGATATTGAGTTTCTTTAATATGGTTAGGATAATATGTGTGTGGTTTTTATTTTTATTTGGCTGAATGGCAAATGTATTTTAATGTATTTAAATGTATTTTATCTTGAAGAGCAGAAATAAGGAAAAACGAATGTTTTTAACTGTGACATTTTTAACGATGTCTTTTTTTGGGAGAAAACAAACAAAAAATTCATTCAAGCAACCACAACTCGGTGAATTTAACCAAAAAAAAAAAACATATGGAATGTATTCTTATATTATAGCATGCAAAGAATAATTACTTTTAAGGAGATTTATTGCCTGCAATGTTTTTTGTTCAGCAATATAAAAATGGTGAGGCTTGGAATGTTTTTCAATAAAAACAGAAAAAAAAACAGAGCAGTTTTCTTTGGACAAATATATGACCGTTCATTTGGAATTTATCGATGCAAGATGTGCATTACTCGAAAAAGGTATTACCGTTACTTTGTATCTACAATATCAATATGTACAGATATAAAAAAAATATTGCAAAAATAAAAATCTTTGCATATTTTGTTCAATCAGGAGAGAAAAAGGTCTATAGGTGTTACAATAATTCATTTTTACTTTTTAAAGGTGCCTTAATTTTGTAGATTATTTTTTTTTAGACTAAAGGAAGGCTTGAAAAAATTTAAGTAGCCGCAGATTTGATTAAAAAGATATTAAAAGCAAATAAAAAAAATATTTCAACAATAGAAAATAAATAAATTGGTGACTCGACAGCTCTTGGAGAACTATGAGCTAGTGGTTTGCAATTCTCAACCATTTCTGTGAGTACGTGTTTCTTCGGTATTACTGGAAGGCAACTACAATTTTCTTCCGATTCGAACGACTAAGATAAGAGGCACTTTTTTATGACAATAGAAAATCTTGAAGGATTCGTTACTTCCTGGGCAAAGGCAGCTTAGCGCATTTTTTTGTTTTTAAGTGGAATATGCCGGTATTCAAGCCCTCAAAAAACCTCCGGCATGACAGTTCAATTTGTATAAGCCAACCAATATGCCGCGGTTTAATTTGGATCAATAAAACTTGATGAAAATGAAAATAACAATTGTGAACATATACATACGGACCAGGGGTATTTTTTTGTAGTTGATAAAATTTTGTTTTCAATAAACAAATAAATTCAATGTATTTCACTAACAGCATAGCAAATAGTTTGATGTTCTCCCTTATGTAGTGTTGGGCAATAGGTACATTCAAATAATTTTATTAAAAAATAATTGCGAGTAAGGTAAGGTACTACTGCTGCGTCCTAAAGTAATGTAACGCAAACCAAAAACCCTTCTCTTCAAACGACATCACATGATCAAATCGCCCGGTCCACGGCATACGCCACTGTTAAAGTTTTGTTTCACTCGTCGAATTCCTAACATCCAGTTTGAACGTCAGTCATATTGCAACATTTATGTCTCAAACAAGAAGGCATAAATACAGGTTTCCTACCAACACCAAAACAATATGTATTTGTGTATGCAAAACCAACAATATTAGCCACATTTAATCAGTTACTTTTGTCCTATTACTTATTGAAAATTACCAACTAACCGGAATTAACTATTTTGCCAACTCTCCATTTTAGCAACAACTCAAAAGTTTTCCAAGCCATATTGAACGAAATTTCCGAACTCTCACAACCACAAGCACCTATATTTTATTTTTAACATGTCCAGAGTGTGTGTGTGTAATATCCTCAAGTACACGTGACACGATATACCCCCAGATGTTCATACCCATAATCTTATTGCGGTATCTAAGCTTGTCGTTTCCATAACTTTAATCTAACCAGAGCAATGGGGTTACGAACCCTCTGCCACAAAATGATGGTATATCGAACTTGAATCGAGACTTTTAATATCCTCTGTCTAACACCATAATGGAAACCTAGTGCAAAAAAAAACAGAACAAAAAAAATGAAAGCTTAATGTCAATGCAAAGTTATAAGTGCCAGAGTATTGAGTGTGGCCACTTTTGCTGACGCAGATATCCTTGTCACACTTAAATCTTCAATGAGTATCAGCAGGCAGCAGCAATAGTAGAAGCAGAAACTCATATTGGGAATATCAATAGGTATATACCTATGAGCCTCAAGTCCATAGTGGTACGAAACCAAGGACAGGAAAAGGGGTTGGTTTAATGATTGTTGGCATTTATAAGATTGGTCAGGTCCACCTACACGCACATTAAACTGTAATGGCTTGTGGCAAAGGTGTGTGCACCATGGTAATCGAACATTCATAAAAATGTATTAAAATTGCGTTTTCCATAGAATCGGAAATACTTTAAATGGAAATGTTTATGTTGGTATACTTATACCTACCTACATAATGTAAATATTGGTAGTGATTGTAAATGGGATATTTCAAGATTAAGATACATTTAATTTTCATTTGTTGACCGCAAAGGAAATCAGTTTTTTTTTTTCCTTATTGTTTGCCACAAAATTTTAAGGAACAAAAAAGTGATATATTTTAACGACATTCTTGCCTGACAAAAGTCCTTCAGGTATGGTTTTTTAGAATTAAATTTTGTTACATGTTCAAAGCGGTTTTGTAAATTTTCGAAATTCAATTTCGTAAAGGTATTTAGATTTTATTGCCACTCTCCTGCAACCTCATTACCTCACCTAAATATCGTCACTTATTTGACATAAAATAAAAATCAAAGAAAATAATAACACACAAGTTTCAGCTTCTGCACCTGCTTTTACAGCTGGTTGCAACAACCAGATTGTTGTTTTCCCCCTGATTGTTGATAGGGTTGTCGTATGTCTGGAGAAAATAGAATTAATATTATGACCAGACCTATTTGGAAAAGTGGCTGAATGGAAATGGATAGTAGGTGCTTAAAAAAAATTTTGAATTGAGATGAGGGGAATTTTTCAAATTGAATAAGAGTATCCCCGCGAACCATTCCACATTTTTTTAACTAACAATTCATTGAAATTACTTTATTTTAATGACATATACCAACTTAACGCCCAAAAATAAAAACTGAATTAAGATTTTATAAAAATTCAATAAATAAAAAAAAAGTGGACAGTGGACCACTACTTTAATTGAATGAATTTCTTTTTTTTTATGGGGTAGTTTGTTAATTGAAGACATAAGCCACATTTTCATGCAAAAATAATAATTTATTAGGATTTGTTAAAAATTCAATAACATAAAAAAAAGTGCGTATACGACCCAGTGAACCAATATTTTAATTAAATGAATTGCATCATTTTGCATGAGGTATTTTGTTTATTAAAGACAAAACCCAAATTCACATGCAAAAATAAAAAGTGAATCAAGATTTGTTAAAAATTCGATAAATTAAAAAAAGTGCGTAATTTTCTAAAATCGACTTGAAACAGAAAAAAAATTATTTAAAAACAACGGCAATACTATACTATGCTAAATTTTTTTTAAGCCAAAAGTTCATTCTTTTATTATGTTTTTGATTCAAATTATTTGAGAAAATAGTTTTTGAAAAATTAATTTTCATACTCAAAATTTTGAAAAAATAGTGTTCAAACTAATTTTTTTCCAATTTTTTCCATTTTAAGTTATAAGGTAGTTTTTTTTTGAATATTCCGACTTCTGGCTTTAAAAAAAACATAGCATGAAAATAAAATTGTTGCCTTTGTTTTTTTTTTTTTTCTACAAATTTTAAGTCGATTTTTTAAAAAATTGCCCCTCCTGCCTAAACGGGGGAATTAGCCCCCCCTCAAGCTCAAGCTTTTTGTCACAACATAGGCGAATCACCCTGTATACATACATACATGTACTTATTTTTTTATAAATTGGATGGTGGCGGTTTTCTAGAAGTCGAAGGCTTTTATTTTGAAGTTACTTTGTATTTTTTATTTATTCCAATTTTGTTCTATGTTTTTATCTCTAACTATAGTTAATTTTTTTAATGTTAGTAATTATTATATTATATTCACTTAACTCCATTTCGTTTATTGCTCAAATGATTAAAGCACTTTTTGTGCATACCTTTTCAATAGTTTTTAGTTTTCAAGTAACTTGTTACTTATATATATCACCGTGGTTAAAACTTTAATTGGATATTTGATTGATTGGTATTTTTTTTTATTTTCCGAGTAATCCATTTCTTCATACTAATAAGTGCTATAGGTTTTTAGACCAAAAACTATTTGTCAAGTGACATTTATTTAAAGTCCAATTTCAATTCAATTGAAATGCAAATCTAATTAGGTATGTTTTGTAATCAAAACAAACATTATTAAAACTGGGATAACACACATCATCATGTCAGCAATTATTTTCAAATCATTCTCTTTCTCTTCAATTTACCTTTAATCACATTTTGTAGTAAATTTGAAATGATTTTACAATTCACTCCTTAGGTATATTATATATACAGTCTATACGATGATGATGATAATGTTTTCAAAATTTCCATTCTAAAAACAGAAGGAAGAAGAACTGGATTTTAATTGTGTTTTCTTGCTCATTGGACTTCAATTTGCTTATAATTGGATGTTGAGAAAGCAAAGAGAAAACATGGGAAATTAAACTTTGTCAAGTGTGCTTTTAACCACGCACACAAAGGACATTCTGATTTTACACAGTTATATAAAGGGAATTAAACAAGGACATGTTTCCCGCTTTTTTCACAATCATTTAAATGGAAGGATATAATATATATAAAATTAAAACGCACAAAAGTAAAAGAACGTCTTTTAGTCTCATTCGTTTTGCTTTTGAAAAACTCTGGGGTTTTTATAACTTATATGTTTTTTGAGGTACTCCAAAGAAAAATCACAGACTTAAATTGATGAAAAGGGCCAAGTAAAATAAGTAAATTGCTCACACACATTCACATTCGTTGACGTCGTCATTTTTGTCATTGTCGTGCTTTCGAGTTCTTCCATTAAATTCTCCTTTTATATTCGTGTTTTCCTTTTACATCTGCGGATATAAGCATCCTAATACTCTACTTAAGGCTATTTGCAGAACACCAACCAAACATTAATGTCCCTTACCAAAGTATACAGGGAGTATAGGTACCTACCTAAGTAAAACGCTTTCTCAATTGAAATTCAATGTGGGAAGGTTCACAAGGAGGCCCAGCAGAGGCACATTTGAAATGAAAATAAACGCCTGTCGGCTTTGTCAAGTTGTACCCAGATTTGATGCTATCGTGATTGCTGTAAGAGTTTTCTTTTTATTTTTATTTATTTCTTTTTTTATATACATTCTCCAATCCCCTTTATAAACATACATATAAACAAGCATGTGACCATAATGGCAACAAAGAAAACGACACCCTTGAGGATTTATGATTAACTTGAGCCTTACGTTGTTGGTTTGTTGGTTTGGTTTTAATGTAGGTATGTATACCTATATCCTTTATCCTTAGTGGTGTATTTTGCTTTCGAGCTAAATGTGCAAAAGATGTTGCTTCTCATTTATAGGTTTCTTTGGATTGGACGGACGTTGACCTTGGGAGTTAAGTCAGAAATATAATAAGTTTATACGTATTCGTTTAATTAACTTGGCCCAAGTTTTGCAAAAGAAGAACTCTGATTTTTTATGGTGATTTTGTATGTCTGCTTTGTAAACATAAGAATTTAAATGAAAAAGACATATACGTACAAAGATACCTACATGAAATGGAAAAGTTTGCACTTGTTTTGATTTCTTGAGTTTTTCTAAGAAAAATAAGCAAGTAAAATTCATATAAAGGTTTTCAATATGCAAATAATTTCTACACAGATACGAATTAGTCAATTCTGTAGGTAAGATTATTAGGTATTTTCGTTTATAAGCCCTGAGGTTCATGGCAATATTCTCAACTTAATTGAATTTTGTTTGTTTAACAACATTATTGTCATTGAGGAAAATTGTATCTGTAGGTAGTTTTGAATCTCTTTACGACTACTTGAGGAGTAGTAAATGGAATCCGATAGGAAAGCAACAGCAATACATTTTTGTCTAGACCCATCAAGACAATCAAAAGTTGTTCTGAACTAAAAGCTAAAAATGCTACCTGTAAAACATCAATTTTAAAAAAAGATATAGATGGCTCTAAATCAAAACATTAAATAACCATAAAGAGACTGTACGCCAATGTTAGTAGGTATACTAAATCATATCTATATCTACCCAAAAATGTTAAGTGGCCAAAAATTAAATTTATCTATACAAACATATCTTGGGTCCTATATAGAGAAAAAGGATGATTTGTTACTATTTGGCAAGAAAACTTGCACATGTATGTATGTAGAGGTATATCTGAGAGAACATACCACAAGCAAATCAATAAATTTAAATCCCAGAGCTGGGAAGATTTATAAGAGAACTCATTACTCATGATTTCCAAAAGCATCTCGTTTTTTATTTATTTATGAAAATATAAAACACCCTCCGCAAAAACCTACCTACAAGAGTATTTTCTTCACTTAAACGTTATTCATTAAAATTTAAAGAAAATATATTCAAATTTGTATCTTTTGTACACTGTTGAGTTAAATTTTTAATTACACATACATATATAGTTATAAAATTTCTTTTTGCAAATTAAATTTCTTAATCGTCAGACAAAAAGTTTACAAAATTGTATACACAGCAGTTATAAGTGCATAGCAGTTTAAAGATACACAAACTATCTTTAGCGCTTAAGGATGTACATTGTAGTTACCTAGGTACATATCTATATCTATAACATTGTACATAAGCAGCATAGCACCTCTAAGCTGTTTTTCGTTTAAGAAAATTCGTTTGCATCGTGCAACAAAAAGCGTCAGAGAGAGAGAGAGAGAGGGAGTAAGAGAATGAGTTCAATTTATAATGCCAAGGAATTAAGTATAATTAGCATTAAACGTGTAAGGGTAAAGGGTTTTCAATGCAGGTGTGCATAAAGCAATTTATATTACACTGCTGAGAGTAATTAATTCGCTTGTTGGATTTAGAGTATAGCAGAACTGAATCTCTGAAGTAGAACACGGGATCTACGTAGATATTCTATGAATAATGATTAATAAATCGGATTTTCTTCGGCTTCAACTGGCTTTGTGCGAGGATAAGTGTGATATGCCATATAAAAGAAGAAAAAAAGAATTAAACAGCAAAAATTTTCTTGTGATTCGAATTAAAATATTAAAAAAAATTTAATTCTGAGTATTTATTTATGTTATTTGTATCATTATGGCCCAGTTGCTGAAACGAAACTTAAATATTTATGTTCTACTTTTTTTCCTCAGCGTAAACTGTCCACATAAGCTTTTAAGTTGAACATAAATATTTAAGTTTCGTTTCAGCAAATGGGCCTAAATCGGGAGCGGGTCAGAATTCTGGCTATCAAAATCCTGTATGATCAAAATTCTGTTTTTTCTTTTTTTGAAAATAGTGTACGACCAAAATTCTTTTACGAAAACAATTTTTTTTGAATACAGAAATTTGAATATTGAAATACAGAATTTTACTCATACAGAATTTTGACCATACAGAATTTTGTGTAACCAGAATTTTGAATTACAGTATTTTAAAATACAGTATTTTAAAAACAGTATTTTGAACTTACAGTATTTCGACCCCAACCCGCCTAAATCAATTAAGTTTATTTGCTTATTTTTTTTTACGTAGAATTTATTGGGGTTGGGGTCGAAATACTGTAGGGTCAAAATACTGTTTTTAAAATACTGTATTTTAAAATACTGTAATTCAAAATTCTGGTTACACAAAATTCTGTATTTTAAAATTCTGTATAGTCAAAATTCTGTATGATCAAAATTCTGTATGAGTAAAATTCTATATTTCAATATTCTGCTTTTTAAAATTCTGTATTTAAAAAAATTGGTTTTGAAAATGTAAAAAAGTGCGCACTTTTTTACATTATCAAAACCAATTTTTTTAAATACAGTATTTTTAAAAGCAGATTATTGAAATAAAGAATTTTACTCATACAGATTTACTTAAATACAGAATGAACGTTGAAAATTTGAATGAAATGAAATCTTATATTACAACAATTTTTCTTGTATACTTACTGTCTAAATTTGTATTAAATTGTAAGGAAAATAAAATTCAGAAAGTTGCTACACTCAAGCCTCATTATACATATTATCATATATCATAATGAAAAAATACCCTAAACAAAATATAATAAATAAATGAAAAAAATCTATTTTTCATACTGAAATTTAACCGAAAAATTAAATAAATGAAAAGAAGCCCTAAAATAATGAAAAATGACCTCAATTCATAAAATATTATCAATTTTTTGTTGTTGCTTTTATACAAATTTTTGGGGAAAATTTTCATTTTTTGTTTGGGGCTATTTTTCAATGGGGCCAAATTTCATGTAGCTATTTTGTACCTTCAATTTAAAACTCATAATATTAAGATGACAATGTAAAACCTTAAAAAACTCAAATTCTATAATAAATTTTGCAAATAAAACATTTCAGACTTGTACCAATATTGCTGAAGAATTCTAAGTTTTTCATCGCTAAATTCTACAATTTCAACATATCAAGGTTTAACAGAAATATATTCAAGAAAATAGAGTAAATAAAACGTTGTTTACATATAAGTCTTTTACTCCTTTTAAAGAGTATTGTACTTGTACGTGCTTAACAATGATATTGTTAACAATTTTTTCTTCGAAATATAGAACTTGGACATAACCAGCATTTTTGTAAACAGAATTTTACACTTACAGCATTTTGAATATACAGATATTTGGATATGCAGAATTTTGAAATACAGAATTCTGAAAAACAGAATTTTGGTCGTACAGTATTTTCAAAAAAAGAAAAAACAGAATTTTGGTCATACAGGATTTTGATAGCCAGAATTCTGACCCGCTCCCAATTTATTGATGAAGTATCATGTCGGTAGTCTGGGTTCGAATCCGAGTCCAGTCGTTTACACCTAAAATCAGGTATACCGCCTTCTACGTAGAAGTGACAAATCCTACAAGAATATCAAAATGGTGACTGATATAGGTCTCTAAACATCTTGCAGTTAGAAAAACATAAAGATTTTAATTAAGTATTCTCAGTTAGTTAAATTGCTAAAGTAATGACGATGTGTTTCAGTCTAAATCAATAATTTGTATGGGAATTTTATTTCATTTAACCATGATCTTCAGTTTAACCGATTTAAATTAAACAAAACTATTCAACGTTATACATTTTATATTCCAGGATAAGTTATTGTGTCTACAAAAATGCTTCAATAAAATTACATATATGCTATACACAGAAACAATTTTATCCTTTCCCATAACTATATCTTTTCACATTGCCACATGTCTGCCAACATGCATCACGACACGCTATATAATTGCTTCGTCCTTTGGTATATTTCTGAAAATACACAGAAGACCTACATATCATCTGAATTTCTATCCAGAAATCAGCAAGAGAAAAGGAGAATATCAACCCTTCTGCAAATAAAACCACTTCAGTCAACCAAGATAACCAAAAGCCACCTGGAACTCACATAGATGTTCCTGCTGTTCTTGATGCATGCCAAAACCCCATATAAAGATACTGCCCCAAAAAAAAAGATCCTTTTTACTTTGTCCCCTTGTCTTGTGGGTTGCCCCGAAAATTCCAAAGGTATAGTGACGAGCAATACCTATAAATTCTTCATTTTCCGTCCATGGCACTCCTGCATTACTTGTGTGAGCTGAGTACCCAGAAATGGCATTTAATACATTATGTTGAAGTGATCGATTGGGTGAACCTGAAAATTCAATTTTCTTACTTAAATTTAAGTAACATTCACATACACACACACACACACACAAACAAACACACCTATACAACGCAAAACTGCACAAGGATTCGAGTTTATGTGGCAAAATATGGGATTCTAGATGTTGGAAATGGTAACTGGTTGGTTACATCAAATCGTTCCTAGCACGTACCATATATAGTAGAATAACTTTACTATTTTTTGTTTTTTTTTTTTGTCTATAGATATATGTTGCCCCTTTACGTTAGGAATTTTTCAGGAGACAAATTGAAGGACACCGGAGAATTTCCTTTCTCATGATGGCAAATTGAAAAAATAGCAGATAGGTACATTGAATGTCAATTACCTTTATGAAAATTGTTTTCTGCAGTACTCTGAGTGCTTGAGAATCTTCAACATATGGGCGGGCTAATGGAACTAAAAGCATTGATGGTATCAAATCATTGAATTTGTCGTCAATACTCATGGCTATATATATCTACAATTCTATACATAAATGTGTGTATAGTTATCTTACTTTGCTACTTTTTTGCTTTCTCATTTTTTTTTTATAGCTGGAGTAAAGATTTTGCATCTACCATTGGTTGATGAACTCTATAAAAAGGGTCAGTTCATATATAATAGAATGAAATTGGGCATCTTCTTAACGAGACAGAATTTTATGGAATAAAAATAAGATACATGCAATGGGCCCATATAGAAGGTGAAGGAAGAGTGGAGTAGATAAAAGGAAGTAGACAAATAGAAGAACTTGAATCTAAAGTTGTACTAATTTGAGACAGCTTTCCGGGACATCAATCGTAAGATCATTCGGTGAAAAAATATTGATATCAAGGATGTGATAGGAATTCCAGGCTAGCACACTTTAGTTGTTTGTTTCTTTATTCACTGGAGATAAATTTGATTCGCATTGCAATGATACAAATCATTTAAGATTTATTTTAGAAGACCGCTAATGATTTATTTGAAAATTAATAAAATCATTGATTACGAAATAATGCATATCCGTAACTCTTCCCCCTCTCATATAATATGTTCAGCTAAATAACCTGCAGAACAATGACAAATTTTGTAATTGCATAGTGTGCGGTTTCTAACATACGTTTTTGACTGATAATAATATATTGCAACACCAACGCTGTCATGTGTGTCGTCTATCTACCATAAATACCATACCTTGACTACAGACATGTGAATTAGATTTACGAGCCTTGCACTTACCTACAGACATACATTTATACCTACCTATAAGGTATAATAGTCATCAATTCTAATTAAATGCAAAAGCATCTAATGACAAATAGGAATATAATGTATTGTATATGTATGTAGCTCAGCTGATGTTAATTTGAATCTCTCTAAAATTAGTATCCTAATTCCTGACTCAGCATTATCATCATCATCAGCCAGCCAGGAGTATAACAGCAGCACCAGAATTCCACATCCACATTCCACATACATAGCAAAAGCTCATCAGTGTTTTCCGGATTAATTAAGCTGATGGGTTATATAGTTAACCCATCAAGGATATGATTTTATCAACAAATCTAATTGAAATTAGTTTGTTACTTTATGTTGTTGTTACCTATAATGTGTCTAGTTAGGATGAAATATATGATTAAAGGCACCTACCTAGCTTATAGGAAAGAAAAGTTCTTTTATTTCACTTATTTAGAGTGTGTTTTACTCTTTCTTTTTCTTTTTTTAATGGGAAATGTCTCAAGGAAAAAGTGTGGATTAATCCAATGATTTCGAACGACATTATCCGTGTTGTGCCTTCCTTATAAGAAAGTTTAAATTGAATTATAATTTTGGGATCAGTGGTATAGTGGATGTAATTTCACAACATATACTATACATTATACATATATTTTACCAAAAAGAATTTTTGTTCTTTTACGACTTTTTTAAATCTTTAATTTGAAAAAAAAAATAAATAAAACAGAACAGTTTATACAGCTCAGGGAATACCAATTTTTAAGTCAAGCCCTTTTGATAAAACAAAAATGCGACTTATCTAATTTGGGTCACATGATGGTAAGGGTAATAAAACTGTCACTAAAAATTCCTCAAAAATATTTTATCAAACAAGATACATATGCATAGGCACATAATTTTCTGTCAACCCCTTATCAATGTTTGCTTTGCTGCAAAAAAAAAAAAATAATGATAAAAAACAATCCCTCAAAAGTTCTACGAGAAAAAAAAATTAAAAATAAAATAACTTTTGTTCCACAAACCAATCCAATTGTTTCCCTTTTCTATTTAAACTGTCATTCACAGAAAGCACATCAGCATCATGATAGGTACTACCAGCAAGTTTTTCCAAAAATTGTTCAAAATTTTATTTCGGGTAGGTAACAGAAATAAACGCTTATCAATAGACGATTCAAAAGTGCTTTTCGTCCATTCTCCCTCGTTTTAAGTTTAACCTAGTTTAATTTTTTGAGTGTGATATTAAACTGAGTGGTTTGGGGTGCATGGTGTTAAGTCTAGAGGTTTGTTTTTGTATTCAGTTGGAAACACAACTTTTCGATGTGAGCACTAATATATGCAAACAATCCAACGCTATACCACAACTGGCTCACCAGAAAGTAATAACGTGTTTTCATGCGAGCAGTGAAAGTATTTGGAATATTTTTATTTTTAGATATATGTACTTATGAATAAATTTGTTGGGAAATGCTTTATTATTTTATGCTTGACTAGATATTCATTGATTTATTCAACTTGTGGAACTCATAAAAGTTATCCAATTACAGAAAACCCAGATGTTAAAAGCACATTGTTCCAAAACACAAAGTCCTTAATATCACACTATTTGTATGCTATAGTCGCATTTTTTTTTTTTTTTTTTAATTTTAGAGTTAGTAACTAGCAGTCTAGCTTATTTTCTTACTAGGTATGTAATTTTTGATTTATTTCTCTACGTTAATGCATACATACATACATATTTCATACACTACTTAAAAAATGAAGAACTGTATCTCTGTGGAAATGGGTCGAATTGAGATGAAACAAAAAGTGCCGTTGTGTTTTTCATTTTCTTTAAATTTTTTTTTGAGCCAGTAAAAGGAATTGTTTCAATAAATTGTTTATTTAGCTTTAATGTCGTCTTTTTTCGTCGTTGTAATCTTTTTTTTTTTAGAAGAAAATGTGTTTTTGAATGAAAAAAGAGACTTTTGACTTTGGTTGTTAAAATCTCAGCATTTCAGCAAGGAATTTCGACACGAAAAATTAAAGGGCAGTTTTGAAAACTGGAAATAATTTTTAACAAGATCCTTTTATTTGTTTACCCCTCACCGTAAAATTAAGAAAAGGTAAAAAAAATGACTTTTTTAAAGACTTTTAGTCAAGGTACGGAAATGCTCGCTCACGAGTGCTCATTTTTAGCTCTCTGCTCATATTTTGCTCACGAGCTGTGTGCAGTTTTCAAAAACTCGTGAGCGTGAGTGTGAGTAAATCGTAGAATACCTAAATACTCGCTCATGAGAAAATTTAGAAAGATCTTATAACATTCGACTCACTCGTGAGCATGAGCAGTTTTGAGCAATGGTGAGCATTAAGGATCTGGATTATTCCAATACCAATAAAATCGACCAGGCGCGCGGCCGTTTGTATGCATGAGCACTGCAGTAGATTGCGCTTATACATATAGAAGAAAACCCTCATAAAATAAAATCGGTTTTCAGAAACAAAAACTCTGGTTTTTTTCATGTATCTTAAAAGCAGGCTTTGCTGTGTTTGTAAATGTTATGA
The DNA here is from genome assembly GCA_947049315.1 of Epistrophella euchroma. Taxonomy (NCBI): domain Eukaryota; kingdom Metazoa; phylum Arthropoda; class Insecta; order Diptera; family Syrphidae; genus Epistrophella; species Epistrophella euchroma. The sequence continues at coordinate 65,328,106 of OX346248.1, read as the reverse complement.
ATCCTTTGATTTCATTCGCGTCGCGTCGTTGTTTTGACTTAATTCAAAACGAAGATGTAATAAATTAATAAAAAAAATATATTTCCATATGTTTTCATTCTACTTTAATTGCTCGCAAGCAGTAAAGCGGCTCGCTCTCGTCTCACGCTCACGCTCACGAGCCGAGCAGTTTTTTCAGTGAAGAGTATGAGAGTGCTCACGACGGCGGCGGCGTAAGCTTTTACACCTGAGGCTTTGAGGCTTATTTTTTTTCAAAAAGGCTTTTTTTCATTTCATACAAACTACATTTTTTAAAATTTATTTGTTCTTCTAAAAAAATCTTGGCCAAAAAATAATTCTTATCTATAATTAGGTACTATTTTCTAAAAGAATGTGTATCCACCTTCAACCTATTCACAATTTTCCAATGATTTTTGCCGTTAGAAGAGATATAATTGGGAGGAAAAGTGGCTGGATGCATTACTGTTAACTCTTCAACGATAAATGCACGCGATTTAAAGATATTTCGCGCAAACTGTCTAAATTTCGTCATCGAAAGTGCAAGACAAGTTTTATTGCGATTTCCTCTTAAGGGGGTCACTTTTGATGCTGAAGGAAATGGCGATTTTAAAGCCTTCAGAACTCGTTAAGAAGCTGTCGATAATATACCGCTTACACTGCATTTTTCTCATGTTGTTATTGAATATATAAAAAATAAGTATGATTTTAAGGAACAGGACGATTTCGATTAAAAATTTCATAAGTATTTCATAAGTACCTTTGTAATTTAAATGACTAAATTAACTAATGTTCCTTAATAAGATGTTTATGGTGATTTATTTATTTTTTAATAAAGGAGTGCTTTGTTATTTAAAAGATTTTGTTTGTTTAGTAAAAAAAAAAAATAATAGGTGAGGCTTTTTTTTTATTAAAAAAGGCATCTTTTTTTCTCAAGTGAGACTTTATTTTGCCTAAAGTGGTTGGCAACGCTGATTGTGAGTATGAGCAAAATTAAAAATGCTCACACACAGCTAATAATTCGAGAGTGAAAGCGTTTTATAAGTGCTCATTAGGAATTGCTCAACTCGCGAGCAGCTGCTTTTAGTAAATCTTTCACTGCTTTACAAATATTGATTGCAGAACTTAATTTGGTAAGACAATTTAAAGAACTTTAGACTATCACCAGTATATTCTTTCAACTCTTATCAGTATTGTCACTAACGCAAAACTGTGAAAGAAGTGGACAAAATTTGTCTTTTCTTTTCAATTTTCAAAATAAGATTAATTTTGTTGCACAGAGTATTTGACAGCAAGCCAAATTTTTATAAATTGATGTATATCTAAGCGTTATCAAGTTTATGTTTTTTTTAGTAAAAATAATTAAATTTCCAACATCGACCCCGAAGCAAAAACTAAAAAAAAAAAATAAAACAAAAAAATTCCCCATAAAAAGGATCAAAAACAAAACACACAACAATCAAGCTATACGACTTCAAAACTTAAAATTAATTTAAGAGTTCATGTTCGTACTCATTTTATTCTGTTGTAGGTACACCTATCTGGGCTACCAATTCTATGTCAAGGGTCGAGCTTTATCGGCAAACCTTTTGATTCTTTAACTGCAGAATACATCTCACATATAATATACACTAAATTCTATAACTGACTCTAATGACTTCCAATGAATACTTAAAAGGATCTGCGCTCAACTCAGGTCCTCTTTGCAATGAAAAAAGTGTTAGAGAGCTTAATCCCCTTTTTAAAAGGATCAAATGATGCACACGTTTCAATGGGCCTGCAAGTTGTGGTTTGTTAAATATCCTGCGAATCTCCATTCAATATCTCCCATCGACTTTCACGTATTTTTCGAATGAGTTCTCGCGTCCTAACTCCTATAACCTAATGCACACCTATGTCTATGTGTTAGCTAAACTGGAAATGGGAATGTAAACTCTGGGCATTTGCTAGTACCTCCCTCCTCTCCAAAAATATATACGAATATAAATGAACCTTACCTCAATGGAACAACTTTTGCGGATGCACTTGGCCAAGCATGATGTTTTTCATGACTTTTAATCTACGCGTGGTATTGAGTGCATCCTTCGTTTAGTTACGATGTAGCAATGTGGTTTTAGGACAAAATCGACTTTTATACGAAGTTACTTTCGAGGTCGAGTATAGTATGTACAATTCGGTGACTGTTTATATGTATATGTACATTTATACAAAAGAGTAAAAGATAAATTTGGGGTTTTGGGATGTTCGAGTTTAAGTTAAGTTTGTTTCTGTGCGGTTAGGAGAACTTCAAACATAAAAGAAAGGACTCAGCGTTTTATTTGTATGGCTGCTCAATCGTGAATATTGTTAACTGGAAACTCAAAAGCACCTCCTTTTTTGTGTGTGTATGTGTGTGTGTTAGAAATTTAATTTAATATAAGCATTGAGCAATAAAACTTTACGGTTGAATAGGATTTTGGTGTAATTTGATTGTTGGTTTGGCTCAGATGGTAAATGGCTTGTATGTACTTATAATTTAGATGTTATAAATTTATTTAATTGGTTTCCCAACGCAATGATGCCCAGGAAAGATAGGTTCTCGGGTCAGAAAAACCTTTTTGTTGCTATAGGTATGTATCGACGCACGATTTCCTCTTCAATGACTTATCCACGGTATAAATATGTAGGTATAGGCAGTCATTTTAAAATAGGGAGAGAGAAGGTGAAAGTTTATCAAGCTAAAATTTTTTCGAGTAATCAAAACATATGGCACATGACTTTAGGGTATTTTTTTAAAGCTGGACCCAACCGATCAAAACCAACACAAATACGACGCCCTCCCAAAGTTATGGTTTTAAGTAATGATGACTGTTTTTTTCAGTACAACAGTTAAAACAGGGCTTCCGGACATTACCCCAGAAGAAATTACGACAGAATAGGAAAAAAACGCAAAAAAAAAATTCCTACAAAATTCAGGTATTTTTTCTAAGGAATAAGACCGAAAACTACTATCGTCATATGTCTAGATTTTCTGGCATTTTTTCCAAACATACACTTGTCAAAACAATTAAGGGAACAAAAAAAAATCACTTTTTTTTAGTGTTTTTCGAAGAGCTGTATCTCTGTGAAAAGTGGTCGTATTGAGATGAAACAAAAAAGCATTCTGAAGCTTAATCCTTTTTGTATTGAGAAATTTTGTCAAATGATTTTTTTAAGGTACCGTTATTGCGCAATCATAAGAAGCAGCACGGCCCAAAAATTTTAATTTTTTTTCTTTTCTTTGAACATTGTCATTTTCTTTGAAATTTTTTTTTGAGCCAATTTAATGTTTTGTTTCAATAACTTGTTTATTCAGCTTTAAGGTCATTTTTTTTCGTCATTGTACAAATTTTTTTCAAAAGAATATCTGGCTTTGAATGAAAAAACAGACTTTTGACTTTGACTACCAATATTATCGCAAGGGATGAAAACACCGAAAATTTATGGATAGTTTTAAAAACTGGAATAAATATTCTACAAGATTTTTTCAAAACTTTATAACGATTATTTTTTTTGGCTTCTCATCATTACATTCAGAAAAGGTCTAAAAAACGACTTTTTAAAGACTTTTTGTAAATCTTTTACTTATTTAAAAATATTGACTGTAGGACTTAATTTGGTAATACATTTTAAAGAACTATAGACCACCAATATTTCTGGAAAATTTCAAATAAATCCATTGAACCGTTTTCATGTACCGAATGATCAAAGTCGTAAAAACAAATTAAGAGAACAAATTGGGTGGTTCATAAACATTGTGAAATTGTCATCAAAATGGAAACGAAAACACCAATTTCTACCCACTTTTTTCACAGTTTTGCGTTAGTTACAATACTGATAAGCGTGGAGAAGAAAAAAAAAACATTTTTTTTCAAAGAAAAAAAAATTGGCGCAAAAATTAAATATTTTTTTCAATATTTTCAAATTTTAGTTGTAATTTTTTTTCTCGAAAAGATGTTTTGCTTCCCCTTAAAATCCAATCAGAGATAAAATAATTAGAATAAGTATTTACGAAAAATCTTAGCCAAGTAAAGCTATAAAGAATAAAGTTACTTTTTCGTATTTTATTATTTCCATGAATTCAAGTATATGAGTTGCTTCATTAGAATTTTATAGAAAACAAATTTGCTCTTCCTTTTATTCCTATTTTTTCACATTTTGCAAAATTGCCCAACCTATACTAAATAGTTCCTTCATACATATAATACCAGTCCCAAACTCAATGATGCTTGTGATATATATTTATAACGCTTCAAGTTTTATGTTAAATATTTTAATTCTCCTGCCGTGATTTGGTCATAAGGACACGGAAACGGCGTGTCATGAATAATTAGCTCACTTTATAACATATTCATGCCCAATTTCCAGGCTTTGTGCTTTACAAGCTTTTATACATAATATCAGCCTCATGAATTTCTGTGTATTCCTGCATTTTTTTTTTTTGTTTTCTTTTTTTTTTCGGGCAGAATAAGGACATGCCAAATAAGTTCAATTTAGTGTGAGGAAAAAAGAAAAAAACGACACAATTTTGTTATAGAAAAATTACACTGAAGACAATGGAAAGCCAAATAATAACTTACAAAATTTTACTCTACGTATTGGCCTATTAAAGTTATTTATCCTTATATTTGTCAATATAGGTAATTTTGGGTAGTTTATCGTAGAAAAATGACACCATATATATTTTTAGGAATTTCTTTTACAAATAGGATATCAAACGACCGTCATGTAGTGTTTTTTTTTTTTTTTTTTTTGAACACGTTATGAACAGATTTGATATTTATCTTTTTTTATACAAGCCCAAAAAAACACCATAAGGACACTATAAGAAAACTCCACCACATTCATTGTATGTACGCTCATATACCAAGTAAAGCCTAACTATATGACCATAATAACAGGCCAGGCTATTAGGCCCCAGAGGATATCGTCAGCAAAGTTAAGAAGTGGCCCGAAGTGGTATTCATGGGATTGTATTATAGCCTGACACTCATATAAGGACTGTGCTTCCGTTTAGCCTCCCGATTACATTGTGCAGAGGGGTTTATTGCTTTAACTCAAGGGGTGTAACTATAAATGTGTAGACTATGGACTGCGAAGCGAGGCAGAAGCAAAAGGAGAGACGCAGGAAACACGCAAAAATTGGACAACAATAAATCTGATAACCAAATATGTCTAATACACAAATAACACACATTAACCTTTTTCTGTTTTGTGTTGTAGGTACCTTTTTCTGTTAAAATTGGGTTTTCTTTTATGACGAAAAACTTTTGCCTGCCTTTTTTCACGAATGCATAACAGTTTACAGGGATTTCCAAAACAATCTTTCTGACGGATTTATATTAAAAAAAAAAAAAAAAACCTAGAAAGTTTACACAGTATACAAAATGTTAAGCAATCTAAAAAATTTAGGTGACCCATAAAAAAGGGATATCTATACATATGCTTAATAAAATGTTCTGATGCAGGGTTCTTTTATGTCCTCTTCATGAATGATTTTAATCTTTTCCAATTCAAAAGAGGTTTGCATCTCCTTCCCTGGGACTTCTTTAGATAGGTACCATTGAATTCACATTTTGTTAGCTTTTAATCATATTTGTTTTTTTTTTTTTTTTTTGAAAACAAATTTAATTTCGATTTTAATCATGCTCAATGTTTAATTACAACAATTTGTACTCAATGGAATTTTAATTGTATTTTCGAATCTCCCACCGTCCGGCCGCTGAATTTATTATTTTGGGTGGAAGTAATTGGAAAAGTAATAATTTATTTTCAATCTTCTTATAGTTGGCATATGGAAGGCGAGAGTGATTGTGATGAGATGACTCGTATACAGAATAGTAATTATTTTACGATTTCACGAGTTGAGTAAAAGTTCTGTTGCGAAGTAAAAATTGTATTTAATATTTCATTTAATTTTTAGTAAGAAATGGTGGAAATGGTTTTCAATGGCTGTTTTGTGTGCGTAATTAATTGAAACTAAGATTCGAATATAAATTAAATTTTTCTCAAACTGTTAGTAGTATGTATGTAGGTATAGTAAATTGTTAAAAATATTGCAAAATATCTACCAAAAACTTCTGAGCATAATTTTTTATTGATTTATTTATTTTCCTATAGCCACAGAATTCGAACAAAAATCTTTTCTGCGATGTTCGATATTTTCAAAAGTTTTTTTTTTTTAATGGGCTTGTTTATTTTCATCATTTATATCAATTTTTTTTCTTACTCTCTCCAAAGATAATATTATATCAACTTTGCTTGCACGAAACAACGCAGTGGTTAAAATTACATTGACTACATGAGGCAAATGCAGACATTTTTGTTTGATATTATTTTAAATCTAGCATAGAAAAATAAATAGTTAAAGAAAATTTATTTTTAAAAAAAGAAAATCACTTTTTGTTTAAATATACATATTTTTTTTTTTAATTTAAAACATCAATGTTAATTTTAAAAGCATAGGTTTTCGTTACTGCAAATCTTCTCATTTTCAATATTATTTAATAATATTTATATTTATAATATTTCCTTTTTAAAATTTAAATGTGCTATCATATATAACCTAGCTCTATGCAGAATAGTCACAAAATAAAATATACTCAAAACTTTCATCACCACTCTCACCGCATGCGCCCTGGTGATTCGTGGTCTATTTCTTCGTATTATAAGATGCCCTGAGTCAAAGACAAAGAAATGGTGTAAGGATATAATAAAAGAGAGAAGGAAGACGAAGGAAAGCCTAGCCTGTTACGAAACAAATACTCAAAACTTTCATCATCATCACTACTGCCTCCGCATGCGCGCCTGGTGATTTGTTTTAAATTTGTTTATACTTTGTTTTAAGGAATTGAGTTAAAGAAGAATAGTGAAAGGTTAATGATGAAAGAGAAGGAAGATGAAAGAAAGCGTAGCCTGTATTCTTTGACAGATTGAGTAAGCTTTTTGCAAAATTATGAAACAAATACTCAAAACTTCTATCACTACTGCCTCCGCATGCGCGCCTGGTGATTTGTCTTAAATTTGTTTATACTTTGTTTTAAGGAACTGAGTTAAAGAAGAATAGTGAAAGGTTAATGATGAAAGAGAAGGAAGATGAAAGAAAGCGTAGCCTGTATACTTTGACAGATTGAGTAAGCTTTGTGCAAAATTACGAAACAAATACTCAAAACTTTCATCACTACTGCCTCCGCATGCGCGCCTGGTGATTCGTTTTAAATTTGTTTATACTTTGTTTTAAGGAATTGAGTTAAAGAAGAATGGTAAAAGGTTTATGATGAAAGAGAAGGAAGATGAAAGAAAGCGTAGCCTGTATACTTTGACAGATTGAGTAAGCTTTGTGCAAAATTACGAAACAAATACTCAAAACTTTCATCACTACTGCCTCCGCATGCGCGCCTGGTGATTCGTTTTAAATTTGTTTATACTTTGTTTTAAGGAATTGAGTTAAAGAAGAATGGTAAAAGGTTTATGATGAAAGAGAAGGAAGATGAAAGAAAGCGTAGCCTGTATACTTTGACAGATGGAGTAAGCTCTGAATAAAATTACGAAACAAATACTGGAAACTTTCATCACTACTGCCTCCGCATGCGCGCCTGGTGATTTATTTTAAATTTGTTCGTATTTTGTTTTAATGTGCTCTGAGTTAAAGAGGATATGATGAAAGTGAAGGAAGATAAAAAAGCTTGAAGAGGCTTTAAGCAGAATTGCAAGACAAATAGTTAAAACTTCCATCACTACTGCCTCCGCATGCGCGCCTGGTGATTTATTGTAAATTTGTTCGTGTTTTGTTTTAAGGAACTGAGTAAAAGAAGAATTGGTGAAAGGTTTATGATGAAAGAGAAGGAAGATGAAAGAAAGCCTGGTCTAAATTCATTGATAGAATGAGCAAGCTTTGAGCAAAATTAAGAAACAAATATGTACTCAAAACTTTGATCACTACTGCCTCCGCACGCGCGGATTTATTTTTTTAATTTTTCGTACTTTTAGATGATGTCACAAATTAAAGCAGATATTATGAAAAGGAAGAAATGAAAACAATCCAATGAACTAGCTTGCCCGTAACCGCAGACTAAACCGGTGTAACCTATTGATTCAGGCAAAAGTTGGTTAGATTTTTGACTAGTTAGTAGGGTTTCAATTTTTCTAAATATGCTTTATTTAAGTAAAACAAAAAAAAAATATAAAATTCGTAAAGGCTTAGACAATCGTTAGAGAATAAGTTAGATATCTTTAGATTACAAATAAAAAATTTTACTTATATCTTAGACGGCTGTTTAAAGATAGACCACGTTAAATACGATTGTTGAAGTTTGAAAAATTTTAAGGTTTAAACTTTAGTCATTACGTAATTAAACGATATGTTATGTAACTATATCTCCTTAAATATTTCGGTCTGGGAAATATTCTGAACCCAGAATATTTAATTTATTTAATAATTTTTAAATAACTAATATCGTTACAAAAGACCCATACCATAGCCTGACTAAATACATGCATAAGTGTATTACAAGCAAGAACTAAACACCGTTAAAAGCAATGTTGAATAATGCTCCAACCTTAAAAAAGTTACATAAACTTTGATGTGATATTAAATTTTATTAGTTAAAGTTTAATGAAACACACAATTTTCTACATAGGCTGACATAGACACACACACACATACATAACATACCAAAACACTCTTCATAGGCCCTGACAATCAAGTTTTAATCTTTAATCTCGTCACTTAATTGTGATAAAACCTCAAGAAGGCAATCAAAACGTCATGCCCCAGGTTAATCTGTATGCTTTGCTTAAGTCTTTCTATCTCATAAACACAAACACATTGTTGTTGTTTCACACAAAAAACACGTGTAATATTGAGAAGTTTACTTTCTGAAAAACATGAAAATAACGATGAAATGAGTAATAAATGAAGTAGCGCGAAGGTTGCCTTATTCAAAAAAAGGTTTAAGGACCTGTCAAGGACTTCATCGGATAAGGCTTATATTATTTGAAATTTTCATGGCAGACATAAGAACCCAAATATACATATGTACATATGTATATGTATTGTAGGTACTCAGAATGTTCATTTTGAAATTTCAAGCAATCAATTATTTAATGAACCTTAAAGTATACGAAAATGAATTTATAACTGTGATTTTAAGTTTTGCGTGTTTTCCGGTAATGAATTTTCTTTTTGTTTTCTCCATCGCCAGTTTTATAACACGGTTAACTGTGTACCTAAGTTTGAAAATCTGATACAGAGGTAGTGCAATTAGTTTACACGAAAGTTGTGGTGCGTTAGTTCCAGTTATAGTGCGGGAAAAGCCTGCTGTTTGCTTGCTTGCCATATTGCTAAAAGGCTTAAATTATGTCTGTTTTATGTTAAAGCGATTACAATTGATAAGAATGAAGACCGGAGAGGGTTTTATAACAAAGAATGAGTAAAGAGGACAATTTGTTACTTTTTAGTGAGACATTATGTAGTGAAATAGTTTATGATAAAAATGAACAACAGGTGAGGAGTTATAGATGTGTATTTTAAAGCCACTGGGATGTTTTTAGTTTACTTTTAAAGAATTTTATTTACTTAATTATCCAATTTATTTTTTATTTCTTAAAAAAATGTTTCCAGGACTCAAACTATTCAACTGCATAAAACTAAGAAGATTGATTCACCAAAAAAAAAAAACAAAAAAAAAAAATTAACATCACCTCAAATACAAGATGCTTCATTTCTCATTACCAACCACAAAATCAGATTATATAGGCTCTTTGGTTAATGTAGCTTGGTGGTACCTTGGTTCATTTTATATGAGAGTTCAAAAAAGGGCTGAACATAATTACCTACACTGTTTTTGATGGTGATTGATTGTATTTCTTTGTTTGGTTTCTTTACTCTTCATGCTTAATTAGTGAGCAAAATATTCGCAACAAACCATTAATATCTTCTTTCCTTAATCGCTCAAGTGGAACTTGTGAAATAGGTAAGTATAATATGTTTATCTGATATCAATCTGTTTTCTTTTTCGAGTATAGTAAAACATTTAAGGTGTGGGTTTATATAGTTATCTGCCTGTGTGAAAAATAAATATATCGACATAAGCTTTTATCGCTTCTTAAAAAGAAACAGAGACAACCATCTTTAATACCTTTGTATACCTATTACTTAATATTACTTAATACTACTGTGCGCACTATTCAAAAAATTAAGGAAACAAAAAAAAAATTCACTTTTGTTTAGTGTTTTTTCTAAGAGCTTTATCTCTGTGAAAAGTGGTCGTATTGAGATGAAACAAAAAGAATTTGAAAGCTTTGTTTCTTTTTTTGTGTTGATAAATTTAAGAAAATGATTTTATTAAAGTACCGTTATTGCGAAGTAATAAGAAACAGCACTAGCCAAAAATACTAATTAAATTTTTTTTTTTTTTTGAAGAGTGTCAGAGTGTAGAGTGTCGGAGTGTAGAAAAAAATGTTTTAGCCAATAAAATGAATTGATTCAATAGCTTGTCTATTTAGCTTAAATGTCGTTAATTTTCTTTGCTCTAAATTTTTTTATTATAACAATATCTGACTTTGAATGAAAAAAAGAGACTTTTGACTTTCTCAGCATAAAATGCCGACACGGAAAATTTAAGGGTAGTTTTGAAAAAACTAAACTTTATAACGATTATTACATTTTTGGCTCACCGTAAAAGTAAGAAAAGATAAAAAACAACTTTTTAAAAAATTTTAGTAAATATTTCAATGTTTTACAAATATTGATTGCAGGACTTAATTTAGTAAGACATTTTAAAGATCGTTAGACCGCCAGTGTATCTGTATTTCAAATCAATCCGTAAAACCGTTTTCCCGTACCGAATAATCAAAGTCGTAAAAATCATAGGAACAAATAGTATGGTACATAAGCATCGTCATTAAAATGGAAAAGAAAAGAACAATTTATATCCACTTTTTTTGCATTAGTTATAATACTGCCCTTAAATTTTCCGTGTCGTTATTCCATGCTGAAATATTGTTAACCAAAGTCAAAAGTCTCTTTTTTCATTCAAAGCCAGTTATTTTTCTAAAAAAAAATTGTAGAGCAACGAAAATTAACGAAATTAAAGCTAAAATAAACAAGTTATCGAATCAATTCATTTAATTGGCTCAAAATTTTTTTCTAAGAAAATGACACTCTTCAAAAAAAAAAAAATACCAAAAAAAAAAAATAATATTTTTGGCTAGTGCTTTTTCTTATTAATGCACAATAACGGTACTTTAAAAAAATAATTTTTCTAAAATTTCTCAACACAAAAACATAAGGCTTTAGAATGCTTTTTGATTCATCTCAATACGACCACTTTCCACGGAGATAAAGCTCTTGAAAAAAAAACACTAATTCCCTTAATTTTTTTCACTAGTGTAGATACAGGTACTTATAAGACACTATATTCAACAAAATTAATACATCTTCGATTTTCAATGCCACCAATTTTTGTACTCCTTCCAAAATTATTGACGTGGACTCATTCCACAGTTTTCTGAATTCCAGTTTTTGAATTTATTTCGTTAATCAACACAATTTGGAGACACAAAAAAAATATACCCAGTCGTATTTCTCCCTTGTGAAATGTTATGCAATTTACATTACAACTACAAAACCAATAATTATGTATAAGGACTTAAAATTTATTTAACGTTTTATTCGTTTCAAGGCACAAAACAAGAGTTTGACATAAATTTTCCCTCCTGTCGTTCATATCCAAAATTATTTTTCCGGCTCCATTATTTCTGTTTTCTACCAGCCAGATTTTTATACCAACATAATTTTTCTCCGATACTCTTGACACAAATTTAGAGGGTGCTAAAGCAAAAACTGGCGGAAATGCTGAAAAGTGCGGATATCCTCCCCTTTTCCAATTAAGTTCCTGTCTTTTTGAGTCTCGGTTGTATTTTTCTTTAAATTTTTCTTTGATAAAATACTCATGTACCTACCTGCCACGAAACCAGATGGCCTTGTGGTAACGGCTTCCACATTATAGTCAATTAAGGCTCCAAACATGACTAAACCAAAACGTGGGGTGGATACAAAATAAAGGTACATATAGCTGGTTTGCTACTGCAAACGAAAAAAATATAACACATGTTTGAGTTATACTCCTCGCACTCCTCTCTATCTTATAATTGACAGTATAAATACGCAATATATTACATCAGTTGTATACTTAAAAAGGTACGCCACGCGCTCCTTCCCAACAAGATATAGATACCATATAAAACCACATGAATGACTTCCAGAAACAACATCCTTCCGTTAAAAACCCTAAAGGCGGAGGAACACTAACTTATGAAAATAGAGAACAAATGTAAAGGGAAGTCGTACACCTATACCTAACCTACTCCTGGCTTTATCTTTTCCAGAAAAAAAAAATAAAATAAATAAATACCGTGCAAGGTACTCGTGCAAAAATTCAAAAATTCATGCATATGAATAAGTTTCTGTTTATCAGGAACACCATATGGAATATATGGAAAGATGATATTAAAAAAAAAAAAAACAACGAAGGAACGCAAAAAATGAAAACGAAATGATGCTCGGCTTCTCGGGCTACTTCCTGCTTCCGTCCGTCGCTCTTGCTACTATTTCCTCATCATGACAAAGGAACAAGTAAAAAAAATTTAATATTTTAGCGAGATGACGTCACATACCCGCAACCTCGTGTCGTTTAATTTAAGTCTATCCCTCTCTCCTTCACATATGTGCTTCTTTTTTTAAAATTAATTTCGAGATTCCATGCGGAAGGAAGGTACACTGGCCTGGCCTAGAGTGTACGTAAACCTATACTTTGTGTGGCGTATTCTAGAATATCTACCTACATTCATGTTTTTTTTTTTTCATTTCATGCATGTCGCTGAAAAGTATGCCATGTTTTTTATTTTATTTTAATGTTGCCTCTTTTGTTATGGATGAAGATGCATATTCTAAAAAATTTGCTTTTGGGACGAAAAACTGTGGCTTTTACGTGACAACATTAACGACAGAAAGTGACAAATCATAAATGCATCGTGTTGCACATATTTTTTTTTATTGTCCCACGGGACCAATCTTCGCAGACTTTAACTCAAAGTACTAATGGGAATAATATTTTCAAATTTTAAAAACTATTAAATATGAGCATATAGACACATGAAAAGAATTTTCAAATCTGATTTTTTAGCAGAGATCAGAAATAACTGTTGACCTTTATTTTCAATTGGTTTCTCTTTGAGAGTTACCACATTTCTTTAAGAAGATTTCGGTTACGGTTTGAGATTTATTTATTGAAAAACTAAATATCGGTTATCGGTTGAGATTAATTTTTTATTTTTTAAAATATCTCTCAATGGTTGAGTTTTTTACGAAAAAATTAATGGAAAAGGTTAACCTTTAACCTTTTTCGTAGAAAATAAATCAAAAATGGTTAATTCGAACAAAAATTTTTAATAATATAACTAAGCGACCTAGCGACTTCAAAAATGCATATTCGTAATCTAGGAAGTGCCACCTTTTCAATTGATGCATGTCATTATATGAAAAATCGACTTTTATCTTTAAATACGATTTGCGGCTAAACTAGGCGTGCTAGAGGCATCAAAGTTTGCATCTTTAAACTTGACTTGCGGCTAAACTAAGCGACCTATCGACTTCAAAAATACATATTCGTGATCTAGGTAGCGCCAGTAGTTCTAAAAAATCAATACAAAAGTTGGTAAAAGAAGTTTGTTTTTTTTTCAAAAAATTTCAAAAAAGGCCGGGCAAGGTGCTTTTAATAAAAAAGATTGTAAAGAGAAATAAAATTTTTGGTTAATGAGTATTTTGGTCAAGAAAACTGTTCACATTGGCGCCTGTCTGGCGGCTGATAACTTCCTAAGCGGAGCAACGGATTTTTATGTTTTTTTTAATTTATAATATTAAATTTCGCTAATGATAAACTCTCAAGGTTTTTTTGACCCAAGATTGTCCTTTTTTGTCACTAAAAATAAAATTTAAAGATGAAAATTCCCTTTCAATTTCGAATTCAGTCGCTGGGACGCCAAGCAAATATGTCAGGAAACTTGATGATGATGACTAAAAAGCCTAATAAGCTGCATTTCAGCATGCAGTGCTAACGAAAAACTAAGGGCCATACTAAGAGACATTCTGATTGATAAAATTGCAGATGAGATTTATTTTTTTCTCTCAGCGATTTCTCTCACTGGTTGACCGTAACATAAAAAAAAAACAAAATAAAGGTTTCGCTCAGACCTTGACCGAAAAACTTTTTTTTTTTTTAAATAAAGGTTATTTTGTGACTTTTATTGAAAATAGCAACAAATAAGAGTTATTAAGGAACCTTTCAAAAGGTTGAGATTTATTTCTGATCTCTGTTTTTTAGCAATTGCAAAATAGATGTTCGCTAGCCCCAGGGAAGAGTGAAAAATTGAACATTGCGAAAACTCTAAATGTTTGAGAAGCCAAGAAGAAAAACGCATTGCAGACAAGCTATTTTTCTATAATAAGTAATCGGAAGCAATGAATTTCCAATATCTACCTATTTCCGTTTCTTTATAGCTTTGATATGAATGATTCTTTGAAGTTTGTATATCAGAATGCAGGACAAATATTTTATAAATATCAGATCACCATAATATACACACGAACACAATGATATAATTGGAAACTCTCCAGACTAATTTTTTGTCAATGAAACAAAATTCATCCAATGGCTTAGGGCCAACTAGAACATGTCGATTTAATGATAAAAAACTTCTAGACAGAAAAGGATTAGATGAAAGGAAAAACTTCCACTGCGAAAGTATGATTTCAACTTTAATATACATACCAACCCAACATGTTAATGAAAACAAAAGGACTCTTTAGCATAATGTATCTCGCATCACACGTCACAATAATGGCAAACTAATTTGAGTGTACATTTACACCATAAGGACACTGAACATAGGGATACACCGGTACACAAATTCAAAAGCCAACGACACGATGACGACCAACCGATGCCACAAAATGTCAAAATAACAAGGCCAACACAACTATAAGGATCAACATATGTAGGTACATATGTATAGTGTGTTCTCCTCTGTGATGTTATATATGACATTAAATAATAATCCATCACTAAACACATCAGCAGATAGTCTATGGTGTTAGTGTTATCCTAATCATGTCACACCGTAGAATTGACCACAACAATTACCAATTTCACAACAAATAACGTGTTTGTCAATTTGATTGCTAATTGAATAATTAATTCTAATAATATGTTAACGTCATAACATTGACAATAAGCTGAATCGAAAGCTTGTGTAGCATGATGTCTACTATTCATAATGTTAAAATAAGTATTTGTTTCCTCCTAGATTGATATAGTTTTTGTCAGGTTATGAAATTTTTGTTTGATATTTAATAACAATTTCCTTGTGACCTTAAAACATGTTTTTTATGAGCTAAAAGCTTAAAGAGGACTTTAACTCTTCTAAAGTTCAGTCAGTTTCCATCTTCAGGGTTAACAACTCTTCCAATCCAAGAAGATTGCTTTGAATAACGAAGGAAACGAATTCCTATTTCAAACAGACAAAAATTGTAAATTGCAAAAAGTTAACAGATTTTGACTTAAGGTACCTTACAAAAATTATAACCTCAATTTAACCCGCACTTACATTCAAATCAAGAATGAAAACACATTCCATTTTCGCGAATGACAATTTGCAATAAATGACTATGTGCACAATAAACATCAGAAGCACGTGTCTATACTGTACCGGTACCGTCATACTGTATGGTATGTATATCAAACTTATGTGCCTACGTGCAACATAAAAGTACGTTAAACACGTTCCTTATTTTTGTTGTAAATTTACGATGAGCATGCATGACAATCAGCAAGGCACTAACTTTTAAAGGATATTTTACTGCTTCGTTTCGTTTGTGACACAATTATGACAATTTAAAAAAAAAATAACTACGAAGGATGCACCACTCTGCTGGCGGCCTGGGAAAATCTATACTATTATATAAAAGAGTAACTTTTTTTGGTTGTCAGTCTGGCTGAATGTATGCACTAAACTCACAAACAAACAAAAAAACTCTTTTAAAAAATAGATATAATACAAATTTCACTTATCTGGTATGCTATAGGATACAGCAGAAAAGAAAATTTTTGTTAAATACCGAATAATAAACAAATTAAAAACTTACCACAAAAAAAATCGTATGGAAATTTTCTAAAATCAAGCATGTAGGTATTTTCCTTGCAAAATACTGCTTTATAGATTTTCAACTCACATTTACTTCAAGCTCAATTATTTATAAGGAGGAGTTGTTTTGCCATGGAAAATTGCCTTTTGTGGCATGTGGATTTGACGATAAATCGTCAAATTCCATATTTTTGGTGGGCTGATTCCTGGAATCGGCTCAAAAAAAGAGTTTTTTTTTTTTTAGGTAAGGTAGTATTTTTGTTTTTTTTCTTTTTTTATTTTTAGGGAACATTTTTGGTGAAAATTAAGTGGTGGGTAGTAAAAAATCTTCATCGAAAAAAAAAAAACGATTCAAGCCATGTGCAGTATAATGTGCCTTGGTAGGTGGGAGCGAGAAGTGAGTTTTGTTTTCACCGGCGACGAATTGTGTTGATGTTTTTGTGTAATAGGGAAAAGTTCAAATAAAAAAAAAAAAAAACATCAACGGTAGGGATTTTCTCTTTAGTAAGAAATAGTGGTATGTGAGAGGTAGGTATAATATTTGCAGCAAAAATAAATGTTTACTACTGAAATTGTTTGGTTTGGTGGTGAGTGTTTGCTGGATATGGTAAATGGAAACGAACTATAGGCAAGGGCGTGCACAAGGAGGGGTAATGGGCATTTAATGCACCCCTAATAAAAATTATTTTTAATTTTTTTTCTGAGTAAATTAAACGATCTCAAGAGCGCACGTAAATAGGATGGGGGATGCTTATATTACATGTAAATCGGCTTAGTTAATTCACAACTTGAGTTTAATTTTTGGATTTTAAGGTAAGACTGAAATTGGTTGGTTTGGCGGTGGGTGGTTGGTTTTTTAATACTTTATTTAGGTTAGGTACAAATTTTTTCATGAGAATAAGTGATGGTGGGGTGGTAAAAATATGTATGCAGGTTTTTTGGCAGTGAATTATTCTTCATCGTCAAGAAATAAAAAAAAAAACAAATCAAACCATGTGCAATGTGCCTTGGTAGGTGGGAGCGAGATAGTGAGTAGAGTTGACTGTTTTCGCGTTTCGCCGTCGACGAATCGTGGTGATATTTTTGTGTATAGGAAGGTATGGTAAAACAAAACAAAACATAAACAGTCGGTAGGTATTCTCTATAGTGTAGTAAGAAATGATTGGAGTAGGTATAGGTATGAGTAGGTAGGTATAATAGGTATTTGCAGCAGAAAAAAAATGTTAGTTTATTAGCGGTGGGTGGTTGGTGATGGTGAATAGAATCGAACTTATTTAGAGGCAAAGGCGTGAACAAGGAGGGGTAAGGGGGCATTTGCACCCCTTATACAAATTATTTTCATTTTTTTTTTCTGAGTAATTACACAATCAAGGACGCACGTAAATAGGATAGGGGGATGCTTATTACATGAAAATCGACTAAATTTACAACGTGAGTTCTAATTGTTGTATTTTAAGGTAAGACAGAAATTAGTTGGTTTGGCGGTGGGTATTGGTGAAGTTAAATGGAAACGAACCTATTTAGAGGCCAATGTGTGCGCAAGGAGGGGTAAGGGGACACTTGAATCACTAATACATTTGTTTTTCTAATTCATTTTGTTGAGTAACTACACAGTCAAGGGCGTAGGTAAGCAAAGGTGATGTGGGGGTGCTTATTACATTCAAATCAGCAAAATTTACACCTTGAGTTCTAATCATCGGATTTTCAAGGTTCGAGATTTTAAACGAAGATTAAATGTAATGTGGGAACACAAGAAGACAAAAACGTGCGCAAGGAGGGATCTGGTTTCCAGAATCGGCTCAAAATTTTTTTTTTTAGGTAATACCTACCTACCTAAATATGTATTTTTATTTTAATAGGTAGGTACCTACTTTATTTAGGTAGTACAAGTGGTAAAATTTTTTTGATGTTGATAAGTGGTTGGTGGGGTGGTAAAAAATGTATTCCGGTTTTTTGGCACGGAATTATTCTTCATAGACGGCAATAACCCTTGCTGGGAAAAAATGCTTCGTTTTAAGAATATGATAGGTATATGGTAGAGAAGAAGAAAAAATTTATCTTTTCATTGATAAATTATTAATTTCTTTGTCAAGTGGTTACTAACAAAATTCACGGTCGTTCGTTCCTTAGAGGGTAATGGGAGGTAGGTATAACATAACATACAAATAGTCTGATTTTCAAAGTTGTCTTAAAATTACACTATAGGCAGGCAGGTAGGTTCATAATTAGGTGCATTACATTTTTATTCAAATGCAAGCCCACACAACCCACACACATAATTTTAGGAAAATAATTGTCAATGTTCATTGATACGTGTGGAGGCTTATTTTCAATGTTACCTGACAAAAAAAACGTCAATGCTACCTGACAAGTAACATGGATGGTGTGTAGCGCTCTTTAAGCTGAACATTTTTCGAGTGCTGATTTTAAATCATCTTTTTGGTCGATATTTGGTTGTCAAAGGTTTTACTAAAGAAGACCCGGGCAACGCCGGGTTTTATCGGCTAGTATTTTAATAATTTTTTTTTGTGTCTGCGATAAAGTGATGGTTGTGCTTAATAAAAAAATCAAGCACCTATGTAAAATTATACGTAGACAAACGTATGTACCTAAATATGTAGGTTCTTAACTTATTTAAAAATTAGCAAAAATGGGTTTATGATAATCCACATCTTATGGAAACTGGGGTAAGGTAAGACATAATATTGTAGTGCCATTCTTAAAGGTTTTTTTCGCAAGGAAGAGAGAAAATAGTAGGTTGGCAGCGAGGCACGAGTTTGAAATGGACATACTTGATATATTTCTCTTTTGCTGCATTTAAAAACCTGACAAACTGTAATAAGAAGCAACTAATTCAAGATTGGAAATTGTTCTTACTTAATTAAAATTCACAGGTAGAAGATCTTACTAGAACTTTATCATAATTTTTGTTTTATCAAAATCTTAGGAGCCATTTTCTATTGAAACAAGGTTAACAAATTTTAATAACTGTAATTTTTTATAAGAGTTTTCTTTGATTTAAAAAAAATCCAATCGGTAAATTCAACTTTCAATAGAAACCACCTAAATTGTGCGGTTCAACTAATTCATTTATTTTTAATCTCCAAAATCTAAAGTCGAAAATGTTAGCCTTATAGCAAAGGCAATCCTTATGCTGCATATAATTTACCCTGATCGAGTCAACTATATAGGACTAGAAATGGAAATTTTCATTTCAGTACGAAAGCAAAACAATTCTGTATCCGCTATATATTTATTTGTTCGCATGCGAAAACTATTTTCGGCCAATCTTCTGTCATATACAAATCAAAGCGAGCGTTAACAGAATTGGGAACTATAGCCTATAGGTACTCTTCAGTAGAAATAAGGTCCAAAATTTCAAATGCCCAATATTTGTTAAGCCCCACCAAATTTCAACTCCTAAGCATTCCAACTGACTGATATAATTTTTGGTGAAAAGACGACTGTGATTTTTTCGCATAGGGTCATACCTACATGTGTCGATATTTATGTGTCGAATACTTGTCACAAACCTAATAAACATTGTGAAACCAGGACCTAAACTTCAAAAAAAAAATAGGCGTTCTTTTAGGTCTCATTACTTTTCACTTATGGTTACTTGTTACAGACGGTTTTTTTTTTTTTGTATACAGAAGAACTTGGATCTTTTTTTTTAATGTAAATATTATGCTTTAAAATGTTGGTTCCTTGTACGTCATGGAATCACATGTGTACGTTATAGCTTACCAAATTTCAGAGCAGTTTTGATGAAAAACCGAAAAAAATCAATTAATACCAATTAGTAGGTACTTAAGTAAGATATTTTAAAATATTTTTTTCATTTAAAATATTTAAGTTTGAAAAACTGGAATACCTAGCTTAGGGGCCGGTTATAGCGATCAGAAAAAGCGCGTCAGAAAAAGAATTCTTTTTGATATTTTAATGATTTATCATACGATTTTATATATAAAAAGAATTCAAATCGATGAAAAACCACTTAAAATATTTATTTCATAAAAAAAAAAAATTGGAGGAAATACTTTCTCTAAGAAAAGTACTTATTCATTTTTCTGTTGGAAATGCCGTACGAAAAACGAGTTTCTATCAGAAAATGATTTTTGTAGGACAAATATTTCCTCCAAAGAATTTTTTTTTATGAAATAAATATTTCAAATGATTTATCATCGATTTGTATCCTTTTTATATTTCAAATCCTATGATAAAACATTAAATTATCAAAAAGAATTTTTTTCTAATGCGTTTTTTCTGATCGCTATAACCGGCCCCTTAGAAAGCTATGACTATATAAATACATGAAACCAGAAATTCATTTGAAGGACTACTTTTAATTTAAGTTTAAGAAAAGCTTAATCGGTATACAATTTGTTGTAAAAAGTAGTTGTTGAATTTTCACATTCTTCTTATCTTTTTTCCACCAAACTGCTTTGCTGCTTTTAAGCAAAATATTTAAAATATTTTGTAGGAAATTAGATTTGCGACAAATTTGTAGTACTTATCTGTAATTTTATTTTCTGGGATCAAAAATACACCAGTTAACTGCAAAAATTAAAAATAGCCTTTAAAAACAAGATGGCATGGCGGCCAAACGACACCTGGGGGTCAGTTCTCGTTCTGTGAAGCGCAGGTCAAATAATGATATTCTTCACAACAGCTTCACAGGATAACTTGTCTGTGAAAAAAAATTTATCACGTGTAGAAATAATGACTCTTGGTTTCACTTCTTTATACATCCAGAATCGAATTTCGTGTGAAGCTGTGAAAAAAATTATCACTTCACAGCTTCACGAAACGAGAATTGAGCCCCTAAAAATGTGGTTTTTATCTAGTGAACTGATACTTTTTCGAATATCGAAGAAAAAATGAGTCTTGAATTATTTCCCAAAGCATAATTCATCATACATATACATACATATGAAATCTAAATACCTTGTATCTACTATATGGCATGATCAAGGTGATCTTGAAAAATTCATAGCCTGAACAATTTTTTTGACTCAGTATAAAAAGCACTTGAAAAAAGCAATGCTTAAAAAAAACATGCAAAATTAGTATTAGTTTCAGATTTCCTTTACGAAATCTACAAATTTTATTGTCCGTACAACATAGTTTTTGTAAATTTGGAAAGGACTATTACTCGTCTTTTTAAAACCGTAAATAAACTATAATTCGGACTAAATATGGCCGAGTTAAAAAATGGCTTAGGGCGTGAGATGACTTGAAAACGGTTTTAACAATAAGTTAAGATTTTGAGGGTATAGGAAAATTTCTAGGTATGTATAGGTTCGTGATGTACTCGAATAGGCCTACAAACTAAAATAACTATCACAGTGTATGTAATCATTTCTTATCAAATCCGTTTGTACATATACATATTTATTGACATTTTTAACTATATATTTAGCCACAAAGGTATTATGTAACTCACACGTATAATTTTATATTGACATTATGATATATCAAACAAATATTTTGATCGATTTTCCTTCCCATTCAACTCTGGGGGAAAAACTGTTTTTATAAATGGTGGCAATTCCAATGCAAGGAGCAATAAGGATATAATTGTGTTATTTTTTTGTTTATCATTGGTTGTGTACTTTTATTGTTGGAGATTGTTGTAATATACACATTAAGTAATAAATACATATTTACAAGAAAAAAAAACAAAAATAACACAATTGGTGTTTGTGGGGAGAAAGTCGATGTAATAATTTTGCAGTGCCTCATGTGTTTTCCTTGATTTATACCTTTCTTCGTATTGTGATTGTTTGGCTTTGGTTTGAAATATTAATTATTGGAATAAATCAAAGTTGATTTGTTCTTTGAAATTGTATACCTAGGTTGTGTTCTTGGGTAGGTAGAAAAATGAAGATACATACATCATTTCAAAAGTAATTATTGGAAAGAAATAAATAAAAGGAAATTGAGTATACAGGGAAATTTGAATTCTTATTTCATATAACGTTTGTTAAAAAAAATGTCTGCCTAACTTAGCCCAGATAAACTCGAATTAAATTAAAAAAAAAAAAAAGTTGTTGAGTTTTAGTGAAAAGCTTTATTTTTGTGTCTTAAGCATTACACCTTTTAAAAGGAATACCATGCCATAGATAAAAATTGTATCTTATGAATTTCTACACAATTTTCTATTTTTAGTAAGAGCTTCTCACTTAAATTCAGATTTGTTAGAATTTATTTGAAGATTGAATTTAATTTTGTCTATCTTGGGCTTACTTTTGCAGCAAAGTTTATTTCACGCTGACGTCTAAATTTTCAAGCTAGTGATTATGATGCTGATGCTGTGAAAAAAAAACCTTAATCCTTATTTTCCAAAATGCTTGGAAAACCGTATTTATTATTAATTATAGATAAATACTAATTTTTGTTTATGGTCTTTTAAAAAAATATCTCGAAATTAAATTGAAAATATATACATATCAAGAAGCAGATGCAGACAAATAAATATTTATATTATATATTATTTTCCAGTTCAGACTCCTGAAGAGGATGTTCCCTGAGCTATATAATGGCTGAGAGCAGTTCTATACGGATTTTTAATATAAAATGTTCTCCTCTTGATTCTTGAATATTTATCTATATAAACCTACCTATGCACTTGCGAAACTAGAACAACAACGCACTTCAAGGATATCTTATTTCTTTCTAGTTTTTGTTTCTAATTTTTTTATTGCTACTTAAATGCCGCATGTGTGAGTTTTTTTTTTGCTTTTAAGTACATTTCGATGCAAGCGTTTGTTTGGAAATTCATTTAATATGCGTCCTGATCACACAGTTTATAAGTGCACTTAAACTGCAAAATAAAGTGGGTACCTAACTTATGTATGTTTATGAAGTTACACATATAATTTTCCACGACTATGAATTAAAATACTTCAATTAATTTTATTAAGATATAAAACTACAATTTACCTATACTTTGCACCTAAGGTTTTTAGAATATTGGACTTGAAAAAAATATTAAGATGAATTGATGCTTTGAGTATTAAAGGTGTTAAAAAAAAGTACGCATTTCTTGAGGCTAAAGCATAACAAAAAATAGCGGTTTATAGATTTGGAGATTAGAGTAAAAGAAATCAAATAATTTTGTATTTTTTCTTCACGCGCATTTATAAGGATAGTTGATGCAGACTAATGTCATTCTTTGCGTATTTTTAAACCTCAATTAAATTAGCAGAACACGGAAATTGACTTTTTTAAATTTTAGATTTTTTTTAAAATAAGGATTTCAAATTTTGTTAAGATAATTCAGCATTTAATTCATATTCAATAAGCTCTTAAATGGAAAAGCAGATGTTGGCAAAAAATTCATTTATTTTTTGAAGAACATAACTAGCATTTAATTCGGGAACCAATTTTAAATTTAATGAACATAACATTAGTTTTTTTTTTTAAACCGTTATAGCATATTTTTTTTCTTTGGCATTTAATAAGCCCTTAATTAGCATCTAATTATGCACTCATAAAACTATAACTCTGCTGACTTTGTTCAGCTAACTTCAGGGACATGAAGATTTAAATTCACTCGTATATGCATTACGCTACGCACATCCAAGAGCTGCTCGTTAATTATGTCCGTCACCGAATAAACACTTAAGTTATTACATGATTATATAATTTAATTAAATGCATTTTTCATTTCAATAAGTTACCACACCATTCAACATATTATATTACATATATAGTACATAAAAACAGATGATTATTTAAATGAAAGAAACCAACCATTTTATACCATTAAAACTGGAAAACAAAAATTACTTAGGTAGCAGGTTTCCGAAGAAAAATCTATTTTATGCTTCATTAAAAATAAAAGGTTTTAACATTAAACTTTCATTTTGTTTTTTTTTTTTTCTAACGATGAAGGAATGTGAATAAAATATAAAAATTATTTTTTCAAACTGAACACGAGTACTTAAAATAGGAAAAAAAAAAAGTGTATCTCGACCCAACCTTTTCTTTATTCTTATTTTTGTATTTTTATAGCCTACTTAGAGGTGTTTTCCTAAAATGGGTATATGATTTTTTTTTAAATAAATTGGTTGGTTTATTCAAGACTTTGAGACAAAAAGATATTTTTTATATTCAAAAACAAAAATCATGCATTTTCTATTTTTTTCGTCCTTTTTCTCCTTCTACACTTGTCAAAACAATTAAGGGAACAAACAAAAATCACTTTTTTTTTAGTGGAACTTTGGAAAAAGTGGGCAGAAATTGTTGTTTTCGTTTCCATTTTGATGACAATTTTACAATGTTTATGAACCACCCAAATTGTTCCCTTAATTGGTTTTTACGACTTTGATCATTCGGTACATGAAAACGGTTCAATGGATTTATTTCAAATTTTACAGAAATATCGGTAGTCTATAGTTCTTTAAAATACCTTACCAAATTAAGTCCTATAGTCAATATTTTTAAATCAGTAAAAGATTTACAAAAAGTCTTTAAAAAGTCGTTTTTTTGACCTTTTCTGAATGTAACGATGAGGAGCCAAAAAAAAATAATTATTATAAAGTTTTGAAAAAATCTTGTAGAATATTGATTCCAGTTTTTAAAACCACCCATAAATTTTCGATGTCCTCATTCCTTGCGATAATATTGGTAGTCAAAGTCAAAAGTCTGTTTTTTCATTCAAAGCCAGATATTCTTTTGAAAAAAATTTGTACAATGACGAAAAAATATGACCTTAAAGCTGAATAAACAAGTTATTGAAACAAAACATTAAATTGGCTCAAAAAAAAATTTAAAAGAAAATGACAATGTTCAAAGAAAAGAAAAAAATTTAAAATTTTTGGGCCGTGCTGCTTCTTATGATTGCGCAATAACGGTACCTTAAAAAAATCATTTGCGAAAATTTCTCAATACAAAAAGAATTAAGCTTCAGAATGCTTTTTGTTTCATCTCAATACGACCACTTTTCACAGAGCTCTTCGAAAAACACTAAAAAAAAAGTGATTTTTTTTTGTTCCCTTAATTGTTTTGACAAGTGTATATTATTTTTATAAAAAGATTTTCCCACGACGAAAAACAGAGCATGTATAATTAAAATTGACGCTTTGAATATGAAATACTAGTGGGAGGAATACGCTTCAAGGATAAAGAAAATCAGAACAAACAATTTACAAATTAAAAACTCATCCAAAAAACTTAAATAATCTTCACAAAAAATGAATGATTCATCGTTTTATTGATTTTTCCATCACATTCCATACTATATTGGTGGAATTGAAAAAAAATATAAAATCTTTTGTTCGCCATCTAATAAAATATATACCATGTTAAATCCTTCGACAATACTCTAACCATATAACAACCACTATTCTAGTATTTCTATAATCGACCTAGTTTTGCACGCGAGAATTCACAAGGGTATCGTTAAATCCGGAAATCGAACAAAATCGGGGCCAAAGTATTACTTCCGGGTTGTTTTTATAAAGTCAATCAAGTGGGGCACAAATTGCTGTTCTCATCCATTGCATGATTGACACTTATAATTAATGTGCCAAGTTTAAAGTGAAATTTTCGGACAGAAGCAGACAGTTTTGTGTGCGAAAAACTAACCCACTTTTCTGGACTGGTTAGGATCTCTGGGACTCTTTTGTGTTTAAACACTTGTCAGATATAAATGATTTTTTTTTTTCAAATTTAATGGATTAGATTTAGAAGGGATTTTTCGATTTAAGTCTGAAGTAGAAAGGTAACTTGAAATGTTATGGCTTTTTTTTTTAAGGATATGTAGACAAATCTCATTGGGAACGATAATTAAAAAAGTTTGGAATTTGGATTTCTGATATAGTGATGCACAATTAAGATACATTTTTCAAATGTTTTATGAACTATGCAATATTTGAAAAAAAAAAAATAAATAAATAATTTCATTTAGTTAAAAGCAACTTCTCCTGCTACGGATTTTTGTTTTAGTTCTTAACTCAATTAACTTGTGTATTTAGACCATTTCTGATAGTGCGAACTATTTTTTGAGTTTCATCAATTTTGTTATCATTCTCACTCACTTTACTATCATTTATCACCGAATATAAACGCATCATAATGAACCATCCATCTAAATCGGTATTGATGACCTAATGAACAAGTTTATGGATAGGTATCTTAGACTCAATCAAAAATTATAATAAATTATGGTATATATAGGAAAATACAAGTGTGAAGATAAATCAATGTCAACATTCCTAACTGGGCTCATATATTATAGGAAACCTGTTGAAAATGTATTTTCTTATCCAATAGCTTCATTTATTTATAAGTTAAAAAAATCAGAAGATATTTCGAACATTATGGGGTGTAATTTTTATTGAAAGAAAAACTATCATATTTCAAATCAATTTTTTGAGCAAAAAAGGAGACATCACGAAATCTCAAAATTTTAGAGGACTTTTTGTCAAAAAATCGAAGTAAGTGGAACAGTACCTACTTCACAAAAATCTCGTAGGTATGCCCTTTCTAGTCAACCTATGAGTCCAAATAAGATCTCCGGTATACGAAACACCGCACTTTAATTAAGTCTTTTTTGAATCAAAGTAAATCAAAGTCTAGAAAAAAAAAAAAAAAAAAAAACTCACTGCCTCTCAGATTCTTTATGGAAAATCAGTTCTATAACTATCTCCTATCTCTTTTTAATAAAAAAAAAAAAGGATACCCAACTCACACGTGCATATATTATGCCAAGAGAATGTCCTTGAATTATTTCATTTTCAAACAAAATCTATCTATATACCCACACTTTTTTTGTTTGCACCCAAATAACTCACATTATACCCGTTTTATTGTTCTAAAGAGTTCTAATTTCCAAAAAAAAAAATAAATGTCAGCGTCATGGGTTCCGTTTAAATGCCATATAAATGGCAAAGCTTTGCGGGGACAAATGGCTCATTGTTCTAAAGAATAATAGCTTTCAAATGGCGTACATAAGAACAATATAGCATGTCAAGTGCATAGTCAGGCAAAAAAGTTATGATAAATGTGGGTGTTTCCGTTGCATGGAATTATTTTCTTATATCTACTTTATTGTATAGAATACCTATACAAATACAAAGCGTGTGAATTTAATAGTCTTCACTATAAAAGTGCATCCGACGATTTATTTTAACTTGAAAACTTAAACATATCTACTTTAAGGATATTGAAAATGATGTTAAATCACTAAGTGAAATGGAATATAATATCAGTGATGGAAATGGAATCCAAAAATAAAAACAAATTACAAAAAACCACACACTTATAAAATGAAAATTTGAAATTGAAATTTACAATTGACATGGCAAAGTCATTTTCAGTGTTCCAGGATTGTGTTTTTTTTTTTTTTTTGACAAGAACATGATTCACTAACTTTTGCCCCGTGACCTTTGCTGTCATTATTTGAGGCTGATAAGCTCTCTTGCTTGCTTGTTGTTAATATATTACATTCTTACCCTCAATAAATCAATGTTACACCCGTGACGAGTTCTTCTTCATCATACTTTGTCCTTCTGGAAAATATATTTCAGACTTTTTGTCTTTTTTTTTAATGTTAAAGAACTTTCGGAAAGGAAGTAAAAAGATACAAAAAACATAGAAATTGTAGAAAGCTTTACAAATTATAAATTTGAAGCAAAGAAGAAAAGAATAAGAGTGAAATTGATGGTGGTTCACAGGTGGTTTTCTTAGAATTTGATCAGAGAATCTTTTAGTGTTTGCCCGCATCCTTTTGAGCAAATTCATTTTTCCTCATCTATCGGTGTTGAAGAATAAGAAAAAAAAAATAAGGAGAACCTAAGACTAAATACAAAAAAAGGTAACATCGTTGTCCTATAGTTGTGATTTTGCCACTTAGGCCATGCCAGTGTACACAATCTGCTGCTGAATCAACACAAAAAAATATAAGAAAATTATAAATTTATTTATGGCTTCTGTTCACAAGAAAAAAAAAATATTCAACGAGTTAAAAAATGTTTCAGCAACAATGAGTCCAGTTTGTCGTTTGTCATTGAAACTTTACGACCGACCGTCTCAACTTGGCCACTTTTAATATTTCCCATTTAGTTTGTATTTATTAAATTATTTGATTTGGTGGCACTGTCCCTTATATTTAAAGATAATAAGAATGTTTAGCATTTTTGGCTGGCAAATTAGTTTCTATAGGTCCCACTATGACGAATAAAATCAAGGGAGATTTAGCAAGTTGTTGGCTATTTTTCCCTAGCAAGATGGTTCTTATTTTTGGCTCCTCCTTCTAGCAGCGCTATTTTATAAAAGTACTTTTTGCTGCAGTCCTGATTTGCTTGGTAAAGAAATCGAATTGAAATTGCCTTTCTCATCAACATGAGCGCCTAGCAGTTCAATTTGAATTTTGTATGAAATCAATTCTTTCGTCCTCCAAAGTGGATGAAACTGACAGCAAAAGTAATAAGAAAAATATGTTACATGAGCGCCCAGTAAATCGATTTGAATTTCATATGTTTTTCAGAAGAATTTCTTTTTTTAAGCAGAGAAGGACGGAAAAAAAATAAAATGTTATCCCTTTTTATCATTATGTGCGCAAATTTGTTAAGCAGGTTCCAGTGGTCTTAATATTAAGTAAGAGACCAGAGCTGTTTCTGTAGACGTGTAGACAAACTCGTTGTTTTGTAAGAATTTGAGTTTAAAAAAATCCAAGATTTCAAAAATAATCAAATGAAGAAAATTTAAGAATGGATTTAAGAAATTTGATTTTAAAAGTGTAGGTATAACCATTTCCCACATCATCAACAACCTGAAGCATGAGATCATTGAGATTTCCTTGCACAAACATTTAAATTCAATTCAATAATCGCATTTTTAAAACAAAAATATCGAGATATTATTTTCTTTTATAAAACAAGCATTCTTTTTTTCAACAAAGCATAAGGTATTAGTAGTTCCCCCTGTTATCATATGTATGTACTGTACATCACTGCTTTCACCTGCAAGACAAGTGACAGGAGCCTTCAACTCCATGGAACTGATAGCCAGGATGTTTCTCATATGTTTTGTATACACCCAACAACCTGTTGCTATTTTAGTACTAAATAAAATTTGGAGTGGAGCCAGGTTCAGAGGAGTGAGGAATCCTTCTTAAGATGTCAGTTTTGTTTTTTTAATAAAAGATCCTTCAGATTAAGGATGTAGGAGATTTCATTTCGAAGATTTACGTCCAAATCTTTTTGAAAAAATAAAAAAAAAAAATAAATTCTGAAAGTACGACAATGACAACCGAAATGCGGCATTAATTAAATCATGAAACAAAAAGTTAATACTATTTATTCAAGTTACCAAATTGGAATACCTATGAAGTGTGCGGGTGTCTGTATACAAAATTAAATCATAAAACATTTTTTTAATATGAAATCAACCGTAATATACACCACAAGCCTATAATAAAATAAAATATCTTGGACTACATACAATATTTCTCTTTCTTTACACATCCATACAATTTAACAATTTCGATAATGAAGATGATTAAATTATTTTAAGTTAAAATTAATCGCAATAGATACAATATAAATGATATGGCAATTATAATTAAGTGCATGCATGACTGAATAGATTGCACGTGTACATTACAGTGGACTAAAGGTCACTAAAATCTTTCAAAATGAATTTCATTCAATACAGTCCACTAAAACAAAAACAAAAATAATTCTTTTATTTGTGTTTTCCTTTTTCTTAACATTACACTTTAAGTGACTCAAAAATTGTTAGGAATAGTTGGTTAAAATAACATTCACCCATCATGTTCTGAATTCCGATCGATTATAAAATCCTTTCGTTTTCAAACACAGATGTTCTGAAATACTTTTCGTTTTCAATAATTGCGGAATGAGTGAGCTATGATTTCGATAGAATTGAAAATAATTGACTTTTGGAAAGAAAAAAGGTTTGAATATTAGATAACCTTAAAGCAAAACTCAGAACACTGTTTTTGAATCCTTACGGAAATCAATTTCGTTTACAAATTTGATTCGGAACGGAAATCAGAACAAGGGTGATTATCTAACTTTTACTATTTTTAGATAAAAATTTACGAAACACCAGAAATTAAAAAAAAAAAAGAGACATTAAATTGTAAACATAACAGAACATTTCTTAACTGGTTTAAATTGAAAAATAACATACCAACTTATTTTTTTACAATAAAGAAAAAACTTTATGGGAGCTGTCTTAGAAAATCTTGATTTATAAAATAAAATATATTTCTCAATTTATAAAAAAGTTTAAGGGCGTTAATTTTAACTGATTTTTCTAAAATAAAAAAAAAAATTGAATTGAAATTCGTAAATCCGAAAAAGTTAAAATTAATTAATAATCGGTTTTTGTAAGAAAAATTTCTTATAGGAAATTTTAAAGAAGGACTAGATTTAATTTAATAGAAAATTATTTTTTGGATAAAATCTTTCCAATCGTTCTATAGAAAAATAAGTCTCCTAATCATAAAACCAATAAAGGAAATGTGGTAAAAACTCTCAACCTAAAGCCAATTTTCCTCTATAAAAAAGGGAAGTACATTCGTATTTTGAAAATAATATTTTGCCTGTTATGAAATTAATTAAATTAACTGATTTTTCATTGATTTAACGAAAAATTCGTTCGCTCAGTGAAAAACTTTTATTAAAATACTATCTGTTTGATAATGTTTTTACCATCTCATTGAAAATCCATTTAACATTTTTCCCATCATTACAGAATAGGATCATTATGTAAATATTTTTTAAATAGAAATTTTATTTTATTTCAAAAATGACATGGCCCTAGCCTGCCTATAAGATACAGAGTGCCACAGAGTCACCATGGGTTTTTGAGGTAATTTTAAGTCGACAAATTTAAGATGTATAATTTTTTCGTTTGCAATTCCTTTTCGAATTGGTTTTTACGCTTTTTGGTCTCCTTTCTTTAACTGGCTTTAGCTTTTTGTCAAACTGCACCTGATTCTTGTATTTACCCAAGAGCAGTTAGCAGTTTTTATCCACTTCACAAGAAAGCAAGATTTTATAAAAGACAACTTTGTTGATTAAATTGAATTTATTTTTTTTTTACTTTGTTAAATAAAAACAAAATAGTTCACTATTTCTTTACAGAATTTTGATTAGAATATTTCTGGACTTACAAAATTTTTGAATACAGAATAATGATCTGTTCCATTAAAATTTATATTTTTTTTTTTTTTGAAATGTGAAGCTTGCCCTCTTATCACAATATCGCTATCGCATGTAAAAATGGTTGGAGTATTTTTTTAATAATTATTTGCTTGCGTCATCAATTACAAAAATTATTAAGATTGTTACTACGATTTTAAAAACCGTAACAGGGTGTCTCAAGTTTATATAAAATTAAGGGAGCGAAATTATATTTTAAGCAAAAAATTAAAAAGTGTGTAATATTGCAGGCTTTTTTAAATTCAGAATATAATTTGTTTTTAATTTAAATTGAAAGTGAAATAAAATCTATGATTGGAAAAATAAAATTTATTAAAAAAATTGTTGAGCTAAGGAACGTCAGAAAAAGTATTTTACAGTTTTTGTCTAATTGATAAAATTATTCTGACTAAAACGAAACATATGCAAAAAACTCAAAGAAAGACTATTATTTTAATAATAATTTTACTTTTGCATTTTTTTAATAAAATTTATACACCATAATTAATAAGAGTACAACGTTATCTTAGAAGTTTGAAACACCCACTTAATTTAAAATGGTATACTTTTCCTTAAAATATTTTATCCATTTTTTTTTTAACTATTATAATTAAAAATTATCCGATTATAACACCGATGCATAAGCCTAAATCAAAATTAAATTAACAAAAATAAATTAATTAAATAAAATTGCCGCCGCCGCGTGACTAATTGCAATAGGTTGTTGTCAGTCTGTATATAAAATTAAAAATGATATACCTTAGCAGGATTCATTTTTTAGCTTATTTGATTTTTGTATAAGAAGATTTCAAAAATTTGTGGGTGTTTCAGTTCGTGAAGTGGTTTCCACTAATTCAGTCATGAAAATTGAAAAATGATTGAAAAGCTAATTTCCGGTGCTTTTATATTCATAGTTTTAAGCGAATGTTTAGTCGATGCTAAGTTCGTTAATTTGACCCAATATCCTGGAGAGCTATGTAGCTCTAAATGTGTTAAAGGTCAACGTCGAGTGTGCTACTTTGAGTGGACTCTGGAACTCTACCATGCAATGGGACCGTGAGTTATGACAAACAAAAACAAAAAAAAAAATTTACATTATTTTTTCAATTTAACAAAAAAGAGCTTGTAGAAGATGTGAGCAAGGAGTCGTATCTGACTGTTTTAAGCCTCAGTGTATAATAGGCGATGGCTATCAAAAAGGAGTTATGAGTATCAATCGGATGATTCCGGGTCCTGCCCTGCATCTCTGTGAAGGAGATCTAGTCGTCATAGATGTTAAAAACTTTGCACATGGAACAGCGGCTGCAATTCATTGGCATGGGTTGCATATGGTGGAAACTCCTTACATGGATGGCGTACCACACACCACACAATGTCCTATACAATTTGATTCAACATTTCGTTATCAGTTTTATGCAACAGAACCAGGAACACATTTCTATCATTCACATTCAGGTTAATATCTTAATTTCATTTTTTGTATCCATGATAATAGTATTATTTTTTGTTTTGCTTCCTTTTTCTCAGGACATCATAAGCTAAATGGACAATATGGTGCCCTAATAATTCGACAACCAGATGAAAATAATCCACATATTGATGAATACGACTACGATCTACCTGAACATTATATACTTATCTCCGATTGGAAACATGGTTATGGAGAAAATTCCTTCCCAGGACTTCCTAAAGGGGAAACGTTTCCTGACTCGCTTTTGATCAACGGACGAGGAACTTTTGTCAATGTAAGGACTCTTCTTAAACAACAGACTGTTAAATTTGCTTATGATTTTTGTTTTTTTTAGAGAGATACTCTTGAACACAATCAAGTTCCAGTCACTATATTTTATGTCAAACCAGGAAAACGATACAAATTCAATTTGATTAATTCTTTGTCATTGACAGACACTGTTCAAATGCAGGTGATTAAATCTGGTGGTTTCTATTTTGAATCTTTTGTGCTACTTTAAACAAATATTTCGCTCTAAATATCAAAAAAAAAGAAGAAATTTTGTCTAATTTCTCTTTTTCGTCAAAGATTGAAGAACATAACATGCTGGTGATAGCAACAGACTCCAACGACGTAGAACCTTTGAAAACCGACACACTTGTAACAAACTCTGGCGAAAGATATGATATTGTCATCGATGCAAACAAAACTAAAGGCGATTTCTGGATTCGAATTCGTGGAGGTAATATGTTTCAACCACAACCAACTGATTCATTTGCCTTGCTACGCTACGTGTCTAATCGTTCAGACTACAACAAAACCCAGCCACCTTTTCCGGAATATAATAAAACATATCCTATCGGAATTGTAAGATCGGTTCTTCATTTTACAATTCTTTAGACATAATAGTTGAAATATTCATAGCGTCTTAATCATCCTCAAGCAACTTGTTTCCATAAAGATACAGAATACTGTGTTGTTGATCTGACAGCTTTGCAGAAAGATAAGGATCTCGTTACCAGAAAACCGGATTATAAGTTTGTGTTTTCGTTCTTTAACAATATTTTCCCAGTTGAAGAAGCATTCAGGCCAGGAAAATACAGGCGATTTGATAGTGAGATAGAATATTATTAAATCCTTCAGTGTTTTTTATTCTTAAGTATGTACTTCTCATCCGCACAGATCCTGAGGGAGATATAACTGCAGATGGGATAGTGAATAATATCAGTCTGATATTTCCTCCACAACCAATTCTCACTCAATATTCTGAAGTTGATAAAAGTCTATTTTGTGATAGAAGTCATTGTCCAGAAAAATGTAATGGAGAACCAACTCGCGAGTGTATTCACTTAATCAAAATCAAAACCCACAGCATTGTAGAAATGGCTTTGCATGATCGTATGTAACTTATTTTGTGCTTTCTTATTTTTGGAAATTTATAAAAAAAAAAAACAATAATATCGCATTTTAGAAGTGAAAATACCTGGTCTGGATCACCCGTTCCATTTGCATGGATATCGATTTGCTGTAATGGGAATGACCAATAATACGAGCAATCTTAAAAAAGCTATCGAATTTGCTGGTAAATATAGAGGAAGACAACCTGTATGGAAGGATACTGTTTCAGTACCAATGAATGGAGTTGTTGTGGCTCGATTTCGAGCAGATAATCCGGGTAAATTTAAATATCTCGGGTCATTAAAACTTCTATAATGAACTTTAATTTTATTTTTTAATTCAAGGAATTTGGTTAATGCATTGTCATTATGAACTTCATATGGCTACAGGTATGGCATTCATTTTCCAAGTTGGCGAGCCAAGTGAATGGGTACAAGCTCCCAAAGGTTTCCCAAAATGTGGCAATTTTATGCCCGGAGTTAGAAAAGGTAGTTACTAAGTGGAAACAGTTTATAAATTAGTTTTGTTTTTGTTGGATATTTTGTTTTAATACAAGCTTTTAAAATACAGAAATTTAAGAATTTTATTTTCTTCAGAAATTGACGCAAAATTTTAAGGTATATAAAGCCAAAATTTATATTGGTATAAATTGGGTGTTCCATTAAGGGCCATTATGATTCGCGTATCAAACGTTCGCTTGCAGTCGAACGGTTTGGCGAACGTTGTAAAGATTCACCAAAAATTCATCGTAAGATTTATTTATTGTCAATGCTTTGCTATAGATGTCAAAGTTAAAAAAAAATAAATAATTGTAAAAAACTTGTTATCGAGGCAGTTTCCGTACATAGGTGTAACTGTCGATGAAATTCATATCTAACTATTGTTAGATATGAACTTTGGGACTTAACGTAACTTTGGGACTTAGTGGCGCTTACAACTTATATTATGCGAGTGAGAGTCTAAGAAGCTATGTATATATATAATCTATCCCACTGGATGCATTCTTTATTTAGGAAGAATTGAGTTCCTAAGGTCCTTAAAGACTAGTCAAAGGCTTATTATTTGCAGCACCATATTATCAAGGAAATCCGCAGATAGGCTCCGGTGCGGTGGCTATTTTTACTAATTGGCATCCAAAACGGGATTTGTAAAACGTCATTCGCGTGATCTTAAATACAACTTTGGGTGCATCCCTTTCCTAAGGCTTGCTCACCGTCTGGCCGCGTCCAGTGCAGCTATTCGAAGGAAATTTGGACAAAACCATTATTTTTCTTTGATTTATTATGACACTCTTTGCAATTTAATTTCTCAAAAACTATTAATTTAAAAAAGTGATATGTTTACTTTTAAAAAAGCTATAACAGGTTCGTTCGCGCACTCTCCAAATCTACGAATTTTTACGAATTTCTACAAATTTAACTCAAATTGTGTTTGTGTACGCAAAAAATGTGTAGTTTTTCGCAGAAGAGAGCGCTACCGAGAGAGTAAATTTTTTCCCCTGTCTGATCATTTCACCCCAAAGAAATTCTTCGGGCAAAAATATGAGTTCCGTCAAAAGTCACTTTGAAATTTGCCAGAACATCTCCAAATAACCTAGTACACTCTGTGGTATCTGCCAACTGGTATTTTAATCGTGTTCGTTGCTCATAAGTCATCGGAAGAAAAAAATATAGTTCAATACCTACTAAAAAAAAAATTATTTGTTCAAAGCGTTCGTGTACTATTTCGCAGTTTTCTTCTCTCTGAGAGAATTCCATCCCCACTCCTGAATATTTGATAGACTGTGAATTTTAGTGCAGAAAGTACACGAACGAAGCTTATATGTACTACTTTCCTACTTTCTTTGATTTTTAATATTTTTTTTTTTCATTTTAAGTCAATTTTTTAGAAATTGCCCCTGCCCACTCCAGAGGTGGGGTTGGATAGAGTTTTTTGCTTACATAATTTTTTTTTTAAATCACATCCTGTATAGAAGAAGGTGAAAGTCTAAAAGTATCATTTTTTTTGAGGACTCTGTCGATTTTTCATGAATATATTTATAAAGGTACTCAAGTAATTGAGTTTGTGGATCTCGTTTCAAAAATGTTGATACTTTTTTCGACGAACAAGGCAAGAACGGGGAACTAGCAGATTTTTCACATTGCTTCCCCTCAGTTCACTTAGTCCATCAAACTAAGCCCCAAACATAACATCAACTGAAATAAAGAAACATTTGTATTTTATTTCCCTTCTCAAAAAAAAAAAAAAAATTCCATCCATTTTATTTTTGACAACATACATATATAAATTAGTCTAATTTAGAAATAAATGATTTAAGCACCAATTTATTTACTCAAATAAAATAAAATTCTCAACGCAACAAAAATATTTCAATCTTTATTTGGTTTTCTAGATTGGCAAATAACCAAACAAATCATTTTAAACGAATTTGCAAATTTTTAACAAAAGAAACAAAGGTCTTTTAATCTAAGTGAACCAAATTTAGATGCAAAATTTAATCTTTTAATTCAGATATAGACAATTTTTGCTTAGATTTTATGATCTAATATCTGTGAGTATGGATAATATAAAAATAAAATGCCGGCATGATGGGCTTGGTGCAATGGCGATAGGTTGTCAGACTGCATTTTTATGGTCGCATATACCTTTGAAAGATTCTTGTTTGATTTTTGTATAAAAAGATCCTAAGAATCTTTAATGTTTCAGTTCGTAAATGAGTTTCTAATAACTCAGACTTGAAAATAGAAAAATGATTAAAAAGGTAGTTTGTGGTGCTTTTGTATGCCTGATGGTATTGAGCGAATGCTTAATCGAAGCGCAATACGTTAATTTGAACCAATATCCTGGAGAATTATGTAAATCAAAATGTGTTAAAGATCAGCATAGAATTTGCTATTTCAATTGGACAGTGGAACTCTACCACGCACTGGGGCCGTGAGTTATGATCACATACCTATCTACTATCACATACCTCTTAATTTATTTTTGAATTCAATAATTTAGAGCTTGTGGAGGATGTGAGCAAGGAGTCGTATCTGACTGTTTTAAGCCTCAGTGCATAATAGGCGATGGCTATCAGAAAGGAGTTATGAGTATCAATCGAATGATTCCGGGTCCGGCAGTGCATCTTTGTGAAGGCGACACAGTCGTAATTGATGTAAGAAATATGGCTCATGGAACCGCTGCTGCAATTCATTGGCATGGATTACACATGGTGGACACCCCTTATATGGACGGTGTACCGCACGTTACACAGTGTCCTATTATATTTGATTCAACATTTCGTTACCAGTTTTATGCAACAGAACCCGGAACACATTTCTATCATTCACATTCGGGTATATCTTAGTTTTGAAATTGTATCCTAATATTGTTTCTTTGTTTTCCTTATGCTCTTCCTCAGGACATCATAAGCTTAATGGACAATACGGTGCCCTAATAGTTCGACAACCAGATGAAGAAAATCCACATATCGACGAATACGACTACGATCTACCTGAACATTATATACTTCTTTCCGATTGGAAACATGGTTATGCAGAAAATTCCTTCCCGGGACTTCCCAAAGGCGAATCATTCCCTGACTCGATTTTAATCAACGGGCGAGGGACTTATGTTGACGTAAGAAGTTTTCTTGAACAAAATTTATTATAAGATATTAATGAGATTATTTTCTTGCATAGAGATACACTTTAAAACACAATCAAGTTCCAGTGACTATATACTATGTCAAACCCGGATATCGATACAAATTCAGAATCATCAATTCTTATTCATTAACAGAATTTCCTCAATTGCAGGTTTGTTTCAAGTTATTGGCTTCCATTTCGAATTTTAGAAAAAA
Organism: Epistrophella euchroma; assembly: GCA_947049315.1. Classification (NCBI taxonomy): domain Eukaryota; kingdom Metazoa; phylum Arthropoda; class Insecta; order Diptera; family Syrphidae; genus Epistrophella; species Epistrophella euchroma. Next base: position 65,290,014 of record OX346248.1, on the reverse strand, counting down.
TTCTGCAAATTTTACAAATTAATTTTGACCATTTTGTCCAAAGGTCGAAAAACATAGTATGATCGTGATAGCAACAGATTCCAACGACGTTGAACCTTTTGAAATAGACACCTTAACTACAAACTCTGGAGAAAGGTATGATATTGTAATCGATGCAAACCAACCTAAAGGTGATTATTGGATTCGAGTTCGTGGATCAGATATATATCAACCACAACCAACTGAATCGTTTGCATTATTACGCTATGTGACCAGAGACTCAGACTATAACAAACCACAGCCACCTTTTCCTGACTACCAGAAGACGTATCCTATTGGCGATGTAAGAGTGATTTTTCATATTCGAACCAGTTGAGGATATACCTTATATATTTTTAGCGACTTAATCATCCTACAGAAACTTGCTTCTATAACGACAAAGAATATTGCCCTTCTGATATGGTAGCTGTAGAAAAAGATACGGATCTTGTAACCAGAGAACCGGATTATAAGTTTGTATTTTCATTCTTCAACAACGTTTTTCCTGTTGAATTGGGATTTATTCCAGGAAAATACAAGCGATTCGATAGTGAGACAGACAATGCTTGCTTAAAATATTTGGATTTCATTTAAATACTTCTCATCCACACAGATCCTGGAGGAGATATAATTGCAAATGGTATTGTGAACAATATAAGCCTTATTTTTCCTCCACAACCAATTCTCACTCAATATTCTGAAGTTGATAAAAATCTATTTTGTGATAGAAGTTATTGTCCAGAAAAATGTAATGGAGAATCAACTCGCGAGTGTATTCATGTAGTCAAAATCAAAACCAACAGCATTGTAGAAATGGCTATTTATGACCGTAAGTTCCAATAGTTTTCTTTTTCGGATAAATTATTTAAAAAAAAATAATTTAAAAAAAAACAATTTTAGAAGCAAATGTGCCTGGTTTGAACCATCCATTCCATTTGCATGGATATCGATTTGCTTTAATGGGAATAACCAATAATACGAGCAATCTTAAAAAAGCTATCGAATTTGCTGGTAAATATAGAGGAAGACAACCTGTATGGAAGGATACTGTTTCGATTCCAATGAATGGAGTTGCTGTGGCTCGATTTCGAGCAACTAATCCAGGTAAATTTAAATAGACCTTTTTAAAATTATTTTATTTTAATATTTTTTTTTTGTCAAGGAATTTGGCTAATGCACTGTCATTATCAGCTTCATTTGGCTACTGGTATGGCATTCCTTTACCAAGTTGGCGAACCAAGTGAATGGGTACAAACACCTAAAGATTTCCCCAAATGTGGTAATTATATGCCCGGAGTTAAGAAAAGTAGTTATTATTAAATTTATAAATTTGTTTTGTTGTTATATACTTATTAATTAATTTTTTAGAGAAAAATAAATTAAAAAACATGTCTCCTGACGTGCAGATTTTTAAATCATAAAATCTTGTTTGCTTTTAACTATAGGTACGCCTACTTAAAATTAGCTGAATTGGATTGGAGTTATAATTTTTTTATGTCGAAAATATTCTTTTTTGCAGGCCCACCAGATAGTCATAAAAGGTTAGGTAGTTTCAGTAATTGGTCAGGCATAGGTTTTTTTTTTTTAAATAATTTCTTACAGTTTTTTCAAGGTCATAGCGATTTTTAGCACCTAATTTATGGGATATTCGAAAAAAGTATATAACTACCATCTGGAAGGTTACCTACATAATTCTTAACAAAGGTCAGACATTTTCAGAAATTTGTCAGCTGTGGATTTTGAATTTAAAAAAAAAAGTAAGGTCATTGGACTTGATCTTGCAATTTTTTTTTTTAAACTAACAACAATCTATTGCTGACCAATCTCTGAAACTAGCTGAGCTTTTATGAGGATTCAGTAAATTTTATAAATGAGGTGCTAAAAATCTCTACGACCTTGAAAAAAAAAATAAATTACTGTTTTACTCAACGTTGCATACGTTCTGGATCCGCGCCTGAAGAATCCAAGTTATGATTGTTTAAAAATATTTTTATCTGAGCCTTTAAAGTCTAATCTATTAAGAACAGTAAATAGTACGACCAAGTATTAGATATCTAAACGAGTAGTAATAAACCAGGATGGTAAAATTTTAGAAATTTATTATTTGGTTGGTTAAACACTTTTTAGAACATATCATTTAAATCATTTTGTTTGATAGCGACAAATACATGAATCGGTTTATTGAAATTATCTTCATAACCAAATATTTTAATGTTCCCTTAAAAAGAAGATAGAAGAAAAATATTAGTCTCGAATTACAATCCCAATTTTAATGTGCGATGTTTTTTCTATGTTTTTTTTTTTTGTTTTGCTTATGTCTTAAAATTACATTTAGTTTTTTTTTTATAGCTTTTGACTAAGAATTGATAAGAGCATTGAATATATAAAACAGTGGCTATAATAAAGCAAAATTTCGAAAAAAAAAATAACTTGATTGAAGAAGAATTCACAATTTTTTTCAAAAACTTTGATTTTGAAATTTGATTTTTCAAAAACTGTTCATAATATAATACTCCTATCAAGACATAGAAATAATCAAACGATAAATTCGAAATTATAATAACTAATTAACGGCAAATTATCCACCTTATAACTTTTCTATCGGCAAATGTTGCTTCGCTAGCTTGACGACATTCATGGCTTCTGGCAATGTTATCAAAAACTCAATAAATAAAACCACTTCAGCAATTTTTATAACGCAGCCATAATTTGTATTGTAAACCTACTGACAAATTTTCACCGCTAGAAAAATGAAGTAAAAATGGCGAAAATTGCAACATAGCATTATTTTTAAAAAAGATACATGAACAAACAGATACAAAAAAAATATTTTTTTTTTTAAATCTCAACGCGGTATCTCTCTCATTATTACCTTCTTTGATTTTATAAGCGGCAAATTACCAATTAAAATTATGAAGTCTCTATTTTTTATCAAGAACTTAAATTAGCAAAGTCTGATATAAAAATATGATTACAGTACACGTGCCAGTGAATTTGTATGTTTTTTATGATAAATACCTATGAAAGATTTACCTTCAACGTGATTTGATTTTCGTATAAGAAGATCTTTAAAGATCGCAAGAAATTCAGTTTGTGAATTGGTTTCTAATAATTCAGACAATCATGATTAAAAACCTAATATCTGGGGCTCTTGTGTTTCTAATTTTGGGCGGTTCTTTTATCGAGGCTCAGTTTCTTAATTTGACCCAATATCCTGGAGAGCAATGTAACTCTGAGTGTGTTAAAGGTCAACGTCGGGTGTGCTATTTCGAGTGGACCCTCGAACTTTACCAGGCAATGGGACCGTGAGTTTTGATTTTAAAAAATCCATGATTTATGCATTTGTTATAATTTTTTTCAATTGCACGAAAAAGGGCTTGTGGAAGATGTGAGCAAGGTGTCGAATCTGATTGTTCTAAGCCTCAGTGCATTGTAGGCGATGGGTATGAAAAAGGAGTTATGAGTATCAATCGGATGATCCCAGGTCCTGCACTGCATCTCTGTGAAGGAGACCAAGTCGTCATTGATGTTAAAAATATGGCTCCTGGAACAGCTGCAACAATTCATTGGCATGGACTACACATGGTGGATACTCCTTACATGGATGGGGTTCCATTCGCTACACAATGTCCTATTATATTTGATTCAACATTTCGTTATCAGTTTTATGCAACAGAACCCGGAACACATTTCTATCATTCACATTCAGGTTAATATATGTTAAAAGTTCGATTGGATATCGTTAATGTGCTTATTTTTCTTATTGTTACGTCTTCTCAGGAATGCATAGACTGAATGGTCAGTATGGAGCGCTGATAGTTCGACAGCCAGATGAGTATAATCGACATATTGATGAATATGACTACGATCTGCCAGAGCACTATATTCTAATCTCTGACTGGAGACATGAATATGGGGAGAATTCATTCCCAGGACTTCCTAAAAGCGTATCATTTCCTGAATCACTGTTGATTAATGGGCGGGGAACCTATGTCAACGTAAGAACTTTTTTTTTTTCAAAAACAAAGTCGATTATGAAATTTTTTTAATGTTTTTTTTGTAGAAAGATACTCTTAAGCACAATCAAGTTCCTGTGACTATATTTTATGTAACACGAGGAGAACGATACAAATTCAATTTAATTGATGCTATGGCATTGACGGACACCGTTCAAGTGCAGGTGAGTTATTTTATCTAAATTTCAAAACCGAAACCACGGTGTTTTTTTCATAAAAGATCGAAAAACATAGTATGGTGGTGATAGCAACAGATTCCTATGACGTAGAACCTTTCGAAATAGACACCCTTGTAATGAATGCTGGAGAAAGATATGACATCGTTATCAGTGCAAACCAATCCGAAGGAGATTATTGGATTCGAGTTCGTGGACTAAATACGTTTCAACCACAACCAACTGATACATTTGCCCTGTTACGCTATGTGACCAGCGATTCAGACTATAACAAACCCCAGCCACCTTTTCCAGATTTTAATAAACCGTTTCCTATTCGAGATGTAAGTGATTGGTCTTTCATACATTTAAAATTCTTGAGGATATACTTTACATAATTTTAGCGTCTCAATCATCCAGATGCAACTTGCTTCTATAACGACAAAGAATATTGTTCAGCTGATCTGGTAGCTTTAGACGAAGATAGGGATCTTGTTACCAGACAAGCTGATTATAAGTTCGTTTTTTCATTCTTCAACAACGTTTTTCCAGTTGAAGAAGGATTCAGACCAGGAAAATACAGACGATTCGATAGTGAGATAGAATATAATTCAATCCTTTAGTGTTTTTATTCTTAAATATGTACTTCTAATCCACACAGATCCTGAGGGAGATATAATTGCAGATGGAATAGTAAACAATATTAGTCTGATATTTCCTCCACAACCAATTCTCACACAATATTCTGAAGTTGATCAAAGTCTATTTTGTAATAGAAGTTACTGTCCAGAAAAATGTAATGGACAATCAACTCGCGAGTGTATTCATTTGATCAAAATCAAAACCAACAGCATTATAGAAATGGCAATCTACGACCGTAAGTTCATTTTTTTTTGTCAATTGTCAAATGTAAAAAAAGTTACATTAAAATCGGATTTTTAGAAGTGAACGAGCCTGGTTTGAATCACCCATTCCATTTGCATGGACATCGTTTCGCTTTAATGGGAATTTCCAAAAATACGACTAATCTTACCAAAGCTATCGAGTTTGCAGGTAAATACAGGAAAAGTCGCCCAGTATTTAAGGACACTGTTTCAGTACCAGCTAATGGAGTTGCCGTGGCTCGATTTCGGGCAAATAATCCAGGTAAATTTAAATAGTTTGATTAATATAAGAGGGCTGAAAGCAATGTTCCAAACAAAGACGGGTAAAATGCCAGGTCATGACTTCTCAGAATTATGCAACTTTTTCAATCTCAAAACACTAGAAACTAGATAGTATTTTAAAGGTTTTAGCTGATATCAATTTTTTTTTTACCAAAATGTTGAAAATAATCAAAAGTATTTCATTTAGAAAAATTAATTTTATAAAAAAAAAAATGTTAGTCAATTCTGAGAGGTCATCATTCAGCAACTAACCAGTTATAGCTTGGCCCATTTTACTCTGGTATTTTTTTTTTATTTACATAAATATTTTTTATTTAAGGAATTTGGCTAATGCACTGTCATTATGAGAATCATATGATTACGGGTATGTCATTCCTTTTCCAAGTTGGTGAACCAAGTGAATGGGTACAAACACCAAAAGATTTCCCCAAATGTGGAAATTATATGCCTAAAGTTCAAAAAGGTATTCATTAAAAGCTGATAAAAATTCTTAATTATGTTTTTACATATATATAACCATTTTTTTAAATAAGATTCTTTGAATAAAAAATAAAAATCAGCGTAAAATATTCTTTGTTATTCGAATAAGTGAAAGCAATCAACTGTATATTGGGGACATAATTGCGTATGTGTGTTTGAAATAATCTTTAAAAATTCGCTATTCCGCAATGTTAAATGTTTATTGATTTATAAAATTAGTCTTGTCAATTTTTTGTCTAATACATTGCGAAGTTTTAAAAGCTGTCACCGACCTTCTTAAAACTGACTTTCTGCATACGCGTCAGATGAATATGGCTGATGTTTATCTCGATTCATTACTTTCAATCTTGTATCTAAGCAATATAATATAAAGTGCGTCTTTATCTTTTTACAATAGGTTTTAAAATAATATACGACCAAATATTATAGATATCTTTGATGTCTTATGTTAATGAACTATAAGGCAATAAACATAGTTTAAGGTCTTTATATTTAGTTTGTTAACCTCTTTAAATAGAATGAAGACTCCTTTTTTTTATAATTTTCAAGTTAGACAATTAAAAGTAAAAGTTGATTGCTGTTTTGATAGCAAGAGAACTAAGAAGCCATAAAGTTCTATGTTTCATTAAGAAGAAGAAATATCTTATAAAAATGATTTTACTGACAATGAATCAAAAGCAAATAATATCTGTAGGTCGTTTATTTCATTAACATTCCCTCAAGAAATTTTGAAATATTTACGATATAATTATATTTTTCAATAGAGATATGTTTTGATTATATTAAATTGCTAATTTATTAAAAAAAAAACTTTATCAATTGTATGAAAGAAAAGAAGTAATGTTAGAATACAGAAATTTGGAACAAAAAATTACGGATTTAAATACTATTCGATTGAATCTAATATTTTTAATTTTAATTTAGATAATTCAGATGTATAGGCACCAGTGACGTGGCGTCCATATAAGACGATTCATTTCGAGTTACCTTTTGAAATACTTCCTTTCAACAAAGTTTATCAAATAACGAGAAACACGAATCCTAAAGAATAAACATACCTTTATTTGTTTATTCCTTACTTACTTACTTACTTATCGAAGCGAAGTGAAATTTTCATACAAAAAATTAACTTTTTTCCCAGGCGTGAAAAATTCAATAAAATTAAATGCAATTATTTAAGCGACAAGGAGGAAGAAATTTGGTTCGAAGTGAATATAATTCAACGGACTTACCTAAACCAAATATAAAACAAAATTTATTTTCCTTATAAACCTTTCCAGGCAATATTTATTGATGTTTCATTTCGATTTGGATTTCACTTCGCATTGATGTATAAACTAGGCTTTATCATTCATTCACATACAAAATTCACCAAATAACCCGAAGAAATGCGTGTTATTTTTTTTTTTTACAAAAGAAGGCGTGTTTTGAACAGAGACACTGACACCTGTCTGCTCAATACACGCTTTCTTATGCCAAAAATAACACGCATTTCTTCGGGTTATTAAGTGAATTTTGTATGTATCTTACAGATCTGCAGACATTTCAAATTTACTTGCCTATGTTTTCGGATGACTAATTTTTCTTCTGCTTACCATTTGAAATCATCCACGCCACGCCACTGATAGGCACCTATTTGGGTTCTTTGTTTACGTTAAAGAAACATTCACGATAAAATTTCGGGATTAAAAGAATAAGTGCTCAGGGAGTTCTTCCATAAGAAATACAATTTAAGGAGTTTTAGAAGGTTTATATGGTTATTTTGAATAAACGATTTTTTCGAACACATATTTAAATATTATTTTGTTAAGTATATACATATATAAAATTATAAATGTACATACAACATACTAACAGGATTTTTTTTATTAACAAAATTATGTGTTGGAAAAAAAAGAAATGAAGACTTGTTAAATTTTGGAACAGGATTTCAGAATAAAAAAATTTGAATAGTAAAGAATTTTAAAAAGTGATGTTTTTGTGCGGTAGCTTATTACACAAAGTTGGACGTTTGATCTGGACATCAAAAGATCGTCATAATTTCAAGCTGAACATTTTTTTCCGAGCACAATTTCTCTCTTTTGTTTGAATTTTCCAACTATTTATCATCAGCATAGAAAAACTTATGCAAGATAAAAGACAAAAGAAAAAACAAACTAAAAACATACAAAATAAATAATAAGTTATTTATTGAAAAGTATTCGAATAGTGGCAAACTACAGCTAATTTCATTATGAAAACAGTACTTCGGAGTCACTTTTGTAAAAAAAAAATTATTTGTTTGCCCCAGATCACTAGATAAAAAATCTACAGGTTTTTAGTTGCTTATCTCAGTGTTTCAAATATCAGTTAAGTGGGTTTTTATTAATAAAATGTGTTCATAAATTAAGCTGGGGTCAATCACAAACACAAATCTATAAAAAAGAAATAACATAAGAATATCTAGGTTTTTAAAAACTAGAAAACCGATTTTTGACACCTACGAACCTTACCCCAATTAAACAATCACTGAACACAGATACAAAATAAATGAGAAAAATTGTATTTATGTATTCTGATATCTAGAATACACAAAATCAATCCAGAACATCTCTATCCCACAGAAGTCATCTGCAGTCAATTCAAATATGTACCAAACAAAGAGGTCCTTTGTATATCGATTTGTTTGGGGAAACAGATAATAATGGATCCTGTGTCTCCATTATTTTGATATGTACGCATAAGGGCAGCGCATACACATTCGAAGTCAATTATGTGCTTAATTGAACTGCATTCCCTTTTTCGATATGGGTTTGGGTTGCCATATTGAATGGGTGCTCAATCATGTTATGTGTGACATGTTGTTTTGCATCACAATATTCACAATACAAAAGCATACAATCTTGGGAGAATTCAATAATAGAAATACCCTTTATAGACCAGAGCAGAATCAGCAGAAAGTCCTTTCTTCATTGCTGGACGTATAAAGAAATGTAATCAATATTTTCAATTCGACGTACAGGGACATTTCGGGGATTTAATTTAAAAAAATAACAAATGATGAATTTTGTTTTGTATTAATAATTTGCAAGTCACACATTCACGCGAAATAAAGGATTTAAAAATTAAAATTAAATTAACTCATTAATTTGATGTTATGTATTTTTTTTAAAAAAAATAAATAAATTTGGTGGCACAACAGCTCATGAAGAACTAGGGCCTAATAACTCATACAACTCTCAACCATTCCTGTGTGCATGTTTACAGGAATGGAGGGGACCTACAGTTTATTTCCGAATCCGAAATATTCTTGGAGGATTTGTCATTTCCTCGCAAGAGGCAGTAGCCCGGAAAAAACCTTTTTTTATGTGGAATCGAACCCAGACCTCTAGCATGACAACCCAACACACTAATCATTACGCCACGGGCTACTATTTTTTTTGTATAAGTATTATTTACTTTTATTTCAGAGAATTGTTTCAAAACCATGCGTTCGCTAGTTTTAGTTTTAAAAATTAATTATTTTTGATTTTGCGTGTACATATGTGACTTAAAATTGTCAAGACAAAATAAAATTCATTCATACACATATGAATAAGTTAAATAGCCATTTATCTTTTTAAAAAGTACCTAAAGTTAAATTATTTATCTACATGTTCATTAAAATAGAGTTTTTTTTGAAATTCAAACAACCTATACACACTCTACCGTGTCAAGTCAAGAGATTAATTCGAACAGTTTGTCAAAATACATTTTTTTGTATACAAAGTCCTTCGGTTATATTTCCAAAAGTGTTATGACGAAGGCTAAAGGAAACACTTAAGCGTATTTATTTTATCATAAATATAGAAAGAAAATATCATAAAACACCTAAACATACATTGAAGAACAAAAAGAAAACAACGCTATAGAGAAGAGGAAAAATTCACAAATTTTATTGTCACATTTAATAGGTTATTATATCTTTAATGCGCTCCAGTGATGTACTTACGAAATGTTAACAGGCAAAAAACAATTTGTTTGCCTAGAAAAAAAAAAAAACATACTTAGACATTAAGTTTTTTTTTTTTTTTTGCGATACGTTCAACGCTTTTTCGTTAAGAAGCTTATTTTGAAGAGAAAAAAAAATTAATATACACGTGGTAAAGGACATTTTTATCTTAGACAAAATCTGAATCAGAAAAGTCTATATGCCTTGGGCACTCTTCTTGTATTATCTTCTCACTTAAATTGTGTCATAAAAATAAGCTGATTTATATTAGGATGAATCACATAATATGTTGTATTTTGATGATATTTTTCATTCATAACATTTGATTCTGACAATATCAGCATATCAGAAAAAAGCAGAAGCAATGGAGGCACACACTCGTGGGAAAAAAAGAGATGGTACGGTAGGAAAACTTTTTGGAAATTAAATAAATAGTTAAAAAGAATTCTTCAAGGAGTCCGACCGAAGCCTGCAAAGACCGATCAAGGGAATATCGTATATGGATTCGAAGTCGATGATGGATAAATTTTAAGCACTGTAAAACGCCAATGACAAATCACACTCCGCTGGCAAAAAGAACAAACAATTCAACTCGACGCCCCGCCGCGCCGCCGCCGTAGACTAACAAACTCTTTTATCCTTTACTTAAGTCCTAGGTTCCACCGAAAATTTCAAACCTGTTTTCTATTCTTGAGGATATCTTGATTGAGTGATTTAAACCAAGTTAAAAATGGGTCATATCGATTTTTTTTTTGATTTGTAAATCCTTCGACTTTTGAAAATATCATTTAGAAAAAAAAAAAAATTCACCCCCATGACTTATTTTAAAAGGATGTACAAGATTTAAGGAGATATTTCTTAAGTGATACCAAAATTTCTACTGATTTTAAATTCGGATGGATATTGGAAAATTAATTACATTATTTTGGTTAATTTAAAATTTAATATAAAATTTAATGAAAAACATACCTTTTCGATTTGATTGATGGTTAAAGAATTTCTGCAATGAAAAAAGAAAATTATGAAAACTTCAGATTAATAAAATTACAATGAAATTAACAAAAAAAAAATAAGTTAAAAAATAAAACAATAAAATAAAAAGGAACTGGTTGAAATTCTGCTTTTGAAATTTAGGCTTTTTAAAAGTCTGCCTTTTATTGAAAAATAGTGCTTTTCAAAATTCGTTTTTTTTATATTGGTTCGATTGTACAAAATTCTTTTTTTTGTTTAATTCTGCTTCTCAAAATACTAATAAATAATATTTAGCAAAATAATATTCAGCTGGTTCTGCTTTTCCAAGAGTAACTCTTTCTTCTCTTCTTCTTTGATAAAATAAACCACCACGAACTCGCTCTAGTGGTTAAAATTGTTTGTAATTTTAAAATTTGTATATTATAACCTTATTTATGTACCTATAATTAACAATAATAACAGTTTTATATTTATTAATTCAATAAATTGGAGAATTATGAAAATAAACAAGAAACTCGTTCTCTAAATTGTTAAAACAAGCAATAGAACGTTTTAATTCTAAAATAAGTTTTTTTTTTTTTAAATTCCAAAGGATTGCGTATGGCATATACTATTACCTTTGTAGCTTGAAACAAATTAATTTTGCCTACAGGGATTTGCCTAAAACTCATAAGTTTCAAGTTTGAAGAAAATCGGTTTAGTAAGTCGAGGTACAGACAGACTTAATGACAGAATTGCGGGACCCACTTTTTTCGAGTATTCTAAAACAGGTTTAATTGAAATCTCGAGTGCAAGTAAACAAGTAGGACGAAAGCAACTATTAATAACCATAAACTAACTTAAACAAACGAGGAAATTCATAAAATCCCTACTTAGTATTGTCCCCTACTTGCAGTCACATTAATATTCTAATTTTGGCTTCCAAAAATGTTTCTAGTTCCCACTGTGACGGATAAAAACAAAGGAGATCGAGCACTAGTTTTGTTGCCTCTTTTTCTTAAGCAAGAAGATCTTGCCTTTGACTCCTCCCACTAGCACCGCTACTTTGTTTAAACCAGTTTTGTGTGAAGAAGAACGTGAAAAAAATAAATAAGGCAAATTAATATCCCTTCTGGCCAACATGAGCGCCTAGTAGATCGGTTTGGATTTTGTATGAAAAGTCAATTCTTTCGTCTCCTTGCTTCGTGGTGAAGAGAAATTTTCGTTTTCTTTGCACGCTGATTTTTATGGCGAAGGTGGAGGAGGATAAGAGTTAAGAAGAATTGGTGAAATGGTAGAGCTAAAAAATTTAAACACAGAGTCAGGCCCTTCTAATAGACATGATCGCCTGGTGCATTGTTGTGAATTTTGTATGAAAATTTCACTCTTTCTGTTGTTTTGTGGTGTAGAGAATTTCGTTTTCTTTACACGCAGATTTGTAAGGCGCTGGGGCAAAAGGAAAAGAGCAAAGAAGAATTGATAAAATGAGGGAAGATGAAAAAGGTAAGCATAGAGTCAGTCCCTTCTCATAAACATGGGCGCCTAGTGCATTGTTTTTTATGTTGTATGCAAATTTAATGCTTTCGGTCTCCTTGCTTCGTGCTTAAGAGAAATTTCGTTTTCTTTACACGCTGAATCGTGTGGCGAAGGCGAAGGAGGAGAAGAGTTCAGAAGAATTGGTGAAATGGTAGAGCTAAAAAATTTAAACACAGAGTCAGGCCCTTCTCATAGACATGAGCGCCTGGTGCATTGTTGCGAATTTTGTATGAAAATTCCATTCTTTCTGTCTCCTTGCTTCGTGGTGTAGATAAATTTCTTTTTCTTTACACTGATTTTTAATGCGATGGCGCAGGCGCAAGACAAGAAGAGATAAGCAAAATTGGTAAAATGAGGGAAGATGAAAAAGGTAAGAATAGAGTCAGGCCCTTCTCATGGATATGAGCGCCTATTAGATTTTTTTTTTTTTTTTTTGAAGAGAACTAGAAAGAGGACAAGAGAAGAAGTTATTGTCCTTTGCTTATTCATTCTCTCTTTAATTAATGTAATAAAATGAGTTACATGTTTGTCATTATTTCTTTTGTTTTTAATATTAAAGAAATATATATCTAAACATGAAAACTGTCTTTCATTGAAATATTAAAAACAAATTAATAGGCTTTATTATATTATACATACTTAATAAATATTCGCATAGTCCCCCTAAATATTATTACTTGAATGCTTTTATAAAATTAATATGAATATACTCATTTTTATAAGCGCCAAATTCCAATTTTTCCTAAAAAAGTAGCAATTTTGTATTATACCTGAGCTGCTTTAAGTGACTATTTTACAACAATTAATTGAATAAATAATTGTATTGTACCGTTAAAAAAATATGAATTTCTGCAGAATAAATTAAGGCACCTATTTAATAATATATCTTAAACCCAAATTTGAAAAAAAAAAAATCAAGTATTAATTTAAAAAAAATATTTGTTTTGTCTCCAGTTTTTCGAATCTTTAAAACTCCTTAAAGATTATGTGCTAAAAACCGAAATGGAAACATTTTGCATTTTTAACTTTAAAAATATAAATTTTATAATAAATTATTGCACGTTTAAAGAAAGGCTTTTAAATTCCCTAGGTACCTATGCAAATTAAACGCATTTATCTACATTTTTTGACCTGTTATTTTTTTAATACTCAGGGACAACCATTTCAAAAGAATTTAATTATTTTTCAACTACCTTAGATTAGTATATTTTTGCAAGAAAAAAAGTTGCAATCATATTAATATTCTCATTTTGGCTTCCAAAAATGTTTCTATTTCCCACTATGACGGATAAAAACAAATGAGTTTGAGCACTAGTAATTTGTTGCCTCTTTTTCTTGATCAAAATCATCTTGCCTTTGGCTCCTCTTGTCTGTAGCGATGTATTGAAACCAGTTTTGTGTGAAGAAGAAAGTGAAAAAAAAGGAAAATATCCCTTCTCGTCATCATGAGCGCTTAGTAGATCGGTTTGTATTTTGTATGAGAATTCAATTTCTGTTTCCTTGCTTCGGGGTGTAGAGAAATTTCGTTTTCTTTACATGCTGATTTGTAAGGCGTTGACGGAGAAGGAGAAGAGAGTTAAGAAGAATTGGTGTAATGGTAGGAGCTACAAAATTTAAACACAAGAGTCAGGCCCTTCTCATAGACATGATCGCCTGGTGCATTGATTTGAATTTGGTATTCTTTCTTTCTGTTTCCTTGCTTCGTGGGGTAGAGAAATTATGATTTCTTTACACGGAGTTTATAAGGCGATGGAAGAAAAGGTGTAGAGGTTAGAAGAATTGGTAAATTGGCGGGAGATAAAAAATTAAAGCACAGAGTCAGGCTCTTCTAATAGACATGAGCGCCTGGTGCATTGTTGTGAATTTTGTATGAAAATTTCACTCTTTCTGTTGCTTTGTGGTGTGTAGAGAAATTTCGTTTTCTTTACACGCAGCTTTGTAAGGCGCTGGGGCAAAAGGAGAAGAGCAAAGAAGAATTGGTAAAATGAGGGAAGATGAAAAAGGTAAGCATAGAGTCACACCCTTCTCATAAACATGGGCGCCTAGTGCATTGTTTTGAATTTTGTATGCAAATTTAATGCTTTCGGTCTCCTTGCTTCGTGGTGTAGAGAAATTTCTTTTTCTTTACACGCTGATTTTTAATGCGATGGCGCAGGCGCAAGAAAAGAAGAGGTAAGCAAAATTGGTAAAATGAGGGTAGATAAAAAAGGTAAGAATAGAGTCAGGCCCTTCTCATGGATATGAGCGCCTATTAGATAAATTTGAATTTTGTTTACAAATTATTTGTTTTTTTTTTTTGAAGAGAACTAGAAAGAAGACAAGAGAAGAAGTTATTGTTCTTTGCTTATTCATTCTCTCTTTAATTAATGTAATAAAATGAGTTAAATGTTTGTCATTATTTCTTTTGTTTTTAATATTAAAGAAATATATACCTAAACATGAAAACTGTCTTTCATTCAAATATTAAAAACAAATTAATAGGCCTAATTATACATACTTAATAAATATTCGCATAGTCCCGCTAATATTTTTACTTAAATGCTTTTATAAAATTAATATGAATATACTCATTTTTATAAGCGCCAAATGGCAATTATTCCTAAAAAAAATAGCAATTTTGTATTATATTTGAGCTGCTTTAAGTGACTATTTTACAACAGTTAATTGAATCAATAATTGTATTGTACCGTTAAAAAAATATGAATTTCTGCAGAATAAATTAAGGCACCTATTTAATAATATATCTTAAACCCAAATTTGAAAAAAAAAAATCAAGTGTTAATTTTAAAAAAATATTTGTTTTGTCTTTAAACTCCTTAAAGATTATGTGCTAAAAACCGAAATGGAAACATTTTTTTTATTTTCTCTCCATTTTCTGGCTCAAATCTCTTTCCTTTGACAATAAGGTCTTTGCTTCTGACCTCCGAGCAAACCGACACTTTTAACTACTTCTGCAATTCTTTTGCGTTCTATAGGAAATGATTTTGATGTTGGGCTGTCCCACTGAATAATTATAAAATAATGCATTAAAAAAAAAAACATTACTCGTATCAAAAACATATTCATTTTTGAAAAATTTCAAAAGAGAATTCAAATTCTAAAATAAAATGTACGGCACTCCTATTTTTAAAATAAAATCAATTTAAATGATAACCACTAGCCGTGTAGAAAATCTATAAGCCCATGCTTTTTTAATATAGGTAGGTACATTTAAATTTAATATGATTTAAAATTAAATATTGTCAAAATCGTAATTACACTATACTCTGAAAGTTTATATATTATATATTTTTTTTAATTATATTCTTGCTTTCCTATAAACATGCAACTAATAAAAAAATAGATAGGTAAATTCAATTCTATTAAATTCCATTATAGCACCAAAAACCCAAACCATACAAACCTATGAATACATAATTTTTCCAATCTTACCGATTTATATTATTACATTTTTTTGTCATTGTTTCCTTTTTTAGATAATGTATAGATGTAGCTTGAAACAATTTTGTTAAATTAATATTATTTAAATTTCACCATCCTCGTGATTATCATTATTTGTTAATTTTCTATGTCGCTCAGTTATTGCTCCTATAGGCAAATAATATTTAATTAAAATTTAAATTAAAAAAAAAAATAATAAAAAAACAACACAAATTCTATAATTTTATTTTAATATCTAATATCATTTTTTTTAACAGAGGAAAAATAATAAACATCTAATGAGTTTTTGAAACAATTGCAAAGATAAATTGCGGTTGTGGCGGGACATGAATGGAAATTAATGACCAAATGTATATACCTAATGCATTACACATGTGCATACAACACCATAACAACAAAATAATATTTATTCATCTGATTTTATAATCGGATTATTGTTAATATCAATCAATCGTTGTGTGGTGTCAGTAAGACTTGCAATTTAAAACAAATCAGTTTGGTTCTAATGGATAATCATATTTTAGATGACTTGACATGACTCATTCAAAATCCAAAATTTTTAATATATTAAAATTAGAGCCCAATAACAATTTAATTGCAATTGCACGTGGTTTAATAATTATC
The DNA here is from genome assembly GCA_947049315.1 of Epistrophella euchroma. Classification (NCBI taxonomy): domain Eukaryota; kingdom Metazoa; phylum Arthropoda; class Insecta; order Diptera; family Syrphidae; genus Epistrophella; species Epistrophella euchroma. The sequence continues at coordinate 65,273,657 of OX346248.1, read as the reverse complement.
CTTTTCGAAAACAAATACCCACACATAATAATTTGTTAGAGTTCTATTCATCTATTTATTTATATGTAATTAAATATTCCACCCTAATTTTTATGTATTTTTGATACTTGAAAATTATACATATATACAGCTTTTGATTTTCAGACAAAATTTGTATTTTTATCAAAAACACTTAGATACCATTTTAATATCGAAATTGACAAAAATATTTCCTCCTTGCACAAACAATAAAAACATCCTTTTTAGGATGTGAAATGCTTCCTGTACTAGAGTAATACCAAAACCCACTTCTACACTATTCTTTTACTTTATTGTAACAACATTAATCTGAAAAGTTTTATCCTTGTTTATTTGTCTACTGTAAATTGGTCTTAATTTTGTTGCAAAAAGTTTTATGCTCAAGAACGGATGCACAAAAACTTTTTGAAGTTCCCCTTTATTTGTATAAATCTTTACTGAGTTGGGTCCTTTATGTTAGAAATGAAAGTTACGTCTTATAATGTACAGGAAGAAACAAGACGGTTTAAGTGTCTTTTGTGTTGCATTATTTTATAGAAATGGAAAATGAAAATGCACTCAATAGGAGTTTTGGTGAAGAAACTGATGCTTCGAATATTCTTCGTTCGGTGATGGTCTTCTGAAAACTGTGGCTATAATTAAAGCATCAGTGAGACTAAAGAAGATGGCCGGGTATTATTTAAACTTCTGTTTTAATTTCACGGATATGAACTTGGAATCATGTACCAAGGGAACTAACGAGAGGATTATTGCCTTTGAGTTTAAAAGGTTTTTGGTGAACAAATTGGCGAATCGATTTTTTTTTTTTTTGTGAAAAAGTTTCAAAAATGTAACGATTTAAAAATAACTTCCAAATCATACTTCAAACAATTGAACCTTATTCTTTGCCAGTTTAACTATATTTAACTTTGCATAATACGTAAATGTACGTAAAAGTACTTTGTATTTTATTTTATTTTATTTTATTTTATTTTATTTTATTTTATTTTTTATTTTATTTTATTTTATTTTATTTTATTTTATTTTATTTTATTTTATTTTATTTTATTTTATTTTATTTTATTTTATTTTATTTTATTTTTTTTTTTTTATTTTATTTTATTTTATTTTATTTTATTTTATTTTATTTTATTTTATTTTATTTTATTTTATTTTATTTTATTTTATTTTATTTTATTTTATTTTATTTTATTTTATTTTATTTTATTTTATTTTATTTTATTTTATTTTATTTTATTTTATTTTATTTTATTTTATTTTGTTTTGTTTTATTTTATTAATAATTCATTTCAAGAAACCGTTCAGAAATATAACAATAAATTCAATAAATATTCAAAAATAATTAAGACATATTTTTAAGAATAATTAAAAATTAATTGGAATTGGCAATTTCAACCGGAAATTAAAAATACCAGAATGTATTGCAGTATTTGGAACTTACAGACCTGTTCTATGGTTTTGATATTTTAACAGATTAATGGAAGTTCAAATTTGTATTCAATTTTCTTTCGCCGATTTTGAAAAATGTGATTTGTTGAGTTGTGACATTTTTCTTCCGAACCTACGATATACCGATTTGAGTTCTTTTCTTGTTATGGATGGTGATCTAATATCTGCAAACTAATCTATTTTTCTATGACTTTAAAGTGCAGTATTCGATTTCGAACAAGCACAGTAGGTAAGAAAAAGACTTCATTTATTTTCTTTCATTTCATGAACAAGCAAAAAACATCATCATGGGTCCACGATAACGCGATTATGTATTTATTTTATTTTTTTCGTAAATAAATAGGCTCAAATTTTGTATCAAAGGGCATAATGATTGTGGGTGCTTAGCTTATGTTACATTAGATGTTTCATAAGAGATAATATTTTTAGTTATTTATCAAAGTTGTAGATGCCCGTGGCATAATGGCTAGTGCGTGGGACTGTCCCGCCAAAGGTCGTGGGATCGAATCCCAGGGGGGATTGCCTCTCTTGCGAGGAATTGACAAATTCCCCAAAAAATATCTCTTGGCTCTTGCCATTAAAAAGTGCCACTCACAGTTAGTCGTTCGGATTCGGCAGAAAATTGCGTAGGTCTCCTCCATCTCATTCCTCTTCTAACAAACAAACACATAAATGGTTGAGGTAAGTAACGAGAAATCGTCACGAGCTGTTGTGCCACCAAATCTATTTGCTTATAAGTACATACATAATTATAAAAGTGAGATTATTTTTTTAGAAACTAATTTTCAGAATGAAATTAAGCTTGTATCAATGTAAAATGTTTCCAAGAAAATTAGTGTTTCAACAATGTTTCACTTTTTTTTTTTTTTCGATTAATGTGTAGCACCTGTGGCAAAATAAATAAATAAAGGAAATGCTTCATACAAAAATTAAGTGAAACATTGACTTTTTGAATCTGAATCGAAGTCAATATTTCACTTAATTTTTGTATGAAGCATTTTCCTTTATAACCTGTTGAGTTGGCAGTATCCCACAGGTGCTACAAATTAAACAAAAATCAATTTGCTGTTTATTATTATTTTGTTGGAAAAAAATGTCTTTCCATATTTTTCCACTGCATTTAAAATCTGTATGTAATGCTCTACAAAGCAATATTTTTCATTCTTATTTCAATAAGTATACTGAATTTCAAACAAAAGAGGGAATCGGATTCTCTTTTTTTTAAGGTAATTAAAAGCCTTTTGAAAATTTACCGAAATGTCATAAGTATTTCTTATTTTAACTGCAGTTAAAATATGTCAATTTCCACTTATGGTTTTCCTTTTCAATTTTTAATTACTGTTTAAATGAGATGCATACATTTGACATTTTTTGCATTTAAAGATAATCTGCAATCTGGATAGGTATTAATCAGTTGTAATTTAAAAAGAGACAGTAAATATACTATCATATAATAATTATACATATTATTTATTTATGTTTTTTAATTACTTCTCTTTAACATTATTAAATTTATATTCGAATTCTTGTATTGGAATGTAAAGATAAAACGCAACGCAAACATCCAATTTGATAACTTTATTTATAAATGCACATTAAAAGTTGTATATGTGTGATGTTATGTGTGTGTAGCCTGGATTTACAAAGAGATTTATGAAAAGAGGATGTTCGAAACGAAACTATTTAATGTTTTAATAAGTCCTATTGAATTAATTACAAGAGGGTATATTAATTTTAAGTAAATAAGTATTTTTGTAAAACAAAATATATTCACACACTTTACTTCCGCACAAACAAGAATATTGCCTTTTTTTCAAAAAGGATAACTGTGTTTAATATTAAAATGCAAACATTGGGAAATTAACGTGAAATTAAAAATATAATGAGCCCATAAAGCTCATGTGATGCAAATATATACACAACACATGGATATATTATAATTTATGCTTGAGTGGAATAAATTGAATGGAAGATAATTCAATGATTTCATATAGCGAATTCGGATATGATAGTCTCAGTACTAATTTTTTTCTAAAGAGGATTATGTTTTTAAATGCAATTTTAGAGCATAAGTACATATATTTGATTTTAGTGCGTCAAGTTACAATCAAATTGAGCTTTTTTGTCAGAAATCTTTATAAACCCTACCTTACCAAAAGTCCCAAAGCAACTAACTTAATTCTCAATAATTTCCATTAACCTAAAAATACTAAGTATAGTTATCACCGCTCTTAACAGACCTACAAAATTACTATTAACAGCTTTTATAAATTGCTTTTTTTTTTCTCCGAAAGAAAACATCCTACTTTTAACGAGAATTTCCGGACTAATTAGCAAAAAATAAAAAATAAACGAATGCTCTCACATTCAAAAGCAAGCACAAAAAAAAAATGAAAAAAAGGACTTTCACTAAATACATTTTAATAATGACAAATTATCCTTTCATTTTGAAATAGGTATTTGATATACAAGTTCGTAATTGATTTTCAAAGTTCTTGATTATCCATATGTGTGTGTGAAATGTGTGTGCTTCTATCGAAACTAAGCATATTCACATACGTTTGTAAACGAAAGAAAACTAACTGCCTTATTCATAAACAAAAAATGGTTATTTCAGCTCTCGTGTTCAGGAAAACTACACCATGGAATAACAATTTTCCGGACTCAAATGGAGCACTAAGCAATTGCCTTTGTTTTGAGTCCGGAAAATTTTTATTCCATGGTGTAGTTTCCCTGAACACGAGAGCTGAAATAAACAATTTTTGTTTATGAATAAGGCAGTAAGTGTAAAACCAAAGATAATATAACAAGTAAAGATGTCGCACGTAGAACAAAATTTTGTGCCAGAAAATTTCCAGAGCCATGGGTCCACCAACATGTATACAAAACCTTACAAATGAAAAGCAACATCTGAAAGTTGGTAATTATGTTTCCTCACCTTTTCTTGCCATTCTCTAGCTCCTTTGTTGTGTTGCTGGACCTATTATTATGTACCTACTTAAGAAATACATTGCATTTGTAAGGTATGCGTATGCAAGAGATGCGTAAATGTGTGTATTTTTTTTGCAGATCGAAATGAAAAGGCGACGACCGCGACGACGAGAAAAAAACTGCCTGGTTTTGTTTTTGTTTGTGTTTTTTTTTAGGGATGTCCTTTTTTTTTTGGTTTTGCGTCCTTGAGCATTATAATTGTGTCTTGTGCTGGCAAGTGCATTAAAAAAAAAGGGTAGTTATAGAAATATATCTAAATTGAAAAAAGTACTTAGATTTTATTTATTAGGTAGGTACATATTTTTTTTTTTTGGTCTATCAGAATCAAAACGAATTTGAGGTTTAAAAAATTGAATTAAAGATATGTTCCTTTGTGAGAACCATAATTTATTAAGGTAGGGATGGATTTCGTTTTTTTATCAAAATTATTATTATCTATAGGTAGGTATGTATGTATGTAAAATAATCTTTAATTAGTTTTCGTTTAGATATCATCCATCAGTTTGTGGGTACATTTAATAATTATGTACCTAGGTACAAGCGTTGAATAAATATTGTTATTTATTGAATAAATATTGTTATTTATTGAATAAATATTGTTATTTATTGAATAAATATTGTTATTTATTCAATGGTACAAGGTATACCTAGGTAGGTTTTGCATTAGATAAGAGATTTTTTTCTGATTTGTACCTAATTTAAAAATGTATGGAGTAAGGATAATTTAAAAATTTAGAAATAAATCGATATAGGTACCTAATGTAGGTAGGACTAAGGGAACTTTTACAGAATTAAGATTTTTTTGACTACAAAAATAATTAAATAATTTATTTGTCTATAAAATGTAGATAGGTAGGTATGTAGGTACTTTGAAGCAAATCGATCACCCGTTTAAATTATCCAGATTGCGAAATGGACGTAGGGGTGATAAAATTAAATTGGTAAGGAAGCGGATGTCTGATAGTTAGGTAGTTACCTAGGTAGATACATAGGTAAGGTACAGTGCGTTTTTTTTTTTTTAGTTTTATTGAAACCGGCTAAATTTACCTTCGTGTGATTTAGTAGTTATAGAGGTAGTGTAGTTTATAGGTACATATACTGCCGTGCTACTTGAAAATGACATATCTACATTTTTTTATGATCAGGATTTTTTTTTTTGACAATTTTTTCTTATGTACATAGTTATAAAACTATTTTTAATAACAAAATGATGTGTTTTGAATTGGTTAACTGCTCAAAAAGCGATATACGGCTTTAATTTCAATAAATACCATCCCAAGGATTTAAAACTTGGGCTGAACTGAAAAAATAGATATATGTATGTATGTCAGATACGTCAATTTCAGTTAACTCGGCATCAGTATACATACCTATTGTAATACATATAACTTCTGATTAGGTTTTTTGAGTAAAAATTCACAAACAATTGCATTTAGGTAGGTATACCTACAAATATACCTACACACATATGTAAATAACGTATGGTGTTGATGGTTATTATTTTCATAAAAAAAGGGTACGTATGTCTGGTCTACTATCAGTTTGTTCAATTTTATTTTAATTTGGTCACCTTGATATTTTTGAACAAAAAACGATTGAGGGAGATGATTTTTTTGTATTTTAAGACCAAAATTAACTGCCCTGAGACGCAACCGTAAAGGAAAATCTTATTTTCGTGGAAACACGTATACTTCCTGTATACCTCCATACATTTTGGAAGTATACCTACTACATACCTACCAGTAAGGTAAGATTGGAGTTACCTCTTACAGTAAGTTTTTTTCTTTAAAGAACCGTTGCTCATGGTATGTATTTTTTATACAAGAATTAATTTTTGTTTAATAATTAATTCAAAAATATATTACATTGGATTTTAATTATTCTAGTGACAAAAACTCGATATGTAACGTTATTTATAGCTTTCTTATTTCCCATTAAAACCTAGGTAGGTATACATGTGTTTCATCACTTTGCAGAACAATATTTAGAATTTTTATACATTTTTCCAAAATGTTTTGTTTAATAATCTACATACCTCCTAGGTGGATATGCTCAAGTTGTCAATATATACACTTGTCAAAAAAATTAAGGCAACAAAAAAAATCACTTTTTTTTAGGGGTTTTTGAATAGCTGTATCTCGGTGAAAACTGGTCGTATTAAGATAAAACAAAAAGCATTCAGCAATTACATAAGCGTTAAAATGAAAGAAAAACGTTTTTTTTTTCAAAAAAAAAAAAAAATGGAACAAAAATTGAATAATTTTTTCAAAATTTTAAAAATTGAGCTGTAATTTTTTTTTCTCGAAAAGATGTTTTTCTTCCCATTAAAATCTCATCAGTATTGTAACTAATGCAAAACTGTGAAAAAAGTTGACAAAAATTGTTCTTTTCTTTCCCATTTTGATGACAATTTCACAATGTTTATGAAGCACCCAATTTGTTCCTTAAATTGTTTTTTACGACTTTGATCATTCGGTACTAGAAAACGGTTCAATGGATTAATTTGAAGTTTTACAGAAATATTGGTGGTCTATAGTTCTTTAAAATGTCTTACCAAATTAAGTCCTGCAGTCAATATTTGTAAAGCAGTAAAAGATTTACAAAAAGTCTTTAAATAGTCCTTTTTTGACCTTTTCTTAATGTAACGGTGAGGGGCCAAAAAAAATAATCTTTATAATGTTTTGAAAAAATCTTATAGAAAATTAATTCCCGTTTTTAAAACTACCCTTAAATTTTCCGTGTCGTCATTCCTTGCGAAGATATTGGTATTCAAAATCAAAAGTCTGTTGTTTCATTCAAAGCCAGATATTCTTCTGCAAAAAAAATGTAGAATAACGAAAAAAGACGACCTTAAAACTGACTTAACAAGTTATCGAAAAAAAGCATTGATTTGGCTCAAAAAAAAAATTTAAAAGAAAATACCAATGTTCAAAAAAAAAAAAAAAATTAAAATTTTTGGCTCGTGCTTCTTCTTATGATTGCGCAATAACGGTACCTTAAAAAATTCATTTACTGAAATTTATCAATACAAATATAAAGCTTTAGAATGCTTTTTGTTTTATCTTAATACGACCAGTTTTCACCGAGATACAGCTATTCAAAAACCCCTAAAAAAAAGTGATTTTTTTTGTTGCCTTAATTTTTTTGACAAGTGTATATATTGACAACTTGAGCATATCCACCTAGGAGGTATGTAGATTATTAAACAAAACATTTTGGAAAAATGTATAAAAATTCTAAATATTGTTCTGCAAAGTGATGAAACACATGTATACCTACCTAGGTTTTAATGGGAAATAAGAAAGCTATAAATAACGTTACATATCGAGTTTTTGTCACTAGAATAATTAAAATCCAATGTAATATATTTTTGAATTAATTATTAAACAAAAATTAATTCTTGTATAAAAAATACATACCATGAGCAACGGTTCTTTAAAGAAAAAAACTTACTGTAAGAGGTAACTCCAATCTTACCTTACTGGTAGGTATGTAGTAGGTATACTTCCAAAATGTATGGAGGTATACAGGAAGTATACGTGTTTCCACGAAAATAAGATTTTCCTTTACGGTTGCGTCTCAGGGCAGTTAATTTTGGTCTTAAAATACAAAAAAATCATCTCCCTCAATCGTTTTTTGTTCAAAAATATCAAGGTGACCAAATTAAAATAAAATTGAACAAACTGATAGTAGACCAGACATACGTACCCTTTTTTTATGAAAATAATAACCATCAACACCATACGTTATTTACATATGTGTGTAGGTATATTTGTAGGTATACCTACCTAAATGCAATTGTTTGTGAATTTTTACTCAAAAAACCTAATCAGAAGTTATATGTATTACAATAGGTATGTATACTGATGCCGAGTTAACTGAAATTGACGTATCTGACATACATACATATATCTATTTTTTCAGTTCAGCCCAAGTTTTAAATCCTTGGGATGGTATTTATTGAAATTAAAGCCGTATATCGCTTTTTGAGCAGTTAACCAATTCAAAACACATCATTTTGTTATTAAAAATAGTTTTATAACTATGTACATAAGAAAAAATTGTCAAAAAAAAAAATCCTGATCATAAAAAAATGTAGATATGTCATTTTCAAGTAGCACGGCAGTATATGTACCTATAAACTACACTACCTCTATAACTACTAAATCACACGAAGGTAAATTTAGCCGGTTTCAATAAAACTAAAAAAAAAAAAACGCACTGTACCTTACCTATGTATCTACCTAGGTAACTACCTAACTATCAGACATCCGCTTCCTTACCAATTTAATTTTATCACCCCTACGTCCATTTCGCAATCTGGATAATTTAAACGGGTGATCGATTTGCTTCAAAGTACCTACATACCTACCTATCTACATTTTATAGACAAATAAATTATTTAATTATTTTTGTAGTCAAAAAAATCTTAATTCTGTAAAAGTTCCCTTAGTCCTACCTACATTAGGTACCTATATCGATTTATTTCTAAATTTTTAAATTATCCTTACTCCATACATTTTTAAATTAGGTACAAATCAGAAAAAAATCTCTTATCTAATGCAAAACCTACCTAGGTATACCTTGTACCATTGAATAAATAACAATATTTATTCAATAAATAACAATATTTATTCAATAAATAACAATATTTATTCAATAAATAACAATATTTATTCAACGCTTGTACCTAGGTACATAATTATTAAATGTACCCACAAACTGATGGATGATATCTAAACGAAAACTAATTAAAGATTATTTTACATACATACATACCTACCTATAGATAATAATAATTTTGATAAAAAAACGAAATCCATCCCTACCTTAATAAATTATGGTTCTCACAAAGGAACATATCTTTAATTCAATTTTTTAAACCTCAAATTCGTTTTGATTCTGATAGACCAAAAAAAAAAAATATGTACCTACCTAATAAATAAAATCTAAGTACTTTTTTCAATTTAGATATATTTCTATAACTACCCTTTTTTTTTAATGCACTTGCCAGCACAAGACACAATTATAATGCTCAAGGACGCAAAACCAAAAAAAAAAGGACATCCCTAAAAAAAAACACAAACCAGGCAGTTTTTTTCTCGTCGTCGCGGTCGTCGCCTTTTCATTTCGATCTGCAAAAAAAATACACACATTTACGCATCTCTTGCATACGCATACCTTACAAATGCAATGTATTTCTTAAGTAGGTACATAATAATAGGTCCAGCAACACAACAAAGGAGCTAGAGAATGGCAAGAAAAGGTGAGGAAACATAATTACCAACTTTCAGATGTTGCTTTTCATTTGTAAGGTTTTGTATACATGTTGGTGGACCCATGGCTCTGGAAATTTTCTGGCACAAAATTTTGTTCTACGTGCGACATCTTTACTTGTTATATTATCTTTGGTAAAACTATACACAAAAACACACACATTTACATACATCGAAAGATGTCAACCTTCTTCAAAAACTTGCTTCACTTTTCAAATCTATTGCCTGTTTTTTTTTTTTTTATTATTCATGTATTTTCAAAAACTTTTTGTGAGTTGTCTTTCATAATTCAAGATTTGCTTCATTCATAAAATGTAAAAAAAAAAAAAATGCCAAAACTAAAAGTTAAGCAACATCATTCCACATCCTTGGCTACTAAATTGCTCTTATAACAGCAGAACAAGTTGAAGTAGAAGATCCTAGCGATGATATTTTCAAATTAATTCCGGAAATTGAAATTCATTAAAATTTAGACGGCATGGGAGGGTTATTGGGTTTAACAGTATAGTGTGCAGTTTTAAGGAAAAGTATTGTATGTGGTGTGAAATTTCGAAAACAATTTGCTTTATTTTTACTTGCGAAATATGTACTATAGGGCAAGTTATGGATTAGTGCAAAAAAATCGACCTCGAGATTACAATCAAACTTGACATTATGAAAATAGTGGGCCCCGCAATTCAGTCTGTCTGTCTGTCTGTAGAAAGCAATATTCTTCAACTTGGAGCATAATGTTTTTCGGGTCAATCATTTTTCAATCTCAATAGCTCATCAGAAATTCAGTTTAAAATCGATTTTAAAAATTTTGCCTAACAGACAACACAAACCCCCAAAAAATTGAGATAGTAAAAAACGTAAAAAGGAAAATACATACACCAATGCAAAAAACGCTATTAATGCGGCCAAAAGCTGCGAGTTTTACTTGTTTGGTTAAATTATTATGCTCATCTGACATACAAAAATAAAATACCATCAATCTGAGGCTAAAATCTATATTATCAAAATACAATGAACAAAAATTATTGTGTTACATTTTTTGACTTTTTTTGTTACAAATTACAGTTAATTAAACTGAATTATTAATAAATCTATAAGCAACTCTCCAAGCTCCAGCTCCTTATCAAGAAGGAACGACTCATTTTGTTAGAAAGTCAAGTTATAACTACTTCAAGACTGCCAAAGCACATCAGTTGGAAAAAGGCTTACTATTGTACTAAATTTTGTATTAGCTGCATTTTATTTTCCCCCAGATCTAATCCGGATCAGATCATGATAATAAAACAAACTGGATCACAAATTTATTTATTTCTCACAGTTGGCTTTATTTGCACAATAAAATTGACAGAATTAAAATTTTCACAAATATTATTTGAAATAATATTTGGTATTGAATGTTTAAAATGGAACAGTTTTATTTTTTTAGTATAATTTTCATTAAATTAATAGTTTTTATGTATTTTTTCCGTGCCTCGCGACGCGTCGTCTCTATTGAATGAAGAAAAACTCATAAAAAAAATTGGAATGATGGCGGCATTTGTTTGATTTCGAGAATTTTTAATTTTATTGAGTTTTTTCTGTAAATCTCAGCAGTGGTACCAACCTATAAAATTAAAATATTGCTAGGGAAGTGTTCAAAAAATGGATTTCGAAATCCAAATCTAGAAGTAGACCTGGATCTTGTGTTGTTTTTGTATTACTTGTATTTATGTTTCCTAATCCAATCCGGATCAGATCTGGGGGAAAATAAAATACAGCTATTATTTAATTTGCCCAGTACGAAAGAACCACGTTTAAATTTTTGAGTAGGAACTATTTCAAATTTTATATAAAAGTAGCCTAAAATTTCTTCTTTAGTCAATTATTGACCAATACTGAAATTTTCCTCACTTAAGCTGAACGACCTCAGTTATTTTGAAGTTCTGAACACATCATTCAAAGGTCAAATTTGGTATAAATCTGATAAAATTCATTCTGTGGAATTCGTGTACACCAAATGTATGAGGCTGTCAGCACTTTTTTGAACAATTTATACAGAATTCGATGATATTTTTTTTAATATTTGGCGAAAGAGTAGATAATAATCAATTTTAATTAATCCGAAATATGCAATGTACCTATACATAGGTAAATAAACAATATTCATTACAAATTTAAGTTTTGACAAATATTTTGTAAACGAAAATTAAAAAATAATGTAAAAATTAGAAAAAAAAACTATGTTCTCGAAAAATATGTCTTTAAAAATGTCTCTGTGAAAAAACCACGCTAATCAAAAAATCCTCAAACATGGAAAACATGGGTCAAGTATTTTTTTCTGTTATATTTCCCAAAATATAGAATTCAACAACACTAGGTATATATTTCTAATTCATCTCAAATTATTTCTTAAACGTCTACTTACCAGTTTTTTACCTGCTGCAAGGGGTTGAAAGTAGATTAGTCGAACAAAATCTTCCTCTTACGATTAAATATTAAATTTCTATAAAATTTACGACTGGAAAAATGTCTGTACTTTTCAAAATAACAACAAAAATTTCAAAATTTTTGCACAGCACTGTTTAAACAGTGACAGACAACCTGTATAGAAAAAGTTATTCCTATACATAAGTGCCGCAAGTTTCTGTATGTTTTTTTTTTCCTACTAGTTTTTTTTCTAATTTTTTTTTCTTCTGTTGTTGTTGAAAAATAACTTCTTGACACAACTAGATACATTTGGATCTTCAGATTCAACTCCATCATTCAGCAAACTAACTCTTCAACACCGCACCTTAGGATACAATTTAACGCAGCTTAAATCCTACGCGCAAGTGATTAAAGTTTATGCAAATATAATTTTCGTACTTTCGATTGAGTTTCATTTTGTTTTTAGAAAGTTTGCCATTTGCCCAAAAGTATAGATACACAGTGGTTGTATATTTCTTCAATGGTTATGATTGGATAATATATATCTTTAAATATTCATTCTGCAGTTTTGCAAATACCACGGCTTGTGTTTCCAGGATATGTTGTATACTTTTAGTATTTAAATACAGAAAGATGAAAAAGTAGTAGTATGTAGTATAGTTAGTTGATTGAATACTGAAAAGTATGTTTCAAGATTTTAGTTAGTTTTATCTTGTGTCTATCTTGTCTATAGTTGCTAGTTTTGAAAACTTTCTGAAGTTGCAGAGCAACGCGAAGGTGAACATTTTAATTAAATTTGTTTTGAATAATAAGCAACTAAGCGACAGATTGAATGGAATGAAAATGGCATTTAATCCTGATGAAGAATCGTGTAAATAAATTTCAAAACAGCATCAGACAGAGGAATATAAGAGGGCGATTTAAGTGCAGTACAAAAGTAAAAGTTTGATAATTATTTTCGTGTCGGAATTTAACAGGCGAGTTTCGTAGCATTGATGATATCTTTGTGTTTTTTGTCATGTCATGTCCACTTCTGGCCAAAAAACTTAAAAAAAAAAAAAAAAAAAAACAATCAATCTCGTTTTTTTTTTCCTTCATTCCTTTTTAAGTTTATTTTAAAAGTAAACTTTTTAAATCACATTTTTGTATCCAAAAATGACCACGCCAACGTAAGGCTTTCAAAAGGTTTTTTTCCTTAATACCACTTTTGCCACATGCCGTGTTGGCAAGGACTTCCATAGCGATACTTATGTATATCTCTATTCCCAAAGGCAATAAAGTTATAATCTTGCCATGTCATAGACTATCTTTTTTTTCAACTAAGCAACAAATAATGATAATCCAATTTTAAGGTCTAGTCTTATTGATCATAGTCAGGGAAAACCAAGGGATTTGAGAATTTAATTCATGAAGGACTTTGCGGTTACGAATAAAACTGAAGGTAGTATAGAAAGTATGCATAAAGATGGATGTAGTAGGTAAGTGTACCTATTTAGATTTCGATTATGTAAAACTACGGAAGCAAGAAGAGAATTATTTACTTTAAAATTTTTTGACCGAATTAAATGTGGTTTGCCACCCAATATGTATGTAGATTAGGTTTTCATTTTTTTTTTTTTTTTGCATTTAAGTTAAAATTATACAATACGCCGCACCTGAATAAATCAGATACAAATTCAATCAAAGACGTGGAATTAATTCAAGTATAAAACCATCACCAATGAGAGTGGTTGATTTGAAATTTTTTGTCTACGAGTAAATATGAATTAATTTGATTTCTTGGGAAGAAAAGATATTCACGTGAGTACGGAAAAAAATTTATTTTTTTTTCTACTAAAATAAAACATTATGTATAAAAAGAAATAAATAATAATAACATGCTAGGAACCATGTTATCCGGATTACTTTACATTTATACATAGAATCTGCAGAATGCTTTACCAAAGAATTTTCAAAACCCTCAATTCCAGTTAGAGTAAAATGCAGACCCAAAAAATAGTTTAAAATGTTAATGTTTTTTGTATCCTCAGAAATACGATAAGAACTTTTCAAAAAGGGGTAAAAGTCTTTTGGATTGTTTTTAATATTTAAAAAAAAACGATAAAAAAATTTCATTGTTTTTTAATGAGTTTTTTTTTTAATAAACTCAAACAAATCCATCCATATGTAGAAATAGTTTTAAGGTACATATAAAGAGATGATATTAGAAGATTTATCTACCCATTCAATAAAGACAAATGTGAACCGACACATGTTAGGGAAGTTATATTTATGTAAATTAGCACACATTTTCTATCTACTTATGTTTTTATAGTGGCATAGGTGTATATTATTTTGTACCTATATAAATTACAGAATTTTCATAACTCTCTCTCATCGAAAACGAACCTTTGACTTCAAAAGGACATATATGTATATAAAGCTTCAAGGAGTATAATCCTGAATCCCGACAGCTTTCATTTCCTTTTATTAAAACTTCATCTCTATAACCATCCATCAAAAGGTCTTTACAGAAGCCTATAAGCAAAATGCTTAACTTAACCTTCCCCATGTTATTATTGTTCCGCCTCTAAGCCGTAAAAAAATAATCAATAGTCCTTTATTTTAGCCATTATCCGTGTATAAGCCTATAAAAAGGATATTTAGCGTGGGTCGGTCGAATTTATTAACTCTTATTAGATCTAATTCAATCCAACATATTGGACTTAATTAAGATACAATATTCTATATACATACCTATCTACCTTTTGGCTTGCGGATAACAGAGAATTTTTGGTCGTTTTCCTTTCTTGTTTTTGTTGTCAGCATTATAGTTAGATACAAACCGAATATAATACAGGAAGGCAAAAACATATTTAGGATTAGATTGTTTATACCTTTTTGGATTTGGTTTTGGTTTTGGTTTTTGTTTTTGTTTTACCAAAACAACCAACACAAAACGTGTGTAACTCTTGAATATTTATTAGAATGAGATAGGATGGGGCGGGGTCTTAGCCTTTGGCCTCTCTTTTGTGGAATTAATGTTACACTGAATGGTTCTAAGTTAGTAGCATTAATTTTCGCATTTGACTAAAATGAAATTAATATGGGTTAGGAGAGGATATAGGCAATAGGTATAGGTTTAGGTATGTATATTCAGTATTTATATACAAATTTTGGGGATTTTCGAAATAGCTCTGTGCTGCGTATACACGTTCAAAACGTTCGAAAGCAATTAATCAACAAAAGGATGAATTGAAATGTTAAACCGATTGCTTAAATCTAAGGAATAAAAACGATAAAGATGTTGACAGCAATTTCTTTTCTTTTTTTGTTTGTCTTCTATTTCTTTTTTCTTGTTGTTGGTTAGAATTTATGAAAGAAATTGATCCATTGGCATTGCTGGGAAATCTAGAGAAACAATATGATATCAACGATATTATTGGATGCGGTCAGAGTATTAATGTGTTTGTATTTTGACCATCATTAAGCACATTAATTGGCTTGACCTATATATTTTGTGTTCACAAATTACAAGGGATTTATATAAATTGCATACTTTACCTCAAGTTTGATAGTCCTTTCAATGACAAATACCTAAATCAGTCAATGTCGAAAATGAAGAGGGCAAAATGGGAAGGTCAAAACATTTAGCTTTCTGGAGATAGCTATGAATTTTTTTGGTTTTCTGTCCTTTTTTTCACAAATTGAGTGAAGTAGATTATAATTTCACCGAATTAAATTCAGTAGTACCATATTAATTTTTTTGTGTGGCATGGCAATGACAAGTTAGTTTTATTTCGTAATTATTCCAGGTTTAAATGTTTTTTTTTTTTTTTTTAATTCACTTTATGATAAAGCGAAGTTTGAAAAATGATTCACAAGATACTGTATGAAAATACATATTAGTAATAATTTTTCTAATGGTAAAAGGTATATATGTAACACCCCCCTCAATGTCGCCTGGATTGCACCACACTTAAGTTAAAGCCAGGAACAGGAATAATAGGAAAGACCTTCCCTTTGCACAGACTGGTTGTTATTTTATCTATTCCCAGAGGTGACGTGTAGTTGAAACTGACGTTCTAAAATGATGGCTAGAGTGGAGCTTAAAACCCTACTTCTGAGCTATAATTCAAGTATATACCCAATACATCCGCTGTACGAAAATAATAAAAGCACAATTCTTATAACAGCTTCGTTTTCAAGTAAATCATAACATAACAAAAACAAACAAAAAAGAACACATTCATTTAAAAAACAACAATACAAATTTCATTTTGTTTCCAACAGTTAATAAAAAAAATAAAATTACAATACAAATAAAAAATAAAAAAAATTTCAAACAACACGAACTATAAAAGCATACATTTTTACTTCTTTACATATTGACATCATAGCAATATAGAAAAACCAAATGCTTTTGTTCTTGTCACAAAAGGTATTCGCATTCCTCTTGGGCAGTTCTTTTCTTTATAAAAAAAAACAATAACCAAATACATACTAGATGAAAAAATAATAAACAAAAAACAAGGTTTTTTTCTTATCTGTAATCGGAGATGAGAAAAAAACTCGACACACTCCTCTAAGGATCTATAAAAATAAATATTCACGACTATAAGGAAATTTAATTCCAATGAGCTTTCATAATTTACATTCAATGCAGGCCCGTGCGCAGAAGTTGTGCAGCGGGGAGGGTTCCATATTTGTCATGTTCATTAAAAATGACAGGAAGATTTTATTATAACAGAGTATATTTAGGTGTCATTGTTCAGAAAACTGATACTGCGAGGTACTGACAAAAAAAAAAAACTCGTCCAAATTTTATGAACATACATACACCTATTTCGCTATGGACCTGATGGAGTATTTGGAATTTGTTTAAACTTGACATTTACTTTTCAACAGATATTGTATATTTATATTTTATAATTTTTAACTGTCCAATTTTGAAATATCCTAAAGTTCAATCTTAAATCTATAAAGCAAGCTAGACTCAGAATATCCGAACTAAAAATAAATATAATAAAACCCTAAAAGGTCTAGCTATGATTAAAATGTGTCAATTTACATAAATTCTTTATAGTTCTTCGAGTAATTTTGCACTCATGGGCCCCTGCTGCTTTATCTAACTTTTCCTATCTTAAAATCATTCGTATTAAGTTTTCTCACCTCCAATGGATCTTAACAAAGTCATTGCCTTCTTTAGAAACATACAATAGTACTTTAATTACGTAAAATTTTGAAAAAAAAAATTAGTTTAATTTTTATTTTTTCAAATTTTTGAGTTTTAAAATTAATTTTTCAAAACTTTTCACTAAGAAATCTTTATTAAAAAAGAGATTTCTGGCTTTACAAAAAGGTTAGCATGACATAGTAAGTGTTATCGTTGTTTTTCAAGTCTTCCACCTCAGAATGAATGCGAATCACCCTGTTTATCTATATATAAATAGGCTTAAATAAATTTTGTGGTACCATTTTCTCAAAAAGTATTCGACCGATTTCGATAAATTTTATATGACTGGAAAGCCCCAATTGCGGAGATGTGCAGAATATACTTGAGACGCGCATTTACACAATGTGGGTTATTTTTGTTTTTGTACTGTCGAAAAAAAATTAAAATAAAATAAAATGAAATATTATAAAATAAAATAAAATAAAATAAAATAAAATAAAATAAAATAAAATAAAATAAAATAAAATAAAATAAAATAAAATAAAATAAAATAAAATAAAATAAAATAAAATAAAATAAAATAAAATAAAATAAAATAAAATAAAATAAAATAAAATAAAATAAAATAAAATAAAATAAAATAAAATAAAATAAAATAAAATAAAATAAAATAAAATAAAATAAAATAAAATAAAATAAAATAAAATAAAATAAAATAAAATAAAATAAAATAAAATAAATTAAAATAAAATAAAATGTTTTTTTCCTTCAATATTTTCAAACGAATTGTTTGTGAAATTGAAAGTGTCGAATTTTGACACAGGACGATACTAGTTTATATTAATTTTTATTATATGTATTTTTTTTTGTATTTGAAATAAATTTCATTTCTGTCAGGAACTTTTGATCGACTTTTGTCGAAAACACCTTTTCCGAATAGACTCTCGTAAAAGGGCCCTTAGTTTGGTTAACTGGCCAGCGCATCTCTGTAATTTGTCTGATTTGAATGGTTTTCTTATAAAATTGAGACAAAACAAAAAGTAAGGTTTGACTTAAGCTAGTTAACCATCAGCGAGTTAAGATAAGATGGAACAGTGAATACTCCAAAAAGAACATACAAATAAAGCAGCAGCAAGAGATCATGCAAATAATGACAAAGAAATACTAAATACTTTAATAAATAGCGTGATCATCTAACATCTAAAAATAGAAATATGTTCATGAGATTCTTGTTTTCCTGAACTTTGTGGATTTATTAGAAAAAAAAAAGAACGTTTAAACTACCTCTCGACAGGAATTAACCAATCCTCCAAGAGTACATATTGCTTGTGAGCTTTTAGGATTGACAGAAAATTGTAGGTCCCCTCCATTTATGCTGAATTTTTTAGTCCTATAACGCTAAGGCCTGCTTTACGAGCTGTAGCACCACTAATTGTGCGAGTATTTATTTTATTGCTATAAGATCTTCAATCCGACCCTGACTCCCTGAGTCTTACATCCATCCTAAGAGTTTTGTTGGTCTAACCAAGGAGGACAATCGACGCATAGAACTTTTTTTTTATTGAAAGAGGTGAATCGTTATTGGTAAGAAATAAATAATCTTACTCCTGGCTTCCCAATGGACAACTCTTATCTAAATCTTTACCGAACCCTAACGTGAATGTGTGCGTTTTCTTGATTTATACAATTTCACAACTATACATATGTATATTTCATTTTCTGCCGACCTTTCCCCCCTTTCACAATCTAGAAATCGAGTGGATGGGTAAATCCTATTCTTTGAAAAATGATAAAAGAACGTAACAAGAAAACTTCTATACTATAACTAACAATAAAATAGTGCAGCAGGAAAAAGATATTGCATAACTTAAAGGAGCAGGATGACGGAAATTGCTTGTGGCTCTGATACTGCATTGCATTGTTGAATATAGGTTTGATATGGTATTCTTATGCTACTAGGAGAATGCGATATGATGTGATCCTAATCCTAATGATTATATGGTCGCAATGTATTGTGTGTGTGTGTGGGCTGAGACTGACTTCTTTGAAAGGAATTCTTTCGATAATGCGAAGAACGCATACTTTTGTAACAAATTTATCAAAAGGCTTCTTAGGTTGCAATGTGCCTTCGAGCATGGTTATATTCAAGTGCAGTGCAGAAGATTGCAGACGTTTTTGTTGTTGTTGTATGATTGAAAGTTCTTAAGATCATTCTTATGAACCTATAAAATGTAATGTTAGTTTGCAAGAATAGAATGTGACCTTTGTGAAAATCTCTTCCAGTCGATGTAATTCCATAATGTTCAAAGCATTCTATAATAAAAAAAAAAAAAAAAAAATTGTTCAAGGAATCCAATTAGATTGTTATGACAACCCTGTCAGCATTGTGCTGCTAAATGAAATGAAGAGAATCCAAATAGATTTAATTCAACAGTTAATAGGCTTTACTTATGCATCACTCAGCTGTCACTTGAACTATTAACTCAAAAGCCCTCTAGACAGAGTAAAGACCCTTAGTTTGATTGAAATGTGGCCAATTCCTCGCATCTCATCATAAAATGGAAAATCCTCACTGAAGTTTATACAACAAATATGCCTTCAAGAGACAAGATACAACAATCCACAAGTCACTCGCACCATTATCACCAAGTCTACGTATAGTCGTCTCCATACATATTGAATGATCCTTAATTTACCACCATGTGACACTTCCTTGACCACATACATACATACATACATATAAACTGAAAATTTGTATTCACAAAGAGTAAAGAGTGTTTCCTTTTCTATTTTCAAATTAAAATGTCATTTTATACAGCCGCATCCTTCGATCCAACACAACCATTAACCATCAGCATATACTATATTTTTGTTCAGGAAGAACGAAGGACAGACGACCATTATTGCAATGCTATAAGGACGAAAATTCGAAAAATTGGAATTCAATGAAAAGCGGAAAAAGCAATGACAACGGTCGATGGGTGCCATGACACACATGAGAAAATTATTTCCTTGATTTTTTTTTTATAACTCCAAGAATATCCTTTCGATGTCATTCATTCATTCATTCATTCATTCATACATACATAGTAACTTTTTTTCAGAAGGGTTAAATAGGATATAGCTTTCTGGAAATCATTTTGATTTCGTATGCAAAGTCGTATTTTGGTTTTTGTGTGCGGCTGAGTAAGTTTAGAGAATTTATATATAATTCACTGAGTGACTTTCTTAATTTTTTTGATGTCCTTTTTGTTATTGTTATTGTTGTGAAGAACATGTGCTGTGGTGACCGGATGGTTGATATTAATTTTCTCAAAGTAAAATTGAATATTTTTGGGGATTTTATGTTAATATAGAGAGCAGTTGGTCAATGCTCAGCATTATGAATTTGTTTGAATAAAAAAAAGAAGCAGGAGGGTGGTCTTTGAAATACCAGACAGACAAATATCCGTAAGGTGACCACCAGGCACCTACTAAGAGCGTTCACAAGGGCAATTGTCTTTCTAATTCAGCTGGCAGTTCAGTTCTACATTTTACAGTGGGATTTTCACTTTCAGTAAATTGACGTTATCTTCAGCAAAATCGATAAACGTCTTAGCTTTTTATAGATGTAGAGATGTAGAAGTAGATGTGTAAAAGATGGTTAGGGCCATATACTAAGCGACCTAGCGACTTCAAAAATGCATATTCGTAATCTAGGAAGTGCCACCTTTTCAATTGATGCATGTCATTATATGAAAAATCGACTTTTATCTTTAAATACGATTTGCGGCTAAACTAGATGTGCTAGAGGCATCAAAGTTTGCATCTTTAAACTTGACTTGCGGCTAATCTAAGCGACCTATCGACTTCAAAAATACATATTCGTGATCTAGGTAGCGCCAGTAGTTCTAAAAAATCAATAAAAAAGTTGGTAAACAAAGTTTTTTTTTTTTCAAAAACTTTCAAAAAAGGCCGGGCAAGATGCTTTTAATAAAAAAGATTGTAAAGAGAAATTAAATTTTTGGTTAATGAGTATTTTGGTCAAGAAAACTGTTCACATTGGCGCCTGCCTGGCGACTTATAACCCCCTAAGCGGAGCAACGGATTTTTATGTTTTTTTTAATTTATGGTATTAAATTTCGCTAATGATAAACTCTCAAGTTTTTTTTGACCCAAGATTGTCCTTTTTTGTCACTAAAAATAAAATTTAAAGATGAAAATTCCCTTTCAATTTCGAATTCAGTCGCTGGGACGCCAAGCAAATATGTCAGGAAACTTGATGATGATGACTAAAAAGCCTAATAAGCTGCATTTCAGCATGCAGTGCTAACGAAAAACTAAGGGCCATACTAAGAGACATTCTGATTGATAAAATTGCAGATGAGATTTATTTTTTTATCTCAGCGATTTCTCTCACTGGTTGACGGTAACATAAAAAAAAAAAAAAAACAAAATAAAGGATTTGCTCAGACCTTGACCGAAAAACTTTTTTTTTTAGAATAAAGGTTATTTTGTGACTTTTATTGGAAATAGCAACAAATAAGAGTTATTAAGGGACCTTTCAAAAGGTTGAGATTTATTTCTGATCTCTGTTTTTAAATCAACTTTTGAGAAAAAATAAAAACACAAATAAATCAGAATTGATTTAACTCCAAAATACAAATTAAAAAAAAAAAAAAATCAGTACCTACTCTGTGACTTTACGAACGAATTCTAAAAAACCTTTAAGCACAGAATTAATGTAGCTCAATTTCATAACAATTTTGTCAGTTAAATCTTGATATTAGTTACAATTTTTCTTTGTAACTAAAAAAATGTTTCTAGCTAAAAAAATTAGACTCTGGTGTCCTAGACGTTTATTTCTTAAGACCAACCTCGAATTTGTGAGGCCTACAGTATCGAAACAGGAAGCAATGTACATTTTTCTCCCATCATCATCTCTATTTTATCATTATCGTCCTTATACTCGACTTAACATATTTTGGTAGACCAAACAAGACCTATCTTTTGAAGACTTCCTACCAAATCAACGAGAAAAAAAAACTTTTACGAACAATCTTAAAAGAAAAAATAAATAAATTTGGTGGCACACCATCTCATGAAGAACCATGGGCCTGGTACTTACAATTTTCAACAATTCATGTGCGTGTCTGCGCGAATGAAGGGGACCTGCAGTTTATCGCCAAATCTGAACGGCTAAGGTAAGTGGTATTTCACTATGACAGGAGGTACTCTTGGAGGATTTTTTCAATGCCTCGAAAACGCCCTGAAAAAAACGTATTTTGTTTTTAGGTGGAAGCGGTTAGGAATCGAACCCAGACATCTGGCATGACAGTCCAACGCAGTATCCATTACGCCACGGATATTACCACGAACAATCTAAAGGTACAAAAATTTTTCTTGCTCATATGTTCTTAGTTCTTTTACCATCTTCTACCATCTTACTTATATGTATAAAGTGGCCAACATTCTTTAACTTTGTATGGTCACCTTGATGCCATAACATTGTAAAGCTTTTTCCCTTTTTAATGTTTGTAACATTTTTGAAATTTTGTTTCTCTTATCCATCCAACTGATGAAACACTTCAATAAGTTTCCACAGCCACCACTAGAACCAGCACCATCTCTCTCGTCATCGTCATCTACCACAATTGCTCTCATTTTCCACACTCGAATAAGTTATCTGTGCTCAACATGTGAAAAATTTCACATTGGATTTTCGTATTAACAGTGAAACCGCTTACGTCCGAATGAACTTAAAACTAGAAGCACATTCTCATCTATATACTATATACACCCAGATTCACATCCGTTTTAAACGAAAATGAACGAACAAACGTCCGACCGTTCGTTAAATCGTTCTCCTGGTCTAAGGATCTGGATGGTTTTATCTCAGGCATATCGGCTCTCATCACATACTGCAATCTCTGATTTACACTGGGAAGCTTTCCGATGTGGCCATGGCTCGAGATAAAATGGTGCCATTTTTTGCAGCAATTTTATTTTTTGTGACGAGACATCTAATAGCATTGACGACGACGACGGGTTGGTTGCATTGGATTTATCAGTGACAGACGGAAAGTTATTTGATGGAATCAGTCTATGGTTGAAAGGATAAAGCGTTGGATTCAGAACTTGAGGTTTTTTGTTTTGTTTTTGTGCAGGATGCAAAGGTGTTGGTGTAGGTGTATGTGTTGTAAATGTGACTATATGACCTGAACTGAAAGTAAGTATGCATATATACACTTTCATCGCAGTCTTTACCATCAGACGAAGAGGACGGTATATGTATGTTGGTACCAAGTTGCCTGGCAAGTGTTGAAGTAATACTAATGCAATTAATCACAAAGTGATTTTTAAAACCCTTTTGTTGTATATGCAACATGCATAAGGTACTTGCTTGCAACTTTGGAAATTGATGGTTTCTACTTT
Source organism: Epistrophella euchroma (assembly GCA_947049315.1). Classification (NCBI taxonomy): domain Eukaryota; kingdom Metazoa; phylum Arthropoda; class Insecta; order Diptera; family Syrphidae; genus Epistrophella; species Epistrophella euchroma. The sequence goes on along the minus strand of OX346248.1, from coordinate 65,249,954 downwards.
TCCCGTACAGAAACGAGAGATATATAAGAGAAGGATAAAAAAGTGAAAGTATATTGCCACACCAAAGTTTCAATTTTAAACCTCTTTAATTTTCTGTTTTATATTTTCGTTTGTCATATAAGGAAGGTAATTTTGTAATAAATTTTATAAAAGCTCCTTATTCCTCATCTTCTTCATTGATACAATCATTTCGTATAGAGGTAACATTATCAGCAGATCCTTTTCAAAGTAAAGTTAAATTATTATTATCGTTGCTTTGTTGCGGTAAAGGACGACGACACGGTGATGATGACGGCAAGCACGAAAAGGGCAATTAGGCAACTTCTATTGTTTATAATCACCATCACTTCCAATGTCAGCGAATTGTCTGTTTCGTTGATTTAAAAGGAGGAACCTTCAGGTAATCGTAAGGATGATAACAAAACAAAAAATAGAAACAATTCTTATAATGGCGAAAAGACGTGCTTAGATTTATTAAATGATAAAACGTTGGTTATATTTTCTGTTGACCCAAGAAATGGCTACAAATTTCGGTAAAAAAAAACGCATTTATTAACGAATAGGTATTACGGGAATAAACCATCAAATAAATTTATGATTGTTGAAATTAAATGAGACAAATTAAAACTCTAATGATAATTTATTAATATCGAAATAAAATATACAAATTATCAGACTTGGGTTATAGTCCAGTCAACGAAGGAAAAATAAATGAAAAAAATCGTGTAGTCTGGGTTATTTTTTTTTAAGTGGTATGGGTGATCCTCAGGTCCAACGTACTAAAAGTCCTCAGCCCAAGGCTGCGAGCTTAAAGGTCCCCTTTTTAAGTATTTCGCGAAAAGCTCAGAAACCAAGGGCTTAAGTGGAAAAATCTGCATTAAAGAATTAAAGTAAATTAAATTTCCTACAAAAAATGTTATATTGATATTTTCGCTGGGAGCAACACTAAAGGAGATGCGGGGTGGAGAAATGTCAAGAAATCTCAAAAATCGGCCATTAGCCTACAAAATTTAGTGTTTATTGATCAAATTTTACCCAGAAATAATATAAAAAGTAGGTATACGTATGTATTCATAATTATTCCATTGATGATTTGGAAGAGAGTTTATAGGGTTAAAACAGGTGGCGAGGTTTAGAATTTCCTAATTTAATTTATTTGCTACAGTGTTTGCATTCGCTATGAAAAATACTGTTTCTTCAAAGGTAAAAAGTATATTGGATTTTTCCATGTTACTGACCATGACATTGTAAAATAATTTTCAGAAAAAAAAAATGTTTAGGGGGTCTATGTCCCCCCGTTTATAAGGGAACGTAAAGTGCATTAATTATTTAAAATCAACGGAAGTACCTATAATACAATACTATATTTTGTTTCTAAAACAAGTTTTTTTTATTTAACAGTTTATGAAAAAATTGAATTTGAATTTAAAGTTTTGAAAAAAAAATTTATAATGATTTTATTTTCCAAAACATATTTTTTAGGCAAATTGCTAAATTTTAGTTCAGTTTTAATTGCTGTTGTTAATTCTTAGTCGAATGCTAAAAACTAGATAGCTGTAGGCCTTTCAGTTTTTGAGAAAATAAAAAATTACGAACACTAGTACTTTCTTAGTAACTTTTTCTAAAGAACCTTTACCCCTCCTGTTTAGAGCTTGCGGCCCCGGACTGGGGACTTTCAGTATATTATACCTGAGCATCATCCCTAACTTAGAAAGAAATAATCGTTGGCAAAGTGACGGTTTGACAACAGAAATAATTTTCTAAAAAAGTAGTATAGTGTTCATATTTTTTGATTTTCTCAAAAACAAGCTAAATACAAATATTAAATTTTTTGTAGGAAATTAAATTTAGTTTAATTCCTTAGTGCAGACGTTTTTACTTAACTTACTTGGTTTTCGAAATTTTCGTGAAAAAACTAAAAAAGGGAACCTTTAACTCCTGGCTTAAGCTCGCTGCCCTGGGCTGGGGACCCTTTAGATTTTTATCACACTGTCTGTGTGCATTCTCCATTTGTGTAGAAAACTATAAACCTCAACTATACCGATTGAATTATTTTGAATTGAATTATTTCGAAAACTGTTATTTTTATGAAGAAAAGTGTACTAATCTTTTTTGTAGGAAATTTTCTAAACTACAGACTAGTTTTTAGCATTTTGTCTGTATAAGGGAGCGTTAGAGAGATATTCCCGAAAAAAACAGCTTGGGGGCCTTTCACCCCCTATAAAATTGTAAGCGGTGCTCCTATCAATAGCGACTTTTAAAAGATTCTTAAAAACATAATCAAGAGGCTGTATACTAAAATTCAGCTTTCCGTCAATTTTTCCGGAATTTGACTATTTTATGACTAATGTGACTGCACAAGATTTATATTTAAGGAAGAAACTCATAAAATATACTCAAATGATAAAATTAAAAAAAAAAATAATTTTCCACCAAAATATGGGAGTAAACCCAACATTTTTTTTTTTTACAAATCTGAGCGCAAAGCCATACTTTTTGACCACGATGTAGGGTTTTTAGACTTAGGGCTTGGAGTTAGGCCTGGTAGAGTTAGGGGCTAGGCTCTTTATGAGATCTCATAACTTTTTTTGTGAGCCTTGGCGACCTATTTTACATGAAATGTTTTTGGTGGTCTTATTTTTACATGGAATCGTAGAGGAAATACAAATTGATCATCACAACCGAAATATTTATCTTAAATTAAACTGTTTTACTGCTAACTAACGACTCTAAAATATCAAAACTAGAATACAAAAATACTTAATTCTGTATTACAAGTGATGATTTGGCTCCATAAAAGTCTGCATAAATGTCCGTTGTTGCTATTTGTTTCCATGATATATCATCTCACGTTTTGATTGCCAACGATGTACTTAAAAAATGGAAAATCAATAGGTATTTTGCAAAGGAAAAATACCTCTTCAACAACCTCGAGGTAAATGTCAATGAAATATCATAGCGAGAAAACTTTGTTTACTGCGTTTCATCGATAAGCTGATTAAAGAATCCTTTTTCTCCCGAATGTGACATAATAGGATATTGTCAATTTTTTTCTTTCAACATTCTTTTTGCCTTCAATTTAATGAATCTCATAGATACAACCGCAAATATTTACCATGTGTATAATTTGCTTGTGAAGCTCTTTGTTTTCGCAACCACTATGTACACAACTCTTGAATACACCCTACGCATACAAAATACAAACTTGGAAGAGAACAATGAAGTGTATGTTTTGTTACATGTAGATAATGTTCGATATACGATTGATGATATGTGCTCAATCAATTTGGTTACTGTGACAGATATAGTTTTCCATCCACATAACATAATATCGACATCGTATAATATCCCTTTCCAATTTCTCTTCCCATCAGGATTTCTCCATTTTTTTAATTAATTTAATGCATTAAAAGGAGGTATTTGTGGCTTTTATCGATTTCATTTATTGACATCACACGCATAAATTCACACCTTCACTTTGTGTTCGTTTCATTATCAATATTGCATTATCACACATAAATTCGCATCAATAAATGACTTTTTAAAGTTTGTGTTTTTAGAGCTTGCTATCATGCTATAGGATCGGAAAGGATAGGTTTTATGAATAAACCACGGAATAGATATTGAAGGGAATATCAGGGTTTCATTGTTTGAATAAGCTTATCATGTAATTAAATTTGAAATGGGTTGAGAGACTCAACCTTAATGAGCTGGTTAATCGAATGCTGTCGATAAGTTAATCAAAGAAAATGCTTGTCTATTAAAAGAGAAAGTGTATACATAATACAAATTAATAGAGACAAATAAAAAAAGACAAACAACCTAGCAGATGATTGTAATTGTTGAGCAGAGCACACAAATTTTGTGAATAAGGCTTGGAAAGTTTTTTGGAAATTTTACTTTTAATAGAAAGTTCAGTTTAAAAGAAATGTTAGACATTTTTAGATTTAGGAAACTAACAATTTTAAAATTTCACACAACAAAGTCTAACTTTGATAAAAAAAAAAAAATGAACGAATCGTCATAAAATTCTACTTATAGAAGGTTTGATTTTCGTGAGAGATGGTAGACAAAATTTCTCAAGAAATGTCTGACTTCAATTAAGTTTCAAAATATCGAATAATGTTATTTTTTATATTCACAAAATAATCTAATTTTTGTACATACTAAAAAAAAACAATAAAAAGATACAAAATCTATCAGTTTCACATTTCAAGCAACACTTTACAAACTCCCACAAAATAAAAAAAAAAAAAAAAAAAAACATACACACAAAATAAAAAAGAATATCCTGCTAAATCACTGCCATTAGGGAAAACCTTCTTCTTATTTTCAGTTTTCCACGCGATAAAAATTTAGAAGTGACAAAAAAAAGAAAAAAAAAATTGGAAGGATTGTTTTTCAGTTTGAAACAAATTTTCCATTTATCAATATGATTGTCATTGAAAAGGATCTGTCATCATGTTGTCGGGCTTCGGATTTCGTTTCGCTAAATTTTTTTATTTTTTTATTTTTTTTCTTTCTCGCGTAAATGCCTTTTGAAAGAAACTCGCCGTCAGGACTCATAGGAACACGATACACAAAGCAAAGAAAAAGTGCTTGTCACAAAAAGAATGACTGATGGAATGGAAAATATGAAAGGCTAATCATTTTAAATTTACCAAAGAGCTATCATAATTTTTGTTTTCTCTTCATATTTTCGGTTCGTTTTGAGACCAAAAGAATTTATTTTTTTTTTATTATTATTTTGTGATGACAGTTAAAACCTTCTTCCTTCTCATTTTTATTGTCCTTGGTTAACTTACGAGATGATTTTCCTAAGCAAAACCAAGGAGGCAATACAAATGGAACAAGAAAACAAGTCTGAGTCCTTTCCGCCATTTTGTCATTTTGAAATTGTAGATCTCTTGTTTTGTTTTGCTTGTAATCCAAATTCGATGAGACAAAAAATAAAATCACTGAGTACAAAGCTAGACGCACGTTCCTCGAATGCAAAGTCCTAGTCGACAGTATTATGTTTTATATTTGTTTATTTTATTTTATTTTTTTTTTTTTTTATTTTAACTCATTTTTTGCGCAGTGCCTCCTGCAAAGAATTTTGTTTCTCACGTTCTAAGTATTTATGTTGATCCTTTTTTTCTGCTGGTAGGCACTCATTATTTGTATTTGGCAATTAACCTTTTCTTTTAGCTACATACACCAGTCATTTTGTACGATTCGAATTTCAATGAGTCTATACATAAGTAAAAAATCTGATTTGTCAACCTTTTTGTTATAAGGAATTCAATTTTTTTTTGGACAAAACATTTAATTTGAAAACAAATTGTTAATTGTAAGTTTTTTTTTATTAAGTATAGCAAATAATCCGAATTAAATATTTTCTATTTATAAATTTTGCGACTATTGAAATTCTTATGTTGTACCTATCCCTTTTTCTCTTGGTCACTCCATAACATGAGAATGAATTAACCGATTTCATTCATCTTTAAGTTAAGTTTTTTATTACTTTCTAAAAAAGTTCTTACGGAAAGAAAAATTAAGAAAATTTGAACAATCTGCATAACTCACTTAACTTGACACCAACCCACGGTAATCAAAATACAAAAAAAAAAATTTGTTCCGAAGGAAGGGAAATTTTAATGGAATATAAAATTCGCAATCGATTTTAATTTTTTTTTTTTAAACAACAAAGTCTGAATTAACTCACATGAAGACTTATTTTGATTGAAGAGGGGTTTGCTATTCAAATTGAACTGTAAAACTGTGATGTACAGATTTTTAAAACTATCTAATATTTGTGCTCATAAAAAAGTACGTATACGCCACAGTGACTCTGCTACTGATTAATTCGTATTATTTATTTTAAAGGGTCTGTAATGTTATATAATATATCAAAAACGGGCAAAGTTTAATAAAGAGTATTTTTTCACCTCCCTCTATCTTCTTATATCCACATGTAATAGATTTTAAGGTCCCAAAAAAGAAACCAATGCTTAAAAAATAAATTTCAAAAATTAATTAATCGACCATAGGTAACAGTCGGAGCGGAATTCTCTACGATTACCTACGAATCGGAGACATTTTGCTTCGAGGTAGTTCTTCGATGAGCAAAATGTCTCCGATTCGTAGGAAATCGGAGAGATTTCCGCTCCGACGGTTACCTCGATAGGGCCAAATAACGGCTAATGAAGAACCGTGCTAGTGCCGTACACTTTCAACCATGCTTGTGTGCATATTAAGGTAAATTATATAATTTTCTTAAAAGTTTAAAAATTCAGAAATTCAATATTTTCACGGGAGCAAAATAAAATGGAACCATTTGCAACGAAATTTAAAACAAGCTTTCAAAAATTAAAGATGCCCAGATTCGTTGAGAAATTTCCAAATTTTAATGCAAAATAATGAAAAAGTGAAAAGTGATCTCTGAAGCTAATATAAGTGAAAGATCGATAAAAGAGACGTTTTTATCTCTTAAGAACCGTTGAAATAAAAAAAAAAAAAAACATAGTGAAATTCTAGCAGCCCCTGTCTTTACTTTAATTTCGGATTCTAGCCTCTTATTCAGTTAGCATTTAAATAATTCAGTAACTAAAAATACTTAGGTATTCTTTTTAGTCATTATGTATTATGTAATCTTTCTTTTTCTTATTTCCACTATCCCACACACATTTGAAAAATATATTTCCTTTGACTCCCACTTAACAACCAACTCCCATCCTGAGCATTTTCTCCACAAACAAGAATAACTAATCACTGCCAACTCATTCTCTGAGCTAAAATTGTATCTCATTAACTCGAACTCCAACTTTGAACATCCAAAAACAGAATGGCTAACGATACCATTGACATTTTCAAACGAAAAATAAAATTAAGTTCCGAAATGCGAATCAATTTTGAAACCCTGAGGCTATAAGACCAGGCTTTTACTCTCAGGACTTTAATGATATGGCAGAACATACCAACTCATTTAGATACATATTCCTATGTATAAAGCTAACTGGGTATGTATGTATGTATGTACATATGAACATAGTTTGAAATTTTGTGATATTTTGTTAAGGCTCTACGTCAGCTGATGGCACATTTTGCTTTTAACTTCTAATTAGAGAGTTTCTAGATTTTGTGATGTTCAAAGAGTATACCGGATAGCTCATAGAATGTGCAAAGTAGTAGTTAATCGAACAATAAACACAAAATGTGTATTGATTTTCAAATTTCCAACAACAATTTTGATTGGGAATCAGAATCATTTGCTGCTTGGTTTGGTTTGTGTTGCAAATGAGCTAAAAGAAGACGATGCCTTTGAAAATATACAGAAACGGTAAAAACTAATTATCCGGAGAATGGATAAGATACTATTGTAAGGTTAATGATATTTTTTTTTGTTCATTAAAAAGACAATGAATTAATGAATGAATTATATTTTATTTCTTAAAATCCAAATATACAATATTTAAGAGAAAATAAATATAAGTGACGAAGATATTTTTATAAAAAAAAAAAATTAAAGTTAGCGTCACTCTTTAGCAAAAAATGAATAATTTTAAATGGGAAAGAAGTGTGAGTCATTTAAAAATGATTTAAAAAAATCCAATACTCGTTACGATGCTAAAAAACTTATATCAGAATATTTGCTAAGCTGCCAATATTCTGATTTGTTACCTGAAATACTTCACAGGCGTATAGTATAGCTAACTTCCAAATACATACTCGTACGCAACACAACCATCAATATAACCCTTCTATTTTTATATTCGTTTTCTTATTTGCAATTGAATTTAAATAAATTGTTGGGTTTGGAAAATTGACAGGATTTCATTTAATTTATAAACGTATCTGTTTTTGTTTTTGGAATTACGAATTCTTGCGCCCTGAATAAATTTGCTATATGTAGGTACAAATGCCTCTGTATGTCACATATGTATAAACTCAATCTAGGCCATTAGGAAAGGCTTCAACCACCAGTCTTATGAATATATCTACTATATGTGGATTTTGGGGTTGAATTTATATTGAGTTGTGTTAAGAAACAGACCAAAAAAGAATATCAACATAAGAGAAACTAGTTTGAATTTATTTAACAGTACCCTATTTAGTTCAAATAAAATTTGAGGAAAGATAAAATATGTATTCAGCGTTAAAATTGCAATTCAATGCACTCCCTCCATCTTCTATTCTTCATGCAAAATCTGTAGAAACCTACTATGGACCAACTTATGAAATAGTAGTCAAGTATACCAAGTTTCGTAAGAAATTGAGTTTAAAATGTTGATCTAATTTAAAGTTTCGAAGATATAGAGAAGTACAAAAAAGTAGTCGGCTTCTTAGATTTCCTATATTACTGGCACTTTTTGCTTTTTTTTTTGACAAAAATAACGACTATACAATTTACCGCCGCCAGTACCGTAAAGAAAAACTAAATTGCTCGAGAATGTTTTCTAAGACCTTAAAACGAAAAATGTTAGCTGTACCGCTACTATCCCCCATTTAAGCCCTTTTATAAAATCCGAGTACACATGAAGGCTCAGCTTAAAGTTCTAAATACAGGTCTTAGGCCAAGCCCTGCACAAAAAAAAAAGGGGGGAACCAAATTTCCCCAAAACCACTTTTTATGTTTAGGCCTAAGAAACATGAAAACTAAGAACTTTTCTGCTTTATGTATTTTTGAAATTTTGACCACATATAAGAAATGTACATTTTTTGGCCGTAAACTTCTTCCATCCGACAAATAGGAACAAAAAAAAATTGATTTAAATAAAATAGGGAAAATGAAAAATGGGTCTTGCGAAGAGAATTCTTTTCTTCGTCTTTGACCTTGAGAAACAACAAAATTAAAAGTAGAGTTCATTACAAATATTTGTGAGGTACCCCCCCCCCCCCCGCATTTTTTGCCGATTGACTCTTTTTTCTGGGAAGAGAATTCTTTTCTTCGTCGTTGACCTTGAGAAACAACAAAATTAAAAGTAGAGCTCATTACAAATATTTGTGAGGCCCCCCCCCCCACATTTTTTTGCCGATTGACTCCTTTTTCTATTTATTTCAAAAACAAAAACTATTTACCCTATATCATTTCATGTGGTGGGTTATAAATATAGATTGATTGCAGTCCCAAAGCTTTAAGTGTCTTCCCATTTCTTTGGCTTTTGACATTCCTGTGTTTTTTGTGTAAATCTAAAAAAAAAAAAAACTCAAATCCGATGGAGAGAATAAGAGCTTTCCGCCTGCTTTTTATGAAGGTAAATATGGGTAGGCACTTTTTTATTGCTACATAAATTAGAATTATTTGAAGAAAAAAAAAAAAAAAAAAAGGTGTGAGTTTAACGACTGCGGGATGCGTGAGAAAAGATATAGCTCATTGAAGCTGTTAAAAGCTACTTTACTTTGTGTTTATTTGGGGAAGGGGCTGAGGTAGAGATGGTGCACGAGGCAAACACAAACCAAAAATTGTTGTTTATTTGCCTCTTATGAATAATTTGCGGGATATATCCAACATGTGTACTCTTCAGAAAAAGAAGGAGATTTTTATTATAATTCAGTTAGAGATATATCCAAAGATAAATAAGATATTGGTTTTGTTTTTTTTTCTATACATATATTAATGGTATTTTTAGTGCGCTGTAATGGAAGGTTCCATTGAAATAATCAGACAATTCTTATGACCTGAAAGGATTGATGTGTACGCACATAAAATTCCGAATTTAACATCGCACTTAAAAATCCTTGAGAAAAAAATATTCCACCCACATCTCTCAACTTTAAACCCTTTTTTGAACTTATCACTCAAATTCTGTAACATCAAATATTGGTCATCAAATTGATGCATATCTATATAATTGTGATGATGTCCATAACTTTAGCACAAAATTTGAGAAGAACTTTTAATGTACTTTTGGTGTTAATGTTAATTCCCTGTCGCATAACTTTGTCCATCACTAATGCTATAATACTTAAATACTCCGTGGAGGAATTATGTAGGTAATAAAAAAAAAAAAAAAAAAAAAAAAAAAAAAAAAAATATTATTATTATGGTCTTATTGCACCACATAAAAAGTAATCAAACTTATTCACGATTAAAAGTTTCAGAATTCCAATTCCAAGAAGACATGTTCTCATGAAATAATTTTACTGAAAATAATTTATACTGCGTCCATCAAGACTTTGATCGTCACAAATATTGTTTAAGGTTTTGATGACGGACACAAAAATGAAGATTTAAGAACTTTTCTTTGGACAACAATTAAGTTAGTTTTGAATGCAGGACAAGATTTTATTGATAAATTAAAGTTTATTCTAAAAGTGTTGTTGCGTCATTTTAGCTTTAGACAAAGCTAGAAAAATAAATTCAAAAAAAATCGCAATAAAAAAAATAGAATTATAACGTTTTTTGAGAAAATAATAATTCAAACAATACATATTAAATTTGCAAAAAAAATTAACTTTTTATACTCTTGACTGCTTTTTTCACATTTTTAAGTGGTCTTATTAAAAATGTGTAAATCTTTATTTCAATAAATTTTAATTTAAAACTGATATAATGATAAACTTTATGCATACAACATGCTATGCATATTTTAATCAGAGAAATTTATTCATTTTAAACAAAACACAGGTGCTGCATGTTTTTAAAAAAATTAAAAAAATGATGCTTCTACCGCAAACAAAGACAGATAGAGACAGAGAGAAAGAGACAGATAGAGTAATATCTGTTAATTGGAAATTCAAATATAAATTAGAAAACTCAAATTCATACTTGCTGTTGGAGATCACAAATTAAATACGCATTTTCGATTTAAAATACAGTCAACTCTCTCATAACCGGACACTGACGGTATACAAAAATTGTCCGATTGTGACAGGGTTCTGCTTATTGGTAAAAAAGCAAAATTGTGCAACAGTAAAACAAAGAAATTATCAAATCAATACTGTCGACTTTTATTATTTTAGTCCAAGTCCGTTTCTTTATTCAAAAAATGGGAAAGTACCTAGTTTTTAACAGAAAAGAGCTTGCGAGAGACTATAAAAGAATCGAAATGAACTTTATATAAATGGGAAAAATAATACTTTTTTCGCTTAAGAGAGAGCCAAACTCTATTGCGGTTACTAAAATTTGTGTCCACGTCCGGTTATAAGAGAATTTGCCTCTGATGGGAGGGTTATTGGCTGTGGGATATTAGCACCCCATATATGGGATTTTGGCAAAAAATTTATGCAGTCTATGGGATATTCGCAAAAAATGTATGCAGTCTGAAAGGTAAGTACTTGGACATAAAAGGTCAGGTTGTTTAAGAAATTGGTCAGGCTTAGAAACTTTTTAATCCAAACTTGAAATTTTTCAAGGTTACCCGCGATTTTCGCACCTCATTTATGGGATATTCACAACAAAAGTATACCACTTAGTGATAAAATGTCAGGTAATTTCAGGCATAGGTTTTTTTTAAATTAATTTTCAGTTTTTTTTTTTAGGTCATTACAAGGTCATATGAACTTTTAGCACCTCATTTATGGGATATTCGAAAAAAATATACACCATCTGAAAGGTTACTTAATCCCCATAAATAGAGACTTTTGTATGAATTTTTAAAATTTACTTTTTTTTCAAGGTCGTATGGATTTTTAGCACCTCATTTCTGGAATTAAAAAAAAATAATGATGCCATCTGAAAGTTTACTAAATCTTCATAAAAGGTCAGCTAGTTTCAGAAATTGGTTAGGCATAGATTATTTTTTATAATTTGTTTAAAAAAAAATCAAGGTAAAGGTCAAGGACCTTTCATTTTTTTGTTAAACTCATAACTAATAACCTATAGCTGACCAATTTCTGAAACTGCAGGATCTTTTTAAGGAAGAAGTAACCTTTTCGATGGTGTATAGTTTTTTCGAATATCCCATAAATGAGGTGCTGTAATGACCATGAAAAAAAACTTATTATTTAAAAAAACCTATTGGTATTTTTTTTTTTTTTGCGAAATCAGGTGCCAAAAATCGCGGGTTACCTTGAAAAACTTCAACCCTGGATTAAAAATTTTCTAAGTCTGATCAATTTCTAAAATTACCTGACCTTTTATGACCAATAACTGACCTTTTAGACTGCATACCTTTTTTGCGAATATCCCATATATGGGGTGGCTAAGAGCACAAAGCCAGAAGTATTAATATGAAAAATCACCTCCAGCTATGAGAGGTTTCTGCTTATGGGAGGTGTCCGTAAGGAGAGTGTAGACTGTATCTAAATTTTAATTTAAATCAATCCTTTTCCTTAGTTTATGTGTTTGAATGTGCGTATGTGTGTATTATTATTGCGTTGCTTTTTAGCAATATGTTATTATAACTATCAATGGAAATTGTAGCTTTATAATTATTTTCTATAATAGGATTGAAATGCAACTTAATGGAACCAAAACTAATGTGCATACATTCAAATCACAAACGAAATCTAAATAACCAATTAAATGAGGTTAATTTGACATCTAAGCGTGCGGCATGCATGTGGATTGTATACCTAATACATTTCGCTACGTGACACATCGATTTGCCAATAAACATTTTGCCAAAATCTACTATCTGTACCTACGCGTACCTTAAATCATCGTTTACCAGCACAGAACTACACTACAACTGGGAATTGATTCCTGGCAAATTTTCACAACGAGAAATTCATATTGCGACAACAGTATAAGGGGTTATTGGGTTAATTCAACATATATCGGATCATAGTTTCTATTATGTGTGCCTAATTTCAAATTCAATTGAATTCAACGTTATACAGGTATAGAGGAGGGTACTTAACAAAATTGAAGGAAATTAGTAGTAACAGTCGAAAATTGTTCAATAAATTATAGCTGAAATCAATAAACATTATGCGTGTATGTAAAAGCAATATACAACATGTTGAAGAGTTGGATTTGAATTCGGTGCACGTGATTTTAGATTGAGTGTTTAGACGTTAAAACCATCGGAAGTATTAATGAATTGAAGGAGCGTGACAAAGGCTAATTTAGGATTGTATGAAGTAAATTAAGGAACATTTGGAAAATAGGAGCCGGAATTCTTGAAAAAGTATATGTCACTTGCTTAGCGGAAGAAGTACATATCAGACTGTTTTCACCAATATTCCATTAAGAAGTTTGAAGAATCTGCATAAGATTTTTTGAAAATGAGTACATTTTCTGACTTTTGTTTAACTTTGAAAATTATTTCATGTAGTTTTTCAATATTTTATGCTCGTAAATATTTTAAAAGTGTGGTTCTTTTCTACTGGTCCACTATACCGATTGTAGCGCCATCTTAATTAAGTAAGTATGTACTTCAATTCTCCACTTAAATTGGCACCTTTGAGTCCAAAATATAGCACTGATGTGCAATTCTGATTGGGGAGCATGAGGAGGGGCGACAAAATAGCAATGATTTAAAAATGTTTTCAAACTATGGAACTGTTTATAAACTGATAAGCCCAACTGTCATGCCTGGGTGAAACGCATTGGACTAAAGGTCGCAAAAAATCTTCCATTTGAATTTAATTCAATACAGTCCACTAAAACAACAATACAAATAATTTTCTTTTATTTTTGCTAATTCTCTTCTTCGTTTATTGTTATCTACAGTGCAGTACGATACATTAGAAACAGTACTGAATTTATTGTTTCGTTTCGTTTAAATTACCAGAAAAATTCGAAAAGCTTGGAGCTCTTCTCTTGATATTTTTTTTTTTTTTCAATTTATTCAACTTTTTAATGCAATGGTTTTCCTTATTGTTCATCACTTAGTTCTTAAGATTTTTCGTAAAGAAATATGAATGTGGCCACAATACCCTGTTTAATTTTGGGGTATTTGACAGAAATTGATAAAAGACAACTGTGAAGAACTGGTTTTTGGCGCACGGATGTCCAACTCACTATAAAAACGTAATTTATCCACGCCTTCAGCGAAACGACTCTTTTATGTTTTTCGAATATTTTTACGTGGAAAATCTAATGTGAAAATGTGATTATGGTTTTCCTAATTCGTAGAAACCAAAAAAAAAAACTATTTATTTGAGATAGTTTTTCCATCTTCTGATAGATTTCTATTTCTGAGATAGTGTTTTCCTCGAAAAAAAAACCTCAACACAACACGTAGGTAGTTAAAACAAAATGAAAGTTTCATTACCATTGCGTGCTGGGAAACGTTTTCCAAAAGCTCCAAATGGATACTTTGAACTTTTCTCGCATTCGTAGAATTTACATTTCGTGTTGTTTGACATTTTATTAAAGTAAATGTAAATAAAATTGTGTGGTATTATATTTTGACAAAAAAAAAAATTGAAAAATTAAATATTAACTTCCTAAAGGACTAACTATATTCAACAGAGCTAAAAAGCTCAGTGGGTAGAGAGCATTTTGCATTTGTTTTAATTGTCGTAACGTGTATGATGATGATGATGTTTGATTTGCATGTGCAGACACATAATAATAAATTGTTTTGCAAACACCATCACCGTCTTGCGTTGCGTGTTGAAACCGTTTTTTTTTTACTTAAATTGAAAATCTTTTACACACAGAGATTTGATGGACTAGAAATCCATTGTTTGAAGATATTATTTTTGAAAACTCTTTTCAAAGTAGGTACTTTCATTTTATCAAAAAAGAACCAAAGGCACATTTTTTCAGATAATTTTAAAGTATCTATTATTTTTCCCAGGCTTAGTTAGACACACAAATAAAAAAAAAAAAAGGACAAAAGGAAGGAAGCTCTTATGTACACACATACAAATCATAACTTGTGTATGTCCCAATTAGAGGCATTTTCATAATTTTAAAGAACCAAAAAACAAAGAATATATCTTTTATATGCTCCTTATATTGCATTGAAAAAAGTAATCACAATCACATTCACATTAAGAACCATTCGAAGAAAATACTGTTACAGCAAAATTCAACTATTTCGTGACGACCTGCAATTTGTCATTAATTTTTAAGTGTACCAAGCCGGCAACTAAGTACAAATTGTGAAATCACAAGTTTTCTCACCTGCCGTGTACGTAAAGTAAAGGGGGCGCTTAACACTTATTTTACTATTTGAAATAGGTAGCTATAAGGATATATTTGTTCCACTTTTTTAATTGCAAAAATCGCACCTCCTTAATATTTAATGGCAAAGGCACTTTACATAATTGGTAGATAGGTATTTTTCGAATTCGCCTCGACAATATTGCTGCATTCGAAATGTCCTAACTTGTAAATGGTAATTTCTATCAGAAAAAGTTTTTAGAGAAATTTTATTCTCAATTATTGTGCCAGCTACTATTTTGTAGAAAATTTTTCTTCAAAATTTATTTCCGAATTTCCGAAAGATTTGCAAGTTTTAAACTTATTTTTGTGACATTTGAATTCATACTAATGGGGCCTAGCATCAGAAATTTGTAACATTAATCATTTATTCATCCTGCCATAAGCTACTTGCTTATTTAAAGTCTATTTTACCTAGACTATAAAGTGAGGGCAACATCCTTTGGATATTATCTACCTACTCTTATGGGCATGTGCCTGCGCTTATATTAAAGCCTCATCCTCTCTTGCCTCAAACTTAATGACATATTCATTTGGTATTCATTTGCTTTGTAAGGGCTAAGGAGCGCTTATTATTTTGTGCTTACATCATATATCTCCTAAATAATCTCTTCTCTTCGAGAGATGAGACACTCACATACGTATAATTATATTAATATTTTAAAATGCAACCATCCACTTTTGGCTTATAACAACATTATGGCAGAGAATACAGTAACTAACGAGATTTTCGCTTCCATGACATTGTGATTGTATCCTTGGGCTGGCTCTGTATGAGGATGTATCTTTAAGGTATTACCATGCATGTGTGGATTTTAAGAGTCAATTTTTTTTTTGTATTTAATTTTTTTTTTTTTTTTTGAAATTGTCACAAGATGAGTACCACCACCTTTAAGCTAGAGGTGTGTGTATAGTGTATCCACGTCAAAAGCATTTTCTTGTAAATAGAAATGTGAAAACGTAATAAATAGCAACTGGTAGCAAGTTTTCACTATGAAAGCAAATAACATACATGCTACTATGTACATACATATGGATAGCTCCCTGTAGCTCTGAGCTTTCTTTTTCAAGTACCAAATGAAACGATATATATCTTCTGTATTTTTTTTTAAACTTTGTTTTTCCGTCAAGAGGAAAGATTATTATGCTACGAGGGTTTAATAAGATTGCGGAAGAGTCAAGAGATTGCAGAGATGCAGCCTTAAGAAAATTGTATGTCTTTATTAACAGGAAGAAAAATTTAATTCAATTTAAAATTTATGAAGAAGACAACAAGAAGTATGGTGATGGTTATGGTTGATGGTGCTTATGCAGATATACCATTCTCAAAAGAATGTTTAGGTATCTTAGATATGTATATTTTAGACTTTCAGGTATACTTTTTCTTAATTTTGTTATATGTATGTGACCATATGGATAAAACCTAAAATTGCATTATGAATTTGTGTGAAGGGTAATTATTATTATTAACATTTAAAAAAAATTGGAATAAATGAAAGCTTTAAATACAAAATTTAAATAAAAAAATACAAATTATACGGTCAGGAAGAGCGGCTGAGTTCCAAAATGTAGAAAATGTTTTGATGCGGAAGCAATGCCTACATTTTTCATACGCATCAGCAACGAAAACTTGATGCTTTGTAGAAATATTACATTGCATAAGCCGGACGTTTCGGAATGCAAAACAAAAAATTTAAATCGAAGCAGCTAAAAAATAATTTTTTGATGCGCAGTTTGTGCAGTAAATAATGCGCATCTGATGAATTTTTGAACTCAGCCAGCATTCGACTTCTAGAAGGCTGCAGCCATAAACGATTATTAAAAATAAATGTGAATGAGTTTCATTTAATAAACAAGACACTCCATCAAAGAGATCAAAATTATTCAAATGTTGGTCACTCAGGCGTATACGCAGTTTTTTATTTTATTGAATTTTTAACTAATGGCTTCTGCCTTTAATAAACAAAAAATACCGCAAAGAAATAGATAAAATTCACTAATTTAAAATAGTCGTACACTGAGGCGTATACGCACTTTTTTTTAATTTTATTGGATTTAATAACAAATCTTACTTCAGTTTTTATTTTTGCACGTTAAGTTGCCTTGTGTTGTTAATAAACAAAATACCTCATAAAAAGAGATGAAATTCACTAATTAAAAATAGTGGTGCACTGGGGCGTATACGCACTTTTTTTTAATTTTATTGAATTTTTTAACAAATCTTAATTAAATTTTTATTTTTTTACGTTAAGTTGGTTTATTTTGATTGAAGAAGCAATTTCGATAAATTATTTTTATATTTTGAGAAAATGTTGGCGTGTTACGGAGTTCGCGGGCAAATTTAAGTCACATACAAAAAAAATTTTAAAGCAGCAAAATATCCATTTCCACAAACAGCTGTGATTATGATATAAAATCTATTCTCTTCAGACATATTTTTAATCAATGGGGGAAACCACAATCTGAATAGAAGCAACCTCAAGTACAAGCTGGAGCATCCGAATATAGTGAGGGTGAAACTGTCTTAATTTATTCTTTGATTAATATTTTATGTTAAAGATGTGTGATTTAATCCCGGAGAAGAGAGAGGGCGGCAAATTTGAAACAGTCCAGGGCGGCGAAATATATAAATACGTCACTGCCTTTCCTCCTGAGTCGGCAGGAATGGAGGGGACCTACAGAGTTGTCTGTCGAAAGTCAACAGCTAAAACAAGAGGCACTCAACCATGACAAGGGGGGTACTCTTGGAGGACTTGTAACTCCTTCCCAAAAATTAGGTTGAATAAGGTTGATTCCAACCCAGACCTTAGTATGATAATTCTATTAATTTACACAGTAAGTGGTATATTTCTATATCATCACCTCATCCATCAGATCACATATCACACCGCCAATCGACTTTCTTCCATTCATATCTCTTCTTGAAAAAAAACAATCAAAAACAAAAAATCTACTTAATTTGTTTGGTTTGTCATAAAAAACAACTTCTTCCAACTTCAAGCAACCCCACAAAAAATGATAAATTAAATTTTATGTCAGGCCACAGTTATCATACCGACAGCGATCTATTACATTCTACGGTTTTGCACCTCTGCAAGGCCACAATTCACATAATAAAACTTTGTAAATCACAAACTTTTACTCCTTTGATCGCATTGCTGCGTTAAGAACTTTGGTTATCTTTGTGCATTTTTCAAATTAATATAGTCAAAGTTTTTCATTTTTAACAGAAAAAAAAAAAATCTACCTCTGTTGCTGCTGCTTGTGCTGTTTTTGCTGGGCTAAGGATAAAACCCACACTTCTACATACTTCTACTATTTTTCGCACTGCTTTCGAAAAACTATAAATTTATCATCAAACTTTTCAATAACTTGCGCACAGAAAACCCAAAGAAAAAAAATAATAAGTAGTTCCTTACCTCACTAACTTTTCCTAATCTTTTCCCTTCACTTAGAAACACTCCTCTACGTTTGACTCCGGCTTGAGCCCCCCAAAATGAAAAAACAAACTTAAAAGAAAAAAAGAATATCGGAAGACGTTTTGTGCCTCAAGTTTCGCTCACTGCGTCCAGAAGTTTAAGTTCCAATATAATCGAATTAAGAAACTTTTAAGTATCTGCAGTGAATGTAAAAAAGGACCCAAAGTCATCGTCGTAAAGAAATCAGGACAATAAAAATCGAAAAAAAAGAAAAAAATAACAAAACACATGTTACAAAAACACACACTAACAAACTTAATAGTCCGATATTCAACTACATATGATTTAGGTATTTTTTAATTCCATGGACAGACAATGTCGTTCAACTTAATTTTCTGCAAAAGTAAGTTTTCATCTCCGTCCTTCCATTATCCTATGACTATATAAGAGAGTTTTATGGAGCTTTTGAGCCTTCAGGGACTATATAGAGGCGGTTATTAAAAAGTTTGATTTTTTTTTTTTTTCTGTGAGCTCCTTATCATCCTCTAGTGCTTTTCTTTCAACAATAGGTAAGTTTGCAAGAAATATTTCCGTCAACCAATAAAGAAATTGAAAGACGACGAACGTTGGAAATTATGGAGAATAAAGAGAAACTTGTTAACAAAGTATACCCTCAATACACTTTTAAGGATATTAAGGGACAAACACACCAAAAAAAAAAAAAAACTCGAAAATACAAAGAAGACAAAAATAATGGATATGATAAAAAAAAAAATATGTACGTTAAAAGAAAAAATTTATAATTTCCGGAATCGTTTCCACACCATTTTTAAGCGTGTTCACTAAGCAGTAAGAAACAGCAGGGTAGAAGGATAAGTTTAAGATATTCCAGAGAATATCGCCTTCCCTGTACACTGAGGAAAAATATTGCAATCCAGATTTTAAGAATTTCTTGAATTGTTTTACAAAATTTGCATGTTCTTAATTTTTATTATACTTATTGTCTTGCTTCAATCCAATGGTTGGTGGAAAAAGCTTGAGTAGCTTGAAATCTTTTTCATTTAACGATAAATAAAAGCCTGTTTCGAAATACTCACTGAAAATATTGGATTGTTCCACATTGTTCTCGAATGGAAACCACTATTTCTCGAACCGATTCAAAGCTTGATCTAATTTCTTTTTCTTGTTTCAACCTTCACCGAAGTAAGTTCACAATCTAAGCAAAAAAGAAACTTTTTTAAAACTATCCATTGACAATCAATATTTACGACACAATCTTTTAGCCTCCTAAAAAAAAAAAAAATATTCATAAAAAATGAAAAAGTGTTTTAAATTCTTGTTTCAAGCTCGTTTCAATTTTTTTTTTTTTTTCAATTCAAAAAATTGTTTTATCAGTGTATCTATGCAAGAAGAAGAAACGAAACTTGCTCTTCAGTTAGTTTTGGAAATATTGGAACGAGAAACAAAGGTGGCGTGGTAATGGTCTTTCGGTTATTCTGATGATGGCAAAGAACTTTTGTGAAACTAACGCTTAGCTCCATAGTGTGCGGAATAAATGATAGGGATATTAAATTTACCGGCTGCAGGTGAGAGCTGCTTTTGAGGAATTCTTTTGATGAAAGTAACTAATTTTGACCATTTTTCATCGGGTTTTCTATAGAGAGCGTGTTTTCGTCTTACTCTCTTTCTCGGAATAAAGATATATATGAGTCGGGTAGGTGCTGCGTTTCTTATACTTATTTTAGGGCATAAAAGATCTGTGCTTCCCCATTCTCCTTCCATAAAGGATTTTTGGGGGGTGAAACTTCAAACTTACTTCCTTCGTTTTAGAATGAAATGATTAGTTGAGTTGATGGGTAATTTAATGGAAGAATTCTGGAATCCTCGTAATGAATAATTTAAGAGTTCTTCTTAAGAATGAAATAAAGCTGATGCTTGGTTATATATAGGCGAAAAAGCCAGTGGGGTTCTATTTTTTTTTTGCAGTTTTATTCAGGTAAAGTGATGTTTTTTTTTTTGCTATTTTTTTGAAGAAAAATTGATGAGTTTCTACCTTTCTTCGACACAAAAAGAAAAAAGAAGCTATTAATAATATTAGTTTTTCATTTATTTAAACTCAAGAGGTGTTTAAGCAAATTAAATTGCTAGCCTGCAATGAATTTCAATTAGTATTTATAATTGGCAGGTAAGATATAGAGGTATAAATAATTCAGTATTTAAATTGAACCCTTGGAATTTTTTGGCTTGGTTGTTGGGGGGGGGGGGGGGGGGGATGTTTTTGGATCTGATAAATGTGTTAAATTTCTAGCTGATGCTTAAAATAATGTTTGAAATTTTGAATATTTTAGGACTTTTTGGAAAAGGTACTCCCATGAGTCTATTCCTAACTTCTACTTTTTTCGATTCTATCTAAATTAATGCTTGACTTGACTTTGTTGAATATAAAAAACTCAAAACCGGAGATGCGCGCAGTTTTTCGGTACCGAAACCTGGGTCCATGTCCCTATGTTGCCTTTTTTCAGTGATATTAAAAATAAGAATAGAATTTTTGACAAAAATACTTGAATAAAAAACGGTCTACGCAAATAAATCTTTAACCAATCATTTATTTCCTTTTCATAGAATTGTGATTGAAACGGCTTTTTGAAGCCCATCAACTGTGAAATCTTCTGGTTAGACATATCATTTCCTTGAACTTCAGTAATAAAATAAAAAATAAATTTGAAGGGACATCAGCTCATGAAGAACTAGGGCCTAGTGACTTACAACTCTCAACCATTCCTGTGTGCATGCCTGCAGGAATGGAGGGGACCTACAGTTTATTGCCGAATCCGAACGGCTAACGAGCGGCACTTTTCTGTGACAGGAGATACTCTTGGAGGATTTGTCAATTCATCGCAAGAGGCAGTAGCCGTTTTTTTCGTTTAAATAAATAGGTGGCGAGGCTGGGGATCGAACCATAGACCTCCGGCATGACAGTCCATCGCACTAACCATCACGCCACGGCTACTACTTCAGCTTCAGTAACACCTGTAGCTATTTCAAGAAAATAGAAAACGTATAGTTTTCGAAATCAACACCCAATCAAATTGAATTTAATGAAGATAGTATGTTTTTATGTACTTAAAACCCCCCCATTTCCGTAATTAACCTGAAAATAGTTATTTTAAAATTAAGAGCTTATTTTCCTGTTGGGCTATATGAGGTTAATTAAAAACGGGTATACCCATCTAAAAGCTATCATCAAATTAAGATGGCAAACAAAATACCACTGTTCACTAACCATAGAGTTTATATTAACGACAACAAAATTAACAATTACATAGGGAATTTTCTTAATGAGGTCATTCCTGTGCCCATCCACCTTATTTAAGCCTCTTTCCATCTTTTCTTGCTCACCAACTGACCTGTCAGATAGAAGTAGATAGACAGAAATTGTAAAAAAAAAAAAAAATAACACGCATTGACTTTAACAATCATTGATGTTGTTAAAACCAACTAAAGCCTTACTTATAAAACATTTCTCTCTCCAAGCAAAAATAAGCTTTGTCTCTCTTTTTCTGCCTCTCTCTCATTCTATCACTTATTCTATGTTCATAGCTAAGCTCAAAGTAATTAAAGTACTATTAGGTGATGGAATGAGCAAAAACACGGAAAAAAGCACAATTCTCACTTAGTCAAGTCAGTCAGTTAGTTTCGTTTCGGTTAGGGGGAAAATTACACCAATTAAAACGGAAATTAAATTACCCACCTGCAACCTATTTTCAACCTCACGCATTTAGATTTAGATATATAAATGTTGAGAAGTGATTATAAACAGACACAGGCAGACAAAAGTAGGTATAGACAAAACTGAAAAAGCATGAATATGTATTGTGTGTGTGTGTGTGTGTGTGTGTGTGGAAGTGTAGAGGGAGGCAGGAGGAAAAGCAGAAAACTACAAACATTTATTATTATTTGTTTTAATATGAAATTAGCTTAAGCTTTTGTCTAACACGAGTTTATAGCACTCTTTCTAGCTTCAACAATTCACCCTGTAACACCCTGTAGATGTATAATAAGTAGAACATCACCATCATCACTCTTTCTAGTTGTTATACGAGTAAAGGGTAATAGTAATGTTGAAGGGCAACGCTGTTAGCAGCTTATGCTTGAATAATCCCTCCGCCACCATAGAGCGTAGAAGAAGTTTCGCCATGCTTATGAAACTATGAAATGGAAAAGGATTATTAATTGTTGGCACAGTGTTTGGTGAAAATGAGAAGTTTTACCGGAAAAACTTTCTTGATGTTCCATAGTCACGCAAAAAAAAATAAAAAAAATATAGGAAAGTGGCATGAGATGGTATGAAAGTAGAGATGGTTTATACATACACCTGGAGGTTTCCAATAATGTAAATTGATAGTTAAAAATGGGATAGAGGGTTGTTTTGTTTGTGTGTGTGGTGTCCTTCTTGTTTTTAGGTGGTTTGGTCCGTGCAGATTAAGGATTTGAATTGTGTAAAATTCATCCATCGGTTCGTGTCGATTATCAGATAAGACTAATCGTGAGAAAATTACTGCAATCGAGGTGAAATTCTTCATATTTTTTCCTGTCATTAAGGAAACGAAAACAAAACTATTTAACGTTAAGTTTAATTTTGTCCAAGCTAAATTTTACTTTTTAGCACTGTTGGTCAACAGATCGTGAACTTATTTTTTCTATTCCGTTGTAACACTGCACACATGACAGTTGACAGTAACAATGACATTTAGCTTGCTGTCAAATACACGGGCGCAAATTTGACACTCTTGTGCTTTTCTGTAGGAACAGGGTTGAGGTCGGTATAGTTTGTCTTCAGCATATTATATGTTGTTCGAGTTTAAAAAAATTTTACACTTTTGCACTTTTCTGATATAACCAATCCATTATGGGCTTACAAAAAAAAACACGCCAACTATTTCTTAAAAGTTTTTTCAGGTAAAGAAATTAAAAGAACAATTTTTAAAATTGCTAAGT
The DNA here is from genome assembly GCA_947049315.1 of Epistrophella euchroma. NCBI lineage: Eukaryota > Metazoa > Arthropoda > Insecta > Diptera > Syrphidae > Epistrophella > Epistrophella euchroma. The sequence continues at coordinate 65,226,494 of OX346248.1, read as the reverse complement.
GACACGCTGTCAGCTATAAACTTGCGCTCGAGGTAGCTGATATTAACCGTTAACCGAGAGGTGGTTATTCAGTCTCTCTGAAGTAGTATGCCCTATCAATACAATCTATTTTTTATCTTTCAGGGACCCTTATCGATAAGTACTTATAATGATGAAAATTTCAATTTGGAACTAAAAAGATAGATTTCTTTACTTCTGGTATCAAAAGTTTTATCAACAATATTCTATCACCCGATGAGGAACACAAGAAATATATTCCATATTTTGAAGAAATCAATAAGAATTATATTCAAATCAGTTTACAAATGGGAATATGCTATTGCTTATAAACATGGCGATAAAGCTCTTTTCATTCTAAACATGGAGAGAGACTTTGAAAAAATTGATTTTAAGGGTGAAATACCAAAAATGACAGATTTACAGATTAATTTTATAAAATGTCAAAAGCTTGGTAGAAACTCTTGCTTTTTATGATCTTTATGGTTTTTTTATTTGTCATTTTTTTTTTAGAAACAATTCTTATGGCAATTTTCCTACCAATTATCTTAGCATTTAATGATGAAGCGTTATGAAGGAATTAAAGAGAACTTTGCCAAAGCGAAAAAAAAAAATTATGTAAAAGAAATTGAAAACCTTTAATTTGTATAGTGCGTACTTTCAAAGAAGGAATTTGAAATTTATTGATGTTAGTATCAAAGATATCTTTAAAAACTAAAATGTTTACTTTCATCTATCTAAAGAAGTTTGGACCTGAAACAAGAAATGTTAAGAAGTTAAAGAAATTCATCAAACGATTTATTTTTTGAACCAGACTGAATCTCGAAGATATTGATATTATAACACTTTATATCATTTAACTAATAATACCTATTACTTAATATTTCTTCTTGGTGATTGCCCACTTTAACTGTATTACTTTTTTCATAGCTGTTCCGCGTTTCATGTAACTATGTATATTCAAAAAAAAAATGCACACCTCACTTATAAACTTTATCTCAATTAATTTGAAGTATGTAAACTCTGAGATAGCTAACTATACCTACTCGTAAATTCGTGCAATGCAATAATTCCTGTTTCGCAAATGATATTCAGTAAGTCATTGCAATTTTTTTGATTAAGACGTGTTTTTAAGGTTTTTAAGAAACAAAAATGAGCGAGAATTTCAATAAAGATGAGCTCGAAGCTCCTGAATGGATGAATCAATTGTTTTTCGAAGATGTTTTGAAAAAATGTGAAAATACCAGCTCTATTTTGGTAATATACGACTAAATTTTAAATTTTAAGAAAAGTTTTGGAATAACAGTAAACTGTCTTAGGTAAAAGATGTAGAAATGTCACCAGCAACTGCCAAAGGTGATCACTATGCCAGTATTATGTTTCGAGCAAAGATAACATATGATTCGAAAACGTCAAAAGGATTGAAAAAATCGTTGATTATTAAGACCATGCCTCAAGTTGAAGGACATAAGATGGAATTCCTAAAAGAATCATTCATTTTCGAAACAGAAATTGCCATGTATTCGAAAACAATTCCAATGTTCGAAAAAGAGTTGAGGAAAATCGGTGATATGACAGTTTTGGGAGCCAAGTAAAAGTTTTAAATATTCGGTTCAGTATTTTAAGTGGATAAATAATTTTAGGGTTTTGTTTCACTCGCTTACACCACAAAAATGTATTATATTTGAGGATATTGTTCCACTGGGCTATCAGACTTTAACGAAAAGAACAGCTGATCTAGCAGATTCTAAAGCTGCTCTCTTGAAGTTGGCAAAATGGCATGCTGTTAGTTATAAACTTGCTGCTGAGGTAGGTAGTAACATTTTGCTTTCGTAAAATGCAATTATATCGACCATCACACAAAATTTGAACTTTTTTAAGGGTGATACATCCGTGACCGATTACAAACATGGACTGTTTACTATCAAAGAATTCGAAACAAGCCCTTTCATTGAAAATGGAATAAATTCGTTTATAGCCTTATGTAAAACAGTTGATGAACTCAAACAGTATGCCCCTAAAAAACTTGAAGTTATGCAGAAGGATCTATTGAAACGGTGTCGCGAATCATTTAATATTTTTCGACAAACAAATCCAAAAGGAATATTTGTTCTTTGCCATGGAGACTTTCATAGCAAAAATATGATGTTTAAAAAGAATAGCAAAGGTGAAACCGAAGATGTGATGCTGGTAAGATTTTTTGAAAAATCAAATTCTTCGAAATCTTACAGATATCATTTCTATTTAAGGTTGATTTTCAAATTTGTTATTTCGGACCGGCCATTATGGATATAATATATGGAATGTATGTGCTCTTTAGTGAAAATGTTCGTAAAAACCATCTTGATGAGTTAATTTAATGGCGTTTTTCCAAAAGTCTCTGATTTTTTTATTGAAATTTTGCATCATAGGCATTGGGGTGAGTACATTTTTTGGAATCTTTTCAATCTTTTGCTTTACAAACAAATTAATTTTTCAGAAGTATTTTTACTGTCAACGTTCTTACCAGTGTGGTATGGTTTCGAAAAAGGAGCATTGGATCCTGAAGAACTTATGAGTTCTGATAATGCTGGCAAAAGTCTTTATCATAATGAAAGTTATATTAAAGAAGTTAAACGATTGCTACCAATTATGTTTCGTCGTGGATATTTAGACTAATATTAACACGCTCAACAAATGTGCCTACTTAAATAATTTTAAATAAATTTTAAATAAATTTTAAATAATTTTTTTAAATTTTATTCTTTTTGCTTTTTTTTCTATCAGAAAGTATTTGGTACATTTTATACGTGTAATATATGTTTGCACTTTTAATAGAACTTAAGACGATAATGTATGTGCTCTTCAACAACAACAACATCTTGTTTCTCAGTCAACTGGGCCAACAAAAATTCTTTTCTTTCCTTCTATCTCGAAAGAAAAATGGTTACTTTTTTGAAGTCACAACAGGAGTTTTAAAGATCGTACCATATTCAAAGTGATCAGGAAGATAAAAACAAAAAAGACAACGGTAATCACGAGAAAAGTGAATTTTGCTGTAGAAATTTATATTTATGTTTTAAAGATTTTAAAGTTCAACCAAGGTCAGAGTTTTTAAGGGAGGAGAAAATCAGTATTTTGTGTATTTCGAAAACTATCAGATACTGGCACGTACTGGCACTTTTTTCGTAAAAGCTATAAATTTCGACAAAAAAACATGTAATATCAGTTTTTTTCTAATGTACAATTTTCCACATCATCACTGAGAAAAAACAACGCTCTAATTCAGATAGGAATTGATCAGAATTTAATATTGATGGGAAAGAGTTTGTTTCAAATGTTTCAAAAGAGTTTGTTACAAATGGTTTGGAAACCATGCGTCATATTTTTACTTGCGATATATGTAGGTACTATAGGGCAAGTTTAGGATTCGTGCAAAAAATCGAACTCGAGAAAACAATCAAACTTGACCTTACGATGATAGAGAACACGAAAAAAGTGGGTCCCGCAATTCCGTCTGTCTGTCTGCATGTCTGTGTGTATCAGTATGTCTGCCCAAGTCCTACATCCTAAACCAATGAAGCGATTTTTTTAAAACTTGGACCAAAAGATTTTTTGGTGATAAAATCGAATTTTTTTTTTTGTAGCTCAAAAAATAACGATACTTGTCGAAAACCGTTATTAACATCAGTACCTGCCATAGAACCGTTTTTTTGATTTTCGACTTTATCGTTAACGACTTAATCGATGTTGATCAAAATTTTTACGAAGGAGGTCGTGTCACGTAAGAATAATACTACATTCAAATATCTCAAAAAAAAAAATATTTTTTGGATTTTTAAAAAAAAGTTAATTTTTTTTTTGAAAAATCATTTCTTTTGAAACGGGTTGATGATTTTTTATATTCTTAAAAAAGGCTTACCAATTTTTTTTTTTCTAAAAATGTTTAAGACATTTTTTGTATAAAAAATTATTTTTTAAGAAAAATTTTTTTTTTAAGAAAAAATTTTTTTTTGCATAAATTCAAATTTTTTCAGGAATTGAGATGGCGTTCTTCATTCTGAGACTAAAACATTTTAAGTACTTATTTCATCAATTTGAAGAACGTGTTTCATGTTTTTTTCCATTCTTCAATTTATTAAATAAATAAATACATATAAAATTATTAATTATGTGTTTTCAATCTTTGAAATTCAAAGAAACTTTTACTACAAGAACAAGTTCGTGCGATCCAGTAGTGTATTTTATTTTATCTATCTCGCTGAGCTCTACAGTTAAGTTGTAGCCCAGAAAATTAGAAGAAATGCAAACATTTATAACAAACATTTGAGTATAACACATCATATATAACCTTACTTATAAAACTGTCTACTTGTAATCACCCACTTAAATTATATAGCCAGTGAACAATTTACGTATATTGATATTTTCATATAGTTATTCCACGTTCCATCATATTACACACCTCATTAATAATCTTTATCTCAATTGAATTAAAGTAGTGTGTCTGTGTAACAACTCAACTCAACTGAGTATCTTTGTGTAATGCAAACATTTTTCTATTTTGCAAATTATATTCAGTAAGTCAGTGCAATTCATTTGAGTGAGAAGTGTTTTTTTGAAATATGAAAGATAATTTCAACAAAGATGAGCTTGAAGCTCCTGAATGGATGAATAAATCCTTTTTCGAAGAAGTTTTGAAAAAATGTGAAAAAGCCGATATGATTTTGGTAAGACGAGTACCTTTTTTTTTCTCAAAAAAAAAAAAATCTTATAGTGTCAGTGCGCTCTATCAGGTCAAAGACATTAAGATGACACCAGCAACTGCCAAAGGTGATCACTATGCCAGTATTATGTTTCGAGCGAAGATAACTTATGATTCAAAAACCAAAAAGGAAATTACTAAATCGTTGATTATTAAAACCATGCCCCAAGTTGAAGGACACAAGATGGACATGCTGAAGGAATCTTATATTTTCGAAACAGAAATTGACATGTATTCGAAAACAATCCCAATGTTCGAATCAGAGTTGAGAAAGATTGGCGATGAGACAATTTTGGGAGCTAGGAAAGTGTTCGATGTTCGAATGGATATCAGCGATATCAGTTAAAATGGATAATTAACTTTAGGCTTTTGTTTCACTCCTTGACACCGCACAAATGTATTATACTTGAGGATATTGTTCCACTAGGCTATCAGACGTTGACGGAAAGAATGGCTGACTTGACAGGTTCCAAAGCTGCTCTCTTAAAATTAGCTAAATGGCATGCTGTTAGTTATAAACTTGCTGCTGAGGTATATGTTGTCTTTATTTTGTTTTAAGGAATTAAAAAAAAAAAAAAACACTTGACTTGAAAGGGTAATACATCCGTAACCGATTACAAACATGGATTATTCAGCATTAAAGAATTCGAAGCAGGTTCTTTCGTACAAAATGGTATGAAGGAGTTTATAGCCAAATGTGAAACAATTGATGAATTAAAACAATTCATCCCGAAGCTTCAAGATATCCAGAAGGATTTATTGAAGCGTTGTCGCGAGTCATTTAATACTTATCAACAGACAAATCCCAAAGGAATATTTGTTCTATGTCATGGAGACTTTCATAGCAAAAATATGATGTTCAAGAAGAATAGCAAAGGCGAAACTGAAGATGTGTTACTGGTAATAGTTTCCTATCTCCATTATCATATATTTTAAATCGTTTTCTCATAAAAGGTTGATTTTCAAATTTGCTACTTCGGACCGGCAATTTTGGATATCATCTATGGATTGTATATGCTCGTCAATGAAGATGTCCGCAAAAATCATCGTGATGAATTAGTTTATTATTATTGTTCGAATTTCATTGAAACACTCGAGAAATTTAAATTTCAAGGTGATATTCCGAAAGTTGCTGATTTTTTCATTGAAATTCTTCGCCATAGGCATTGGGGTGAGAAACTTTTGTGCCAAAACTGCGTATAAGATACTTTGTTGTTCATATACAAAAATATTTTCAGAAATGTTCTTAATGTCAACATTTTTGCCATTGTGGTATGCTCTCGATAATGAAAAAACCGACCCTGAAGAGCTTATGACTTCAGATGACGTCCGCAAAAATATCTATCATAATGAAGATTATATTAAAGAAATTAAACGATTACTACCGATGATGGTTCATCGGGGATATTTAGAGTAAGATTTCTAACTCAAAAGTGTTTAAAATTTTCAATAAATTGTTTGTTTACTTTATTTGAATTTTAATGCAAGTGTATTTTTTTTTTTTATTGAACTTTTTTGATTGTTTTGCGATATATACCTACTAAAACGTTATTCAAAAATAAAGATTTACAACTCTTTAAATGTAAGCCCTATTTTTTTTACTATTCTTTACTTGTTGCAAATTTTGTTATCTTGTGGAAAAAATGTCATGGTTTTAATCATGTCTAAAATCGGTCGGTGTAGTTTACCTGTTTGTCGAGCTAAAGCTTTAATGGATGAATAGATTTTCTTGAAATTTTAAACAGCTGTTTTTTTTTTTTTTTTTAATTTCCAAAAGGATTCTTATTTTTATTTAAGCGAAATTTGAACGTTGAGTTGTGATAGAGCCATTTCAGTTTTTCTTTAATTTTTCTTCAAAATGATTTTAACGATTTGCATGCCTTTATTGACAGTGTTCACATAGGACTCAGATTTACGATTTTTTTGGCATAAGTCAGTCAGCTCGTATTCAGACACACATCACAACCATTCCACTCTGACGTTCAGCAGTCGTTAAAACAAAACACAAATTTTTACTCGCCCGAGAATTTAATTAGAATTTTTTCAATCACAAAATTAATATTTCACTAAATAAATAGTTTTCCAATTGAAACAACTTGGATTCTGTAGTATTTCAGTGCCAAAAAAAAACTAAATACTGAGAGAGGAGATGTCAAAACAGAAATCGTCAAAAAATCCACAGATTTTTAAAAAATTTAAAAAAGTACATAGACGTCAAAAAAAATCCGAAAAGTAAGTCCAATGTGGCTGGGACACTTGGAGCGTATGGGCATCGACGCACCAGCCCGACGAGTCTTCGAATCTACTACTGACGGTCTGCGCAGCAAAGGAAGACCCCACCTTAGGTGGCGCACACAACTGGAGAACGACCTCAACCAACTTGGAGTGCGTAACTGGAGGCAGCTAGATAGGGACCGAGCTGGCTGGAGGGGCTTGTTGGTTGAGGCCGTAGTCCATCCTGGGCTGTGAGCGCCATCTAAAGTAAGTAAGTCCAATGTGAACACCGTCAATGAATGCTAAACTATTTGCAGTATTAATATCACTCAGATTTTTGCAAAAACATTCGTATATCTCTATCGTTAGCTTTTGAACGAACTTGTCCGTTAACTTTATCTCCATTTTTATAAATAAAAAAAAAAATCAAATAAAAATCTAAATCCAATATTTTTAACTTTTCCTTAAATTTTCTAGTTCCCAGTATTATAATTAATTAATTGAACAATATCAAGCCAAACTATGGCTTTACACCATTAGAACAAATATGCGCCGTCAAGTCATTAATTTTATTATTCAAATGTTTTACTACCTACAACACTCTGTTTCTAGTATTTGTATTTATATTCAAGTCCAATGTATCGTTACACCTACTCGTACACTATTGTATAATTATTATAGTTGCATTTTAGATGTGAATAGAATAATTAAACTCAAAACAAGTTTGTATTATATTCTTATAAATGCATCAAGTCGGTGTTTATTTAGTTTTATACTTTATCTGACTTGAATTGAAAGCTATGCAATTAATTAGTTTTAATTATTCCAGAAATTGCATTTAAATATGTAATAAAATAGTTTTTTCATCATTATTTGGGTGCTTATCACTAATCTCTTAAGTTTACTTATTTTCGTCATGACGATAGTGTGAAATCAACAGACTCTATTATATACAATCGTTTAAACAAGATAAAAGATACTTATATTAAATTCACTGACGATTTAAGGCAACAAGAAGGTAATTATTGTTTGATGGATCGAAATCGAAATTGATAGTGTAACTCAAAAGAGCAAAAAATAAATTGATGAAATATGAAGATTCTCTTCCTCGATTCTCTGAGAACAACAATTTCACAACACGATACGAATATAAGATACTCGCAGTACAAATTTCTTATCGCATATTCAATAGCTCAACAAACAAATGAAACCACTCAACACGATTATGAAATACTGCATAAATACGTGCATGAAGTGAGTTAAAATAGCCAGTTATAGAATTCTTTCCCTGATTGACATACAATTCCATTATCATTGCCATACCTTTAGATACTAGTGCAATGAGTAAATTCAACGCCGACGAATTACATCCTCCAAGTTGGATGAACGAGGAGTTTTTTGCAGAGGTCTTGAGAAAATGTGAAAAAACCGACAATGTTATGGTGTGATTATAGATAAGGTGTATCATGTTTTGTGTTTTGAATTAAAGATTTTCTTTTGAAAAAAAAAAGGTTAAGGAAGTTAAAATATCTCCTGCATCAGCTCAGGGCGATCACTATGCCAGTGTTATGTTCCGAGGAGCTGTCACGTATGACACACAAAAATCCAAGGGAACTTCAAAATCCCTAATAATCAAAACAATGCCAGAACTGGATGGCCATAAAAAAGATATGTTAGGAGAATCATATATTTTTGAAACAGAAATTTCCATGTATTCAGAGACGATACCAAAATTTCATGCAGAGCTTAGGAAAATTGGAGATAACACAGTGTTGGGAGCAGAGTAATTAAATTTTCGTTTTTATTTGGTGAACATTGAGAAAAGTTGTATTTTTTTTTTTTTTTTTTAGACTCTTGTACTACTCCCTGGAGCCAAGGAAGGTAATCATTTTTGAGGACATCTGCCCAAAAGGATATGAAGTGCTGCGAGACAGACAGTGCAACCTGGAAGAAGTCAAAGCAGCATTTTCAAAACTGGCCAAGTGGCATGCTGTGAGCTATAAACTAGCTTCTGAGGTAAGTGTTATAATGTTTAACAATAATTAGTCTATGCAAATTTACAACTTAACTTGTCGTAATAGTTAAAGTCATCATTATCATATCATATATTTTGTAACAATTTAAAGTCTATTTTTAATTTAATAATGCGGCAATTATCATTGGGAGTGTCATTTTTTTTTTTTTTTTTTTTTTTTGTAGTGGTTTTGTATTGAAAGACAACGCACTCGACTTATATTGCATTAGTTTATCGTTGATGCTATAAAATTTATTTAGGAAGCGCACACGCTGAGTGTTTACTTAATGATGTTGCATAAATATCTATCAAGATAGTGTGCTATTTCTACTACACAAGTGCTTGCAATTGAAAAAAAAAAAATATTTTTATCAGCAGTATCTTTTATTGTTGCATCTTATGCATAATTCGCAAGGAAACTTGTACAATTATTTAAGCTATTTAGTTCACGGAAATATACGACTAAATTAATAATTTGAACAAAATGCTTGTACTAAAAATTTATTTTTTTGAAAATTTTTAAGTTAAATATTATTTTTTTAATTAATATTAGGGTGTGCTATTTTTTTTTTTTAAATTATTTTTATAAAAATTAATTTCTTTGATTCAAGGGCGATTCTTCAGTAACTGGTTATAAAGAAAGTTTTTTAGCTTTCAAGAATATCGAAGAGATGCCATTTATGACATCTGGAATTGATAATTTTATTAATAAATTAGAAACACTTGATGACCTCAAACAGTATATACCAAAATTGCGTGCAATTCAAAATGATATAATTAAACGCTCAATAAATTCAACCAAATTAAGTCAGCAAAAAGGATCAGAAGGAATTTTCGTTTTGTGTCATGGAGATTTTCATCGAAAGAACATGATGTTCAAGCATAGTTCGAATGGTAAATTCGAAGATGTTATATTGGTAAGACTCTATAAAATCTTCGCACAGAAATCCTAATTCAAATATTATTTTTCTATAGCTTGATTTTCAAGTATGCTATTTTGGACCTGCAATATTAGATATTCTATATGCAATGTATTTGCTGATAGATGAAGATATGCGTACGAATCGATACGATGAAATAATTCACTATTACAGTTCCTGTTTCATCGAAAGTCTTAAAAACCTCAAATTTCAAGGGAAAATTCCAAAAGTATCTGATTTCTTTATAGAAATTTTACGACACAAACACTGGGGTATGGAATTCAATTTTAAAATAGGAAAATATTAATTTTAAAAATTAAATTTATTTTTAGAATTATTCTTATTGAGCACCTTGTTGCCAATTTGGAATGCTTTTGCACCTGGTGATGTTAATCCCGATGATATTATGACATCAAACGAAACCCGAAGGAAATTCTATGATAATGAAAATTATATTAACGAAGTGAGAAAACGTTTGCCAAGGATGTTTTACAGAGGATATTTGGAATAAAAATATATTGTTGTTGCAAGAGGATTTATGATTTTGTTTCATTATTCCTAGACAGGTTTTTCTAATTTCCCCATTGGTTTTTGTTTGGGTAGTGATGTCTAAGGCTAGGCACGCACTTGCGATTTAAAATCGTTGCGATTAAAAAATCGCGATCGCAACATTTTTTTGCTGTGCACGCACTTGCAATTTGTAGTCGCCTGATTTTTAATCGCTATCGAATGCAACATACATCTTTTAATGGCTGTGCACGCACTCGCGATTTAAAGTCGTTGCGACTGAAAAGTCGCTATAAAAATGGAACCTGTTTCATTTTGTTTAAGCACCGCGCTTCTTCAGTCACATGTGCGTGCACTCCCATTAAAAACCATGTGTTTCATTTCTTGCGACTGAAAAATCTCACGACTGACATTTGCAAGTGCGTGCATGTTTATTTCTTTCCGCGACAACGATTTTTAAATCGCAGAAATTTCAATCGCAAGTGCGGTCACAAACATGTAATTGCATTTGCTTCATTTTATTTTGCGACAATCGCTTCGTTCGAAAAATGGAACAAATTTCAGTCGCAGTTTCTCGGTCGCAAGTGCGATCACTTACATTGAAACTTATTTATTCTATTTTTTGCGACTAAATAGTCGCGCGATCGAAATCGCAAGTGCGTGCTTAGCCTAAGAGATCGATAAGTTCTTAGTTTAGAAAAAGACAAAATGGGGGGCTTGTGAGCAAACTTCCATTTTTGTCCGCTTGGTACAAGGTAATTACACAATGTAAATAATTATGCTAAGCAAGATGCGAGAAAATAGGTTGGTTAGAGCCACTGGTAGAATGTGACGGTGGGGGAGATAGGAAAAACTAGGGTTTGCTAGAATTAGAGATTGAGGTTTCAGGGATCCGAGAACATATTTTATCAAAAAGGCCAGAAGACTTATTAAGGTCAAAATTTTCAAGGTGAAAATTAAAATAAATCAAGTAAAAATTGAATTAGCTTCAAACGCAGAAGCCTTTGGAGAGTCTATTCTCAGCATAAACAATATAAACATACACATAGTAGGGCACACATAAAAACAGAATTCAACCAAAAGTTGAAAAGGTCTTAAGCGCAGATGATTAACTTAATACACGTTAGGTTATCTACGCTGCCTATGGCATTTTTGGAGTTGAGGTATTGAAATAAGTTCAAAAATGTCATAAACTCAAAATCGAAAATTTTGTAGTTAGGGCCATTACGAAATTATGGGCAGTACGGATCTCTAAATTAATTTTAAATTCTCTTGGCTGGGCATATAGTACATATTATATGGTTTCTCGCATACCGACATTTTCAACCATTTTCTACCAAATCGCCAATATTGTAAAGAATAGTTCGAGCATTAAGAAATAGATGAATTGACGAAATTAAAAAAAAAATTACATGCGGCATTTTATCGAGAAAGTATCTATAAATTTTAGTGTTTATTTGTGTATGTTCATTAATTTCAAACAATGAGTAATAGGTATGAAAGAAATTGTTTTTTAAATGAGAGTTCGCTTAAAGTGAAATTTAATGATCACTTCACGCATTGGGACAAATTTCCAAAAAAAAAAAAACTGATGTAAAATCATAGTAACTGTTCTCAAATACAATTCAAACGCAATAAAACAATTTCAAAACGTATATTACTCTTTCATATAATTTTTATAATTCTTAATCTATACAAATAACTTTTGTTCTAACCAATAAATACTTGGAATTTTTCAATAAATAAATCAACATGTGAAAGAGTTTACTATACTTGCAACAGTAATTATTATTTATTATCAGCAAAAAGCTTATGCATATCTACAGCTCTTCAAATTAGTTTCGCTTGTATAATGTTAATGTATAAGCTTTAGATATTTTCAAGCAGTAGATATTTTCAGTTATAGATTGTTTTCTTATCAGCGAGTTAGAGCGTTATCAAAGGAATAAAAATGTGTGAATTCAATAAAGATGAGCTGAATGCTCCAAATTGGATGAATAAAGAATTTTTTACTGAAGTTTTGAAGAAAAATGAAGAAGTTGATGGAATTTTGGTAATTACAATAAATTTATCTCCTGTTTTTTTCCTATAAAATGAATTCTGTTTTTTTTTTTTCAGATAAACATCTTGAATATTACACCCGCTTCTGCCAAAGGTGATCATTATGGAAGTGTAATGTTTCGTGCAACAATCAATTATGATACAAGCAAATCGAAAGGACTATCAAAATCTATGATAATTAAAACACTTCCAGAATTGGATGGACTGAAAAAGGATTTACTTGCAATATCATTTGTTTTTGAAACGGAAATTAGAATGTACTCAAAGACCAAATACCACAATTCGAAGAAGAACTAAGGAAAATCGGTGATGATACTGTTTTAGGAGCAAGGTATTAGTTAAGGTTTTTAATTCTGTTTGTTATTCTTGTGTTGTGATTGAAAGAATTGATCTTTAGAGCATTATATTATTCACTGAAACCAAGGAAATGTATAATTTTTGAAGATATTTCACCAAAAGGTTATGAGACTTTGCGTGATAGACCACTTAACTTGGAAGAAACTAAGGCAACTCTAACAAAGCTAGCAAAGTGGCATGCTGTGAGTTATAAGCTTGCCATCGAGGTGATTTCAATCAAGTATAGTAAAACAATCGAAATCAATAATGGAGTTTGTTTATCAGGGTGACGAATCAGTAACACAATATGAGCATGGCATTTTCAATTCAAGAGATATTGATACAATGCCTTTCATGATAACTGGAATGAAGAATTTGATCGAAAAACTAGGGACAATTGATGACTTAAAGCAATATATTCCGAAATTAGTATCAATCAGCAATGAGGTCTTAAAAAGATGCATTAAGTCCTCGAAATCATACAGAAATGAAAAACCACAAGGCATTTTTGTTCTATGTCATGGTGATTTTCACTGCAAAAACGTTATGTTCAAACGAAATGATAAAAACGAATTAGAAGATGTGATGTTGGTAAGCCTTAAGATATATGCATTTTTTTAAACTACTTTTTTTTTTTCAAATACATAATTGTTCCTTCAAGATTGATTTCCAAATGTGTTATTTCGGACCAGCTGTTATGGATCTTTTGTATGGAATCTATATGCTTTTAGGCGAAGATTTACGTGCTGATAATTATGACGAAATAGTTCATCATTATTCATCGACTTTTATCAATACTTTGAAGAAGATGAAATTCCAAGGAAAAATTCCAGAAGTTTTTGAATTTTTCGTTGATATTTTACGACACAGGCACATGGGTATAAAACAAGATAAATTATTTATAAAAACAAAAATGAAAAATATTATTTTTTTTAGAACTTTTTATGCTGAGTACATTTGTCCCAATGTGGTATTATACAGAAATTGACATTAAGGACGTCGAAGATATGATTTTTTCAGAGGATATAAGAAGAAAGCTCTATGACACCCCTGGTTATATCAACCAAATTAGGCGAATATTGCCTAAAATGTTCTACCGGGGGTATTTGGAATAGCATCTGCAACCTTAAAATTTTAAAAGATTAATAAAAATTCATAATCATCAAGGAAAACGAAATCATGTTGTATTAAACTCGAGAAAAAATATTTAATATCACAATTAGACTTATTTTGTTTCTAATTTTAATCTAGAGATCAACTTTTTGAGCATAAATTAAAACTCTATACTAAAATCTTTCTTCTAATGAAAGAACACCCTCTCTTATCCAAACCTTCCATCTGCTAAACATACATACATAAATAATTTCCATAATTTATATTCAGTTTGTGTTAAAGAAAAAAACAACATAATTATAATAATCTTCCTTTGTTCTTCTCCCTAATTTATTTATTTTTTTTTTGTTTGTGTCAAAATTTATTAACAGTTTATTTTGTTTATGTTTCTAATAAAAAAAATGTTAAAACAAAAACAAAAATTCTAAACCGCGTTTCATGCGTAAGTTATATTTTTTTATATTAAACAAAAGCTTTTATCCTGAGCCTTTTTTCATCTCCATAATTTTAAATCATCTTTTTTAAAGAAAGAAACAAAAAAAAAAAAGATGACAAAAAAATAATAATGTTAAATTTTATATCTCAATTAAGGAGGCAATTCTCTTATAGCCCGCCCACATAAAAATTGAATTAATTAAGCGTATTTAATTTTGTAAGCGTAAAGTAAACAGCAAAATGTCCTTCCACCTCCTTTTTATTTTTTGACTTGCGATGCAGGGTACGATAAGGGTAAGATTAAGATTTGTAAACAAATATAAAATATCTCAAGGTTTAAATCAAAATTTATACAATTAAAATAAATAATGCTGAATTTTGAAAGCGTCTGGCATTCATTTGGCAATTTGGCTTGATATTATTTTTGTTCGTATAGAATATATAGAATATATAGAATTATATAGAATATAAATATATAGGCATTGAATATATTGAAAAAAAAACATCGCGATAATTTTTTTTTTACTTGAGAAAGCATCTGACAGGTATTTTGTACCACGTTTAATAAAGTCTGTCGTGTATTTTTCTATTTTATTTTACCCTAAGTAGGTTTTTTTTTTTTTTTTAATTTAGCTTAGTCGAATTTTCGTTCACACTAGTTACGAAAAATAAAATATTTAAAAAAAAAAATATGATGTGTTTGACAATCATGTTTCATATTTTTTTTATTAAAATTAAATCATCACTGCCATATAAATTTGATTATCACACTTATATGGCATTTTTGAGCCATATTTATTTGACAATATGCCATATTTGTGCACATATAATGTAATACTGCATTAAGTAAAACTTCTTTAAGAATCTTAAAAACGTTTGGCAGCGATTTGGCACCGTATAAGTGTTGTGCAAAAAAATTGACGATAAAAATTAATTGTTTGTGTTATGCCCATATTCCCATATTACATCACCCACAGTATAGTGGGTCAGCTCTGGGTGATGTAATATGGGAATATGGGCATAACATTTGTGTAAGTACATATACATTTTTTTACAGCATCTGGCAGGCGTACCTATATGTATGTACATCCTTCGAAATTTTGCATCGATATTTAAAGTAATCAGGGTCTTATTTTCTAAAAAATTTTATAGCATCTGGCACACATTTGGCACCATTTGGTCTTATATTTTTGTAATCAAGAGGACTCTTACTTTTTTTGGATAATAAAAAAAAATCCAAAACGCAATTTGGTAAGTACATAGGTACATAAATATTTTGAGTGCACCTTTCACCAGAAATTTTACAAAACCTTCGTGAAAAAAAGCGTTTGGCACGCATTTGGCACTTTCAAAAACAGGATTTAAATTTTTAAAAAAATTTCATGATCCATATATTGGTTTAAATTAACAACAACTATATGCAACCAAGTCATTATCTTTTTATCCCTCCCTTCGCACATTCACTCATTTTCTCACATCTATTTGTGTGTTTTGTTTCAATCTTCTGATGAGATTTTAACAAGCTTAACGAAAAGTTTTCTTTTGTTAAGTTGAAAGATGCGGTAGCCAGAGTAACGAAGAAATGTTACAAAAACCTTAAACCCTCTTAATTATCTTCTGCGTTGCGTAAATGAGCTTCTTAGAGCTGTTATACAACATCACAGTTAGCAAGCAACAGCAAGAAGGAGAATGCTGATATCTTTTTCGATCTCTTTAAGCAGCTGTCGATACAGTTGAGATTATATTTTGCTATCGTTAATTTTAATGCATAATTATCTTGTTAATTACAAAACAGCATTGATTTGATACTGTTATTTTTCTTTTTATATAGAAAAAAAAAAAAAACACATGTGTATATTGTGCTGGTATTTAATGCTTAGCGAATAAAGAAAGCTCAAAGACCGAATGCAAAAAGTTTCATCACAAAGCAAATTTACTTCTTGGGGTGGGTGCTCACTTATGATTATGACATTCATCAAGTTTGAAACTTTTTGCCTCCCATTCTAGCCAGAAAAAAAAAAAAAAAAAAAGTTTCTGAAGAACAAGATTTAATGTAATTTTCATCTTGACATTTACACTAAAGCAAGCTAAAGAAATCTAACAAAAGGACACACCATTTATAAGGAAAAAATAATAAATGGGACCGAGAAGGGGGATGCAGCTCTTTTGCGTGAACAAAAAGACATCTTATGAATTGGCATCTTTGCCATCAATTAGTTGGATTGGATTGCCATCAAAGGATCTGTTTCTTTTATTTTCCTTGCAAGTGAATTTCTGGGTAAAATGATTGTTGTTTTTTTTTAGAAAAACTTGTAGGTTTCTTTATTTGTGCAGTGCATTTTTGCCATCACATTGTGCTGTGTAACAAATAAAAGAAGCTACATTCAGTGAAGGAATAAATGTGTGTCTGTTTTTTCCTATATTTTTGTACATGATGGAGTTTGGGAATTATTCAAGAACTTCATATAGGTAATTCAGTTCCATCAGAGACCCAAGAGAGCTGTAAATAATTTCATTTTGATATGGATAAAGGAAGAACTAGTGCCACCGCGCTACTGCAGTATCATTGTGCTGGAACCTTTTGTTGTAGGTATATTGTTTGCATCAAGTGCAATTTCACCATGTCATATCCGTATTCGTGTATGCAGAGGGTATATATTTGAATAATCCTTTTATGAATGCCATTACAAGAGTTGAAAGCACAAGAGGTGTTAAGCATTCTAAACCATAAAACATAGGCAAATGCGGATTTACACATACATACATACATACATACATACATACATTATATGATATGCCCTTCACTCAATATCGCTCCTTTCGGCTGGAAATAAGTTAAGCCAAGTGGAAGATAATTACATTATAATGTAAAATTTTATTCTCAAAATATTTATTGTTACAAAATATGGTGGATATGAAGAAATTAATTATTTTTCAACGTTTAGTGACTTTTATTTTGTTTGTATAGGTAGGTAGGTTTAGGTACCTGGGTGAGTACAAAGGTTGTATATGTTATATGAGCTTAATTGAAAGCAATTTGCATATTTTAATTTATTATGATAAAACATGTCAATGAAATCCTTTCGAGCAAACAGGGATTAATTGCTTGAAAATTGTTTTTGTCTGAAGTAGGTATATTCTAAAAGATTTCAGATGAAAGTCAATGAAGATCTTTAACAATGGTTTATTATTAAACAGTCTAGACATCTCAATCAAAAAAAAAATTCCTAAATTTGTCTGCTAAAATATCATTGATTAATTTACCTACCCGTGCTTCTTTGTTACTCATTTTGAAAATAAATAAAGGAGTCAAACTGTATTTGAATTATTTAATAAATTTAATTCATGACTGATGGAGTCTATAGGCTCTGATGGGATCATAGCACCTCATTTGTTTGATATTCGACAAAAAAGGTCAACTACTTAGTTTTAGTAATTGGTCATCCATAGTATTTTTTTGTTAATGAATTTCCATTTTTTTTTCTTCAAGGTCTCAGTACAGAGTGTAAGCACATCATTTCTGGAGTTGAAAAAAATGTATGTTCAGGTGCTTAAAATCTCTGTGACCTTGAAAAAAAAAATAAACTTTGAAAATTCATATAAAAAAACTATAGCCGATCAATAACTTGAATTAGTTGACCTAAAAATCGCTTAGCCTTGAATAAACGAATTATTTAAAAAAAAAATCTGTGGCTGACCAATAAGTGAAACTAACTGACTATTTTTCACCAATTAATGGGACGATTTAGATGGAATAGGTCGATTTTTCAAATGCCCCTTTATGACGTGCTAAGATCCTAGAGCCCTGAGCCTGAATCTACCCACCGTAATCAGATTTTGATAATTTGTTTTTACCAAAATATGTAGACACACGCAAATTCATACAAAAAAGTTTTTCTTTGGGGTTTATGACAGGAATCGTTGTTCTTAGAACCAAAAAAGGAATTTCAATTCCTCCTTAAGGGAACCACATTAAAACTTTAGAGTCTCAAGTTTGAAGAAAATCGCTTGAGTGGTGTAGACTGTATAGGATGAAGTACAGACAGCCATAAAAATAGACAGACAGAATTGCGGGACCCACTTTTTTCGCATTTTCTGTAATTGAAAACAAAAAAAAAACAACAAAATTACGAGTTAGAATGAGCGCAATCATCAGAACCTATATCTAATTAAAATACATCAAAGCCAAAAAAAGAAGATATTTTTACATTTTATGGTAAGTAGACGACAAGAGGACATACCTGACTTATGCTCAGCGTTGTCGAAGTTGCACGGTCGTGCTTTTCTGACACGATAATTTCCTAGTGGCACAGTTGCTTTTTTATTCCATTGTTTTACTTATAATGAGGAAAATTTTTGCAAAATTTAATGAAAATTCGTCCAAATTCCGTATAAAGTGGATAAAAATACTTTTTTTCTGACAATGCACGAATACAGCGAATGATTTCCTTTGATTTTTTCTTGTTGTATTACACCCCGTTATAAAATTGATAACAGTTTTTCAACAAAATAGAAGAATTTATGGTTATTTATATGGCACGAAAATTGGCACATTTTTTTTTTTTTCGGAAAATATGGCATTTTCATTTTATTTTGGGTGGCAACGCTGCTTATGCTATAAGGGTGTAAAAAATTATCAGGATAACCAAGTCCCTTGTGTACGCTACTATGACTGGATTCTGTGGAGAAGAGGAGCTGAAGAAGGCCAACACTGGACCCTTGTAGTTAAGATAACGTGTATAGTTTGTATAGGATGAAAATGAGAAAACGTAACACGTAAAACATTAAAAAATGTGTACATATTACCCTTGTGATAAAATAGACAAATTCTTTTGTTGAACTACGCCATCGTCAGTGTAAAAAAGACTATGCCCTCAAAATACACAATTTTTTATGATTGTCAAGTGAACTTATTATTTAAAATTTTTTTTTTTTTTTTTTTGTAATATCGGATCAGGATTTGTCATTTGACAAGGAACAGCAAAACCAATTTTGCCAAATTTAATTGATTTGCTCAATATTGTTGTTCTTGTTGGATGTTAACATGGAAACCAATTTTCCAGATGCAAATTTGTTCTCAAAACTCAAACACAAATCTGTGGCCGACACTGAGTAATTGCCAAATAATTACATGCGATAACTTTGTGAACTGAAATTTGCCCTAGATATGCTTTTAGCTATAGGTAAACACTTTACATGCATACATAATACATACATACAATATAATAATGCAGAATCATTTTAGTTAAACATTTTCGAATTTCATCAGAAAAAGATTGATGGAAGGAGTTTTTTTTTTTTTATTTTTGTGATGTCAGAACACATTCTCCATCGTTAATTTACTTTTCAACAGCTTCAAATTTCTATAGTCCTTTTTTTTTGTGTTGTTTGAGGGTTTAGGTAAAAATAATTAAGTAATTACGCTGTGGTATATGTGAATGAATTTTAATTTTCTTTATTTTAGGGACAAAAAAAAATGCCTCTTTTGAAAGGCTTTACAAACGAAGGAAGAAAAGATACAAACAAAATTCTGAATGAATGCATTTTGTTCTTCGTCCTTGTCATTAAGATTATAATTAAAATTTCTATGGGATTTTTTTCTTTTTGCAGTCAGAGCATCAGAGGAACTGTAGCTCATCTGATGTATCTACCACAACCAATCATATCATCGTAAGGGAGAGTAACACAAGCTTTTCATAATATGAAAATGTAATGAAATGATAATTATGAATTATTTTGATGTGTATACTGCTCTTGGAAATGTCTAGACGTATTTACTTTAACGGGGCTATGAGCAAAGGTTGAGGTCACAAAATTATATATGTATGTAGGTATATAGATGACACAAAATAGCACTGGATTTTTTCATATAAAAGAGAGCTTTCTAGCTTTTTTTTTTTTTTGTTAAAGTGATTTTTTTTTTGTATATATTTAAGGTAAAATATGCCAGTGTGGGATTTTCATTTTAGTTTGATTATAAAAGAATGATACTGAATAAAACATGACGCAATGAGGTATTTCTTTTCTGATGTATACAAGGGATAGGTTGTAGCCAGGTTCCTTACAATTTATTAATAATGTTCGACTGGCCTTTCGAGGTTGGCTCTAATTGAGTTTGCGGAACTTTTTCCTTTTTTCTTACTACGAGCTTCATATCATCCCTCTTGGCCGGCCCAAAACCTTAACGTCTTAATTTTTTTGGGCGTTTTTTTTTTTACTAAGTTTGTTAAAAAAAATTAAGTAAAAATAACCTTTTCAACTTTCGTCCAATCATTTTATTTTCTTATTTTAGCAAACAAACTCAAAAAAAAAAAAGATATTTCATCTAAAACCATCCTCATTGTATTAGCATTATCTTTCTACTCTAGCTACCCTAGCCTGCGTATGACAAGTTATCTTCATTAAATGAAATAAATTGCCCAAAGGAGAGTTCTAATATGAACCCATAAACAATACGATAAGCGTCGTCGTTTCTGGCTTTATGAACTTTGAAAGGCTTTATCCCCCTATACATGCACCACGACAGCGATGATGACGACAAGAATGTATGCTAAACTAAGGCAAACGGGATGATATAGGGAAGCTTTTTTTGTTTAACCCGGTGAGTATCATGTAAATCTTACCGTAAAAATGCGGTAGCAATAAACTTATTTACTTATTTACGGGTTTTTCTTTTAACAAAAAAAAAAAAAAAATCCTTTACATGTGTTGTGTACTTTATTCATTTTCAATGGTTGCCAATATTGATTAAATTATATCGAAGAAAATTTAAGATTTGATGGTTATACTTTAAAACAATTACACTGGATCGCACGAACTTAATCTAATTATATAAGTTAATCGCCGGAAATCCAATAATCTTTGACAAAAACTACTAAACATAATGACTTGTTCTCAATTGGTAATGTAATGCAAACTCTTTTTGAATTAGCTTATTCTCAAAACACCCAGCGACGGATGTCCCTCAAGTAAGCAGAGCACGGTCAGCAGAACAAAGTTTTTATAATTAGGTGCTTAATGGCGATTTCATTAATATTTAAAGGGCTTTTAAATTTTTTAATTGCGTATTTTGTATGGAACAAACGTCATTTTAAGATTTAAAAGCCTCTTAAATGGATAGAAGGGCTTTATGAAATCGGCCTCAATTGGTGCTAATTCAAACTATGTAGATGAGATCTTAATTATTCAAATAGATTTATGTCGAAAAAAAAATGGGGAAAAAATAAATTATTTTTTTTTTTTCAAAATGTTACCTAAAATATTTTTTTTTGTAATTATTTTTTTTTTTGATTCGTAGAGTCCGATGATAAATCATTTGAAATATTTATTGCATTAACAAAATGTTCTTTAGAGGAAATATTTATTCTACAAAATGCATTTCCTGATGGAAACTCGTTTTCTATACGAAATGTCCATCAGGAAAATGAATAAGTACTTGTTTCAGACAAAGTATTTCTCGCAAATTAAATTTTTTTAATGGAAAAAATTTATTAAATTGGTTTATCATCGATTTGTATCCTTTTATATTTTAAATCGTTTAATGAAAGATTGAACTTTACAAAAGAAATCCGGATCCGTTTTCCTGATCGCTTAACTGGCCCCTAAAGAAACAGAGAAAAGAAAATAGTCGGAAAGGTAATTGCTCAATCGATCGTCTAAGGAGTTTTGGGTCTTTTTAATTTTTTTCTTTTTGAATTAATATTGAACTAGAAAAGTGAAAAATTCAACTTTTTTATTTAAAAATGCCCCGCACTTGTAGTGCCCCTGGGACTTTCGGAAATATCAGTACAAAAAATACGGTATCGTCTTAGATGCACCTTGAAGGCAGTACCATTTCCTTCTCTACCAGACTTAGACTTTTCTCGCATCGTGGTCAGCCAGCTAGGTTACAAAGTAAGTTCTGGAAGGCTCAAAAAGCAATGTTTTAAAAATAATTTGGAAATCTAAATTTATACAAACATTTTAAAGTAAAAGCAAGTTGGGGTCACTCAATGTTTTTTTTTTTTTTTTTTCTTTAAAAAATTCAAAATCAATGTTGCACCAGTGTTACCACTAGTTTGAGAAACCTATAGCCTTACCTACACACAAAGT
The DNA here is from genome assembly GCA_947049315.1 of Epistrophella euchroma. Classification (NCBI taxonomy): domain Eukaryota; kingdom Metazoa; phylum Arthropoda; class Insecta; order Diptera; family Syrphidae; genus Epistrophella; species Epistrophella euchroma. The sequence goes on along the minus strand of OX346248.1, from coordinate 65,204,062 downwards.
AAGTTTTTTTTATAAAGCCGAAAACAGATGTGCAGCTTTTTCCCATGAAATTAGAAATGAGAATTAGAAAAGGCTGCATACAGAGCCTGGAATATGTCAGCCCTCATAAGAACCTGTGTAAATTTATTTTCGCTGCATTGGAAAAAGCTGCACATCTGTTTTCGGCATAACAATTTTTTTCTAGAACTCTTCCCTTTCAACTTGAATATCATTCTTGCCATAATTCACAGACGCGGTAATGTCTTAACATAATTTATTCTGAGAGAAATAAAGTCTTTAACATAAATCAATTTTTTAAATATGAAGCTCGTCATCAGCAGCTAAATTTTCTATTTGCTTTTCATGTAATTTAATAAAATGAAGAGAAACCATTATGCAAGTAAATTTTTGGCTTCTTAAAAAGTTTACATTGTTTAATGATTTGAAAATTATTTTTCTGACTTGGTAAAAATTTTACCACAATTACTCTTATCTATATGTTGAACTTAAGTATAGTCTTTTGTGCAAACGGGCCTTAATATAAATTGAACATAAATTTGATTTGATTAAAAATGTAATCATTTTATTTTCAAAATTTATTATTGGCAACCATATACACATCTGCAACAAACATTTTATACAAAAAAGTAAACCTTTCTACGACTATGTACATACATACCTATACCTACTAACGTACCTAGTCGTACCTGCCTAGGTATAGGTACCTCGTCCTTACGCTATACGAACATAATTTATGGAAGTAGCACTTCCTTATTAATAACACAAGGAATTGCCATTGTCATTATGCCTTTCAAGTGGAAATTTTCTTTCGTACTTTTTCTCTTCATCTTGTGCCTTTAATATTAACTTTCAAAAGGAAAAATGTATAAGGATGTGATGTGTGTGTAGGTATTATAAAGGTTTTTTGCCCTTAACACTATTCTTCATCTTGAACCCCAAGGATAAATAAGTTTTGTTACTATAGTCATCAACAAGAAGGTAAAACAAAAAAAAAAAAAAATTACGACTACACTAAAGCCTCACCGTATAATCTCGCACCTGGAGTGGTTGCGAGTTAGTAAGTAATTACAAAAACTTGATGCAATTATATCCTTCAGCTAAACGGATGTGTATAGAATTTGTACGTCAAAAAGATATTTCAATCATTTGTTCATATTTTGCTGAGATATGCTGAGTGCAATGATTATGCCAGAATATTACATATATAAAGTTGTATATGTATGACGTGTGGAAAACAAAATAATCCTTTAAGAAGGTATACAACACTTCTAATGGGGATTTGTCTACGAAAGATTCACAAATTCAAACGAGACATATGAACATCTTGAATGAGTGTTAATTGATCCTGTAAGCTGATTTCTCTAGGTCTTTTGTGAATACGGAATCCTTTTTTGAAATAAAACAAAACAAAAAAAAAACAATTAAAACTAATAATTGTGAATAACACACACACACACACCCATTTTTTCTCACACACCCGAAAAACAGCTTAGCTTTCAGAATAAAATTGTTAGATCGAGGGCGTTGAACTTTGAGTGATTTATTTGTTTTTGTAAGTGGATTGACAATAGAAATTAAGGTATAAATGTTGTTTGAATAGCATTTAAACACGCATGTACATAAGTAGGTTCTTGATGCTTTTTAGGGATTGTCTTTTACATGTTTGTCTTAGTATAATTTTTTGTCTAGCTAATTTTAAGTATTTGAAAATAGAAATGAAGTCTTATTTACCTTCTTATAATTTAGCTTGAATAATACTCGTACTGTTAGCAAAATATCAAGTGAAAAGATGCGAACTCCTAATTCTACATATTTTTGTCTTTCGTGATTGATTTACATTAATTAACAAATTTGTTGTCTTAATTATCTAACAGAAACTTTGTAATACTCTTAAGCCCATTTCCCAAATCAAAGCTTCAATACTTAATTTCAGTATAAGAACTTGTGTGATAATTTCCGCGAAGGAAAAAGGTTCACATTTATTTTTAACTTAAAAATGTTAAAGTATCGTACCTGAATAACAGTCAAGATAAATACAAATTAAGAAGGATTTTTAAAATTTTCAAAAAAAAAAAAACAAACAAACAAACAAACAACAAAAAACCTTGAAAACAAAAGCTTTATGAACATAAAAACCTGCTTACATGAAAAATATCAAAAATACATCCCGAAATAATGCTGTGTATAGATGACTGCTACTCTCCTACTTCCCGTGGGTTGGAATTAGGAACTCACTTGTGTTAATATTCGATGCATATCTATATTATTAGTCCCTTGACAAAAAACGAAGGCCTTCGGTTCAGTAGGTAGGTAGGTACACAGGGAAGCGATATATACATACATTCGACTTGCAACAAAATTTATTACTTTGGGAATAAACAAAAGACGTGATTTGCTTTCAAGTGTGGGATCAGTGTTTTTTGTGGGGGAGTGTATATATTTCCTATGTCACATCCCTGGAGAACAAAATCGTGCCTATATGAGTTTATAGTCATGGATCTGATGGCAATTCAGGTTGTGGAAATGAGAAATATGTAAAGTGCATCATTGGGTTGCACGCAGTTGCTCTTTAGAATTACTATATAATGATCTTCTCTAATAGAGGCATATTATAGAACTTCCGACACAAATATCTGGTCAAAATGGAAAACCATAATACCTATAATATTTTTCACATTTACGTTAAGTACCTTGGCCAATTAGTATCAGGCAAAAACGTATACACCTCTTTATAAATCATATGGAAATTTATTTCCAAACTGGGCGGGCATTGGTTTTGTTTAAACAAATTTCAGGGTTGTAAACAAAATTGACACTAAATTCATTTCGATCATCGTGTTCACCTCCAATTTGCGTTGGTTCAAATTAAGTCTTTAGTTCTGATCCAGTCTGAAGTGAGTGATGTAATTTTTCAAAAACTTTAAGTGGCATTGGCGGTGGTGGAGGTGAAAAAGTTTCAGTTCTTAGAGTTTTTTGAGATTGGTAAACAATTTCAAGTGATGCAGTTTACAAAAACATCAGTTTCGCCCATTTCTAGCGCACTAAATTTTTGAAAAAGAAATGAAAAAAATGGTCTCATTATCGAAAAAAGTTCCAATTTCCTTGAAAAAATCTACATACTGGTCTCATTGTCAAGAAATGTGTTAGACAATTGGATTTATATTATCGTATCAATTAGATAAATGCAATATTATTTGAACTTCTTAAAAGTACCTGTTTTTTTATCACTTTGGCCATTACAGATAAAAAGTTTAATCAAAAACTTTGAAGCGATTTTCGAAAAAAAAAATTCAAATTCAAATCTATAGGGAACTAATAACGCTCTGTATTAAATTGAGCTCCAGCTTGATGAAGGCACAGACCAAGTCAAGGCACGCGACAAATAGTATCATAAAAACCACTTTTAATTAAGATATTTTCATCATATTAATTCTTAATGTTAAGTTTATTAAAAATCGCGATTTTTTTTTTTATACGAATCCAATACTTTACCTATGGAGCAAATAAGAATCTCATAAGTGATTATTTATTGGAGTAACAAGCCAACGCTTTACTTAATAAAAACAGATTAAATTGCGATAACACTTTAAGTACTTAGTCAAAAAGTCCACAGCTTTTTTTTTTCCTAAGTGTTCCATTGAGCCAACCATGATAAATCATCACTTAATAAGAGGAATTGTGTGTGATTCAATTGTGAATTTTATTTTTAAATGACAGGTACTCGTATATTTAATGTACATAAGTACTTATTAGAATAAAATTTTTCATATTTATATTTTTAAGTTAAAATGTCTTAATTTGTTTGTTTATATTTAATGTTTTGTAAACATTACCGTATATTTGTTTTTTTTTTTTTTTTATTTATGTTGTGTTTGCTCACATACATATATCGCTTGCTAACGGTTTACCATATTCTTAGCTTTTTTTATCTGTGCGTCAATTTTTTTTTTTTTTGGAGGAAGCAATGTAGAAAAAAAAGATAAAATGTTGTGAAAAATGGGGAACTTTTGTTTTTAATATAAATGCTTTAGACTTTAAGGCACCAAAGGATTTAAAAGGATTTTTCTATTTTAAAAAGGAACAATCTCAGATAAAAAAAGCGAGAAATTTTTGTGTACGTACTTATTTTCTACTAGACCCTAAAATTAAGCCACGCCCGTAGCAGTGGTTTCCCATTTTTTCCCACACAAATATCTATTTTTTTTTCCTATAAAAAGTTTCGGGGATATACCTATCTCAGAACCAAATAAATACCTATTGAGCGCCCTCGAATTCTAGCACCTATACTAATAACGTCCATTGCCCTGAATCAGAACAAAAAACTCTTCAACATTTTAAAAGCTTCAAAATCGATTTCCTAAAATGAAAAATCCCTTAAAATATTTTCGAGTGTCCAAATAAAATGAAAAAAAACTACTTTACTCTTCATAAGTTCTATAAAAAAAAAATTAAAAAAAAAAAACAGAAAAACATGACTTTCCAACTCAGTAAAACTGTTTGTTTATGACTATATAAATCCACTTCCGTCAATATGCTTTTTAAAATATAAAACTTTTGATGATTAATTTAACTTTTAAAACACATCAGGAACTCAAATCCATAACCAAATCAAACAATAATAGCACATTTACCATTGATTTCAATACGATGGAGTTTCTGTTTTTTGTGATTACAGTTGAAAGTTCTACCATTACTATACACTTTGACTTCGGAGGATGAAAAATAAGGCTATATAAACAGTTATTTAAGAAACTATTGTTACAACTTTATTTGAAAGCTGTTTTAAAAAAAAATAAAGGGCATCCTAAAGGGAAATGAAGCTGAAGCTTATAAATTTTATTCGTTTTTTCCGCCTGAAAACTTTATTTCAAATAAAAAAAAATCGCTCCTCTACTCAATTCCACCGAAATGGTCCTTTTCAAACCACACAAACTCGCATTCCGTATAACTTGGGTTGTTAAAAACTAATTTCTAAAATCCAATATGCCGAAAATAAAAAAAAAAAAAACAAAAACTATAAAAAAAAAAATCAAACAACAATATACACGAATTGCTTTTAATTCAAATCGCAATAAAATAAAGTTTTAGACGAAATCAATAAAAAACAAAAAAAAAATAAAGAAACGTGTACAAAAGTGATTCAAAAAAAAACAAAGCTCGAATGTCAACTCCTAAATTGCGTTGTTTAAGAGACGAAATAAAAGGATACAACAACAACACGAACACCACCAGATGAAAAACAGACGCCAGCGATAACACGTCGAAATTCAAATCGATTCCGATTGATTGGCTATCTACTATAGTGGTATATCGAATTCGAAGTCGATGTATACATATATGTATGAGTATTTCGATACAAGCAAACTCAATTTCTAGGAGGTTTTATAGGCTTACGACTTCATTTCAACTCGAATAGTTTCGTCCATGTTTCATTTCATCGCACACTTGTTTTTGTATTTGATTATTTTTTATTTTGGTGATGTTTTTTTTTTTTTTTTTTGTAGTAGGTACGAAAAATTCCAAATTCACATGAGTATCTGTAGAAATGTATTTTTGACCATTGATTGAGGATAACCGAAGTGTGTATGGGGCAAGGACAACCAACAGTGGGGTAGAATAGGAAAAAAAATCAAATAAAAAACTAGCCCTAAGAACTATAGAAAGGAAATTTTTTTCAGGAGATATTGTTATTGAGAGAAAATGAGCAGATAAGCCATAAATACATACATAATTATAAAATTTAAACAAAATTATTTATAACACTTACCTTGCACGCCCAATTTTCAACTTAAAAAACGTGCTGAAACAAGGAAAAAAAATGTTTAATTAATAAATTTAATTTTTTTTAATCAATCAATACTCTTTATGAAATTAAAGTCTCATGCTAGGTTTCAAAATATTTTGTCAAAAAAGCTAAAAATTATAATTCATTTATATCAATTGATAGTTGTTGTCCAAAATTGAAATTTCATAAAATACAACAAAATAAATGTTAAAAGTTTCGATCATTGATAATAATGGGTCAGAACGTTGTGAACTGCAACCAGATAGAAGGCTGTTTCACAATGCGAAGAGAAAACCAGACGTCAGCGTGACAAGATCTCTTCGGAGTTGTTCCCTCTTATATGTACATCGAAGAAGAGTGTGTGTGAGTCAGTGCTGGGGGATCGTGGGAAAAATCCCTTTCTCTGGGAATTTTGACCTCTAAAGGAACAAACCCATTTTGTGAGAATTCTTTGATTTTTTAAATTTTACCCGGAAAAGAGAACATCAACAAAGTTTTAATCATTTTTTTTAGATTAATTGTAAACAAAGTGAAAATAAAATTCCAGAAATATCAGAATTATATCTTAGAGTATTTTATAAGACCTGAAAAATTACAAAATAGGTTCAAATACCGATCTTGAATATACATAGCATCAACGTCTAGGCTATATCTTTAGTGCTTGGAAGAAACATGATATATCTAATAAAATAAATTTCAAGTTGTTTAAGTAAATAGTTAAAAAAAAATAATTACAAATTTAAAATTTTCGTTTTTTTTTTAATTTCTCAAAAATTAAAAAAAATTTAATATCTAGTTTTCAGAACTGATTAAGAAAAAGAGCATTAAATATTTAAAAGACAGTGGCACATACAGTGGCAAAAACTTTTCACCTTAATAACTTGATTTAAAAACAAATAAAAGGAAATAAAAAAATGTTAGCCTTTAAAAAAACTATAAAACAAAATTATATGTGCTTTCGTTAGTTTTTCGTATTTGTTTTCCATTTTAAGTCAGCCTTTCAACTTTTTTTCTGTGGGAACTAAAAAGGGGAAAAATAATATTTGTGGGTAAAAAAGGAAATTTACCGAATACGGCTTCTAAAAGCTTTTAAGTTTAGATCTTATTTTCTGTGGAGTTTAAAATTAATGCATTCAAAAATATTTTCTATATGGTTTTTAATTTAATTTTTTGTAAAATCAGTATTTTTTGGAATACGTAACTCTGGGCCAGGGTTCGTACTTTAATTCGATTGAAGTCGATTTACTTCGTGTTTTAAAGAAATTTTGGATTTAATTCTTTTTTTTTCACATTTGCTTCTAAGTTTTGAATTTCAAGTCCGAACCCTGTTCTTGACTGTGTTATTTGTATAGACATATGTATATTTTTTTTTTGTAATTTTTCCAACGATGCCATCTAGTCTGTCCACTGTGTGCCGCCGAACGGTTCACCAATCGTTCTGAATATGTACAAAGGATTTTCCTACTTTATACTGAAGGTTATTTCCGGAAAATTGGATTTGAATAAAAATAAAAACATACAAAAATGCCTATAGGTGTTACAATGTCATGAAATATAAGATAACGCGTCTATATAATGTATTTAGTTGGTTTTTAACCGTTTTCATTTATTTATTTTGTTTACCATTTTCAGGTTTTTGAAAACTGCGGGGTATTTTTGTTATTTAACCAGAAATGGTGATGTTGTGAGACTATTTGATATGTTAAAGAGAAACCAAAATGTGTCATGTACATTTTGAAAATTAGTTTCGTATACTTTTATGCTAAGGGCTATGGAAGTACAATTGCATCATATTGACAAAAATAAAAGAGAAATTTTCAACTGGCTTGAAGGGATTTTCTGTTTGAAAATTGAAATTTACAAGGATGGAAGTATTATTGCATATGGAGTCGAAAAATCTGTTAAAATCTGAAAACCACCACAAAGGCACTGCTAGTTGTGAATATTGAACTAGACTCTTGTGTTTTTTCCGCAGATTGTTTTTTTTTCCTCGTTAAGTAGGGCAAATCTCCACAATTTCATAAAATAAAAATCGCAATGGAAATGTTATTAAATCGTTAAACCTTAAAAAAATCGATCAAAGCTGGTTTAGAGCTTTGTTTTAGCGATTTAAGCATTTCCTTAAAACAATTTCCAATAGCCATTATTGTCAGAATTTTATATAAAAGATTTTATGGAAACGTCAAAAAAAAAAGAACTATTTATTAAAGCCTATGAATCCTTTAACGATACTCAATTAATATCATCGTCATCATCATCCTTTGTACTTATTGCCCCCTAGAAATGTGGCAGACAATTTCATCTTTTTCATTTCAACATGGTTTTTCATTACTAAACCACATCCACTATTCATTTTATATAAACATACATACACAGCATTGGTAATAAAAATGGCGCATAAAGTTTTAGATATGTATGAATTAAGACCATAAAACGAGATTGCTCTCCGTAAGTGTATGTGTGTGTGTGTTGTGTGTGTTGTGTGTGTTGTGTGTGTTGTGTGTGTTGTGTGTATGTGTGTGTCATTTCAACATTCTGTATGCATGGAAATAACGTAACTTATACGTTATACAACACGTTCTTATATAATATGCGGCAATAAAACAAATAAAAAAAAATACCGGCTAAAGTTTTTGCTGTTTAAGAATGGCTTCTAATTTATTCGTAAATTGCTGTCATTTCATATACAATGAGTATCAACAGACATACAAAAAATACACACATATGCACATACCTACATACATACATTCATTTATAATTATTGTCGTCGACGCTTGACGGTATACTCATATTATTATTTATTCTTTCATAAGTACTGTTTAAGGGTTTAACTCCTTTACGCACATTATTTTTAATTATACGTTCTTTCCGTGTCATCTCGCGTCATCGTTATCCTGATTTTTGTAGCCAGATGTGTGAAAGTATAGTGCACTTAAAATACCTATTTACCTACTTTCTTTTCATCGTAAAAGCTTGAATATTTTCTGAGATTTTCCATCATAAGCATATCTATAAGCTTATTAGAAATGTGGATGTGCGATCCTTTAGACTTAAACGCAAAACGGATTTAAGATAATGTATATGAAAGTTTTCGGTTTTTGTATGACTTTTTTATTTTTTTTTTTTATTTAGATTTTGAAATACTTTTTGCAAATTTAAATCTTCCAGAAAACTGATTTTCGAAATTATAAACTAACTTCGTGGGATTTTGAATTTTTGCAGTGTTGATTTTTTTACTTTCGAAATCATGAATGAAATCTTGTAATATTTTTAACTTTTATGATGATGATTTTATGAAATGTTTCTTTAGAAATTTTTAACACACTCGCACTTAGCTTGTGGAAATCTAAAACTTGGGGAAATCTAAAACTTAGAAAATTTTGAACTAACTTTACATAAAAAAAAAAAACAATGCTAGCACAAAAATCGAGACTTCCACACAAAAATAGCACAAAAAAAGCACAAAAAAGCACAAAATTCTAGTTCTTGTTTCAATTGATTTTATGTTTATGTGTATATGCTAGCTTTATATAGCTGTGCTCTTCACATAAGCTCCTACAATTGTCCGTAAGCTTTTTCTATTGAACGCGAAGTATGTGCCATTGTTTGTTATTTACTGGGTCATAAATGTACATATTACGAAGTGATTCACAGAACTTCTAAGTCAGATCTCGATCTTAATCTTTGCTTTTTGTGTTTTTTGTTTTTATTGTGTTTATTGTTTCTATGAAGTGTCTCTTTTCAGTCATTCCCGCCCGAGTGTTAAGATTAGTCAGTATATAACTTCAAATTTAATACCTTACATTTCTTTAGTTTCAAAGTTAAAGGGCATTATTTAGAGTTTTTGAACTCTAAACTTGTGAGGCTAAAGTCTAAAGTCAATATTTGTATCAAATTTATAGGGAAGAATAACTTGGAAACAATCGAAGCACGTATAATGAACCAGGCTATACTTTGGGGTTGAGCATTCCCAAACCAACAATTTTCTTACTCATTTTGGTTATCTTAGAAAAGTTAATTAAAAATATTTCTACCAAAACCATTCCACATAATTTACTCTAGGAAATTTATTAACCATATACCTACAACAGCTGTTCCTTATATACTTTAAAAAAACAATTGAAAGAATTCCAAACTCATCGACTTTTATACCAGAAAAAAAAAAAATAAATAAAAACACTTAACAACAACACTTAACAAAAATTTAAATTATGTTTCAAAACAAGAGTTCCTTATTTTAAAATATAAAAAATATTATTGTTATCTTCTTCAATAAGAATTCTAATATAATACAAGTCTCTACATAAAGCATATATAATATTCAGGAGGCAAAATGTTAGCTTTATTTTAATATAAAACGCAACAATAAACTTTTGAAGGTTATATAAGTAAAATTATGAAACACTCCCATCCAATAAATTTACCGAAAAAACTAGGGAAAACTTTAGGTAGCTAAATTTGAATTCTGACAGACGAGACGTTCGTAAGGAGATGAGATGAATGAAATATAGGAAGGGTGACGGACGGCTGAATTTGAATAAGTTCCGAAACAGTTGTTGTTAATTTTAATTTCAATAATCTACTGTCAGTCATAAGCAAAAAGGGGGCACATGGATTTTCCAAAACTTATTTAAGAAAGAAAAGAAGATTATTATTACCTAATATTTTTGTTATATAAAACCCTCTGAATTTTGTGGTTAAGCATATTAAAGGTGTAATAGCTTATGGGTATGGAGTTATGGGGTTAAATTATTCATTAATTCAACAAAAAAAAATAAATAGGAAGATTATAAATGTAGCTATGAGGATTGATGAAAATTGAATATGCTTGAGGAATTTGTATGTTTTTGACAGGTAATCAGATACCTATGAATATACGTATACCTTTATTGAATGCCAATATTCAAACAAAGCATTATACAACAATGGTATTGGTCACGTGTCAAAAAGTGAACAAATCCATTTGCTGAAATTAGATACAAAACTTAATTATTATTTTTTTTTTTTCATTTTGTTTTTTATTTTAAAACCCCAAGAGGAAAAATATGAAACCGTCTTTGCTTTCAATTTAAAAATGAAGGACATTTAAGTTGATTTTCATTCAAATTCATCGTAGATATGAAAGATATTTGTAAAAATTTAATTTTTCTGTACGAGGTTATGGTTAGGTGTAAAATCGTTTTATATTATTTGCATTCTACATCTATGTATGTGTTTGGACTTGTTGTATAAAGCTTTGGTTTTGTGTAGAAAAAAACTTAGAATAATGTAATCAAAATTGACAACACGATGATGGAGTATGGAGAGGTCCAAAAAATCAGGTCCGCCTCACAGTGGTTCCTATTTGGAAATAAAACAGCAGTTTTTATATGCGTAAAAGGACCATTTTTAATAAGAAAAAAAAAAGTTTTTACTTTTTCAATACCATATTTGGCTTTATTATGCCATATTTGGTTTTATTATAAGATTTACCATTTCTCAAATTGATCTACAAATTTTTAACATATGGCCCACATCCGGAGCTACCTCTGAAACTATTTATTCTTGCTATTTAATGGCCGAAACAAAACGTTGCTAACTGTTAGCTCCAATACTATTTTAAGGTCATTCATACATATGTACTGTACAGTGTACATACTACCTGTGCCGTATAATTTTATTAGAATGAATCCAATGAATCATCCCCTAAAATATCATTCACAAATTAGGAGACACCCTGCATATAGCACGTACATTTTTTTTTTAATAAATGTTGGTTAGTGTGCTCAATTTTCGAGTCAGGTCGATCTTTTTAGTATAATATTGAGAACTTGTCTCATTCAAACTACATATCACATCAAGATTGTTCCATCCGTCTAATTTTAATAGATTTTTTTCCACTTGGTCCATAGAAAAAAAACCACTGTGCGCCGCGGTCTGACCGTGTCTGGTGCGACCATTCGCGTCCGTTTACTGTGATTCTGTGATTACCTCAAAATTGGTATACCATAGTTAATTTTCATATCATTCCCTAGAGGAGAAATTTGAATTTTTGATTAAGCTCAGTGGTTTTAAGAAAACTTTGTTTCCGATTTAAGTAATCCCATTAAGAAATGTTTTTTGAGAAAAATTGCCTTATTTTCCAGTTATTCGCGTATACCTAACTTTTTAAGGGCTTGACCAAATTTGTCATAATTGTGCAGTCAACTTACGTAAAGGCCCCAATTAACATTTTCATATTTTTGAGATGAAGCTAGAAACACTAAATTGCTTATCGCAACCTGAATTTAAAACACAACAATACAACTAAATATTTGTTTTGTAACGTGAATGATATTTTTTAAAACAATTAAAATCGAAAAAATTTTAGGTATTTGGGAAATAGTGTACCTACATAATATTTAGGGCTTTTTAAGATTTTGGAAAAATGTGTTAAAAAAGGCCTATGTTGCAAAATACGTAATAACTTAAGTATTCACAAGCTTGCTACTTCAAAAACTGTAGCCAACTGAGGGCCAATAAGGTACCCTTCATTAAAAATACATTCTTTTCGTGAACTGGATTAAACGTTACTGAAAAAGAGTGAAAAAGACGCAGAGAGAAGAAGTATTTGTTAAAAAGTTCAACGAACTAATAAACTTATTATTTATTAATATTTTGCACAAAATTTTTATGATGGCAAATATCTTTTTTTAACATTTTCGACTTAACCTCACCGACGACCATTTAATTTTGTTTCTTCTAGATAAAACATCGACCTTGAGAAAGTTTTTTTTTTTTTTTTTTTGCATTTGGGAATTATGTGCCATCCTGGAAAAGTTTTAGTTCTGAACTTCTGTCCCATTGATATAGAAATTTAGTCCTTGGGACATAAGTCTACTGGTGTTTTGAAAGATATTATTGTAAGATGCTTTTCTGATATGAAAGCGATTGCTGAGAAAATGTTTTAAATTCTAAAAACGTCTAAACTAATTTCTAATGTTGCTTTTCATTCTAATATTTAAAAAAAAAAAACGAAATCACTGACACAAAAAAAGTTCAACAAAAAGCCAAACTCACAAAGTATAAGGAAACCTATTGATGAGTACAGAGCAGTGATGGAAATCGACTTTTACCAATAGTACTGAAAGCAAAAAAAATAGTACTGAAAATGAACAAATAGTACCGAAATTTTTTCAATCGTGAATTCTACAGGAATTTATTATTTTATTGGACGTTATCATCGTTAGAGGAAGATGTGGTTTAAGTATTCAGACATCGACCCCTTGCAACCATCTCGATTTCGTACTTATGTCGGAAAACAAGTTTAAATTTTGTTAAAAATTCTTTATTTGTGCAACATTACTATGGCTCAATGCCAGCAACCAATTCCAATCCAATCTTCTCACAATGTGTTCCTACGTGCAAGATACATGTAAATTATGTATATTTACTTACCATACAACAACTTTATTTTAGTGACTCTAAGTCACATGGACAAACTTTCTTTTCTTTTTTTTTTATTTCTTTTCAAAAAAGATAGAATTTATCTTGGAAAAAGTTTTATTTGTTTTTTGTTGTAGGTTTATGTTGTATTTTGTTTTTTCTTTTGACTATGTCGATAATGTTTGTTATTTCATTTGGCAATCTGATGGCTCTTGTATACACAACATATTGAAAGCAGAAAATACCTCCCTAGACAAATTTTAAGTTTTTCTATTCAACTATATTCAACGATGTTGATAACGACCAATGCGACGCACGGAGGAAACAAAATGTTTCCATGACAAAACTTTTCGACAGTTTCTGAAATTCAAATCTCAATTTGGAAACTCTTTTTTGTTATTTCTTTTCATTTCAAGTCAAATACACAAACATTTGGTTTTTACATATATACGTAGGTTATAATATAACTGAATGTGATGGTCTGAAGAAGTTGGCATAAAATCATCGACAGTATCACGTACGTGATTGATATATTTTGGCACAGGTGATATAAAAGTTATCGAAACAAAAATAATGTCAAACAATTTATTTTTGCAAAACAAATATACCTAGGTATTATGTAATATGAATTATAACACGCATGTGGGAAAATTTAGAAAAAAAAACCTCTAGATTTTTGGACTATTGACCTCTTAGTAAAAAAATACACATCAAGCAACAAACAAAATTGGATACCTAAACTTTTTTAGATCTTTATCTATAAGCCATGAGCAATAATTAAATATGAAAAATTCTTACGCTTACTCATCCATAGACCATAGTAATTAGATTCTGAGGTCAAAATTAAAGGGTATACCTACCCTGGACTTCTGGCAGATCAAATACAAATACATATATGTGTGCACCTATACCTACATCGGTATTTTACATAGTTAAAATTGTCTTCAAAGTTATAAATATTAAAACAGACATAAAACTAAAAATTTTATCACACAACATACATATGTATATAGGTTCCTTTACATTATACGATACCATCAACCCTTGCTTAAATTTTATGAATCATTAAAGTTTCAACCTCATTTTAAACTTTAACCTTTAAAATTAAGAAAATTGAAAAATCTGCATGTTCAGCTTCAAAAAGACTTAACTTTTGAGTTTAGAATACTACCACTTTGAAGTGCTATCATAATCCCTCCATAATCCTGAAGAGGAACAAAAAAAGGATACCTAAATAACCCAACACCTTTATACCACCAACAAATCCACCCATCACTTTTAACATACAGCAAATACATTTTAGTTTAAGAAGCAACGGTAATGGAAGGTAGTAATAGTAAAGAAAAAAAAAATATGAAGAGAAAATGGGGTAAATTTTCATAAAATGTTCACGCCACACTTAAGGAAATGTTCAGCAGAGAAACCCTTGACATCTGACTATGTTCACATGACAGATATGCCTTCTTCACTCCAATACCCACCTACCTATATGCCCTGCTAACTTACACAAATTGGGCGAAAAGGACGAAAGTGTGAGAGTGAGTTAGCATAGGATAGGATAGGAAGTGTTAGGAAAAAGATAGACTGGGGTAGGTACATAGGTACTATGGGTATACATAAAAACTATTGTGATGCTCAACAAAATATTCTCACGTACCAATGGGGGAGCTTTAATCAAAAGGATTTGCATGTCGTCACGTTGGTTATGGTTGGCTAAAAGGACGATAGTTCACTGGTTTCTCTGTTAATGTTAATTTTTTGTTCGTTCCTCTCAGAGGATGTACACTTTGACAGACAAACGGATGGACGGAAAGGACGTGAATGTCCTTTTTGCTTTAGATTAGTAAGGTACTATAGCGACTCATTTTGAATAAGTTTGCATTAGCAGTACCTATCTGGTCTTGCCTAAACAGAGTATTATACATGTTTATATTTCTACTTTATTATTATTTGTATAAATATCCTGTTTTGATCCTGCGAGTGAATGAAGGTGTATGATTTGATTACGTTTTATATATTTTGATGAAGGTAACTTTTTCTTTTTCACTCTAGAATAGAAATGTGAATCAATTTGAAAATTTTGTTTTCTGAGTATGTTTTGTAGTAAAAAGTAAGATAATGTCGACCTTTGGGATTTTTGTAATGAGTTCGGTTTGTTTTGTTTTTGTAAAAAAAAGGAAGATTTGAATTTTTGAATAAATTATGAAGGATCGATTTAATGAAATGAGGGTTCGACCCGATTCGATTTTTTTTTTTTTTTTTTAATGAAAATTTTAGAAAAATGTGTTTGTTAAACTATACCTAGAACCACTTTGGGTATATACTTTATATATAGTTTTAAAACTATGTTTTTTAATGACAAAAATGGACTGGCATATTGACATTTTCAATATCGGAGCAAAAAGAAGAACGCACCTCAAAGTTATGTTAGTTTTATCTTATGTCAGCTTAAGGGTTACTTTTTAAAACCGAAGGTTTGATAGATTTAAGTTTGAATTTAAATATCAATCTAAAACTAAAACTTTAGTCAATCTATGGGTTTTGTTTTGTGTTTTGTTTATTTAATTAAGTTGCAAACATTTGATTAAAAGATAAAAGTTGATGTCTTATCAAATATAAATCGTCAGGCATACTTTGCTTTTATTAATTTCGACTATATGACTAGGTACGGAGTACCTTACATACATACATAGGGTAATAATGGGAGAGATGCCGCGTCGGGAGAGATGCCGCGTCGGGAGAGATGCCGCATGCCTTAAAATTCAGATTTGTAGTCAGCCGTGCCAAACCGTTTATTTTGTTTTTTGAAGTCCGGTATTACACGGTGCGTGCTTAGCCTCGCGTGAATGAAGTGCAAAAGAGAAAGAAAAAACGAAAAGATGAAACAGAAATAAATCTATCTGAACACGCAGGGGTAGACATTTTTTTGCGTGTTTTTGACGTTTCTCTTTCTACTCTTTCTTTGTTTTTTTTTTTGGATTTGCTTTATTTCATTTTGGATGTTGATGAATAAGCACAGATTAAAATGGCTGAGGAATTTAAATGGAGCAAGGAATTAACGTCCGAGCTCATTTTGAATTATGAAATGCACCCCATTCCCATTTGTTAGATCTTCGGCTTCCATTTTTGCTATCAAAATTAATTTTTTGTTGAAAATAATACTGGACAAAGAAGATAAAATGAAAAACTTGTCAAATAAACGCGCAGTACTAAAATGAGAAAAAGGCTTCGTTATATAACATGCGCGTCACGGAATGAATGTTCAAAAGAAAATAACCAAGAGTTGCGCGTTATACTCACGCGCCGTGTAATACCGGACTTACTTATAGAAACTAACGGGAGTTATTGCAATTTGTTTAGTTTTATGTTCTCTTTTATTACGTTTAAAATTTTCAGCTTAGAGCAATTAATCGATGCGTATAAGCAAAGAATATAAAGTTACCAAAAAGACGCATGTCACACAAGTTTTGTACTGAAAATGGTGGGTTCCAATGTTGGCTTTTTTATGGGCTTTTCAATAATTCTCTCAGCGCTTTTAAAATGAGATACCACACACATTGAAAGAAACAGTCTGCTCTGGGAGCAGGTCGCAATATTGGTATGATGATGCTTAGTGATAAACTACTTACTTTTTCATGTCTTTAGCAAAAAGATGTTGAATCACGTGTAGCTCAAAATTATCCTTTTCATTTACATTAAAAAGACAACGTGCAGGTACATAGGTAGGTATCTATGTAGGTATAAGGACCTATTTTTTAGTCGACACTTTGTCTTTTCAACTGACATTCTCCTGCTTTTATTTAATAAATGTTTTACATTGCAAACTAACTTACTTATACACAACATTAAAAGTGTACAAAAACTTTTTCGTTACTTTATGAGTTTTCAAGATGAGATAAATTAAAGTTAAAGGTACACTTCGTCTCGGAATTATAATTACTTCTGTTCCTATAAAATTAAAAAAAAAAAAATAAACGAAGCAAAAAAAGAAAAACGTTGGCACACCATTTCTCTTTCAAAAGTCGACATTTTGATTTCATAGGTTTCATATAAAGGAGCACAAATTGCAACCGTACCAGTCAGTGATGCAGGTAGTCCTTATAGTCGCTTGCAATGGTATTTTGTGATAGAACCCAATTCAGGACTTTATCCAGGAAAATTTCAAACTCGCACATAGGAAAGGAACATCTAAATTAATATGAAAAAGTTTAAGTTTGCCTCTTCTTTGGCCTCGGCTTAAGTTCTTTATGAGCTATTTACCTACATCACAGCAGAAAAAAAAAATAAAAAACATCATCACTTCAGAGAGACAACTTCAAAGAGAAAATAGCGTGAACAAGGACAGCATCCTGTAAAATATTCACGCCTGATACTTTTTAAAATTATAATAAATACAAGCGTACAACACATGTCATCACCACACATATTGCTGCTGACGTCATTGCTATTAACTGTGCCGTGACGAGCCGCTCGCCCGCCAAAACCCACAAAGAAAATATATAATATGTACGCTACCTACCTACATACGACACATGTAATGTAGGTAAAACGGTATACTTATGCTATATAGTGAGTTTGTGTTTTTTGGGGTTTTTGGTTTATTTTGTAAATTTTCGGAAGCATTCGGGGGGAAATCCTTGTTTATGGCATTTTGCGGTTATTTCACAAAAACACACACACACCTACACATTATCCACGTGCAAATATAATGTATGTAGGTAAGGTAGTATACAATTTACATGGTTCCCTTACATTTGCCAAAGGTGGGGAATTTATACTCTTGTTGTTGTTTTTATTCATGTTGTATTGTGTTGCATGTTTTCCAGATAGGAAGTTTGGGGTCAACTTGGCCAAAAGCCTGAATTTTTCATTTAAATGGGGCGTTGAATTTACCTTCTCGACGGTTAACAGGGAATTCGTTGGTAAGGTCACGACGCGATAAAACACCAAAATATGAACACAGGTATGTATTTGGTGGTAGATTTGTCACGTATCTATCTACCTATTTGAAAAAAAGTTTTGCCACAGAGAAAAGAAATTTTAGGTACCTACCTAAAAAAAACCTTTCTTTTCCAATTGTTTAAAGTTTTGTTGACATAAACTATTTATTAAATACATTTTGTACGCTCGCATTTAGTACCTACATGTGCACCTAGACCTACCTATACCTATACAGGGTGTCGTCTATTTCGTATTTTATATTTAGCCATTTTTCCATTGTACCTAATCAGTATAATATCAGTACTATAATAAACAATGTTTTGCATACAATGCAAAAAAAAATCCTGGGGTGCGTAGGCTTAGTCGAGACAAGAAAAAAATCCCATAGAAAAGGGGGTGTTTTCCCCCCTGTTTAGGCGGTAGAGGCAGTATTCTATAAAATTGGCTTGAAATAGAACAAAAAATCATTGAAAAAAACAACGGCAGCACTAACCACGACATGATTTACCATATTTTAAAGCCAAAAATTCATTCTTGTATTCTTTTTTTAATTCAAATTATTTTAGTGAACAGTTCTTGAAAAATTAATTTTCAAACTCAAAATTTTGAAAAAAAAAATTCAAAAATTGTGTTTAAACTAATTTTTTTTTTTCAAAATTTTGTTTCTAGTATTCAATGCTCCTACTAATTTTAAGTCAAACACCAAAAGCCCAACGCTTATGCTTTAAAGTATTCTTGTTTTTGAGAAAATTGAAATCAAGGCTATGGACCTTTGCCATTCTTCCAAACAATATTTTGGACTGAGTCGTTCTTCCGCAGCACGGCATTTTTTTTTTAAACGTTTTTCTTGTAAAATCACTACTTTTGTTAAAAAGTACATAGAACATCATATATGTAGTACCCAAAAAAGCTACAAAACGTCAACATTAATTTAATTTTGAAAAAAAAAAAAAAATAGACTTGTGCCGGAAAACCTGGTGTAAAAATCTTTTATAGTTTTTAAGAAATTTAAAAAAAAACAAAAGCTGAGGTAATCATACTTGTTTTGTTATGCTTGACGCAAAAAAATTATTAAATTATTTTAATTAAAATAAATTAAACCCTTTTTTCTTTTTTTTTATTTGGGAAGAGGTACTGGTACCTAATTATCTTTCGTTTTTTTTTTATAATTTCTCAAAAACTAAGAAAATTTTTGAGAATTGATAAGGGCATTGAATATCAGTGAAAAACAGTGGCATTTAATCAGGCAAAAAACAACTGGAAAAATAAACACAATATTTTTTCAAAGATTTTGACTTTGAAAATAAATTTTTCAAAAACTGTTATTTTAAGAAAAAGAAAAGCTGTAGCATATCGTTGTATGTACTTTTTTTAATGTTGAATAATTTTTTTTCCATTTGAATTCAATTTATCAGAAATTCCTCTTATCCTTAATCTTTTTGCCCAATCTATTTCTTAGAATGATCCCAGGAACCATCTTCTAAAATATAAAGCACGAATTAGGGGATACCCTGTATAAATGTTAGAATTTTTTGAGTTTAAAAAAAAAAAATATTTTTATATCTACCTATTCCCGATGACGTCAGACAAAAAATCGAATTTCTCCTCCTCACTGCAAAATGGGCAACATTTGTTAAGCATGGTTATGCGTTTAAAAATATTTCGAAAAGACTAAAAATTTAAAATTTAAGGACAAATAAGTTCGCAATGGCGTGAAAACTAGCGAACGAATTGGAATCTATTGAACTAGCTTTGAAAAATGTTTATGTAGAAAAGCCAAAACACGATATGTTTTAGGCACCTTAGGTAAAACAGAGAATAACAAAAAAAAATCGCTCAATTTCAAAATAAAATGTTCTTGTTTGACAGCAATTAACAAACATTTTGTCTGTAATTTACAAAATAATACAATTTCGACTTATATGAAATCAGAGTTTGTTCAGAGCAGAGCCTGAGCGAGTGGAGTAAACTCTGAGCAGTGTGCTCAGGAGCACCCCGATTTAATTATGAAATTCACCTGAGCACTGAATTGTCATATCTGTCAAAAACTGTAAAGTTGGCTGCGCTCAGCTTTTTACTCCGTTTGCTCGGTTATTTAATCCTGAGCTCATAGAGCACGCTCCGAGCTAGCTCTGAACGAAAAAAGAAACACAAATTCCGAGCACTGAGCGCTCTGAATTGAAAAAGAAACACAACATATTTGTTTGACAGATCGGGCTCAGCTCTCCTCTGAACTGCTCTAAACTAAAAAAAAAAAAGAAAAACGCCTATGGCAACCTCTACATTAGACGGTCTTGAATAAAAAAATATGTTTACAAAACTCACCTGCTAAAGTTTTAAAATGCGGTCATAGCATAGGTATTATATATGTATTCACATAATGTTGCGAACAAAAGGCATCCATTTTTAAACACTCCAGAAAGTTTTAAAATCCCACAGGACTTTTTGTTTTGACACAAAAAGAGAGAGAGACAAAGAAAAGCTTTTGAACTTTGAAACCGGGCACACTATGCTGTTGAAGAAGAACACAAAAAAAACTTATAGGTAGCTATCTTATGACAGTTTATGTTAATACGACACTTTTTACAATAGAAAATATTTGTTTTTTAATTTGACGGAACTTGTTACAACCGAACCAAACAAGAAATTACAATTATCTAACACTGCCCCCTTACTGCACCGGCGGCGGCGGCAGCGGGGCTACAACCTACGGTGGCTACAAACAACGACGCCATTAACAACATTATCAAATGGAATTTTATTTTGTTAAAAAAACAAACGCTTGAGCAACGAAAAGTAATATTTTTGTCTGAAAAATAATTTGCACAGATTAAAAAACTATTTATTTATAGATGTAGAACTGAGTATTAAAAAGTTAACGTGTAAAATGAATATTTTTATAATGCAATCAGATCACGGATGTAAAATGCAATTGCAACACGACACGACACGAACCGAATTTCACTTAAATTAAACACAGACTGAATTTTAGAGAGACAGAGCAAACAGTGATCGTGATGTCGTCTGGTTTCTCGTTTTTGTGTATGTGTATGATTATTTGACAGCCCGTTTATTTCTTGTATGAATTTTGATGTATGTGATGTAAGGCGAATTTGTGGTATGTATTTATGGGCGAAATTATGCATTTTATTTTGTTTTGGTTTTGCAATTGTAAAATGGCTGTGGCTATGGCTCGTGGGTGGTTTGTTAATTGGGTTGCGATTTTGTCGCACGGACTTGCCTTTAAAGTTAATGTTCATATACCCTCGAAAGTACAAAAAGAATTGAGTAGTCTTCAAGCTGATTTAGAATCTCCACTGGAGAGCAATTAAGCAATTGAGTCAACAAATTTCACGACGTCTTCACGATACGATTTACGTGCAGTAGAAACTTCGCGGAGTATTGAATTGGCCTAAATATTTAGGGGTCTCCCAAAGTAGGTACCAAATCAATTCGAAAAATTCAGTAGGTACCTACGAGGCATGAATGAAAGAATAATAAGATTGCGCCATTTGTTACCGCATTGGATACAAATTATATGTAAACAAATGTGGCCGCCAGCAGTTTGTTTAGTTAATCGATTGTTCGGTTGTGTTTTTTCCTTTCGTGCGCGTTTAGTAGATTAAAAAAAACAAAGATTTCGTTTAAAAATACGATTATAAATACCGAATTAATATTTTTCATTTGAAATAAAGGTTTTTTTCATTTAAAATGAATCGCTAAAAAGCAAACGAAGCGGCGATGTGTAAAGTGGAATAGATAATTCAGAACTTGTGCACTTTTTTTACACTAAACCTCACTTTTAATTAATTCAAATTAGAACAATGAATTAAAAATTAAAGTAAAAACTTTTATCGGCTTTCTCTAGTAGGAAAAAATAATATTTTTGTCTCCAATTGCACCATACGAGCTGTCAAAAATTACAACAACAACGCGAAAAAAAATGAAATGGCGTAATCTTGTATTCTTTCATCCATGGGTACGAGGTACGAGGTACGACGACGAAACTCTCGCTCAGGGCTACCTTTTAAGATTTTGAGAAAGAGGCACAAAAAGAGGATTTCAAGCAAAAAAGAGTCACCACTGAAAATGTCCCTAAAATGAAAAAGAAAAAGCCTAAACTTATTTCATAAAGTTTATTTATTCTGAAAAACTACAAAAAGCAATGGTTTGGCTCTCTTAAGCGGACAAAGTACTATTCTTCAAGTTTAAAGAAGATCCATTCCGGTATTTGTAACGCTTGCATTTAAAGGGGGATATAGTTAGGAAAGACTCGAAAATAAATATTCACGACAAAAAATGTGAGGCATAATAAACGGTTTACCTTTTTTTAAAGTAAAGATTCCATTCTTTATTATTTTTTTTAATCAAGTTGTTTTAATTAAAAAAATTTTACAACATTAATTTTCAAACTCCAAAATAAATAAAATAAACTAAATTGTAATTAACTTAAAAGACTTCTTATTCTCATGCATGGCTTAAAAAGTAATTTTCTATGTATAGTGTATACAATAAACTGTTTTTAAACTGTTTTTTTTTTTTTTTTAATTTTACGTCAGTAAGTACAATTTTGTTTATAATATTTAATGCTTATATCAATTTCTAATCAAACATTTAAAGCAGATGCTTAAATGTCTTCTACTTTTTGAGAAAATTGAAAGTACCCGATATGTTATTCTGAAAACAGGAAAAAGAGGCACACAATTTTCAAAAAGAGCCATTTTTGGCTGATTTTAGAAAAATGGTGGCAAAGAGGTGGAGCTGAAAAAAGAGCCAAAATGCCTCTTTAAGCCTTAACTACATTGGCCACTTTTTGCAAAATTACAAAAGTAAAAATATTTTTTTGCCGCTAGCTCAGTTTTTTTTTTTTTGTGAAAAAGAATATACATAATTTTTTTTAAACCAAAATTTAAGCTTCCTATCAAAATTTGTAGAGTACCTAACTAAAAATTTGCAAAAAAAAAATAATTAACAAATCCTACCCTGTATGGTGAGATTTAACTTTGCAAATGTATTCATGAGTTTTGGACTTCCAACCAACACCTACCTATGAATGAATTTATTGCTCTGTGCTCTTTATGGTGGATTTTCAGACATTTGATTGCTATTTTTTCGCCGGCAGGCGTCGTCGGTTGTAAGCGAAAAACGAAAAAATTAAAACAAACAAAAAAAAAAATATTACTCAACAAAATATTATTGCACACAGTTAAAGAAAAATGTAAATTGTTTTATGAAGGTAGGTACCTATGTAATATTCAAAGAATAAAAACGCAACAACAAAATAAAAATAAAAACAACATGGTATTTACCTACCTACCTAGGCTGGTATTCTTAATTTGTTTTTTGAATTTAACATTTTATTTCAATTATAAGTCCAAAGACGCCAAATTTATGCAAAATACATTATTTTTTTTTCAAGGCTAAAATGTGTTTTTATGTTTAGAATTTTGTGATGAAATTAGTTTAAATAATTTAGAACCAAGATCAGGTGTTTTATACCAAGGATTGAATAAAAAATAAAACAACTTGAACGAAGGTCCCTGTTTTATGGCATTTAAACAGAAATAAAAATGAAAAGCGTTAATGGGGTTATGCTGATAAAATTATTGTTATTATGATGCAATTAAAAGTTAAATAATAATGTTTTGTAATAATTTCTAAGTTATTCTTGTGGGAAGGGAATGTCAAGAAGGTGAGTTTGAGAGGTTTTGGCCAACTAAAACCTGAGATTCCCATGATTAAAAAAACTAAATTTCTGAAAGTGACTTTCACACTTGAGTGCTTTCTACCCCCCGGAAAGTCGAAAAAGACATGAAAACCATTAGAGTTATCTATAGGAATAGATTAAAATTTTATACATATCCACTTTAACTGAAACTGTGAAACCATCTTTAACAATGAATAACTCTACTTAGCACCATAAGCAGCTCAAAACAATCGACTTCCTATATTATTATTTTATATTCTCCAGATTCTAGTTTCAAAAACAACTTTATTAAATCTACTTTATGCCTTGTCAACCTTTCTTACGAATAACTTGATTAAAATCGAATAACAAAATGAAAAGATTAAACTTTTTGGTTGAAAGCTTTTCACTGTTTACTGAATATATTTTTTTTTTTTTGGTTAATGTAAAATAATTTCCCAACAACTCGTAGTAAATGGTGGTGTTGGTGTAGCGCACATAATCCCTGACTGCCTAATTAAAGATTAACTTTAATCCCATTCAAATCCCTTTGACAAGAGAACATCAACCTAACCAAAAGCATGACCATTGTTATAATCCCTTAATTCCAGTTCCTGCGAATGGCTTTTCTTAACAATTTAATAGAAGAGAGCCTAACAAATCTTTAATTTCTTATGAAGTATCAATTTTGATGAGATACAACTGCCCCGCACCACTATTCTCCTCTCATTCGTCTGATCCGGATGGAAATTCTTTGTCAAGCTCGAGAGTTTAACTTGACGAGCGACATAATTAAAGACACCATCAGCCAATCCACCAAAAGAAAAGCAAAGCCCTTGGGTTTGGCTTTAGTTAGAAGGACGAAGAATGAAAATGAAAACGAAAATCCCATCAGCAGTTAAATCGATCGTATCCTAATTAGCATCATGCTACGCACTCTTATACTCCCACTCCACTCTCAATTGGCTTGAGAAGAAAAAGCAATAGGTAACCAAGTCCTTGTCGTCATGGTCCTTGGTCCGTGGTCCGTGGTCCTGGTTCTGGAAAGTGGCTGTGGCTATAGGCCTTCCGGATTACATTAATATTTAATATTGAAACTTCATTGTCAGTGGAGGAGCTTCATTTCATATTTCGTTGATGGTTGCTTCATTCCACACGTGGATGCATGGTTTGGCATAAGGCGTGGCGCGGCAGTAGGTACGGTACATACATCTGAAAAGGTATCCAAGTGGATTTTATGACAGTGGCATTATTTGTGTGCGTTCTTGGTTCCATTATGGAAAACACCTTAGGTCAGACTCCTTCTACCTCATTTTCTCTCTTTCTCGCACTATGTCTCCATCACTTTTTCTGTATCTTGATCTGAACATGGTCGAAAAGCACCTTACATTTTGCCGAATGAAGTGAATTTTTGTCGGTGGGCTAAGCTGAAGCTCGTGTGTCCATTTTTAATTCCATTGCACATATATGAAGGTATAGCGACGTTGTATAGTTCATACCAATGAGGACATGGCAGTTATTAAGAGCACAAAAGGCTGTAGGTTATACTCTTGTTGAGGGGAAATAAATAAGGATGCGGATTTGATGCTTTAGCTTTTGTTAGGTCTCACTGGATTTCGAATATTTACCTGGACTGGACTCGGACTTCTCTAAAGAGGTGCGTGTTATCTAGTGATGTTGATAATGGTGATGAAAAAGGAGGGGGGGGGGGGGGGGCAGAGAGGAAGAAGGATATACGGCAACTAGATACCTATTTGTATTCCATGAAGGCAACCCATATAATGGCCAAAGAATATAAATTCCCATGCTGGGCGTCGGTCCGGTCGGTCGTTGTTGGTCATAGTCGTTTGTCGTTGATAGTCCTTAGGCCATGTCAGTGCAATGTGACGAAGGCATACAAGTTGAAAATAGCTTCTCTATCTAATCCCTGTCATCGTCGTCGTTGGTATTTTCAAATAAAATGACAATTTACTTCAATAATTTCTGTTGATTAGAATACATTGTTATTCCAATAAAACAGGTCAACATATGACACAATGTTTTGGCAAGTAAAAAAAAGTTTTTTTATTATTGCTTTCTCTGGGGAATCGTTTTAGTCTTAAATTCACAAAAAAAAAAATCAATTGAAGTGTAAAAAAGACAAAAAGATCTTTTGTATTACGGAGCTTGACAATAAATTGTGTTGGCTTAAAACAAGTCGTTTTGCATTTGAATATATAATTTATTTCATGTTTGGGAATGTTTTGAGTTAAGGACATTTAGAAAATGGTAACGTAGTTTGTTTTAGTAGGTAGGTACCGTTGGCAATTTTTCGCTTAAATTAAGAATTTAGGCAGAGTTTTTAGGTACTTCTGAACACTTGTTCCTGTTTTATTCTTTCATGACGGTTTTATTGATAGCTTGAAGCCCCCCTCCTCCAAGCCAATTTCCCTGCAGCGATGAAGAGACTTGACTGTTTTTATCATAGTTTATATTGATACCACACTTTTTTCGAAAAGTTCTAAACAGCGTTTTTTGATCAACATGGCACATGTTAATACAAATCTGAATCTAAAGCCTTCGAAATTATTAATAACTAGCCGACCCGTGCTCGCGTTGCTTCGCAAGCTTTAAATATAGGTACTTATTAATATGAGTAGGTAAAAGTATATCAAATGCTCCATGAGACTAACCACAATTTCTACTTCCATATGCTTTCCGTAACCAAATAAAGAATTTTATTTTCTCTCACTGAAACAGTTTCATGATGCCAACTATACATTTCCTTTTATAATTATTTTTTATTTTTTCCCTTGGACGGAAACTCCCTTAGACGGACAATATTGTTGCAAACGTCACTGTCCGGCTAAGGGAGCTTGCACTGTATTTTATTCCTTACTCCACTCAGTTGAAATCAGTAATGTTTAACCATTTTCATAATCTTTAGCAGCATTCAGTAAACCTTTTTTCATGCTGCTTCTTACTGAATGCCCTACCAATTTTCCTATCAAAATATGTACATTTATGTAACATTTCGGTTCACTGCAGAAGAAGCAAAAAATAAACACATTGCGCAAGGCAGAAGTGCCCATACTTAAAATATGTATGTATGTATGTATGTAACATTTTAGTTCGCTTAAGAAGAAGGAAAAAACAAACACACTACGCATTGGCCGTCGTCGCGTCGTTACAAAAAGTCAACAATTCAGTGGAATGAAAGGAGGAATAAAAATGTAAATGAGTGAATGAGCGAACAATTGAGTGGACAGAGATTCAGAAGGCCAATAAACAAAAGAAAATGCACAAAACACGGAACGATAATGAAATGGAACAAAGCAGCAACCCAGTCATTGCGATTGAATCGAATTCATAGATGCAAAAATACAAAAAGTTTGTAAATTTATAATTTGTAAATAAATTTATTTCTCAGCTTGTAGGTACAGTTAAGAAATGATTTAGGGCTTAAAATTTACATAAAACTATTGACTTTATACAAAAAATCCCGTTTTTGTAAAATATCAAGCAGGTTTAAAAGAATAATTGAATATGTTGGTCAACTTCAACAAAAAAGGGTACGAAATTTTCTTAAAAGTTAATAATCTAATTCAACAAATATATTTAACAAATAAAAAATATCTATTTACATGCTTCAAAGAATAAGGAAAATCATAAAATTTGTTTCAAGTAAATCGGTTGAATACTTTCTGAGAAAAACGCGGACAAACATTTAGGTACCTTGTTAACTTAATTTAATTAATATTACCTACTCTTCAAAAACTTTATTGCCACTTTTGGTATTTAAATAAGTTCATTAAGAGACATGACAAAAAGAATTTTTTTTATCTTTTTATTGTGCTTCCACACAACTTGTTTGATTTCATATTCTGCAAAGTAAAAATTTTCCACTATGAACCTCAATTACATATCCCTTTTTGTTGCTGTCACATCCTAACGTATAGAGGAAGCGCTTATAGCAATGCATTAAATGAGCTCACTTAGGGGGGGCAAAAAGGAGACACAGTACACAGACACATATACAGACAATTGCCACTTAAAATTCAAGTAAAAGAAAATTGTTTGACGAACTTGATGATGATAAGAATGCAACTTCTTCTTAAAAATTAAGCAACTACCTGTAAGGCAATGAAAAGAGTAACTTTATATATAAAATGTTTGTACCTACATGTAAGTACATATATAAGGGATCTCTTTCAACAATGCAAACTCTTGAACCCAAACATATTTGTATAGCACTCCAATCTCAAAAAAAAAAAAAAGGATTCACTGTGGCGAATATACTTACTTTATTTTTATTATTTTTTTTATATGAGGAAAATAAGGGGGCGAAGCTTTATTAAATGAATTTTTAATACACGTTAGTCATATTTTTTGTATATGTATACATTTATGGGGTGAATTCAATGCTCATAAATATAAGAAGGCTTAAGAAAATCATCATAATGATGTTAGACACATATCGTGAAGGTTATTTACTCACAAGAAAGAAGCTTTGTTATGACCTTTGGAGAATATTCAAGTTTCAAGGATATGATGGGAATACTTGGATTGGATCATGGGTGTTTTTTTTTTTTTTCTTTAAGAAGCACTTAATAATAAAGTGGGGGTGTTTACACTCTACATAAAAGTTAAAATTATAAAAATGGGGCAGAAAATATTTTACTACCAAACGTCCCGTCTTTGCAATGATAAAATATACGGCATTGAATATTTACTGAGATATTTTGAATTTTATTTAGGAAAACTTATTAATTCAACTGTAACCATCACACACTATAACTTAATTATTTATGTAGATATGTACGTATATGAAATAAAAATGATATCAAACGAATACGTGTAATCTTTTTTAGGTACCTTACCTACCTATCTACCTACGAACAAGATTTTGTGGTGAATGATTTAAAAGGAGCATATGTAATCATAACAGATTCTTCATATATAAAAACTGAGTAAGTCCTCGTGAAAATCAAGTGAGCCAGAGCTTAATTCATACCAAATGGAGGAATTGTTCGAAAACTGAAGCTATAGTTTAAGCGTTATCAACCAATTTTAGCAATTTTTTACTGAGCACAAACATAACATGAAATGTGATCAGATTATAATTAGAAAGTATTTATTTTTTGTGAAATAACATTACAATAATAAATGCAATAATAAGGTCCTTATTGGAGCTTTAGGCTGAGTAAGTCGAGTCTGGAAAGTGGGAGACTTAAGTGCGGCTTATTCATTTCAGTGTACACTGAGACATTGAGCATTTAGCTGCGATATTGGCTACTTAAGTGCCACCTACATACTTCGAATGTGAAACTGAGCCTGAATCACTTCTTGTAGTTAACAACTATAATGTAGCTCTATATCGTGAGTTAGTGAGATATGAACCAAAGACCAAGTGTCTCCGGGCCAAGTGCACTACGCATACTGCCCTACCGAGAGACGCTTATGGTCTGTTATATTTTTCTACCATCTTTCAAAAAACATGAAACCTTTCTTTGTCAGTAGGAAAACAACAAATCTTTAAAGGTTTCCCATGATATTGGTCCAATTATAACTACACAGAAAAAAAAAGATATAAATATTTCAATTCTTCACAACAACTAGGTCAGAAACACTCTATGGTTACTTTTAGCATTAGACATGTGTTGGGTTGGGTGAGTCCATAAGGAATAACCATCAACTGACAAGCACTTCCTGTCGGTGTAAATTTTACTTTATGTTTCCCTGCTTTTCCCATAAACTCAAATTTTATATCCTTAAATACCTTGTTGGTAAATTTACACAAGTCTCTTTATTTTTTTTTTTGTAAAGCTGTACCGTTTGTTAAATTAGGTTTATGCTAAAAGAAGCAGCTGCAGTCAGTTTCAAGCTTCAACTACTGTTGAACGTTTTATGTTTCATTTTTTTCACTATGAAAATATTTACTCACAAACAGAGCTACGCGAACACACACATAACATGTGCTATACTCCTGAGTCCTGATCCTCTTGGCACAGCTGCCTTAAAGTATAGTAGTTGAAGTCTTTGCTGTTTTTTTTTTTTTTTTTTAACTTTTGAATTTGGTAATTGCAGCAGCTAAAAAAGAGATTTTCCCATTTGCAAGCCATTTACTGCTCAGCCATCCTTTTTTCTGTGTAAGCAACAACATTTTCCGACTAAAATTTTTTTTCCACACACACAAACATTCAAATACACAAAAAATGACATTCGCTGCAGCAGCAGCCAGCATTTTCTTTCATCCATCCATCTTGGAAAATGGTTTTACAATTTCATCCTCGTCAAAAGTTAAACATGAAATCGCATAATAATTCTCGGATTCGGATACACATAGTTAAGATATATAATTTTTGTATAGAAAAAAAAAAACTAAATTCGTGCATAAAAATGTTGTTCGTAATTTTCCTGTGTATTTCTTCTAGGAGAACCCTGCTGCTTCGAATTGCTTTTTGCATATTAAGATAGATGTGATTTTCCAGTTCATGTTTCTTTTTCCTTATTGTAACTTCTTTTTCACAAGGATCCATAGTTGGTGTAGAAATATTGAATTTTTTTTGTGTGAGTGAAAGGAATATAGAAAAAAAAACTGAGAAAAAATACTTAATGCAATTGAAGAATCATGAAATGGTGTCTTTTATTATGGTTCCTTTTGTGATATCTCGAAATTTTATATTCACAATGAAAATACTATAGTGCGGCGCTCAAGCTGAAAAGCTCATTCCTTATTTTCGATATATATGTATATTCGTATATATAGTACACACACTACTCATCAATCCTTGTGAATTGTAAATTCAAATAAGGTTACCATTTGATTGACATTCCTGGTGGATGTGGTTGGCATATGCAATTGAATTCTGGTTACATTGTGACAATCGATTTCTCATTAGAAATGGGGAAGATTAATGTTGCCAGTTTTAAATCTATACACATTGAATTCAGAGTCAGAGTTCTAAGTTGGGTTAGGTATAAGTACGTATAATCATATAGAGATGGCTATATGATGGGGTTTAGGCTTTGGCAAAAGATGCAAATAATAGATCTAAAGCTATTTATGGTAAACGTGACATCGAGGATTAGCAGAGGAGAGGAGGATGGATATGTATAAAACATAAACGCATTATTCACTTAATAAAATTGAAAAGTCACAAATGCCAATCAATATATGTATTAGAGATGTGGTGATTTCAAATGAAATCGATCGCATTTCTGGGATTGATTTAAGGATATTTTTTTGTATCTATGTTACTTTAGTATCAAAATTTATTTCGACCTTCAATCTAAAAATAATGTAAAACTGTTGAATTATATACTTTTTAACATTTCAATCACGAAGTATTGAAATTCTTTTAGGAAATTGCCTTATTTTTGGGTTAATTCAATTTATTTTGAAATTGATTCAGAAAATAAAGGTCGTGAACATCTATATACGTTACAATATACAGATGAAAGTGTAGTCGTTAAGAAATAAAATGAGAATTAATAATAATATAGAGATCTCAATCAACATGTGATATAAAATCGATTTATTGGAATTCCAGATGACAAGTTTGAGAAATTAAATGATCTTTAATTTTGTATTTTTTTTTTTTTTGCGTCTGTATTCCAGAACTAGAACCTTAACGGTACCGGCTTTTTAAGTGATTCCATATAGAGGAAAAATTAAAATTTTTATTTAGTTTATAAAAAACAAGTTGTTTGTCATGCAAAAATGTCGGCTTTTCTAAATATTCTCAAAAATAACTTTAAAGATTTTAATAAAACTTAATATATGTATGTATGTAGGTATTGTTTAATTGAAGCGAGAAAGTGTGTGTCAGTTTATTATATAACTATGAAAAATAGTTTTCTTTTAGGAAATTATGTTGTACTATTTTATTGAAAGCTTTCAACTTTTCACTTTGCCGTTTTCCACCGAAAAATAAAAAAAAAGCAAGGTTCTTTTTCAAACTCTTTCTTACCAAGCACATTCTTACAAGGTCATGAAGTCAATCCTTGTCAAACAAATTCTGTCTGCATCCATTTTAAAAAATATATAAATCTATGTACATAGGTGCATAGGTATAGATACCCCAAATTTTGTAATGTATCTATTTGTTTATAAAATTAAAATTCAGTCTATCGTAAAAAATATGAACATCCTGTTATTTCGTTGAACAAAGATTTCTTCAAAGTTTTTCTCAATGTCTTCCTCCTAATTCCAATCAAAAAAATATAAAAATAAAACAGAAAACTTAATTTCTAAAGGTCAATATGAAAATACCCACCAAAAAAAAAAAAAAAAAAACTTTTTCGATTATTCCCGCCATGTTATTTTGTTTATTCTTCCGTTCTTGTTAGCGAAAACAAAAAAAAAAAAAACATTAATATAATTTTGTATTTTACTAACCGCATACAATTTGGCAGAAAAAATAATTCCCTTAGGCCGAAAAGAACAAAGGTCATATACAAATATTATTTTTATTCTTTTTCCTTATGTCTACAAATTTTGTTGTTTTCCCTTCTTATAATCATTTCCATCCACCTCATCCTGTTACAGTGCGTTTTAAAAAACACTTCAATGGAAAGTGGGTATTTTTTTCTTCTTCGTTCTGGACTTTTCAAAGATATTTAAACTCTTAAGACATTTCTTGCATGGAAAGTCACGACCGACAGTATTAAGGACTCAAGTAGAGAATATGAATTATTCATTAATTTTTTTTTTTTTTTCGATCAAGGAATAAGCTTTCAAGGTTTTTTTTCAGTATCTACTCTATACATGTAGTTGTAGGTGTAGTATATGAATTTTTTTTTTCTGACTTTAATCAAACTTTTTTTTACTTAATTTCTTAAGGATGAAAAAATATCAATCGATATTTTAAAGAGATAAACGACCACCTTTAATATTGCAACAAGTGGAATACAATAATCGTCTTGCCAATTTCTATAACCCCCAGATGGGCGCAATAAATCGAAGAAAAGGTTTATCTCTGCAGTATAAGTTAAACGCTTCAGTGAATCTACATTATGTGGAGCTTCGCTTTTCTTGCAACTGGGCAGATAAGTTCTGATAACTACCTCCATATCTACTCTTTAGAGATAAAGATGAAAATGAAGATTGGATAGGCGTCTATGTTGTTGTTGTTGGTCCTTTGATGCCAAAATCGGTGTAACCTTTCAAACTGAAATGTACAAGAATTCAGATACTTTCTTCAACTCCTATAACTCTTCCTTCAGGTCAAGATCTCGGCACAAAAATTAATCGGATTTAATATGGGAATTTTAAATCCTATTCACATTCCTTGTGTAGGAGAAGAATTTTGCAGTATATAAACATACAAGTATATGTACATTTATATGTATATAAATTCATTGATGTAGAAATGCACTTTGGTAGAAAATTACTCCTTTCCTTGTTCTGTATATATTTGCAGAAGCAGATGCTTTGAAAGGTTCTGCTGCTTTTACAATTTCAAGTGTGTCTGTATAGATACATACTTCTTGGATACCAGGGATACTGAAACAATAAATTCACATGTCAATCTATTCCAATACAGAAAGAGGAGTGAATTTAAAGATTTCGGTTTTCGGAGAATCCCTGCGAGATTCATGATAAAGTATTGCACTTAGATTTTTGGTATTTACAGTATACAGTACATATACTGCAGAATTGATTTTTTTCTTAGTTTTTTGGAAAAACGTTTGTTTGAGTTATTTTCAGTTACACCAGAGTAGTATAGATACTTTGAAATTGAAGGGAAATAGCTAAAAGAACGACGAGTTTGTTTGGCCGAACGACGCACGTAACAAGCCAAGTAAAAATGACCAAATTGCTATCCAAGCCCATCACCATCTACAATCGATCCCGACAAGTGGATGATTTGACCTGCCCCATTTTCAACAAGACTACTTGAGCCACAGATGCTAATGACATCAAAGAGAAGATCGGAAAGGGAGTGAGTAAGTGAAAAATTTGGTACATGGATATGTACTATCCTAAATTCTGACAGAGTTTTAGGACTTATACTCTAGTGGCATACATTCGAGTTGTTATCACTTAGTTAATGGAAAAACATTTTTTAAGGCCTGCTTTTTACATACAAAATTAGGCTAGGTCTCTTCCAGACATTTATCCTGTACACATTAGATTTTCTGATACGCATTCTGCTCATGCACGTAGCTATATCTCGATGTCCTGATGAGAACCATGTCAAGTCTAGCTTGGGGGGCACAAGTCCCGTAGTGTGTCCCAAACATGAAATAAGCTCACAAACTGGACACATTCAGTGCAGGTATATTTGTTGAGGAGAGCAAGGATAAGATGATTTAGCTGTCTTTAAGCATATAAAAAGTCAATAAATCTTCTTTTCTCTAATACCAAATTTCTTATTGAAAATCTTTTTTTATTAAATCCCTTTTCAGCAATTTATAATTGGACATTTTAAAGTCCCAAAATATATTACTCTATATGGTAAAAAAGTTTTGTTTACAAAATAACACTGCTGCTGCCGCCATTTTTGCATCCCTTGCAATATGATACACATTTCCAATGTTCTTTGTCCTGCTAAAGATACATGTTTTCCATATTTAGGTCTAGGATAAATACCATTTTACTCTTAAACAGCTTCCCCCCTATTTTCCCTCTTTCCTTCTCATGAGTATCATAAATAAAACTTAGGGTTTGACATTTATAACCAAAGCGCCAACCACATTATTTTTTCATAAACCTCAACGCCAGACAACACCGCGCTGCGCCGCTTAGCAATCTTTCAAATATACCACTAGCAGGTAGGTATTGCATAGCCAAGGCATAGAAAGTATGTATAGAAGCTAGAAGGAAATGCACATATGCACAAATTGCAGATATACATTCAAATGGAGTCTTCTGTTTTTCCAGATGTACCTATTCCTTACCTAGATATAGAGAGGAAGCTAGTTGTATGCTATGCGCCCTCTAAAGGGTAAAAGGAGGTTTAATACTTATACATTGCCTCTATCTCTGCTCATATCCCTTGCCATGGCTTGACTTTACACAAAACCCAACGCACCTTTGAATTGAATGAAAATTCTTCAACGAATGTGTTTCTTTGCAAAAGCTTACTGCATCCGCCTTAACGTTCCACAACCGGAACTACATAGGCAAACAATATAAACGACGCGGCGCGGCGGAAAGATATTTACTCTTTTAGGTGAATAAACTCGCATGTTTCACCATTTGACGTTGAGTGTTGGCTTTAGGTAAAACAAAAGGTTGTTCTGTATAATACAATGTGTCACTCTGTTTGGCCTAATTTAGTTTCTTGACTGAAAGTTCATTGTTGCAAACGAGAAATACCCACAGAAAAAAAAAAAACAGAAAACCCGGCACGTTGAAAAAACCATCAAGTTCCTTGGTCTAAATATGATTGACGTGGAATTGTCTTGTTGAAATTTTATGAAATTCAGAAGAAAATGATACTGCAAAAATTTTTACATTTTTTTGCTGAAAATAGTTGAAACATTATGAGGTTAACCAAGTAGAAACATGTTTATGTTTAATACTATTTCTTCAAAGGTTTTTACTTCACGCTTTGTTTTGCATATATTATGAATTTTAAGGAGTTTTCATTTTTTTACATAAATGTCAACACTATGTCGCAAAATTTTTAACAGCCTGAATTTTAAGTAAATGTATGAGCATCAAAATGCTTAACAATCTTCATACTTTAAAGCTGTTTACTAAAAGAATTTTAGTTTAAAACTTTTTTAAATTTTTCATACTAATTCCTTAATAAACTCTAGATCCTGTTTTTAAATCGTCTAAAATTGTACGCCCTTGTTTTTTTTCACTAGATGTGTTCATTGACGGGTATTTAAACGGGTATTTAAACTGATTACAACTGGTCGAAAACGCGCTTATGTGTTATATGCCAAGAGTATACTTTTCAAAAATGAAAATATTGAGAGAAATATTGAATCGAATAAGCATTTTTAATACAAAGTAGACCAAGAAGGCACCAAATTCCATTCTTATACTGATTGGTATAAACTGGTCAAAAATTGCCAAGAGTATACTTTTCAAAAATGAAAACATTGAGAGAAATATTGCATCAAATAAGCATTTTTTATACATAGTAAACCAAGCAGAACTATATTCCATTCTTACTGATTGGTATAAACAGGTCAAAAACGCGCCCAAGTTTTATATGCCAAGAACATACTTTTGCGTCCTCTAAGGGGTAAAAGGGGGTTTAATGCTTATACATAGACTCTATCTGCTCATATCCCTTGCCATGACTAAATTCCATTCTTTTACTGATTGGTATAAACTGGTCAAAAACTGCCAAGAGTAAACTTTTCAAAAATGAAAACATTGAGAGAAATATTGCATCAAATAAGCATTTTTTATACATAGTAATCCAAGCAAAACTATATTCTATTTTTACTGATTGGTATAAACTGGTCAAAAACGCACGCAAGTCTTATATGCCAAGAGCATACTTTTCGAAAATAAAAACATTGAGAGAAATATTGCATCGAATAAGCATTTTGTATACAAAGTAGACCTTGCAGCACAAAATTCTATTCATACTGATTGGTATAAACTGGTCAAAAATGCGCGCAAGTCTTATATACCAAAAGCATCCTTTTCAAAAATAAAAACACTGAGAAAAATATTGCATCGAATAAGCATTTTTTATACAAAATAGACCAAACAGCAAAAAATTCTATTCATACTACTGATTGGTATAAACTGGTCAAAAACGCGCACAAGTCTTATATGCCAAAGAGTATACTTTTCAAAATGAACAAAATGAGAGAAATCTTGCATCAATAATATACCGAATAAGCATAAGCATAACATAAACAAAATTGGAAATTTTCTGTTTCCCTTAACAAAAGATCCATCTCATCAAATATTTCCCTGACAAAGAACATTTGAAATCTTGGTTATGAATGCGGAAGGCAAGAAATCATAGCAATTGACCCTTGTTTCCATGGGTTATACCTACTTAAATTACGTTCGATACATATAAAAAATAAATATGAGAAACTATATAAGAAAAAAACGAAAAATTTTTCGAAACAAACACCAACACCTCAACGATACATATATGTATCTGATATGCCAAAAACCAAAAACCAAAAAAATAAAAATCCGATTTGAATATGTATTCCGAAAATATATTCAATTCTCTTGGTGTACAAGGAAAATTGTTGAGGATTGCCCAAATGCCCACCAAAGCGACAATTTCATGAATAAAACCATTTTTTATTATGTAAGAGAAGGTATTCCGCATGGCTGTCATGTCACACAGTCACTGGCATTCCAAATGATCCCCAGAGCAGCCAAACGGACGACCGCTCGTTCTCCCAATAAACCAACCCCAATTCGAACCGGCACACCACATAACCACCCAACGATACCCCAGACCCAGCAAGCAGCAGCAGGACCATCACCAGAGATAGATAGCAAGAGAAAAATTGCAAATACATAGCTATATGAGTATGAACATGAGGACGACGACTACGATGATAATGATGATGTCGACGGCAATGATGGTGTTACCACGCTTAAATGGGCCACCTCATGGGTTGACTCCTTGAGTCCTCGAAAGGGGCAAAATATCGTACAAACAAAAAAAATAAAAACCATAACAAAAAAAAAAAAAAAAACAAACTCTTTCTCATACATATTCGCTCGCTTATGAATTCCTGTCCGACTGTCTGTCTCTATGTATATTTGTGAATGGAATATTTTTCCTTCTTCTCTACCTTAATCCAACAGTGACATTAGAATTGTTCCTTTTGAAATCTAAAATGATTTCTTCGGGAGACACAACTGCGCTATAAAAAGAAAAAAAAAAAACAACGAAGAAAATCCAAGGAATTGCCAAAAAATTGAATTTTCATAATTCCATTCACGCTTGATGACAATTTCTGAAAATTTCAGCTTTTTCCCAGGATCAAACACACATACAAGCCATTTGGTACTCCGCCGGTTTGCTTCATAAGTCATTTCTCTACATGCAGATCCGGATGCCATTCCATGTTCTATAGTTTTTTTTTTTTTTTTTTTTTATTCTACTGCTTCATAGTTGGCGCCCGGTTTAGGTTGCGTTATTATAGTCTTTTGCTTTTGTATTAAGTAGACGTTGTTATTGTTTCGAAAAATAAAAGAATGTCAGATAATTTGGTTATTGCCCCTAATAACAGTGCTTAATGAAGAGAATTCGAAAAGCCAAACCACTCTGTCCCGAAAATTCCCCTCGAATTAAGCAAAGATCTCAAACCGACAAAGGATGTATATCTGTTGTATATGTATGTACCTATATAATTATTTTGTGCTTGGATTGTTTTTCTGTTAATAAAAATCATAGGCGGATGAACTATGTACATATATCTATGAGATTCATGTTTCCACAAAGGGGCGCGGCTCTGTGGGAATTAGTTTGAAAAAAAAAACATTCTAAAGCCTTAACTACATTGGCCACTTTTTGCAAAATTACAAAAGTAAAAATATTTTTTTTCCCGCTAGCGCAGTTGTTTTGTGAAAAAGAATGTACACAATTCTTTTTACACCAAAATTTAAGCTTTCTGCATCATTTTTATAAGTTTTCCAGTGAGAAACACGATCCCAAAATGAGTTTGAAAATTTTCACTTTTGTACTTTTTCACTTTTTTTGCTTATGTAGTTAAGCCTTAATGTTGAAATTTCTGCATGCTTGAAATTAGACTGAGGAAGAGTTTGGTGTTACCATAATCTCTATAGCTAAGCCTGGTATTTTTTTATTTTCTAAAGAGACCTAATCAAACCAAAATATGTGCAGTTTACTGTCAGAACAGAAACTCATCTTATTTATCAATTAAGAAACAATTGGTAAGAATGAGAATTAGTAAAGGGCCCCAAAGCTCATTAATACAAGGCCCATCTGTTACCTAATGCAGCCGTTACCATTTGCCTTTAATGATTTTATAATGGTGGCTGATATAAGGAGTTTCTGCCAAAAAAATCCATTAAAATAAAAATTCTTTTACTTAAAAACGAGAAATTGAAATTTTATAGTTGAATTTTATTTAATGGTAGGTACATGTCCTTTGCTATCCAGCAAATGTCATTTTTCCATTAAGGTCAAGTAGGTATTTTTGAAATTTTAGAAATTTACTTGGAATATTAAAGTTTGGAAGAGTATTTCAAATGCAAACTGAAATTTCCAATCGATCACAAGGCCACATATAATAAATACCATTTTGTTTAACGGTCACTTTTGCTTTGGGTTTTAAGTTCATTTGGAAATATGACATTGACCTTGTATTTACAAACCTTCGACATGGGTCATTGTTAGTGCACAGCATGATTTTTCGTGGTAGAAATCTCTTATTTGGCCGTCATTTTGGAAAAACAGATGCACTCATTTGTTCCCAATATATTTCTTTTAAAGTGCCTAATATTTAATAGTATAAACAAAATATAAAAAAAAACACAACTCACGAGTCACGACTAAATGCCACTCGCCAAGGAACGCGAAATCAGTTCTTTCGAAATTAACCGAATCCAACTTCTCCTTATATCGTTTTATCAGATTTTATTCAAATGGCAAAATAAATAATAAAATAAACGACTGGGTCGCACGAACTTGCTCTTGTAGTAAAAGTTTCTTCGAATTTCAAAGATTGGGTGTAATACAAAACACATAATTAATAATTATATATGTATTTATCCATTTAATAAATTGAAGAATAAATATTTGAATATTTAAAAAAAAAGCATGAAACACGTTTTTTAAATTAATAAAACAAGTACTTAAAATGTCTTAATCTTAAAATGGAGAACGCCATCTTAATTCTTGACAAAATATAAATCTATGCAGAAAAAAAATTAAAAACCGTTGAAGCGGGGTTCTTAATTAATAATTTTTTATATATAAAATTTCTTGAAATTTTTTAGAAAAAAAAATGGTATGCCATTTTTAAGAATATAATAATATGCAACTAAAACCATAATTTAAAAAAAACTATCAACACGATTTAAAGAAATTGATTTTTCAAAAAAAAAAAAAATTTAACTTTTTTTTTTTAAATCAAAAAAAAATATTTTTTAAAAAACATACATATATGTATGTATGTATGCAGTATTATTCAAACTTGATAGGACTTTCAGAGTAAAAATTTTGATCAAATTCGGTTGAGCGGTTAACGAAAAAGTCGAAAAAAAAAAAAAAAAAAAAAAAAAAAAAAACGGTTCTATGGAATGTTTCGTTAATAACGGTTTTGGATAAATTTTGTTTTCACCAAATTGTAGACCATATCACCACTAGTACACACAAAAATTAAAAAAAAATCGTTGGAGCCGTTTTTGAGATAAATAACTTTTTTTCAAAACGGTTGTATGGCAAGTACCGTTAGTTTTTGAGCTTAAGAAATTCTCGATTTCCCCAATAGAGAATCACCCAAAAATTTTATGCTCAAGTTTGAAGAAAATCGCTTCATTGGTTTAGGCTGTGTGCCGTGGACAGACATACAGACACACAGACGGAAATGCGGAACACACTTTTTTCGTGTTCTATATCATCGTAATGTCAAGTTTGATTGTTATCTCGAGTTCAATTTTTTGCACGAATCTATAACTTGCCCTAATGCACCTACATAATGTATAGGTACATCGCAAGTAATAAGTTTTTCGAAAAGAATGTCAAATTTTGTCATATAGAAAAGGTTTTAATAAATTTTGAAAAAAAAAACTGAAATGTTATTTAACAAAAACGCCTTTACTCAAAAATCACAATTTTGTACGAATAGTTTGAAGTTCTTACGTTATTCAAGTAAAATGCAAACAAAAGAAACTTCAATCAAGTGTATAAAATGGTATTTTTTTAAATTTCAATGAAGAATCTCCCAAATCAGTTTTTTTTTTCTCAAAAATACTCAATATGAAGAATAAAACCCTGAGTTCATATCCCCACAGTTCTCAAAAATACTCAATATGAAAAATAAAACCCAGAATTCATATCCCCACAGTCCGTACCATGGCATTGACAGCATGTCATTACATTATTATATTTCTAACGAAAAAATCCGTCACTGTTATTATTGTCGTTCTCTTCGTCTTATCACATCGACGGAATTCGAAAATCCCAATATAATCTCTATCGTTTCAATTCAATATTATTTTTATTTATTTCGCCAACTGGTTTCAAAAAATAAAATCCCTGAATATTGACATTTGATTATTCTTCTTCTTTTTTTTCTTTTTTTTTTGTTGTTGTAAGAACGATTGTTATAAGAATCCTTGGAAGTATGAGTAGGTATATATGAAGCAAAAGATTACAGTAAATGGCTATACAATAATAATTCACTATGGCCAACCATCAGGACATCGAATAGGGACAAACAAGAAATTTCCCCAGAGAAATTAATCTAATTAAAAGCAAATGTCACTGATTCACAAGAAATGACGAGAAACCAGAGTTACAAATTGTGTACCTAACCTACTAGGAGGTCAAATAAAATGAATATAAAATAAAATTGGTAAGAGATGCTCAGAGAGTATAAATTTTGGTTTTGCAACAAAAGTTATAGTCGCACAGAACTTCGCAATGACATTTCAAAGAGGATATGTATATTAATGGAATCTAAATTCAATATAGGTAAGCAATTAAAATCTAGCTTTGAATCGTCAAGCTTTTGACAAAATGCCAATTGGGATGATGTCAAGTCGCGTTTGCTCTTTAAATTGTTGCAGGACAAAAGTTATAAAGAAACATTCATATTTTGTTTTAATTGGTATACCTCTGGAAGGTATCTACACGAAGCAGGACTTTTCAAAGCCGAACTTTCACTACATAATACCTCTTACTTGCATACATCAGGAAATTTTCAGTCTAATCCGCTTTTGTTCAGTTATTTCTCACATACAACATAATATCAAATGAAGAAGTATTGGGTCTTCGTATCCCTATGCTCATCAGGCAATGTGAAGCAAATTGTGTCCTAAGACAAAATTATCACTTTTGAATTGAATGGCTTGATATCATATATCCGTATTTTTTGTTTGTTGTTGCTTCTTTGATGGAACTTCAGGATTCGAATATGTGAAAGTTTTAATTTCATACAAGAGCATATAGGATTTTTAGGACTCTATTTTGTTTTATAAATCTTATGTTTCTGGCAATTTGTAGACCCAAGACCGAAATATTGGCAAGCAAACGTTATATAAATCGATGATAACATCTGGATATATATATTGCATGATGTTAAGGCCATAATAGGATATGAGAAACAGAAGGCATGGCATGAAAGGTTTCCTTTATACCATCGGGGAACATCATCATCACTCTCTCAAGGACTAAAACCAAAATGTATACATTAGCATACCTTAATGAAAGACAATTGCCTGTGAAGTTGTTGCTGATGATGTTGATGTGTTGTATTGTACGATGCCTGATGTGATGACATTGTTATTGTTGTTATTGTTGTTGGTTGCTATGTGACAGGAGCAGTATTGTTATTGTCCTGATGGAATCTTATTTCCCATTTGGCAGGATGTTTCTACATATATCTTTATACTTAATACATTTATATTTTCTATATATTTTCACCTGGATAAAATCTTTGAACATAAACAATATGAAGATGGAGAAAGATATTGTTTGATGATGGGTGTTAAGTTTCAGTAAACCCTAAGATTTATTTTTTTTTTTTTTTTTTCAGAGTGAATTAATATAAGACTCTTTGTAATGCTATTTTGTTGAGAAGAATGTGGTTTTGGCTTAACAAGTTGATTGATTTTGTGCCTTTAAGAGACAATCGATACATTTTGACTGCTATTTTGTACATCATTTATTCTATCGAGAAGATATAGTTCAATTTCAAAGTATTATTTTATTTAGCTTCATTAGTAAACTAAAATTGAAGACAATATCATCAGCATCACACATCATTGAGGTAGTTATAAATGTGGTATGCATTTATTTTTGTTGGAAATAAATAAACAATTTACTAAATGTTTAGTTGAGTATATCATTGAGTGCTTTCTTGGTTTTCTTACAAGAAGTACAGTTACTGAATTTTAGGTTACCTTTACATGTTACATGAAAATGATGCAATTGAGTTAAGAATCAATAACTCGCACTCAGTTGAAAGATCTTCAAAATTATTGGAATTAAATAACTCGGGATTGTTTTTTTTTTTTTGTTTTTCGTTTTGATTTCCTTGGGGATATTTAATTTTCATATTTTGATTTTTAGAATGGAATTTTAATTTTGGGAATTTTGAATTTTTTTGGTATGTTCAATAATTTCTCCAAAACTTGAAAAATTTTTAGAACTAAATATTTTGGAAATTGTAACATATACATACATACTAAAATTTTAATTTTAATTACAGAGCAGGTTCGACTCCAAACACAGCCCCTGGGGACCCATCACCACATCGGTCCTATCTGGAAGTAATGCACTCGCTTAGGGGTCTTCCTTTACTTCACTGTCAAATCAGAAATAGGCTCGAA
Organism: Epistrophella euchroma; assembly: GCA_947049315.1. NCBI lineage: Eukaryota > Metazoa > Arthropoda > Insecta > Diptera > Syrphidae > Epistrophella > Epistrophella euchroma. Next base: position 65,160,790 of record OX346248.1, on the reverse strand, counting down.
AACTTTAGAAGACTGAATTGATTCAAGTCTTGTAAAGGCTATTCTTGAATTCGTCTTTCCTCTATGGTACACTTAAAGATTTTCTGGGCTACAACCAACTGTCCGCTATATTTTTGTTTTACGAGCGTACACAAGGTGTAATATGAGACCATACTTAAAATGTTCGAATACAATGCATTTGGGAAAATTGAAGAGAATTTTGAAAGATGTACCCTCCAAGCAAATTCACTGACCCAACTTTCTCGGTCCTTCTTGGATCTTTGCTAAACTGAGTGTTTCACGCACACCTACAAAAATTCCTTATTTCTACAGGCATTTTCCTCACACCTTTGTTTAGTTCATCTTTGCAAGTGGAGTAGCGAAGACGTAGTTCTTTATTTTCTCTTTTCTTCTATTTTGTTATAAAAAAAAATGGCCGCTTCATAAATTAAATGTTACTGTTTTTCGTTAATTTCGTGTTTTTGTAGTGCAATAAATTATGTTTGTAAATTGAATTTATATTAATTGACGAAAATAAAAGTGTCTTGAAATGAAAAAAAGCTTTGTTTGTTTGTTGTATAGGTAAACTCGTTTGGAGAAACTTTCAATGAAAAATGCTTTATTGTATGGGTAGAAGGTAGAACTCAAGTGAGGAAGTACTTTTTTTTGCAATTCATTTTGGATACGTTTTGGTCTCGGTTTTCGCTGAGTATGGTGAACTCTCACTCTCACAATACATGCGCAAGTGGGTCAGTGGTGATTCTTATTTCTATACTAATTTGAGCCGACAAACGCAGTTTTGCGGATCCGTATTTGGATCCGTGCGCGGAGTCCTCCATAGGTTTTTGACTACGTGTGCGAATCCAAAATGGAGTCTTTTGTTTAAAGGGTACCTACCGATATCTATCACAACAAAATAAATACATTTGGTGGCGTAGCATTTTGAAGAACCAGGGCCTAGTGTAAGTCACTAGACTCTCAATTATTTCTGTATACGTGTTATTGGGCAGAAAAGGAGAGGACCCACAATTTTCTGCCGAGTCCGAACGAATAAGAAGAGGGGCGTTTTTTATGAAAATGAGATATCTACTTTTGAAGGATTTATCACTTCCTCTAAAGAAGCAGTAGCCGTGAAAAGGCCTGCTAAGGAGTGAGTCTCTGTACTTGACAGCGCATATGAAGTGTAAACGATGAGGATTCACAGAGAAACAGTTTTACGGTAGGATTGCTTAAAAGAATTAATGCTATTTCCATTATACATGGCCTAACTAAATGCATGACTAACAAAGATTGGCTTCGGAAATGAAACTTTTCTATTCTCGATAACATTAGGTCATTGTCTTTTTAAAGGCAACGCAATCACGGCCACAAAAATCAATCAGAATCTAAAATGAAAATCCCCAATGTCCGAAACGAAATAGATTTTCTCCAAACCAAAAAGCTTATTGCCAATTAATCACTCTACCATCACACAGTGCAATGATTCATCAAATCAATTGGTTAAGGATATTGTTTGTTGTTGTTGTTTTCGCTTCCAAAATTCAATTGATTGCAGTATTAGATAGGTAGGTACATGACGAGGAGTAATTTGTGAAATTAATTTTTTTTTATCATGATAGAGCAGAAAAAAAAATATCTACTCATTCTTCGATTGAAAGTTTTTCCCCATTGTCTAAACCAATTTACAACAAAATGCTTAAGCCAATAGATCCAAAATGAGGATGTACATTAAAAAAAAAAAAAAAACATTTTTTCAGAACATAAAAAAGGCTAAAAATTTATTACATTTTTCCAACAAAAAAGTTACACTCAACTCAGCACAAAGGGAAGCCGACAAAAATGAATAAAACCCCTAAGCCCTAACATTTGATGGACGAAAATATTCACACATATTCCAATTTCATTCCTGGACTTACCAGCTCTTCGCTGTGTGTGTAAATGGGTTATTCGAAAAGCATACCCTTCGTTCCGAGAATATGGCTCTAAGTGAATGTCTGATTATTTTGCAGGACAATAATATCAAAAAAAAAAAAAAATAGATGAAAGAATGGATATCTTTTGAGGTCACGTACAATAATATGGTTATTTTTGTAGCTTCTCTGATTCTGTTGGAAGCATCATCAGAAACGGAAACAGAATCCAAAGGACATCATATTCAATCATCCTTGTTACTCTATTCGCTCGTTTAAATTCAACTCTGTTTTGGGTTTATAATTTAGGTAACACGTTTAAGCGCTTAACAAAAAAAAAAAAGAAAATATTATATCGACATTTCCCAATCTAAAAACCACCATTTGACGACGACATTAAGGGTATGTACCTATATGACTTAAGGGCACGTGCTAGTAGCCACACAATATTATGCTATGTTACTACGAAGAGGGATGCTTTTTGAAAAACCTCAAATTTCATTCGAAAACGCTTAGCTTTTAACCAACGAACTTATATATGTATGCGCACTTAATTTGTCACAGTGAATATGTATAGGTAGTATTGGAATTTGATTTATTGCTATATGTGGTTTTTGACATTATTTGAAGATTTATTAGAACGTCGTTGTCGCTGGTGTCGTCGTGAAACGGAAATTGAAAAATAGGTTAACGAAATGGAACTGAATGCTGCGGGGTTTCTTTTGCTACCTATACATAAATAATATTTGATTTACCTGATTTTTTTTTAACTTAACATTCAAATGTGTTCAGCTTCAACAGGTTTAATCAACCTTTCAAAAAGACTTTTTTGCAAAATCTAAAATAAAGTCAAAATTATTATAATCTACAATTTTTTTTACCAAATTTTGACTACAAATATGTGTTGAGAAAATAGGCACATAGTTAAATTATGTCCGTGAATTATTTATTTCGAAAATTTAAATCTTTAGAAAACAAAACACAAAATTGAAATTTGAGCCGTTTAGTGCACAAAAAATTTTGGATTTGAGTGTTTTTTAAAAAATCTTGAATTTGAGTGTCAAATCACTTGGATGACTAAAACAAATGCTTTGACACTCAAATCTAAGATTTTTCAAAAAATAGAGTAAGTCGATGGCTCATTTAAGGACCTACTGATAATAATTTTTAACATTTTGAAAAAAAGTTAGTTTTGTAACGTCTTTTTTTTTAAGTTAAACGTTTTCGTTTGCTACATTTTTCTTTTTGTTCCTCTGAATCAAGTGATTTTAATAAGACTTGGTAGAGCAAGAACTTGAAATATGAGGATCGACAAAAAGGATAAGTTTTGTTTCAAATCTAAGACCAATTTAAAAAAAAAAATAACTAAAATAAAAAAAAAGTGGTTTAAATGAAAAAGGTTTTAACGAATGCCCAGATAGAAAAAGTGCCCAAAAAAACTATAGACAACAAAATGGCAAAACTACGAAAAAATTCTGACGAAGCTGAATTTTAGTGGAGATCTTTATTTTTGTATCTTACATTTTCCAAAAAGTTGAAATTTTTTTTTTTTCTCGAAAACTGTGAGTTTTTTTTTTTTAATGTGAAGGCAAAAGTTGTAAGCGTACCCTATGTCATTTTACATTAAAAATATGCGCACACTTTTTTTCGTACAGTCAATAAATTTTGAGAAAAACGTGCACAAACATTATGTTGTACTTAAACACATAGATGGTGGGTTTAATCACCCTTCTAGTACGAAATTTCTTACACCTTCCCAAAATGTAGCCTGATGTTCTGGCTTCTATTAAAGACCCCAACCTTGAATATCCACCAACTAGAACGAAAGTTCTATTATTATTATTTTCAGCTTCTCTCTCACGAACGAACGCCCTCTTCTGTGCAAAACTACGAACTTTTTCATTGTCAGCTTTAAAAATGGATTGAATTTCGTGGAAACGGACCTATTATAACTTCTTTCTAAAAATATCTTTCAAATTATTAAAGTCTTAATAGAATTCATTAACTTGATTAACAAAAACACCCCAAAACATTGACATTGATAAGACGCAAGTTTCATAGAATCTCTAACTACCTATCTGCCTATTAAGAATTCATGAATTGGTTAGTTGCTAATTCATGAATTGGAAGAAAACTTTTTTGCAATGGTTGGACACGTATTCTAAAATCCTCCTAGAATACATTACATAAATAATTTTGAAAGCAAAAAAGTTAAATAAGTTTATAAAAATAAAAAATAAAAGCTTCATTTTTGTAGTTTTGCTTTAAAGAAGGGTAATATTGGGTATTGTTAATTTATTAATAAATAATTTATCATATGCTTGCACCACATTGCGCCCGATTAATGGTCGTTGGCTTGGCTTGGCTCTGCTTTGCTTTGTTGGGCGGGCATGAAAAACCCGAAAACGGACCCGGGCGTGAGGAAAATAATATATTTATTTTCATCTCCAAAAGCCACACGTGTGGTGAAATAGTACCATTTAATAATCCAAAATGATTAATCATATGGGACGGTTTATATTGTGAATGGTGGTGTTGCTTCCTTCTGTCCTGTATTTCGTATATATATATGCTTTCTTGTCCTCGGCCTCTTCACCATCACCATCCACCATGATTCTCGTCGTCCTCATTCAAAAATTCATTTATTATTTAGTAAAATCCGTCCATTCACTGTTAATGGAGTGGAAAATTATATGTTGCCGCTAACGAATTTAATAAATTCGTTTGAATTTTTGGCGGTGGAAAAATTTCAGTGGTGGCATACAGTTCGGTTAGACCACGCATGAGGATATTTATATCTGGTTTTATGGATTCGGGTGTGAATGTGGTTTGATTTTGTTTTTAGAACTTTCAAGCTCTTATCTCTCCCTTTCTTTCTCTCTCTCGCTCTCACTCATTGCGTGTTTTGGTTGTGGGTTTTTGTGTGTTTCGAAATAACTTGGTTTTGAACCCAAAAATTTATAACATAAATATATTTGAATTAAGTTAATAATTGGATTTGTTAAATACGCATGGATAAATTAGGATTTGGTGAAATAGTACCTACTTCCGTTATTTATGAACAGACAAAATATATGATGAAGATGACACAATATGTTATTAAAAAGGCTTTCTCGATTATTTAGTTGTTTGTGGGTTTTGATCCTATTTCTCATTTCATGTGAAATGAAAAATTAGTTGTTTTATAAAATTTATCAGTGTATTTTTATATTCACACGTATAAAGGCAGAAGCAGGGTTGAAATATTTGATAATTTACATTTAGTTCTAGGAAGCTTATGGTCTATAGGTATATGTATGTTTCGGAAATAAACTTTCATATGTATGTATTAAAAAAATGATGTTTCATGAATTAAAGGAGAGAAAAATTTTCATGTGACAAGTTTTTTAACTTGGTCAGTTTATATTTCAGAGCGCTCAGTAATTTTCCTCCGTCACTTTAAAAGAGCAGAAGCATTAAATATAAACAAGATTTCTCAAAAACACTTGTTTTTCCTTTCTTTCTTATTTGATTTCTGCGACAGAAAATAATTGAGAAAAACGAATCCAAAAAATAAACCTTCCTCAGTTTTTTGACAGCAAAACCGGGAAATTTTTGTGAGGAATTGTGTTTATATTTCTGAGAATACTAATTCCTCTGAAATCTCTGAAATATAAACTGGCAAACTGTCAAACAATTTACTACCGCAATTGTCTTCTTGTCCCAAAGAAGCCAGGATTGGTTAGAAATTCGTTTTAGCGCTGGAACCTATCATTTTCTGAGATGAGGGGGAGGCTAGGTTAGGTAGATAGTCCCTTTGATGATGACCAGCGAACTACGAACGGCGAATGGGCTAATGGTCGCGTATTTTGACATTGTATTCACATGAGTGGTCGCTGACAATTTAGAATTGTCATTGAACATAAGCAAGAACAATGAGAACTTGAGAGGTTAAATTCGAGCGAATTTTCTATTCGCTAGTTTGTGGAATACGTCCTGCTATTGTGGATTGTGAATTGACGTTTACAATTCGCGTAAATAATATTAAAATACAAAATTTTCAAATTTAAACTAATTTTACGCTGTGTTTTTTTTTATTTAAATTTGTTGATTGTTTAATTTTTTCACTTCGTCACAAAGTTAAAACAAAAGAAAAATTACATAAGCAGTAGAAATTGCTTTAAAAGGTTTAAATTTAATCGCATTCGCAGGTCGCAGCTCATGTGCAAAGCACTTAAATGATCATGTCTCTCGTTCTAGCGGGTTTTTTTTTACAATGATGTTATAGAAGTCAAAACCGAGTGTTTTGCCTTGTTTAAAACCTTTTTTGACACTTAAGTTTTACGTTAGGTCTATGGTGGGACTTTAGCAGCATGAGTTGTCCTTCATCATCAAGGACAAACGGACGTTATTAGCGATGATATTGCTCTGTATAGCACGTTTCGCTATAAAGCTTGGCATTGTCATTGATTAAAAAGTGCTAAGTATCGATTTGTAGATCCTAGATTCTAATTTTTTAATCAAGAAGGTTTTCAATTTTTTAGAAATTTGTAGACTTTCCCTAAAAAACTTCAATCCAATCCAATCTTTCAATGCCCATCAGCCACTTTATGTTAATTCAAAGAAAGTTGATCGAAAAATCTGAGAAATTTTTTTGATGTTAACCAAACCTCGCGAAAACTTTTAAATAAAATGTTAAAATTGATAATTTTCAAGAATGTTTGTACTCCCAAACGTGTCGTTCTTAAGGCAATTAAAACAAATCATAAAGGGTTGAAAATTTTGTTCCTTGTAGAAATTGTCGCTAAAAACTTCAATATAATTGCTTCAACTCAATTACCAGTTTAATGGGGCAATTTAGAATGCACTTGAAAATAATGCGTTTCTCTAAGATAAATTCTTTTTTAACTCCAAGAGGGAAGAGAAAGAAAGAAAAAAACAGACATTAATTCGCTGACGCCAATTCAAATAGTTTTCAAAAGTTTTTGTTCTCTTTTTTTTTTCGTTTTTTTTTTTGTTTTTTATTCAAACGCCTCATTTCCCATTGTCCTTCGTCACACTTAAACTAAATTCCAACCCCAGAAGTGCAAATTAATTGCAATTCAAAAAAAAAAAAAAAAAAAAATAGTTTGCAATCCATTTTGGAAATAGTTTGAAAAATCACATGCCGATTTATCGGATTAGAATAGAAGACACGATTTCAGTTACCCAATAGCCATTTTTACGTAACACTCAATTGCAGTATAGAATTGCATCACATTCCTCACATTGTCATTCGTTTAAGTTGTCAGAGTCCTATTCTATCTTCAAGTGGATATCCTTGTTGGTTAACCAACTGTCACGCGTATATAAGAAGCTTTGTGGCGCACTATTCGATTTAATTCGATAGCTGGCAATCAGTACTAAACGAGGAAGAGATTTCGTTTGAAAAGTTTGACACTTTTAAAACGAAGACACAACCATGTGATTTTTGTTTTACCTCTGTGCGATTATATAAATTTTACCTGAAAGGAATTTTTTTTTTTTTGTTTTGTCGTCATATCGTGTGAGGATGTGTTTCATTTTAAGTACCTATAGATACTGATTTTTTATTGATATATTAAATTATGTTATACATCGTTTGCTGAGCATGTTGTGTGGAATTTTAAATATTTTTTGTGAATTTAAATGTGAATAAGGAGGCTTATCAAAATTACACATTGATGGAATTTTAACTCGTTTGTCGAAATTGGATCAAAGCTGTGGAGATTAGGTAGGTGAAAGTGGTTATGATATGTTTTATTGCACATGCATATTAAAACGTTTTGAATAAAAAAAAAATATGGACGTTAATTTTTTCGACAAAAATGTTAACAGAAATCATGGAAACTTAAAATTGTTTTCTGTTTTTTTTTTTTGCAATCGGTGAGGATTTGTCATTTATTTTTTCGTTTTTTTTTTCAACCACTTAATATTCTATTATTTCAAGCAAATTTATTGCTTTCAAAAAAAAAAAAAAAAAAAAAAAACACCCAATGTTTTAATACCAATCAGTTTTTATTATTTGTCTATTTGAAATGGGATCCAAGGACGACCTAACATATACATATAACCCCGCATCATTCTTGTATAATAAAACATTTTCACTTTGATACATTAACATCTGAAATATACAGTCGTAAAAAGTTTCCCGCAAGGAAAAAAATCTAAGAAATCGGAAACATTGTATACCTCACTTTACATCCCACCAAAAATTGGGTTCAAAAGGAAAACCTAGCTTTCCGGCACACCAAAAGATAAGGTAGATGTAAGGAGACAGCAAATATATATAAGGAGTAAGGACACACTATACTATAGACGAAACGAAGGGAAGAATAACAAAATCAACAACAACAAAAATAAAATGTGAAAAACACTAAAAAAAATGTCCTTGATCCGTAAATTGAATTTACATGATGAGCCCCACACAACTTTCGCTTCTTCTCCATCTAAATAAAAAAAAATGAGAAACGATACTAATGCCAAATCCAGATACTTTACTTCAAAAAAATAAAAAAAAAAAAAAAGCATCAGAAAGGATAACGTCTGTGTATGTCTCCTTTTCTCAAGTGAAAAAGGAACTCATTTTCGAATTTGTAGTGTGAATTCAATTTTGAACTTTTGCCAGCAAGATATTTCCGTTTATTTTCTTTTATCTTACTTTACCCATTGTGTATATAGATGTATGTATAGTATTTTTTTTTTTTTTACTATAGTACTTTTGTACTAGTTTTCTATATGTTAAGCTCAATTTATGCCACCCAGCCATTTTCTATTTTCCGATTTAATTGACGAGTCCTTCTTAGGAGGAGTGCAGGTTTTCCTTTTGGATTTCCTTTTTACATAAACTTGTGTGGTTCCATCAACAAGAAGATGGAAAGAAAGAATTAATGAAAAGAAATTTTACGAAATTTAGAGAATTGGAAAAGTTCTAGAAAATAAACGAGCCAAATTGAGGACCGGAAAAGACTTGAACAATAAACTGCTGGCTTAACCTTTTGAAATTTTATTCTTGCATGTAAGTTTAGTTAATGGGAGTTGTTTTGTTTTTTTTTTTTTATACACTTTGCCAAATGCTATAATATTTCTCACTATGAAGAATTTTGGAGCTATTTTGGTTGAAATTGTGATGAAAAAGATGTTTGTCTTAAAAAGGATTAGCTCTTCTAAATTTACAAACAAAAACTGGATACGTTACAGTTACATCGTCCGAAAAGGAAGAACATTGAGATACAGCAATTTTATGACCAAAGATGTCTTCAAAATAAGTGAGCGACTTTCTCCGTTTCGTTTAACTTACATTTCTCATTAATGACTTGACCGATTCTAAAGAAATGACTTTTTATAAAAGTTATATAACAGTTTCTCACCCCAAAAATAGTTTGTGCTTTGTCCAGCTTGAAAAAAAAAAAACTGTTGGAAGGACTTGGCCTGCAGGGCCGCATAAACGGTAATTTTATGAACAAAACTGTTATAAATTGGCATGTCTCTAGAAATCTAGTGTCACTTTCTTAAAAAAAAAACACATCAGTCTTAAATAAAGGTTTTGTTTGTCATTGGGTGATGAAAATTCTGTTTCTTAGAGCCGGCACTTTATTTGGTGTAAATAAAATTCTTGAGCACTCACAATTTCAGAGTACCTCAGCTCAGCTTCTTTAGTATAGCAAATACTCTGAGCATGTACTCTGTTTTATATATATACCATCCATTCTGCATTAAAAGACCAATATCTCGAATTTTATTCATAATGATTAGACAATTTATAGGTTCGAACAGGAGCAAATTCATTAATTTTATTTTTATTTCACTTCCTCGTGTTAATGGTCATCCCCTGTCCCTCATCGCAATCAAAAAGTGAAGTTAATTCATATAAAGGGTTATCATCCACATTTTTATACATTTCTATTCAAATCATCAACGTGAAGCCTTCGTAATTAACTTCGACCAACACATATCATTAGTCCTTGTCTGCTTTAGGAAATCATCAAGTCCACCACATTCACACCCTTTCCGAATGACAGGTGCTCCGTGCTTATTTCAAAAAGAAAAAAAAAAAGGGTACTTAATCGTCGGTCATTGTTCATAAATTACGAATAGTCTAGGAAGGTCTTTCGACCTTCAAAATTACCATCACATCATGATTTCTTTATTATTATGTGACTCGTTATTCGTTATATCGTGTTCCATGGTCATTCAATTCATGGTTTTTTTGTAATCATTCATGTTTTTTTTTTTTTTTTCAAAATTATTAAGGTGGTGATTCTATTGTGTGACATAGACAGTAGACACCTAAAAGTGTCTTTTAAACCACACCAAATACCATATAACATACAGGAATACTTTTGTATGTATGTACTTAATATTATTTAAACAAACTGCTTGAAAAATCACGGTAAGACGCATTTATATAAAATGTTAAGTGGATATGGTTTGAATATGAAATGTGACCCTCAAATTTGGAATTAACACATGACACTTTATAAACCAAACCACTTCATGCCACTCATCCTCCTCCAAAAGCAAGCTTTATGGTGTGTCATCAGTGTAATTCGTATTCCAGCCTTATAAACCTCCCTTGATAGAGACATTTTCATAAATGTATCTAGATATATGTATATGTTTCTGTTGGTTTTTCTAATAGTGAAAAAGTAAGGATTCCATATGTTGCCTATGAATAATTCGGTTTTAACTACATGAAAATGTCCTTGCGAATGGGAATTTTATTTACATCTATCCTGGGTCACTATTTATGTGTATAAAAATACCTATATGCCTACACATCCGAAAGTTAAAAAAATGTTTACATAATATGTATGTACTTATACATATTTATAGGTATTTTTAAAATCGTTAAAATGAAAGAGTGGAAAAAATAATTTTGCTGATTGAATTCAAATAAGAGACCTTTTAGCTATTTTTTTAAATTAATTAATGAGTCAACCAATAACCCTTTGATGGATTTTTTTATCTTAGAAACTGGTGAACGTTTTAGCAGTTGAAAAAATTTATTTAACGATTAAAATACAAATCTGAGTTTTTTAAATCGACCGGCTTTTCCTAATAAAATACTTCTCACCATCACATTGCGTCCAACTATACTGTCGTTCAATTTAAATTCATTAAAAAAAAACGTTAATCTATAAGTCATATTGCTATTCAAAATAATTCAAATAAACGGAAGTTGAACTTCTTTCGGTAAAAGTTTATCTATAAAATAAAAGTCCGTTAATATTCAAACATTTTTTTTCTTAAATCGTGCATTCTCATTGCAAGCCGAAGCTTTCCTGTAAAAAAAAAACCTTAAACGGTTCATGCTTTTGCTAGTTTTTTTAAGTAACTGACTGAATGGTGTCATTTGAAGTCGCACAATAGCGTAGTACAGATACAAACCATTTCTATGAATTTAATAAAGTGCTGTGCGCAAAGTTTTTTTTATTTTTTTCTACAATAGGTGCGTTTTATTCGTAATTCATAGCTAGCGCTATATCAACTTTTATGTCCACTCTTTATTCTCTGGATGTGTGCATACCCTTTTTTGAGTGAAAAACAATCTACGTTACCGACATTTAAGGTTCAAGTCAACACAATTTGTCCACTTTATATTCACTAATTTACTGGCAAATTTATCGGCAGTTTTGGTTTTGTTATTGTTCACCAAGGGAAATTTTATTGCGCTAGCTATAAAATTGCCAATAAAACATACCTAATATTTATATTTAATGGGAACAAATATTACTTTAAAGCAAAAATACATCTGTTATTAAGATTGTTCTTTTCCTGTTGCTTTCCTTTTCGTCAAAAAAAAAATTTGAGTTTTAGGCGACTTAAGTACGAGTTTCAACTCTATATTTTCAAAATCTACTTATGGCGGATGATTTCCAAAATGTAGAAAATGTTTTGATGCGGAAGTAATGCCTACATTTTTCATACGCATCAGCAACACAAACTTGATGCTTTGTAAAAATATTACATTTGCATAAGTCTGACGTTTCGGAATGCAAAAAAATTAAATCGAAGCAGCTAAAAATTTTTTTCACTTTAGTTATTTCGCATTTTAATTTCATGGTGCAATTAATTCTTTTAAATTTATATGAAAATTTTTAAGATATAACATTTTCTCGAGAATTTTACTAAATGTTATCTTCGGAAATTTAAGCCCATAAAGTAAATGCTTTAAAAATCTACCACCCGCATACATTTTTGGCGAAAACTATTTTTTAATGTTTGAGTTTGCATTAAGACTCCAAATTTAGTGCAGTTCAAGAAAATTTTACTTTAGCAATTAATTTTGCGATGAAGAATTTTTTTTTTTAAACACGGCTCACCTTTTCTAGAAATACAAATTTTAAGCTTTTTTGGAAGTTGAAAGCTTGCATAGAAATTGACAAGAAGTGATCTAAATTTTTATGTGAAGATTATGCCGAAAATGTAAATTTTATTTCGCAAACTAAGCAAAGGTCAATAAAAAATCCAGAGCTAAGGTAATATCAAAGATATCAGAACAGGCAAAAATGAAAACGTAACTTTGAAATATGAATACCGTGTATAAAAAAAAAATGGACGTATTTATAAACCTTGTCTAACCTTATACAGCCGTCCAAGTTTTTAATAAACATTTTTAATTTTTGCTAAAGTGATTTAACTTTTTATCTTACTTTAGACAACGTAATTGATTGTCTAAACCTTGACAAATGTAATATTTTTTTTTATTAAATAGATCATATTTTCGACTATTTCGAAATACTTAGACACTTCTTAAACAATCAAAAATCTAATAAATACGACCAAAAGTCGCTAAGACTGTAGCGTTTTAAAAACATAACTCAATTATTTTGAAGTTAATTTATAGTTACTGAGATTTATTTAAGTTTTTTTTATATTTGTTTATGTTTTGTTGATTTAAATCAAATTGGTTTTTAATTTTTTATATTTAACAATAGTTTGAAAAAGGAATGATTTTTGTATCAATTGTGGCGTTATTTTGTCCAAAGTGGTTGGCAACGCTGACAGTAAAATAAACCTACTCTTAACAAAAAATACTCTTAAAAGTCACTAACACTATCAAAATCAAATTCAAAAATAAGCCAGAGAGACTAACACATATCTATCTTGTTGCTCACTCTTTCCACAGTACCGTACCGGGCATTCTTTCATTTAAATTTTTCTATACCTTCAAGTTTCTTTTTCTCTTTATGTTTTTCGTATTTTAAATTTCCCGTTCGCAGTGTTGCCATAAATGCAGATTTGTCAAAATTTTACAGATTTTCTACTTAGCTACAGATTTTTAAAATTCCAAAATCTGCAAGATAGATTTTGTCTCCCAATTAATTTGGATAACTTTTGAATAAAATACTTTTAAAACAAATGTTATGCAGGTAGGTATTTGTAATTATTGAATTTGCAAAGTATTAACGTTATTTTGTATCTGAATACAAAAAGTAGATAGGTAGGTATTATGAATTTAAATAGGTATTTTCCAGAAAAAATTAGCATTGCAGATTTATTTTGTCATAATTTCGCATTTCTTAAAATATTTGTATGGCAACACTGCCCGTTCATTTACGTTTAAAATTCTACTCTACTTTTCTCGTACTCAACTTACTCAATTTTTTGTCAGTTTATTCGAAACGTTCGCCGTGGATAGTAGTTATTTGATGTAGACAGCTAATGTTACAGAAATTCCAATAAATTAAAACACAAAAGAAGAAATCAAAACAGAATTAAAAAAAAAAAGAAGAAAAATCTTCAAAAAAGAATCAAGGTGATTGCACCTGAGAAAAAATTGAAATGTATAAATTCAATTGAAGTGAATGTGTGTATTGAAGAAAAAAACAAGCAAACAAACAAGTCGTGTAGAGTTCAAAGGTTAAAAAAGAAGAAGCGCGTGTTGTTGTTTTTCTTTTTTGCCAGAAAATAATTTGTGAATAAACAATCGAATCTATTACGCAGTATAGAGGAAAATTCTGTGAAGGCAAAAAAATAATAAAATATATTTTATGATGTGATGCGATTCAGCTATCCCCCCCCCCACCCCCTTTAATTTAAATAGGTTTTTTGTTGGAAGGGAAGCTCTAGATTTCGCCGTGGTGTTCGCGATAGCTTCTCCTAAAGAAAAGGTTGCAGCGCCCCCTTCGCCGTGCGCACATCATCCCCAATACAACGCCTGAATCAGTGGATTCTCTTATGCTATCACCAAAAACCACTACAACTAACGACCCCTATCATTAATAAATGGCGCGCGTTCTTGTGCTGCATTAAAATAAAGTGCGAACGTGTGTGGTACTAGCTTGTTTTTTTTTTTTTTAATTTTTTTTGTTGTTTTCGTCTGCTCTGAGGCCAACCGCCCTCGCTTTTCTTTTTTGTATTTATTCTGTCAGATAACGAACGTAACGGAAGTTTTTTTTATTTAACAAAAAAGTGACAGTTGTATTTTCCTCCCTCCTTTGCTATCATAAATCGCGTGGATAAAAAAAAATAAAAATTACAAATTGTAGAGAAAAAAAAAAAAAAAAACTACGCCGTTCTCTATTCAGCTGTAGAGCTGTGTGCGTTGCTTTTCGCTCAGCTTCGTGTGAAGTGTATATGGGATCGGTTTTTTTTTTTGTGGAATCACACAGATACGAAATACGATGCTGTGTTTTTATTGTGTGGTATTTTTTTGCGTGAAAGCATAAATCAAGAATCAAACAGTAAAATCGTATATAATAAGTCATTACTGTCGCTCTTTAACCTTGCGATTTGGGAACAGAGTACCAGAACAAAAGAAAAGGCAAAAGGATAGCAGAAAATATAAAATAGGAAGAAACAGGTACATTCACTAATACAAATGTTAGTTATTTATGTTTTATTTTCTATTCAGACTCTTTCGATACTGGGCGAACATTGAACCAACTGTTGGGTGTATGTTTTGTCGTATGAACAACTATGCACAGTGGGGTGAACAAAATTATAGCTGGTTCGAATTAAAAGGCCTTTATGTCTGGTTTTTTCAGTAACGATCTTTGGTGAGTGGAGTAAAAAGTAACGGAGATGGAACAAATCGTCGTTCCTAAAAACATACTAATTTTCCAGTCCGTTTTGGTTCTCTTTTACATTATTTTCAGTTTATTGTGTGTGTTTAGTATAAATGTGCCGTTTATTTCATTGTGTGAGTAAATTTTTATGAAAAATGAAGAGGAAAGCAATAAAAATGAAAAGTACCTACAACGACAGCAAATATCATTGGAAAAGTTGTTTAATATAAATTTTTTACCCGATTGGTAAAAAAATCTTCGTGAAAAGATTGGTCAATTTTAATCCAGACTAAGCAATATGGGCCATTAAAATTTTTAATCCGTGGTTCAGCAATTTTAACGCACCTATTTGGTCGGGATGACTAATTTCATGATGGTTCAAGCATGTTATAGACTTAGTTAATCCGCCGAAATGAGTGAGTTAAAATTACTTAGCCATGGACTAAATATTGAACTACCTTTGTAGGTACAACTGGCCCTAAATAAATGCAATGACACTCAGAGTCAGTTGTACAATCGTGGTTCAACCAGAGTGTAAAACTAGAGTTTTTTTATTTGATGATCATGAATCTTTTTGTGGCTGAAGCTTAATTTGCTGATAGTTTTTAATGAGATAGACTTTAACAAGGGGCTAGCAAGGGTTACTATTGAAAGCAGCTAAGGCCTTGTCAGTTATGTGCCATTTTTCTTCGAGAGGCACTTTGATACCTATGATCGACATTAAATGCATCGAAAATTTAAGCATGGATTAGCCATCTACCGGGAAATGACAAAAAAAAGATACAATTCTAAGTTTTATGCAAACTATTCAATATGGAATTTTTTTCAGAAAATCTTTTCTCCTTGTTACCTCTTTATTAAGTTACAAATCATTGTCTATTTATCTTTTTGATTAAAAAGCAGCATTCCCTTAGCTTAAATCGGGCTTTCAACTTATTGAAAGATGGTCTTATAGAAACCAAACATACACATGTATCTAATTAAAAACCTTATCTTTGTATTGATCAAGGCTAGGCTCCTAAAGTTTTTGCAATAAAAACCTTAATTTATACAGAAACAAAATCTAATAAATGCTCGCAAAAATAAAAGCAAAAAAAAAAAAACACTCCCGGAATTTCGCTAATTTAACCAAAGAATAATATTAAATTAATTCGTCAACAAAAACTAAAACTCGATCGTTTTTAGTGCGATTTTGGACTTTTACGACCTCTTCTAAAAAGCCAGTAGTCTCAGCTCAACCTGTTGAATGTTAACCAAACAAAAAAAAAAAAACACAAATCCTCACACTATCATTAGCACTATCATAATCTACGCTACCGCCGCGCTTTGCTAGTTTATTATATGAATGTATTACTTCCCAAAGAGCGGCAGATTTCCATGGTTAAAACAAAAAAAAAAAGGTTGATTTTTATTAGTTCGTTAAACTTATCATTTCATTTATTCTGTGAGAATCACAAAAAAAAAGTCAAAAAATAATAAAACTCCATCTCACAAAAACCACAAAAAAAAATGAAATAAAAACAAACAAATAAGACAAAAACTACAAAATTGAATTAAAATAATTAGAAGGCTCGCATACACAATAAGCCGACCGACATACCAACAGCGCAGCGGCCTGAAGTGTAGCCAAACTAAATTGAGGTATATTATAAGTTGGTGAGTGAAAGAAGTTTCATGGACCATAAATTTGTCGTAAAATTGAGTTTTATGTGAATTTAAGTACTTTGCCAGGAATTGTCGATGGAAATAGAGAATCTATAGCGAGGGGCGCAAGGGCCCAACCGACCATCATATCCGATATCGTGGAAAGATCGTTTTATGTGCGACATATGCCTTAACTTTTACGTAATCGTGGTCGTATATACAATACACATGTAAGGCTTTTGACAGACAAGCCAGTTTAACAGGGTAATTTATGGCTTTGGGCTTGATAACTAGGTGGTGAAAGTACTTAAAAAATCAACGAATCATACCAAGCCTATTGTAAAACCAATTTAAGGGCAGACGTTGTGCTGCTTTCATCAAAAAAAAAAAAGGAAGAAGGGTGTGTTTCTCTAAAATTATAATATCTACTCTCAAGTGGGCCCTCATTTGGTTCGGTTCGGTTCGGAAATCCTTAATTTAAATGAAAAGAATATTTAATCAAAATTTAAAACTGTTGTTATTCAGGCTTCAATTTAAATACATATTAAGGTTTTTCAAAAATATGTACTCGCTTAAAAATAAGACAGAATAGTTGAAGAGTATTTGTACTTAATTTTGTAATAATCAAAGTGAAAAAGTTTTGTTAGGCGTTGGTGGTTGTTCCATAGATTATGTGAAAATGTAAAATTTTATGCTAATTAAAACATAATTAAACGTTTTGCAATTTTCTGTCAGACTTGTTGTTATTGTATTTTTTTTTTTTTTGTCATTAAAATCATAATGGAAAATTAAAAACTACTCTTCATAAAGTAAATAGCCCGGTTCTATACCTTTTAGTATACATTTTGCTGGCCAAAACCCTGATTTTCTCAACCTACATAAAAACTGAAAATTTTTAAACAAACATATTTAAGTAGGTACCTCTCTATGCTGCATGATTGTATGCATCGACTTACGTCTTTCAAAGAACGACTATTACTCTTGACAATGTCTCCACCAAGAGGCAATTCCATTAGAAAGAATAGAATTCAAAAGGAAAATCATCGCTTGACAAAAAATGTTTAGCAACAATTTTCATTACGTTGCCATGTCCTTTTTTTTTTATTCATCATCGATATTCTATAGCTGAGGACTTCAACACTTAACCCATTCCATTCCAACTGAATTCCTCTTCTGCTATTAAAATAATGTCTGCCTATGTCTGTTTGACAGACAGACTGACTCAACTCTCTGGGTTTTCCCTTCCACAAAAAAAAACAAAAAAAAAAAAAAGAACGCATTTTTTCTATTCTCCAATTAGGGTTAGCAAATTCCTGCATAATTTTCTTATTGTTTCCTTTTTCATATTGACAAAAAAAAAAAAAGTAATAATAAAAGAACAACGAGCGTAGACGAATATTCAATTGCGCCATTTGTCACGTATGTCATGAAACATTATCTAGAAGACTAGGAACCAATTAAATGAGTTTGAAATACTTTAAGCGGCTTCTCTTCTTCGACAGTGAGACGTGTTTTGAAATATAAAAAAAAAAACATAGGTACATAAAGGTATTTGAAAAATGCTTATCATGTTGGTCACCACATATTCTCATATCACTCAAATTATAAGGGAAAACCCATACATTTTTGTTGTTGTTTTATTTTTTCATGTGAACCATAAACCATTAGGTAAGTACCTACTTGGAACGCATTATAAAAGCACATGGACAAATTGAGGACCAATTGTTTGGCTTTTAATTGAAAGGATTTTTTTATTTCATTCTTTTCATTTCATCTCGTGAAATGATAACCGAATACCTACGTTCCACACTCGTCCATTTCATGTTTAATACTTTTTCCTTAATTAAATTTAAATTTAAGCTTAATAAATAGGAATGGGTAGGTAGGTAGGTACTTATATGATGTTAAATTATCTTATTACCAAAAGTGTGGTGCTTACTTGACAGATGTCATTGAGTGATCTGTGGACCTACTATAGCCACATTTCAACATTGAATTTAAAAAGAGTTTATCGGGTGTTCTTTTTTTTTTTTTTAACAATCTGATGCTTGCGAAAGCAAATTGAAAAATGTAAATATTTCCTAGATTTTCTCAGACTCCTCAAAATTCCTTTAACTTCTTAGTTTGTATGTATGTATGTATCTAATCAACCGTAAACTGTCCTTTACAGATAAAAAAAAAAGAGAAAACTGGAAATACCCTCAAACAGGAATTTCACTTTGTAGCCAATTCTATACCCATTACAAGCATCTTTATCTTTTTCAACCGCGCGTTGAGATGCGTAAAGGATTTTTATTTCATTCAAAGAATCCTTAAGAAAATTAAACAAAATAGACACACAAACAAAATATGGATAGGTACGGGTGCAGTAGTCCTTTTTTTCGTCTCACTTTCTTTTCGTACTGTGGTTAGGTTGATCCTTCGAGATATTTAAAAATGCAAAAGTACCTAGCTAGTCACGTATTCGGGTTCAATCAGAAAAGAAAACTCTGGATAATACCCACATACATATATAAATGACACAAACGTAGAAAGAAATAAAGAAAGAAAGGTGGTAAGTAAGTTAAAATGGTTTTTCTCAGAACGCACCTGGTGTTCTAAGATGAAAGTCTTTTTGTCTCTATCTGTTCGGCCATTTTTTTTTTTTTTTTTTTTTTTTTTTTGCTTTTGCTACTGCTCTTGTTAGTGACGGTTGCATTGAATGTTTGGTTTGTTTTAAATTATCCTTGAGAATTCGTGGAAATGTTTTTCTAAAAAAAATAAAAAATAAACAGGAAAAGCAACTGACAGATGTCATGCGACCCAGTGAAATGCTGTTGGATTAATACTTCTAATTTCAGACACATATTAGGTAGATATCTGTGTTGATTTATTGTACCTATTCTGTTTGCTAGCCACCTAAGTAGGTAGGTACCTATCGTGGTAGATATTGAAAACACTAATTTTTGACACCGTGAAAAAATCCTCCCGCTCGAAATGGTTTTTGTAAAAAAAATAAAGAATTTTTCGAAAGATTTTGGTTGCATTCATAAAAGTAAAAGTTCAGAACACTGAGAAATTTTTACCTATCTACCTATTCGATTTCCAAAAGTAGGTTAAGGCCGTGTGCGAATTGGTTTAAAATTTCGATTAAATTTCATCCGAGATTAAAATTTGACGTTTCTGCATACAGATTCACCTCACTAGTGTCTAAAATTAATCTTCGGTTAAAATTTAACGCGATTTTAACCCAATTCGCACACGGCCTAAATAGGTATGTAGGTACCTACCTACCTATTCTCCTTTACAGTTTGTTTTTCATATTTTTAAGAAGATAAGGTTGAAAATGGACTTACGGCCATATTATTTACCTAATACATCTAGGTTAAAACTTAAATCTGGATGTAAATCATACAAATTCAATGTACCTACCTAAATTCATTTGGATTTAAGTTTAAATCTGGATGTATCGAGTGAATAATATGGCGGTTAGAATTTCAAACGAACATAATCCAATACCATAAAGTTACACGGTACAAAAGTGATAGAAATAACTTTTGTCGACGCACTTCACATCATGCACGATCACAAAAACGACCCGTAATTGTCAATCTTTTTCGTCATTTTGTCATTCCATCGTCGCGTCGGCGGCGATGGGAAAAAAAAAACATAAAAACATCACAACCAGATACACGCCTCGTTTATGTACCTACTTACATACATACATACCTACAGGCCCACCGAACTACCGGCTCCATCTCGAATATAGGTAGGTAGGTATATTATGTAAAATTAAACGACGCGACATTCATTCATTCATTCATACCTACCTACCTATCTATTTTTTTTTTGTCGTTTTGTGCCACCATTTTAAATACCTACATGGGTAGATTGATAATAATACAATAAGGGGGCATTAATAACAACTGTACACAATATTGCACATTGCTCCATGTTTGTCAGTTCACAGAATTATTGTAAGTAATTGTCATCATTGAAAAATTGAAGTAAAAATAAAATAAAAATTCCACACACACACACACTCCTATAAATAGAAACAAAAAATCCATAAGATGGCACGGAAGAAGAATTTTGTATTTTTCAATGAAATTCTGTCGGCTGTCGCATTTGGGGCAGAGAATTTCTCTTAAAAAATTCATTGACTGCTTAGCTCTCTTCATTCTAGATACCTACCTATTCATATCCAAATCCAACCAAATCCAAGTGGAAAAACTTGAAAAGAGCGTGGAATTTTGTTTTGATTCAGTTGGATTTGTATATTTTGTACAACTTTACTACTACTTCTACGATCGCATATTACGATACACCTTCTCTAGACTAGACTAAACGCCACTTTTACAACTACCTACATAAAAAATTTTGTATCTTATATGACGCAGATGGCAATGCCATCCTGTATCACAATAACAGAACACAATATCAATATGTGTAGGTACTGTAATCCTGTATATGTAGCTATCTCCGGCGAATGCAGTGTTCTGTGAAAATAGTAAAACAAGCCTGTGAAAAACAGACAAACACACATACTCGCATGCGTCGTCATACATACACACACGACACGGCGAGACCGAGCAGAGCATTTTATATTTCTTGTACAAGTATTAGTACCGCCGAGTATCTAACTTAATCTATGTGAATAATTGTTTTGATTTTCAATCCTCATTTCTCATTCATTGGCATTTTGCGTCGTAGAATGGTTAGTAGAATACAGTAGAGTCTCCGAACTCAAAACCAGGGCAAGAATATGCGCAAAAGGGAACAGGGAGGTTTTGTGTATTTTAATTTGTCCTTTTCGGCATTTGTGTATGTGTTTTGTTAGTTATTTTTTTATTTGAGCTTATACCGAAATTTCCACCCCTCTTTATATCGCCATCGCCGTCGTCGTCGGTCGTCTTCTTAATCAAAATCAACATCAACATGGCATCATGTTGTGAAATGTACGTTGAACCAGGCTGCAGAGAGGCACATGCGCCCCACCGGATCTAGTTTGTTGCTCTTTTATTTTTGTAGGTATTTGTTTGTTTTTGGGGTCAACGTCATTTGAAGGGTTGTTTTCAATCGTTTTATTATAAAAAAATCTTTATGGGGTTGTAGGTAGGTATTTCCTTGTGTGTGTGGTAGGTAGGTACCTACCTAGGTATAATTTTTTTTCCTATGATATAGGTACCTACCTACCTACATATCTAAAGAAAAATACTACATTATTACCTATCTACCTATATTTTTTTTTAATTGCAAACCGTCGTAGAAATGTAGACATTAGGTACTTTCGTACCTATGCGCACCTAGGTACTTACAACTCGTTTTATGATGAGTATACCTATACCTACTTACCTACCTGTCTATCTAATTTTCTAGACTACCTACGTTTTAAGTAGGTACATATTTTTATTTCATACTACGCCACTTCTTCACATAATATGTTGACTACATCCGCATGAAGCATGACCTAGATTTGTATGGATTTGTTTTCGATTTTGTTGTTGTTTTTTTTTTCTCATGAATAGGTAAATAAGTAGATATGTACATATGTATATACTATACCCTACATATTTATATTGGTAAATACCTACCTATAGGTATCTGTCTTGCCATTTTTACTTCCGGGAAAAATATTGTGCATATCTAGGTAGGTATACTTAAGTGGGTACCTACGTAACGTACCTATACCTATATACCTAAGTATTAAATAGGTATATCTAGAGCTTTAAAGCAAGACTGCGTATCAATGTCGGAATTTTTTTAGGTAACCTATTCGTCCTCAAAAAATTAAAAGCTAAAAAAATCAAATACCTAGGTACCTATGTTACGTACATATTAATAGGTATTAGATACCGATCTTGATTTTATTATGCAAGCAGTTTGCGGTCCAATTATAACCAACTTGGGAAGCCTCCTGGTGACTTTATTGAATTTGTAGTAGAAATTGTATAGATACAGATCTTTGCTTGAAATTCTAAATATAGACTGTGATGCTAGGCACCTCTGTTACTTTTGGGCAGCTTATAAAGTGTTTTTTTTAAATTTAATTAAAAGTTAGTTCGTAGGTATGTAGGAACATCACATTAGAATTACATAAGGTGCGTTTTTTTGGCAATTTTATAGCTAGCGCAGTAAAATTTCCCTTGGTGAATAATAATAAAACCAAAAGTGCCGATAAATTAGCCAGTAAATTAGTGAATATAAAAGTGGACAAATAGTGTGGACTTGAACCTTAAATGTCGGTAAAGTAGTTTGTTTTTCACTCAAAAAAGGGTATGAACACATCCAAAGAATAAAGAGTGGACATAAAAGTTGATATAGCGTTTTATTGAACATGTATTGTTGCGCTAGCTATAAATTACGAATAAAACGCACCTATAGTAATGATCGAAGAAATCTTATGTAAGGCGCCAGTTATAGCGATCAGGAAAATGGATCAGGAAAAAATTTTCTTTTGTATAGTTCAATGTTTTATTATAAGATTTGAAATATAAAAAGGATACGAATCGATGATAAACCAATTGAAATATTTTTTTCATTACAAAAATTTAATTTGGAAGAAATAACTTGTCTAAAACAAGTACTTATTCATTTTCCTGATGGAAATTTCGTACAGAAAACGAGTTTCCATCAGGAAATGAATTTTATAGAATAAATATTTCCTCCAAAGAAAATTTTGTTTATGAAATAAATATTTTAAATGATTTATCATCGATTTGTATCATTTGTATATTTCAAATCGTATGATAAAACATTAAATTATCGAAACAAAAATTTTTCCTGATGAGTTTTCCTGATCGCTATAACTGGCACCTAATCTAAGCAACTGAACAACTAAACCTACTGCTTATGAATCTTCCTAATTAAAAGAGCAGTATAATAATCTATAACAATAAATCAGAATGGTTTGATCATATCTATTTAACATAGACAATTTTATGTTTATGATTAATAATAACTTCTAAAATACTTATTTTTCTACACCTTTGCCTCTCTAAAAAAAAAAACATCTTCAAACACAAATATTAAATAAACTTGTACTTTAACGCTCAATTAACACTTTTTAACCAATAATAAGCCTCATTAAGTTTCCTAACAACACCTGTTGTTTATCTTAACAGCCGCCACTGCCACCGCCACCGAAATCGTCGTTTTGAAATTGTTTTAATGCATTTTCGGCTTCTTTTTATGAAAGTCGAAAAGTTTTGTTTTGTTTCTTCTTTAACATCCCTGAAAGTACTTTATAGTATATGTATGTGGAGAGAAATATAAATTAACACTTAATAAACGAATACTCTTTAAAAAGTTGTAAAAATGTTTATTAGGTAGGTACCTATAACGAGTTCATCATTTAGTATCCTTCGGGAAGACAGAAGAATAATACGTTTGTGTATTTAATAATGCATTCGAAAATGAATGTGAAGTTATAAAAAGGGAGGCCAGCAAGCAACACACAACATATTTTTATGGCGCATATGATGCACATTTTATGTCTTTGTTTTTATTTGCAACATTTATGTACATTTTAACATTATATTGCAAATTAATTAGCATTTAAAAAAATTAGTTAAACAAAACATTCTTACTGTAACTGGAATAAAGGAATCTGCTTGATGTTTGGCTCTCAATGTGTTTGACGCGAGACAAAAATTATAAATTCTAACAGGTAATAAAGCTCCTACCTTAACTTTAAGGCCCATCGCCCACTAGGCAACTTTTTGTTGCGCAACTAAAAGTTGCTCGAAGTTGCTTGCCATCGCTCACTTAGCAATTTCCAAGCAACTTTTGGGTTCAGTATTTTTCATTAAAATGTTAAATTGACCTTGTATTTTGGATCAGTGATGATACAAAATTCATTCAGTGTGAAAACAAAACTTGTTTTTCGGGTTAAAAGCCTCTCGTTTGGCAAAAATTTTGGAAAATTCCCAAAAGTAGCTGGAAGTTGATCGGAAATTGCATAGTGGGCGAGGGTAAGCAACAAAAAGTTGCCGGGAAAAAAGTTCCGCGAGCAACTCCGAGCAACTAAAAGTTGCCTAGTGGGCGCTCTCCCATATAAGCTAATGTAATTGGATTGGGAGCAACAAAAAGTTGCCTAGTGGGCGATGGGCCTAATTCAAATCCTGTGAAGGTTGTTTTGTTATTTTCTCAGTGCGCGTTCAGTTAAATTGGTTTGAAAATGATTCGTTTGTCATTTTAAAACTTTAATTTTCTCAGTTCCTAAAAGTCTAAAATATAAAACGGCTCTCACAATTTTTACAAAATTTACAAAAAAAAAAAAAAACTCAGGTTTTAGTCATCTTTTTTTTAGTACCTTCTTTCGACTTTTTCAAAACTTTATTATAACAAAAGATTGTATAATATGTTCTGTTGTAATTTCATCCGATTAACGATTAACCTGCCATGTTTTTACTTTGAAAATGAAACTTCCAATCATAAATTAGAGCGAACTTACAGAAAAGAGTTCGTTATTAAATAAATTTGCTTTATTGGGCTGCCTTTATATAGTTTTAACCGAAAGAGCAAGTTTGTAAACACCTACCAAGCTTACAATTTTCAAAGTGTCAAAAAAAGTATTTACCGAAATTTGTACCTGTTTGATTTGAAAAATTTAAATTTTTGTTTTCATTTTTTTCCAATTTTTTCTTTTAAATTATTTTTAATAATAAATTTTATTGTGACTAAAATTCTTCATCATGATAATAAATTATCTCTATGACAAGTTATTGCTATTTTGTTTAAACAAACAACCTAATAGAACATAATTATTGAATTTGTCAAAAAGAAACAATTTGTCAACATTTCATTGAGTTTTTTTTTTTTTTTTTAATTTTTATTTATAAATAAAATCGTACAATACAACGGCAGCAAAAAATAGATTTCATTTATGACAATGAACGGAACTGCTAGATTCGTTAGTAAGCCCACACAAAAATATAGGTAGGTATCAAAAAAAAAAAAAAAAAAAAACTCGAAACTCGGAAAATCAACCGCTAACAATTTAATATGCTTTATCTTTTTTGGAATTTTTGAGCTTTTTTCTGTTTAGATCATATCAAAAAGTCAAAAAAAAAAAAACAAACAAACAAATATTGATGTTAAACTATAGTAAAGTAGGTATTTTGTGGTTCTCTCTATCTCCTTCTATTTGACTTATTTTAAATAATCAAGTCAATGGCACCTTGCTGTCGCATCCAAGTGCGTATGTGTTTGACTTTTAATATAGGTAATTCCCTAGAAATGTTTATTCATTCTATATTTTTTCATCATTCAAATAAAATTTTGTTGTGCTTTACTCTCTATAGCTTGCTAGATTGACCAAAGTAAAAAAAAAAAAAGAAAAAAAACGAAAACAAACTGAAAAACAAACAAACAAGTGGGACAAGGAGAAACAATTTGTATGTATTCTTTTTTTTTTTTTTGAATAGATAGATTCTCTCTCTACACACTGATAAAATACAGTGCTGTGCATTTTCGTAGTTTTTTGGCAAAACACTTTTTTTTTTATTTAAGCTGTTCATTAAATTTACTGTTTTTGGATATACAAAAAAAAGATTTGTGGTGTTATATCGATGTTGTGTTGTTTTATGTAAAAATAAAAATAAAATAAAATTTGTCTGTAAGGCCAAATCACGCCAAGAAATAAATTAGTTGGCAATGAAGAAATTCGAAACCCAAAAAAAACTATGTCCGTCAAGTTAGCATTACCACTTCAAAATTAAAAAAAAAAAAACAATAATGGGATTAATTGCCGTGAATTTGTCGTGAAAGAAAAAAATTTGTCGTCATTAAATGTCGTGAATTCTTCGTAAATTTGTCGTGAAAAAAAAAATATCGGACTTGTTTTTTTAAAAATTACCATCTGGCAATGCTAACTTGACAGTCAAGTCAACATTACCACCCCGTAAAATTAATTTCAAAAAAAAATTGAGTACGCCATTATATGTCGTGAATTTGTCGTGAAAAAAAAAATATCGGACTTATTTTTTAAAAAAAAATTACCATCTGGTAATGCTAACTTGACAGTCAAGTAAGCTATTGCCATATCATAACAAAAACTTTAAATAAATAATTAAGAAAATCGCAAATGTTAAATTTTTTGAACAACCTTCAATTTAATATCATCTTTTGTCTGACATTTTTAAGCAATTAATATTTAAATATTTTCTTTCTTGTTTCGACCAATAAAATGATTAAAAATATTTAATATGAAAAATGTATCCAGTAATTCGTACGTGGTTCGGATTAGGGTCAGTCTCTAATAGTTCGAATTACGGAAGTTCTACTGTACTAAGGTTTGTAAATGTCTTTCACATTGATGGCTTTGTAAGAATTTATTTCCTGAATGGGCTGAAATTCACTTGAAAATTTAGCGGTAAGTTTATATTTTTAATATTATTCATAAAATCAATTTGATAGGAAAATAATATATTTTTATCATTAACTTAATTTCTCAGTTACCTACGTAAATTATTTTCAAACATTTTTAGCTTTAAATTTATTAAAAAAAAAATATTATCGTTATAATAGAGTTGTTCTGGAGTTGTTTTGCTAAAATTTTTACTTATCTCGAGATTACAAACTAGAAGACTAAAAGTGCTGGAATAAATATAATAACTTTTACAGAATTAATAAAAAACCGTACCTATTTATTTTTTAACACAGTCATGTACTTTTTATAATAAATTACTTCACATCTAATGCGAGTGTTTTTGTTTGTCACTGCTCGATTTTTCTTTTGTTTTTACCATCTTACTTTTTGTTGCTCTTGCGTCTTTTATTTAATACACCCTCGTTTTCAATCAATTTTGCTAAGTAAAATAAAATCAAAAACAAAAAAACACAAAATTCAATTCTTTAATAGCTGTCACAAGCTTAATTGTTGTTTTAAAGAATTAAAAAAAATATATATATATACACACATCGTAATGGTTTCTTAGAAAAAAAAAAAAAAAAAAAAACACATCAACACCACTACCAATCACCTTATACTCTCTATTTACATGCGTCAATACAATTATAAGAACGAACAATAAAACTCGTGACGTCAATTTATACAATCTTAAAAAAATATCACATATTTGTTTTTATACAATCTTTATTATTATATAAATATGTATTGGACTTAAATATAGATCTAAGGATAGTTGTTATAGTTGCACGTAAATTGATAAAACGTTAACAAAAAAAAACAACACCTCTAAACACATGTTTCAATCGGCCTAACACTGCGTGCGGGCCAGAAGGTAAAAACTTGAAGGCTTTGAAATACAAAAATAGGAAATGTTGACATACACAAATGTGTTGACAGGCGTCGCGTCGATTCTATGACAAGGAGATGGTGGCAAGCTTGTGGCGTTATAGCGTTGGTGGCGTTAAATTGAGAGAAAGTGCTCAAACACTTTTGATAGTGGAGCGTAATAACTGTTTCGAGACGTGTGATCTTGAAGCTATTTACTTTTCGAATATTTTTGTAAATGAAAGAATAAATGAAAATAAATATATGTAGGTAGGTAGGTATAATCTTTTAATTTTTTTTTTTTGAGAACTATCAGATTTGTTGTGATTAAGTCATGTCGAGCGTATGCGTACTTATTTTTGTGGTGTATGCCGTGTGATATATTATAACATTTTGCTTCCTATTTAAAGCTTATGATTCATTAAAAAGAAACCATGATTACTAAGCAAAATAATGGTAAATATTTACATAGAATGGATGTATTAAAAGCGAATTTTGTAACCACAATTAATTTGAGTTGGAAATTATTTGGAAACCAAAGTGTTTTGTTTTTAGTCAGAAAAATTTGATTGTAAAAATCAAATTAAACAAAATAAAACCAGGCGCACATTTCTAAGGAAAAATAAGCATATCATTTTTTGATTAGTGCTGTGTGCCTTCTGAGAATTTTCAAACTTACCACTCAAACCTCTAATATGTACTGTGCATACATACCCAACCCATATACAAAAAATATTTACTAATCTGAAGGTCCAGACTAAAAGCATCTCTCAGAACTTTCTATCGTTCTTGCAAGGAACAAAATTCTGAATTTTTCTTAAATTTTTGAGGAAAAAAAAACAGACAATATTCTGGCTGTACCTACCTACATAATTTTCAAAATGAAACAGCAAAAGAAACCTACATTTTTACCTTTCAAATCACATTACATATGCTTACAAAATTCGACTAATTTCTGTTTGAAAAATATAACTGACATCATTCAAGATACTGGGCCCTATATGAACTAGGAAATTATTAGGGAGCAGAGATACATGGTGTTTTGCATAAGGTGCGACAGAAGGCTATGGCATGTATGAAGGTTGGGTCGGGGCAGGAAAAAACCTACGGGAGCGTGTTTCTCAACGATATTCAATAGGAATTCTTGATAACCTTCTACATCGGCAGTAATTTTTACCGGAAAACGACAGAAAAAAATGCTTATGTTTCATGTTGGGCGCCATTTTTTAAAGTTATTTTTTTTTAATTTCACGAGATATTTGTAATAAGAAAGGCTTCTCTATAGGTATTTATGCAAGCTTATCAACAAGTACATAGATGCTTTAGTTTTATTTGGGGTGCTATTTTTTCATAGAATATTTGTATAAAAAAAAACTTTATCAGTGATATCCAATAGGCATTCGTAAAAGCCTTCTATATCTAGTGATTTGTAGCGGAAAACCACAAAAAAAAAAAGATTCAAAGTTTCATGTTGGGCGCCATTTTTTTTTTTTTAATTTCACGATATATGTAAAAAGAAAGGTTTTAGGCGATAATTAATATTAAAAGCACGGCATTTTTTGTTCAAAATGTTTTAACAATCTATAATGAAGCATTTTTAAAAAATATTTCTTCAAATCTTTTTTAATTGTATGATTTCGCACCAGTATTACCTCAGATTTATTTGTGGCTTATGCAATTCATCCACAAATAGAGTTAAGATTCATGACAAATTTCACAATTTTTCAATCTGATTTCGGCGTTATGGTTTGATAACAACTATTCGATATCCGTTCTATCTATGTGAGGTAATTTATCATAATGTATAATTAGAATTACAGTAGGTATGTCATTATTCTGTAGGGTAGGTATTTCCTGTTTTTTTTTTTTTTTTTTTTACAGAAACCTTGGCCTAATTCAGTCACACCCGCACCCCGCAAAATGAAGCACTCTCAATATCAACGAAAATAATAAATTTATCTATCTACAATTAATTTCCCGCAATTCTCAGGATTTTATTTGTTCTATATGCGTGAATTACGTGCCATTATCATGAATAAACAAAAAAAATATATAAAAAAAATCCCACTTCGCAATGACGAGTTTGTTTTTGTCTTGGCCCTCTTTTGCTCATTCGTATTTAATTCAGTTCAGATTGAGTAAGAGTAGCAGTGCCTCTCTTGGAATATTTTTATGAAGTGTGTAGCTCTTGAGTTTTTGCGACATTTCTTCGAGATCTACAAGTGTTCTTTTTTTTTTTTGACGTTTTCATTTACATATTTTCCATCCTATCTTTAACCTATGAGAAGCATTAAAATAGTAATTCTTGATCGAACACTCTTAAAAGAAAGCAAATTCCATCTCACGGTAAAAGGGCTTCATTCACACATGCTGACATGCCGCATCGGCTACGTACGATACGAAACTACGGGTTCTCTCCGTCGATTCGAGAGGAATTACAATTAGTTAAGCTTTGGAGTCGAAACTGATCGACCGTGTGTTCAGAGGTCTCTTGTCAACGTTGTCGTCGCGTGGTGTTGTTGTTTTTTCTGTTACAGTTATGTATTTTCAATGTGAATTCAAGAGAAATGAAAATAACAAGAGAAAATAAAAATAATCAAAAAATTCCAAACTAAGTTATTAGTGTTTTTTCGTTCTTGGGTGGGATAGAGTGCATTTGTGTTTTTTTCTCGAGTAAGATCGGCTTAAATTTTGTGTCTCAAGTTTAAAAATAATATAATCAAGCTGCACAGCCACCCAAATTCAGTTTTCCTTTTTTTATACATTTACGAGAGCAGAATTTAGGTTCTTGTTTATTAGTCTTTTCTATTATCTATTGGGTGTGTTCTTGAAATGATCGTTAAATTTTTTTCTTACTATTGCATTTATGATTAGTAAATTAAGTGGCTTACATAAACAAAATAAAAGAAATTGGTGAAAAAAAAAAAAAAAAAAAAAAACGTAAATTCCTAACATTGACGTCATTGTGTTTGTGAAGCAATCATTGTCGTTGTCGCTTGTAATCGAGAGTGATGGTCGATCGCTTTTTTGTATTTCTTTCCTTCTTTGATAAGTGTTGATTTTTTTTTTATTGAAAGATCAAGTTATAAAGTGGATTTAAAAAAAAAAAAAAACAACAAAATAGTTTTAGGTTATAGGTGAGTTTGCTTGGAATGTTGGTTTCTTTTTTATTATTATTATTTTTTTTTATTAGATAAATATTCAAAACGTTTATTTATGAATAATTAACTATTTGATAACGACGCCAAATTGTCTATGGGTTTTTAGGAAATAAATTTAGTTGATGGTGTTTGGCATTTTTCTTTCTTTAACAAATTTATCCACACCATCTTTTTAAGATATTAATAAATATTTTCCAAATGTGCCGAGATCACTTACAGACGATCCAAGAAAAGACGATCTAGAAATTTAAAAAGAAATTATAGGCTCTTATGTTTGGTGCCATTTTTTATTTACTAAGGTTTCGAGTTTAAAAATGAAGAAATGCATTTAAAATATTTTCCTATTTAAAAAGAAAATAATCATAAGTTTCATGTTGGGCGCCATTTTTGATTTACTAATACTTTGTGAGATATTGTTCAAAAGAACGATTTCAAAGAGAGCCAATTTTTGAAAATAAACGTTAGGTAGGTACCTACTGTAAAACTCGGAAATTTGCCGGTAAAACTTTTTTACATGCATTTGGTAACCGGCTCACCCAAGGTAATGTGCCGAAGGAAACTGTTGTGCCTGTCTGGTGAACTTATCCTAATTCGAGCAACGGAGTTAGTGGGACAAAGAATCCAAAGATAATCCTTGGAACCCGTGAAGCCATGCACGCAAGGTATACTGTTGTCCAAGAAAGCTGTTGACAAGAGTCCGGTATATGAATAATGAAAACAAAATATCTCAGAATTTACCAATGTTGCTTAAAAATTCCAAATTTTGCCGGTAAATTCTAAAATATCTACATATAGGGGTTTCCGTAACATATATACATATATCTATAGGTACATATTTATATGTACTTATATGTACATAATTTAGAAATCATTGAAATCATTTCTGAATTCGATTTGAAGAGAAAATTAACCTATCTGTTTCATGTTGGGCGCCAGTTTATTTTGCCTAACAAATACAAACTTTTTACTACAACTATCTTTATATGAAACAACTTTTAGAACGAAAGCTTGCTCGATTCCAACTACCTTTATGGCCATTCAGAGGTATGTACGAAGGCCTGTTTAAACAAAGTGTAAACGCAGTAACTATGCTCAAAACTTGAGTACGTATTTTTGTATTACATTCATCCATGAGTGTATGTTGTTAAAAACATAAAAATTCAAACTGTACCTTTCTTATCTTCAAAACATTGGAATTTCTGTTTAAGGTGAGGTTGCGACTGCAACAGCGACAGCGACAGAATGTGTCACATATTCTTTTTTTTTTTTTTTTGAAAATTAATTTCTCATGAATCTCACGTCGGTCGGTCGTCACGTCATTGATTTTTAATACTTGGATGCATGCATGACAAATCGTCAACAAAATGTTGTTTGAAATTTGTTTTTAGTTTCTGATGTAATTTCGATTTAAGTGTACTCTATTATAAAGTAAACAAATTTTATGTGCGTACATATGTTGTTGTTTTTATTTTTACGATAAATTCTTGGAAAAATAAACCACAACTGGAATGATAGGAATTCGGTATTTTCTGACTAGTTAACTAAGTTCAGCTTTCACCAAACCTCATTTCAGTTAATGGTCACTGGTTTTTTTTTTTTTTAAGCCTAAAAATGGAACTACTCAATTATTGGGATATAAATGTTTAAATTTTACAAGGAACATGAATTGGACTTTTGTGATTTAAAGGAAATTTTATCAAAATTATTTTTTAAGGGGAACAGTAATAAATTCTACTGAAATCTCTTGTTATTTTTAATCAATTACCGAGTTGCCTAGAATTAATTTTTATACTCATTTTTTGCTGGAAACACTAACATACACTTGGGTCATGCGATTTTAAAGAATTTAAAATCTTTTGTTAAAACTATTTTAAAATAAAATAAGATATACATAAAATTACTTTCAACATTTACATTTGTTGTTCTTTTTCTTTCAGATAACCATTCAACTGTGTTCCGATAAAAATAAAACATTTCAGTGAAATTTGTGTGAAATAAAAAATAAATTAAAAAGAGTCTTTCATAGTTTTGTGAAAAAAAAAAATAATAAAAAAAGAAGTGTAATTTTGTTTGTAGGATACAAAACTTACAGAAAAACAAGAAGAAAATACTTGAAGTCGGAGTTAAAAATCATAAAGAAAAGGTGAGTTATAATTTTGTAACTAAAAAAAATCGTTCAATGAGATTAAGATAGATATATTTATGTAGATTCCTATTTTTTTGAAATGAGTTTTTTACAAAGGTATTTTCTTATAACTTTTCTGTCATGTGATGGAAATAAGATTTTTATTATAGTTATAAAAATATCGTTAACAAAAGTTTGCTTTTGTTTCTTATTTTATTGTTATTATTATTTTTATTTAACGCAATATAAAATTACAATAAATTAACTTGTAAAAGCGCTAGCAATAATAGCCGTCACCTTGTTTTATTTTTTTGAAAAGAAAAGTTTCATGTTTTTTGGAGGATAATTATTGTGGATTTCAAGTTGGCATTCCTATTTTTATTTGAAAAATTATAAGAAACTACGATTTCTAATTTGTTCAAAATTGATCAAGTTTTTTAAAAGAATTTCAGAAGTTTTTAGTTTTTTTTTTTTTTAATGAAAAGGTATAGGTTTCACGTTGGGCGCCATTTTTTTCTTAACGTTTTTTTTTTTAAACATTTGTTTTTATTTATTTTCCCAAAAGACACACAAAAGAATAGGCTAACTGACTGTCAAAATCTGGCTTTGAATTGGTTGTAAGAAAAAAAAAAAAAAACACCAGAAAACTTACTCATCAATCATTTGCAGTCTTGATTTTGCTAATTTTTAAGAATAGTTTCAAAGAAGAAATGACCTCTAAAACTGATAGTTTTTATTTTCCGTTAGAAAAACAAGTGCAAGAAAATTGCATTTCTTATTTTATATATTTTTTTTTGTATGATGTGTTCACACTTAAACACGCAATGACTTCTATCCGGGACCGACTTACATACATAAATAATGTACATAAATATATAAACCGCTTAAATTTATTACTTTTTTATTTCGCCAAGTGTATCCCATTCATCCGTCTGCGATCAGAGGCGGCAGCGGCAACTATGGTTACACGTGTCTGCGCTTGGCTACGTAAATGCACTGTCTGGCGTATGTTTTTTTTTTTTTTTTTTATTATTTTGTTTTGTTTTCATCGGGAGTCACGTCAACAACAATTTCCACACCATAATAGAATTAAGCTCTACACAATTTGCAATTAATTGCATACTATACATACTACATACATATATAATTAATATTGTTTTGCAATGATGCTTTTCCCCCCTTTGCGTTTTTGTTTTTGTTCGTGGTTGGTCTTTCTGTCTGGGGTTTCAGGTTTAGGCTGACGACTAGGGCATGACTTTATTGGAGGGATGGCGTTACGTTTTTGTTAACTAACCAGACAATAAACGTTTATTATTCTCGTCTGGAAATTAGCTTTGTTTTTCTTTTGTTTTTTTTTTTTTATTATAAATTTAACAGCACGGTAGCGCTTCTGCTTGCAGGTGTTGAATTTAAATACGTAAATTTGTGATGCATATAATTTAAAAAAAAACATAAATTCAAATAAAACCATAGAAAGATATTTTCAGGTACATCCCGTATCAATTGCAAAATGTTTGTACAGTCATTATTCCATATTTTTATCGATATCGATCATATTTTTTGTATGTTAGCATTATCTGAAATTAGCACCGATTTTTTAATGGGTTTTGTCAGTGTTTTCGCAAAATTAAATCCCCTTTAAAGTTAAAGGTAAGTCAACAAATGATAATTCGACATTCCATCAATTAAAAAGGCGAGTTTATGTTAAGTTTAAAATTAGTTCCAGTTGTAACAATCGTAGGTTAAATTGTTGATCCGTGGTTTAGGATTTTTAATTCACCGATTTCGGCGGATTAACTGAGGTTTAGCGATGGTTCAGGCATGTACTTAGCTATTATCACATACTTGAACCTTGAACCATCGTTGAACCTCAGTTAATCCGCCGAAATCGGCGAATTAAATTTCCTTAACAACGCGTTAATTGAACCACGATTGTACAACTAGCCCTTAGGAAAAAATTCAAATTACCAACCGATTCACGCGATTCTTAGTTTGAGAATTAGAAGATATTCGTACCTTGAAAGATTTCACGATTTAAAGATTTAAAGAAAAACTTATAAGTGGACAGAAGTCCATGGACCTATTGATGCGATTTGCACTGTTTAAAAAAAAAAACTTACTGAGTAACACTGGAGGGCTCATTTTGATCCTCACAATACCTGCTTCCACTCTTTAACTCACAATTAAATTTTTACTCGTAAAAAATACCACGTGCTCGACGTGATTCACAAAATCAATTTGGCGGTTATACATTGTAAAAATAGTCAAAAACCATTATAACTCATGGACATGATAATTAAATAAGATACACTGACATATTTTGTTTCGGAAAGGGACAAATTGGACATATTCCTGTTTCTTTTTTTAACAAAATATGTATTTGAATAAAAAGTATTTACATATTTGATTTGCAGATATTGGCCTATGGAATTTAAGCAATAAACAGATCTGCGCGTGTAATTGTAATTCCACCGCGTTTTATTTTTGTCGTCATCATCATACCAATTTACCACAATATCAGAGCCAATGGAATGCGGCCTGATTATCATTGACCGATGTGAATTAATCCGAGAAAAAGAAAAAGAGAGAACCTCTTCAAACAGCTAACCGGTCTTTGAATTTACACAAAGCAACAAAGAAAGTAAATGAGCAAACAAAAAAAATACAACAAAAAAAAAACAACAACACTGAAAACAAGAAAATTGAATGTCTTGATTGTTGTTTGTTAGGTTGGTTATAACTCTTATTTTGCAGCATTGGTCGCACGAGAGAAGATCTAACAAAAAGAGATAAACAAAAAAAATAACAATAAAATAGCAAAACAACAACAACAATAAACTCTAACGAGGAATAAAAATTTATAGAATTTTTCCAGTGAATGGTAATAGTTGTGGCTTTTATAGTAAAAACATTAAAATAGAATAATGTTATCAAACCTTGGTCAACAAACAAGTTGTAAAAATATCACAAGAAAATGATCAACGGTTACAAATAAAATAAAATGTAAAAACCATAGCAATTGATAAGTTTTTGTTTGTTTTTTTTTTTTGTTTGTATTTATTTGTTTGTTGTTAATTTTATTGCTTTTATTTTGCATATTTTGTACCTATATGTATTTAAAGTTAATTCTCTGAAGTGTTTTCTCGTTGAATTCGATGGCTCATCCTTGATTGGGGAGTATAGTGTGTTGAGCAAGAATATCATAAGAATTTGAACATTTCCTTTGTTATAATGACATGCATTAGTATTAGGTGTTGGGCGCCATTTATCTATATCTACAATTTTTAAATAATTTGTAGCTATTCTTTTCAAAAAAAAATAATTAAATAAGGAATAGGAGAAGAAATTGGAAAGAAAAAAATTGGTTTCATACTTGGCGCCATTTTGTTTAAATGAATCAAGGTCGAGGCTTCATCGTTGGGCGCCATTTCGAGTTATTTTTTTATTAGGTACCTATGCATCTGAGCATTCCTAACTAAATAAAAATCACTCAAATACTTTTCGAAACGCCAAAAAATCTGCTACATTTATCAATTCGTTAATCGAATGACTTGAAAGGAAAAAGAGTTACATATGACTACCATTTAATAGATCACATTTATGACATTCAAACATTTCTTGCAACACATAGTGTAAGAAACTCTTTTGTGCGCAAATCAAGTTTATACTTAAAAATTTTTGCGCACTGCGCTCGTATACGAAATGCCATTTCGTTTTATTTATTAATTTGTTTTCTTTTTTTTTTTTTTGCTCTTTCCGTGGCAAGGCAAGTATAGAACTATTTGCTTCCGAGGTTGTTTATCATCTTTTTCTTTCCATTTTCATCTTTTTATTCCTCTTTGGTTATTTTCATTAGGACGCCGCCGCGCGCCGGTCGTTGATGTTGCTGTTCTCTTGTGGTTTTTGTTGCAAGCCATTGCTGCCCCGCCAGAATGGATTGTCGTCCGGAAAGAGAATCCCCTTGCTTCTTAGCGAAGTATCTTTTGCGCCGTGATGATCATGGTAATGCACCATATAGCTTGAAGCAGATCCAAAGAATATTGTTGGTAGGCTCATAAGAGTTTCATTGACCATGCCATCCATTTCAAGAGTCATTTTCACCCTCACATTCCAAGCCATTTTTGTTTTGTCTTTCTTTTTTAAATACCTTCAACAGTTGCGAGTTTTTGATTTGCGATAGCTTGGCTTTGTCTTTAAAGGTTTTGAAAAGGTATACTGCATTGGAGGTGAGAGCAATTTAGAATTTCACTAAACCTACAAGCGAAGAAGAGAGCGAGAGACATCCCATACGAGTATGTAAACAAGTTAAAATCGGATAAAGTTAAAGGAATGTGGATGCTGCTTGTTTAGGTGCGCTGCATCATGCTGCACATTTAGATGAAGAATTACCCGCTTGTGCGTTGTCTCTTTTTCTAAAGTCAGTTTCTTTTCTTTTAAACCTTTTCTCGATTAGAAATAAATTCTATACGAAATGAAAACAAAAAAAAAACTGTTGGACAAAAATGAAACCTGGAAGAACGAGTTAGAGTCATGGAATTCCTTGCCTTAAAAAGTAGGTAAATATTTTGTTTGAAGCATTTCGCTATAGAGGCATTGATCTTTCGCATATAAGCCCATAGCATTAGATAAAAATTTCCTGGGAAATTTCATTTCAAGAATGCAGGGTTCTGAAATACTTGATAATATACGGAAACATGTTCTCGAGGTCGTTTTGGTTGAAATGTATGACATTTTATAAGGTTTGAGGACTGGTTGCTTTATGGATGAAAACATATCTACAGGTTCCCATTTTTTTTTCATAAAACAAAAGAAACAGGCCAAAAAGCAAATAACTTTTCAAAGAAATATGAATTGCATCATACTAACCCAGTTAATTCAGTTTGAGTCATTCAGAAGAAGAATAATTCATAAAAACCATTTAAATTTCATTAAACATTTAACTCCTCACTGCCAACGGCAGCAACAACAACAATTAGAACCATATCTCTGAGCAACAGTTAATAACAACAAAAGTTGTTCTCCCCCCCCCCCCCCCCAAAAATAACACTCGCACAAAAAAGTACCCAAATCGTTAATATCATCATCCAATCCCCCTTAAAGCCATCATTTCATCAGCCAACGACATTTTATCGTCATCATCGCACTTATTGCGTGATGCTATGTGTAGCACACCTCTCCACACCCCTGCGCCGGCCGGCCGGCCGTTCCATGTTGTGTCGCAAATGACATTTGAGTGTGCTCCTCTTCTGACACTTACACTTTAGAAACAAGAGGGATGACTTCCCTTGAATTAAATACCACACCGTCATAGCTGTCTTCCAAGCTGGTAATAATAGAACACGATGATGAAACGCAACCGGCCCAGAGCGACGAGGACACGGCATGCATGGCAGGCGCAGCGCGATGCGATACTGAAAAACTTCCATGAAAATGCGTGCGGCAAGATTTCCACTTCCGATGTTTGGCGCAATGTTTTGTTGTTGATAAAACTTCATCCATCCATATGATGTAGCGGAAAAAATCATAGGATAAAATGAAAATTAAAACAATCATCCGCCAGCCACCATCATCAGAGCTAAGGAATGTGCCAGGCATTTCCTAACTTCCTCTTTTGTCCATTTAGACGGAAATAGATCCCCATTTCCATATCGCCCATCAGAAAAGAAAAGTATTCGTGTGGGTGCTGGTTCATTCTGGTCGCATCATTATAGATAGGGGGAGCATTTACAAAAAAAAAAAAAAAAAATTCTTTATAAATAAAAATAACTTGCATTCACAATATAGCATAATAGGGTGACGCAAGGAAACTAATAATTTTGAAATACATTTTTCAGCTAACTCCAGCGAAACGAATTGTAATCTTATACTGGCAGTCTTGAACGTAAGATCCTTACCGTATTTTCGGTAAACTGAAAAATTATGAGATTTTGTAGGAAAATAACATAGGTTTCATGTAGGGCGCCATTTATCATTCTCATAAACTATTTGTATTTTTATTAAAGAAATCATTTTCCCATTTCAGAACCCTTAATAATCCTCAGTTGTTATTTTAATGATAAAACCCCTTTTAAAAGAAAAACGCTTAGGCAAACTAAAACTGAAAAAAAATATATATTTTTTTTTTTTTCATTTTTATATTTTGATCATCTTATGCACAATTTTCTAACTGATGAAAAATACGGTAACTTAGTCATTTGTATTTCCTTAAGTCCAAGAATTTTTATGGAGAAACATATCTATTTTCTATAAAGTTGGTGGTTCATAATCGTTTTTTTTTTTTTTTTTTATTTGCATAGTTGTACAAATAGGAAAATAATGGAGAAATGAACCATTGAATTCACTTCTATACTAAAACATGCGTTATTCTTATTAAATTCCTATATATTGTGTAATAATAAACTCCAGCTAAATTAAAGTCAAGCGACTGCAATTTGATGCACGCGTTACCAGTATGTTATTCTTGTTTTTGTTTCAATTTAAAATTAAAAAAAAAAAAAAAAAAACAATGTTAATGCATTCTTATTGCAATTAAACAAAAATTCAATAAAGCAAAAATGCAGCAATCGTAATAACCTTAAATAAAAATGATGTACTAGGTCGCACACTTCACTACTTGCCCAAGCACCTGTGACGGTAAATGTTTTTGTTTTCATAATAATTAGTTGTTATTGTAATTGACAGAATGAAGCGTTGTGTTTGAAAAACCTAACTAGGCCTTTAATGACGTTGGTAAATTTATTTTTTCTTTATATTATGCGAACATATTTGGAACGGGTATCTATGTATAATGGAAGTGTGATATTGACAGTAGCGGATTATTTGTGCGCCTAAAGCTTCAAGTAAGTAGGCCTCCTTTTTTTTTTGATATTCACAAGAGTGTATTTCAAAACTTCAGCACCATAAATAACTGAATAAGCTGCCATACAAAATTTAACAATCATTACGGAACATCAGATAATCTCGGAGGAATTATCACTTCCCCAAGGGGCAGTAGCCCTGAAAAATTTTAATTGTTTTTTTTTTTTAGGAAAAATCTTGGGATCAAACCTCAAGGTTTTTTTTTTAGTTTTGATTTTTGCGCAAATATTATGAACTGATCAAAGGGCTTGGTAGTGCTCAGCCAAGTTATCGACACTACCCCTTTTTGAAGAACAAACTCAAGCGATTTTTGATAGGAACTTCAAATCCATCGTATTTGCTAAGTTAGCGCCTCATCAAATTTTAACTCATTAGTTGTTCCTTAGATAAAGGATGTCATGAATCGCGAAAACAGTAACTGACTGACTTATGGAGCACTTCCCGACGCCTTAGAATCTTGTTAATTCGCACAACTATAGGCCTTGTGGTGTATATAAAAGGAAAAATCGAAAATTTGAGGTTTTCTACATATAAAGGGGCGTTGTATCCGCCCACTTTCTCGGAATTGCTATCAATCATAAGGAGCACTTCTGATTGTTGTATAGAATGATAAGGTTTGATAGAGCGTACAATAAGTGCAAATGAAAAAAATTAAAACTCGAGATTTATCATTCAAGGGCGTGGCATCCACCCACTTTTTATAAGAAAAGTTATTAATTATATGGAGCACTACTAATTGTTGTAGAATAATGAAACTTGGTGGAGCGGTAGTAATGCATACAAAGAGAAAAAAATACAAAATTTGAGGTTTTACGTACAGAGGCGTGGTATCCGCCCACTTCCTCATAATTGTTATCAATTATATGGGGATATGGAGCATTCCTTGTTATGTGAAATTTCTTATTTAAGGATTACTGACTAAAATTTAATAAGTTGACTCGGCAAATTCTTTTTTCCCAGAACCAAAACTAAGAATATACCAATTTTTTGGTAGAACCGTTTTCGACTTTTTCATTATACGAACATTAATAGTGATTCTAATATTATTTAACTTTAGTTTAGTTTATTTATACCTAAGCTTAGAATATTTCAAATGTTACTTAAGTAACTTAATCTTGCTCTTCTGCAATTCAACTGAACTAAAGGACGTCTACTTGTCTATAGGTACGACCCTTATGTGGAATCCTGAAATCAATACTGCTATCTTTTCCTTCATACGAAATCGCACTTATTATCCTCGTGTGTGTTCCCCTTTTGACAAAGCATGAAGGATCATAAACATATATCTACTTGTTTATCAAAGACAAGTAATTTTATGACTGCAGGTTGTTTTGAATTTTATAATTTTGAAATGCATTATGTTTTTGGGTTATAAAAATGACACACAAGTAGCAATTTTATGAATGGTTGAAATAATTCAACCCTTTATTTTTTGTTTTGGTGTAAGTTTCAATATAGGCACTGGACTTTGGTCTGAGTTCTTGTTGTTTTTTGGATTTGAATTACACAATTTATTTACCCTAGATAACAAAAAAAAAAAAAAACAAACTTCGATCATAATATTTTTATGGCACACTTTGCGTCGTGTGGTGTCGTTGACGTTTATTCGTTCTAATCAGGTCGTCAAACAAGACACGTGGGGACTTTTAGTTCTATGTCGTTTTAAAAATATGTATATTACGATTCCAACAACAAAAAACTAAAACTAATCACGAGTAATGTTGAAAGTTAAAATAAAATAATATTTATTTTTTATGAAACATGAGGTGGGTTCGTTGAACTTGGGTTCAGTTGAGTTGAGTTGAGTATAAACACGTGCGAACTAATTGCTCACGATTTACAACATGTTTGTTGTACTTGTACGCTGTATTGTTGTGAATTTTAAATTTATAGTTTTATGCATTAAAATTTGTCTGTGTATTGGTTTGAAATTTAAAAAAAGTTTTTAGTTTTGGAAAATTATCTACAAACGTTAACTTATGGTAACGAAAACAGTGCGTAGGTTGAATCACATATAAAGACAAGAACAGAACAAAAGGGGAGGTCTATTTCCGCTAATAACACACGAGGCAAAATATGACGAAATAGGTCTTTTTAAAAGCCAGAAAAACAAATAATTGCAATCGTCATAAAACTACCAAATAAAATCAGTAGGTACAAACATATATGAAGTCAGCAACCTCAAATTGAAATTAAATTCTTTAAAAATATCTTATTGATATTAAATTTATTTACTACATTTTGCATTCATGAATGAATTTACAATAATAACAAAAAAACCAACAAAGGGAAGTAAACAAAATAATGAAAATAATGCGTATAATTCCAAAACAAAACCAATTATCTACGTTGTTGACTTTTTGCGAGTATGATTCAGAAACAGAACCAACTTTCCCACCAAATGTCATACATGAATCCACATTTTTGCATTAAGAATTTGCTGCCACAGTAGGGCAACCTTTAAGAAAAAGTCAGTCAGTAATTTGTAGGTATTGTATTTCTGCTATCCGCTGGCATCGAAGGGTGACTTTTTTTTTCAAAAATCAAATAAAATGCATATAAATTGGAATCAAAATTAAATTTGAACAAACAGATGCTCAGGATAATTTGGAGAATAAATATCGGTAAGGCC
Organism: Epistrophella euchroma; assembly: GCA_947049315.1. Taxonomy (NCBI): domain Eukaryota; kingdom Metazoa; phylum Arthropoda; class Insecta; order Diptera; family Syrphidae; genus Epistrophella; species Epistrophella euchroma. Next base: position 65,118,253 of record OX346248.1, on the reverse strand, counting down.
TTGCCACAAAGCAAATTCGATTGAAACAATGCTCGTTTGTTGAATTGAAACCTAAGACGTGTTTGCTGTTGTTTTTCATGAAAAGACATAGGACATAAGTCCTTAAAAAATTTGCAATTTATAATGAAACTATCATTCCAATTTCAAGGATACACACAGATACATTTTTGAAAGTAATAGATTTGACAGTGGCTCGAGTTTCGGTCGCGTCTGTCGCGTCGTAACAGAATGACAAGATGTTTTTCCGTTAATTTATAAATTTCAAGTTAATTTAGAGTCAACCCTGGAATTTACTAAAGAAATATTGTTGATATAGGCAATTTATTTGCATCAGTACGCAGATCGAGAAGAGACAAATTTTATCTCTACAATTCTAATCTCTACAAAATTCTCGCAAAATTAATGTTTTTCTTCTTTTTCTTTTTGTAAAATTATCGATTTATTGTGCAAAATTTTTCCCGCAAAATAATACTTCGAACATTATTTTTTCTGGCAAAATTTAGTCGAGACTTCACCCTACAGCGGGTACAAACGTCACAATTTTGCGCGTGAACTGCGTACTGCCTTGAAAAAAACTGAAGACAAAATTTGTCCTGAAAAAAAATTGGTATGAAAAGAAAAATTTTTCCCGATCTGCGTACTAGGCTTAACCGTGAGTTAAAGTTTTTTTATTTCATTAATTTGTCCCACTGTTCCAGATACCATGGCCAAATGAGGTTGAAAATAAATTTATAATTTGCCAATTCAACATCAACACAAAATAAAATAAAATAACAAAAAATCCAAACATAAAGTGAATCATACGCTTCATAATATTGTCGATAGTTATGTATTTATTACATTTTCAATGATGACGACAATGTATACAGTCTGTTCCGAATGATCTTTCTTTTTTCATTTTTTTTCGGATCACTTCTGAAAAGAACTTCCCCTTAGGGAATTTTATTTTTTGTTTTATCCTCTCTTGTAATACAACAAACCAGGATGGAAACAAAAAATCCAATCAAGTTCCCAGAAAGTCAACAATTATGTATGTACATAACTTTGCGTTGCAACATTGTTGCAATTTAAACTGTGTGCTCCGCAATCACTTAAAAGAATTTTGTTTTGTTCCTTTTTTTTCGCCTCAGAGATATTATAGACATTCTTACACAATTGAGTAACTCTCACAAGTTCAAGTCTGTCTCGATCCCAGGCTAAAAATGAGAAATACCTTTAAGAGTATGAAGCGAAATACCTGCTATAAATAAGAATCAGTAAGGTGTGTGCTGTATAGTGGCAACAACTATCCTGCCCTTAACTATAACAATAACAATAATAATAACAACAACAACAACAACAATTCGAATCACGCTCTCATTCAATGAAACTGCGCTGGAGTTAGTACGAGACACAAATAATGATTTTAATCTTCTTTTGCATAAATTTTCTTTCATGGCGGAAAATTTTTTTGTCTTCCTTATAAGTTAAAAGATCGATATTGCAAAATTGTTACTTCTTTGAGAACTATAAAATTCTTTCATTAAGTACCTATCTTGAAATTAAATAAAACTAGAATGGGTTCCATGTTGGGCGCCATTTTTCATTCTTGAAGAATTCTTGAATAAGCCATACATCTTGATTTATTTAGTCAATGTAAAATTTAAAAAAAAAATTTACAATCTGAAACTACTGTATCTATTGCAAAAAATAGCTATGTTTTGATCTCCTAAAATAAATGTATCTATAGATAGTTTGTATAGATTTTATTTCATTCATAAAAACAATATTTCCTTCATCTGATTTATACTCATTAAAAGCCTACGCGATTTTTTCCCACATACATACATATGTATAATTAATTATTGCTCTAACACAATCTGACAAAATTACACGATTGTGAATAGTTTCGCCGGAGGTTTAACATTTAACCACAACTTCCTGTCTGACGGCTATTTAGAGGAATGTCATAATGTATGTTGTTTGTGTACTACAATCATTACCCATTTTGTACACATTATTCACATTGTTTATGACAATAATACCTCTGACACGTACATTATATTTAAAATTGATGACCGCAATCAGTCAAAGCGGTAGATATAACATTGTAGGCGCCTCGTTTCGTTACCTATACGTTTGTCATATTTACATATACCTACATTTATCGCTCGCATTCAATTTTTCGTCGAGAATTTTACTTTCACCCAAAATTGTCATTTATTTTTTACACAACCGGATATTGAAATGAATTTCCAAATAAGCGCAACGAATTTATTTATCGGTGATGACGATGCCGATGATGGAGGCTCGGAACACCAATTACGGTATTGTGCGACTAAGACACGACGCGACGACACGGCGACGTCGTCAGATCGGCGACATTGCCGTTGTTTTACCCAAGCCATTTGGAAGCACCGAAGTGCGATTATTATATTGGTATGAGTGTGAATAGTATTTTAGTACTTTTGCTCCACTCTTCTGTGTGTGATAATCACTTCGAAATGGCAGAAATAATTTTATGAATGAATTTAAATCACAAAATAGTATTTACCAATAGATTTAACAACTTTAAATTGAAAAGCCAAACAGCAAAATATAAAGAATGACTACGTTGCACAAATTCGCAGGAATCACTTGCGTTCGATTGACGTCAGCATTAAGAAAAGAAGAATTTTTTTTGTTTAATTAAATGAAAGGTGAATTACTTGGACGTTATAGGTACATCTCACTGTAAGCCATTTAGGGCCAGTTATGCAATCGTGCTTCAATATTAATACCCCGGTTCAGCAAATTTAACTCGCCGATTTCGGCGGATTAACTGAGTTTTAACGATGATGGTTGAGGGTTCAAGTAGGTATATATTTTTAATGCTTGAACCATCGTTGAACCTTTGTTAATCCGCCGAAATCGGTGAGTTAAAATTTCGGAACCACGCCACGGATCAATATTTGAAACCACGATTGTACAACTGGCCCTTAAAGTTTTTGCTTTTGTAAAAGATACTCTAGTTAAATTGAAGTCTTTTCTTTATATTTCAAACATCTTTTTATTCATTAGAGATTCTTTTATTTACTTGGAATTTAAATATTTTATATTACACATAGATACCTATCTCGTTCCCTCAAAATTCTAGCAGTTCGCATAAACTGGGGAACTTTGGGACTTATTTTTCCATCTTTCGGTTGTGTAAATTCTTTAACGAACCTATAACTTACCTTTACCTACATAATATACTTCAAGTTAAAATAAAATTACCAGTAAACGTCATACTTCTAACAACATGACAGTCAAAAGTTGTAAAAAAGCATCGTCTGTCATCACAGTTTCTTCTGCTTCGCACGGTGGCAAAGTATTAAAATTTTATTTTTAAAGGTTTTCTGTCTCGTGTTTTTTTTTTTTTTTTGTGGTTTCATCATATTAAGCGCATTTAGCAGAAAAAAAAAAAAAAAAAAAAACAACGAAGAAGGTAACTTTGTGGCGCTACATTGGCGCTGCGGCTGCTTTGTATAGAAAATTTACGTGAATGAACGAATATTGAATGCAGCATTCAGAATATGGACGTGGAGAAGCTCCTCCACAACACAACAGTTTTTTTTTCTTTGTATTTATTTTTCGGTCAGTAAATTTGTTTTTTAATAGTAGAGAAGGTCGTTAACGGTGCGCGTTAAATTCACATTAAAAGACCATGTATGCCAAAAGTAGCGATTTGAAGGGTGCTTTGTGTTTTTTTTTTTTTTTTTTTTGCGCTTTATTTTAATAGTTAAATGCTGTATTGACTGCATGTTATGAAGCAGTATGCAATCATTTCACAGGGATTTCGTTTGTAAACAAAATAATTAAATTATATATTTTTCTAAATTTTACTGATGTTGATGACTTTTTCTTTAATTATACTGACTTACTAATTGCTAATGCAATGTAATTATATGAGTTTGTTTTCTAAATTGATGTAATTATGGATTGTTGTTTTTACTTTGTAAAGCTTTGTGATATTAAGTTTATCTTTAAGTTCTAATACTTAATAAAGTGGGAGGTTTAAATGAAAATTCTAGAGTTTTAACTTTGATTAAAATGTGTTGATTTATAAAATGTAGGCATTAAATTATAGAAAAACAGATTGGAAAGTTGTAGGTAATATGTATTATCAAGCTATAAAAGTAGCAATAAAATAGGGAATTATGTAGACAAGTGTAAACGGTGGCCATAAATAATCCTACGGATTATGGTACGTGATTTTTAAAATCATCAGGAGGCAGATCTATTGAAACTCCATCAATTCAATACTCCCACCGTAAATGGGACACCGCTCCATATCACTGGTACGGCTAGGTATCTTGTTTTGATATTAGACCGTAAACTAAACTGGAAAGAAAACATTAAAGAGAGAGAAAAGAAGGCTTCTAAAGCATTCTATACTTGCAGTCGATTGGTAAAAGATGGGGTCCCAGCCCCAAAACCATTCACTGGATGTACACGGCCATAATAAGGCCAATCTTGACATACGCATGTTTGGTTTGGTGGCCAGCCCCAGACAAGGCAATCAAGCTTAGAACCATGACAAAAATTCAAAGATTAGCTTGTATTGGTACAACCAGTGCCATGAAAACCACACCAACAGCAGCCCTGGAAACTTTCCTTAGATCTCTTTACGAAGGAAGTGGCGGCCAAAAGTTCTCTACGACTAAAACAGTGCAATAATTGGAAAGGGGGCCACTTCGGGCACAGTACGATTTCAAACTTTATTGACAAAGGCATTTAAACAGACTACACAATGCCGAGCATTGACTTCAAACCAGTAGCCCTAACAGAGATCCCCACAAGGGACCTCTGGACGGAAAACGAGGTCATAAACGAAGATCATGTCTCAGTATGGCTCACGGATGGCTCAAAGACGGATAAGGGGGTAGGGTCGGGTATCTTTTCAGACAATCCACCCCTAAATATATCAATAAAGCTTCCTTACTTCTGCAGTGTTTTTCAAGCGGAAGTCCTTGCAGTTTATGAAGCCGCAAGGAGTCTTGCCACATTTGAATTAGCAAACAGAAATATCGACTTCTTTATTGACAGTCAGGCGGCGATTAAAGCTATATCCTCCATCGTCACAAAGTCTAAACTGGTAAATCGTTGTATCGTAACGAGCTAAGATCGCTCGGCGCAACAAATACAGTCACCCTTCGATGGGTCCCAGGACACTGTGATGTATGTGGGAATGAAAGGGCAGATCAATTGGCCAAGAACGGGTCATCTCTTGGCCCCAGCCAAACATATTCCTCTGTATTTATGCCACTAGAACAAGAGAAAAGTAGAATTCACAATAGTTTCCTACAAGCCACAAATGACAGATGGTCAGCAATTGATACCTGTCGGATCTCGAGGAATCTATGGCCGGAAATCTCTTAGAAAAAAACAGACTACCTTCTCAAGCTAAGCAGACCTCAACTGTTCACCTTGGTGGGAATCCTAACGGGTCACAACTCAATGGGAACCCACATGAGCAGAATGGGTATCACCACATCTGATTTATGCAGAGGGTGTCAGGATGAAGAGGCGGAAGAGGTCTCCTATCACTTTCTATGTGAATGCCCCAGCCTAGCCAGAGCCAGAAAGACAGCCCTCGGGGAATACTTTTTTGACCAATTGGGTGATATCTCATGTTTGCCACTAAAAAAAACATTTTGAAATTCGTTCAGAACTCAAAATGGTTTAGGGAGGCTCCCATACGTACTCCTAGCCCTTAAGCTCCACTAACTCCTCTCCTTACCCGTCCTTAAACTTACCTTACATATGTCCTGGGGAGCACAATGGATCCACTGATATCCGAGTGAGATAATGCGGCTTGTCGTATTATCACCCCTCCAAACCTAACCTAACCTAACCATCAATTCAATCGCTATCCGCACCTGAAGATATCTAAACAAACACACTCACTAGGCAGAAAGTTGACTTGTAGGTACTGCAATGAAACCATTAATTGGTCACTGTGTGCCTTCAACATCCCAAATATGCTTACTCCCTGTCTTAGAAATTAAACAAAGAACATGATACAGCAGTTAAAGGAGTTTGCTTACCTAAGAGCCATTTTGTGTTGAGAAAACAAATTAGTCCTTAATCTTCTAAGACAGAGTTTAAGTGTCGCCTTTAACGTTACAGACAGATCAAATTAAGGTATAAATTTCTTGTATTGTAGCCGTGGCGTGATGGTTAGTGCGCGATAGACTGTCATGCCGGAGGTCTACGTTCGATCCCCAGCCTCGCCACCTAATATTTTTAAAAAATAAAACAACTACTGCCTCTTGCGAGGAATTGACAAAACCTCCAAGAGTAGGTATCTCTTGTCATAGAAAAGTGCCGCTTAAATTAGCCATTCGGATTCGGCAGTAAACTGTAGGTCCCTTCCATTCCTGCAGACACGCCCACAGGAATGGTTGAGAGTTGTAAGTCACTAGGCCCCTTGTTCTTCATGAGCTGTTGTGCCATCATTATTTTTTAAGGAGATAAATCTAAATATTTCTTTTTTTAAAGGGTCTTATTGATGGGGATGAACTGAAAGAGTAAGTGGCGAATACGCCAATTTGTTTTTATAGTTTATAGATATATTGTATACAATTTTGACGCAATTGTTTTATTTTAAAATTCTAAATCTATAGCAACCTTCTGCATAGAAAAATACAGACAAAAATTATATCTCTCCTAAATAATTTAAATAGAATTTGGAATGTTTTTTACAATGGAAAACATTTAATAAGAATACAAAGAACACTCATTCATTTCATGGTCATCACTTAAAAAATACTATAAACAGTTTAAGTTCATATTATGAGTCAATTTATCCATCAGGCTTCTAAATTAAAACATAACACGGAATTTTTTTTTATTATTTTATTTTTCCCATGATGATAAAAGTGAAAATAGAACGCAGAAAGAAACAAAAATTGCTATACATTACATAACCGAATCAAACCATACCAACCAAAACCACCGCTACCACCTAAAACATTGGAGTCGTAATTTTACTACATAATTATATTTTTCCTAAATGTGGTTGTAGAAGAAAGAGGAGCTTCTTTAGGGCTTTGTTTTTGTAATTGTTTTTGTGTTTTTTTAGATAAAATCTATCAAACGTACACGACTGTTGTGTTGGTGTTTTGAAAAGAATCTACTAGGTATGCTCTATGATTCGCAAACTCCTTCAATATTTAAGCCCAGTTTTTTAGTGGACAGTTAAACCAGATTTAGTTAAATTTTGACATAAATTTACTTACTTTAATTCAAGAATCAATTTTTCGGTAGACACTTCAAGCGAATTGACTTTTAAAACTGCTTTTGATGTTTAAAAGCACCTGTTTAGTAAATCCAGAGTAAACTCACCAAATTTGATGAGTTAATTCGGATTTAACTTTAATCTCGCACTGAAAAACTGGGCCTTAGTGTTTGTTTTTTGTTTTTCTTATTAAACTGACGAGGCGAACAACGTTATACATATATACAGTGGAACGAGCAGCTTGAAAATGTTGCCATCATATTTGCCCTAACGGCCAGGTTTAAGGTCAAGTTTTTAAGAGAGAGATTAAAGTTAAATCCGAGTTAACTTACCAAAATTTGGTGGTTTATATAACTCTGGTTTAACCAAACAGATAGGTATACATACTTTTGATATTTTATCCTTCAGAGTTTATTAGGTCGATTCGCATGAATTCTCTACTGAACCACTATTTTCTCTTCAGTTAACTGTAACTTTATTTATAATAATGAACCACTTTCTTGATCAATTTTTAGCTTTAACTCAGTCTGTTTCGAGATAGTTACTCAAGGCTTAAATTTAAAAATATTTTGTTTACACTTTTTTTTATTAAATGATTAAATTATTAGTTTTATATAACGGACTTATTAACTTTTTGTTTCATGTACGCTATATAATTTATAAATATTATTTATTAACTATAACTGCTCATATTAACTTATTTTAATTGTAAACTTAATATACTTTAAGCCCGTAATCTGTAAAGTAAGTTTGCTTGTAAATAATAAATAAATAAATTATATGCTGAGTTAACTAAATCGGGCTTAACTCACCATTAAAAAACTGTATCTAAATGGTTTTCATTCTCAAAATATTCATAATCGTTTGTTTGTCTATTTTGACTCCCAAAGTTGTTGAAAAGTTTTTGAGACATGTCTCTAAAAATGTATCTTATCATTTTAATATTTTGGATTTTTTAATTTTGAAAAGATTCGTAATTTAGCAACGTAATCAACAATGAAATTTCATATAGAAAGTGTTTGAACTTTTGTATCTCATAAAGTTACTTCTTAAATATTTCTGAATAGTCTGTCAAATTTTTAGATAATTTTATTTTATTTGAATTGAAGTTAAAGTTATTTTTGGTCGAGTTTTCCAATCACATTTACCGCGAAAACTATACCTATTCAAATAAAAAAAAAAATATATAGGTACTTTGCTAAAACTATTATTTCCGATATTTCAAAAATAATATAGGTATCCCATGAATTTTAAATCACTCTTGAATTGTGTGTAAACCATTCCACTGTAAAAAAACATACTGTTTGAATTACGTTGATGTCTTTTTGTTTTTTGTTTTTGTGTTTTTGCGCAGGAAATAACCTTCAAATAGAATTTTAACCTTTATGCTGTTATATAGGGAGTGTGGATTTTTGTTTTTAGCTTTTATGCTTAAACAAATGCGTAAGTGAACGAGAGCAAGAATAAACCTTGAAAAAGGAATACAAATAAAAACAAGATAGCAAAATGTACAACAACTGAGGTTTTTGTTTTTTTTTGGACTCATTCAACTAAAAAAAAATCATACATACATACATATATTTATTATTTTTGGTATTATTTGTCTCGCAAAATATAGGTATACAGTATATTTTTATACTTATGTATGTATTTATATTTTCTTACTATTTATGATCAGAAACAGTATTTATGATACCTACAAAAAAAAATCTTTTAGCAAACCTACCTACCTACCTACCTACCTATAGAATCTTTCAATTTGGTGATATGAAATTTTAGTTTCTATTCAGTTCGGTGATTTTTTGTTTTGTATTTAGAGGTCGTCGGCTTTATGTTTTTTTCTTTCAAGCTCGTGGATCATATACCTACCTATTTTTTTTTTTTTTGAAAACATTGTCTTATTATGAACTTTGAACAATATGACTCTATTTTTGGATGCTTAAAAGTAAATAATAGGTATTGTGAATGCATTTGAGGTTTTTTTTTTTTTCGCCCAAATATCGAATAATATTTGTGACTTGGCAGACAGGCCCACAACGTCAAATCAGAGCCAGTTGATCGAATGCGTATTCAATCCATGTGGTACGGTTAGAAAAGAATCTGTGGATTTGAGAGTTCGTCTGAAGTTGTATGGTAAAATGTATTATTTTTAAAAAATAGCTGGTAACATTATTTCTTACAATACTGTACATATGTATATGTACCTAAACTGCAAGTAAAAATATCAAAGAACATTATCTGATCTTCTTTAATACAATAACAATTTTTTCTCAATGAGGTAGGTAATTGCCTAAAAAAAAAAGGAAAAAAAAAACACTAACCATAACACCAGCTCTCTCAAACAAGAAGATATAATAGCTCTACTCACTGACGTGCAAATAGCAATTATGTAATATAATAGGTACAATTTGCAACATTGTTGCAACAACCGCTGTTTTTTTTTGTTGGTCTAATGTCGGGGTTTGTGATCAGCAAAAGCATATCAAAAACTTCAACGGTTCAAAAAAAATAAATACCTATAATATAAAAGTACGACAGCTTCATTTAACCTTCCCCAAAATGTTGTGAGGAAATGTTAACAAAAATTTAAGTTCTACAGGGTGTTTCATAGATTGATTTGTTAGGTCTGTAATAGTGTCTCATTTTTAATGCATTCCGCACTGTGTTATTTTTTTAACTTTTTAAAATATCATTCAAGTGAGTTGTATTTTTGTAATAGACTTTTTTAATGTATAGGTAGGTACATATTATGAAAGTAAAAATCGGCGAAAAAGTCGAAATAAAAAACGAAGGCTACGATTTTGAATCTTTTGGCAACATTAAACATTTTATTAAAAAGTTTTGGTAGGTACCTAGGTAGGTATATGATTTCAATTAATTTTTGTGCTATAGCACTACAAGAAAGAAAACAAAGACTATGGCTGAGTTCCAAAATTCATCAGATGCGCAGTTTGTAGCTGCTTCGATTTAATTTTTTTTTTTTGCATTCCGAAACGTCAGACTTATGCAAATGTAATATTTCTACAAAGCATCAAGTTTGCGTTGCTGATGCGTATAAAAAATGTGGGCATTATTTCCACATCAATACATTTTCTACATTTTGGAACTCAGCCTAGGTATATGATTGGAAAACACCATGTTCTTTAACTCCAATAAAAAAAATCAAAAAACAAAAAAAAAAAACGCACACACCCTATTTTTTGACTTAAATTATCTCTTTATATAAAGTTAAGTTATAAATTCTTTGATTCTATTGCGTATATAGCTTTTTATGAGATTAAAACAAATATGTTTGGTTTCCGTCTTTGTATTTTCTTTGTTTATTGATGCCATCAAGTTTAATTGATAAAAATTCTTTTGATGATTTTGCGTTTAGTCACTTCTTGTCAATTCTTTTCTTATTTATTTTTTTTTTATTAATTGTAGCCCTGTTCTTCCTTTACTTTGAAACTCTGTGATTTTCTGTGCATTTGTGTGAATTTCAGTCCAACGTTCTGTCAAAGTTCATGTAAAAAAAATAAAATGGCAGTAAAATAATGCACAGAAAATCACAGAGTTTCAAAGTAAAGGAACAGACATTGTGATTAGATGCCGTTAAAAGCTATTATAATTCAATTCTATAGTTCGTTATTCTGTCAAAATCATAGATAGGTAGGTACTTAAAAATTCTATATTCGTTCATCCACATTTCGTTTTTTTAATATCAACACTAATTTTTTGTTTTAAAGACAACACATAATTTTTAAAAATTATCACTACCAAAGCTGAATACCTAAAAATAATTTTGTTTTCAACTAAAAATAAATTCACGTTTAATAAATCTGCAAATAGAAAATATGTATTTGTTTTTGCACATCGCCTATTCCTACACATCAGTATTATTTGTTTTCTATTATTTTGTTGTTGTTATGGCTTCTAATTATACATACGGGATACCTACATAAGAATCTTTGTAGATATATTATATAGTGGAAGATGTATTTCACCTTTTTGTTGTTGTTGTTTTTTTTGTTGCTCACACAACGTTCGGCTTTTTCCTGTTTACAAAATAAATTTTAAATGCACACTTTAGTTTGGCAGACGAATTTTGCTTCTTCTCGTTTTCTTTCTCTGAATCATCTCCAAACTCATTTTATCTAAGTAGATTCTGTTAGGACACAAGTAAGTGATTATTTTTGTTACGAGACATTTAAGTCAGATAGACGATTTTAAATAAAAATTAAATATACATTATACAAAGATATTTTATGTTTGTGCAGTTAGAAAAATAGTCTCGGATAAAATACGACAATTCCAAAAATGCACTGTGTCTTCCTGTTGTGCCGCCACAGTCTAGCCTTGTTTTTCTGTTGATTTTTTTTTTTTTGAGAATTATAATTAAGCCAAATAAAATGGAAGACTGGGTTGCACGTATTGGCTTTTATCACTCAAGGATTTGAATTATTTTAATACATACTGTGATATTTACATTATACCCACTTCATACTAGAAAAAACCATCCATATCGTACTCTTCATTTAGTGTTGCCAAATCTAAGGGTATGAGTCTCTCTTCGAAAAATGTAAATTGGCGCTATCCGTATAGCGTTCACAATTTTGCTAATTTTGTGATGTTATAAAAGGTTATCGATTGGAAATAAGTTGAGCTAAATATTTTCGTGGCTTTAAAAGAAAAGAAGCGGAGTCGAGTCGGTTTAAGCTCTTTTCAACTCGATGCAGGTATACGAAGGGTTGAAGTGAGCTTCAAGCTCGCTTAAATACCACATGGAAACGTAGTAAAAATGTCCAAAAACGAGTTGAGTTGTGTAACAAGTCAAGGCTGTTTCACATAATGCGACGAGAAAACGAGACGTCGTCAGCGTGACGAGATCTCTTTCCAGTTGTTCTCTCTTAAAAACAAATTTCAAACAACAAAACAATACATAATAAATTATTTCTTAGATCGCGTCACGCTGACGTCTCGTTTTCTCGTCGCATTGTGAAACAGCATTCAGTCGTGAAAATTTATCAGATCTAAAAGTAGGTAAATACGAAAAATGTATGAATTTTTATTCAATTGCAGCAAAGTGGTATTACTGACACTGTCCTTTCTTTGGGTAAAATTACTAATGAACCAGTGGTCATTTAGAAATTCACGGTGAAAACTTTGTAAAAGTCAAGAATCTAAAAGTAGAACTAAACCAAATTTTAATTTATTCAGTACCCCAAATCCTGAATTGAATGCTCCAAACCTTTCCTCTCCGAACCTTTGAAGGAGCCATCTAAGCATCAAGCTGTTTAAATAGGTACCAGTCAGATCAATGCAACTGAGGGTATAAGTGAATCTTTAATTTATGTACATATTTCTAAAAATATTTTTGTTTTGGGTCACCATTTAAAATAAGATATTTAATAATTTAAAATGAAGATAGCTTCTGGCGTATAAAAATGAAAATAAGAGACCTTTTGCACCCTCAGACCAAATTGTTGAAAAAATGTATTGCTTGAAAGCACTTGGTGTAGATTTGAATGCTTTCAACGACGGAAAAAGTATTTCAACATAAAATAAGCGTAAAAAAGACTAACCTCCACAAAGTGCAAAATGCAAACTCAATAGCCCCAAAACGAATTCTTATACCTACTTAAATATAAATGTTCAATAAGCATTTAAAAAAATAACTTACCAATCTTATGAATATATACCTATTTATCCAAAAAGTATCAAAGTTATTAGGTATCATCTTCTTCACCAAATAGGCACACACTTTAAAACACAAATTTAAATGTTTTCATGTATTATCATGACCAGACTTGCAGAGAAAAATACTTTAGTAAATTTAAACACATTTGTAAAAATAGTTTGGAATCACAACAATTTTTTTACCCGTGTACATTGACTTGATTTCGAATTTGAATTATTTAACGAGTTCTAACGGCTACACCAAACAAATATTATCCAACACTGACGTGACGACGACCGACGCACGGCAACGAGAATGAAAAAAGAGAAGGCAAATCGAAATTTATTTTTTAAGAAAATACACTTTTAGGCAATGGAAAACGATATATTCTTTTAGAAAAACGATGTACATAATATAAAAAACAAATAATTCATAAATTTGAGACCGAATATTGAAAATTTTCCACAAAAATAAATGTTTTTCATCACCAGATCGCGGAGCGAGTTAAAAACGAATTATAATGAGAGAGATAACTGATAAACTGAGCTTGAGCTTGCCTGCTTGCGTCAAAAAAAAAACTCAATGATGATGATTGTGTAGTGTGTTGCTGTAGTTGTTGAGAGGCGAATTCAGGTGGATATGAATTGAACTGTGTAGGTTTGCATGCACATGCATGCAATGGGATTTCTTTTTTGGGCTGTGGCTGGTGGAATAGGTGAATTTTGGAATTTCTTTTCTGGGCTATGGGTAAATTGTCATTAAGAAAAAAAAGAATGTGCTAAAAATGTGATGGCTTGGTTGGTATCTTGTTGTTTGGTGGTTTATGCTGTGTTTTCACTGATTATACGAATTCAACAAAAATAAACAACAGCATAATTATTGCAGGTATGAGCCTGTAAAATCGGGTTTATAATCAAGGGTCGTCGCGAATTAAATGCACTTAATTTTGCTTCTCAAACATTTGGCTTTGGCGGATCCAGCTGGGCGTCAAGCTGTTAAAATACCATTTAGTTCAATGCAATTCAGGGTGTGAAAGCGGTACCTACACTAAATGTTTGGCCTTCAGTCTTTAATAGTAGCCCCTGGACTAAAAGAAGTTTTTCAGTTGAAAATTTGGACAACATCGTATGAAGCTAACCATAAAGATTGGGCAACGCTTAAGACCTTTGCAGCAAAACAAGCTTCACTTTAAAGGTCATAAGGTTTTGACCGGTAAATACCTACCTAAAAATTCAAAACATAAGTCAAACTAAATTTTGTAAGCTGAAAGTAGGTACCTACAATTTTTTTTGTTTATAAATCAAAATTGCAATGAAAACAACATCTCTCCGATCTACATTTTTAATTTTTTTTTCTTACAAAAATAGATTAGTATTTTTTTTTTAATTGGTCGGAAACGAGACAGACAGAAAAAGTATCGGACAACCGAGACGAAAAAGAAACATTCCCCGACGACACATCTTGAATACGTCGTCGTCGTAGTCGTAGTCGTTTTCTTCATCGCTGTCGTAGTTTGCCATTAGGTATTTTGTTTTGCTTTGTCATTGCAATTGCAAAAATTACAAAATAAAATACAAATTAAATAAGTGAGGAAGCTTTTATACAAATAAAAATATGTAAGTAGGTACATAAAGATCTTCTCTAGACTCTTATAGAGCTATATACTGTGACATATGGGTGACGGACCGGGTGTGAATTTGTCTGTTTTTATTTCTGTATTCATCGCCAGATATGTTGATGTAATTTTTCCTCTGACTTGATTTAGCTTGTTTATATACGTTTGTTTTTGAATGAGTCTGAAGTCTGATGTAGATTATTTTTTGCATGACGTTTTTTTTTTTTTGTTTGTTTGTTAAAAAAATGTTATTTTTATAAACTCTGAAGACTATTGCATTAGGAGACATGACAAAGATTCTACGATGGACGTCTACATGGCTGGTGGTGGATGGACGAATGGACGACAGCGCGACGATAACGGCGACCACGGGGCAGGATGCACTTTTGTGTTCAATTAATTTTAGCAAATGTTTTGGTACACAAAACTTTATCTTTCTTTCAAAAACAGAAAAAACATTTCGAATAGTATAGGTAGGTACCTCTATGAAAGCAAAGAAAAATGTGATGATTTTAAAAGAGGCGTTTTAAGTCTTCATTTTGAAAAAAACAGTTTTAGAAAAGTAGGTTTTGGTTGTATTTTCGGAAATAAAAATAGATTCAATCATTTATAATTAGCTTCCGTTTTTTTTAATCGTCCCTCTTCTTGACATTCTTTTTCGATGAATTTAAAATCTAACAATGGACATCAAGCATCAATCTTCGAAATATGTTTAAAATGACAAGGTACCTACAACGGTTGTTTCGAAAACTCTAAACTTTCATTATAAATTCAATAATCTTTAACTAATCAAGAAAATGAACAAAACAAAATATTTTTTTTGTGACTCTGATGAGATGATAAAATAAAGAATGCATAAAAATTCAAGCCTTCCATAACAACAAAAAATAAATTAAAAAAAAAAGAAAAACATCATACCTACATATTACATTGGTTTTTTGACAACAAAATTTTATAGTTTTTTTATTAGTTAATTTTTGTTTACGTTTTATATTTGATGTTTTGTGTTTCCTTGAGTTTTTTTTTATTATTATATTTTTTTCTTTCTTGATTTATAAATTGGACAAACGAAATAATAATAGTTTGACATCGTTTATTTAATAAACGTCATTGTTATTATGTATTAAATAAACTATATAACAATGTTTAACTTATTTGTGAATATAATATAAAACATAGCAGTCCATTTCAAGAGACAGTTATGGCAGCCGTTATAATTAAAATGCTATAAAATTTCACATGCGGATGCGAATGCGATACATTTTACTTTTTGTTAGGTTTTATTGAGGCTATAAATTGTTTTGTTTGATGGGAAACTGGTTATATTTTCTCTCTATTTTTGTTAATAACAAATTTTAAAAAAAGCTTAAGGTACCACCTATACAACTGTATTTTCGGCTGAGGCTATTTTAGATCCATTTACAATTAAAGTCCATTAGAGGATTGTTTTATATGAATATCTAGCTGAAGGTGATTTGTTCCATATTTTTTTTTTTTTTTTCTTAGGTCATGAAATGTATTACATACCTACTTAAAAATTAAATTAAATATGTTTTTTGTCAATATCAGTACCTATCATGTGACGACTATTTTTACAAAAAAAATTCAATTCAATATACTTGTGTCGTTGATTATCAAAACGGTGCTAAAGGCACTTTTTTCAATATATTGAGTGTGATATACCAAAATTTGCGTATCAAAGAGAGCTATCAGATGGTGCTTTGTTTCAAAACGAGATAATTAAGAAAGTTATATCGTCTTAATTGTGAGTTTGGGATCAAAACGAGGCTATTTATGGGCGGGATTTTCAAAAGGGAGCTAAATATTTTTTTTTTAATCTTATTTTACAGGCATTTTAGAATCAAAATGCGCTAAATATATTTTTAACTAACAAAACTGCCAAAAAAAAAATAAAATGTCCTTTTATTACTTTTTTTTAGTCGGTCTTGTGCAAATACCTTCCACAAATCAAACAAAATTTACTGCCCTTTTTCTCGGTTTCATGTTCCAATTTTTTAGCCTCTGTTTGATAATCAACGACACATTTATAT
The DNA here is from genome assembly GCA_947049315.1 of Epistrophella euchroma. NCBI lineage: Eukaryota > Metazoa > Arthropoda > Insecta > Diptera > Syrphidae > Epistrophella > Epistrophella euchroma. The sequence continues at coordinate 65,101,685 of OX346248.1, read as the reverse complement.
GTAGATATGTTTTTACTTTTAATTATTTGTAAAACATATTTAATTAAAGCGTGGACATTTTGACGCCATTGATAACCTTTAGGTTTAAGGTGAATACAAACATTCAACTTTAAAGTGGCGTTTATTCATATTTAAAAAAATCTGATATCAAATTCCAAATAAATAAATGATACCTACTTAATCGCGTTTTTTTTTAATTTATTAAATTCGCGGGCTATGTCTACATAATGTATGTAGGGAGAGGCTAATATACTGTTTTATTATAAGCAGTGCGCTTTTCGATTGTGAATATGATTGCCCGCCAGAAGATTGTTATCACATTTGAATGGAATAGCTTGCTAACGAATATTAGAATGAAAGATAACGATGCAATAATGAAAAAAGAAATACCTACCTACAAATTCTATTGTTTTAGTTACTTTCAGTAAACTTTAAAGAATTCATGCATTTTTTCTGCACTTAAAAAATAGTGAGTTCAGCATCACCCGCATGAATGAGGCAATACCAATATACCAAACGGGCATTAGATAAAATGACGTCAAATGTATTGAATGTTTAAATTGCTCGTAGCAGTAAGTAATTGCTTTTGACACCTTAACGGCACCAAGGAGACACAAATGTTTTTAGTTTCTATAATAAAGGTTGTTTTTTTTTTTCTACTAATCGAATAGTTGAGAAGGTTAAGTTGAAACATATTTTATAAGAAAAATTAATGCAACTTGTTTGTAAAGTTCAACATAAAATAGGTAAACTTTAAAAAATAAATACATTCTCCTTAAAAATTTATATTTGATCCTTTGTGTGGACCAAATATGTATAATGAGTTTATTTTAATGTCCGAAATTGACCGAAAATTAAAAAATTCGACCGAAGAAATTTTAAAATTTCTGAAATGAAATTGTGTTCGTACGCGCATAACTCGGCTAAACATCATCCGATTTGGTTGGAGATTTTTTTGTTAGGTTTGTATTGAATCAGATTACCACACAACAGAGCTGAAAATTAAAAAGTTACACCGAAATCAGAAAATCGTAAAATCATCTTGAAATTTCAAGCTTTCTGAATTAGTTTTTTTCTGTATGCACATAACTCGGCTGAAAATCATCCAAATTGGATGGATTTTTTTTTGTTGGATTTGTATTAAACTAGATAAACACACTTCGGAGTTAAAAATTTGAAAATTAGGCCGATAAAGTCGGAAAGTCATGATAACAATTGGAGCTTGCTCTACTTTCGAAAGGAACATTAATAATTTAATCAATTATAGGTGGAACGAAGTTCACCGGGTTAGCTAGTTACTAATAATATCTTTCAAATGACCAACAACTGACCGAGATTATTTGGCCTGAAAATATTTCACGTAGTATCGTACCTCGGTGTGAATGCCGGCAGTATGTATTTATTCAAACGAAACGACATAATGTGGTCGAGGAATAGGTGGTGATTCATCTGCAGGTGTACTATTGAACTAATACTATAGTTCCACTATACCTTGGCTGGATTTGCAAAGAAAATGAAAAAGAAAATCGAAAGTATGTCGCCAGTAAAATATTTAAAAAGGAATGGACATAATTCATCGATTAATCGTTTTTAAAAACACTTCTAAAAAAAAAAAAAAAACAATTTATAAAATCATTTATATGTATCAGTATCACTTCCGTAACAATGGAAACACCTTACAGGGAACCTCCTTTGACCACCTACAATTTTGAATGAATTTAAAGGTGTCCTTTAAGGTAGTTTTACGGGAGCTCCGCTTAACCCTTGGCCTGCTTTTCTTAAATTGGTATAGGTTAAATTTTGAAGTCTAGTAAAATCCAATATACCATAAAAACTACTTCATACTCGGATATATTGCCATAAATATCTCAACTCAACATAAAACGCCTTGCTGATATTTGTTATGGTACTGTAAAACAGATAACTGCATTCTTAATTTTTTATAGCAACTCGTGTTAACTATAACCTCATCAACTAAAATCACTATATTAAATCTTAATCACTTAAAACATAAAAATCAAAAATCGCAAATACTAATAAAAAAAAAACAACATAATAATTCATTTGTATTGCTTTCAAACCATCATCATCATAATCCAAACTTGCAGTGCTAAAGTTTTATTATTAAGTAAAAAAAAAAAAAAAACATAAATTGATCATAAAAAAAATTTATTATCGCACGTTTTCAAAAACAAACCACAAAACTCATCACTGTATATCACAAAATTGTTACACAGAGACTGACGGATAGACAGGAGGAGGATGGTGATGGTGTTCGATGTTTTTCACGGGTGCAGAAAAGTGGGAATGTCTTCGTCTGTCTGTCTGTCTGTCTGTCTAGCAGTCAGATATCATAGTCACATCATTAATACGAAATAAAAATCCTAAATTTATCCCCATAGTGCAAGTAGCAAATAGAAGCCTCGTGGCTGATTTAAGATACTACCTAGGTCTAGAGTCTAGAGATAGATAAGACTTGTATGTAATTGCAACAGGAATGTGTACCTAAATGTATATATGTACATATATATGGCAGCTCATAACAAAACGACATTGAAATGCGGTTCTGAAATGCAGTTAGCAAGCGTCGCGACGCGGATAACATTATCCATCCATCCCATCCATGCATTCATCGTTTTCAACTCCGACCCCCACCTAGTCTGACTGCCCCTCCCCAGACCCATAAAAATCAGCAAATGAATTTTGCATGGGAATTGTAAAATTGTAAGAGGAGCTGCCGAAGCAACCAGCCAGTAAGTTTATTGTTTTTTTTTTTTTTCTTTTTTTTTTTTGTTCTTTTGTTATTATGACTTTCTGGTAATCTTCTGAATAGCGTTACGACATACGAGTGCAGTTTTATGAGATATTTGTTAAGTCGAGAAGTAGATATTATTATTTCCTTGGTTGATTTGAGTTTGATTGTCTGTTTGACGACCAAAGCACATTTATGTTGATCGGCCAAACGGCCGACTGGCCGGCCGGCAGAATTGAAGAGTGCAACAAAAAATCATTACACGTGTGTCGGAGATATTTACGTCGTCATCGTCCTCGTCTGTGGCATTGAGATTCTTTTCTATCGTGAGACGGCGAATTTTATGGGCAAAATATTACAAGCTCGTGTGCAATGAATCAACATAAAAATACGTTAAAGAATGTTTTATTTCTTTTTTTTTATGTAGGTACCTACCTACCTACCTAGGTAGTTGTTTTTTGTTTGTTACAATGTAATGTTATACCTTTATGATAAACAAAAATCTCAGGGTCATCTAACAAGGTTACCGAGTTTGGTAATTTCGAAAATTTCTAATCACAATAATTGATTGTTTTTTTTTTTTTTTTAAGAATAAAAATTAAAGTGAAGTTAATACCTTGCTGTCACGGTGTACCTATGGCAGCTTTCACTTTACTAATTTTAGACCTTTAAAAAAAAATATGATCTTAGAACGAAAGCAAAAATACCTACGAGGAGATAGTTTGTCATAATTTAAAGCCTGCAAGAACGAAGTAATAGTATGGAAATTCCTCTTGAACCACAAATTTCCTTTTCCAAAATTTGGAATAAATATCTAAAATGGGAAATATATTCTTACCCCCTTATCAATAAACGAAAATTAACGGAAAGATAAGACTAACACATCTGTCAACTTGCAATTCGTATTAATAAATATGTAATGGTCTGTGACTTCGTGACAGCAAGTGGATAACTTTAACTGGCTGAACAGAATGATGACGCAGACGGAACTGGAGCCGGAGCTGGAATAGCTGTCAGAATATTGAATACACACAAATTCAATGTTGCGAACACAACGGAACGTAGCCGCATACGGAACTGAAGCCGCAGACGGAAGAGTTCACCAACTTTTAACTTTTCACGTACGTCACTTTTGACGTTTCAAATTGTATGAAGAAAAAAAAAACAACTTTTTGTATCGGAAAAAAATATTGTGGTTATTTGTATCGCGAAAAAAATTATTTATTAAAAGGAAAATTATTGGAAACAAAAAATGTGAATTCTGAGCTTGTACACAAGAATATTCTTTTGTTTTTCTTCAAAATACTTTCAAAGCTGTACAGCTCCATTGTCTACAGCTCCAGTTCCAGCATTGTATTCTGTTCAGGTAGTAAGGGATGGATAACTTCCTAACCCACACATACTTAAATTTCATAATAACCGGTTCAACTACAAACATATTTTTTTATCAATCAATGCATGTGTGTAAGACATGTATAAGAATATTTCCATGATTTGATGAAGGGTTGCGCGATATATCGCAAAACGTGCGATATTTTTTTGAACTTTGCGGTTTAAAATTTGATTTTGCGTACAAAAATTCAAGAAAAGACTTTTTCCTTAAAGAGTGAAATTGAATTTATTGCGGATTGATTTTTTAACAAAAGAAAAAATACAAAAAATGATTTCACTGTTTTTTTTTGTTTACCATTAACTATTCTATTTTATTGCTTTTGCGTTTTTCGCGATACTAAAGTAGCTGATTTTGCGTTATTTTTTTTTTCAGATTTTGCGATATATCCTCATAAAAATCTGGCAAGCCTGGTACAGACTGAAACTATTCTGATATGTTTATTAATAATAAAAGTTATCCAACGGACAAATTCTCTATCCATGTGCAAGCTAACACTTGTGTTAAGGAGCGGATAGTGACTTTTATTAATAGGACTGCTATAGTTTATTTTATTACAAAAATACTCATGACTTAATTCCATGGATGAACTTTTTTTTATATGTATGTACATAGTAAATTTGTCACGAAAACTATACCTCCTTCTCTTCACCACATAAAGTTTGCCATAACCATGAAATTGCATTAACAAACGCTTTTTTATAATAAAATTTGTTTTTATAGCCCCAGTCGGATATTTATTCGCTTGTTTTTTTTTTTTTTTTATCGTTTGAGACTATAGTTTAGCCTTGAATAAGAGTTCTAAGATCCCTTAACAAAAACTATGAAATAACGATAGCAAGTGCTAGACTTTACGTCGACGAAGATGTTTTTATTTTTTCTTTAATATAGAGGTACGCAAAAATTGAAAAGTTGAAAATTTTTATAGAAGCGTGGGCTTTCTTTTTTGTAGGTTTTTATCAATATGAATATAGATATACGTATACGTAAACAATCGACATTATATTCTATTTTATCATCGAGGGAAACAAATAAAAAGTTTTTCATCAATTTCTTGATTTATTTTTTTTTTTTTTAGATATATTTTTTACTCTGGATTAAAATAGAAGTAGGTATAGGAAGGTATGTAGATAGGTAAGTACCTACTACATACAATCTTACATAATGAAACAATGAATTTGAGCATAATATTATCACACATTCATACCTATTTGTGATAGTTCCTCGTTGTCCACTTTTATTCTTAAATCGAAACAGAAGATAAGTAGGTATGTAATTTTTTTTGAAAGTTCGAAACTCGTCTGTAGCGTTTTATAATAGATAAACTTCTAATCTAACAATAAAGTATTTAAGCTTTAAAAATAAAAAACAAAATAAAATATTTTGTTGTTTATAAATAACAACAATAAATATTTTCCCTAATTTCCAATAAATTATTTGAGAATAAGAATTTTTTTTATTAGGTAAGTAACTGACCATTAACTCAATAAAAAAAAAGCTTTGTATACCTACCTACCTTCACCTCCCTACCTGCCTTTAGTTCTAAACCAATAAAGCGTTCAAATGAATTACTTACATAAGTTTTTTTTTTTTTTTTAATTTAACTATTAAAAATCTTAACGAAATTCTTTCCTAATCCAATCGAAAAGTATATTTTTTTGAACAACCTTGCTTAGTGAGACATCTCAAGAACTTCGGAACGAAGGGAATGAAAAACCAGAAATAATCAATGAAAATAAAAAACAAATAGGTATTCACAACCCCAAACAAAAAAGCACAGCGCAGATTAAATACTATATTTTATTGACATTTTAAGTATATGTAGTTGTAGATGTAGTGTAGTAGCTATAGTACAATCAAACTATCATTGAAATATTCTACTCTACTCTACTCTACTCTACTCAACTATAGTTTTTCCTTTTTGGTTGTACTTGTGTTTTAATGCACGCATACATATTTAACTGTAAGGAGAGAATAGTACATTTAGTGGGTTGCAATAAAAAAGTGAATGGACTTTTTTACTCTCTGGTGTGTATCTCATTCTACATACATTAAAAAATATAAGGAAAATGAAAAACTCCATATCCTTGACTACAAACAAAAAATCAAGGAAATATCGTCGTCCACTTTTTAAAAGATACGCCATTCATTTCACCTCCATACAATCCCCATCATAGTCGAGTCAGCTTATGTACGTACATCTATGCATGTAGGTACATTGTACAATAAACTCCTTTTTCAAGTGTAGCCAGGTTGGGAAAAAATTCACATTTTGGGGAGTTACTAGGTATGCAGGAAAAACGGTGCCTAGAACCTTGAAAAATTAAAGAAACTAGTATAAAAATTAAAGTAACTATATTAGTTAGCTCTAAAACAATGATTTTATTTTGTATTTATCTCAATAACGGTTTCAAAGATTTTAATGAAACCTCGACGCGCAATAAAAAAGTGTAACCCCTTGAACACAATGAGATGTAGCTGCAGCAATAGGAATCGCTATAGCACAAGCTGTCACTTAAATCGCTCATTCATGTAGCAAAGAACGTCTACAATGGTTTAGCACGACTACATCACGACTAGCTTGGGTAAGAAAGAGAGATCGTTGAACGATTCCATATATGCTATCTCAAGTGCAGCTTGTAGCGAGTAGAAAAGTAAAAGTTGAGTCAAGTTTTGCTGCAGCGACTTCTCTTGCTGCAGCTTCACATTGTAGCGCTGTATACTATTTTCGTATCTTTAAACTTTGACAGTGCTACATGCTGCAGCTGCAGCTTCACCAGTAAAAGAGCTGCATATCAGCTCTTCAGTCATTTAGCTGAAATGGGGTTATGACTTTTTTACGAAAAAAAAAATGGACTCGGTCATTGGCTCGACCGAGTCTGTTTCAAATTAACAAAATGTGTGATTAAAGCCTTAACTACATTGGCCACTTTTTTCAAAATTACAAAAGTAAAAATATATTTTTTCCCGCTAGCGCAGTTTTTTTTTTTTTTTTTTTGTGAAAAAAGAATATACTAATTTTTTTTAAACCAAAATTTAAGCTTTCTGCATAATTTTTATAAATTTTCCAGTGAAAAACACTATCTCAAAATGAGTTTGAAAATTTTCACTTTTGTAATTTTTCACTTTTTTGGCCAATGGTAGTTAAGGCTTAAGGCGTTGAAATTTTAATTTATGGGTATAAATTTTTTGTGATAAAAAAAAATGTGTAAATTCTATTGAGGGAGTCTGTCAACACTGCTTAGATGGTCTTTTGTAGAGAGAAGGGTAGTTTTTTTTTTTTGTATTATTTTTGTCGACTTGATATTTTCTCTTTTCCTCTATCTCACTCTGTTTCTCTTACATAAAACTATATCATCATTGGTGGTACCTCTACCTACATCTTCTCCCTGGTGTGTGGCCTTAGAGCGTAGTGTTTCTGTCGAAAGTCATTGACCTCGTCGCAAAATTTGTATACGTCGCGTCGTCGTCGTCGGTCGTATCGTATACACGAACCATATGCATTATACCAAAAACCAGAAGAAAGGGATGATTTGGATGAGTCTCGGTTTTGTGTTTGAAACGCGACATCCAAGGTAAAGCAACCCTCCCAGCTCCGAGCTAACCAAAACCAACCCCTCAGCTTAATGTTGGTATTTTATATATATACGTTACGTACGTAGGTATATATGTAGGTATAGACATAATGTGTTTGGCTGTTTGTTTCAAATAATTCTATACACATGCAGATAGATGTTGCAAATATTTAGGTATGTATTTTTTCACAACACAGCCGCCAACAGGGATGGGTCGTCTGAGTTTTGTAGTTTTGTAAAATAATTAAATGCACTGCACATAATAAATAAACAAATACATAGTACCTACCTACCTACCTTAATGTTTATTTTTTTTATTTATTTTACTTTTTTTATTCTTCAGGGGATGGGATGGTTTCATACTACGAAAACCAGGGTGATAACGGTGACATGATCCAATTACTTAAAAAGTTTCTCATTATTAAGTATTTTATGAATGGACAAATTTGACCAACATATAGGTAGGTACATCCATGTACCTAGGGAAGGTAGGTCTACCTTCAAGCAGATAGGAATTGGAAGAATTCTTACATACATATGTAGGTACATACCTACCTGTTTGAAGTACAGTTTTGACGTTTAAAAATTAGGTACATACCTGCTTACTTTGCAAATAAAACCTACGTACCTACCTACTTACTTATGGCCTTCTCGATTGGCAATCCGGAGTAACAATTTAAAACGTTTGAACCCTTCAAGAAGCGTTGTAGTAGCCGTGGCATAATTGTTAGAGCATAGGGCTGTCATACCGGAGGAGGTCTAGGTTCTTCTTTTCAAAAGAAAAATTTTCATTCCGATGCCAATCAAAAAGGCCATTACTGAGTGTGTTTCTTTATTTATTCCGGATAAGGAAAAGAATGGATGGAAAAGACGAAATGTTTATCCAGAATATCCAGAAAGAAACAAAACTAGAACAAAAAGAATTGCAATTCAGTTGTTTAGTCAAATGTCAAAACAATTGATAAAATAATAGGGGCGTTTTATTCGTAATTCATAGCTAGCGCAGCAATACAAGTTCAATAAAACCGCTATATCAACTTTTATGTCCACTCTTTATTCTCTGGATGTGTTGTTCATACCCTTTTTTGATTGAAAAACAAACTACGTTACCGACATTTAAGGTTCAAGTCCACACCTATTTGTCCACTTTTATATTCACTAATTTACTGGCTAATTTATCGGCACTTTTTGTTTTGTTATTATTCACCAAGGGAAATTTTATTGCGCTAGCTATAAAATTGCCAATAAAACGCACCTAATGTTTTTATTTTACATATTTATGTAGGTATTCTCAAAGTCAAAAAGTTTATTAAATTTTACATTAAATGCATAAAATTTATATTCTGATTTATTCGCGTTATTATGATGTTTTTTTAAATAATTAACACCAATGTAAATCTGCCATAATAGAGAATAAGAACGTCAATTACCTATACTGAACGCGCCCAGTATTCTTTTCATTCCACGCTGAACATGGAATAAAAAGAATGCATTCCAAATGTTCCGGAATGAATAAAGAAACAACAGAATAGTTTATCCGGAATATTCTGTCAAATAAAGAAACGCAAAATTGGTAGGTATTCCGAATATTCTGGACATACCAGAATGAATAAAAGAAACACACACTATGTAGAGATTTTAAGGCGTCGTAGATCTTAAATTTATGGGAAATACCTAGAAAGATACCCAATCACGGCTGAAACTTTGGAAAACATTTTGAAAATAATTTAAAAAAATTATAGTAAAGGAAGTGAAGGTATTTTTCACAGTATTTTCTTCCCTTACTGAGTGAGAGAGAGAGAGAGATCTGTCCCGAAATGAGAACTTTTAGCTTTGTTTTAAATAACTTAATGTTGAAAAAATATTTATACATATATGTATGTTATGTATGTGCCTCTCTGTTTATTAGGTTCTGATCACAATTTTTTTTTAAATTTTGTCCCGCCTTTGTCGAAGGTTATTGACCCTTTAGCTTGGCTTCGTTTTGGTTCATATTCCTTAAATATTCTTCTTTCGATTAGCTCTAACAACTGACATCAAAAAAAAAAAAAAAAAAATAAGCAGAACAAAATCAAGCATCAAAAAAGTTTGCTAAGTCCGGAACAATCAAAACAATTCTTCTACCCACTCAAGCTAGTCTTTTAATGTGTTAAAATATTGAAAGCAACAACAACTTGGTTTATACCTATACCTTCGAAAAAAAAAAGGATAAGAGAATATCTCAAGAAGCTCGAAAAAAGACACAAAGAAAAAAAAAACACTCAAAGAAGGTCAACCAACGCTTACGCTAAGGAAACGCATCAATGAAGAAACACACTAAAAAAAAAAACGCTAAGCAGCATGTCACAAAAAACAACAATAATAACACCAACGATAACAAAAACAAAAAATATTTTTTAACGTCAAGAAGAGCAGAGAAAAAATTGTTTATTTGGTTTTTGGCACCAACAAGATTAGGCCCGATAAGAAGCGTTAAATTACCGTTTTCTGTTTCTCCCAGCTCCAACAGATCATTTCGACTAAGCCTGTGCTGGACTTAGACAGCTTGATGACAAAAAAAAGTACATATTCGTACTGGGGGCCCCTTATTAGCGACCAATGGGAACTAAATTCTGAAATGTTTCTGTTGACCTTCTTCGTTCGTTCATTAACTTGAATGGTCACTAATATTTAGCATTAATTTTGAAGCTAGTAAGAACACTAACTTCAGGATCTGTAGTGCTGTTTCAACACTGCTAGAACATTACATACCTATTTAGGTATCTAGGTAAATAATTTTACCAAGATTGAGCCCTTAAATTGCATGATTTTTTAATCAATCCATTTACTTGATTAATCCGGCACTGTACCGTAAAATACCGAAAAGGGATTCACTCAAAGACTCATTCGAAGCAGCCAGCTATATGTATGTACGTCGCGTCTCGTCGTCGGCTGTAGGGATCACAGGATTCTTATACCTTGTGTTTTTTTTTTATATATATATTTTTTCCTTAATGTTGTAGAGAGTAGAGCATTCAGCTTCATTTTCGACCCACGTTATGTTTTAACTTAGATGATGCTGTATTTTCCAGATCTTATCTGAATTCCGTATTTTTATTCTTCCCCTACTCACTTCTTTTTTTTTTTCTGTTTTTAAATTTGTTGTTGTTTTACTTCTTTTTTTTCGCGTATACGTGCTGCTCCCCATGTTGCTGCTGCATCTTTTGTTTGGCGGGAATAAAATGGTTGTCATTTGGAATTTGAAAATGCCAAAATGCGCGCCGCACATCGATCACCATGGTTATACTATACATACATATGGATTATAGGCAGGCGCACTTAAGTTACGACTGTGCGACACGGTGTTATACCTACTATATGTATGGTGTGCTGAAAGACGCAGTAAATGTCTTTCTAGACACAACAACAACTAAAGCAAATATTTAAAACAAAACCAAAACAAGCCAGGTTCAAAAAATTTATGAGAACAGGCCAAACATTTTGGAACGTCTAGGTATTTTTTTTTTTTTTTTAATTTTTTTATTTTTGTAGGTAGGTATTTTGTACAAAAAAAAAGTTGTTTTGGTTTTATGTTTCGTTGATTGTTTCGTCTCTTGGAGGATTTGGAGTTTAGAGTTCATGGAACTTTAAATGGGCGGATGTTTTTTTTTTTTTTATTTTGTATTGTTATTGGTATATATATCTTTCAGGAGGATGCAGACAGTTTGTGCAAGATAAAGTTCTTTGTTTTCATGATAGGTAGGTAGGTAACCTAACTACTTACCTAATTTGTTAGTGCTTTTGAAGGAAAATTAAATATTTACAAAGACAAAACAAAAATTATTCCTATGACGAATTAGATAGGTAGGTAGGTACCTACCAAGTCAATGTTGTTCTAATTAAAAGAATATTAATGAATGCTTATAAAAAAAAAACATATTAACTTTAATAAGAACGTACCTAACCCACCTAGGTAGGTATATGTATATACATATATGTACAAATTTATAAAATTTGACTTCCAACACATGCCAAAAAGACCACACAGCTTGAACAAAATTTCCAAGAATCTAAAGAATAACAAATCTTAAACATGGAATAATATTTTCCATGTGTTAGCAGTAAAAAAAACAAAATAAATCTTCCTAACTAGCTTACCTATGTATGTACATACATAGGTACATATAAACCTCAGTATTTTAACAATAAAAAATAAAATTTTAAATCGTTAAAACGAAGCACAATTTTTGTACCTACATATCGACTATTTTATGTTAAATATGTAGGTAATAATAATTAAATTTTATTTCGATTGAACAAATGTATGTATGAATAACAAATACAACTTGATCTGTGATTTCTGTTGTCATTATTTGACACAAAAATAGTCTACGTCATTAGGTTAAGTATGTATAGGTTAAGTACCTATTTAAGTACATACAAACATAACATACTTATACATACATATACATATGTACATAAATAACTTTATCTTTTCTTTTTATTTACCTACTTTTTGTTGCGAAAAAACGTGCGAATTTTTTTATGTGTGATTTTTCGACACTGTTTCCCACGCGCATTCTGTATTTTTGGTGGATTTTTATTTTGAAATTAGCATGTTTTATGTAACGAGACATAGGTACATAGATATGGATGTTGGTGTAGGGAGGTAAGTTGGTAGGTAAGGTAGGTACCTACCTAACTGTAAAAGAAATTATTAAAAAAAAAAAAAAAAAAAAAAACTTAGAAAAATTCCAGTTGTTCAAGCTACCTAGTACCTACCTACATAATGTATCTAGCTATCGACTCCCTCGATAGTCCACCTAGGCATTATGTACCTACATACCTATACCTAGATAGGTAGGTTTATCTAGTAGGTGGAAATGTAGCTAGGTAGGTACCTACCTAGTGGTAGCCGTGGCGTGATGGTTAGTGCGATGGACTGTCATGCCAGAGGTCTAAGGTTCGACCCCCAGCCTCGCCATCTATTTATTTAAAAGAAAAACGGCTACTGCCTCTTGCGAGGAATTGACAAATCCTCCAAGAGTATCTCCTGTCACAGAAAAGTGCCGCTCGTTAGCCGTTCGGATTCGGCAATAAACTGTAGGTCCCCTCCATTCCTGCAGACACGCACACAGGAATGGTTGAGAGTTGTAAGTCACTAGGCCCTAGTTCTTCATGAGCTGTTGTGCCATCAAATTTATTTATTTTTATAGGTACCTACCTATAGATAAGTAGGTAGGTTAGGTAGATAGGTACCTAGGTAGCTAATGTTTTTAGTTTTAATTTTATTCACTTATTTTCGCAATTTTTCATGATTTTTAGTCACACCCAATCCACCAAGCTACTTATTCCCACTTTCCAAGTCAGCCATCAATAAGCATAACGCCGTGTGCGCCGTCTTGTGGTCGACAGTGAAAACAGCTTCTTATCTATAGGTTGGTAGGTAGGTACATACTTACTTGGTAGACCAATTAATGCAACTGATTAGGTACATAGGTACCTATTTACCTAACACCTACCTATACCTATTAGGTAGGTAGGTAGGTACCTACTATCTAAACTGCTTTTCTTATTTCATTGATTTGAAAAAAAAAACCAAGAAAGTTAAAAATTTTTTTTCCACCCACCCTAAAACATGATGCAACAAATACTTATGAGCATAATATTAAAAAAAAAAAAAACAATACAAAATCATATCAACTATCATAGCGCAGACAGTTAGAGTATTGTTTTTTTTTTGCAATTTCGTTAAATTCGTAAAGTCAGGGGTAGAAAACAGACATGCAAAAAAAAAACAAATAAAACAAAACAAGTGAATGACCGCCAACCGCAATATTGCTTCAGGGTGGCTGCATGCTCTTATACAATTATACTTTTTATTTTCTTCTCGTTTTTTTTTTTTTGTTTTCTTGCATTTTGACATTTTGAGTTAATAATTTTGTTTTTGTATAGAAAACTACACACACATAAATTATGCACAGAACGGCATAAAAAAGGCAGGTAACAAAAGAAAAAAACAAACAATTTCGTCTCTTTTTAAGCTTGTGTGTATGTGTAGTAAGGTAGTTTCTCAGAGTTTGCTGAAAACACAAATTGAAATGTTAAAAAGATTCAAAGAGCTAACAACAGAGTATCTCTGGGAATTTGGAAGAGAATTTTGTTTAAGGGAGTTTTGTGTACAGTCGAGTTGTAGTGAAAAGTGTTGTCGTTTGTTCACAAAAATGTTAGCAACAAAATATCAATAGAATTTTTTATTATAAAAATCTTAATAAAATAATCTGAACAAAAAGATACAATAAACACAAATTATTTAGTTATAAAAGTTGGTAAAGCCAATAAACTGTATTTTAACTAGGTACACTCAAATGAATTGTAGAACCCTCTTGGAAAATTATCCAGCTAACTTAATGCCTACCTAGTTAGATATCTCCCTTATTTATAAACACATTTCAGTAATTGTCTGAATATGACCACAAATGACATAGGTTGCAATGCTTTATTTTTTAATAAATTAATAAATTTTAGTGAACTTTTGGAGGTGTTCAAAGAACAATTAATTAATTTCAAAATAATTTTTGATTCGTAACTAGAAATTAGCCTTATCTTTCACATTGCACGTTTCCAATTAAGAATAGGTTAGGAATATATTTATAAATAAGTAGTCGTATTTATTAGATTTTGGACTGTTTAAACAGTGTCTAAGTACCTATTTAGAAATATTCGGAAATATGCTTTATTCAAATGAAAAAAAAATATTACATTTGTTAAGGTTTAAACCATCGACTACGTTGTCTAAAATAAAATAAAAAGTTAAATCACCTTAGCAACAATTAAAAACGTTTATTTAAAACTTAAACGGATGTCTAAAGTTAGACAACGTTTATAAATACGACCAAAGGTTTTTAGTCTTAAGTAAGACATACTTTGGAATGGGTTTAAAAATACGAATGAAAGCGTCTTGTCATTATCAAAAAACTGTTCGCAATGTAGGTAGGTACCTATGTACATAGGTTCATAAATGGTATTTTTACCAAAGTACTTAAATAGTAGAGCTTTTGATTTAAACCTACCATTTTTTTTTTTTGAAAAAATGTTAAATGATGATGAAAAATAGAATACATAGTGGAAAAGGGACTCAATTTTGCCGATCTTTGTACAGAGTGAAAAAGTATACATTATAAGATCGATAAAAGCTATTGTAATCATTCCTTGATTGTAAAGTTCACTTACAATTTAGTTATTCTTGAGAGATTCCTAATAATTAGTCATAGTCAAGGGCTCGACATACCTGCTTGTCTGTTCCTGATGGTTCAAGAAAAATTTCTAAATCGATAATGGGCACCGATGACAGCAATGATTACATTTTTTTCCTTTCATAGTTGAAAAAAATGGTCAAATTCTTTCAAATACTATCTAAGAAGAATATAGCTATGACTTTATTAATAAGTACTACCTATCTACCTGAGTTAAAATGTAGCTAACACAACTATCCTCGTTTATTGATTCTAAAAACTGAAAATCAACATAAAATCTTTTTATTTTGTTACTTATAGCTGACCAGACCAAACCCGCTATTCGCTGTGATATCTCAGAACCGTTTTAATCATATACTTTACAAATTCCGATGAATAGGATTATTTTAAAATCACATTTAACCAAAAATATCCAAAAGAATTCCAAGTAAAAGCTTAAACATTGTTTTTAATAACAAAACAAAACACATTATGAATCATTTCTATTTAAATTATTAATTTCATGGAAATGAATTCTTCATCATCATCATCATCATTAAAATGATAATAAGTTTCAAATAATGGTGGTGTGGTTTATAAAATACATAACATTTTTTCGTCTAACGAAAAAATAAAAAATAATTAGGTAACTACATTAGTTAAATCGATAAAAAAAAAAAATATAGTTTTCTCTGTTAAAAGGCGGTCTTGTTCATTGATAGAATAGGTTAGGTATTCGTATTCTTAATCGCTTAATTAACCACATGATAGATTAATAATTGTTAAAATTAAGTGGGTTTTACACAGAAATTAGCAGAAGTGACTAGAATGAATCAAAAAATAAAACAGACAAAAGATCTTTCTGGAGATTATGTACAGACTTTGCTTTTTAAGAAATAAGATTTATTTGAAACAAATGCAAATGAAAAGCAATAAAACTTCTTTCATTTCCTTTCATATCAAATTTGTCAATTTTCAGATTAATTTTTAATCCATTACATAAATATTTAAGTTATATTTACCTTTTCCAAAAATGCTCTTAATTGATTTAGATCATAAAGAAGACTCAATAATTCAAAGGGCATCTCAAACTAAATTATGTTGAAAAGTTATCTTTTAAATAAAGTTTACGGCTTCCGTGGTAAGTTTTAATTGCGGATGTCTTAAAAAATAAAAAAAAAAACTCATCCCATAACTGCCTGTCTGAATAGGAAATGAGTTTGTTTAACTTTTTGTATATCAATGCTTAATTTGTGATATAATTTAGTTGTTGCTTAATATTAAAAAAAATATGTATGTGCTATAATTTTACTGATATAAGGGTCTATTTATGTATATAATGCAGTACTTACTTAATTTTTACTTCCGAACAGTGAAAGGTCTGAGAGTTTACAGCTTCGAATCCTTTAAAATTTGTGGTGCAGTTTTACTCGTTCAGGTGACTAAGTCAGTTAGATGGCCCTGGAGAACAATATTCTCTCAAGAGACAATAGTTTCAGATTATTTTTAACTTAATATCGCCGAATTTTATTCAAATCATGTGCTAGAAAAAAAAAAGAAAAGAAAAAAAAACAGATCTTTAAAACGTGTTTCACAGTAATTCTAGAGAAATTTTTAACGAATCAGTCTTGGTTTTTTTTTTTAGAGATGACTTGAGTCAATGGCTCATTAAGATTAAATAATTATTACGATAAAGTCAAGAGAAAAATATCAGAATTCCGAGAGCTGTGGCTTCTATTACATTTTAAATGAATTTCATCTAAAAGAGCCGATTAATCAATGAGACAAAGCATATGTAAAAAAAAAAATATACAATCGGTAAGTTACCGACGTTTTCCACAGAAGTCATGTTGAGGTAATTGATGGTATGTGGAAAACCCGCTTGGAAGTTTTTGCCAAGTTTATTCAAGACTTGTCAAACTTGTCAAATATAGTGGGCTAAGGTCTTGCTATAGTAAGTCCCAGGACCGAATAACAAATATACCAACTTTTTGTTTTAATTCTTATATTTTTCTTTCCAGTTGGGAGGAAGCGATTTAGATCATTTGTTCACACGAACATTAATGTAATAATGTCATTAATTTATTATATTAAGACAATATTTCCGCACATTAATCACGTTTTTTGTTGACCCAATTTTCATTCGGCATTCTTTGATGTAGGTATTTTGTTGATATATGTACATACATATGTTTGATTATAGTGATTTACTCTCCTTGCATACGATTTTCAAGTGATACATAATTGAAATATTTTAATTATACGAGATTAATTGATGTATCTGTATATATGTACAAATTGTTGTGTAAATACAAAGTAGGCTAGTTTCAGAGATTTTACACACTCTAAAAATGCCAGAAATACAGCGTCATTTCGCCATAATAAAAAATTTATCATTTCAAAAATACAAATTAAATTAATCTGTTGGTAAAAACTCGTGAAAAACCAGAGCTAAGTTACTTTCAACTATAAACCATTCTTGATGTTTGATTCGATCTACAATTTTCTGCAAAACCCGAACCGCTAAAAAGAGAAGCATAGGCTGGGGTTTGATAGCTCTACACACACTTACCAATTTACCTAGATTCTCATTGTTCTTGTCTTTACCCAACCTACATAGGTACACGTTCTAGCTTTCTGCTTCATGTTTGTATATTTAACCATGAATTAATCTAAACAAATAAGTTCGATCCCCAGCCTCGCCACTTATTTATTTAAAAGAAAAAACGGCTACTGCCTCTTGCGAGGAATTGGCAAATCCTCCAAGAGTATCTCCTGTCACAGAAAAGTGCCGCTCGTTAGCCGTTCGGATTCGGCAATAAACTGTAGGTCCCCTCCATTTCTGCAGACATGCACACAGGAATGGTTGAGAGTAGTAAGTCACTAGGCCCTAGTTCTTCATGAGCTGTTGTGCCATCATATTTTTTTAAACAAATAGGACACTTCAACTAAAAGAGCATGTAATAGGTACATATAATTGCGACCAATCAATCGTCCATTTTATAAGAAATTTCTCCTAAAGTACCTACAATTTATAGGTATAGGTACCAGTGGCGTGGCGTCCATATAGCCCGATTCCTATCGAGTTACCTTTTGAAAATCTCAATCATGTTTATTAAAAAACGAGCAACATTAATCTAAATTATTAGAAAATTCCCTAAATATGTCGAAAAAAAACCGTGTTATTTTTTTTCCATAAGAAAGCAAAAAAATAAATCGGTTTTCTGCGTCTTATTTTGGGAGTTTAAATACAAATAAATTAGCAAGAGCAAACAGAACAAGCTTGTTCTATCCAGCGAAAAATTTTAAAAGTTCTATTTGTGTTTCTTGTGGGGTATGATGTTGTAGAAGAGAGAATTTAGGATGTTTCACTGTTGTATGAAGTTCATTGAGCAGGGTAGGGGTAGTTTTCTGTGCAAAAAATTTATTTTAATTCGAAAAAATAACACGCTTTTTTTCGTCTTAGGTTTTTCTTTAAAAAATACAGTTCATACACCTTTTTATTTTATTGTAAAATTAAACTTTTATGACTCTTTCTATACAAAATTTGTAAATCAAAACTTATATCATGGCGTGGAAAGCGATATAGACAATTTAAGGTAGACATTCATAATTTAGTTACCTATACGTTTTCGGGTAACTAATTTTTCTTCGACTTACCATTTGAAATCATCCACGCCACGCTACTGATAGGTACCTACTTATGGATGGCTAATCTTAAACTTTTTGTGCAAAAAAACACTACTTAATTAATAACAACACAGTACCTACAAAGATAGATAGGTACTGTGATTTTACAACACCCCATTCTCCAAGGGGGTGGTGTAACTGGAATCAACATAAGATAGCTTATACAATTGCCGCTATATAGGTAGTCACTAATCGTGCTAGCTGGGATGTACCCACTACATATTTCATTCTTCCAATTCTTTAAAACTATTATTTGTTCCTTACTTGTGTACTTTTTTATTTTTATTATTATTTTGCTTATTTTGTTTGTGTTTCTTGCCATTCTATTACGCATTTATATTTTTTTTTGTTGACGTTATACATATGATGTATTCATACATGTAGGTATAGGTATACCTACTTCTTTGAAGACCAGAAACTACGCAAAAACAAAAACAGCCACGCATGTGTTAGTTTTTATTTTTCTTTTTGTTGATACGACCAAATTAATAAAAAAAAAAAAAAAAAAGAGCAAAATCAGTTAGAGAACTGGAGCAAGTTAAATGCAATAGTTTTAATTTAATTTTATCAAAATTTATTAAAATAAAACGAGGAATGTAGGTATTTAAGAACATTTCAATGAAAGTTTTTCCGTACCCTTAAATTTTAGTAAATTGTATAATATGTATGCACATGGTGTATAGGTATGCAATATCTTTTGTGAATAGGTAACTCTTAAATAAATTGAGAAGACTTATCTTAGTCATGGTCAACTTTAGACTTATGGGTGGAGTACCTACCCAGTTTAAATCTGATGACTTTTTTGTGATAAAAATAGATAATAGATACATAATGTATGTAAGCAGGTATACCTAGCATAGTATTTCAATTGAAAGTAGGTATACCTACCTAATTATCAACCTAAGGAAAATGTGTCAATCCTAATCAGTTAGATACATCTCTTCTTTAGACTATTCTTCTACCTTATTTTTATAATTAAACTTTCCTTAATCCATTTATAGAAACAACAACAAATATCCAATAGGTTAATAAAGAGTAAAAGGAATAAGACCAAAAAAAAAAAAAACAAAAACAAAACATAACAAAAATTATAAAACACGTTTACAAAACATGCGCAAATCTCATGTTTTGTTTTCTTCTTTTCTCTTCTAACTTGTTTGTTTACATTGTAAGCTAAATTTACGATTGTGATACATTGTTATAGATAGATACATTTAATTCGATGATAATACAGTAGTTCCTTTTTATATCTACTCTCACAACCTATATAGTTACTTATTTTATGGGTATGACAGAAACTAAAGCACCTTCGACTTCCTAATCTAGGCACTTTGCAAAATATTTCTGAAAGTATTTCATGAAAGTTCATTTTATTTTCATTTGCTCTAAAGGGCAAGTATTGATTTAGGCTGTGTGCGAATTTGGTTAAAATCGCGTTAAATTTTATACAAAGATTAATTTTTGACACTAGTGAGGTGAATTTGTACGTAGAATTGTCAAATTTTAATCTCGGATAAAATTTAATCGAAATTTTAAATGAATTCTTAGTGTTAAAAAAACAACAACTTCAAGGTTGTAATCAAAATTAACACTAAGATGATGAGGAAGTCCGAAAAAGTGGGTTTTCGCAGTACCGTCCTTCATTCTGTGCATCTGTGCGTCCACTGTGTAATTAGAGCTAAAAGGTTTGCTTGATATGCTACAAATTTGCTACATGGCTCAGAGCCATTTCGTTGTGTTGAGAAAGGAAATCAGGTATCTGATCTTCATTTCGGAAAGTTCGTCGAGGTCTTTGAAAAATGCTTTTCCCAGTGATCTCGTTTTGGCCAAAGCGGGACATTTGCAAAGGAAATGAATGACTGTTTCCTTTTCCTATGCATGGTCCCCACAGCTACGACAGTAAGTTTTGTGGGGTATGCCCAGCCTTGCTGCATGTTCTCCGGTTGGCCAGTGACCGGAAAAAGTTGCAACGACTCTGGCTATGGCTCCCCTATGGTTCTGCCTATCAAGTCGGTTGTACGAACTTTATTGTAGATGGGCCAAATCTTTCTAGATATGACGCAGTTTTTAAGACTGTGCCATCTACGATTTGATTCAGTGAGGAAAATTAAAAAAATATTGCCCTTCATAACTCCAAGAGGAATGCAGACTCTTTCTGCAAGTGAGCTAAGAGGGACTGATCCTTGCCTGGCCAGTTCATCTGCCCGCTCGTTTGCCTCTATGCCACTGTGACCCGGAACCCAGATCAGACATCAGTGACCTTGAGGTTAAGATTGAAAGCTCAACCCGATATTGCCGAACTAATTTAGAAGATGATGAGAAAGGCGAGACAATTGCTTTAACAGCTGCCTGACTGTCTGTCAGGATGGCAGTATTACGGTTTTTTTAAGGGTCTTGTTTGAGTATAATTTGCATGCTTCCCTAATTGCCAGTAATTCCGCCTGAAAAACACTAGCAAAGTTGGTAGCCAAAAAAAACTCTGAAAATATGGTTTTCACGTTTTTGTAAAGAAAATTGTGTTATTTTAGATTTCAGGGTGTCGACCGTTTTTTTTTTTATAATTTTGCATTTCTAATGCCTATGAAGTTCAAACAATATTGCATTTAAAAATTTTGAAAGCAATTTTTTTTAACAAAAAAATATCGAGTTTTTTTTAGTGCTTTTGATTTTTTTTTAACATTTTGTTTTTAATTTAATTTATAAAATCATTAACATACATTTTTTATGTGTAGCAGCGTTATAGTTTTTAATTTGTGCGATACACAGTCGTGTAGGTTTATTTATTTTTTTTTTTTTATTTTCAATCGAATTTTATAATCGGGTACTACTGTTATATTTAAGTAATTTATATCAATTTTCCTAACTGCGTTTCACAGAAGGAAAAAAAATAATGTTTTCATTTGTCACTCATAATAAAAATTCTAATACTTTTCCTCCGTTTTGTTGTTGTTTTTTTTTCAGGTTAGAATATACATATGTAGGTACTCTTATAAAAGTTTGTTTTTCTTTCTTCTCTTTTGCTAAGTATCTACGTAGTTTATTTAATAGTAATTATAAACGACTTCGTAGGTACAACAATACATATCTATAGAATCAAGTCGTATTATGGAATATAGACTTGTTATTGTTTTGCCAATAAATAGGTTTTTAATAGGTTTATCCAACTATTACGTAATACATATATTAGATGCAATCGTAGCCATAGAGAATTTTATATGACCAACAAGGAAGGTCAAAGACAACATAAGGAAAAACTATTTATGTGTAGGAAAGAATTTTGAAGTTTTGTTGACGAATGCAAGCCAAAAACATTTTTTAGATTCTTAGTTATTAACATTTTAAATACTAGGTATATAGGTACATAATGTATGTCAAAATTATTCTTTTAATTAAAATGATGTCTGCGAAATAAAAAATATATGAATGAGAAAATGCGCTAATACTACTGCTAGCTATTTAAAAATGGTCCAAAATGATCATACTAACGAACAAAAAATTTAGCAAAACGATTTGATTCGTACCATTTTTTTTGCAAAAAACTTCTCAAAATAAACAAAATCATTTCTTTTATTTCTCTGAAGTTAAAATATACTTGAAATACAAAAAAAAACTGAACACTGGAAATATATTTCCCTTTGGTGAGGCTGGGGATCGAACCTAGACCTCCGGCATAGCGTTGCCAGACGTCCCGGTTTGCCCGAGACGTCCCGGATTTCGCACATAAATTTAACTGTTCCGGCGGGGCAGCTTTTTTCCCCCGGGTTTAAACCAGAATTCATTGCAAAAACATCTTTACATTTGTACGTTTTTCAAAAGAATAACTGCGCTGTGATATAGATTTAACTTTAAGTAGAATGTCATTCTGTCAACTTGACAGCTGTCACTTCAAATTGGAAGAATTATTAACATTCGTTTGGTTCCCAAAACTGCCAATTTCTTCCAATTTTAGTCCAAAATTAATATAAAAAACTAAATTGGACATGTTTAAAAACTAGCAGTCGTATTTATTAGATTTTTGACTAGATAGACACTGGAAATATGTCGTGGAAATATGAAATACCTATGTCGAATTCCATGCAACCAAAAAATCGAGTCTGTTTAGCAAAAACTCGCTTTTTCTAGACAAGGTAAATTTTTTATTTTTATAGCAAGATCTACGGGAACTGGCACAAACGCTAGGGAGATTTGACATTTCTCAGGAGATTAAAGCTTTTTACCGCAGTACAAATATTCAAAAGTAATTGTCGTTTGTTTTAATAGATTTAAACAATATGTTTTTATTCATAAGCAATGAACGGAATTAATAAATTCTGATTCCAAGTGCCCAAAGTCCATTCATCCTGCTTGTTGCCGAATTAAAAATGCTTACTTTATAACTTTGACAGCTGTCAAAAGTTACTTCTTTCTTCTTATTTTATGGTGAGGAAGATAAGATTTGTTTTGCAGTGCGAATTTAGTAAGGCTATGTATGAATTGGATTTTAATCGAGCTAAATTTTGCCGGAAGTTTAATCTTTGACTCTAAAGGTCGAACTATAATAGGTGGACGCTGTCGGAAACTAATGTCATAAATGAACGAAAAATTTCTTTCCGAAACGTCAAATGCACACGTGAACCATAATGCACGAGAGATTCGAGACTAGTTTACTACTACAATTTACATGTAGCTGTCAATTTTCTTCCGTAAGGTGCGCTCGAAAAGCGCTCTTCCCCTCCGAAAGCAAAAATAACGAAAATAAAGGAAACGTAAGAAAACGCAATTATGTGTGCGTCTATTGAATTACTTGTATTCGTGTGGTTTCGTACGGTTGCGTACGCTGCATTCCAACAATTATAGTTCTACCTTAATGAGTTGTACACGGGAACTACGAAATTGAATCTCGAATAAAATTTTAAATCGAAATTTTATTCGAATCGCACCAGGCCTAACCAAATTTGTACCTATATGAAACATGTTCCGTAGTCAAATGGAACAGTAAGAAATTGCCTTTAGTTTGAGTCCGAACAATTCCTATCCCATGGTGTAGTTACCCTGAACACAGGAGCTAAAATAACCATTTTTTGTTTATAAATAAGGCAGTCAATATTTTTTATATAAAATAATTTATTAATTTTAATATAATGAGTTTTTATTTTGTCCCGGGAAAAAAATTGAAATCCCGGTATTTTTCTATATTTTTGTCTTTTGTCCCGCCGAGCTGCGAAAAAAATCTGCCAACCCTACTCCGGCATGACAGTCCATCACACTAACTATCACGCCACGGCTACTACACACACTTTTTTCACCCCCTAAAAAAATCGATGAAATGCAAAGCCAAGTCTGATTCAAATATTTGTGATGCAACTCAAATTTGTTCGAACAAATCAAATATCCTAAAAAAATATATGTATATTAATCCATTTGTTAAGTAAAGATTATGATGAATAATAAATTAACGCAGTCATCCACACCAACTCATTAAATACAAATGTTATGAATTTTAATCATCAATTTAAATTTGCAAACTTATTATCAACCAACATCAAACTATATATATTGATTTTTATTGCTCCAAATAAAATGACTCAATACCATAAGATTATCCAGCAGCATCGAATAAGAAATAAACCAAAATAACTTAAATACATTCTGCTTTAAAATTACTTCATCCAAAGTTATCATCACCAAATAAAACTACATCTATTTAAATTTAAAAAAAAAAAAAAAAAAAAAACAACCACATTCCACATGCTTGTTGCTTTTTTTTGTTTTTTTTTTTTTTTAATAGAAAAATAATTCACTAATTTTGTATAATGAAAAATTATATTTTAAATATTATCATTTTTCAAAGCCGGATCTGCTGTGTTGTCTGTTGCTTTAGATCGCACATATTTGTGGTTTTTACGACGAAATCATATTAAAATACATCAATGAAATTACCCTACCCTAAACCCCGTTTCTGTTTTGAATGAAATCAATTAAAATCGTAAACATGTCATGAGGAAAAAAATTTCGTAGTCGTCGTTGTCATTTTTGTTCACAGTCGGCTTTTTGTATTTATCTCGATACTGGTACGACAGAAATCAATAAAATTTCAGCACGCATTTTATATTTTTGTCATTGAAAAAAAAATTCCAAGAAAAAATTATTATTTGTTGACTGATTGGTTGGTTGGTTGATGATGTGGTTTGGGACAGTAATTAAAAAAAAAAAAAATATAAAAAAAACGTTTGTTTATTTTTCATTAAGCTGCCGACTTATGTAAGCGCTTTAAATTTTTTGTATGCGGATAACAAAACGTGAACGTGTCTGTTTATTCAAAAAAAAAAAAAAAAATCATCAAATGTATGAATTGGATTTTGAGAAGAATAAAACACAATTTTGATAATAATATGCCTTTAATTTCTTCTATTAATCTCAAAATTAGGTCAACTTAATTAACTTAAATAAATGTTGTCAAATTTATCGGCAGGAACTCATTTAAATATTCGTATATTCAAAGATTACCTACATTAGCAGTTCAAAGAAATGTCGCCGCATTTACACAACCAACTAATTAAGATAAAAAAAAAAAAACTATTTGCTGATGCTGTTTAGCAGGGAAATAGGTCGATATTTCAAGAAAAAAAAACTTTCATCGACTTTCTTTGGCTTAACCAAAATGTACGGTATTATCCATCTTTTATAGGGAAATATACTTACTAACGAAGTTGTTGAGCATAATCTTAAAGAATACTTAGAAATGATATAAGTGGGTCCAGTTAAATGTAGACGTCCTTACTATAGAAAAGATCAGCAACTTTTTCTGAGTTTATAATTTGGAATAGGATATTTGAGCTCTATGCTGAGGTTGTACGTTGTAGTCCAGTCATATTAGACATAAAAACAGCCAAATTGCGAAAAAATCGCCGGAAAGCTGGATTTTGGTGTACTTAAGAAACTATAAGAAGTCCCCATCGATAGGAGTGCCGCTAAAAATTTTAGGGGGGGTTAAAGGCCCCCCAAAATGGTTTTTCAGCAATATCTCCCTAACGGTACCTTGTACAGAAAAAATGTTGATGACAAATTTGTAGCTTAGAAAATTTCCTACAAAAAAGATTATAACACTTTTTTTCATAAAAGTAACGGTTTTCGAAATAATTCAATCGGTAGAGTTGAGGCTTTCAGTTTTCTATACAAATGGAGAATGCACATAAATATACAGGATGATTTGCATGTGATGAGAAAAAAGCTAAATCGTATAGGTTGAGTCAAAACAAAAAAAAAAATTGTGTAGAGCGGGGCGTCTATTCCTCCGCATTTAGGCGGGAGGGGCAATATTCTAAACAATTGACTGGAAATAGAAAAGAGATCATTAAAAGACAACGGCAACACTTACAATATCACACTATACTTTTGTTTAAAGCTGGAAGTCTGTTCTTTTATATTCTTTTTAGTTCAAATTATTTTAGAGAATAGTTTTAAAAAAAACCATTTTCAAACTCAAAATTTTGAAAAAATAATTGAAAAATTGTGTAAAAACTATTTTTTTTTTCAAAATTTTACGTTATTAAGTAATATTTTTGTTTTTCATATTCAATGCTCCTATTAATTTCTAATCAAACACTAAAAACTAGATGCCTAAATGTCTTCTAGTTTTTGAGAAAATTGAAAATAACCAAGTCTACTTTAGTATCGCGAGGTAATTGAGTACAATTTTGACGTCGGAAAAATCGCCAGAAAGCTGGATTTTGGTATTCAGCCATTTTATGGTGTCCTTAAAAAACTGTAAAAAGTCCCCATTGATAGGAGTGCCGCTAACAATTTTACGGGGGGTTAAAGGCCCCCCAAAATGGTTTTTCAGCAATATCTCCCTAACGGTACCTTGTACAAAAAAAATTTTAATATAAATATCTCCTTAACGGTACCTTGTACAGAAAAAATTTTAAAAAATGTACCGTTAGGGAGATATTGCTGAAAAACTATTTTGGGGGGCCTTTAACCCCTCGTACAATTTTTAGCGGCACTCCTATCGACATTGATCAATATTTTTTTTCTGTCGGGCGAAAAAAGTCTATCGAAATTCTTGATGAAAAATGAAATATGTATTCAATAAATATTAAAAGTCAAATAGAAAAATATTAACGAATAGAATTTTGAAATAACGCTAGTAGACTAGATTCTTTTTCATTCGCATTAAGCCCCTTTATTGGCATTCAAAAATTGATAATTTTCAAAATTATGCCAATAAAAAATGAAAAATTTCGAAAAATAATAAAAAGCGCGCACAAATTTACAAATTTCGGGATCATCGGTTTTCGGTTGTCTAGCGAAAACCTATTGAATATTTTGTTTTAAAATTCTTTAATTGTTAGGGGTAAATATTGTCATCCCACACATAAATATTCGCTTATACGTTCATAAATCAACTGAACAAAAATTCATAAATGTCTTATGACTAACTTAAATTGGTTATAATAAATCAACAAATACAAAATTTTGACTTCAGGAGTGATGAATGAAACGTCTTAAGATATTAATTAGAATTTCTTTGCCAATGGGCAGAATTTTCAGAGGCTTTTAATCAATTCTGAACTAACCAATGCCATGCATTATTTCGTTAAGTGGTCAATATTTTCAAATTGAAAAGTGCTAAAATTTGAATATAGACTATAATAGACAAGAAATGTCTAAATAAATCAATATTTTAATGTCGCCATTAATCACAAATTCTAAAACCGATAAAAACTTTTAAAACACATCAACTTATTTCTATGATTTATATAGTTTTTTTTCCCAGGTAGGTTAGTCCAGTTGTTGGAAAATTTGTAATTAATTTTCTTAATGGAACAAACTGTCAAAATCATCATCGTTTTAATTTGTTCTTATTTTTGTGTCCATACCTACATATCTGTGATGTTATTTATTTTTACCTGTTTATTCCATCTTATTCCAATTAGATACATTGTTGATGATGGAATAAATTTAAAGCACCGTTTACGCAGAGAAAAATCATGTCTAGGTCGAAGTTTTGTCTTTGTTAGAAAAACCCCCAGAGGAAGAGTTCACTGTCAATTTCTTTGTTCTGATAAATATTTCTAGGTCTTTTTTCTCAAGTATTCGCTTGGTAATTCTTTCAAATTGAACATTTATATGGGCATATATTTCTAAAATGAATGAATAATGACTTAAAACACATACTCAGTGAAGTTCAAAAATTTAAATGTTTTTTTAACTTATTTTCCTACATATTTGTTTTGTTTACAAAAAAAACAATAAAATAAATACAAAATTTAACAGACACTGGCGAAAGAGAGAAACAAAAGTGCAAAAAATCCAGAAAATAAAAAATAAAAAAAAAACGGGACTACACAATTTTGAATCTATATGTTATATGTACCTACTTCCAACCAGGGAACATTTATATTGATATACAAATACATTAAGGGTATAGAAAATATTATCATTGAAATGTTTTATTTATTAGAAATGTTATGTCATTGGTGTCTCGAGGCGTTACAATTGTGATTTCATCTATCCCTCTGAATTTAGAGCATACGTAATAGCGAGGTAGATAAATATTTTTGTCTGTGTTTTGTTTTTATTCTTTCATGATAATGTTTTTTTTGTTTAGGTATTACTTTAAAGCAATAGAATGATTTGATTTTATTGATATCATGTCGTCTGAACACAATTTTTTAAGCTTTTTTTTTTTAAAGGTAATTTTGTAATGGGTGGAAATTCAAACAGAAGAAATTTTTTTGTTTTTTCATATACCCATAGGCACTAGGACTATTTTTAGGTATATAAATTTTAACCTTAGCGAACTCGAATATCCTCCACTAGCTCAAATTGACGTACCTATATACTTTTAGTTTTACCCTAAAACTCAGTAAAAGATATGGGAAACACTTTTTTTAAGTATTTGTATTGATTCCTTTTTGTATAAACTTACATTAAAACTAAATCAAGCTCTTAACTAATTTATTTCATTTTATTTCTTTTCATTTCAGATAATTTTCATTTTCAAAAATGTAAATGTTTACAAACAATAATTTACTCTGAAATCCCAGGAAACTATTTAAAACATATAAGAAAGAAAAAAACCAACAAGTTTCTGTTTGCTTTTTCTAATTGGACATTATTTATTGATTGGCTTCCTTGAAATGATTTTTATTTGACAAAAAAAAAAAAATATTTATATATTGAAAAAAAAAATGGACTTAGATAATAAAACAACAATGTTTAAGACATCAACAAGCCATTGTTCCATATTAAAAAAAAGAAAATCTTCATGTAAAGAAAATACAATTACGGTGAAATTAAAACGATACACAAAGAAAGAAGACAATTTAATACAAACAATGAGCAGCAATAAGGAAATTGTGGATGAAATTCAAAATAAAAACTATACAATGTGTTTAATATGTCGAACACAAAATGATGAATGTGCATCGGATAGTACAATTTGCAATTCAATGGCAACCCTTAACCGACAACAACAACAACAACAACAACCATGGGAATTTGATAATGGCAGCATTAAAAACAACACTACCAGGAGAAAGAGTCAGAATTTTAAAAATCATGTTGTGATGAAAACTAGTTCAACATCATCAATACCATCCGATATATCGCCATTGTTATTGTCATCACCAACTACGGAATGGAATGTGTTGGAAATTACCAATCAAAAAAGTCAATCACAACGGAATGCAGCATCTGTCAGTTGCTGTTGGAATGATAGTTGCAGTGCTTTCAGCAATAGCAGTAGTATGCCATCATGTCAGCTGCAATCTACGTCATCCTCCTCATCAATCTCTCCTCCTATTTTATTAAATACAACATCAACATTAAATAAAACTAGAACATCCTTACAATCATCACCACAACAACAACAACAACAACTGTCATCGGCTGCGTGTTCTTCATCATTAGCAGAAGCAACAACATCAACAATTGAAATATCGTCATCATCATCATCATCATTATCATCATCAAAAATATCAACATCAACTACAGAAGCAACAGCTTCATCCCAACTATCATCATCAAGAACAAATACCTCGAAGACACCGCAGCCGTTGACGTTGCCGCTGCTATCTTGCATTAAAAGTAGTACAAGTTTAAGTGGTAACAGTAAAAGTTGTGCGAGTTTATTAAGAACGTTAGCACTAGTTGCTGTCATCTTAGAAAAATGTTTTATCGGAATGTTCGGTGCGAGACATATTGGAATGCGACTTGGGCATGACATTAATAACAATAATCATGTGACAGTTTCAATTAAAAAATCCAAACGAAGCCATATTAGTTCCGGTTTATCTAAATATCCTATTATGATTATGTTTTTAAGTTTATCATTTATGACTTTGATGATGCTGCCGATTACAACCTATGCCGCAGATACGGAAGTGGCATTAGATAGAAAAGAAGAAGGTAAATTTGTTTTTTTATTAATTTTTCTTTATATGCCTACCTATACCTATTTAAAAAAAAAAAGATACTTATTTAAATCAGCAATAAAAGCAAACCATCAAGATTGATGAAATTTTGTAGATGAAGATGGCGCTGAATTTAGGTTTTAGAAAATATTTGTTAAGGTTTGAGTTGGTAACATCATGTTCTTCTCTATTTTTTGAAGCTATCTAACATAAACTGTCAAATTCAATTGAAAGATCTCAGTATCTGATGTGCTTGGTAAGGTATACCTACCTACCATTTGGTTCGCTCAGAACTGGCGGCAAATAGTTTTTCAATCAAAATTAGCATAGGTAGGTACCTATCTAGATAAATTTAGTCCACTAATTGAATGTGAAAATCGGGGATTGGCAGTTGGCACTCTTGGAAAAGCTATAACTCAAGCCCAATTTTCGTGGTACCCTATTATTAATGGGGGTTATAACGAACTAAAATTTCCCAGGGAATGTTTCCCTCGCTCAAACATTGGGAACGTGAATGATGCCTAAAAATTTGGCTGTCATTTCATTGGATTTTTGTTCGAGGGAGATTCACGATAGCAGAAAAATTTTTGTGGGAATAAAATATTCCGTGGGAAACAAAATTCCCCGGAGATTCCCGATAGGGCACATTTTTTCAGTGAAAAATGTCCGAGCGTTACCTATACCTCTAATATCAATATCAATGGACTACAAAATTGCATTGAAATGAAATGCTGCCAAATTCTCATGGCAAATTTGTTCACGATAACAATAAATTCAGAGTGAAATATTTGAATACAAAAAAGAAAAAAATGTTAATGGAAATGGGAATAGGTACCTATTCCAATATTTTATTTAAATAAATACGTTGTTAGTAGGATTTAGAAAAAATATATATGTATGTAGGTAGTACACATAGTATGTATAGGTTACTTACGTATACATATAGGTTCCTACATAATGTAACAAGAAATCCAATAAAGCGCAATTACACGAAGTTCAGCACAAAACATAAAAAAAAAAACCGAAGCAAAAATTAAGAAATTGCGTAGCAAAAAAATCCCATAGGAAATTTATATTATTTTTTTTTTTCGACATGCGCAGTTCATCTCCGTAGTAAAAGTAGTAATTACTATAAAACAATTTAAAGTAGTTTCTAGTGGGGAAAGAAGAGGCAGGGCAGCATTCTGGAAATTCACACAATTTCTGTTCTGTTTCTTAATTTGTTTTTATTAGCAAATGAGCAAACTCTGATACTTGACATTACTTTGTTGCCTTATTTTTCATTTCGTTATGCTGTTTTCTTTCTTTATAAATTATAAAATAACTGTGTGAATTGTGAATATTCACGAATGTAGTATCTCTCAGATTAAAATTATTTCTGTATTATTTGCTCCAGGAGCTCTTGGGCGATTAAAAGAGAATGAAAGCAGCTTCTCTTATAATTTAAGATTTTTTAGTAGATAGAATATTTTTATTTACAAAAGAGAAAAAACAGAATATGGTTGCCACTCGAATAAAAAACAGAAATCTACCAAGCTTCTTTTAAGATTTTATTGCAAGAAAAGATTTATTTTGGTCAATCGCAATTAAACACAAAACAATAAGCTATGATGTAAATAATTAAATTTTATTTACTTAGATTAAGAAAAGCCAAAGGCTCGCGTACAGAGTCATTCTAATCACTTTCATCTGTACTCGGCTAGGTGACACTTACTGGCTGAACAGAATGGTGACGCAGACGGAGACGGAGCCGGAGCTGGAATAGCTGTCAAAATATTGAATACACGCAAATTCAATGTTGCGAACACAACGGAACGTAGACGTATACGGAACTGCAGACGCAGACGGAAGAGTTCACCAACTTTTAACTTTTCACGTACGACACCTTTGACGTTTCAAATTGTATGGAGAATAAAAACAACTTTTTGGGTCGGAAAAAAATATTTGTATCGCGAAAAAAATTATTTATTAAAAGGAAAATTATTGGAAACAAAAAATGTGAATTTGAGCTTGTACACAAGAATATTCTTTTGTTTCTCTTCAAAATACTTTCAAAGCTGTACAGCTCTATTGTGGACATGTAAAAAAAAATAACGTACGACACTTTTTGACAGCTCTTCCAGTTCCGTCTGCGGCTTCAGTTCCGTCATTCTATTCTGTTCAGCCAGTCCAGTTAATTTAAATGCCCTACACTCGATTGGTTTATGGGGTTTTCCAATATAAGAAAAACTAAATTTGTTCTGATCCAATTTTCATAATTTTTGCCTTCAAATGGGCAAATAAAATTGATTTTTTTTTTGAAAAAATAAATCAATTTAGCAGATCTAGATTTTACGTCACATTATACAAAAATTGCCTTCAAAAAAAATTTTTATTGTAAGCTTTGAATGAACATTGAAAAAGAAAAAAAACCTTCTTTTAACGTTTTATGTTAATTTATTTGGAGTTCTGACTTTTGATTTGTCTGGAAAGTGTTATTAAATAATCATCTTCATAATTGGATACCAATGTTCACTTTTTAATGGAATACTCCACTAAGAAAATCGAAGACTCCACCATATATCTGAATTTTTCCAATTACTTTGAATATCCAAATCCAAATAGTTTATCTATACTATTATATAAAAGAGTAACTTTTTTTGGTTGTCAGTCTGGCTGAATGTATGCACTAAACTCACAAACAAACAAAAAAACTCTTTTAAAAAATAGATATAATACAAATTTCACTTATCTGGTATGCTATAGGATACAGCAGAAAAGAAAATTTTTGTTAAATACCGAATAATAAACAAATTAAAAACTTACCACAAAAAAAATCGTATGGAAATTTTCTAAAATCAAGCATGTAGGTATTTTCCTTGCAAAATACTGCTTTATAGATTTTCAACTCACATTTACTTCAAGCTCAATTATTTATAAGGAGGAGTTGTTTTGCCATGGAAAATTGCCTTTTGTGGCATGTGGATTTGACGATAAATCGTCAAATTCCATATTTTTGGTGGGCTGATTCCTGGAATCGGCTCAAAAAAAGAGTTTTTTTTTTTTTAGGTAGGGTAGTATTTTTGTTTTTTTTCTTTTTTTATTTTTAGGGAACATTTTTGGTGAAAATTAAGTCGTGGGTAGTAAAAAATCTTCATCGAAAAAAAAAAAACGATTCAAGCCATGTGCAGTATAATGTGCCTTGGTAGGTGGGAGCGAGAAGTGAGTTTTGTTTTCACCGGCGACGAATTGTGTTGATGTTTTTGTGTAATAGGGAAAAGTTCAAATAAAAAAAAAAAAAAAACATCAACGGTAGGGATTTTCTCTTTAGTAAGAAATAGTGGTATGTGAGAGGTAGGTATAATATTTGCAGCAAAAATAAATGTTTACTACTGAAATTGTTTGGTTTGGTGGTGAGTGTTTGCTGGATATGGTAAATGGAAACGAACTATAGGCAAGGGCGTGCACAAGGAGGGGTAATGGGCATTTAATGCACCCCTAATAAAAATTATTTTTAATTTTTTTTCTGAGTAAATTAAACGATCTCAAGAGCGCACGTAAATAGGATGGGGGATGCTTATATTACATGTAAATCGGCTTAGTTAATTCACAACTTGAGTTCAATTTTTGGATTTTAAGGTAAGACTGAAATTGGTTGGTTTGGCGGTGGGTGGTTGGTTTTTTAATACTTTATTTAGGTTAGGTACAAATTTTTTCATGAGAATAAGTGATGGTGGGGTGGTAAAAATATGTATGCAGGTTTTTTGGCAGTGAATTATTCTTCATCGTCAAGAAATAAAAAAAAAAACAAATCAAACCATGTGCAATGTGCCTTGGTAGGTGGGAGCGAGATAGTGAGTAGAGTTGACTGTTTTCGCGTTTCGCCGTCGACGAATCGTGGTGATATTTTTGTGTATAGGAAGGTATGGTAAAACAAAACAAAACATAAACAGTCGGTAGGTATTCTCTATAGTGTAGTAAGAAATGATTGGAGTAAGTATAGGTATGAGTAGGTAGGTATAATAGGTATTTGCAGCAGAAAAAAAATGTTGGTTTATTAGCGGTGGGTGGTTGGTGATGGTGAATAGAATCGAACTTATTTAGAGGCAAAGGCGTGAACAAGGAGGGGTAAGGGGGCATTTGCACCCCTTATACAAATTATTTTCATTTTTTTTTTCTGAGTAATTATACAATCAAGGACGCACGTAAATAGGATAGGGGGATGCTTATTACATGAAAATCGACTAAATTTACAACGTGAGTTCTAATTGTTGGATTTTAAGGTAAGACAGAAATTAGTTGGTTTGGCGGTGGGTATTGGTGAAGTTAAATGGAAACGAACCTATTTAGAGGCCAATGTGTGCGCAAGGAGGGGTAAGGGGACACTTGAATCACTAATACATTTGTTTTTCTAATTCATTTTGTTGAGTAACTACACAGTCAAGGGCGTAGGTAAGCAAAGGTGATGTGGGGGTGCTTATTACATTCAAATCAGCAAAATTTACACCTTGAGTTCTAATCATCGGATTTTCAAGGTTCGAGATTTTAAACGAAGATTAAATGTAATGTGGGAACACAAGAAGACAAAAACGTGCGCAAGGAGGGATCTGGTTTCCAGAATCGGCTCAAAATTTTTTTTTTAGGTAATACCTACCTACCTAAATATGTATTTTTATTTTAATAGGTAGGTACCTACTTTATTTAGGTAGTACAAGTGGTAAAATTTTTTTGATGTTGATAAGTGGTTGGTGGGGTGGTAAAAAATGTATTCCGGTTTTTTGGCACGGAATTATTCTTCATAGACGGCAATAACCCTTGCTGGGAAAAAATGCTTCGTTTTAAGAATATGATAGGTATATGGTAGAGAAGAAGAAAAAATTTATCTTTTCATTGATAAATTATTAATTTCTTTGTCAAGTGGTTACTAACAAAATTCACGGTCGTTCGTTCCTTAGAGGGTAATGGGAGGTAGGTATATGTAACATAACATACAAATAGTCTGATTTTCAAAGTTGTCTTAAAATTACACTATAGGCAGGCAGGTAGGTTCATAATTAGGTGCATTACATTTTTATTCAAATGCAAGCCCACACAACCCACACACATAATTTTAGGAAAATAATTGTCAATGTTCATTGATACGTGTGGAGGCTTATTTTCAATGTTACCTGACAAAAAAAACGTCAATGCTACCTGACAAGTAACATGGATGGTGTGTAGCGCTCTTTAAGCTGAACATTTTTCGAGTGCTGATTTTAAATCATCTTTTTGGTCGATATTTGGTTGTCAAAGGTTTTACTAAAGAAGACCCGGGCAACGCCGGGTTTTATCGGCTAGTATTCTATAATTCTAGTAATTTATCAAAAAAATCGATTTTCAAAATAGAAATACCATCAAATGACAGCTCAAATATTTTTAAAATACATATCACTTAAGAAAATATCAAACACCATCGCATTCCATTCTTAAAATCCCATTCTATTCCATCCCCTTCAATATTAAAATTACCTATTCATACAGTTTCAACATATGCGTTGGAGTCATAATCCCAAATAAACGTTCAGCTAATTTATAAAATAGAATTTATGTCAAACCCATTTAACGCGGCATACTATTATCTCCCACAATATATTGAAAGATCTCTTAATAGCTTGAAAAATCTATTAAAAAAAAAATCACAATACCTAATTTTTGTATAAAAACAAATTAAAAAAAAAAAAAAAGAAAAACAAGTCCGAAGAGTCTATCATCGTCATCATCATCATAATCCCAAAAAAAATACACATTTTTGAATTGTGCTATTAATTGTCAGCTTATCAAATCAATCGGCTTTTTCTCTCTTTCTTTAAAATAAATTTTAAAAAAAGAACGATTTATTAAATTTTTGTTGTCATTTAAATTCAAGAGTTGTTGTATAGGTAGATATAGAAAAATCAACTGGTCACAAAATGTTTTGAAATATTATTTTTTTTTTGTAAACTCAAATTTTTATGAATGAGTCACATAGTTTGTAGGTTAATTTAAAAATAAATCTTTTTTTTTGTGTTTATTGTTTTTTTTTAATTTTTTTTTACTGAAATTCATATGTGGGAAAATTATTTATAGAAATATTTCTCAAAACATCCCAACATTAGTTTCTTAATTTGTAGCAAGAATTTAATATAATGAGAAAAGATAGAAATACCTATGTAGATGATACATATTTGTTTTATTTTTTTTTTTAATCTTGCGGGATTTACTAAAAATACAACTTTAGCATGATAAAGAAAGAATTATTATTTAGATTAAATAAATACCTAACTAAATATTTTGTGTTGAAACATTCTGAAATGATAGGGAGTTTTTTTTTTTTTTTTAATTTTCTATTTTCTCGTAACAGCGATCATACTATTTTTTTGTTTTGTCTCGATCTCGTTTAAATCGACAAAATGTTAAAATCGTTTCTGTCTCATATTAGTAGTTTTTGCTGTGAAAGAAATAAAGAAAAACGTCCAAAGAGACTCTTTAAATTTCAGTCCAAAAGCTACGGTCTCGTCTTGGAAGAAATGTTTTAAAAAATGTTTTTCTTCTTCATAAATGTTCACCTTTAAAATTAAGGAAAACAAACAAAATTAAATACTGTCATGTCTATGAGAACAGGAGATAGTCACCTTAGGTTAGGTTAGGTTAGGAGGAGCGTGCCCAGCTCTGAGGCTGTTGCGTAGACTGGTTCATTTACAAACCAGCCCGTGCTTTCAATGTATTTTCTCATGTTTACCATTGCGACCTGCGCTATAAATCGTTCAGTTCCTCAACAAACCTGTTTCCAAAGTAACGGAGTCGGCTTGTTTGGAGGTTTGGTCAGTCGAAGAGCAGGTGTTTATAAATAAAAATAAATAAATTTGGTGGCACAACGGCTCATGAAGAACCAGGGCCTAATGACTTACAACTCACAACCATTCCTGTGTGCGTGTCAACAGGAATGGAGGGGACCTACAGTTTATTGCCGAACCCGAACGGCTAAGGTGAGCGGCACTTTTCTGTGACAGGAGATACTCTGGGAGGATTTGTCACTTCCTCATCTTGGAGTTTATAAAATTCTCTAATATTAAGAGCTTCACAAAACACCCCAGCTCCTGTTCCTTCTTCCATTTTTGACCCATCAGTGTAGAAGAATTTTTCGAAAACAATATTTGACATTAGAAACCACGTGATTGAAATTACTAATCAATAAGATTTTGATAAAATTCTTTTGGTTTCGATTGCCTTAAAAAGCCGCTTAGTTTTATTTTGGTATATTAGTAGCAGAATTGATAGGCAACGCCTGCCTGTCATTCATAAATATACCTACTTACTTTCTGATAAAGTAAAAAAAAAGCGATAGTAAATAATATTTATTGATATTGGAATTTCCTTCTTTTTTTGCTTAAAGAAAATTTGTAGTTTATGAATTATTATAATCATTACCTATAATTGGTAATATGATCAGGGTTCTTTTTGCAGAGCTTAGTTTTATTATACTGACGAAATCGTGGGATTTTTAGACGGTGTTTAAGATCACTGTCCTTTTGCAGAATACAGTCCTTATTTTTATTAATTGGTTATCAAGATCTTAGCAATGCTTTTTGGAAGATTTTTATCTTAGTTAAGGAATTTATGTTATCAGTAAAGCAATAAAACTTGGCAAATCCATACTCTGAAAATCATTATTTCCAACTTAGCTCCGAGTTAAGCGATTGGCTGGACAAGCCTAAGAGCTATCGTTAACTAAACGGGAATGAGACTGTAAAGTTAGGTTCATATAGTAAAAAGCTGGATTTTCCATCCAACAATAATCTGGTGCAAAAGATAAAAAAAAAAATTGCTTTATTTTAAATTGAAAATTATGATCAATTATTGCCTATTATTTTTAATTTATTTTAAATTCTTTCTTCGTGATTCACAAAGCCCATCAGGCCTTAAACACCTTAATAGTTAAATATTGTCACCACGCAAAGTAGTTCCAATGAATGAATGTTCAAAGTATTTCCTGGGTGAGAAATGATTTAACGCACTAGTTGTTCCCCTTAACGTATACATAGTATATAAGCACATACATAACATGTATTTTACATTCTGCATCATTTGGTTAGGCTAGTATTTATTTTTATATTTATTTAAAAAGTGTTTTGATAAACAATGCAGTCGTTACAACAGTTTTTTTTTTTTTTTGGATCCCAAGAAATATGTAGCGTCAAATATTTTATCCCTTATCTTATTTATTTTTTTTTTTCTTTTTTTAGATTAGATTAGATTTTATTGAATTCTATAAAATTACAATAAGCTATGGCATGGCTTGAGTTGCCGTCTGCCTACCAATAATTTTTAAAATGGAAGTGCCTTTAGACATGCCAATTTATAACAGTTTTGTTTATGAAAGTAGATACATATTGGTTATTGACTAGGGACCTCCGCCAGTTGACATACTTCGGGAGTCCAGATTGTTTTTAATTCACGCGAAGGTTGCTAATGCACACCGACTTTTAATGGCGAAAAAACTGTTATAACTGTTAAAAATTAAATTAAATTTGGTGGCACAACGGCTCATGAAGAACTAGGGCCTAGTGACTTACAACTCTCAGCCATTCCTGTGTGCGAGTTTGCAGGAATGAAGGGGACCTACAGTTTATTGCCAAATCCTAACGGCTAAGGTCAGCGGCACTTTTGTATGACAAGAGATGCTATTGGAGGATTTGTCACTTCCTCGCAAGAGGCAGTAGCTCTGAAAAAACTTAAAATGGAAGCGACTGGCATGACAGTCCAACGCACCAACCATTACGCCACGGGCTACTAATATAATAATTATTATAACTGTTATACATTATTATGTTATATATTATAACTGTTATACATTATTATTTATATGGTTTTCGTTTGATTTAAAATGTATGTGAAACTCAAAATAAATGACTCTGAATGTAAATGCAGTGGCTTGGCTACATGAGATTAAAAAAAAAATATCAACTTGAAAAGTCGCTAAGACCAAAGTCCATTTTGAAATATTTTCACTTTTATTTATGACTTCTATTGCCTTATAATCGTTAAAATACAACCCAGAAGGTAGAGGGGTAGATTCATTACATACCTACGACACGAGTATATCAATATGATTGTAGAATTTTGATTCGCTGATTGTATTCGTTGTCGGTATTTGGTAAATAATAATAATAAAAATAATTTAATTGTGATAACATCAAGTGTAT
Source organism: Epistrophella euchroma (assembly GCA_947049315.1). Lineage (NCBI taxonomy): Eukaryota > Metazoa > Arthropoda > Insecta > Diptera > Syrphidae > Epistrophella > Epistrophella euchroma. The sequence goes on along the minus strand of OX346248.1, from coordinate 65,062,465 downwards.
ATCATTGTGTAGGTACACACAGTACTTAAGTACTTATATAGAAATATTGAAGTGAAATAAAGTAACAAAAACAAGTGTGTAACAGGAAATTCCATATGTCCGACCGTAAGTCAGACAATTCCATGCGAAATGAAATGAAAGCCCTTATTGACTTCGGCGTCGTTGTCGCCGTCGCCGTCGCAGTCGTCATCGTCGTCGTCTTTTTCTTCGTGATGAGCTATAAGTTTTCTGAACTCGAATTATTGTAGTCTTTTATATTTACTCCACACCCACTCTATAAGCCTGTAAAGCTCTTGTGAAGATGTAAGAGGAAATGTCACCAATGGTTGAATGTTAAGTAAGTTGTTTCGAATTGAAGGAGTCGCCATCGTTGCCACCAAAAAGCATTAAAAAATGAGTACAAAGTTTTTTTAGACGGTAGGGTAAGCGGAAAGTATTGGCGCCATTTAAGGTTTTATGTTTGGTATGTAACCTAACCTACATACATATATATTTAACGTATACCTATTTATTTTAACTAAAAAAAAAAATACAGTCTTGATGGTTTTTATATTTCTATTGAAAATCGCAATTAGTTTATGTGGTGGGAATAACATGCGAATTGGCGCTGCATCAAGCTAGGTATAAAAGAAAACTAAGCGTCATCGATTCATGGTTATCGTGATATCGAGACCGGCGTTTTCAATAAAGTTCGAAGTCATGTTTGTTTAATAAATAAATTATTTAACTTTTTATTGCTACTTCCATTGAATGGGTATCGGCTATAGCTTTATTATAAAACGCAATAACAAAGTAATTGACAATCGTTTTTAGGTCAGGTTCTTCTTTTTCCAACGCAAGGGCTTATTGCACTTGAAAGATTTAAATTATTACAATATTTGTATGAAAATTAAATTACAAAATGATATCGTGTGAATTTACACAAGTTACTATCTCAACAATTATTGTAGGTAGGTAGGTATCAAAACTCATTATGAAAGCTGATTGATGAATGAAAATTTATATTGAACCAAAAGAATTATATAACACCTTTGTTTTAGATATTTTTAAAATAACGCAATACGATTTAAATATATTCAACCCAAACCGGCTGTGGGAATCAGGCTGCGGTTACATCCAACACTAGTAAGCGAGCGCGCAAGTTCACGCTAGTTTGCACTAGTAAGAAAATCCTGGACGATTTTTCGCGCTAGTTCGATTCGCATTTCTTGGTATTTGCTCCTGCAGTTTGTTTGGTTAGAACATTTATCATTTAAAAATAGAACTGTTCGCAATAGTTAGCTTGAAAATCAAACGAGTTTTGATCTGCTAGCTTACTAGCGTAAACTAGCGCGCACTCTCTTACTAGCGCAAATGCACTAGCCTACTAGCGCCAACTAGCGTTTGACGTAACCGCAGCTTAAAACTCTCTTTTGCCATATTTACGCCTACATAGCCTATGAATTCAAAAATTCATAAGGGCCATTCGCTCTCCATTTTCCGTGGGTATACTGCCTTTTGCAAGAAATTAAACAATCCTCCAACAGTGTGTATCTCTTGAAAAAGTGTCTTTGAACTAAGCCGTTCGGAAAATATCAGGTCCCCTCTATTCCTGCTGACACAGGACACAATAATGGTTGAGACTTGTACGTTGTAAAATTGACTGCCTTCTGAGCCAAGAAACTCAAAACCGTCAGTGGTGGGAATCGGCTACGGATGATAATTGATTATCATAATATCAACCATAGTCACATGTGATTGTCGCTGAGTCTTCCGTCAGCTTAAGATGATTCAACTTGAATCAATCCAATTGAAAACTTTGCAATCAAATTTTTCAAAATCAGTGTTGCCATAGTGATATCTTCAAATACATATATTCTAATGAGCTATATTCAAATGAGAAGTTGAAGCATTTTTTGAACTTTTGGTAACTCTAGTAATACTGTGGCATTAACGTTAAATTCATTGGAAAATGACAATCACATTTTTTTTTTGTGATAGCTATTTAGCTATCAACTGTGATATCAACCTACACAGACTGAGTTACGTACCTATCAGAAATCACCATAGCCATTCCATTCCACCCTATATTGATCTTTAAATCATTCGGCCTTCATTTTACAGAGTTTTGACTGTTATTGACAACTTGGAATTCCCTTTTTATACAACTTGTGCCCTTGTTTGATTTAATTGCCTCTTAATTGATTCATTCAAATAAAATGAACCCTTTGATATTTATACGTGCATAAACCAGTACTATACACATGTATGTATGTATGTATGGCACTGTGTACTCATATTATGTATTTTTGTTTTGAAGTTGTAAACAACTTGCAATGAACGCATGCAATTTCATCATTAAATGCGTAGTTTGTGAACATATACAAAAAAAAATACTTTTATTCTATTATTCTGAGAAACAAAACACAAATATTATTGTAAACAACATTTTGATGGCGCATTTTCCACAAAAATTTCCGCACATTAATTTTTTTTTTCATTTTTGCGCAGAAAATAAGTGATATAGGCAGGCAAGTGACGTTTTTTTTTTTTTTTAATTCTTGATCCTTAAATACCTTCAGACGTCCAACTTCAAAACGTTATTGACGGTGTTCACATTGGACTCAGATTTACGATTTTTTTTGGCATAAGTCAGTCAGCTCGTGTTCAGACGCACACAACCGATTCATTTTGACGTTCGGTAGTTATTAAAATAAAACACAAATTTTTATTCGCCGGAGAATTTAACTAGAAATTTTTCAATCACAAAATTAATATTTCACTAAATAAATATTTTTCCAATTGAAAAAACTTCGATTCTGTAGTATTTAAGTGCCAAACAAAAACTAAATACTAACAAAACACATGTCACAAAAGGAAACGTCAAAAAAAATCCACAAATTTTTAAAAAATTTAAAAAATCCTGCCTCACTTGCCTGTCTCTTTCTCACCACAGAGTGGGAACGAGAAAAAGTATATAGACGTCAAAAAAAATCCAAGGAGTAAGTCCAATGTGAACACCGTCATTTAAAAAACGTATTTTATTTAATTGAATAAAACGTGTGTCTAACTTTTTAGAATTTGCCTATTTTTGATTAGCCTTAAATCAGAACAAAAAACCATTGGCGTAGTTAGGGGTTTTCCCTAGGGGTGGCAGCCAGCAAGTTGACCACAAGTTTAAAATCATGACTTTACCTACGGGGTACGGGGTATTTTAGCAAACGTAACCAAATTTTGTTTGGATTTTTGACTACATGCGGTGTTGAAGCGATCTTGTTTTTACGTTGGAGTTTCCACGTTTTTTATTTACTTTTAAAAATAAAAGAAAAAAATATTTTTTTCGAAGTTAAAGATTTACAAAAAGACTTTCTCAACACTATAAATTATTTATTTTCTTACAAAAAAAAAAATAATTTACTATCAAACTTAAGTCAACAAATTGCTTATTCTTCCATTTTTTTTTTCAATTCTTTGTTGGAATATTTTAGATCTTTATATTCCCAAAAACTAAAATTTAATTTGGCTAAACAACATTTTCGTCAAAGTTAAAATAAATTTAAAATCGAATTAAAATTGCGTTTGCGTCATACCAATAAGGCTTTGCCTAAAATGTAAGAGGTCTCTATAATTTTTAGATCACCTTATCTTTGAAATTAATTTAAATATCACAAATTCTACACATTTTCCCATGAGAAGATTAAAAAAATTATTGCATTAATTTACATTTTCAAGACATCCCTGAGTAATGGCAGATTAATGTCATTAAAAAACATTCACAATAAATGACATTACACCATAATTGAAATTATTATAGAAATGTAGGTTTGTTCGGGATTTTTTTTTTTTTTTTTTTTTTGTTTTTTTTTGTTATTGAGGGCGTGTCAAATTTTCAACCGGACTTAGTCTAATACTAAATAAAAGATTAAAAATAAAAAAGAAATCTAGTTGGTTATGGAATGTAGTCCAACTTGTTTACCGTTCATACTTGATAGCATCTAATATGCAAAACATGGTTTTAGTTTGCTGTTTGTCTCAGTCAGACATCGGAATTGCTTTAAATCACAACACATCATGCGCACCATTGGTATGCGCCAATCAAATAAAATCAAACACGCACAAAAAAATAATGCCCAGTCTGATTTTAATTGCCTGCCGTAATAAATCACACGCCCGGCAATTTGAATTCACACAATATCATAATAACCGTGTATGAAATGGCAAATAATAATTTTATTTTATACATAATATGAATGTTGTTTTTGTTTGTCAGACGATTAATTTCATATGTCACGTGTTTCGAGCTAAACAAAAAAGAAAAACGCAAAACAATAAATTGAAAGGTGAATCGGAAATCGCCATATTTATTATTGAATTACTGGCATATAAAACAAGACAAATTCAATTACAAAAAAAAAAGAACTTAATTTTTTATTCTTTGCGATTTTCTTTCATTTTTATATCTGTAAGTACAGTGGAACAGAATACTGAAAAAAATAAAAAAAAATATGGATAATTTGAAAAGAACTGTTAAAGATATTGCTTAATAATCTAGGAATGTTGAAATCAAATTGAATTGAATTGAATCTTTTTGTGCAGTGGAAACATTTCACAGATTTATTAATTAACTTTTGTTAATTTTTTTCTAATTAGCTGTCATTACCTAGCTCACCTTCGCTTTGTTTACACCGTTCGCTATTTAAATTACTCTCTCGGGGTTACTCATTTTAATTTGAAAGTAACCTCAAATGGATGATTTTTCTTAAGTTTTTGTGAAATGAAAATCATTTCGGATTAGGTACATATGTGGATTTATTTAAAACATGACTAAATAAGCAAAATAAAAATCGAAAAACTTTGTTTTTATTCTACATTTGCATGCATGCATTTATTTAAAATGTGCTTATGAATTTTTGTTCAAATTTTTGATATAACTTGTTCCACTGTTCGATTTTATCGCACCGGAACGTCATGAGAAAAATCTCAATATTCTTTAATGTAACTTGACTCTTAGCGTATGCAATATACATATGTCTGAAAGTCAGAGAACGATAAATTCTATTGCAGTTCATTTTCCTAGGAATGTTGTCTGCATTTCCTTAGTCGGAAGTTCGTCTAACCAGATAGATATTAATTTTCTTAAACGCTAAACATTAAGCGGGACTAGTTCATTTTCAATAGGCAATAGGGGTATTTTGTTGAACTTCTTCTTAAGCAGCAACAATTTGATTAAAACAAATAATTATGGCAAGGAAGGCACCTACTTATTTGTACAGTTTTTTTTTTTAATTCGAATACCTATTAAACCTATCCTAACAAATGGTCTTCCGGCCACTTTGTTATTTGTTCGTGAACTCTAGTTGACTTAAGCTGATCTAGGATCTAACAGACATGACGTTTATTTAAGATATTTTTAAGCTCACTGTAAGGATCAAAACTAGTATCCGCTTTGAATTCTTGCAAGCTATTGACATATCACATATTTCATAAGAAGGCGTGTCTAAACACAACTGTTTAATCGGCTTTTCAATAACTAAGTAAATTTGGAAGCACAATTAATTAGGTATACATATCTACTTTTGTAGGTACATCCCCTAAATAAAAAAAAAAATAACAACGATTAAATCTTACACTCCCAAAGCGTCCCAATACATTAATCTTATCGTATTCGATTTAATTTCATTTATGTTTTTTTTTTTATGTATTCGTTTATTTTTATGCAGTGTGTCACAGATTAATGTAAACAGGATGCAGGCTTGTTTTCTTCGTTTTTAATCAAAGTCCCAAGGTTTTTTTTTCCCCTATAATATGATGACAGTCAAGGCGGCAGTTCGGCGACGGCGACGCCTAACATGACGTTCTCCATACTCGCCCTCTCTCAGCAGAACAACATGAATATGGCATAAGGTTCATTCTTCGATCATAACATATCAAAACATAAAATTTATATTCTTTCTTTTAAAAGAGGTTTTATGGTTTATTGTGGGGTATTTTTTTTTTTTTTTTTTAATTTTATGTTTTTGTTAACACAGTTTTCACTTTGTATGAATACAGTGTAATCTCGATAATTCGTGCCCCCGTAAATTCGTAAACCTCGCCTATTCGAATTCGAAATAAAATGGTGGTCTCTTCTGTTCATTAAATCGTAGTTATTTTAGTAAAAACAAATTTAGGAAAGGTGGCATTCATATACTGATGACCAACATTTTTTAACTGGAATAATAGACCCTTAAGATTGGAATCGTCTGCCTCAAAGGGCAGTTCCAAATTTTTTTTTTTTTTTCATTTTTTCACTTTGCAACCTTAAAGGCCTGGTCAAACAGAACGCGGGCCGACGCGACGGGACGGTCAATACTTCGCCACGGAAGGAAAGAACGCGGCGGGCAAATTTTATTTGTAATTTCTTACAAAGACCGCCGGACCGCGCTCTGTTTGACCAGGCCTTGAGACTGTTGCAGAAATTATTATAGACGAAATTTTGGCAGTTTTAGAGAAGTTACTGAGAATGAAACGATGATGGGGATGGAAATGACTTAGGTCCAGTTGTACAATCATGTTTATCCGTGGTTCAGGATTTTTAATTCACCGATTTTGGCGTATTATCTGAGGTTTAGCGATGGTTCAGGCTTGTACTTGGCTTTTATCACATACTTGAACTTTAAACCATCCTTTTAACCTCAGTTAATCCGGCGAAATAGGTGAATTCAATTTCCTGCACTACGGGTTAAATATTGAACCACGTTTGTACAACTGGCTCTTTCAGATTATTTTTTCTGAGGAACGTTTTCATCAATATTTTTTTCAATAAACATGCAATTTAAACTAAAAACTTTTAACCGTGTTAATTCGACTTATTACTATTTAAACCTTCAGTAATTCAAAATCAAGTTATGATGTATTATTGAACTCAATAAAAATGATACATTTTAAACAAAAAAAAAAAGACATAAATGAGGTGTTAAAAGTTGAAAAGAAAATGGAAATAAAATGCACGACTTACCGACTATTAATTGCATTTGAATTTTGTATTCTATACCAGGACAAAATTATTGATATAATCCAAATGCTCACAGCTTATTTTTATTCTGGCAAATACATAGGTGAGGACTTGATATTGATGATTTGTATGAAACAAAAAGTTGACTGGTTTTAAGGTTATAGGCTGGAATTATAGCTATTTCATGGGATCAAACTTAGATCATCTGACTTCTTTAGTAAGTGGGGTTGATGTTAGATTAATTTTTGATTCGAAATAGCTTTTAACGGCCGGCGTTTAGTACCTGAAAAAATTTATGTTGTTAAAGATCGAAAAGCAAAACAAATAAGAAGCTAAATAATAATAGGAGGTACATAATTATACAAAATAATAAAATGAGAAATCACAATTATTGCTATGTGAAATATTCGAAATGATGTTTTTCCAAAACAGTTTTAAATATAGCGAAACAAAAACTTGTAAAATAATAATTACATGCGAAAAATGAAAATAAGAAACTGCAAAAATTTGTTAGGTATAGGTGGTGAAGGAAAACATAGCAAATCTCCTGAATTCTCTTTATTTTTTTTGCACGGGAAACTCAATTTTTTTTTTAACAAAGCATTATTTTTTAATCTATTTTTAGCATGCAAATCTCGTGACATTCGTAACTCGGTCGATCAATTTACACTTCTACAGAATTGTACAGTCATCGAAGGATTTCTTTTGATTTCACTTATCGAAGGGCACAATCATTCAGCATATGAAAAATATTCATTCCCTTTGCTAACCGAAGTTACCGAATTTGTTATGATCTATCGAGTAAATGGATTACGGACACTTAGCACATTATTTCCCAATCTAAGTATTATTCGAGGCAAAGAACTCTTTGAAGGATTTGCTTTGATACTTTATGAGAATACGCACTTGGAAGAAGTGGGGTTGACTTCATTGACAACAATTGCCAGAGGTGCCATACGAATAGAAAAAAATCCTGCCCTATGTTTTGTGGAGACAATAGATTGGACAAGAATAACTGTTAATATGACAAATGATCAAACATTTTTTTTGGTAAGTTATTTTATAAAGTATGTTTTTTTTTTTTTTTTTTTAATTTAATTTTATGCTTATTATCATATAGGGAAACAAAGCGGCACAAGAATGTCCTGGTTGTCCTGATGGCGAAATAAACGACAATGACGCTAAGTCTAAAGATTGCAATGGAAAATGTTGGAACAGTATGACTTGTCAGAAAAGTAATTGAAAATAACTTAAAAACAAAAAGATTGATAATAAAAACTATTATTTTCATTTTTAGTTTGTCCAAATGAATGCAAAAATAATTGCAACGACAAATTGCAATGCTGTCATGAAAGTTGTATTGGTGGTTGTGCAAATAATGACCATAAAAGATGCAGAAATTGTCGACACTTTACCAAGATGACAACTTGCATAGATAAATGTCCGAAGGATTTTTTCACCGTAAGTTTGTCTTGATTTTAGTTTTGATAGAAGAGTTTAGATTTAATTTGTCAGTTGGGTAAGCTGTCAAAAAAAAAAACAATCGGACAGAATTGTTGTTTTTTTTTGGTAATTTTAACGTATATATGTATAATATTCGGCCCTATCGAGGTAACCGTCGGAGCGGAATTCTCTCCGATTTCCTACGAATCGGAGACATTTTGCCTCGAGGTAGTTCTCCGATCTGTCACACTAGCTACCTTAGGTTAAACACAGAAACCTATCTTAAGCCACCCAAATCCCTGTATTGGTAAAACTAACCGGGAGTAAAGCATGAGATTCGATACCTAGAAAGAGGGTGTTACGCGTTATCTATCAAACAACATACATAATTATAGTAGTTGATACTGCAAAAAGTAGCGTGTCAAAAATTTTTGCAGTATCAACGCCGATATTAAATTCTTATGTTAATCTCTCATCAAAATGTTACTGAACTTTTTTTTTGTTTTATAATAGTATCTAGAACGTCGCTGTGTAACGGCTGAAACTTGCAAACAAATTGGTACAAAATTGGAAGGAAGTAAACAAGTAAAATTGGTTCCATTCAATGGTGCATGTTCTGTGCGATGTCCACCTGGTTACAATAAAAACGATGTCACGTTAACGTGTCAAAAATGTGATGGAAAATGCGTTAAAAATTGTGCTGGAGGTTTGATTGATAGTGTTGCAGCTGCCAAAGCTATGCATGGTTGTACACGTATTGTTGACTCAGGATTGTCCATAAGTATTAAAGGAGGAGGACGTAAGCTTTAAAATTAAAAAAAAAATCTATATTTAGATATTTAATTAGATTTTTTTTTAAATTGCAGGCCATTTGATGGAAGAATTGGAAATGGGTCTGTCATCGATTGAAGAAATTGATACTTATTTGAAGGTTCATAGAACCTATGGAGTGACGTCATTGGAATTTTTCAAAAGTTTAAAGAGAATAAGAGGAACACGTCTTGAAAGTGACAAGTAAGTAAGGCTTTGAGCATACGAATTGTTAAGTTGAACCAAGATGTGCACAAACGTCTAGTTTTAGAATATACATTTGTTTTTATGTACATACAAACATACATACACACTGACCCTCATATACTTACATTTTTTTGTTTTAGGTTTGCACTGTATATTTTGGAAAATCAAGACCTTGAACGTATATGGCCAGATAACCAAGTGCAAATGGACGAAGGTCGTGTGTTCTTTCATTTCAACCCTAAACTATGTTATTCAGAAATCGAAAAATTACGTAATTCGTTAAAAAATAAAATACAACCATTCGATAAAAATGAAGTCGCAACAGATTCTAATGGTTCTAAAGGGTCATGTGAGTTATATATTTCGTTAAAATACTGAGTTTACATTCTATTTTCGCGTCAAAGTACATGCAAATATATATGTTTATTTTTAATTACAAAAAAAAAAAAAAAACAACAGGTAACACAGAAGTTTTAAATGTTGAAGTTGTTAGAGTTTCATCTGGCTCAGCACATGTTCGAGTTATTAATCCAATGAAATTCGAAGATGATCGAGTACTTATTGGCTATCAATTTTTTTACACCGTAGATCCATATAAAAATGTTTCAATATTTGGACAGACCCCTTGTGATGAAAGGTAATATAAATCTTTAGATTTTTGTTTAAGTTTTATGCTTATTTTTTATATTTAACAGTTGGAAATCAAGTGATCCATCAAAAGACACTGAACAAATTTTTTCGGGTCTTCAGCCATTTACTCAATATGCATTTTATGTTAAGACACAAACTATCTCATCGGAATTACGTAATGGCCAAAGTCCCATTGTGTATTTCCGAACGAAACCAGATCAACCGAAAACAGTGCAATATTTAAAAGCAGTTGCAAACTCAAGTTCTGAAATTGTGAGTGTAAAATCAATCTTTTTTTTAAAACAATTAAAATAATATCTATTTTAGTTTATATACATTATTTGTATTCAAATGAAATATTTGTTTTTAATATTTAGATAGTAAGATGGATTCGACCAAAGGAAACGAACGGCAACCTCACAAAATACATCATCAATGTCACTTTGGATGCTAATGACCATCAGAAATTAAAAAAACGAAATTTCTGCAGAGACCGTTAGTTTACAAGACCATTACGTAAAATATTCTATATTTAAAAAAAATATATGTATTTTTTAGCTATCAAAAAAGCAGCAAGTTCTGAAGTTGAAGCACCATTTCCAAATGAAAAAGCGGATCAAGGTCTTCTAAGCACCAATGGTGGTCCGAATTGTAAATGTGAAAAAAATGTCACACGAAAAGATGGGATTAATCCACAAATGAAAGACGTCATCTACGATAATGTCATCAGCTTTGAGAATAATGTTCAAAACTTTGTTTATGTCAAGTAATGTTATAACATTTTCGTATTTCTCATTTTAATTTTAATTTAATTTGAATATTTTCCCCTTAGACAATCTAATGAATCTCAAAATGATGCCACGCATCAACGACGTCGTCGAGCTGTACAGAATTTGAAAAATAACACCACTCCAGCGCCTGAATTGAAAACCGAATCATATTCGAAGCTGTATACAGTGGATGCATCAGTAACGGAATATATTCTAAAAAACTTAACTCACTTCTCACAGTACACAATCAAGGTGCAAGCTTGTCGAGCACCAGAAGTTGGTGCAACATCCAATGAATGCAGTCCCGAATCCATTGCATACTCAAGAACTCACAAACTACGTAAATAACTTTTATAGATATCTTAACCATTTCTGTTTTTAAACAATGTTTTCATTTAGCCGATGTCGATTTAGTTCGAAATGTCCATTTAGAATTAGAGAATTTGAACACAACCCGAAGAAATATAAGAATCAAATGGGATCCACCAGAGCGACCGAATAATTTGGTTGTCTCTTACACAATCATTTACGCTGCAGTCGATTCAGAAGATGCTATTATTGAAAAACGTTGCATTTCCCCCCTTGAAAGTACAAACTTCACCAACAGTTATATTATATATGGTTTGCCAACTGGTAACTATAGCATCGTTGTGCAAGCTAATTCACTTGCCGGGGAAGGTATTGAATCGCAACCAGTCTATATATACATTCCTGTAAGGTTTTTTTTTTGTCTAAATTACAAACAAACAAAAATTCAATGAAGTTTTCTTTTTTCAAATAGCCTAACCGGATAACATGGCAGACAATCACAATTATTTGCGTTTGCGTTTTTATATTAATTTGCATTATAGCCTTTACTGTTTACTATATTCGCAAGAAATTCCTAGCCCCACCATCTGATCTTAAGATCTTTCCAACAGTCAATCCATATTACATAAGCATGCAATATCTTCCCGATGAATGGGAAGTACCACGCGATAAAATCATACAATTGGGTGCTCTAGGTCAGGGATCCTTTGGCATGGTCTATGAGGGAATATTGAAAAATTTCAACAGCCAAGAGGACACTCCGTGTGCGATAAAGACTGTTAATGAAAATGCCACCGATCGAGAACGTTTGAACTTCTTGAAAGAAGCTAGTGTTATGAAACAATTTAATACCCATCATGTTGTTCGTTTACTAGGAGTGTGTTCCCGAGGTCAGCCGGCTTTAGTGATAATGGAATTGATGAAAAATGGCGACTTGAAGGCATATTTGAGACAACATCGACCAGATGCTGAACAGAATCATGGAGAGCCGGCAATTCAACCGCCAACACTCGATAGAATCTATCAGGTTTGCATTCAAGAAAGTTAATCTAAAAAAATTCGTTTTAATAAATTTGAATTTAAACATACCTAGATTGCAATTGAAATAGCTGATGGAATGGCATACTTAGCGGCAAAAAAATACGTCCATCGGGACTTGGCAGCAAGAAATTGCATGGTTGCTGCCGATTTAACAGTGAAAATTGGTGACTTTGGTATGACGAGAGATGTTTATGAAACTGATTACTACAGAAAAGGGACAAAGGGTATGTTTTATATCTTATTTTATTTTTAACCGAAGACTCGTTAAAATTAATTATTATTTCGCTATTTGAAGGTCTGTTGCCAGTTCGTTGGATGTCTCCTGAAAGTTTAAAAGATGGTATCTTTAGTAGTGCCAGTGATGTGTTCAGCTATGGTGTTGTCCTCTGGGAAATGGCAACACTTGCCTCGCAACCTTATCAAGTAAGTTTTTTCATATACATACATGTCTTCGTCTTTTTCATTGTTCGGTATTTTTTTTAATAAATGTTCTTTTTTTTTTACCAGGGCTTTTCAAACGATCAAGTTTTGCGATTTGTAATAGACGGTGGTGTTATGGAACGACCAGAAAATTGCCCTGACAAATTGTACAAAGTTATGCAAAAATGTTGGCAACATCGACCTTCTGCCCGTCCAACATTCATGGAAATTATACGTTTTTTACTCGACTCTGCTGATCCGAAATTCCAAGAAGTATCTTTTTATCATTCTGCGGAAGCTAAGGATATGCATGATCAAATGCATCCAGGTTAGTTATTGAAATATCCTCCGTTTTCTTAACAAAAAAAACTATTATTCGAAAATATATGAATAATATGAATTTAGAACACGATATGGATGATGTAACAACACCATTGCGAGTGGGCGAATTCGATTATAAATTAAATATAGACGATAATTCTTCAGTTGAACCGCACGAAAGCCCGGCACTTGATGAGGAAGATGATGACGATGATAATATACAATCCCACTCGCCGTATAGGTGAGAAGCACAACCTTTTTAGGTAAATTTAGGCTATAAACAGAACATTCAAAATTTTTACTACAAAAAAAATTAAGATTTCAAAATTCAAGCTCAATGGATATTTTTAATTAAAATTGGATAAAATTTTTGATTTTTTTTCTTTTTTTTTTGTAATCCATTGACTCTGAAAAATTTGTTACCAAAACGAAAATAAAATATACAGATATTAATTTTAATTTAATTAAAAATTTGGCTTAATGATCGATGGTTCGAAGGTTCAATCAAATTAATTATGTACGTGAGGGTTAACTTGAAGAAATTGATACTTTTTTCTAGTTTTAAGTGTGTGTTTTGTGTTGCTTGTGTTTTTTTTTTTATAGTAGAATAATTACACTTGCTTGCAAATTTTGGGTGTGTAATACATACAAAACAATAATTTCATACTCACTTAAGGTTTCTGAAAATGACACTCATCTTAATTCTTTGTACTTAGCCTTAAAAATTAAATAATAATCCATTCGTTAAAAACTAACACCACGCACAAAGGAATCTAGGTTGTAACTTGTATTGTAAGTCAGTAGGCTCCAGTTATCCCCGTGCTGTCGCGCTACTAATTTTACGTAAATATTAAAAACAGGCAATTTTTAAAGTGCCCAATAATCTGTATGAATGATAGATCCTTATTTTACGGCAGATTTACCCCTCCTTGTACTAACACAAAGACATTTTTGAGCAGACCAGTTCAAAAGTGGGTTTTTATTTATACGATTTATTGCAGTTGTGCAAATTGTGTTCAAAATTTAAATATGAACTTACCAATGGAAAAACTAATTTATAAAATGCAACAAGAAGCTCATTAGAAACATTTCTTATACAATTCAATCACATACAGCATGTAACCTTGCCTATTTAAATACCTAGCGTCAATTTTATTTTTATTTTAAAGTGTTTTCCTCTTGTAAAACAATGAATAGTTATGCCATATTTTGTTATTATTTTCTTTACTTTGTAGATTATGTGATAAAAAAAAGTCAAAAGTATCAATTTTTTCAAGTTTTTAACCTGGGTTTTGTTTTAGCCACAATTTCTTTAGATAATAGATAATAATATCTTTTTGTATGCTTAAAATTTTGTTCACTCAAGTGATTTTTCACTCTTCTCTCACGCTCTTTCATATTGTAGTTTTTTTTTTTGAGAAAATGTCACATATCGTGCATTTTTTTACATCAATATAATTTTCTTAAAATACCTCTCATTTGTTTTTCGTATTGTTTTTCCTTTCTTTTTTATTTATTTATTTTGTGTGGAATTTAACAAAAAAAAAAAAAACAATAATTCAAACTTACAGCCTTGGCTCAGCAATAATAATAAGCAGTACGCCCGGTAACCAATCTAAATACAGCCCAAACAAAATAATCAGCCAAAGCAACCTATCATTATCGCTTCCATCGACTTCCGCAGCAGCAGCAAGAGCTGCATCCATAGCCGCCGTACCTGACAATGCCGAATATGTTCAACCGGACTTTTCCTATGATAATAATCAAGAAGACCAACACCATAACACATCTGATGATTCAAATACTACAAAAACAACTCAAAAATCAATCAAAAATCATTTATCATCGAAATATCCCAGCAGTCTTAAGAGAGCTGTTGCATCCACAGTACAAAATGTCAGTAAAAGTTTAGTACCTTTGAACTTTCTTCATCGAAATCTTTTTAAGAATAATAACAAACAACAGCAAAATCAAAGTGCTAAATCGGAAATATCCAAAAATAATGGCAACAATAATAATTCAACAAAATCGTCAATAGCTTCAAACAATGTCGAACTTGGATCGGCCGGAAGTCGTTCGTTTTTCGCTGGCCTTACACCGAGTCACACAAGCAAGAATCCAAACTATCAGATTTTGGATGAATCCCTAAATGTATCAGTAAGACAGGATGAACAACGCGATAAACTTACCCCAACAAATTCCCGCTCTCGAACTGAAAGCTGTAGCAGTACGGCAAGTGGGAAAAGCAATAGAAACCAAGGCAACAATACAAAGCAACCGAGACAGCAACAAAAACAACATAAAACCACAGAACAATGCAATCTAAATAAGGATAATACTAATTATTTATTAAGTTCTAGCAGTAGTAATTTTAAGGATACCAAATCATCACAAATTCAGAATCAACCAATTATATCATTAGCACATGATATTTTTATGAATTCAGGTGTTAGCAACCCTATTAGCCTTAAGGACAATAAAAATATTAAAAGTGAAACATCATCAGCAGTGACATCAACTTCTAATTCTGGCAAAACACCAATAGCAACAAAAACAACATCAAAAACAAATACTCCTTATCAATTGAAAGAAAAATGGCTTCAACAACAACTACCCTCGAAACCAGTACCACCGAATGGATTTATTGGACTTGAAGGATAAAAACAATCATTTGACTACATGCATATGTTTGTACAATATTATATATAATTTGTATATATATATATATAAAAAAAAAAAAAACAAGAAATAAAAAATTTCAATTTCGCCAGATTTACTATCAAGAAAAATAATCGTTATGTAACAATAGACTGGCATCAGTATTCGAATCGATTGATTTATTTGACCAATCATTTCTTTCTCAAAGCAATCAAAGGACCAAGATCTTAGTTCTTTATGTAATTCGATCGGGGACTCGTTTAATGAACCTTCAAATAACAAATGGACTTAAACTATTGGGCATCCGGTTGAAGCTTTGTTATCTTGATAAAAAAAAACTTTGTCTTTCATTAAAAACAATTGTGCATGAAATTTATCGTGAAAATCGACGGATGCTTAAATCCTTTTACGAATATACTTCGTGATTATGGAATAACAAAAGACATTTCACGAGTTCTTTTTCAGATTGAACGAAATCTCCGTTCTAAGTTCACGGTAGGGATTATAAATGTAAATTTTTAAACGCACACTTTAATCGAAATAAAGTTGTATTACTATGTTGAGCCACTATACACAAATGGAATTAGAAGAAGAAATATAATATTTTCAAACAAAATTACCTTACGAACTATAATTATAAGAAAATAATTCAAATAACAATATAAAACTAAGAAACATAAATTAATGCAATGTAGTTTTTGTTTTAATTCAAATTATAAATTTTGTTTGTAAATAGTTTTCAGTTTAGTTTTGTACATTATAAAATTATATAAAAAAAATATACAAACATCGAGAAATGATAAAAATAATTTAATAAATCTTTTTATACTGAGAAACAAAAAAATCTTAATAAAATATTGATAACAGTACCAAAAAAAAAATAAGAAAACTAAAGTAAAAAAGTTTTATTTTTTTTTATTGAATAAATAAGTAAATTTATAGCATCTAATGAAAAGAGCTAACACATAGTTTCAATTGACTTTTATATGTATACATAAAAGTTATGTATATGTAGGTATAATAAAATATTTGATGCGCCATAAATTAAAAACAAAGTAAAGTAAAAATTGCATAACTTTTCGCTTGCATGTATGTTTGTACATATATCATTTAGTGTTTTCTTTCTTTTTTGTGTAAAATTGCATAGGTCAAATAAGGTACGTTGTAATAAGTACAATATACCGTTTTTCATTTTAAATTAATAGTTTTTTGGCATGATTAAAAAAAATAAAAATATAATAATAATAATTACTATACTTGTACTTAATAATATTTGGATTAACTTTCAATAAAAACAAATAAGAAATGACGCAACGCAACCACAAATCTCTGCCACACATCACTCCTAATCGTTATTATTATACATACATATACACATATACCTAATTAAATTTTGTAATAAAAAAAAAATGTAAAATAATGTTTAAACGATAACGGGGATACATTTTACATTTTTATACAAAAATAAGTAAAATAATAATAATAACATTAAAAAAAGTTAATTATAACAAAACTAAAGAAAATATAATACAAAATTTAAAAAATAACGATATGTTAGTTTATATTTTATAGTTTTGCATTATAAATATATATTTAGCTTAATTCTTTTGTCTTTTTTGTATTTAAATAATAAAAAAAAGTTGTTAGTAGTTTTATTTAATAAAAAAAAAAACGCGTTTACTTACTATAGCTATTAAAAATATTGTTCTAAAAACTTATACCTAATTTAAAAAACTATCAAAAACAAACTTAAGAAAAATAAATTAATTCGTTAAGATAAAGAAAGAAAAAAAAAAACAAAGGATTTTGTTTTAGTATAAGCAAGCAAAGTAAGCAGCAAAAAAATAAATAAAATAAAACTAAAATAGTAGTAATTTTAACCAGAAAATCAGTGTAAATAAAATGAATACAAAATCCGTAGAAAATAACAAGCTTTTTTTTTTTTTAAATTGAAGTTAGATAAAACAAAGAAAAATAAATATTTTATATAAAAAAAAAAACATTACCAAACTTTTCTTCACACAAAAAATATAAAAAAACAGATATTAATTATCGCATTACTATATTTATTTGATTACTAACGTTGAACTTATGTTCTACACATCAAAGTACAAACAAAAGAACCAGTTTTCTTCTTTTTTTTTTTTCAAATATTCAGGCATGTGAAAATTAATCAGTAGTTTAAAGCGAAACAAAGTAGAAAAACAAAATTTCATATAATGTATTCTTATTCCGATTTTTTTATTTATATCTTCTTATTTTGTATTATTTTTTATTATACAAACTATAATCGAATTTTTTGAATTATTTTCTCTGTTTTTTTTTTTTTATGAACAGATTAAGCATACAAATGAATCAGAGTTTCTCTCTCTCTCTCTCTCTCTCTCTTCCGCTCTCATGAATTCACAACACAACCTAAAAGCAATAGTTTTAAATTTAAAATAAAAAATCCTGAGCAAAGAACAACAATACTTTCAATTCTATTAATTTATTCAATTAGTCATATAAATAGATATTACTCACATAAAAACCACAATATTTAATCAAAAATAGCTCTGAAAATTGATCAGTTATAATAATTTTCAATAAAATAAAAAGATAAAAAAGCAACGAAAAAGATTGGCCTTTTCGATTTGCATCGTAATGACATTTTGTTATTCTGAAAAGAAGAGAAATTTGCTCCTGAATTTTTTTAAGAATCGTTCCTGAAGTGTTCACACGAATCCCATCGAAAAGGCCATATGAAATATTTAAAAAAAAATTAAAAAAAAAAAAAAAAACATAATTGCATTATTCTTAATTTATTTAATCCACACAGTGCAGTTTTCTTTTATAAACAAAAACAAAAATCACACATTCTCTCTTTATTTTATTCAAGCAACGCTATTCAAGCAATTTATATTAAAATAATTTATTATTTCTTGAAGAAAAAGAAGGGCAACAAAACTAATTCCTGTTCAAAAAACAAACACCCATGCAATAGTTAAATTATTTTTCTTTTTTTATACAATCAATTTTAGATATTAATATGTAATTATTTTATATGTTTTTAGTTCAAATTCAATAAAAAAAAATAGTTCCAACTCTATATAAACTTACAAAATATAAAAAATGAGTAAAATACATTTAATTAAAAAAAACATGTTATTTATAAAAAAAAAACTAACTACAATATAGAAACTGAACAAAAATAAATACCAATTTTTAATATTTTTGATCCAATACAACCAATATAAAATAGATAATCCACGTTTAATTAAATAAAATATAAAAAAAAAAACAATAAAACACAAAAATAAAACTCTATGGTAATATAAATATTGTATTTGAAATTTATATTTGAAATGGTTAAAACACAGATATTTACACTCAGAAGACTGAAATATATAGTTCCTTTGTTTTTATGTAAAAAATATAAATAAAATAAATTAATTGGAATTATTAATAAAACAAGTAAATAGAAAATGCATAAACCCACAGGTTAAAATTACATTTAAATTACACGAAATAAGAAAAATGCAGACTTTAATTAAAATTAATTATATAAAAATAAAAAGTGAATCGAATTTGTTTTAATTTTTGTTTTTGAAAGTTATTTATTTATTTATTTTTTCAAGAGAAAAGCATGAGTCAAAAACGTAAGTATCAATAAAAGTCAACATTCAAATTTCATCAGTTGTTTAGTTGTAAAATATCTCCTTAATTCAATTCTACAAAATTCTTACTGTCTTGAAAGTTCCATAATAATAATGTATATCCAAAAATCTACATACCCTATCATCTTCAAAATATACCAAATAAGTTGCTTTTCGTTTAGCTTTTGAGTACTTTTCAATTTCCAAAGGCAAAAAATAGTATTTAAATAGTACATTTCTCACTTCCGAATTATTTTATTTGTTGAGTCTCGCCGAAAAGTAGATAGTAGATTTAATTCGGGAACGAAATACGGAAGCCAATACATTTTTACTAGCGACCCAGAAACTTCAGCAAGTATGCATCCCCCGTCTAAACAAATAATGCTCCTTAGGTTATACTTTTAGGATACTCACATGAAGGGCATAATATCGGCTTTGTTCAATTTGTTTTTATTGCATACTTTCGATTTGGTAAATTAATTTTTGAAATGGAATTTAGTGAATTTGAATTTTTAAACGAAAATGAAAACTGAAGCTTTTTAAATTTAAAAGCTAACGGAAGGTATTTTTTTTTAATTTTTCAGAACAGAATAATTTTAAGTACATCGTTCTAATTAATGTTCACTATCTGTTGCCATCACTTCGATGGGAGACTGATGGTTTGTATTATTTTGCTGTTAAAATAATAAAGATATATGCACTTTTTTTTAGATCGATTTATTATTAATAATAATAATTATTATTTTCGCTTTAACATTCATTAATACATATTATAATTTTTCATAATAAAACAATAGTTATTCGGTTTAATTTAATAATTTGTTTTATTTTTAAAGTTCTTATTTTTTTTTCCGTTAATATTTCTATGCAGTGAAATTAAAGTACGCAAAAATATTTGCTATTATTAATGTTTCGTTTTTTTTTTAATTTATGTTTTATATAATATATTTTTGTTTTATAATTTTTAATAGAAAATGAACAAATAATGGCTGCACATTAAGAGTGTATAAAAAATAGTTTTTTTTTTTTGTTTTTATTTCTATACATAATTTTTGTTTAATTTTCTGTTATTTAAAAGCTATTTTATTTATTTATTTTTTAACAATTTAAGTCAAAGAAAAACATTTAAGAAATCTGTAAAAAGAAACTCAAAGTTGTTTGTTTTCTATACAAATGACAAATATGAACAAAATTGTGTTTATTTTAGTGAATTTGATTAATTGAAAAGAGTTTGGATTTGTGTGACATATCGAGCCCTAATCGACATAAGTCGTAGGTGACAAAATATAAATTTTTCAAATCGGACCTAATGGTAACGCTCAGTTATGATTTTATAAATATAATTAAATGCTCATATTAGGTTAAATTTTTTTAATGCTGAGAACAAAGTTAGAAAATGTGAATCCTGTACAATTTTTTTTGGGGTTTGGTATGCTCGATATATTTAAGGCAATTCACATCAGATGGAAACAGTAGAAAATTTTATAATTTATTTCTAAATTAGAAAGAAATCGAATGAAAACTATCACATCCTGAACTCGTTTTTTTGTTTGTTCTTGTTTTAGGGAAGAAAATTTAATAATGTTGAAAGAGTTCTAAAATGATTTGTTTTTCGAATTTTTTGATCTTGTTTTAATAAAAATATTTTAAAAACTTAACTATTAAAGCTCTTATGTTGAGCTTAAATAGTTAAGTTTTTAAATGTAACAGTTTACGCTGAGGAAAAAGTAAAATATAAGCGTATATTTAAGTTTCGTTTCAGCAAATGGACCTTAGACAGTTTCCATATTATCCTTACTTTTCCTGGTTAAAAATCTATTACAGAAAATTCCTTTCAAAACAAATCTCTATTTGAATCAGTGAGTTATTCTGAAATTGAGTATGGTCAGCCGATGAATAGCGATTTCTGGAAAAGGAAATTACGATTTGGAAAATATCGAAAAGAATTTTGAAGATTTTAGCTCTTTTAAATGCCGTTTAAAAAAAGTATTTTTAGGGGAAAATATTTTGCAATTTTAGATTTGCAGTATCTTAAAAACCTTTTATGATGGAGCAATTTTGCTGTCGGATTTCAGTAGATAAATGGCTTTGGAAAATTAATATGGTCTGTCTGCAGCATACATTTTATCGCTATGTATTATCAATACAATTCTAACAGGAATAGGTTCTTGTGAATTTAAGAATGAGCAATCCGATATAGGAGCCTTTTCAGCCAGTTTCAGAAATTTACACAAAATAAGACCCTTGTAATTCTCATAGAGAAAAAAAGAACATACTAGTAGTAGGTTTATTGAATTATTCACATAGATAATAATAAATTATTGGGGGTTATCGCGATCGAGGGAAATATATTTCGAGGGGGATTTACGTCAGCAGAAAAATTTTCGAGGGAAACAAAAAATATTCACCTGGAAACAAAAGGCAACAAATCAAATCCTGATATAATGCGAAATTAGAAGATAGAAATTCTAGCCACAATTTAAAGTGAAAGAAAATAACTTACAGATGTATGTATCTCAAGAGAATTACACCACTTAACCCGATTGCCAATTATGGATTAAAAAAATGAAAATTATTTATCAATTTTCTTGTAATTCATTATGTTTTGTATAATCCTCAATGCTCAAAACTTTATCAGTTTAAATATTAAAATATCTATGTAATTTAAATACATATTTATCAATTCATAATTTACAATCGTAAAAGGAGCGTCAGTATGTTAGGTTAAGACTTTGATCGGGGCTCGAATGCAATATGTACTTTATTTTTAATTTTTAAACAGTTAATTTGAAGTGTTCTAGTCGCATCT
Source organism: Epistrophella euchroma (assembly GCA_947049315.1). Classification (NCBI taxonomy): domain Eukaryota; kingdom Metazoa; phylum Arthropoda; class Insecta; order Diptera; family Syrphidae; genus Epistrophella; species Epistrophella euchroma. Next base: position 65,040,439 of record OX346248.1, on the reverse strand, counting down.
AGACATTTATCAGTCAGAGGTTCTTATAATATGTTATTATAATGTTCGTACAGGGACACAAGGTGTAAGAATGAAAATATATTCTATTCTGTGTGATAGTGAAAAAAAAATACAACGTAAATATAAAAATTAAATTAAATAAAGAAAATTTAAAACCGAGATGTACATTTATATATAAAATTTTCTGCATAAATTATTTTTTATTTTATATAGTAGCGCGTAAAATAATAAAATCTCTTACGTTAAAAGTGACAAAAACAACCAACACACTACATTTTTAAAATTTGTTTGTTATATCTTTTTTTTCTGGGTATAATTTTATATATATATTTTTGTTTTTAATTTTCTTAGACACGACTATTGTTTAATATTGCAACACGATTTTTTTTTGTCTTGTTTTGTTTTATACTTTTTTTTTAGAGTTTTTATCTTCATAAATTATTTTGCAAAAATGATAGTAATTTTGTTTCGTAATGCTTACTTGACTCGAGGTTTCTCAATGAGTGACGTTCATTTGGATAAACTTGCAACTGATGGGGTTTGTTTGCTTTAACGAGGGCTGTTATTAGTTGTGACGTGTGGTAAAAGTGTACATTTTCATCGATTAAGCCATGAATGATGAGCAAACGGTTATCTCTGTTGAAAAAATTTATAAGAATTATGTAATTTTAGACTTGAAAAATAATTTTTTTCCATACATAGTTTTTAGGTAGATTTAAATCTGAGATGCTGCAACTATAGTCAGGCTATCTGGCTGAACAGAATGGTGACGCAGACGGAGACGAACCCGGAGCTGGAATAGCTGTCAAAATATTGAATACACGCAAATTCAATGTTGCGAACACAACGGAACGTAGACGCACACGGAACTGCAGACGCAGACGGAAGAGTTCACCAACTTTTAACTTTTCACGTACGGTACTTTTGACGTTTCAAATTGTATGGAGAATAAAAACAACATTTTGGGTCGGAAAAAAATATTGTGGTTATTTGTATCGCGAAAAAAATTATTTATTAAAAGGAAAATTATTGGAAACAAAAAATGTGAATTCTGAGCTTGTACACAAGAATATTCTTTTGTTTTTCTTCAAAATACTTTCAAAGCTGTACAGCTCCATTGTGGGCATGTAAAAATAATAACGTACGACACTTTTTGACAGCTCTTCCAGTTCCGTCTGCGGCTTCAGTTCCGTCATTCTATTCTGTTCAGCCAGTATGTCAAGTCTGACATTCTCATCAGAATTAATTGGCGGTGTAGGACGGTGTTCACATTGGACTTATTCCTTGGATTTTTTTTGACGTCTATATACTTTTTCTCGTTCCCACTCTGTGGTGAGAAAGAGACAGGCAAGTGAGGCAGGATTTTTTAAATTTTTTAAAAATTTGTGGATTTTTTTTGACGTTTTCTTTTGTGACATTTTTTTTCTCAGTATTTAGTTTTTGTTTGGAGCTTAAATACTACAGAATCAAAGTTTTTTCAATTGGAAATCAATTTATTTAGTGAATCATCAATTTTGTGATTGAAAAAGTTCTAATTAATTCTCCGAAGAACAAATATTTGTGTTTTTTTTTAATGACTGGTGAACGTCAGAGTGAATCGGTTGTGTTCACATTGACGGTGTTCACATTGGACTTACTCCTTGGATTTTTTTTGACGTCTATATATTTTTTCTCGTTCCCACTCTGTGGTGAGAAAGAGACAGGCAAGTGAGGCAGGATTTTTTAATTTTTTTAAAAATCTGTGGATTTTTTTTGACGTTTCCTTTTGTGACATGTGTTTTTTTAGTATTTAGTTTTTGTTTGGCACCTAAATACTACAGAATCGAAGTTGTTTCAATTGGAAAAATATTTATTTAGTGAAATATTAATTTTGTGATTGAAAAATTTCTAGTTAAATTCTCCGGCGAATAAAAATTTGTGTTTTATTTTAACAACTACTGAACGTCAGAGTGAATCGGTTGTGCGTGTCTGAACACGAGCTGACTGACTTATGCCAAAAAAAATCGTAAATCTGAGTCCAATGTGAACACCGTCATTACTTTGTGTCTGAACACGAACTGACTGACTTCTGTCAAAAAAATCGTAAATTTGAGTCCAATGTGAACACCGTCTAGGACTACTTCACATTTTTTGACATTTCTGTGATTTGTCTCACTTCCACTCATGAAGTGGAAATGAGATAAAGTCGGAAGAGTTAGTCCCCTTTCACACGAAGATACTAGTTGCTGGTGATTTTTTTGACGTTTTCTTTAAATCTCCTTAACAATCTCTTGTACCTTTCACACGCAAGCAACAAAAACCCGGAGATTTTCTTTATTTTCCCTTTAAACTACCTTGTTTGAACGCACACAAACGTAGCGTGAAGAGAAACGTCAAAAAAATCTCCTGAATTTGTTGACCGGGGAGATTTCATTTCCCCCTCTTTCTTCCTGCCCTTCTCGCCTATGAACTAATTGTTGCCGGCAACTCAGTTGACCTGTGTGAAAGGGTACTTAAGGCTGTTTCACAATGCAACGATAAAACGAGACGTCAGCGTGACGAGATTTCTTCACGGTTGTTCTTTCTTTAAAACGAGTTTCAAACAACGAAATAATACATAACAAAGTATTTCTCGTCGTCACGTTGCGTCTTTTTTTTTTTCTATTTTTCGAACTTTATGACGTGACGAGACGACGAGAAATGCTTTATTATGCATTATTTCAATGTTTGAAATTCTTTTTTAAGAGAGAAACTGTGAAGAGATCTCGTCACGCTGACGTCTCGTTTTCTCGTCGCATTGTCCCCTTTCACACAGGGCAACTGAGTTGCCGGCAACAATTAGTTCATAGGTGAGAAGGGCAGGAAGAAAGAGGGGGAATTGAAATCTCCCCGGTCAACAAATTCAGGAGATTTTTTCGACGTTTCTCTTCACACTACGTTTGTGTGCGTTCAACCAAGGTAGTTTAAAACGAAAATAAAGAAAATCTCCGGGTTTTTGTTGCTTGCGTGTGAAAGGTACAAGAGATTGTTAAGGAGATTTAAAGAAAACGTCAAAAAAATCACCAGCAACTAGTATCTTCGTGTGAAAGGGGACATTGTGAAACAGCCTTAAGTCCAACGTGAACATCTTTCATTACATGCCGCCTCCACAGGCCATGAACGACGGCAGGATTATGAACATGTCTACAAAAAATTCAATGTCCCCTTTCACACAGGGCAACTGAGTTGCCGGCAACAATTAGTTCATAGTCGAGAAGGGCAGGAAGAAAGAGGGGGAAATGAAATCTCCCCGGTCAACAAATTCAGGAGATTTTTTTGACGTTTCTCTTCACACTACGTTTGTGTGCGTTCAACCAAGGTAGTTTAAAAGGAAAATAAAGAAAATCTCCGGGTTTTTATTGCTTGCGTGTGAAAGGTACAAGAGATTGTTAAGGAGATTTAAAGAAAACGTCAAAAAAATCACCAGCAACTAGTATCTTCGTGTGAAAGGGGACAATGGAGGCACAAAAATCAATGTCCATGTCATGAACATGTCGACGAAAACTAATTTTTGAACAAGACATGAGCTCTGTTCAAAGCTTGGCCCTTCGTGTGAAAGGGGACAATGGAGGCACAAAAATCAATGTCCATGTCATGAACATGTCGACGAAAACTAATTTTTGAACAAGACATGAGCTCTGTTCAAAGCTTGGCCATGAGATTTGACGTTTCATGTGTGTGAGAGAGGTAGAAGTAGTACTGAGAGGGATTTTTGTGTGATTCTCTTGCTCTCACTTATTAGTGGAATTTATCGACATAACTAACGACATGACATGAAGTGCCCACTGCCCAGTGCGAAAAAAACAAACTGATTGTTGATTGGATTGTGGTTTGGATCTTGGGTATCTGTATGTACTGTGGAGTCGGCGTGTTAGGATAAATAAAATTCTGGAAAGATTCCCAAGACCTTAACTACTTCCAAGCCCAAGCATAGTCGTACACGACGATACGCTGTGGATTATGTCAGAAATGAACCTGTTCTGTTACTAGATCGTAGAAACACAAATTCAAACAATAGGTACCTACACATACCCCTAACACACGCCACGAACAACTTCACCGAAGCATATTGTCGGTAAGGTTTTTGGTCGTGTGAAATGAAAATTGTGTCGACACAGCAGTGCGATCTCTGGCAGTCGAAGTAGTATGCCGATAAGCCGATATGGCGTGTGAAAAGGAGCGAACTAGTTCGTCGACACAGTTTTTTATGTTGTTATTCGGTTTTTGTTGTCAAATAGTGTTTTTGGTCCCGTTAATCTTAGATTCACTGAATAGTTTTTTGATAATTTCATTAAAAGTATCTTAAACACAAATAATAATGGAAAATGATCAAGAAAAATGTATTTGGACTCATAACGAAATAATTATTTTATTGGAAATAATTAAAGACAGCTGATTTTGGCATATACTTCTACATCGACGTATTGGCGTGTAAATGCCCATACAAAAACGAAATACTTTGTCGATGTGGTTGTTCGATGTGGCGTGTGTTACTGGCTGAACAGAATATAATGACGGAACTGAAGCCGCAGACGGAACTGGAAGAGCTGTCAAAAAGTGTCGTACGTCATTTTTTTTACATGTCCCCAATGGAGCTGTTCAGCTTTGAAAGAATTTTGAAGAAAAACAAAAGAATATTATTGTGTACAAGCTCAGAATTCACATTTTTTGTTTCCAATAATTTTCCTTTTAATAAATAATTTTTTTCGCGATACAAATAACCACAATATTTTTTTCCGACCCAAAATGTTGTTTTTTTTCTTCATACAAATTGAAACGTCAAAAGTGCCGTACGTGAAAAGTTAAAAGTTGGTGAACTCTTCCGTCTGCGTCTGCAGTTCCGTATGCGTCTACGTTCCGTTGTGTTCGCAACATTGAATTTGCGTGTATTTAATATTTTGACAGCTATTCCGGCTCCGTCTCCGTTTCCGTCTGCGTCACCATTCTGTTCAGCCAGTTAGGGGTAACAGAATTCACGGTATATATATTAAAGGTATATCATTAGCGTTTTCATTTTTGTTCTGTTCTGCGCATCTACAAAAATGGTGGATCCAGTGCCCATTTACATTACAAATTTCGATATTTGTTGTTGTTTTTAATATTATGATGTGAAGTTTTTGGGAGCACTCGAGCAACCATTTTTTAAATTTCGATATTTGTTGTTTTTTAATATTGCGTTGTGAAGTGAAGTTTGTGGGAGCACTCGAGCATGCGAATCGTAAACAAATTCCGCGAACAATTTTTCAGAGGATATTGGAAAAAATTCTAATGAACCTGCCAAAAATGCTACTTAAAAAGAACTTCATCACACTTCAGTTCTAAAAATTTGTAAGTTTTTGTTAATATAGATATTTAGCCTGTTCCTTTACTTTAAAACTCTGTGATTTTCTGTGCATTTGTGTGAATTTCAGTCCAACGTTCTGTCAAAGTTCATATAAAAAATATAAAATGGCAGTAAAATGCACAGAAAATCACAGAGATTCAAAGTAAAGGAACAGACCTATTAGTTCAATGGGAACAACAAAATGTTGCAAAGTGCAATTTTATAATCAAAACTTTATGGTCGATACCGCTACATATAAACAGGGACAGAACAGTTTGCTCTTGCAAATCAACAACAACATCAAGAGACAAAACCTTCGACCCACCGCTACAACCTGCGTAGCTAAAATCGCTATAAACATTTCCCTGGCAGTTTCCCGGGGACCACAATATTTATAAACGCGGCTAATCCGAAAACTTAAAAATGTCATGTGTGTCAGTAAACCTAAAAAGTGACAAGACTTCTGTTATGTAATAAAATAAACCTAAAATAAAATTGGGTTAAGTATTTCTTCTACATGTTTTGATAACAGCCATAACAGCATACGACTTGAGAGATTGGACCATATAAAAATTATTTAAAGGAAGCAGGAAAATAGGTGTTGGGAACTCTAAGTATCAATGAACTTAAACACAACATCTCAAAGGGCGAACTAATAAATTTAAAAAGAACTTACTCATCAGGAAATGAATGCACATAGTTAAGCACCGATCCCATAGTATAACCGTGTTGGTTATTTTGCGGCAGATCCATATAACGTTCCGTATAACCAGTATCATAGAATTCCCAATTGGTTACTGGAGCACCGGCTATAGCTACTTTAAAAATCTCTGGAAACTGAGCTAGACCCATCAAGCTAAGGTAGCCGCCTGAAAATCAATATGATAGTTCAATCTCTGAGAATTGTTTAAAATTTTTGACTCACCATATGACCAACCGTGAATAGCAACGCGATTCATATCGATGTAACCTAACTGTTCAGCCAAAATTCTTAGGCCGTAAACTTGATCTTTTAATTCCACAGTTCCCATACGACAACGTATATGACTTTCAAATTTAATACCTCGATGTCTAGAACCTCTTGAGTCGATGCAAATGACACAATAGCCTTGCGCAGCAAGCATATGCATTCTAAGTTGTCGCATTCCCTAGAAAAAAAAAACACATTATGATATGAAATTAAACAATAATTTACCTTACCTTAAAAGTATTATTTACAGTTTGAACTTCAGGTCCACCGTAAACATTCAAAACTGTAGGATACTTTACACCCAATTGAAAATTATGTGGTTTAAAGACCATCGCATATACAACATCTCCTGATGGCAGTTTTGGTCGATAGATTTGTGGGCAATACTGAGCTTCGGGTTGACCACCCTCATGCAAATAGCCCATTGGTATAAGTTGAATTCCATTAACACCACCACTTTGACAGCTTTGAGAAACTTTCACCACTTTACAGGATGGAAGACGTTGGATGTTACAATATACTTGCATCATTAGTTTGCATTCCTGATTAATAGAAAAATGTTAAAATAGTTTTTTTTTGTTTAAATTCAAAATCACCTCATCAAATTCAATTTGATAGGAATAACCAGGTTCAGTGAGTAAACGAACGTGTTCGGGTCTCTGGAGACTAACTACATACAGGTGTTTTTCTAACGGAGTTTCTCTTAAGCCAAGAAAATATACCAATTGTTGAGCTTTATCAACCCACAGGTTTCGTCCAAGAACTTCCCAATCACCAGAAGTAATAGCCACCTGCAACATTTTATTTGTAGTATTTTGAATTTTATAAAATGTTTGTCTTACTTTATTTATTAAAATGGGAATTAACGTTGAAGGATTGTGACTTTCTAGACTTTCATTTTGCATTGTGTTGTCCTTGCAACCATTTACTGTCGTCGTCCGACTTAAACTCGAAGTAATTAAATATAGATGCCTGAAGCCTGTCTCTTCTGATGCCCACAGAAACGTAACTGTTGTATCGGTAATTTCAAGAAAGTACAGTAGATCGTGCACATTTATCCAGGTGTCTGTTTGTAGGGAGTAGAGTATCTGTAAGAGAGTTCAACATAAATTATCTTGATCATTTATTCTTAAAGATAAGCTCATGGAATGCTTTAGCTAGAAGGGATAACAAAAAATCGTTCAGTGTTTGAAAAAGTTTCATTACGACATAATGTACTAGTTTACAACTATTTTTGCGGTCATAAAATGCTAGTTTTGGCAGCAAAGCTGTAACTCGTATCCTTGCAATTTTACCATTAAGCTGTGTTCTATAACTTCATGTTAGGCAATTTTCAGCTTTTTGCCTCTATTTATTTGATAAATAATAGTTGTGCATTTTTATTTTATATCGCAAACAACTCTGCGTGGTCAGTATGACTATACCTGTACCACATAAAATTTCACCAAATTGAAAATCTAACTTAGGTTTATTTTTCTCACTCCATTAAAGAATTAGGAATAATTAGGTGTTAATATATCCTATACATAATCTCTTTTACCTGAAGTGGACTTATGGCCCTACTGTATGAACTTTTCCAACTATGATCCGCTGATCCAGATGGCGAGGAGGCCGTACTGCTATAGGTTTCACAAAAATTATCCAAAGGTATCAGTACAAGATCTAATCTTTGTTGTTTTCGATCCATTGCCTGCATCCATACACTGAAAAAAAAAATGTATAAGGAAAGTTTTGATAACGTTCTCATGCCAATTTACTATTTTGAGCCTGGAGTCCATCCAACTCTAACAATATACTCCAGCCAAGGCAAAGCCACCGACAAAGAGTATGGTAGATTTTTTAAGCATATTTCACTTATCTGTAGTGATTCATTCAGAACAAATTGAACCATTTTTAATTTTGACTTTGCATTAGGAGTACCAGCTCGTGGGAAACGATATTCTTCTAATTCGCCAACAACAGCTTGAGATGAAGGGAATGTAAATAAACCCACATCTGATTCATCGACCTCTTCATAAACTATTCGATAAATTCCATCTAAAATGTGATATTTTAGAAATATAGATTCAAATTTAAGAATGGAAGATTTTCAAAAACGAACCTTCAGAATTTGGTTGCCACCAGTAACCTTGGTACCGACTAAATTCCTCTTGCATAACATAGGATGGCACTCCAGCACTTAGAGGATCATCTGCAAATGATCTTCGGCCGTCATGGGCGAAGGTTAAACGTTCTTCGTGCCCACTCAAAGTGTGTGTTACCCAGATATCGCCACCACTTATGTAAGCTATTAAATCTGAGTTTTGGGGACATATTTGGGGATCAAGAGCAGCCCAGGCAGGACACGTTCGCAGTTGTGTTGGAAATAATGGAGCGGGCTACAATTTTAATTATATATTGATATCTTAAAAAATTAAATAAAAAACTTACATTATATCCAGTATCCAAACACTGAAACAAGTCACTTAAAACTGGGAACACAATTTTTCCGCTGGGTTTGTGTAGTTCATAAGATGTGATACCCCAAGTTGATAATCTTTTTCTTTCTTGCAACAATTGAAATTCTCTGGAACATACATTGCTGCCGGCAACAGATGATATTGATTGTTCCAACACCAAATTCCAATTGAGTCTGGAAAATTTTAAGACATTTTACTTTTTAATTCAGCAATAGATTCGCTAATCTATTTTTAATTAACCTTTTCGAAGGTGAACTTGGTTCATTAAAATGAACATCCGTCGATAATAGAGTAGTCTCCCATGCATTCGGGGGTGTACTCAAAAAATATATACGAATTCGGCCATCCGATAATGTTCTGAAGTTAACATCCATTGGAACCATACTTGATAAATTGGCAACTTGTTTTCGTTGGTCATTGACTACAGCAGTCAATTCAGACCATGATTTCTTTGTGTTCTGGGATCCTCCGCCAACCGACAGACCTGGCGGAGGTTGTCCGGCTGAATGTGTTGACCCACTGCTGCTCACCATTACTCGATTGCTAATATGATTACCAACCACAATTCCATCAAGCAAAATATAGGAGGATGGTGGAGGCGGATCATGAGACTGCTGCTGTCTGTTGCGATGATGATGGGCCACCGAACTGCTGCTGTCCATGATACGCTTAATCCGTTCCACAATTTCCTCCAGTACTACGACTAAACCACATGAGATTTACTCCACAATTAACAACACAAGACACTAAGCAACTAAACTTAATTAAACTTCGTCGCAGTAAACTTTCTTTCGGAATTTCTTACAATATTTAGGTAGTTAAACTTCGCGGGTTAGAACCCTTTGTCTTGGATGGACAATTTAGAATGCCACTAAATTGTAATTTATTCAAATAAAGATACCCTCGAACTTGTTTGGTTAATTAAAATCTAATCGAAATTTATATCTTTTTTCCTGGACACAGTACACCTAGATGTATTTCTTTTCTTGGGTTGTTCTTATTTCGAATCGTCAATCGTGTCCTTTTTTTCTTTTCTTTTTATAAGTGTTGTTTTAGTTTCATTTTTCTTTTGAGAATGTCAAATCATAAATTAATATAAAAAATAAATATATAAAAAAGATAATCTAAAATTATATTTTATTAAGATTTTATTATTATTTTTTGTCTTTCTATTACAAAATCCCGTCAACCCGATAATAAAGTGAAAGCAGAGCAGACAAACACGAAAACGAATTCGTACTTTTTTACCAAATAAATATCTTCTCTCTCAAACAGAGTTCACTTCATTATACCATCTCTTTTCCTTTGTTCGATTTGTCAGTGCGTTCTTCTTCAAGGTAGGGTCTGTTTGTGTGAAAAGGATGGCTGTATATGGTTAGATAAGTAAAAATAGTTTTCTTTCGAAAAAAGAGTAAGATAGCAGTATGCAGAATGGGTCTGTTTGGTTCACTGGTTTGGTTACTTTTGTAGCTGTCAAATTTTTGAAAGGACAAGGAACAAGGTTCTGCTTTTGCTTTCACACGAAGAAACAAGTTGCCGGAGACTTCTTTGATATTTTCTTTTTAAAAGCTACATTGGCCACTTTTTGCAAAATTAAAAAAGTAAAAATATTTTTTCCCGCTAGCGCAGTTGTTTTGTGAAAAAGAATATACACAATTTTTTGTATTCAATAAATTTGTAGGTTAACGTTTTATTCCAAAATCTGAAAATGAATAATCTGCAATATCCTTAGAATCACTAAATACTGCTTTATCAACACGCGATTGAGGACTTCCTTTTGTTTGCAACCAGTGTTTCCTTTAAAAAGTGAGAATTTTAAACAGGTTAAGATATTAACTTGATTAAGGTAGGCTTGAAGGCAAAGTTTCACAATGCACAAATACCTAAACACTCAAATCTTCCATCATGGCAACTTAATGCCCACTTGGTATACTCAGACTGTGAAACTGAACCTACGGTGCACTATTTACATTTCATTAATTTTATTTTGTTCTCCTTCTAATTGTCCTTTAACTGTGCCATCCTGGGTGTTCATACACCAACCACGTACTCCAAGGGATTTAGCTTGTTTTTCGGTGTACTAATAAGAATATTGAAATATAAATGTATTTTGTTTGCATGCTACGGTTGATAATTTTAAAATAGTTTATTATACCTTACGAAAAAATACTCCTGCAATCAAAATGTTTTTGGATTAGATAACAAAAGTAAATTATTACATATACCTACATACCTTGCACAATACCAAACACCTCAAAATCACAGGCTAAAAGCTTTTGAGATGCCATTCTTGATTGTTTTCCTAAAAACGTTAATTTTTTTTTATTAAATTGAAATAAATTAGGTACCTACATTGATTTTACTGTAGAAAAATATATTTTTGGGTTTATTTGGCAAAGTAGGTAGTTAAAATCAAGCTGCAAGTAGGTACCTATCTGGAGAACGCAATTGTTGTTCTTCAATCTGTCAGTGCTTCTATGTTTAAAAGGGAAAAGAAACTGTTTGAGGGAGGAAAAACGTGGAGTAGCAGCTGATATGAGTACGATAAACAAAAAAAGCTATCCAAACAGCAGTCATCAAATTGTTTGTGTTTGGCTCATTGTAAATACAAATACCTACATACCTACATGCATTCCTCTCTGCTCATGCTCTAAATATCATAGAAAACATAATTATGTACCTATAATGTTAGAATATACATACAATTATATCATAGTAATTTAAAATATTAAAATTGAATTTATACCTACTATTACCTAAATTGAAATCGTAGGCAGGTTACCTACCTACCTACAAAAACAATTTTTCAAAAAATCATAAATTGAAAAAATAAAAATAATTTGTTACTTACCTAGCACCTTACAAATTAAAATCCAAGACATATTTAAAAAAAAAAATTTTGTATGGCAACTAATAAAGCTACATAGTAGAGAAGCTTAAGCATACAAAATTGATAAAATATTTTGTGTCCGTTTTCGGAAAGTAAAAAATTAAAAAGTCATTCATCAAGTTTATGAAAGTGAAAAAAGTCATGAAATGTATGTAAGATTAAATTAACAGAAATGTTTAGTGATATAGGTATGTGAATGCTCCTAGCTAGAGTTATAATATTTTATTTAAAACTAGCTTACTACATTTCCTGTCAAAATTTACAGTTTTTCAATAGGACTCCAACAAAACAAAATCCCCATGCTAATCGGATGATGGTCATTGGTCAGTCGATTTCTGCCAGTACGAACGAATAAACAATTTATTTTTATTTAGATTTTATTTGTAAATTCTACGTAAAATACCCACCTACTTCAGTTTTGGTAGGTATGTCAATGTTATAGGTACATTTTTGAAAAATTATTATTATACCTAAATATAAATAAGAAGTGAACAAATTTATCATGAATATAAAGAAAACAGTTTTGTATTAACATTTATATGGGTTCCGGGTTATTACTTTTTAGTGTTTATGTCACTCCATTAATAGGATTAGTCAACAAATTCTAGATTCACTGGCTCAATAGAATGGTGTAGCTGAAGCTTAACTTTATACTACTTACACCATACATTTCTTACTACAGCTGCAACTTAATTAAAATTAGCTAGAATGCATATCCTGTATAGTATATGCTTTGTTGTTATGGTTCTTTATAAGTTATTTTTCTTCAGTTTATATAGAATACATTTAAGCTCAGCTGTTTTTGTATTAAAATTACTGAACTGCTTTCTGAATGAATAGATTACTTCAAAGACATATGCCTAATGTTTTCTTGTCGAGTATTATTTGGCATTTTAATAGTTTTTTAGACGATAGTTTTCAAGTTTATGTACCTATGTTTAATAATTTTATGAAAAATTAACACTGTTGTAAATAGTAATATTTTCTTAATAATAATACTAAATAGACCAGTTCGTCTAATTTGTTTTCTTAGTTTCTGCAAGGTTTTTTGCTGCTATAATTGTGTTTTTCATTAACATAGCAACAGTCATGGGCCCAACACCACCAGGCACTGGGGTTATATGACCGGCAACTTTTTTTACCTCTAAAAAAAAAAATTATATAGTTTTTCGAAATATTTGTATTATCAGTAAATTACCATCAAAATCAGCATCTCCCACTAGTTTACTTTTTCCATTCTCATCTGTTATCCTAGTGATGCCTACATCGATAACACATGCACCCTCTTTCACCATATTTGCTTTTATCAAACGGGGAACTCCTGTCGCCGTCACGATAATATCAGCTAATTTGCAATATTTTTCCAATTCATCTGGTGGAGTAAATCGGTGGCAAATGGTAACTGTAGCATCCATAGCTGAAGTTTCATTTCGACCATCGGAACTCAAAAGCATAGCAATTGGCATTCCAACATTTTTTGAACGACCCACAACAACAGCATTCTTACCGAACGTTTCGATATTGGATCGTTTGATTAACTCCTGAACGCCCAAGGGAGTACATGGAATTATGGATTTCATATCTAAGCACATTCGACCCACATTAACCTCATTGAACCCATCCACATCTTTTTCGCATAAAATTGCATTACAAACAACACGTTCTCGGATATGAGATGGCAAAGGTAATTGAACCAGAATACCATCAACGGTATCGTCTTTGTTAAGCTTATCAATCAAATCAAGAAGCTCCTGCTCCTTTATGTCGGCCGACATTATTTTCGTTATGCTGTTGATGCCAATTTCTTTGGCAGCCTAGGAAGAAGATTTAAAAATTTCATAGAGTACAGTGACGGTTGGGATGATTTTTACCTTCATTTTATTTGAGACGTAAGTTTGACTAGCTGGATCTTCACCAACTAAAACTGCAGTTAATTGTGGTGCACGATTACCGGATGCTATATGTTCGTCTACTTCTTTTCGTAGCTCAGTACGAATTTGTGCAGCAATAGCTTTGCCGTCGATAAGTTTAGCCATATTACTTTAAAAACAAAATTAATTGTAAACAATTTTTTTTTCACAAGTTCAACAAATGTTTGTACTTAAAGATTAACCCTTAATTGGCCAAAAAACCCAGTTCGGGCTTTTTTCACATTCATGAAAGGTGCTCAGAAATAAATGATGATTTAAATAGGGCAAACAATCTTACAAATATCTGTTTTGCGGAGCGCAAAAAATTAATTAATACCCAATTTAAATGCGGTTTACTAAATATAAATAAACAAATTGATTTTTTTTATTTTTATTTAAAAATTTATTTAATTTTTAAAATCAAATTGTTGGAAATGCATTTAAAGTAAAAATAAATAATTTGATTGAACAATAAACTTAAATTAAACATGACATAAATGTTTCATTATAAACGACGACATGATACTCGCAGCTTCTTCATCTACTGCTTGTAGGGCGTTTAGTACATTCAATAGTTTTACTCGTTCTACATCTCCTAGCACACACTTCAACATGGAGTCAGCATCTGACCATATACAAAGTAAATGATCTAATTTCAGCTGTCTAACGAATTTCTTCCATTTACCGTCAATGTTCAACGTTTTAGCAAGATTTTTACTAAGACTTTTATCTTTTTGAATTTGTTCTCGAAGCCACACCTCTTCACTTTCTGATATTTTCATATTAAAAGACAAGTCGTTCGATTTTTCCTTTTCAGATATTTTAATATTCAAAGATGATATGTCATCATCATTTTCATCTTCACTTGAATTGCTACTCTCGTTGAGATCTGTTTCAGCATCGAAAAATACTGATGGAAGTAAACTACAGATACTGAGAATCTCTTTTCGTTTTGGATCTTTGAGAGTCTTTGCCAAATCAACTGCTGTATGACCAGCTCGATTTGTGATATTTAAGTTGGACCGATCAGTACTTTCCAAAATAATTTTAATAATTTCCGTATTTTCCTGTTGAACAGCCAAATGCAAAGCATTATTTCCGTCACGTGAGTTAGCAAGTTTAACCGAAGCATTACACTTAACGAGAAGAATTCTGACAAATTCAATGTTATTCTTTCGTATAGCCAAATGCAAGGGAGTCATGCCGTCGTTGTTCCTAAGATTCACGTTAAGTTTACTTGGCGTTATGTTTGAGACTAGGCCCTCAACGCATTGCAACAAATTATCACGGACAGCAATGTGTAAAGCTGTATTACCATCTATATCTTGTACATTAGGATCACAACTAAGACCTATCAAAGGTCGTATGTAGACAGGCTGATCAAGCAAGCAAGCTACATGCAAAGGAGTTTGTCGGTTATTGTTCATTTGATGCAACAAATGCGTCAGATTGAGCTTTGAAAATATTTTAAAAACTGTTTCCGCTTCATGATGATTGGATTTTTTACAAAGATCATGAACAATGGTATTGGAATTGTCATTTTGTGCAACATAGCTTTTGAATATCAACTTAATTCTTTTGATTGTGTTTTCAAATCCAATTTTTGAGCAGTCATTGAATGTTTTTATTAAAAGTTTTAGCGCAGGATTGTAAGCGAGTTGTTTGCTTCGTCTCTGTATACTAGCCTCACCATCAAGCTGAAGTTCATTGTCCCACATACAGAAATTTGTATCAGAAAAAATAGATTCTTGAAGTAAATTCAATTCATCCGAATCAACATCAACTTGTTGCATGAACGCATTAAATTGACATACATATTCGTTCGGGTCGGATGAGTCATTTGACCCACCACTTGACTCCTCGCTTATACAAGTGGCTTGTGGTTCAAGTTTCAATTTTTGTATTTGGTGTGGCATCGACTCGGGCATTTCAAATGAGTTCACCGGACTTGTTGAATTTAATGATGAAGAATTTGAAATTCTTCTTCGTTTTCGTGACATTACAATACTCTTCGGTTTGTATCGAAAAGGAACTGGATCACTTCGTTTATTGTCACTCTCGCGAACCAACTCAATAAAAACATTAACGTGATTATCGATTTCTTTGTCTCTGTATGGTGGCGTACGTACTACAATTGCATACTGATGATGAACATCAGCTTCAGTGAAAGAACCATAGGCTTCCCAGGTTTCCTCATCATTGTATAATTCATAGAAACGAACCTTTATATTATTTTTGTTGACTTTTTCAACTAAAAGTATCAAATCATCATTGCCTTCGACACTTCCAGTATAAATACTCAGACGACAAATTCTCAGTTCCCCTGTTAGAGCACTTTTGAGATTATTTATGGGGTTCGAGTATACAGGTTCGCAGATTCTTTTGTATATGTTTTCATCGATAGTTTCAAATGCTTCAAAGCATAGACAAACCTTTTGAAAAACTTCAATTAATAACATTCAATTGTATGCAGACATTATTTGAAGGATCTTGTGAATTAAAAGAACAGATTAAGATTTTTTTTTCTAATTTTCTGAATTTGTGAAGCAAAATTTTTAAAATACGCTGCGTTTACTTCTTTCTTTTCACATAATCCTCTAAAAGAAAAAACACCCTCACCTGATTGAGATTCATAAGCTTAGCTTCTCGATCGGCTTCATCTCGCAAGGATTTAAGATCCTTCATTGAAAGTTCATCGCATTGTGAATCGAATTTTAATTTTTGGATTTTCTTCTGTAGAAGCTCTTTAGCTACGTCTTTTTTAGCTGTATGAATAATGCCCATGTTTTCGAATCGAACGATATAACCCAATTCTGGGGATACGCGTACCACGTGTGGGTCGCTGACATCCTTGTCTTCTTTGTGGACAACTAGTAAATGCGAATGTAATGATGGTTTCGTTGTATTTGTTTGATACAAACTGCAACGAATGATTCCCGACTTATTGAAATTTCTAAGTTCAACTTCCGGGTACGTTTTGTTGGGTTTTACAGATCGACTTCCAGTCAGAGATCCATGAGTTCCGTGCATTTCGGATTTGTAGCGAAAACGAAACTTGTCAACTGGATGTTCTAGGATCACTAGCTGAGCGCAGATCTTCGTGTTCATTGTGGCGTTGGCACTAGACACCGAGGATAACGAATTGCAGAATTTAAAATAATCAGCAGTGTTACTAGCTTATAGTAAAGTTGGTTTGGTGAGTGTTCTGACAAAAGTTTTTTGCAACAAATAAACAAAATTTTAAAATAAAAATAGATAGATTACACCTGTGCAACGACTTGACGTATTGAGTGCTTGTGCAATTCCGATATCGTAATAGTGTTGCCAGATTAAAAAAAAAAAAGAATTTTCAATTTTGTTATGGAAAGTTACCGCCTTAAAACAGTCGTTTTCAATTGGATTTTCACAGTCGTATTCATAAACGTTGTCCAACTTTACAGTTTTCCCAGTTTAAATTTTTTCTAATAGACAACGGAATCGATTGTCAAAACCTTGACGAAATATGTGATATTTTTTTTTTTATTAAAGCCTAGTACGCAGATCGCGCTAAAATTTATCTTCCATACAAAATTCCTCCAAAGATAAATTTTAGCGAGGACATTTAGCTAGGCAGTACGCAGTTCACGCGCTAAATTTATAAAGTCTCCACTTAATTTAGCACGCGAAATAATGCTCAACGCATTCTTTCACAGATAAATTTTGACATTTGTGCTCTTAGCAAACGATTGTAGAGATAAGAATTGTAGAGATAAAATTTAGTTTAGCTTGAACTGCGTACCTGGCTTAAGGCTCTCCCAAACCAACGCGATTAATTGCCGCGACAATAGAAAACAATAACATCAACGTGTTGTTTTGTTTGACAACCACGTGTTGTTATTGTTGTTTTCTTTTGTCGCGGCGAATAATCGCGTTGGTTTGGGAGAGCTTAAAGCGTCATATTTCCGAACACACTGTCTAAGCAGTCAAAAATCTAATAAATACGACTATCAGTATTTCAAGCCTTTTTGATTCCAATGAAATATGAAAAATTGTATTCCTTAAAGTGAGTATGTATTAGTAGAAACTAAAATGAATTCTTCAATAATTTCTTTGAAAATTAATTCAACGATGATGATTACTTATTAGGTACTAATTTTAAGCCGTGATATAGTGCTACTGAGACTAACTATGCGGCGACTGGAAAATGTTTTCTTTTTTTAGGCAATATACCTATATAGAATCAACATGTAACTAAAATACATTTTTCAACATTTCCCGACCAATTTTGAGAGCGAGAGTTACTATTAATGTAGGCACAACATGGACATATAATTAGGTGTTTTTTTGTGAGCAAGTATATTCGCTAAAAATAAAAACGCACATCGCCACTTAAGATAAAATATCAAAACATTTTGGAAGCACTGATCTTATAATGACATTTTAGGTGTCAGTTCAGTTTAATTGAGGTACCTGTTCTTTTACATTGGTGCTAAAAATAACGAGTTACATAAACTTTTGACTTTGAGAATAGGTACATCAATGCGTAAAATAAAATCAATTATTTTGACACATCACCGAACCACTGGATTGTCATTCTAGTTTTTTTTCTTTATTCATTCCTTCTGGATATTCATTTCTCGTATTTATAAACGGTTTATACAAATAAACCATATTTCCGACTATCTCGAAATACTTAAACACTGCCTAAGTAGTACAAAAACTAATTAATATAAATACGACTGTCCGGAATCGAATAAATAATGAAACACTTATATTCTGGCAAAACATTTTGTTGTAAAAAGGATATGGCAATGATTGAAGTATTTAAATCATGTATCGTAAAAATGCACGACTTCTGGCAATGCTTCAAATATGTGTACATTTTATCTTTTATGCTGTCAAATGGCCTACCTTTCAATTTCAATTTGTTTACATTTCAAAAAATTACAATATAGAAATACAAAATTTATATTTACCTGAAATACATCAATTCATAATTTCTTTTAATATAATTGCACAGAATATTCTTAACATGTGTAGCTCTATGGATTGAATGGATTGGTAATTTAAGAATCAAATTCATTATGAATCGATGGCTTGATTTCTTTTTATAGCTAAACAAACTTTTTCTTTGTTTTATTTATGTTAAAAAGTCTTTCAATTTAAAATAAATAAGGGTTATAAAACTTATGACTTTGTTTATGTACAAAGGATGTACATTTATTTAACTAAACAGTAATTTGAGATATAAAACACTTTAAATAGAATGTGTCCAAGTAAAGAGCACGTTTCACTCTTGTCAATTGCGTTTACTACATGAGTAATGTGCATACAAAAACAAATTATATGAATGATGGTTTCTCAGAAGAAAAACTAACTTCATTAAAGAAAACATACCTTTATTTTGGGGATGTTGATTTAATCGAATAATCGGAATTCAAGTGCAATTTTAAGTAGGGACTTAAAGCGAAAGTTAGTAGATAAACAACTAACAGTAACTAACGTAGGCAAACAATTAGATATACGTACGTGCACGAGGCAAGTTATTTCTTGTTGGTAGGCGTATTCACCTGTCCCGTTTGTTGTATGAGTGATAAATTGATCTTAATTTGTTGAAAGGAGAAAACAGTATTTATCCTACATTTCGCATGGCATCATAAATAATACCATTGCATATCCGAAGGCGATTATTCAAAACCTAAGCCCGAAAAAAATGTTAAAATTCAAGATCAAATTTTAATAGGTATACCCGATAGTTTTATAGTCATGCGCGCTGAGAAACGAATGATTCAATAGTTATTAAACTGCAATTTAGTAAAACAAGAGTTTAGCAAACAACGCTATGAGCACCCATCAATGGTAATGTATGTAGGTACATAATATACGTTAACGTGTGCCTGAAACTAGCTGTTTTAGAAAATAAGCAAGCTAGTGGGGTTTCTCTAAATTGCTGTTGAATTAAGACCCATGATGAATGAATAATATAAATAAAATAACTATGAAATGTTTTATTATTTCATTTAAAACTAATCTAAATATGTAATTATATTCTCCTGTAGAATATTCTTTCTATTCAACAAATTTTTTGCGGCTGTTAGTGTATTGCGCATCAGCATGGCCACAGTCATTGGTCCTACTCCTCCAGGAACTGGTGTTATACAGCTTGCAACTTTACGAACGGCTGGAAAGGAAAAATGATTTTATGGTTTTTCTAAAACCTTTTTCTTATTTCTTACCTTCAAAATCAACATCACCAACAAGTTTTGCTCTGCCGTCTTCGTCGATTATCCTTGTGATTCCAACGTCAATCACACATGCGCCTTCTTTGACCATATCAACTTTTATCAGTGACGGTACTCCAGTTGCACTAATAATAATATCTGCCAATTTGCAATATTTGGCCAATTCCTTTAACGGCGTATAGCGGTGACAAATTGTAACAGTTGCATCCATTGCAGAAGTTTGGTTTTTTCCATCAGCATGCATAAGCATAGCAATTGGCATACCAACATTTTTTGATCGTCCCACAACTACAACACTCTTTCCAAACGTATCAATCTTCCATCGTTTTAACAATTCTATTACTCCTAGTGGTGTACACGGAATCATTGATTCCATATCTAAGCACATTCTACCCATGTTAACTTCATTGAATCCATCAACATCTTTGAGGTATGATACTGCGTTGCATATTGTCCTTTCATTTATATGTTCAGGTAATGGGAGTTGTACTAGAATTCCATCAACATTGTCATCGTTGTTCAATTCGTTGATTATGTGTAAAAGTTCTATTTGGGTTATACTCCCTGCCAGATTTTTCGTACAACTGCTAATGCCAACGTCTTTAGCAGCCTATGAATATTTTGAATTTCGGCGCAAAATAATATTTTCGTATTACATACTTATTTAATATTATTATTAGCTTACCTGCATTTTATTCTTTACATATGTATGACTTGCTACATCATCGCCTACAAGTATAGCAGTTAGATGAGGTGGCCTTTGACCACTAGATGCAAATTCTCGAACTTCCTCCTTTAATTCAGCTCGGATCTCAGCTGCTACAGATTTTCCATCAATTAGATCTGCTTGGTTACTGTAGGAGATTTATTTAATTAACGTAAAACAAAAATCATACACAAAACATAAAATGATTGTTTTGTACAAAAAATAGTGTCATAGTACCTAGGTCTATAATTTAATAAAAAAAAAGGTCAAAGTTTTAGAATTAAGATTGTATTTTTAATAATAACGTCACAAACAACATGAGGTCTTTATTTGTTTTATTGATAAGAAGTGGAAAATATTTTTCTGCTGGGGGTCTGATTGCGTCTTTTCTTATCATTTAAATGTAGAGTCTTCCTAAAACTTTCTTATCAAATAAAGCGGTACCTATATACAAATTCGATTCACATGGATACTGTTGAAAAATACAACTTTTGTATTGATGAAATGTATAACATGTTTTGTTTGTTATTACATCATACGGTTACAAAAATAGTAAAATTTATTTTGAAACATGTAATTATTTGCTTGTAAAAGTTTAAAAATTCTGTCTATATAAAAAGTCTGATCTTCAAAATTTTTAAAAAGGATTTTGTCATGCTTATTTCGTTTCTGAAATCCGGTTTTGTTTTTTTTTTTTTGTACCACATTGTCTCGACTGTTTTTATGGTCGTTTTTTTATTATCAAAATCTTACTTGCCATAGTCACTTTTTAAAATTACGAAAAATAGACAGATTTGTTAGTAGGCGTTTTTGTTTTCGAAGCTCTAATTTGCATTTATGTATGAATATCAAAAGAAAAATAAATTATTTATTCAAATTTAATCTAGTAATGGTTTCATCCATACAACAAGATTTTTAAATCGTCATACATTGTTTATTTAACTTGTATTTAAAACTTAAATAATTACCTTCGCACCCACTTCATTCTGTTAGTTGATAATTTTATTGACAACACCTGACTCTAATATGTTATTACAGAAGCTTATTATTCTTATATTTTTGTAGTTTGAATAATATAATTAATTAATCCAACTGTCCAATTTAACGATTTAAATTTAAAAACAAGAAGATGCTTTCACTTGCAAGTTCAAAACGATTATGATACTTATTTCACTAGAGTAGCATGTATTATCACATGTATAGAAATATGATTCCAAAAATAAAGAGTATTGTGTTTCTATCTGCGTATAGCAGCTTACCTCTACTATTTTAAATAACAATATTTAATAACATTAAATAAAATAGATACATACATTTTATTTAACTTACGTTTGATGTAGAACTATATTCTATTCTAAATAAAGCAAATACAAGATGTTGTTATAGAAGCCTTTCATTTATCATGTATACGTATATTGTATACCTCACACACACCAACATCATTTTGTTGAGGGGTGCTGTTAAAATGTACATAATTAATTTTCATACAGAGGTGTAAAATAAACTATTAATTAATAAATTGATTTATGTCGAATTACTTTTACTAAAAAATATCGATTTTTTTTCTTAACAGAATCGATTTTCTCTTTCAATACAAGGAATTTGTACATTTGTCCAAATCGACTTTTTCTTCTAAAGAAATCGATTTTTTTCTTAAAAGGAATCGATATTAAATTAAATAAATTTTAACACGTTATGTTGACATAAAAACGTGTATCGCTTGCAATAGATAATCGTAAGGGGTAGAGAGTAGAGTGCCAGGAAAAATTATTTAATTATTTATTTATACTATAAATTTTGAGAGAACTTAGTATATAAAGCAAGGCTTTCGACTCGCCGATTAAAAATAATAATAATAATATTAATTATAATTATAATAGTTACTAAAAGAAATGATAATAATTTTAAACTAAGGCCGTGTACGAATTGGGCTAAAATTTCAATTAAAATTTAACCGAGATTAAATTTTGGCGTTGATATGTGATTCTTATTTGTGTCCTGTGGTGCGTTCTTTTATGTTACTGTGGTTAACTATAGTTAACTATAGTTAACTTCGGTCGTTCCTTTAATTCAGAAAAGTTACTTCGAGTTACTTTATGACGTCATAAAATCGTTCCTAAATTCCAAAGTAAAAGTGTCAAAAAGTAACTTTTTGTAACTTTTTTCAACTCATCTCCTCGATATGAATTGAAATAGTTGATCTGTCAAACACAGCTGAAATGCAATGGTGGATGTTTTGTTTACTTTTTGCCCTTTTGATTTGGAATTGTTTTCAATATTTAAAATATATTTTTATCAATTTAATCGATTCTTTTTTGTCGAATTTGATTTTTGGAATAGTTTTCTTTTATTTTCTGATGCATTTTCTTTCTGTCGGCATTTTCTTCTTTATATTTGGTTAATTTTTCATCAAAAAATTATGTGCCATAAGCAATGAAGAAAATTGCACATGTTATTTTGAATTCCTAATAATTATTTTTGCAATAAATTTAATGCAATCACATTTTTTCTTGGTTATTCATTCCAAATATACAATTCAATTTTTTTTGTCAACCCCTTTCGTTTGACAGATTAACTATTGTTAACTCTGGTCGTTCCTAAATGAAAAAGTTACCAAGAGTAACTTTCTTAACTATGGCAGATCAACTTTTGTTTTTGACACATTAACTATAGTTAACCACAGTAACATAAAAGAACGCACCTCTGATGATAACAATTGTCATTAGATTTTTCACTATTTAGAGAGTAGGTTTGTTCGTTGAACCCTGAAGTCACCCTGGGGTCAACAAATTCTGTTTTTTCGAAACCTACCGCCATATTCACTCGATACATCCAGATTCATCCAGATAATTAAAAATGTTTATCTCTTATCTTTAATTTCGCAAATATTTAACAAGCTTTTAGTTTTTTAAACAAACGTCATTTAAATCCTGACATTGTAATTTAAAAGGAGTAAGTAAATAAATTTAGTGGCGCAATAGCTAGTGGTGAACCAGGGCCTAGTAACCTACACCTCTCAACGTGTACGTGTTATTACACTGGGTCTCCACCTGAAATATTTAATAGATTACTATCTGTCAGTTTTGATACAAAGAAAGAGCGATAGTATACCATAAAATTGTGGTTGGGCATTTTCATAGCTTACTATTTCATTTGTCTCAAACATTTCACAGGACAAAGTTATGAAGTTAAAACGATTAAAAGAATATATTTTGTGTTAAATTTGGTTAAATCCACAAGAAAAAGACTTAACCTTCCTTTTGGCACCTACAATTAATTAATTACATTCGAAAAAAACACAAAGCGAAAAAAAAAATTGGAACAAACCCACAAACGTCAAAAGGAAAATTGCATCTTCATAGAATACTATTCATAGCTTTCTATTAACAAAGCAATGTTTGGCAAGAAATTTTTTATAGAATACTATAAGTAGCCTCCATGAGCAATTTTCATATAATGCAATACAGTATTCTATGAAATCTTTCTCGTGGAGCCACCATGTTAGGTAGAAATGGACCTGTTGGGTGCTCGGACAGGATTCTTCTGCCTCCTTTATTTTTTTGTAGACATTTTCATAATTCGAACATCGCATTGTTCATTTCCAGTGGAGGCAGCATGTAAGCAAGCCCTTAGCAGAGAGTTCCACACAAATCACATCCATACCTGAACGCAATGCATTCCACCTGTCAAAAATTGTGTATTCACGCTTTCTTGTCAAATAATTTTTTAAAAAGTTTGCATTTCTTTTAAAACTATTTCTTTGTTCAATTTGTTCAATTTTAAATAAGTTTTATAAATTTAAATGGCAGACGACACTAACGAAGACAGTTGGCTTTATGGTACGTCCAATCCCGATTCAACAACAAACGAAGAAGAAAAATTCCACTTAGGGGCCGATGAATACAGAGATGAGTTGACTGCTGGGGTTGTGGGGAAACGCAACTCTATTGACAATGCAGAACCTAACCACGCTGAAGCCACCTCTGGTGGTCGCAGAAATCAAGATGGTGATAACGTGGATGATTCTCATGGTGCTGCTCCAGAAAAGATCCAACAAAGTCCCGATTCGAATGAACGCCATGATAATCTCAACGAAAATGACGAAGAAGACCCCGCTCAAGAGATGGAAGAAGACGAACAAGCTGCGGCTGCTGCGGCAGAAGCAGCGGCAGCAGCTGCTTCTGAAGAAGAATGCGATTCAGATAAGGCAAAAGATATTGGCGAATCCGATGAGGATGATGACGACAGCGATGATGATATCAACGTTGTGATTGGAGACATTAAGTCGGGACCTTCGTACAACATCAAGCAACGTACAAATCTCCTCACTACTGCTGTCACAGTGTCGCAGGACAAGGCTAAGACCAGCCAGGGTAAGTTCAGTATCGAAGAATTCGAGAGTATCGGGACTATAAACGGAGTACCGGCGCCCGAGTACAGCATTGATTCCCTGGAAGAGAAACCATGGAGAAAGCCCGGTGCTGATATCACTGATTACTTTAATTACGGCTTCAACGAGGACACCTGGCGTGCATACTGTGAAAGGCAGAAACGATATCGCATGGTTGAGAGTGGAGCTGGTCTGCAGAATTTAACTGGACCAATGTCCAATGCACACATTCCTCCACAGCAGATGAATCTAGGAGGAGGAGGAGGTGGTGGAGGAGGAAATCCTCAAAACAGCAACCGAAATTTGACCGGTATGGGTGGGAACGAAGGCAAATACATAATGATGCCTCCTCGTCGGGGAGGCCCCGGCCCAAATGGAGCACCTCCAACTTCGAAGGAGAACGTTATCCAAGTTATGACAGCAGAGTGTCGAGAATACAGTCGAACGGGTGGTCCCGGACAGATGAACAATTTCATGCCCGACGATCCTTTTTTCGATTCAGATCCATTTGATGGCTATGGCTACGAACCAACTCAAGAGTCGCAATGGATGAATGAAAACCCTGGCTGGGTTCCGAGTGGAATAAAAGAATTGACCCCAGGCCCAGGTGGCATGGGGCCGCCTGGTGGGATGGGAATGGGTCCGATGGGACCTCCAATGCAGCCCATGGGGCCACCCATGAGACCTCCAATGGGACCGATAGGCCACAACATGGGCATGGGACCACCTATGATGATGGGAGGAAACAATGGAGGCATGAGAATGATGGGTCCACCTCGCATGATGGCACCAATGATGAATGATCGCGATTGGGATAGAAATGAGCACATGGATCGTGGCAGAGACCGAGAATCTCGGGAGAGCCGTGACCGAGATCGCGATAGGGATCGTGAACGAGAACGTGATCGGGACAGAGAACGAGAACGTGATCGCGAAAGAAGTGAACGCAGTGAAAGAGGCGATCGTGAAAGAGATCGCGAACGTGACAGAGAGCGAGAACGAGAACGTGATTGGGACAGACCTTCCGAACGCGACAGGGACCGAGAACGGGATCGAGAAAGGGACAGAGATCGTGGCCGAAGCGATGCTGAGGTTACAATAAAAGTAAATATAATTTATGTTTTAAAAAACCCATCTCACTTTATTATTTTTTTTTTTTTAGATTGAAAGAGCATCAGTACCAAAATCGCCAGTAAGATCATCAAAGTCAGCTAAAACAGTACGAAAGGATTCGTCAAGATCATCTTCAGTAGCACAAGTAACAAATTTTTTATTTCTTTTTAATTTTAGTTTTTTTTTTTTGTATTTGCTTTTTTTTGTTATTTTTTCTTTCTTTTTGCGAATTTTGAAAGCAGGCTAATAACTTTTTGAACTTTAATTCTAACGTTGCAAAATGTTGTAGGTACAACAGCTAACATGTTTGTATAAGAGGGTTAAAGCAAATTTTTAAATTCTTAATTTCTTCAAAAGCTTTCTTTTTTAGCAGCAAAAACCTTTTAACTAAAGTTTTATGTTAAGCTAGGAAAAAGTTGTTTCAAACAATATAATGGATAATGGGTGACTTCTACTTTACTTTTCGTTAACTTATGACATTAGCTTTTCATTTTTTCATGTTGCATCCTTTTTTCAATTTCAATTTCTTTTTTTGTATCTTAAATGTATCTATATTTTTTGTGTTGTTATAATAAATGTATTTCAGGATACCGAGCGTCTAGATGAAGATCGAGAAAGAAAAAGACGTGATCGCGAAAGAGATCGAGAGCGTGAAAGGTAATTGTCACTTAAAAGTTTTTGAAATTAAGATTTTGAAATTTTTATTAAATAGGTCGTCACGTCGTGAGCGTTCTAGAAGTCGTGAAAAATCTAGACGTCGTTCAAAAAGTCGCGACAAAGAACGCGATCGTGATCGTAAGAGCCGCGACAAGAAAAAGCATAGGAAGGATAAAGAAGAAAGTGAATGAGTTTTGACGTAACGTATTCTTTATGCCCACACCCAGTTCGCCCACATTCTTCGTTTTCCATTAAGGATAATTTATTTTGTCTATTATCCACAAATCATGTAACCGAAGAAGGGTAGACACAAAAAACTGAAAACTAAATAAATTTTCCAAACGAAAATACTTTATTTCTCAAAGGTTTCTATCTTTTCTTGGAATCTTTAATAATACAATCAAATAATTTTATTTATTCTTTTTTGAAGAAGTAAAGTTTAAATGAAATGAAGGTAGTACATATTAGAAAAAATATAAATATTTCTAATGTAAAAAAAAAACGAGAATTATTTGTAAAGGAATAAATAGGTATAAAGAAAATAGAAAATCAATAAACTTCTTTTTCTCTTTATTCTGCTGGGGCTGGCTCCATATCGAGATCAGCATTCTTTTTCTTTTGTAGCTTCTCTTCTAGGGTATCGAGTCTCCTGTTCATTGCAGTTAACGATTCAACCAATCCCTGTTGAAGTTCTCCATATCGTTTCATAGCCAGAATAAGGCTCTCTTCTATGAGTTCAGTTTGTTGTTTATATTCACTGTTATTTTTTGTCAATTCCTTAAGTTCGTCTGTTTTATCGGGAATATTCCGAAAATATTCAGCGCCTAGGGTTTTTTCGAGAGTCTTTATTTCGGAAAGTTGTTTGAAGCTCGTCGCAATCTCTGGAGCGACTGCATTAACATACACTTCTTTAGCCCTGACTTGTTGAGTTTCTTCAAGATAATTGGGATCCAGGTAATGTTCGAGCTCATCGGTACGTTGTAAAACTTTATTTATGTTATCTCGACCAGCCAAAGCAGATGAAAGGAGTGTATTTGCCGAGAGTAGCGAATCAACGAAATTTTCACTGCCTTTAACATCGTTATCCGGAATTGGACCCAATACACGACTAAGCGAGTCGATGCGTTTTTCAATTAGATCAAGTGCGTCCATTGTTACCACGAAAAGTGTATAGGATTGTATTATAATTATTTATTAATAAATAAAAATGTTTTCTGAAGAAATGATGTCAACTTTATAGTGCTTTACACTTTACACTTTTACAGTGAAAAATGAGGTTGACAGTTGACAGTGCTATGTGTACGTATGAGTAGTTTTTGTTGATGTATACTTATATATTTATATTTTCCAGTCCAATTGGAAATCCAAGTGTTGCCACTTTTCGTGTTAATTATTATTTTTGTTTTAATTATAATTAGGTGCCACTTAACGTTTTCATTAGAGCTGAATGAAATGAGGTAATTACAAAAAAAAAATATGTTTACATCTCAAATTTCCTAATTTCGTTTGACAGTCCAGACTGTCTTTCCTGTAATTTCGTTCAAATTTGGTTGAAATTACCTCATTTGGAAATGTGAATTAGTATGGGAAATGAGATGATTTCGAATCGAATTTGGAAATTTTCAAAGAAATTACCTCATTTGCTCTAATAAAAACGTAGTATTAATTGTTGTTGTTTTTCTATTTTATTTGAAGTA
Organism: Epistrophella euchroma; assembly: GCA_947049315.1. Lineage (NCBI taxonomy): Eukaryota > Metazoa > Arthropoda > Insecta > Diptera > Syrphidae > Epistrophella > Epistrophella euchroma. The sequence continues at coordinate 65,012,085 of OX346248.1, read as the reverse complement.
ATGGTTTTATGGTATTAACTCATTTCAATTGCTAGGGAATTATTGACTTCTTTGTGAGAATCTGTTATAAAAGTTGGTTCAACAAAATAATTTCGATCAGAAATGTTTGTTTAGAGTAAATAGCAAATAAAATAAGATGAGCCTAGAGACATGCCAATAACCAACAAAAATAATTTTCTTTTGATTTTGTTATCCCTCTTCTTCGCAATAAAGCCTAGTACGCTGCTGATGTGAAACGAAATTTTTCGTTGGTCTCCAACATGACAACGAAATGCTTACGAAAGCCACAACGAAAAATTACCCCTTGAAAGTCTCACCATTTGCAAAAACAAACACAAACGCATAAAAATCACATAAAGCCATGTTGTGATGAAAGAAACAACAAAAGAAAGTCGGGCAATATAAACATTTAACCCGATTTCTGGAAAAATCCTTGTGGAAATGTCGGGCAATGTAAATCCAGACATACCTGCCACTCAAAATTTTAAAAATAAATCCGCAAGTATAAACATGTGAATAAATAGTACAGACGTGGCATCACTAATGCCTTCCAGTTTATACACATTCTTCTCAAGGAAATTCTCTTATACGAGTTGACAATAAAAATTTAATATTGGATTATTTACATTTATGAGTTGTGTTGTGGTGCGCCCGTAAACTATTTTTTTTCTTTGGCCTATAAATTAAAAGTGAAAACATTAATTCAATTTTTAGAATCAAAAACATAATAGCTACTACTTTGGTTTGTTATTAAACAACAAGTGCACAATTAGTTTTTTGGTTTTAACTTTGCTGATAACTTATAAAAAAGTTTGGAAACAAAAATAATCAAGCATAACAATGAAGAGATTGCAAATCAGTTTCTAAACAAAATAACTTAATTAAACCTTCCTGGGGAATCTTTCTCTTGTCTGTCGTTTATATTTCATAAAGCCAAAGCCAAAAGGACAAGAATTTCTTTGTAAAAATGTATAACAGGTACCTCGGACCCCGATCTTGAGTTAACAAAATTTTATTGCAGACAAACAGTCAAATCAAAAAGTAATAAACCAAAAGCTTTTTAGTTATTGTAGGTATAGCACAAAACCAAAGAAACTGAATATGAAGAAATGAATCCTTGGATGTCATTTGAGTTTGCCTACAAGCTCTATCAGATAAGAAATGAGAAGGAATGTGTAAAAATGGCGGTATAAAACTCATACATTCACAATATTTATCTTCACAACTTACACATTCACAGTACTTATCTTCACACCACCCTGCTATATTGTTGTTGGATTTCACATCTATTCATCGACACAAAATTAAATTACAAATACAACAATGTAAACAAATAGGTTTTGGAGGGTGAAACGTACGAAGGATTCATTTCTTCATATTCAGTTTCTTTGCACAAAACATTCATCCTTAAAAAGAGAAAACTATTAATGGCTGTTTACGTTTAGATGAATACCTACCTCGTGTGGAATAGACTATCGCAGCGATTTCGAGGGTGTTCAAGTAATTACCCCTTGTGGCAAGAGTGAGGGTTGTTATGCTTCCCAGTTAAAGATATAGTCGGGATTTAAAATTATTATTTTTACTTTTTGTCTTGACTGTAACCATAAACAACCATAGCCTCTTTGTCGTCCGTCATCCCATAGTGCCTCTGTTGTGGGAATTTTCTTGGTATAGTGCTTCTGATTTGAAACTCTTTCTCTTCTGTTCTACTCATTATTACTACTTGATGTACTATAGTATTAGCTCATTGTATTAATTTGTTCTTTATTTGCAAACGATACAACAAACCAAGAAAATTAAAAAAAAAAACATACATCTAGTATCTTGTGTGTGTAATGTGTATGTACCTACATTTGCTCTAGCTAAACGCATCTAGCATGAGGATATAAAGTTAAGCGACAGTAATAATTTCAGTACGACTCAGTTTGTTGGATTGGAGAGAACAAGTTTTTTTTTTGCAATCGGCGCAGCGGAAATAATAAATTACTATTGTATTAATTTTTTGATAGAAAACCTCAATTTCAGTTTCAAATTGACTTTTATGGGCAAATCCAAAAAAAAAAGAAAATTTTGAAAGGACCAATTAAAACAAAACACACTAATAATAAAAGAAAAACCATTTATCATAAAAACAATGTCTGCAAGTAACAAAGAGAGCCCCAGCAGGGAATCTACTTCGTCAAGTGCAAGAATAAGCCTGATAGCTGAAGATTCATTGACCCGTGATTTTTCCATGGGCAGTTTAACGTCGACTGTCAGTCAGGATGAATATTTCCGGTGTCGTGATCATGCTGAGAGTGTCCTCAAAAGAATGCAAAACTATTTAGAAAACGAACAGCTGTGTGATGTGATCCTGATAGCCGGAATCGACGGAAAAAGGTAAGATTCTTTGTTCTTTCGCATTGTAATACTATTGGGAAAGGCTCTTGTTATTGTGTTTATGAATATTTTTGTTGGTGCGAACAAAGAAAAATATGTGTTCTTCGGCCGATGAAGAACAAAACAGACATAAAAATATATTTTTCTTTTTGATTAAAGATCTGAAATTGAATCTCCGACAACAGATCAAGTTGAAAGAAGTCTTAATCCTAATGTCAGACGACTAGCACTTTATGTTTTCTCTCTGCTTGGATTCTTTTGAACTCAATTTAACTTTACTATAGAACAGGAAGTATGTACAAACCTATTGCTATTCGCTTTATAACGGTTGCATGGTTGGGGGAAAAAATAAAAAAAAAAAAAATATTTCAATTCAACTGGAAAAACAGTTGAGACTGACACGAAAAGCGGCATGAACAATTTATTTATTGCATTTGGATAATAAATTTGTTGTATGTATGTGTGGCAAAGTAGGGTATGTCGTATACTTGAGGTATTAATGCTCTTTTATAAATAATAGGTATATTTACAAGATAACTATGCTCACTTTCAAAACAAATAAATAAGAACTATTAGCGTAAGTTATGAAAAAAATGAGTAGGTATAAAAACATAGCTGTTGTAATTTTTAGTTCTGACTGAAGGGATATGATTTAAAAATCCATATTTTAATTTATTTATAAATAACCTTTACGGTTAACAATTGTAAAAGAAATATTATAAAAAATTTAAATTTTCTTCAAATTTTATAAAACGCATGTGATTGTAAAACCGTGAATTGATATTCAAAGTATGTATTGGCATTTCAGGTTGCTAAGATCTTTAAAAAATCTGAACACAATTTCTTCGTAGTAACACAAAAAAAATGAAATCTATCAATCAATCAGTACAATCCAATTTGTCGTGCTGAAGATTCGTTTAAAGAAAATGCATTAATTCCATTTGTTCGCAAAACTGAGATAATTAAAAATTACACAAGGCTTCATGTATATTTTAGGCCCAAGATCGCACCTACCATTTCGACTTAAAATGAACGTCGATTACATTATTTATCCATTAAAATTTCCCCTTTGATATGTTGCTGCATTAGACATTAGAGTAGTTAACCACAAGTTCATGAGATTCATTCAAGCATAGTTTTGTTTTTATCGTTTGACGTTTTTATTTTGAATTTATTTCATCGTTTTAAAAAAGGTTCACACTAACCCAACCCACACATTAAATATACTTATAACTGAAGTGTAATAAAATCACAAATAAGTTTAATATTGATCATTATGGCGTGTTATGATTTAATAACAGACAGAATGTTGTGATAGAAAAACACAGAAAGTGGGTTGATGATTTACACCTTTGATTTCTTGATAAATTATATGCTTCTTCGAACACACGTTAATTAAAGAATTTCAAGATCGTAAGACATAATTAATTTATGAGTGAAAAGCATTAAAAAATTAACGATGCATCCAGTTCAACCTCTTCTATCTATGTGGCAATATTGGCCACATAATATGCAATGCATGACTCATAATCTCAAACACTATAAGCATGCAGAAATGTGCATTAAAAAAAAAAAAAAAAAAAAGCAAATGATAAAAATTATGGTTATGATAACATAATGTCCATGTCCACACTTCATTCATGAATGTTTTCATTTCATTTTCACTTGTTCTGTTCTTTTGTGCGTCCGTGGAGAGAGAATGTCTTAATTTTAACTGTTATTCTGCAAGGCTACTATAATCTAAATGGGTTATTCGATATAATACAGAGAATTTTTAAGTGATTCTCTTGGAGGCAAATTCGTTTTAGCGCATCTAAAATAAGAAGCTGCCATACCAAAGAACTCAAATTACGAAAGTAGGATTCTGACGTTTTTTGAGAAAATTCTCTTATTTTTAATAATTTACATTTTGTATAGGATTTTAACGGCTCGATTAATTTTATTGTTTTGTAGTAACATTAATCTAAGGGTATAAAAAGGAACTAAATTTAATTTGTAAAAAAAAAATTAATATACGATATTAAAAAGTGTATTTTGCAACGAACATTTAAAAATGCATAACGAGTATATTCAGATCTTTAGATAGTTATAAAATAAATTATTAAAAAAGGGTCAAATTTAAGAATCTTCTGCCGAATATCTATAGTGACTGCGATAAACTATCCACTTCCTTTAATCTGTCATATATCTAAAGGCACAAACAAGTAATTGCTGCTCTTGGTTGAATTAAAACTAAATAATAAAATTTTATTTCTAAGAATGACTTTTTTAACTAATTTTTAAAAGGAATACAAATAAGTGCATTAAATTACACCCACAATATTATAGAGTAGCCTTGAGTTTGAAATAATGACGTCAAAAACAGATCTTTTGGAAGAAATTAGTAGCGGAACGTTGAATTCCTATTTACTTTATTTTATTCATACTGGCAAATCTTTTTGTGTGTTCTTCTTCGTACGAAGCAAAACATCAACTTTGATTTAGATACCTTCTTGAGATTCAAAAACAAAAAAAAAACAAGGAAGCAGAAAAAAGTGTATAAAAGTATTTATTTCATGTCTTATAGGTAGATTATTATTATAATAGTTAACTATAGGTATACAGTAGAATGCAGACTAGTCTAGAACTGGAACATTATCTATTCTCATGTGAATCGTGTTTCATGAATCAAATTACTATGATTGTACTTGGTTAATGCCGCAATTTCAATTTCTATAAGTATGTATGTATGTATTGTCATTTTTATAGTTTATTTTCCTGGTTATAAAAAGCTCTACTTCAAATCATGCAGATGTTTGTACCAAAACGCAGTAACGCACATTCTTATTTTATTATAGGCAAAAAACAGAGAAAATAGAGAAAACAAATTTGCATTATTAAAACATTTGCGGCGTATTTAATGGTGAAATAATATTTTTTTTTATTTTTGTACAGCGAAACGTTCACAGATGTGCGTTTAAAAGAAAAACAATTAAAAACAAGCACTTTTAAGGTGTTATTGTTCGCTTGTCAAATAAGTTTCAAAAATATTTATCTATATAATTATTTTCATTTTTTGTTTGTATGATAAATGCGTTGGATGAGTAAAACAAAACAAGTAGAATTGATTGAATGATAAAAAAGCATTAAAAATTTTCGATTTCATTTGATCTTAAAATTAGTTTTGCAATCAGGGTTCCTAAGTCCTTGTTCTCTACCTTCAAATTGATCTGAGAGCCTAACTACGTACAGAAGTACCTATTTGAACAAATTTCAATTCACAGAGTCCCTGCACACCGTCTAGTGTTATCAGCATCAAGTGCATATTTCTCAGCGATGTTCACAGGATCTTTACGAGAGACCAAAGAAGAAGAAGTCACACTTGGTGAAGTACATGGAGATGCACTTCAGATTCTTGTACAATATTGCTATACAGGTTAAATAAACGAAAAAGGTTGCTAATTCATATCTAATCATCTTATTGTATCTTCTAGGTTTTATTGAACTTCGTGAGGATACTGTAGAAACTCTTCTAGCAACAGCATGCTTGCTCCAACTTAATGCTGTTGTAACTGCATGTTGTAATTTCCTGGCTCGACAATTACACCCATCAAATTGTTTGGGTTTTGCATTTTTTGCTGAACAACAAAGTTGTACAACACTTTTAAAACTAGCCAAAGCTTATACCTGCCAGCATTTTATGCAAGTAAGTAAATTACTCAAAGAATGATACATATATAATAAAAATTTTCTGTTTTTCTTTGTAGGTTTGTAAAAATCAGGAATTTTTTCAATTGAATGCAGAACAATTGGGGAAACTTTTATCAAACGATGATCTTAATGTTCCATCAGAACAAGATGTCTTTCATAGTTTAATGTCTTGGGTGCAACAGGACACCGCGACACGTGAAAAATTCATTCCAGAATTATTGGCATTAATACGTTTACCACTTCTGCAGCCATCAGTAAGCTTACATTTTTTTATATTTTTTTTAATTTAATAAATACAAAAAAAAATCTTACAGTTTATTGCTGACCATGTTGAATCAGTTTGTGGTTCCAGCGAGTGTCAACAGCTCGTTATGGAAGCTCTTAAATGGCATCTATTACCAGAGCGTCGGTCTTTGATCTCCACTGAAAGAACCAAACCAAGAAAATCAACTGTAGGAAGATTACTTGCTGTTGGTGGAATGGATTCACATAAAGTATGTTGAACTTTAAATACCATATAGTTTACCTATATAAATGTTTTGTTTTCAAGGGCGCTATAAGTATTGAAAGCTATTGCCCACGCCTAGACAAATGGACAGTATGGAAAAATATGCCAGCTAGACGATTACAATTTGGAGTAGCTGTTATGGATGACAAGTTGATTATTGTCGGAGGTCGTGATGGATTAAAAACACTCAATACTGTAAACTAAACAAGTAAATGCTTGCTTGTTGTATGCTAATTTTATTATTTTAAAAAATTAGGTTGAATGCTTAGATTTGAACACAATGGCATGGACTCCACTTACCCCAATGGGTACACACCGCCATGGGTTAGGAGTTGCTGTGCTCGAAGGACCTATGTATGCAGTTGGTGGTCATGATGGTTGGAGTTACCTAAATACAGTTGAACGGTATTTATTATAAAACTATTGTATTATTTATTACTCATTATATTATTTTACTTATTTTAATTAAAATTTACAGTTGGGATCCGTTTGCTCGAACCTGGAATTATGTAGCTCCAATGTCAGCAATGCGATCGACAGCTGGTGTTGCAGTATTAGGAGGACGACTGTATGTTGTTGGTGGTCGTGATGGATCTGTTTGTCATCGTTCAGTTGAGTGTTATGATCCACACACAAACAAATGGACTTTGAGAGCACCGATGAATAAACGACGAGGAGGAGTTGGAGTAAGTGTTTTTAAATACATTTTTTAAAACTTTTTGAGAGGAAAGCGAATTATTTTCTATACTAAACATTCTACTCTCATTATCAGCATATCAATAAATAAAATCAATTTTTGTTTGCATATTACTCCATTACTCATTGCTTTTGCCCTTCAGAAAGTTTTCAAAAATAACAAAAATTCAGCAATGCACATTTTTTCGCTGCATTCTGCTCAGCGTTTCAAATAACACATCAATAGTTTCCAATTAATCAAAATAATGTTATCAAAATGTTTCCGAGTCCTGTAGAAAATCGATTTATGGTAATCTCTTGAATCCCTTTTCTTTCCTTTTTAAAATATATAATGTTGGGTGGTTTAGTGTCTCAGATTTAAAGATCCTTTTCTTGGAGAAAAGTTATTCCAAATGTTTTATTGCATTTTTCTAGGTCGCAGTCGCTAGCGGACACTTATACGCACTAGGAGGTCATGATTGTCCGGCTAGTAATCCTTCAGTTTGCAGAACAGATACAGTTGAACGTTACGATCCCGGAACAGATTCTTGGACATTGGTAAGCTTGCTTTCTTTCTTACAACTCTAATTGTAACTAAAAATATATTACAAAAACAATAGATATGCTCACTAAGCATCGGAAGAGATGCAATTGGATGTGCTTTCTTAGGTGATCGCCTTATAGCCGTTGGAGGTTATAATGGTAATCATTATTTAAAAATTGCCGAAGAATATGATCCTGAAACAAACGAATGGACACAAGTGGCACCTCTAACATACGATCGGGCTGGAGCCTGTGTGATAACAATTCCAAATATAATTCCCTCAACACCACCACTAGCCGCTAGCTCAACGGTTTAGTTTAAATTTTATTTTATCAATATTTTTAATTTGAATGCGATCTTAAGATACATATTTTTATGTAACGCATTCGTTTTCAGTATATTTTTTTTTTTTAATTGCAAAACAAAATGCATGTAACTATTATCAAAAATTAAGCTTGAAATAATAGTTGAGAGATTTTAAATAACATTCCATAGTTGTTAGTTACTATAAGATTTCTATTTTTTCAAACAGCATTCCAATAACAAGCAACGTGTGAAATTTCTTTTCTAGAAGGCTTTTCCTTTTGTGGAAAGATAAGCAAATCATTTTGTTTTTGCAAGCTTACATTATCATGTGCACGTTTTAGTCTTTTTTTTAAATTTCCAAAACTCAAGCTTCTAATGAACTTATTTGTTTCTAATATACATATACATATACAAAACAAGCCCTAAAGTTTGTATTCAAAATTAATTTTACATATTTAAAAGATATTTGCAATGGCATGTGACAGATTAACATTAGTGTTTATTTCGTTTTTAAGTTTTCATTTATTTTCATTATCATTATATCTATTTATTTTCAAATCAACCCCGCTTTATTTTAATTTTTATTCATACTTTATTTTTGTTTCTTTTTTTCTTTCTTTAATTTTTTGGATTTTAGAAAAAATGGAAACCAGTTAGATTAAATCCGCACTGTTACAGACGCGCTGTAGAATTTGTCGATTACTACAATCTTTGAAAAGAACGAAACTATTAACACACTTAGCACTAAATTTATATATGTTATTTTCTGTGTTTACGTTTTTGTAAATTTGTAACAAAAATTGCTTAAAACCGACGATGATTACGTTTAATGTGTAACTTTTTATAGAATGCAGCGAAATAAAAAAACTAAATATATTTTGATTACTCTTGGGGCGACGTGATGGATTAAAAAAACAATGATTATACACTTCTGAAAAAAGTGTTGTATTAGTTTTTTTTTATCGCACAGATAAAAGATCTCATGGATTCATTAAAAATTGTGAGTCGGTTTGTGATTTACATATTCATTTAAAAACTGATTTTTTTTATTATACATATATAAAAATTTGAACAAAATTAACATTGTGATTTTATTTTTAATTACGTAAAACTTTATATAAGGCACATTATTGTTCTAAAACGTGATAAAGTAAAAATTAAACAATTAGTATATTAAACAAATATCGCAAAATATTATTATAAGAAAACATAATCCATATAAATAAATATTTTCATATCATTCAAAAAAATATATATACATACATAAATAAGTAAAATTTCATGACATAATATGTATCATTTATATTTTTCTTTGTATTTTTTACTTAAATTTTACATAATTGCATTCATTCTTTTATTTTTACATGCTAATATTGTATGCAATTAAAAATAAACATACAGAGTAATTTTAATTAAACAAATGAATATGAATAAAAAAGTGAAATAATGATTGTGAACTCTTATTTATAAATTAAAAAAATAATAACAATATTATGATTTTATAATGTTAACAGTTAAAGGTCACACAAATACATCCTTATCTGCTACCGTGCAAAGATAAGTAGTTGGAGAAAATATATCGGTAAATATATAAAGTGAGAGTTCCTAGTATGGGAGGCGACCATAATATTCTCTATAGTTGAATTTATTGGATTCAAAGGTTGCTTCTATTACCTACATATATCATCAGAATTCAAATTAAAGCTATAATTGCTCTTTTTACGAAACCATTGGTTGCAGACTTTTTTGATTATTGAAACAAACATTTGCGTTTTACACGTGAAACCCATATAAAGTAAATATTTAAATTTATAAAAATAAAATTTTATTTCATTTTAGATAGTTGTCAACATGTTGAATAAATTTTGGTGGCGCGACAGAGCATAGTGACTTGCAACTCTCAACCAGTCATTGCCGAATGCATCAGTGTGTACACGCGCAAGAAGTGACACATGTATGGTTTATTGATTATCGAGTAAAGAAGATTAAATAATTTAAGTTAAACAATAAGACAAGCACCGAAAATAAATCTAGCCCCGCATCGTAAACATCTACATTTGCGCAGTGAAAAACAGCTTGATAAAATCAGTTCTCTTTTACTTATTATATCTTATCTTTTATTCTCACTTTATTCAATGGAGCTCCTCATACGCCGCACAAAATGCAAATAAAACGTTTACCTTTTTTTAAAAAAATCGTTCCCTAACTTCCGTTACAAAACTGCAGAGCGTACCTCTGCCTCAGTCTGTAATCCATTTTTATGAAGGAAGTTCATAAACGTCAAAATCCAGACACAACATGATGTTCTGAGGGGACGCGAAATCAAGAAATATTTGCGAACACAGTCACAGAAATGAAAAATAAAGTAAGTATATGAACTATTTCAGTCGTGTTTATTATTTTTAAATCACTTTAGCAACAATTGAAAATATTTATTTAAAACTTGGACGGCTGTCTAAAGTTAGACAACGATTATTAATACGACTGCTGCTGTGTTGCATTTATTTTTGATGTAGTTTGTTTTAGTTTACCGTTAATTATTTAAGCCTTTTATCATTTTCATTACATTTCATTGACAAATCATAAAACAAACATTTATTACATATTACAAGGTTCATATAGGTTAAATTTGTTAACAAATAGTGAAATTATTATTATAATAAATAAGCAAACAAAACAACGGCTAGGTTAATATATCTTAGCATTACCATGTACATAATTTTAATTACCTGTAAATAATAATAATACTTTAAACTAAGAATTGCAACGCATTCTTTGAATTGGCATCCGTCCATGAATACGAAATCTTTTAGGATCAGAACATGCCAAGTCAAAATCGGTGTAATTGCCTTTGGAAAAATTGAAATCGTTGGTGTAGGTGCGTTTGCGTTTCACTGCTTTTCCACTATCATCTTCATCAACTGCTTTTTGTCTCACGAAAGAACCTTGAAAACATATATTTTTTAAAGGAAAACTAATCGATGTTTAAGTTAAAAAAAACCTGCAAAGGATGCACATCTCCTTATTATCGATTTTGAATTGTCGTAAAAATCAGCCTCGTCTTTTGACTTTGCATCATTTTGGTCAACGACTGCACTTAATGACGGCAAACGAATAACAGAAGATACTAAATTCCACAATCGACTTCGGCTGCGTTCAGGTTTTTTTTCTGCAACAAAAACTTCATCTTCAAAACCAACATCTGTGTAATCCGAAGACGATTCAATTTTATCATTTTCTTGCGCTTCCATACTGTAGAATTTTCTTGATTGGTTACCAAAACGGGAATTATTTTCATATTCAAATTGTTTATTGATTTTCGAAGTTCGAATAGGCGTCGATGATGGGGTGAAAAATAATTCATCTGGTGATGATTGTTTTTCAGACTTTATATTTTTTTCGGCTACCACTGGAGTTTCGAATTGGATAATTTTTTTATTTATCAAAACTCCTGAGGTGGGTATTCGAGGGGTTATAGGTGGTACACTATTTTCATATACAACATCATTTTGTTTTATGCTCACTTGACTTAGTTCAGTGGATGTAGACGTAATTATCTCGACACTTCGACAAGTTTGATAAACAGAATTACCTGATTGATTGTTTTTTCTTTGAGGATTTTCTGAAAAAGATTCAGCTGTTTTTGAGGAGGTTATGACTATCGATTCAGTTCTTTCGGTCTTTTTTGTCGATGAAAGGAGTATTTGCATTGCTGGAGGCGTATTGCCATTTGTTTGAAGAAAGCCCATATGACTATGATGGTCTATTATTTCACTTTGTGTTCGACGCACGGCTGGAGAGAGACGTAGATCCAATGGAATGTCTTCTTCGGATTTCTCTACAATTTCAAAATACACATTGTCCCATACAAATATAACGGAAATCGATTTTACTTACCTCCGCTGCTATCGATAGATTCGAATATTTTTTTTCGGTTATATCCAAACCCTCGATTTTCAGCTGCTATTCCATGTTCGGCAATTGCCTTTTGGATACTTTTTGACATGACCTGTCGAAGTGGAGTAACTACTGCTGATATTTTACCGCGTCCTCGTGGTTTTTGGTAGCGACTTATTGGGTCAACAAGCCTTTTTGAAGGTGTTGAAATAGATAATAATTATGTAGGTAAAATAAGTAAATGTAAGCAAATTATTTGAAATTAGGCAACAAAGATTGTTTTCATTTTGAAGAATTTTCAAAAAAAGATATTGAAAACGAAGAGACTTAAGTTTTAGATAATTTTTTGTTTAATTTTTGTTTGCACTTTAAAACTTACCTCACTTGCGGTGCCAATGGTGGACTACTTTCTGAATCACTAACTGAATTATGAATACTTGACATATGTCCGCCAGAAACATTAAATATCTGTTCCTTTGGCTTAGCTACAAGTTCTGCCTGCAGTGGAGTGGAAGTCGATCGAACAAGTTTTCCCTTCGTCAAAAGTCCTCCAGGGCCAATGCTTTTTGGCAATGAAGAATTGTTGATAGATGAAATATTTTTTATTGACGACACACTATCGCTTATGAATTCTTCAGTTATTTTACTCTTTGCTTTCCAACGTAAATTTATCATTGAAATAGGGGTCAAATGGCTATCATTGATATCTGGAACTCGGAATGGCGAAGTTTGAGTAGAAACACTTGAAGCAAAGCTTTTTATGGGCTGCTGAGTTTCTTCTTCTGTAATTTGAGATGCGCTGCTAATTATTGCAACTTCCAGATTGCAAGAGATATTGCTTTGAATGCATTTAGAGAATTTTACAAAATCATCAATTTTTGTGTAGATCTAAATAATATGCATTAAGAATAATCCTTTCTTTTTTTATAGGAATTCGATATTATCTTACTCACTCTTGAACATTTTCGACATTTTAGTGGTAAATGTTTCTCGGCGATGTGTCTTATCAATTCGGTGTGCATCAGCTCATGAAGAACAAGAGGTTTTTTCTCACAAATGGGACAAAACAAATGCATAGGTTCGACACACTGCACTAAAATGGCATGGCTCTTGTGTTCATGTTTCTCCCGACATTCAGAACAACAAAATACCTTTTCACATGTTTTGCATATAACCTAGTTTAACAAAAAAAAAAAAAAAACAAATAATAATACGAGAAACATTTAATTTACTTGTATTTTGCATCTTGAATTTAAGGCTTACTTCATCAGGAATAATCATCTTATTATTATTAAGTTAAAAATATCAACATAAAACAAAAAATGCAGGCAGTATTAAAACTTATTATCTACATGACGATTGCGGCAGTAATATTCTTAGTTCTATGTATTAAAACCGTTGACAAGTCTAATTTTACAGTTTAATTGATAATGCTAAATAGAGTAATAAGCAAAATGCCGGATTTATACAACTGCTTCATTGAAACAATTGTTGATGTTTCTCGCATGTTTGTGATAGAACACCTTTACCTATAGAAAAGCATACCTATTCAAAAATTAAAAATTTTCATTTAATGCAGCATAACCGTTCAGCTTGTTAACTTCGTAGTTATTATTATTTAACATTTTTTTTTTAAATCAAACTGATTTTATAATAGGCCAACAATCAGTTTTGTTTTTAATATAAATAGCCTTAAATACATTTTGTGGTAATATTTTCTCAAAAAGTAGGTATTTGACCGATTTCGATAACTTTTATATGGTTGGAAAGCCACAATTGCGGAGATGTGCATAATATACTTGAGACACGCATTTACACACTGTGGGTCATTTTCGTTTTTGTACTGTCGAACACTGCATATTTAAAACAAATAAAATTAAAAAAAAATGTTTTTTTCCTTCAATATTTTTAAACAAATTGTTTGCGAAATTGAAAGTGTTTTTAATAATTAGGTTAAATTTACGACTTGATTTTATGAATTAATATGATTTTATAAAATAATATTTTTATTTTTAATAAAAAGGTTAAATTTACGACTTGCTGAACAGAAAATCGGCTAGGTATTAACAATTAGTTACGGCCATATTATTGACTTGTTTCAAAGCTAGTTTTACGGCAAAACTAGTTAGGGGTTTGAATTCGAAGTTTTTCAAATATAATTATTATTTGAAACATGTTTTGATGTCAAAATATGTACATAGGTACATATTTAAGATGTAAAAGTATGTTTGAATAAAAAAAATTGTCAAAAACTTAAAACTCAAAACACCTATAGAAACAGTTTCGCTGTAAAACTAGCTTTGAAGCAAGAAGTTTTGTCTTTTTTTTATCGGTATTGGCACTATAATGTGAATCCAGGCCCTTAATAATATTTATTTTAAAATATACCTATTTAACAGAAAATTACCCCTGCCACCTACCTAGGTATTTTTTTTTATTGTTGTACAAAATTATTTTTGTTCATAAAAATCTATTTTGCCTGATTTTTTTCGATCAATTAACGAAAATTCGTTTGTATATGAACCTGTCCAACAGTAAAAAAAATTCACTCTAGTAGGAAATTAAAAAAAAAAAAATAAAAAACTGTTTTATAAAAAGTGTTCACATTTCAAATTTCCTAATTTCGTTTGACGATCCAGACTGTCAGTCGCTCTGTCATATTAAATTGGTTCATTTTGAATGGAATCCATAAGGGATAGGTACACCGAATTTCGTACAAATTTGGTTGAAATTACCTCACTTGGAAATTTGAAATTTGTACGAGAAATGAGATGACTTTGATTTGAATTTGGAAATTCAACGAAATTACCTAATTTGCTCTAATGAAAACGCAATATTAGGCAAGTTTAGGAAAATGAGATCTCAGATCTCCTACATCCTTTTTTACTACGCTACTGACTCATTTCATTCTGCTATAAACGCTTGTTTTGCCGCCTTTTGTGCCGCTTCAGCAAATTCCAATTTCTTAGCTCTAAGCCGAAACCAAGAGATTTCTCATTCTCATCGTTTCCTCACTGGAATTTGGTAATAGAATTGGTTGGAAAACGTAAAAAGTGTTATCGTGGCGTATTTTTTTGAAATATTACTTTCCGTCTGTTTGGTAGAGGCGAGTGTTCACATGTATTCTGTTGTAGCTGCACACAATGATGCTATATTTGGTGCGGCGAGTGTGAGTTTCTTGTTGTTGTTTATTTTGAAAGAAATTTTTTCCCGCATTTAAAACTCTCGCAATGCTTCTCGTATCGTATAGCTTTTCCCACTATTGTGCGAGCAGCTTAAAGGCTTAGGACCAGTTTTACTGGGCCTATGTGCCAGTTGTACAAACGTGGTTCAGTATTTAAGCCGTGATTCAGGATTTTAAATCACCAAGAGTACGTCCTGTCAAAGAAAAGTGCCGCTCACCTTAGCCGTTCGGATTCGGCAATAAACTGTAGGTCCCCTCCATTCCTGCAGACACGCAAACAGGAATGGTTGAGAGTTGTAAGTTACTAGACCCAGGTTCTTCATAAGCCGTTGTGCCACCAAATTTATTTTTTTTATTTTATTTTTTAGATTTTGGGGTTTAACTCTGAGATGTAGCTATTGTCACATACTTGAACCTTGAACCATCTTCGAACCTCAGTTAATCCGCCGAAATCAGCGAATTAAATTTCTGAACCACGGGTTAAATTATGAACCACCTTTGTCAAAATTCAATTATTTTATCGAAAGAATGATAATTTTTTATCTTGTCTAGCCAGCCACCTGTGCTTGCATTTTTAGCCTTCAAATTTAACCAGAGCTTCAGCTCTAGCAAGGGATTAGATCTTTTGATGCTTTTTTTGTTCTGCACTCACTGCTAAGAATATCCAAAATTATGCCCGCACTCGAGCACCTATCCGCTAGACTATCCACTTTTCCAAAGAATATATTCATTATATCTTTGCTAATTGACTTTTCAGTTTCAGTATAAAATGTGTTAATACCAAAAGTACTAGATTTGGTAGTATGATTGATTCCTTTACGTTTCAAATTTCCATTTAGTTCCACTTCAAACGGCAACGGCAATACTAATTTGGTTTATAAATTCCCTCGCTTGCAAAAAAATCTTTCAGTTCATATTCTGAAGTATTCCTTAAACTAGTGAAAAGTATTTCGTGAACGCGAAGCGATTATTCCTTCATTTTTAATAAGAATTTAATAACTAAATAACAAGAAAAAATACATTAAAGGTGAGATCTTTATTAAGTTTAGTAATTTTACTATGCAATTATTCATCGTTTTGTGAAAAAAAAAAACATTGGTAAACATGGTCTTTGATAAGGTTAGAATTTTTTTTTCTAAGAAAAATAAAGTATTCATCACCTCGCTGAAAAAATTGCTTTAAATTTGCGATCAATATAACGGAAATAGGAAAATTATTAGATTTTAAATGTATTCTTTTTGCAAATTAACATCCAATATGCCGTAACGGAGCTTGAACTTATGAATTGGTTGAAAAAATGAAGCCATGTGAATTTTCTCGAATGTTCTTTCTGCTTTGTGGTTGGGCGATGGTTCATTCCCATGGAAGCGTCCCCGCACCCGCATGAATATGCCTTCTTTGTTCGATAGCCATGTGTTTTTTTTTTTTTAATTTTTGGTTATGTTTCTTCAATGACTTCTTTTAGTTTTTTTTTTTTATTTCTAATTTAATTCTTTTTTTCACCAATAAATTCCTACAATATTGCATAGCAACCATGTGATTTTCGCGCAAGTCAAAACCGTGATGCGTTTTCTAAAATGTATATTATATATCATGTACTTCCTCCTCTATGTACAGCACATGTTAGGTACGTTTGTTCTGGAAAAATTCCAGTCTTTTTTTTGTTACAAGTCACTTATGTGTCATCACAAGAGCAATATCTAGAAGTTTAATCACAATCATTTTAGCCTTTGGAAATATTAAGCATGCATGCCTACATTCCTAATCGATAAATTTATAACGAAGACAAATTGGATGGTTTCTGGTTTTGTCACGACACCTTTATATGAAATTGCAATCAAGCAGCACAGAAATGTGTCATATCATGAAAATCCAGTAAAGGTTTTTTTTTTTTTTGCTCAGCGATTTTTAGACAATACATACATACTTTACTTGTATCAAGTATTATTTTTCATGCTTATCATTGTTTTTTCTGGAAACTTCAACATAGATATGTTTTGTTTTGTGTTTTTTTTTTCGCTAGAATTACGTAATACTCAATTATGTGTGTCGTCCGTTCATCATGTTCTATAGTACCCTAATATGGGCTATTTTCAAGCCAATCAAATGTTTGCAATGGTTATTGGTATCGACTATGACCGCGAAACCTTCTGCCAATTTGGGTGACAAGCTTACGCTCGTCGTGTAAATCCTCAACGGCTAGGTACACTATTGGGGGTCAGATATCAAGTTGTTTTTTTTTTTTTTATTAAAAAATTATTCCAACTACCACATTTCAAAAGTGAAAAACGTAATGCAACATTGCGAAATGCCTTATGGCTTATATCAGATAATAAGCTAAGGGGGTGTTTTCGTAAACGTGTGCTACATAGCAAAAAATTCTCACTTCCGGTTAAAATACAAATTTTTTTTGGATTCGCTTGCTCACCATTTGACGAAGCGAAGCCTCAGAGATCTTATTTTCCTGAACATGCCTAATACAATTCCTCACTTGCTGTCAAGATGTAAGATCCAATTTTTTGGACTCAATTATTTTATAATCGCAGTAAATTAAAATTCACAAACTTAAATTCTCTCAAAAAACATTGACCTTGCCCAAAAGTATGGGCAGTTTTTTTTTATAGTGCATTGTGTTGTGTGAAGTGTCAATGACACTTGCGAACCGATGTTTAGCTTTTATTTATAGTAGATTTACATGTATCTTTATCTGGTTTTGGGGGATGTTAAACCCCTGTTTTTTTGGACAGAAAATCACAATTTGCTAAAATTTTGTAAGTCTCTCTCTCGGACGTTCTCTTTTGTGCACATTGGACTGAAACTCACAATTGTACAGAAAATGACAGAGTTTGGATTCGTTGTTAATTTTTTTTTTGGCACAAAATCAAACTAAATGAAGGAATAAGGTTTTTGATTGCTCATGATAACAAACGGTGTCTATACATTCGCATTCGTTCATCACTCTTAATTTGTATATTGTTATTTTGTTTTAAATGGGTCTAAGATTTGAAAAAAAAATATCCTACATACATATGTCCATCTTCATGTTCCAAGCTCTCCAACAATTCTCATTTTCTGAAATTAAGAGGAACAAACAGACAGAAAAACAAACTTTTACATTTATAATATTAAAAATAGGATGTACATCATTCTCAATATAATTAAGATTATTTTCTTTTTACTAATTTTTTTTTTTAAGAACACAAAGTATCTTTTATAAAGACTAAAATATCAATTCTTTCTTTTATAAAATGTATATGTTTAGATGTCGAAAGCTCCAGCTGTTGGTATTGATTTGGGTACTACCTACTCTTGCGTGGGTGTATTCCAACACGGAAAAGTTGAAATTATTGCCAACGATCAGGGAAATCGTACGACACCATCATATGTCGCCTTCACAGACACCGAGCGTCTTATCGGTGATGCCGCCAAAAATCAGGTCGCCATGAACCCAACAAATACCATTTTCGATGCTAAGCGTTTGATTGGTCGTAAATTCGAGGATGCCCCCGTACAGTCTGACATGAAGCACTGGCCTTTTGAGGTTGTTAGTGTTGAGGGAAAGCCAAAAATCCAGGTTATCTACAAGGACGAGAAAAAGACCTTCTTCCCTGAAGAAATCTCTTCTATGGTTTTAACCAAGATGAAGGAAACCGCCGAAGCTTACCTTGGCAAGACTGTTTCGAATGCTGTCATCACAGTACCAGCTTACTTCAATGATTCCCAGCGTCAAGCAACCAAGGATGCTGGTACCATTGCTGGCTTGAATGTTTTGCGTATCATCAACGAGCCCACAGCCGCTGCTATTGCTTACGGTTTGGACAAGAAGGCTGCCGGTGAACGTAACGTTCTTATCTTTGATTTGGGTGGTGGTACTTTTGATGTTTCGATCCTGTCTATTGATGATGGTATCTTTGAAGTCAAGTCGACCGCTGGTGACACTCACTTGGGAGGTGAAGATTTCGATAACCGTCTAGTAACCCATTTCGTGCAAGAGTTCAAGCGCAAGCACAAGAAGGACCTGACTACCAACAAGCGTGCCCTTCGTCGTCTCCGAACAGCTTGCGAACGTGCAAAGCGTACCCTCTCTTCATCGACCCAAGCCAGCATTGAAATCGATTCACTATTTGAAGGAACTGACTTCTACACCTCGATCACACGAGCCCGTTTCGAGGAATTGAACGCTGATCTTTTCCGCTCCACCATGGACCCCGTCGAGAAGGCCATTCGTGATGCTAAGTTGGACAAATCATCCATCCACGATATCGTGTTGGTTGGTGGCTCCACCCGTATCCCAAAGGTGCAACGTTTGTTGCAAGACTTCTTCAACGGCAAGGAATTGAACAAGTCGATCAATCCCGATGAAGCTGTCGCTTACGGTGCCGCTGTCCAGGCTGCCATTTTGCACGGTGACAAGTCCCAGGAAGTCCAGGATCTCTTGCTCCTTGATGTGACTCCCTTGTCTTTGGGTATCGAAACTGCCGGAGGTGTAATGAGCGTTTTGATCAAGCGTAACACCACCATCCCAACCAAGCAGACCCAGACCTTCACTACCTACTCCGACAACCAACCCGGTGTGCTGATCCAGGTCTACGAAGGTGAACGTGCCATGACCAAGGACAACAACTTGTTGGGCAAATTTGAACTCTCTGGAATTCCACCAGCACCCCGCGGTGTTCCCCAAATCGAAGTCACCTTTGACATTGATGCCAACGGTATCTTGAATGTAACTGCTTTGGAAAGATCAACCAACAAGGAAAACAAGATCACCATCACCAACGACAAGGGCCGTCTTTCAAAGGAAGACATTGAGCGCATGGTGAATGAAGCAGAGAAATACCGCACCGAGGATGAGAAGCAAAAGGAGACCATTTCGGCCAAGAACGCCTTGGAATCCTACTGTTTCAACATGAAGGCTACCCTCGATGAAGACAACCTTAAGAGCAAAATCGCTGACACTGATAGAACTACCATTCTCGACAAGTGCAACGAAACCATCAAGTGGTTGGATGCTAACCAATTGGCCGACAAGGAAGAATACGAACACCGTCAGAAAGAATTGGAAGCTGTTTGTAACCCAATCATCACCAAGCTCTACCAAGGAGCCGGTGGTCCACCCGGGGGAATGCCTGGATTCCCAGGCGGTGCTCCTGGTGCAGGTGCCGGACCAACCCCTGGCGCTGGAGCAGGTGCTGGCCCAACCATTGAAGAGGTCGATTAAACAGAACAGTCTCCCAACCATTCACCATAAACAACAATCTTTTGTCATTCCAAGAAGAACAACAACTCTTCGCAATGTTATATTTCTGAGTTGTGTCTCCACCCTTATAATATTTTGAAATCCAACCAAAATCTGAAACTACAACTGAGCTGCGTTTCTCAAGTTAATAATTTATTTATAAAATATGCCCAGATGTAATAAGAGAATTTAATTTATCTCATTTTATGTAATAAACTTAAATTTTTTTCAACAAGAATTTCAGATGAAAACAAAAAATAAAGTAAATCACGCTTGGACAGAATGAACAAAATGATAATTTAGTTTTTTATTTTAAATTTGGTTTCCATACTTTTGAATAAGACTTCACTGGAAATTGCTTTGCTCAAAGCCTCATATGTAGGTATTTATGGAATTCTGAATAATTTTAGAATCTGTTATTAAAATCTTTGAAAGACGTAAGCTTCAAAAAATAGATATATAGTCACTGTGTGGGCGTTGCGTAAACTTAGCACAACTCTTGTTTACGAAAGAAAGCACGTTGAGGAAATGTGTGCTCAATGACGTGAATTATACAAAAATTTATTACTAGGAAAATCAAGAGTTATGCCTAAAAAGTTTCATAATTTATGACATTAGCCCGTGTCGTGGGTGTTCACGTGCGCGCATATTTTTATCTTTGAATAAAGGTAGGTATTGGTGGAGCAATCGAAAATTTAGGTGGCAAGTCATTGAACTGAAAAATAAGGTGATGCAAAAATATAAGGAAATTTATTTGAGGGATTGATTGTAAAAGATGCACTTATTCGAAGAGTTTGTAGCAACAACAAAATATAAGGAAAGCTCTAATAATAGCATTCCTGGTTAATTTAGACGGACAAATCACTCGCTTTTTTCTAAATTCTACCAGAATTTTATTATTTCAAGCGACAAGGTCCTTAATTCTGTCGTTTTTTTTTACTATAATTACGTTATATTTTGGTTACAAAACCTAATTTACTAAAATTATTTTCTGGCAGATTACCTATAGTCCAGTCGTATTGGACATTTTACTCCGGGAAAATCGACGGAGATTTTGGTATACAGTCTCTTAAGTCCCCATTGATAGGAGCGCCGCTAACAATTTTACAGTGGGGGTAAAGGTCCCCAAAAATGTTTTTTCGGGAATATCATAAAATAATACCTACATAACACCACTAAAAAAGTAAAGTTTTATTTTTCTTCGTTTTTAGTTTTATAATAGTTTTAGGACTTGGATATAAAAAATTGTGATCAGTAATAATGTTTTATTTTTTCAAAGGTTTTTTCTGATCTTTTCATATACACAACAGAGCCTAATCTCCCAATGCGGAGATAGGTTCTCTTGGCGTAAGCTGAGATGGTTCCAGAAAATCTTTAAAAAATTTAGACAAAAATTATTACATAAAAAAAAAATTACATAAATTATGGTTATCATATAAAATTTGTTTCGACATCATATTATTCGGTTGCAAATGATGCTCCATCCAAATTTTAATCTTGTAATGATGATCTGATAATTCAAATCGAGTTTAGTATGGTCTTCCTCAAGAAAATCTACGGCCATATCATTCACATTGGATTTAAGTGAACTTTAAATCCAAGTGGATTTATGCAATCCAAAAATTTAAATCCATGTCCATATTATTCATTCTAATCCATTTTTTATTTTCATTTTAATTTTCTACTTTTTCTTACTTTTGAACTAGAATTTATTTATTTTTATATCCTATATGTATGTATGTATGAATATTTACTTTAGAGCGCAAAAATCAAACATTCGCAATTTTCCCTTTGACATCTGTGGGTTTATTTTAATTTTTTTTTTTTTTTTTTGTGTTTTTTCGAATGTAATTAATTTATTGCAGGTACCAAAAGGAAGTTTTGGTCTTTTTCTGATGGATTTAAGTCAAATTAACATAAATCAATTCTTTAAATTGTTTTAACTTCATAACTTTGCCCTGTGAAATTTTTGAGACAATTGGGCTTTTCCAGAATCTGACTCTGTCTTTTCTCTTTCTAATTTTGACAGTTCTTTAATCGAAAAGAAGCTCTAGATGGGGGGAAAACAACAATACAAACAAATAGAAATACACACCGATACTGTTCGCGCCTTTAATAGTGTGTTTGTTTTCCCCCCATCTAGAGTTTTTGACGTTTGGTGGAAGTTCTCAATTGAAATAGAAAGCTATTAAAATGCCCAACCAACATTTTATGGTATACTATAGCTCTTTCTTTCTATCGAAAGTGACAGATAGTAATCTATAAAATATTTCAAGTGGAGACACCGTGTTAAAATCGCAAAGAAAATTGGATCGTTTAAAAAGAAAGTTATTTTTAGGTAAGAACAAATCTTTCTAATTGTGATCTATCATTTTCTGTGGTAGCTGCTTTATGAGTAAGCACAATTCACAATAAATTAACAATACACTTTACTTGTAAGTTGTAACTTTGTTATTTTGTATGTTTTTCTTCTTACTTTACTCTCCTTAGACCCCGGCCTTTATCTCGTCAAAACGAAAACATTTTATTAATCAGAATCACAAAAATATGACTTTGGCAAAAGTGTACGATGCAGTAACTGCATTTAAATACTTAAATGGAATAGTTAATATTTTCAAACCAGCTGGAAGAAAAGCAAGCCATGTAAGGTTGGCAGTCTTACACAACTTATGTAGGGGTAAGTTATTTCAGTTTCTTCCACGCTATCCGCTAATTTATTTACGTATTTGAAACCTTGTGAGTAGACCTCAATCAGTTGGAAGTACGAGAGCCTCGGAAGATTGAAATGCTTGAACCTGGAGGCGATCAAGGACCAGTTGTCCGTAAAATAGCCGATTTATCAGATCACATACTAGCAGTTGGCCCCCGCTATCAAATGCAAGATATCAAATGTGCGCCAGTGTCTAAAGTAGGATTTCATACCAGTGGAGTTTTATGTAAGTCAAGAAATAAGGGTGGAATCAGAAAAAAAATATCTAAATTTTCTAACTTATTTAGTACTCGGGATTAATCGTGGTCTAAAACAATCCTCCAAGATTCACATGAATC
Source organism: Epistrophella euchroma (assembly GCA_947049315.1). Classification (NCBI taxonomy): domain Eukaryota; kingdom Metazoa; phylum Arthropoda; class Insecta; order Diptera; family Syrphidae; genus Epistrophella; species Epistrophella euchroma. Next base: position 64,988,618 of record OX346248.1, on the reverse strand, counting down.
GCCCAGTTCGAGTATATCATGTTAAAGGTTGCCTTGGAACTGCCACTGAAACCCACTTCTACGACTCTAGAATCACTGTTAAGTCAAAGTTCAATCATGTTCATCCTGACAGAATCAGTGGCATGGTTTCATCTCTACAAGCATCCCACCAAAGAAAGATGTACGAACTTTGCGGTGTAGACATACAATCACAAGCTGCCTACGAAATGGCGTCAAAAGGCATAATTCGTCCATCTTCGAACATACAACCCGTCTTATATGGAATAAAATTGATCGATTTTAATCGACCAGAATTCACTCTGGAAATAGCAGCCATCAATGAAAACGAAGACTATTTGGCGATGTTAATACATGAGATTGGTATTGAGTTACGAACAGTTGCTCATTGCAAGGCGATTCGTTGTATAAGACATGGACATTTCGCAGTTGAAGATTCGCTTCTGCATAATAGTTGGAATTTGGCTTCAGTATTTGAGAATATGCGAATAACAAAGAAAGTTCTTGAGGATCATCCGCAACTGTTAGATCAACCTAACGTAGAACTAAGAGCAGAAAGTTAAATGAGGTGAGAATAACAGAATCAACTATTTATATGTTAACTAGTTAATACATGTTTTGAATTAAACTTTGTTGTCCGAAGTTTAATTAAAAAGAAATCAAATATTGGTTTCTAATTTGCGTTTAGCTTTTATTGGGAATTTTTGGTACTTATTTTTTTTTTGTCTTTCTTCTTTCCTCAATAATTTGTATACTTAACGGAACGCTACCCTTAAGTTTGTTTTAGGCCTTAACCTTGAAGATGAAAACTCAAGTTTTTCTTTGAAATAGAATAATCTATTTGAGAAATTTTACGCATAAAATAAAACCAAAGCACAAGCACTTGCAATGGTATAAAGAACAAATATGCACCTAGGTATTATTTTTTGTTCTCTCAATTTTTATTGAATTCTGTTTTAAAGACGTCTTCGTGTCTGTTGGTTGTTTATTCGTTGGGTACAAAGTGTTTTTAGAATAAAATTTCGATGAATTAGCCATTTTAAACATAGAACACAACTGAATAATAACATGTTTAGTTTTGCGGGGCCTCCCATATTCTGATATATACTTGATTTTTTAAAAGAATATTATTTATTTATACCTATAAAGATTCCACAAAAATGTATAACTATAAAAAAAAGTTTCCTTCCCAAGATCTTAAAAAATTCCTTTAGCTTAAAACATATTTTGACTTTGTAAAAACAAAATAAATGCACATTTAAAATTAGTCTGTTTGTTTTCTTAGCTGCTTTTTTTCACTTCTTCTTTTTCAATTTTTAAATTTCTTCAACGGATACACATCCTTATGAGCTGCAATGTGTTCTTCGAGTTCTTTCATTTGTTCCCTAAAAATATTTTATATTATATGATTTTCACTCTTTCGGGAACTCAATATTAAACTTACTTTAAATGCTTTGGGATTTCATGATAAACACCTTCAAACATTTCTTTCCAATTTGGTTTAAGTTTTTTTTCTGATTCTGAAATTTGCTTAAGAACCTTCTTTCGTATATCATTGATAAACGAATTTTCTTCACTTTCGTTGAACAATCCCTTACGGATCATGTAATTCTTAAGCTTAAAAATTGGATGTCGCTCAGAATTCCAAATTTCAACTTCTTCAGCTGAACGATATGCACTGCTGTCGTCCGATGTTGAGTGGTGACTTATTCTAAAAAAAAAAACAAAACTTTTATGTCTAGAATCTTCAGAGCATACATTTTTCTCTTACCTGTAAGACATAGCTTCAATTAGAATTGGTTTATTATGCTTGAGAACATATTCTCGAGCAAGTTTTGTGGCATTGTAGACAGCAAATATATCGGTTCCATCGACACGAATTGTAGCAATTCCATAAGCTGGTCCACGTCCGCCAATGCCATCGCCTTTGTATTGCTCTCGTGAAGGTGTCGATATTGCAAACCCATTATTACGACTTGAAGGAAGAGGAGATTTGTTTTATTAAACTTAGACTCTAGATATGGAATAATTTTTTACCAAAATAGGATTACTGGACAGTTCAGGGAGGCAGCAAAATTAAATGCAGCATGGGCATCTCCCTCGGATGCAGCACCCTCGCCAAAATAGCAAACAACACAAGTATCATTATTCTTAAGTTTAATGGCATAAGCGGCACCAACTGCTTGTGGCATTTGTGTAGCTTTAAATAGACATTTATTCAAACCACCGTCAATATAAAATAAAGAGATTGTGGAACAAACCCAAGGGACTGGAGATAGTTACGAAGTTCAGCTCCCTCGACCCATAGTGCACAGGCATTTGTTTTCCCCTACCAGAGTCATCTACGTTGCCATAGCATTGATCAATAAATTGAGAAATTTTGAATCCCCTCCATACAAGTACACCAGCCTCTCTGTATTGTCCATATATCAAATCACGTTGTTCCAACGCCGCTGCACTACCAATATGAGAAGCTTCTTCACCATAATTGGTCATGTAGAATGAAATACGACCTTGGCGTTGAGATTCATAGAGAATTTTGTCCATAGTGTTAAGCAGCACCATATCTCTAAACATCTTCTGGATAATTTCTTTGCTAAGTTTAGGGTCCTGTGTGGAATGTAAAATGGAGCCATCTGAACCCATTACTCGGTAAATTGGAATCGGTGTAATTTCCTTGGGCATTGTTAGTTTAGGGGTTTCTATGTAAGGTGCAGATGCACCAGGAAATTCTGGTTCATTGTTAGGTTTTATGGTGCTGCAGAGCTATGAGTTGCAAGATTAAAACTAGCATAACAAAAACTAGTTTGGTAAGCTTACCCTCGCAATTCGGTGTGGAGATGCTTTGGCAAGCAAATTATAAGAATGTCTCAATAGGAACATTAGAATTTAAATTTAGAAACTAATATTCAATTTTAATTAGAAGCATTAATGGCCTAATATTCTATATGCGTGGCAGCAACAGGTAAATGGGTAAACTAAACGAATGGCAGTACATTTAAACAGCTGATTTTGATAAGGGCTTTTCACGCTATCAACCGTCGAATGTGAATGGAAAATTCATTGTGAATTGTGATAAGATCTAGGGCAGTGATTACACCGGTCTCCACCTCAAATATTTCATAGCTTATTGGCCGCGTTCGGGGGGCAAGCCAAACCCATGAATGAAAGAATACAAGATTACGCCATTTAATTTTTTTCGCTTTGTTGTTGTAATTTTTGACAGCTCGTATGGCGCAATTGGAGACAACAAAATGATTTTTTCCTACTAGATAAAGCCGGGAAAAGTTTTTAGCTTGAATATTTATTTAATTGTTCTAATTTGAATTAATTAAAAGTCAAGTGTAGTGTAAAAAAAGTGCACAAGTTTTGAATTATCTATTCTACTTTACACATTACCGCTTCATTTGCTTTTTGGCGATTTATTTTAAATGAAAAAACTTTTATTTCAAATGAAAAATATTTATTCGGTATTTATATTTGTATTTTTAAACGAAAACTTTGTTTTTTTGATCTACTAAACGCACAAGAAAGGAAAAAACACAACCGAACAATCCGTTAAATAAACAAACTACTGGCGGCCATATTTGGTTACATATCATTTGTCTCCAATGAGGTAACAAATGGTGCAATCTGGTATTCTTTTATTCATGCTTTAGTATCTGGGGCCCAACTATGTAACTCGATTCTACTTTCGAATCTATTCGAATGATGTTTGCGATTCTACTATCAAATGTGACTATGTATGATAGTAGAATCGAATGCAAGTAACGCCAACCATTAGTCAAACAATTTGCGAATTTCAATACATATTTATCATTTATAATTAATAATATTGACAATCCATACTTATATTTTATTTTATTACTCTCGATGCTTCTTTTGCTCGCAAACACATTTGAATTAGAACAAAAATTTGCGAATTCGGCTGACTTTGACATTGACTTTGATTTAGATTGTACCACCAACTTCGCGAACCAAAACAAAAATTAATTGGCACCACTTAACCCAGTTTGATTATCGGCCATTTTGACTGTAGAATCGATTTACATAGTTGGGCCCCTGGTATGTTTTCGAACGAAAAAGCCGGATAGGTCAAAACAGCCGACAAAAAGAAAATTAAAGTTTAATTTTTTACGCGAATATTTGTTTAATTTCATTGCAAATACACTAAAATACATTTTAAGGCATATTTATAATATTTTATGCCTTTACATACAAAGAAAAACCAACAATAAAGCCCCATTCACATGAGAGCAACCAACGAATGACAAATTTATGAATAAAAGGAATTTTAAATCTTGTTTTAGTAATCAAAATGAAAATTTTAGTATTAAAAAATTAATCTAGCTTACATTTCTATCATTTTATTTAAATTTTGTGTAGAATTTATGTTCTTAAATGTTTTGAAATTCCATTTATTCATTAATTCGTCATTCGTTGGTCGCTCTGTGTGAATGGGGCTTAAACGACGCGGCACTACCAAACCGAAAGTCAAATGCAAACGTTCCTCAAATTGCCCATCGGATAGTCCCCTTTCACACGAAGATACTAGTTGCTGGTGATTTTTTTGACGTTTTCTTTAAATCTCCTTAACAATCTCTTGTACCTTTCACACGTAAGCAACAAAAACCCGGAGATTTTCTTTATTTTCCTTCCCTCGTCCCTCGGCATAGTTTTTCGAAATCGCAAGAGAATTTCGCAGCGTGTAAAAGCAGTCATAGAAAACTGCTCGGAATGCTGCCATTCCAACTTCGAATTCTGTGGTGCCAATTTTATTTGATTATTGTAATATAACAGTTTTCAAAAAGTCTTGACTTTTGTTAGTTGGTTGAGTACTTGATTCGTTTATAAAACTGGCGACAAGAACTAATAATTTAACTAAATTCAATATTTGCATAGGTTTAAATATTAAGTATAAACAACAAATGTAACAAACATGCGCCGCAATTTCGGGTAAATTATTTCAATGCAACACCAGTCAGGTTATCGAATTTCGAAGTTCGTGTTGGCGGTGACAAAAGGATCCTGCAGGAAAAGTTATTCCTATCGCAAACTGGCATATCCCAATTTTGGGGCTGGACAAGAAATCGAGATTTTCATTTTAGCGCAGCTCTTATAGAGGAAAAAAAATTTAATTATTTGAAGTTCTTGTAAACAGTATGAATAATTTGGTAAGGATATAAAATTGCTAGATAACTTCATTTGTAATCATTCTAATTATTTGTGTTTTGGTATAAAAAAATAAATAAACCACATAATGTATACATGACCCTTAGGACCATGTAAAAAATTATTATCCTGAAAACTACAAAATGGACTTATCCGAAACAATGAAGGCTGCTCTTTCCAAAGGTCCACCGCTTGTCAGCCCAGCTTCAAGCACTTCTGTGGTCACGTCTGGTTCTGGAAGCAGTCATGCCCAACTTCCAGCTGATGGTCAACATGGAAATATACAAGGTGTCGGCTATGTTACTGAAAAGCTATACATGCTTTTACAACTTTATCTGCAGAACAAGGGATGGAATCCAAGTGTTGAACTATTGCAGTGTTTTTCTGATCTCAAGGACAGTGCTATGCTTCCAAGTGCGGCCTATCTGCAGTAAGTATCGAAGTTTTTTTGGTTTAAAATTCTATAGGTTCGTTAAGACAGTTGAAGAAAAGAGGGCATGAAGGAAGTGCGATTACAGGGCTACTAATGAAGGTTAAGTAGTAGCCGTGGCGTCATAGAAAAGTGCCGCTCGCATTAGCCGTTCGGATTTGGCAATAAACTGTAGGTCCCACCATTCCTGCAGACACGCACACAGGAATGATTGAAAGTTGTAAGTCACTAGGCCCTAGTTCTTCATGAGCTGTTGTGCCATCAAATTTATTTATTTTTATAATGAAGGTTAAATCAGATTTAATATTCCACTGCTCAAAGTCCGCTCCAGGGTCCAAAACAATTGTAACCCACTCTAATATTAAGTTTGTTCAGTGAAGAAATAGTCAAAACAGAACAGGACAGATGAATAAACAAATGGTTAGGACGACCGCAAACGCTCGAAAATTGTCACAAATAGTTTGCGTGAGTGTTCAGACGATTTGCGGAAAAGTCGCAAATATATTTGCGATATGGTTCTTGCAAATCACCAGCAAATAATTTTAGAGCATTTACGGACGGTCCCAAAGAGGTGTTCATGATAAGATTTTCTTAGTAAAAGGCAGTTTTAATGAAATTAATTAAGTTTATTTAAAAGAAACGATCCTACATCTTCAGCTTTTCATTTGATAATAATAATTATAAATTGTCTAATTGATATTAAAAACTAACACGATTGTTTGTTATATCAAAGCAACCAAATGTTTTATTTTGTTTGGTGATTTATCTTGGTTCAACAGTTCATACGATTTGCGAGCAAGGATCGCAAATTGTCACTTAAAAATGACTTCAGGCTCGCAAGTATTTGCGACTTTCGCAAACCGTGTGCTGTTTATTTTAACTGAAAACTAAATTAAATTGATGGTTTTCATTCGATAGAACTTTCTCTTGCAACGTTAAATATAATGACACACGAACGCTCTAATGTTTCTAACTGAATAAAACGGTTGCAATATTTGTATTCTAGCAATTTAACCGTCTTTACATAAAAATAAAGCAGGTGAACAGTAATAATAAAATTTACCACTGGATCGCACGAACTTGTAGTAAAAGTTTCTTCGAATTTTCAAAAAAAAATTTAAGAATCCAAACTTTGTGTTTTTTTTTGTAATTTTATATGCAGTATGATTTCAAATTTTTAGAAGCTTTTGTATAAAAAATTTAATTTAAATCAGTTCTGAAAAAATGTTTCAAGATATTTTAGATAATGTTAAAAAACCGATCGGTACCAAGTTTCATAAAAATAAACCGACTCGTGTATTATCAATCACAATGCCCAGATATTTTATTTTGTCAACTCTTTTTACTATTTACTTTTCAATAAATATGTAAGTTTGACTATTTCTACCGGCTAAGATAATTGATATTAAACTTAAACCAATGTTGAATAGAGAGAATGATTTTATTTTTATAGAATTCTAGCTAACCGCCTGACTCTTGATGGCCAAGGACGTCTTATTTTGCGAGAGAATGGCAAAATAGTCCTCCCCTTCGAACACTTTGCCAATGCTGTTATGCTTAAACATATGTCCGGGCCTCATGGTTTGCATTTGAGTGTGGAGGCAACAATGCGGGCCGTAGTTGAATCATACACCATCGGACGTGATAATTTTGGAATGGAAAAAGAATTCATTGTAGAAGTGGTCCAGTCTTGCCCGTCGCCAGCTTGTCGTTATTATAAGACACACTTGCCAATGCCACCAATTCCGTTTATGGAACAACCTTTTGCCAGTGTTTCGCCAGAATTTCTGCAACACATGCCACCACCGCATTCTGTGGGAGGCGAAGTTGACTTGAGCAAGGGTCATAGTGGTGCTCAAAAAGTTTCTCAGTCTATTGCGCATATTTCAAAGCAAAATCTGCAAACACAAATAAACAATCATCAGCATCATCAGCAACAAATGCAACAGCAGCATCAACAGCAGCAACAACAACAGCAACAACAACAGCAACAACAACAACAAATACAACAACAACAACATCAACAACAGCAACAACAACAACAGCAACAACAACAACAGCAGCAACAACAACAACAACAACAACAACAACAACAACAACAACAACAACAACAACAGCAACAACAACAGCAACAACAGCAACAACAACAACAAATAACCGCTGCTATAATTCAACAGCAAAATCGTGTTATGGCTCAGCAGAGTCTCGAAAAATTTACCAATCTTTCATCGATTGAAAAGCAGCGACTTCTGCAGCAATTGGATAAAAAGCATTACGAACAGAACATACCCATTCCAGTTCCAGGAGGAAGTGTTGCTCTGCAGCAAGCTCAGGGTAAGTATTAATATTAAATTTTATCCGAGATTAAATTTTTACGTTTCAACGTACAGATCCACCTCATCAGTGTCAAGAATTTATCATCATGTAAAATTATACGATATTTCAATCCAATTTTGACATTAATGAGGTAAATCTATGTGGAAGCTTCAAAATATAATCTCCGATACAATTTTTATTATGTTTTATAATTATTATCTCATTTCTAACAAGATTTTCAAAATAAAATGTTATTGTTAAGAAAATTCACATTAAAAGATACCAAACTTTTTGCTTTTATTTTTTGGAAAACAGCAAATATCACACATCAGATTCCCAGCTCATCTCCACATCTACCACCACCGCCATCCCCATCGTCAATATCATCACACACAGATCAGAATCAAAAAAATATGGATGTTTTACGGTAAGTTTGTTTGATAATTGTTATTTATTTTCAATTCTAACTCTTGTTTTCTATTTTAAGCTCTAATCTAGAGTCACTGGAGTCGAATAAAGATTTACTAGCATTGCACAATGGAGCATGGAGTGGACAAGATGTACGCGAAGGACAAACTGTGGGACAAGAAAAAATCGTACGAGCCTTCTCTGAATTAATGAAAAATATGTCGCGAATGAAATCATACATTCGTCCTTCAATGTGTAAACCATATGGCAAACAGAGTGAAAGCTTGCAAAAGAGTAAGTACATTATAGTTTTATATTGTTAGAAGTATATTTAAGACTAACATTGTCCAAATCCTGGTTTTTTTATTTTCTTCTTAATTGGAATTCTCTACTGCTTAAAAAACATTATTATCTCTCTCTCTCTCTAATGATATTTTATAGTTTTCTATATAGCATCAGCTTCAATTGGATGCTTCTTGACGGCCAACTTGATCTCGATCCATTGTGCGTAAAAATTCTTTTCTATCAAGTGTCCCTGCAATTACTATAATTGTTTGAAATTGCATAATTGCCAGTGGGAGTGAGATATAGATAGAGAAAAGTCAAAAAAATTCTGAAATTTCAGTCCAATGGGTGTTCACATACATATAATTTTTTTAAATTCATATATGTACATATGTATATGGTGTCACATATATTTTGTCATATAAATTTGACTATCACATTTATATAAGATTTTTGAGCCATATTTATTTGGCAAAGTCGCCATATTTATATGATAATGTAATATTGCTTTTACTACAGTGCATCGGTAAGTGTTGATTTTATAGATTGTACCCACAGTGGCGCCATTTTCAATGAGATTTCTTTAGTTATACTCCTGACATTTTATTGACTTTTCTACGAATGATATTCGTTATCCATTTGGTTCCACGTTCTATACTCCCTCTAAGGATGTTAGTTATAATTGAATAACTCTGGTGGTTACGTTTGTATTTGATAGAATTTACTACTGAGTTTTAAAACTAATAAATTGCATATCAATAAGAAAAATATTTTTGACTTTAGGTTATTTTTATCGCGGTGCTGAGACGTTGTAATATAAAATGTGATTACGGACTTACCATGATTTTTATTAAATTTAAGTTGCCCGGATGTTATTTCTTTCCACTGTCGTAATATAAACTCTCATTGCTCCATCAATTTACCCTTAATCTCCAGGGATTCCTTCTTTAGCCGAAAATTTTCCTCCCATTGCGATATAGTCAGACATTCTAAACTAAGCTATATCCATATCTCCTTTTAAATCTTATGAAGTTCTTTAATGCGTGTTTAAACATTTTAAAGATATTTATAACCCCTTGAGTGCAAGCACAAGACTTGTCCACTAAAAATTTTCAGTACAGGCCTTATGGGATAATTATTCAAAACACTGGTGCCTGTTCGACTCGAATGGCAACCAAACAGCTAAATTGCCAATGAAATAAAAAAAGAACCACGAGTTATCTACAAATTGTTTTTGTATTTTTTTTTTGAACCCAGGTACATCCAACCATGACCTACCTTCCTAGCTAAGGGTTGACTGCAAACTGAAAAAATACAGAAACTGTTTGTGTGCGATGAGCATACGATTAAAAAATAAACAAATTTGATAGCACAATGGCTCATGAAGAACTAGGGCCTAGTGACTTACAACTCTCTACCATGTTTGTGTTCGTGTCTGCAGGAAAAGGGGACCTACAGTTTATTGCCAAATCTGAACGGCTAATGTGAGCGGCACTTTTCTATGACAAGAGATACTCTTGCAGGTTTTTTGTTAAGGAACTTTAAAAATGAGGAGTATATATTTGAACATTAGACGGAAAAGGGTTAGCGCTTGCTGTTATTCTGTTTTCTTACTAGTTTTTTAAATTTGTGTGGAAAAAATTAAAATTCAAATCAACAGATGGAAACCCAACGGAGTTTTGTAATATTATGTTAAGAACAATTCATCATGCTCACTCTGGCTTCCGTTTAAGAGCTTTGAAATAGCGACAGCTAAAATTCATTACAGTTAGAGTCAAAGGTAAATATTCTTTCTTCCCTTTACTAAAACAAAAGTGTCTCTCGTGGCTGACGCTTTCCGACATTTTCAAAATATTTTATCAAATTTTCTTTTGAAAGAGTGGCGCAATTTTAATTTCGGATTCTCAACCGGAAAAAAATATGTTAATACAATGCCACAGCGTATGCCAAATTGAATTCTTCAAAAAATAAATTGTCCTCCATAAAGGAGCATCTCCTTTTCGTCATACGTAATGTCTGAATGCTAGGCTATTTGCAGTATGTCTGTGGAACTGTTAATGCTATGTAATACAACTCTTACCTAAAATATCTGATGACGTGATATCTATCAGAAACCGCCAGCTATTTATCAAATTATACCTAACCGATTTCATTTAATTCCTTTCTACTCTCAAAATCCTAACCATTTGTCCGCATATATTTTATTTTTTGCTTCTTAAATTGTGTTAATACTAATTTGAAAATCTAGTGCTTTAAATAAAAAATTTTACACTTAATAATTAATAAAAAAAACAAACACAAGCCCTCTTGGATACAATCCAATTGGTTCAATCTTTGCGAAACTGCCTTCCTGCTCCTCATATTCCTGTCAGCTCATGGAAGAGTGAGGATCGTCATCGCAAGGACCCAGAAGGAGTTAGAGTTGAAAGCAATTAATTCTTCTTTCAATTCAATAATTTTAAGTAATTTATTTAAAGTCGATTGTTATTATTTATGTTATAAAAGAAGCTAAAACTGATTGGTGAGGAAAGTATTAGAATTTTGTAAAATAATTTTTTTTTCTACTATTATTGAATAAAAATATTTGGATAAAATCCAGGGTGCAATAAAATATATAGTATTGATAGAAATGAAAACGCTGTGAATATTCGCCGAGCGTCTATAGAAAAAAAAAATAATAAATTTTAATTTTAACTTGATAAAAAGCAACGTGCCATTTATTTAGAAAACAAAATTAATAATCTTTTCTTTAACATTTGTTTAGACTATTTTTTTCTTAAAAAAAAAAACATTATTCCTAAAATAAAAGACATTTCATTTAAAATTTAAAAAAAAAATGTCAAATTTTTTTTATAAATTGGCTTATATCTGTGATAAAAAAAGCAAAAAATAAACGTTTGAGATTTTTAAAAAGTTGGCACAAGAAAATTGCCCGCGTGTTGGTTTTAGAGAAAATAAAAATGTGTTTTTGTGTTGTGTATGATGATGGTAGTGAAATTATTATTCGTTTTAATTAAAAAAAAATAATAATTAAACACTATGATGACTGGCCAAACTAACTGATTAAATACAAAAATTGTGATGGTGTTTTACTTTACATATTATTATAATTATTATTATTATTTGAAATAGTTATGCAAAGTACAGACAAATTTTTAAAACATAGACTGGATTAAAGATCATATTGTAACAAAAATAATATTTATTTACTTAAATACATAATTTGCTACTTCACTGTAAGCGTTGGGTAGTGTGAATAAAAGCCGAAAGAAAAGTATAAGATACTGTTCTTAAAATTGTATCTTATAGTTGTTCAGCAATCTCGAAATAAATAAATAAATAAAAGTGTCCTTTTGTGTTGTACGTAGTTTTCACTTGACAGTTAAGTTAGGGCATGTAAAGGAACGAACTTTTGGCCAGGGAATGTTTAGTATTTTATACATTTTGATAGCGGTTTTAGATTGTGACATTGGCTCCCGGGCTTCTCTCTCCGTATTGAGTGAATTTCGGGGCGGAGATCCCAATCAGCCGACGAAACCAGACATAGTTTAAGTTGAAATTTGACAATGATCATGAAGAGGATATATAGAAATCACTCAATTAGAACAATATCCGCAATGCAACCCTGACTTAACCTTTTAGCATTCTTGCTATGAAATTTGTAATTTGATAAAAAAAAAATATACTTTATCGATACTCACATTTTGCACGATGATTCCAATTTAAACCAACAAACTTCAATTGGTTGAAACACAGTAACTTTATAGTTTTAATACTCTATAGCCCTTCTGCAAAATTCAATTTTATTTTCACATGTAAATTGAAAGATCCCAATCAGCCGACGAAACCAGACATATGTAGTTTAAGTTGAAATTTGACAATGATCATGAAGAGGATATATAGGAATCACTCAATTAGAACAATATCCGCAATGCAACCCTGACTTAACCTTTTAGCATTCTTGCTATGAAATTTGTAATTTGATAAAAAAAAAATATACTTTATCGATACTCACATTTTGCACGATGATTGCAATTTAAACCAACAAACTTCAATTGGTTGAAACACAGTAACTTCATAGTTTTAATACTCTATAGCCCTTCTGCAAAATTCAATTTTATTTTCACATGTAAATTGAAATGAGTTTTAATTAAAATTTTCCATAAAAAACTTTGTTTGTTTATGATTTAAAAGAAAAATTAAATAATGTAGAAATTTGTATGTGAAGATTTTTATTTTCAAACTTGATTATTTATCTTTGTGAGCATTGAGGTAACGCTAATTATCTGATTGTATTCACACCACCCATTAATTGTTTATCTTTTTCAAGAAATATTTTTTTTTTTTAAATTGATGTTAAACACCCACCGAATAACAGATAGGTGTGCAATTTTATCATAATAATTATGTATTTCAACAATCTTACCCACCAAATATACCAGTTTGCATAACAAAATGTAAATGCAAAATTAAAAAAAAAAAAAAAAAACAATTTTCTTCTTTTCTATAAAATGTATTTTTTATTATAAAAATGCAAGAGACTAAGGCTTTATTCGAAATCGGTTGTTACACCCAAATATAAAAAAAAACAAGAATAATTTATTAATATTAATAATAATAATTTGTATCTGTAGTATTAAAAATATCCTCGCTCGTCACAAAATATAAAACACAAAATGTATTGCTTAGTATATAATAATAATTACTATATTAAAGTTAATCAACAAATTCCTACCTAAAAATAAAAAAACAAAAAAAATCTTTTACAATTACAATTTGACAAAATTTGAATTTTGCATTATATAAAACCGTAAAGTAAATAATAAAAAAAAAAAACATTTATGTCATTGAGTAGTTGTTTGTAGAATTGCTATAGTCGTGAAAAAAACTACGATACATAGCAACTACGAACAAACTACGCATTGATATGAATTCATCGGTTCAAAAGTTGTATAATATGTGTTTGTATAACATATTTAACTTGAGGATTATTTTTGTTTATAGTAAAGTTTGAGAACCACAAGTATTAAATATAGTAGATTTAATCTCATATTACATTTTTATGCAAAAAATACATGCATATATTAGTATGTATATCTAGTGTCATTTTTTAATGCGCATCCATAATAATAACAACTAATAATTGAAACGAAAATTTTATTGACTATAAAAAATATAGATCATTTTTAACAAATAAAAAATACTTTGTGCCATAAGTGTTTAAAATATCATGGGTATTTGCTTAAAGAAATTAAATATATACCTTAAAAATATATGGGCAGTGTGTTTTATTAGCTTAATTAATGTATTTATAATAAAAAATTGTAGGTCCCTTCTATTCCTGCAGACAGGCACATATGGCTGGTTGAGAGTGTAAGTCATTAGGCCCTGGTTCTTCACGAGCTCTGTCACGCCACCAAATTGTTTTTTTTACATGTAGAATAAAGTGAGTAAAGCAACTGACACGGGTAAATCGACTAGTTGTACAATAATTTAGTTAAAATCATAGGAATATGTAATTAGGATTATTTGATGAAGTGATCGTAAATCATTTCTGGTTGAATTCAGGTAAATTCATAAACGCGTCGTCACAGAAACGATTTACAATCACCTTCATCAAACGTTCATAAATGCATAAGACAAGCATCACTTTGTGTGTAATGCGTTTAATATTGCAAACTTTCATCAAAAGACAAGAATGAACTTATGAAAAAGTCCCAATTTTTATTCGCTGGACCGACCACGCCACGTCGAGCTTGCAATTGAGACTACGATGTTTATAATTCATTTAACAATACATAAGATAATGTATTTCGTTTCGCTTGCGTATAACTTATCAACGTAATGTTTATTCATGTATGTCTATTCATCTGGCTTGTATTCAGGAGGAGAAAGAGTTAGGTAACTAGGCGTAATATGCATTCTTTTCTCACCGAAAAGTAGAACCAATTTTTATATCGGTTTGCAGAAAGCAAAATCATTGCGCTCGATATTTCTAAAGCATTTGATAGAGTTTGGCATCAAGCTCTCTTATCGGAAATGCACTCCTTCGCTGGATTAGTAATTATCTCTCCGATCGTTCAATTCAAGTCGTTTTGGACGGTTACAAGTCTAAAGTTCTGAAAATAAATACTGGTATGTCCCAAGGCTCAGTTTTGTCTCCGACACTATTTCTTATCTTTATAAATGATTTCCGTCCTGTCCCTAACAATTAATTCACTAAACTGTTTCATACCCCTTTTACCATTTTATATGAACGGAACTTGCATCGAAGAAACTGACAACTTTCGATTCTCTCTGACCAACTTTTGTGGAACGTCCACATATTAAATGTTGCCAAAAATGCAGCGAAATGCTTAGGTTTTTTAATCACTGCACCTATTTCGGACGTACCATCAAGTATAAATATTTCTTCCTCTGCGGTACCACACGAATTTGGAATTCCCTACCCAACTCTGTTTTCCCTTCCCATTTCAATATCCAGAAATTCAAGAGTACATCGTTATTTCCTTTCTAATTCTCCCTCTACTTCCTAAATGCTCACAACTGTGTTTATTGTTAAAACATTATACCTAACACATGCAACAAAACCCTAAGGGCCAGTTGTACAAATATTTGATCCGTGGTTCAGGAATTTTAACTCACCAATTTGGGTGGATTAACTGTGGTTCAACGATGGTTCAGGCATGTAATTGGCTTTTAGTGCATATTGGAAACTTGAACCATCGTTGAACCTCAGTTAACCCGCCGAAATCGGCGAGTTAAAATTCCTGAACCACGGATCAAATATTTGTACAACTGGCCCTAAGAGATTTGCTTATTTTTCTTACCTTGGCTGAACGCACACAAACGTAGTGTGAAGAGGATCGTCAAAAAATCTACTGATTATTATATTTTGTTGACCAGGGAGATTTTGTTTACCCCTCTTTCTTCCTGTCCAACTGATTGTTGCTACAAATTTAGTCGCCTTGTGTGAAAGGGGACATTCTTCGGTCGTCGCATATTCGCACCCGATGTTTCGCTTTGGTTTGAATGAGCCTTAAAACTTTTGACTTAATTTTTCCGCTTCAAGAGCGGAGTCTTATCAATCAAAATCGAGCTCTCTACTAAATAAAAACCTGGGAGCTTTTTCTCTTAAAATGTGGTAATCTGGGGGCTTCGTAAATTTTTCTGGGGGAATTTTTTTTTCATCTGGTAACACTGACACATTGTCATACGTGATAGTACCTTTGTACGTGATCGATAATGTGTACCCCGCTTTAGTTGAAAACACACTTCGCCAAGTGTGAGTGAAGTGGAATATTTTTTTTCATGTCCTTACTTAAGAATTGAAAGTCCCCTTTCATATAGGAAACTGATTTTCCGCCGACTTTCAATCTCTAGATGAGAAGGACGAGGGGTAAACACTACGTATGTGGGCGTTCAAAAAGAAAACCAAAAAGATTTCAGAAACTGTTGCTGTGTGAAAGGGAATCTCGGCTTGCTCGTGTGGAAGGCGACTATTGTAAAAAAAAAATCTACTACCTTTTTTTAAGTAGTAGATTGCTTTTATTTGACAACCAAATTAGACGCATTTTTGAACACAACCTTATCATCTGTTTTGCAAGCAACCTGCAATCTGCAATTGCCCAGCAATTTTACTTCGTTTTTGTTTATCAAAATTTCTATACGCAAACAAATTGCAGCAAAAATAATTAATATAAAAATAATTCATCAAAATGCATCAAGCATATAACGTTTATTCCATTTTAAAACAAAGCGTCCATATTGAGTCGATTGCAGCTTACGGTTGGTATATTGAAATTTTATACTCACTTTTTTCTGGGCTAGGTGTGATAACATTCATTTTTTTTCGTAGAAAACAATGTCATCCTGGGCACGAGAAGTGGCCAATTGATTATGTATTCGGTCCAAACAAATGAACACGATAGTAAAATCAATTTACAACTATTAAAATTTAATAAAAATTTCAGTAAGAAAGCAATCAACCAAATGGAAGTAATCGCTGAGGAGAATCTTCTCTTCATTCTAACCGACAGTATGATAAATGTTTGCGATATAAGTCGATTAAATTTTGCATTTATTCACAGTTCAGTCGAGACCAAAGGAAGCAGTATATTTGTCTTAGATGTAAAGGTAAAAGTAAAGCTTTTTATTTGTTGTACCTTGTTTTTTTAATGGTTCATTTTTCTTGTTCTATTGTTAGACGCCAAAATCTCAAACAGGAGAAACAGCAACGGTAATACGAATGTGTGTAGCAATCAAACGAAGATTGCAGTTCTATTATTGGAAACATGATCGTCTGCATCCTCTGCCAATTAGTATTGAGTTGAAGGATGTGCCGAAAGCACTCTGCTGGATCGACGACATCATTTGTGTTGGGTTCAAGGACGAGTATGTAATCTATAATGTAAGTAAGGTTAATTTATTTGTCTGCAGAAGTTCGTAGGTATATAGATAGCAGACCCACAAATGTTTTAGAAATGATATTTTCCTAATAGAAATAGTATAGGAATACATTTTAGCTTTGTCATGATGTACATTATGTAAAATCAACAATCTAAGTGAACGCTTGTACCTCAAGCGTCAAATGCTAATTTCAAAACAAAGTACAACATCCTCCCTTCTGGCTATCGCAGTTTAGATATCACATTTTCTTTCTTACTTTTAAGAAACAACAAATAAAAAATTAAAGTTGACAGACATTGTGAAACAAACCTTAAATCTCAATACAAATTTACTTTATTTAAAGTCTACATCAGCAATACCCATCAAGACTTTATAAACAAAGATGTTATAAATTAGCAATTTTTTAGTCACTTTAATAAAAAAAAACTTCATTGTGCCCTTCTACTTAACACTTCAAAAGATTTCATAAAAACCGCATCATTATTTAATGTAGTTTTTTTTTTTTTTTTTGCTAAAAGATTTGCACTTTTTCTAATTTTTCATGTTTTATTCACAAAAAGATGCGTTCTGCATGAGTTCTGAAGACGACAGGTCTGAGAGATTTTACGCAATAAAAAACGACATAAGGCTCATTGAAGAATTCATATTTTTTCTGTCTTCTGACGTTTGTTAATTTGTCAAAATGTTCAAACCTAGGTCCGTTAGGTAAACAGAAAGTCAGTTCGACAATCAAATTCACATTTATAATATGAAAAAGAATTGACCAAAACATGTTTCATAAATAAATATATCTTTATTTATTGTTTACTTATTTACCTTTATTAGATTACATACATTATGTTTTATGATTTATTAAATTAATACCTATATTCATTGCCCACAGATTTCTTCCAACACTCCAGAAAAGCATGATTTAATTGTAACATCTTCATCGCATAGCGTGGATCCATGCATATGTGTTATTAAAAATCACGTGTTTGGTGTTTCGAAAGACGAATATCTTGTAGCTATAGATCCAAAAGATTTTGTCAAAACCAAAGACCCCCAATCCAAATCAAATAAAGAAACTGCTGTGTCTGCAGGAGAGGCTAAGAATTCCCTCAAGCCACTTACTTGGAGTAGCTCAGTTTTGGATTTAGGTTAGTATTTCTGTGTAATTATATATTTCTAAACGTCTTGTCATTGGCACGTTTTTTTTTAGTTTGGGATGAGCCATTTGCAATCGGAAGAATTGCAAACGGCGTTGAAGTTCGTTGCCTCGAAAGTAGTTGCATCAATAAAGACACCCTTGTCCAAAGTATACCCGAACTAGGTAAGGTTAAGTTCCTAGTTCGATCTGGGAAAGGAACAATATTTGCAGCAGCAATATCCGAGCTTTGGTACATCCAATTGGTTGATATTCCCACTCAAAGACAGAACTTGCTACAGCAAAAGAAGTTTCAACTTGCGATCGAACTGAC
Organism: Epistrophella euchroma; assembly: GCA_947049315.1. Taxonomy (NCBI): domain Eukaryota; kingdom Metazoa; phylum Arthropoda; class Insecta; order Diptera; family Syrphidae; genus Epistrophella; species Epistrophella euchroma. The sequence continues at coordinate 64,970,141 of OX346248.1, read as the reverse complement.
TGTAAGTTTGTTCATCTCTTATATTTTATTAATGAAATAAAAATAATGAATAGTCTTTTAACAGAACATTTCCGACGAACCAGAGGACATCAAAGCCGATACCATTCGTCAAATTCACACACGGTATGCCAAGGAACTGTTTGCTAATATGCAATTCTCCGTAGCAATGAACGAGTTTGAGAAAGCACAGGCAGATCCTTACGACGTTATTCGTCTTTTTCCCAACTTAGTTCAAGATCAATGCAAAACAAACCATCCCATGGAATCGGTTAATATCCCAGTTCTTGAAGATAAAGATTTGGAAAACGCACTTATGGCTTTGATTGATTTTCTTGCCGTCGCAAGACAAAAGGAAATCCATAAACTTAGCAACACAAAAGGTCTTTCAAAGTCATCATTGTTGTCAATTATTGACACAACTTTGCTCAAGTGTTACTTACAGGTATACATTACAATTGTATGTTAAAACGGGATTTAACACATTTAATCTTTCCTTAACAGACAAATGACTCCTTGGTAGCTCCCCTACTGCGTCTTAAACAGTGTCATCTAGAAGAGTCCGAAAAGACGCTCAAAAAGCACGACAAAATCAGTGAGTTAATAATTCTCTATCAAACAAATGGGAGACACAAGAAAGCTCTTGAATTACTCCAAGCCCAAGCATCAATTGAAGGTTCTAGCTTATACGGTCACGAGAGAACGATTAGATATTTACAAGCTCTAGGAGCTGACCACAAGGACTTGATATTTGAATTTTCCAACTGGGTTTTGCGCAAACACCCCGAAGATGGTTTAAAAATATTTACCGAAGATTTTATTGAAGTTGAAAATCTCCCAAGGGCTAAAGTTCTTGATTTTCTTTTAGTTGGGCACAAAAATCTAGTTATACCATATTTAGAACACATTGTTAATGTTTGGAATGAACCTATAACAATGTTCCATAATATACTTGTTAGACAATATCGAGAAAAAGTCCAGAATTTGATGAAGGAATTGGAAACTGCAGGAAGTGAAGGAAATAGGTAATTTTTAAAATTGACATTTTTGAAAATTTGGTGTATTTAAATTAATTTTTTTTTTCAACAGCGAAAAACTTCAGCAACTAGAAAGTTATCGTTCGAAAATGTATGATTTCTTAAAGAAATCCGATAAGTATTCACCCGAAACTGTTTTGCAAGAACTTCCACCAAACATTCTTCTCGAAGAGCGTGCTCTTATTTTGGGCAAATTGAAGAAACACGAAAAAGTCCTTGCTATTTATATACAAATTTTGGGTAATGTGGAAAAAGCATCTGAATATTGTGAAGAAGTTTATCCCGAAGAAAATGATATATTCGCAATGCTTTTAAAAACGATTCTTAATCCACTAAGCGTACCGCCGTATCAAGGAGTTGAGTTACATCCTGATTTCTTAAAACCAAATTCTGAAATTGTCTTGACATTGCTTAACAAATATGCTGTTAACATAAACCCTGCTAAAGTTTGGCCTGTAAGTTATTTATAATCTACAATTTGAATTTCAAATCGTATCATGTATTTAAAACCTCAAAAATCAAACTTTAACAAAGTTAAAAGTTTAGAAAGCAAAAAACTTAAATAATTGTAATTTGTGTTAAAAAAAAATCCAGCAAAAACTACTAAAAATGAAATACAGTATCCGACAAACTGCTGACTTGCTTTCTAATGTTGTGCTTAATTCTCTGGAGCTCTAATTATGTACTTTTTACTTTTGTTGATTTGTTTGATTTTTTTGTGATTTTAGAAAAGACAATAAGTTTGAATTATTTATTTTAATAAAATAAATTATATTTTATCTTTAGTACTTGCCAGAAGATATGCCTTTGCATAGATTGAGAAATTATATGGAAACTGTGATTAGAACCCAAATGGAACGGAAGCGACATCACCAAATCTTGAAAGGTCTACTTACTGCCGAATGCCTTCGACTACAAGAACAGCGAATGCATCAAGAAAAGAAATGTGTTACAATAACTGATTTTAGCATTTGTCCAGTGTGCAAAAAACGATTTACAAACCAAAGCGCTTTTGTACGATATCCTAATGGAGAAATTGTACATTTATCTTGTCATGACAAACAAATTGGCGTCGCTTGAATATAAAAAAAAAAAAAAAACAACTAGATACAATCCTACTACTAATCGATTAAATTTATTTTATGTTAACCCCTAATACGGTTGTCGATTAACTGAAGCAATTGTACAACGACTTGGTTCTAGAAGCAACAATATACATTCCACTCAAACGAATATTGTATTATAATGTTTTCTTAAACGCGGATTTTCGCTTTCAGAACCTTGTTGTTTTGGTAAATAGAACTTTTGTAAGCAAAAAATAAATAAAACCCAAACAACTATTGTTTTAATATAAAAATGTTATAATTATATACTATCAATAATAAATCCATCAACTATGTGCATCTATTTACTTATTTACTTTAAAAACTAAACAGTAAAATAACTGAGCGCAGAATGCTCAAAACAATGGTTATAAACGTATTAATAAAGCCTAAATGTACATTATTCAAAATAATAAACGTTGAATTAGCAAAAATACAAAACAAAACATCAAACGCAGCAAAACGTCACTTTTTTCCTTTGCAAATTTAAAAAGATGAAAAAACCAGTACAATCTGTTTTTTTTCAAATTCAAATTCGTCAACCGTCACTTCCTGTTCAAAATTCAAATAAATAGATCGAAAGTATGCAATAGAAAATTATCTTCACGTGAACAAAGTGATATGCAATAATAAACAGTATAAGCTAAGGAGTTTGTTTTTCTCTGGCGAGGGACGGTATACTTGCTGAAATTTCTGTTCGCCTGGTGAAATTTCAGGATTTTTATGAATTTTGGCTTTAAAATATTTTCTGTTGTGTGATGAATGTTTGGGGGTATGAGTAATGATTGTTTGTTGCTTATTTACCACACCAATCGATCTACGGAAACGAAAAACACATCCGATTTAAAAATTCAAATTAACGGCCATTCCAATTAACCGCCAATTCAAACAAGCATTTCAAAAGTATGCTATAGAAAATTATCTGCAGGTGATGTGCGATATTGTATAGTATATGCAAAGGAGTTTATTTTCGTTTTGTGACGGAGGGTATACTTGCTGATATTTCTGGGCTCCTGGTGTAATTTCAAAATTTGTATTAATTTGTAATAATTTTTCGCAGTGATGATGTGATGATGTGATGATGTGATGATGTGATGATGTGATGATGTGATGATGTTTGGGGTTATGACTAATGATTGTTTGATGTATGCAATGGAAGAAAGGTTATGTGCGTAGCATGCATGCAATAAATAAATGTATAAATAGAGGAGATTTATTTTTTCTTCAGCGAGCGACGCGACGGGTGGAATATGCTTGCTTAGATTCATGGGCGCCTGGTGATATTATAGAATTTTAATGAATTTTGGCTGTGCTGTCATGATGCGGCGGATAGTGATGGGGTGGGTTTGCCTTTGGTATTTCTACCTAAAATTTTATTTTCGTGGCGGATGGAGTGATTTCAGATTAAATTTTTTTTTCATGGGGGATTAGTGGCCTGAGGACGGACGTTCACTGACTGAAATATCAGATTTTTTTGACATAGGTATTAGTTGTTTTTCTCACTCACACCTTGCCAGTGGGAGTGAGATATAGATAGAGAAAAGTCAAAAAGAAAAAAATCAATTTTTTTGCTCATTGGTAGGCGAATTGGGGAAATCGAATTTTTGACAGATCTGGATCAAAAAAAAATTGATTTGTTTTTACCATTGGAAAACCTCATAAGAAATAGTTGTGTTTGGGTGTTTGTTTATAACATCCGATATGTTTGGCAATTATTTTGGTTTGGATTTATTGAGTTGGAATGACGGTAAAGGAAGATTTTTCTACAGATGTTTTTGTTATTGTTATGCATGATTCTTGCATTTGTGTTGGCATTGCAACAGAAAAATAAGTTTTATTTTATTTATTTTCAATCTTGTGCAATGAAATCAACAAATACGCACGAAGGCACTACGCAATAAATTTATTAGACCGATTTAAAGAGGTTATTGTTATTATGGACCTATGTCGCAATTCAATTATTGAATGGATTATTTATTTTTTTAAAGGCTGGATTTTCAAGATTTGATTTTCATATTGAAATTAACATTTAGAAGTTGAGCTGAGCAGACAGTTCGGCTAACAAAAAAAAAAATTCAGCTTATTGACAATCCTAGGACTTGCTTCCAAGCATCAGATTTTTCATGTTGTGACATGAGTGCTTTGTTTTTTTATTTGTTTAGGCAGCTCTACCGTTTCGGAAATTGGTCAGTGGCGCCGGGGATTGTTTGTAACAGTTCGGCTAAGAAAAGTTCAGCTTTTTGACAATCCTAGGACTTGGTTCCAAGCATCTGATTTTTCATGTTGTGACATGAGTGCTTTGTTTTTTTATTTGTTTAGGCAGCTCTACCGTTTCGGAAATTGGTCAGTAGCACCGGGGATTGTTTGTAACTATTCCTTATGGGGTTTTCTTTAGTAAATTCAGATTTCTGCCAAAAAATTTAATTTTTTTCGTGTGCGAATGGAGTACGATTTCAGATTTAGGTAATTGTTTTTTGCTGTGGTATTAGTGTTTATTCGTGTCTGTGGATCAGTACTGGTCTGTAGTGGTGTTAGTAAAAAGTGGGGTAGATCTGCCGAAAAGGTTTTTTTTAGAAGAAAAATAATTTTTTTTTCCCATTGGAGTTGAGCAGACATAGTTTAGTCAAGCTTGGCTTTCGTGGTCAAAGAAGTCATAAATGGTTCGTCACGTTTTAGTGTCTGGATAGTTGAAGTAGATAAGCATATTCTTTTGTACACGATCTTTCTTATGTATGTATGTAGATATAAAGTTCGTTATTGTATTTTACGAGGGAAGATTAAAATGCCGTGAGTTCGGCTAATAAAAAAAAGTTCAGCTTTTTGGCAATCCTAGGACTTGATTCCAATCATCAGATTTTTCATGTTGTGACATGTTGTGACATGAGTGCTTTTTTTGTTTTGTTTAGGAAGCTCTACCGTTTCCGAAATTGATCAGTAGCGCCGGGGATTGTTTGTAACTATTCCTTATGGGGTCTCTTTGGTAAATTTGGTGAATGGATTATGATTTTAGATTTATTTTTTGTTTGCTATGGTATAAGTGTAAATTCGTGTTTGTGGACCTTATATTGTCAAATCGGTAGCTGTCAATTGTACTGGTGTTTAGTGGTGCTAGTAGTTAGTAAATTGAAATACCCCATAAGAATTTGAGGAAGAATTTAGGAAGCTATACCATTTCCGAAATTAGTAACAAGTTATGACGACGATTTGAATTGTTGTGTTTACTTTGAAAAAATGACGCACCCTATATCAAAAAAGCTTTTTCAGAGGAAAAAGTATTTAACAAAAAAAAAAAACAAAAAAGCAATATAAAAACAAGCGATAAGAGAGTTTCAAGTTAGTTGCAAGAAGTAATTACAGTTTACAGTCTAAGACGAAAGAAAATAGATTTAAAACACAAAATGCACGATGCGTACATCATTTCCTCTTGTATTAAGATGGAAGATCAAATTGAAGCAATCGCAAGTTGTGGTAAGTAAAATAATAATTAATGTACCTACTCTTAAAACTCTTTGAAAATCTTTTGTATTTAAGGAAAAAATATTCTAATCGTTGGTACAAAAACTGGACTCCTACATTCGTACTCTATTCTAAATGATGGATCAAATTACAAATTGAGATTTTGCTCGTTTTTGGAAACTGCTGATAAAAAACCAATTTGTCAAATGAAATCGGTTCCCGAAGAAAATCTACTTTTTGTTCTGACGAATGGTGTGATAAATCTTTACTATACTGGTCGTTCTCTTACTTTCACTCGTTGCTTTGAAGAAACTAAGGGATGCAATATTTTTGCAGCCGATGTGAAGGTAAAGAATAAGGATATTTTTTGTCAGATTGTGATCTACATTTATATACATATTTAAAAAAGTAGTTTTTTTGTGCATTATGAACACGGCACGTTTTGGTGAGGCGGCGGGCGTCTTTTTTCCTCAATTCAAAGATCCAAAAAACTTCTTTTTTTTTGTATATCAAATCTGACAAGGACCACTTCTGAAGGCTGTGAAGTTCTATTCAAATGTTACATACTGCTACTTTTTTTTTTAATTAAAAAAAAAATTAGACTACAACAAATCTATTAGGTCAAACATCCACAAGGATAAGTCTTTGTGTAAGTAACAAACGCGTACTAAGCTTTTTCGTTTGGAAATCGGAAAGACTGGAACTCCTGGCTAAACAAATTAAATTGAAAGATGAACCAAAAGCTCTAAGTTTTATGGATAATATAGTTTTAATTGGATTTAAAGATGAATATGTTGCATATAATGTAAGACTGACTTATGAAAACTTCTAATTATTGTAAATAAATAAATTCTTCCATAACTACATACATACATATATCAGCTAGCTTCAGAAATTCAAGAGGAGCTAAAATTGATTGAAATCTCTTCTTCAAAAAGGAATATTCCTTGTATTTGTTTGATTAAAAATTCAATATTTGGAATAACAAACGATCAAAACTTAATTTTCAAAGATCCAAATACATTTTCAAAACATGAAGAACATTTACAAGATAAATTACATAAACCAATTAAGTGGGGTGGCTCAGTTTTGGACTTAGGTAAGCTGTTTTCTCAAGATCATAATCTGTATTCTTATGTGTTAAAAAATATGTTTTGATTTTATTTTTTTTTTTGTTTGGGTAAAGTTTGGGATGAACCTTATGTAATTGGTCGAACAGAAAAAGGTATTGAAATTCATGTACTTGAAGACTTTGAACGACCTACTCTAGTTCAAGTTATACCAGATCTTAAAAATGTAAGGTCCTTAATTCAATCAGAAAATGGAGTTATATTTGCTGCATCGCAAACTGAAGTTTGGTACATTGGACTGGTTGATGTTTCATTGCAAAGGGAAGTCCTGTTGGAGCAAAAGAAATTTAATCTTGCAATTGAGTTAACAGTGAGTTTTTTTTTTTATGAATGTTTTAAAACAAATTAAAAAATTCTGCCTTGCGCCAAATGAGTCAAATGTGAACACCGTCATTAAACAAAAAAAAAATATATACGTACCTATTGGACAATCATATTTCATTGAATCATAAATGTATTTTGCTAAAATTAGAATTAATTCATCATTGCCGCATGACACTTTTGAGCTATATAACTTTGGCCAAATTGCCATATTTATATGATAAATGTAATAACATCTTAAATAAAATAAAAAACAATATGTACCTACACCTACTAACAATAATAATTTATCATATATATGTAATAAGAATCTATCGAGGGAAGAATCGAAGTTGGAAACTGTTCGTGAAATACGTATTTCATATGCAAGAGATCTCTTTGCAAAAAAGAACTTTGCAGCCGCATTTTCTGAATTTCTAAAAGCTGAGGCAAATCCGTGCGATGTGATTCTCCTTTTTCCAACTTTAATAAAAGGTGAATTAAAAACCGCCGAATCTTCAAGTCGCCCAAATATGCACGTACTCAAGGATGAGGATTTGGAAAATGCAACATTGACATTAATCGACTATCTGATTGCTGTAAGGCAAAAGGACATTTACACTAAGTTTTTATCTATCATCGACACAACTTTGCTAAAGTGTTACTTACAGGTATGAGAAATAAAACACACAGTTTTAACAATAAAACCTACAAATTGATTCTTGCAGACAAACGATTGTCTTGTAGCTCCGCTAGTTCGTCGCAAACAGTGTAATTTTCAGGAATCTGAAAGAATTCTAAGGAAACATAAGAAACTTAATGAGCTAATTATTCTTTATCAAGTATTTGAAGAACATGCAAAAGCATTGGCTCTATTAAAGGCTCAGGCTTCAATTGAAGGTTCAAGCTTATTTGGTCACGAGAGAACAGTTAATTATTTACAAAAACTCGACAAAGATCATAAAGATTTACTCTTTGAATATTCCCAATGGGTATTGGCTAAGCATCCAGATGATGGATTGACAATTTTTACCAATACTTACTGCGAACTGGAAAATAATTCAATTCCCAAAAAGGAGATTCTTGAATTTCTTTCGAAAACTAATCAAAATTTAGTTTTGCCATATCTGGAGCATATTGTATATGCTTTAAATGATCCTTCACCAATTATCCATGAGGAACTAATAATGACGTATGTTAAACAAATCAAGAAATTTAATGAAAAACGTAATCTTCTTCGTAAACGTAACTTGTCCGAATTAGAACTTAAAGAATTGGAGTCATATCGTTCGAAGTTGAACAAAATTTTAGACGAATCTGATAAGTACTGCCCTGAACGAATTCTACAATTGTTTCCATTGGATAATTTTTTCAATGAACGAATACAAGTTTTGAAAAGAATGAATGAACATGAAAAGATTTTATTTATTTATATACAAATTCTAGGAGATGTTGAAAAGGCTTTAGAATATTGTGAAAAAGTCCAGAATAATGATATTTTTGAAATACTTTTTCAAATTCTTATTAATCCATTAAAGACTTCACCCTATAAAGGTGTTAAACTTCATAGTAATTTTCTGGAGCCGAACCTTGATATTGTTATTCAAGTACTTAACAAGTATCCCATGAGAATTAATCCTGTCCGAGTGTTTTCGGTAAGTAAAACTAAATTACTAAACAAATTAAAAAATATGTTTTTTTTTCACTTATTAAACTGCTTTAGCTTCTTCCCGGAGGTATTCCTGTGTATCGGATAAAAAACTACATGGAAGTCGTCTATCAAATGAATATGAAAAATAAATGGCATTATGCAATTCTTAAGGAAACTTTAAAAGCCGAATTATTACGTTTGAATCGAGAAATAATATTGCATAGGCAAAGAAACTATACACTTCTCACGGAATCTCGTATATGTAAAGAATGCGAGAAGCATTTCAGCAATGAACAAGTTTTAGTTAGGAATCATAATGGTGATGTTCTACATTTGGCATGTTTCAAAAAAAATATCAATGTTGATTAAATTTGATGTTATTATATTATATATCAGTTTATATACGTACTTACATGCCTTTTGCCAGTCTATATATGTAACATACTTACCTATGTTTATCTTTTTTGTTCTTATTAAACTCTGTGAAATTAAAAACGATTACGTTCCACAATATTTTCACGCCATATTTTAATAGTTTTTTGTTTCATATGATCGCCGCGAAATTCGCTTCTATTTTTATTTTATTTTCCATCTGTCGATGTGCATGAGTCGCGTCATCCCGCGATTTAAGTAAAAAATTTGTTGTGAGAAAATTGTGGAACGTTGGTTTGTGTTTCACATTTCACTAGAAATGTGTCAAAATGTATTTATTTTATTTAAATATAAAGAAACTTAAAGAAAAAATTAATAAATAAATTATTTTTAACTTATTTAAATTAGCTGAAAAATCAAGTTTTTATATAAACGTAATATATCAGATGTATGATGTAAATATTTTCCAGTTAACTATAATAAATTTCAACTCAATTTTTTTTAAATTTTTATTGATCACAAAAACGCAATGGTAATAGAAGCAAGACCGTTAATAAAATTACCAATTACCTTGCAGGGGTCCAGGGTCCACAAGGTACAAAGTACAAGGTTCAGAAGGCTTTTAATCCAGTTTTCACAAGTGAAATGCACCTTATGAAAATTGTCTCCATCATAAACCTTTAAAGCTTTACATTTTTGACGATGAAAAATATTAAAATCCAACATTGCAGGTCCAGGAAGTCAGCCATATTATACTTATACGTAAATACGCTGCACCGCTATACGAATTGTAATGATATAGGTGTTTTTTTTTCGACGAAACTGACAATTTTTGACTGTAGTATTTACTTCAAATATATGTACATACTAGCTGAACCTGGCGAACGTTGTATCGCACTACTCCATGTATGTAGTTATAGTAGTGTTACAGCAGGCAACAAATTCGTATCAATCGTCAATGTAGAAAGACCGTTCGAAAAAAAAAAAATAATTCAGAAAGTACTAATTTTCCAATTTTTATCTCCGCAGTGTGTTTATATGGTTTATAATACAAATTCAACAAAAAAATCCCAATCCAGGTTGGATGATGTTCAGCAGAGTTATGCGCGTACGATCCAAAAACTTATTCAGAAAGTTTGAAATTTCAAGATATTTTCACGATTTTCTGACTTTGTCGTTCAAATTTTCTAATTTTTTTTTCAATTTTTGGTTCCGTTGTGTAAAAAATTTCCATGCAAATTAAATGATGTTCGGCCGAGTTATGCGCGTACGAACACAATTTCATTTCAGACATTTTGAAAATTCTAATTTTCTAATTTTCGGTCAAATTTTCCAATTTCGGCTCCGTTGTGTGTTAATCTGGTTTAATATACAAATCCAACAAAAAATCCCCAACCAAATCGGATGTTTAGCCGAGTTCTGCGTTTGAAACTTCGTGCTCCACATTTTTTGCGATGAAAAAATTTCCGCTAGAAAAAAATTCGAAAAAATTAAATAAAAATTAAATAATAAGGCTGCGTGTACAATAGTAGGAGAAGCGATGCAAGGGCGTTTGAGTGCGAAAGAAGGTTTTCCTTTAAAATAAATCAAAAAAAATAAAAAATAAAAAAAAAAACAACAAAGTTAAACTCTCGCACTTGTCGCACGAAATATAGCTTCTCGCACTACTGTGCGCGCAGATAAATACTAATAATTTTATCTAGGTACATTAACTAATTTTAACTAAACAACAAAACCTTGAAAGTATTATGCTAGCAGAATATATCTAGTTGGTATATTTTCAACAAATTTAATACTTTTTCAGATTGATATACTTTTCCGATAAGGAAATATAACAAAACTGTGGTTAATGTATCGGAAATATTGACTCGCTTCGAATCTCAAATCGTATATTATTTTTAAATAAATTCTTCAAATCAATCACTATGCGTTTAGTATCATATTTTTAAATCCAACACCACCACTTTTGTGGTTTAATATTTTATTTGATTTGTATCTTCAATTTCACAGTCCGTATATAACTTATGGATAAAAAACACCGTCAAGAAGATTCAATTATTGTCAAGATACAGAATAGAACGAACGCGTGGTCTAGAAGAGATTCCTGATAAGAAAACTATAGCATAACATTTAAATGGATCTTCTTTTTTTTTTTCTATAAAAAATGTTGACAAATTTCTACGAACGAACATAGATAAATAATCTCTGCAGCTTGTTTCATAGAAATAAGAACAAATAAGATAAAAATAAGAAATATTTAAATATTGTGCATATAGAAGATAAAGAAACTTTAAATTTTAACTCGTTAGTCAAGTACAGCTCTCTCAACCTAGCACAACCATCATGGAAGAAAAATGGATATCGCCCGCATCAACTTCACAGAATAAACAAATTTTGCCTAGAACCATCACACAGGATGCAGATTTACATCATGGAGCATTTGAAGAGAATATTTATCATGGAGCAAATATTACAACAAAAATACATCAGAAAATAACAACTTCTCGAGGTTTTGAAAATGAACATAATCCACCCGATGGAGGAACTCGAGCTTGGTTAGCTATGATAAGTGCTTTCCTCTGCTTGGGACTTATATTCGGATTAATAAATTCATATTCGGTGATATATTCATATTTGCAGCGTAGATTTGCATCTTGGGAGGATCCAGAAGCATCAAGCAAAGCAGGTAAGATAATGTCTTTAGTTAGAAAGAAAGCTTATATACTGAATACTGCAACTATTTGCTTAAAGCTCTGATTGGATCGTTTACTTTTGGAACTACGCTCTTCTGCTCGCCTATTGCTGGAATGATGACTGACAAAATTGGTGTCCCATTTACAACTTTAATAGGTGGTATCATAAGTGTGCTAGGACTTATTCTGTCATCGCTTTCACCATGGAGTGTAACTGGTCTTCTATTTACGTATGGCTTTATGTTGGGACTGGGATCATCTTTGGTATATACTCCAACACTTTCGGTCCTGGGAATATATTTCAAACGCCATCTGGGCAAAGTAAATGGCTTCGTTTGCACAGGGGCAAGTATCTTCACCGTGATAATGTCACCTCTGTTGTCTTACATTCTGACCACATACAACTTTCGTACAGTCCTTCTAGTTTTAGCAGTGTGTTTTTGCTTCCTGATAGTTTCAGCCTTTGTCTATGGTCCAATGCAATGTCCGACTATTAAAGAAACTGACCATCATCAGAATCCAAGTCAAACATTCAATATTGATATATGGAAGGAGAGATCCTACATCATTTGGACTCTAAGTTGTGCATTAGCCTTGTCCGGCTATTATGTCTCCTATGTTCATATGGTCAAGTTTACTCAGATCAATTTTCCCAGACGAAATAATAATTTGCCAATTATGTGCATTGGAGCAGCATCTTGTATTGGCCGAATGATTGTCGGAGTTCTGGCTGATATTCCAGGAATGAATAGAATCAGAATACATCAGTGGTCATTGATTGGAATGGGTGTGGTAACTGTGATGTTACCCTTTAATGCGTCTTACAATCTTCTTTTGTTAAGCTCTTTGGCTTTGGGAATATTCGATGGAATGTTCTTTCCAATTCTTGGGCCAATATGTTATCAATTGTGCGGATCGAATGGTGCTACACAAGCGATTGGATGCTTTTTGGGATTAGTAGCAGTACCTATGACTATTGGTCCAGTATTGGCTGGAAAGATTTTCGATGAAACACATTCGTATACATTGCCATTTATAATTGCTGGTATTCCATCAATATTGGGAGCACTTTGCATGTGTTTCATTGAAAATAATTCAGAATATGGTAAATTTTCTTTTTGAAATAGCATTTTAGTAACAAAAAAAAAAAAAAATATTTTTTTTTAGAAAGGCTTGATGGATATGAAAGTGTACAACAAGGAATTTCCAGCAGTAATTTATTGAATGAAAACAGCTATTCCATTGTGATTGAAACAGCTAAAGTTTCAACAAAGGAGGACTCTAGTGTTTCCGAGGAGACGCCAAAGCGACGATACAGATACACAATGCTATAATTATTAATAAGCCAGATATATTATAGGTTCTTAGAAAGATGATTACTTCAAATGGTATTCAAGACGATAAAGTAGTTATTATTGATTGGAAAAACTTCAGCATTTTCTGTGGAAAAAAGGGTCTGGATTTTGATTTAAAAAAAAGTTTATGAAAAAAATATATAATAATTAGTTTTTTTTTTCCTGTCAAAATTAGGCGATTTTACTCTTACTTTTGAACAGCGTAATGTAATAGCAATTGTGTTTTGAAATTTCTAAATTTTGTATCAAACATCGAAGTGACGTCATCATGATACTTTCGTATCGGCAGGTTTTTTTTTTCTAGTACCTGCGTTAAGAAACTAAATTTCTAAAATTAAGCATTTCTTTAGCTTTAATGGAACATTAAAAACAAAAAGATTGTGCACCCCTCGGTTAAAAGACAATCCACAACATGAAAATGCGGCCGGCGCCCAACCATAAGCAAATATGAAGGTACTAGAAATTTAATTAGTGAAGTCGAGTCTCCAATTAAGTACATTTCGCATCACACAGTCCAAAGTTTCGTGTCTCTAGATAAAACTCTCGGATTCTTTATAAGAATAAAAATTTCAGCGGAAAAGAGCACTTCAATGCGTCAATTGATTCATCCGACAAGACTCTTTATTCTACAAAAAAAAAATGTTGAACTCTCTCTTTCTACATATTATTTAAGAAATTCCTCAATTGCAATAAAGAACATGGTGCCAGAAAATGCTTATTGACAGCAAGTGTTTGAATCAAATGATAAGTAGATATAGGCTAGTGTTCCGTATTTCCATTTACAAAGCTTCACGATCTTCCCACGGCTGACCGGAGCCCGGGGATAGCAGCGAGGAACTCGTTCATCTGACAATGTTAATGCTGACAATTCGCAAAAAGATTATGCCGCAAAGACTATTGATACTTAATTAGTCATTTCTTTGAAGAGTAAATTATAAGAAACTATAATTGAATTAAAAAAAAAAAAAATTCTTTATGAGGTTGTGACCTATAAACATTTGCTTAAATAAGTTGAAGATATTGGAATAAGCTTTATTGGACAAAGTAGCAGATATCGATAATTGATCAATGATCATCATCGTGTCGTCTAATAATACCTAATTGATTGTTTGTTATGCTTCAGTAGTGTTTGACATGGCTGCTTCGAACGCATACATAGGTAAATATGTTAATAGAATCAATAAAACAAAAATTTAGAATTTGATTGTATGCTTTCGAGTTGATTTAAAATAATTTGTTGGCAAAAAAATTGAAATAAATTCCAGACAACATAAAGTCCAAACTTATATAAATCGATATATAGGCAAAATAAAAATTCCACGATTAGGTAGGTAGCTTTGAAAAATTTGAAGCGGTATTTCTTTATTCGCGATTGGTTTGTCATTTTTGACATTGTTGTGTGTCAATAAAACAATTACTTATTAAGTGCCGGGTGATCCAGGAGTGAGTTTGTTTGCTAAAAGCAAATGAGAGGAATTCCAGAAGATATCATTCGTCGCACTAAATATATCAAGGTTTGTGTACAGAAAGAATATTGCGAATTTAATTTAATAACGGTTTTTGGAATTAGTTTTCGCTTGAAACCCCGAATAATCTAATGCAAAACTCATACTCAGTATTAATAAAAGCGAGTTGGGGAGGAGTTATCATATATGTAGGTAGGTATCGAGCTATCGTGGATTACCTTAATCCAAAAGAGTCTATGCAGGTAACGGTTTTTCCGAATTTTATTATAGAACCCATTTGTTGGCATTTTAGGTTTTTTTGTTGACTTTGTTATTACTTTTTTTTCACAAAAACACGTAATTAAGTATCATTTTTCCTTTTTTTATTTTGAAAGCCCAATATATTCTCTTAAAAGTAGAAATTATTAAAAAAATAAAAACAAAAAATAATAAGAAAATTTGAATATTCGAATCATAATTTTTTTTTAACGTTTTCTTAACGGTTTTTTTCTAATTTATTTTCTACTTTTGGTTCTTTCCAACACTCAATATATATGTACATAGATGTAGTTTTTTATTTGTTTTTATTCAAATACCTATTCAAATTTTCTTAAATTTTATTTATTCTTTTTTTTTGTTTTATTTTGTTTATAATTTTCAATGAAGTTTTTTACTAAAAAAAAAAAAATGTCAAGTATAATTTTAAGAGACCAAATTGTGCTTTCAGAATAAAGCCTAGTATGCTGCTGATGCGAAACGAAAAATCCCATACAAAAATGACACAACGAAATCATAAACGAAAAATTTCGTTTTGCTTTCGCTGTCCGATGAACGAAATCGATAATTGCAGCAGATTATTTGGAGAGATCTCCCCTCTATTTTCGCACATAATATGTAAATTGCCTGTACCATTAATTGTGTGCGGAAAAGTGACATTTGCTCTCTATTCTTGTTGGTATTTGTTGTTTCTTTCATCACGACATTGCTTTCTGTGATTTTTATGCGTTATTTTTTTGTTTTTGCAAATGGTGACACTTTCAAGGGGTAGTTTTTCGTTATCGTTTTCGTAAGCATTTCGTTGTCATGTTGGAGACCAACTAAAAATTGCATTTCATATCAGCAGCGTACTAGCCTTAAAAAAGGAAATTAATTTCGTGTTTTTGTGAAAAAAATGATACCAAAGTCAAAATAACAACCTAAAAATGCTGATAATTAGATTTACAGGGAATTGCGGGAAGACATACGCATAGAAAAAAAAGTTGTAGGGCAAGTAAAAAGTGTAAATACAGAAAAAAAAATCAAGAATCGGTTGCATTTTGGACAAGTTATAGCCAATAAAAAAAAAAACGAAACCAAATATCATAAAAATTGTTATAAGTCGAGAAGGAAGCGAAAACGAGAAAATTACCTCTCAAGTTTTTTTGACTTGAAATTAACCCCACAGTTCTTGTCTGCATCGCCGAACGCGGGACACCCTGTACAGCGAAAGAAACTAAGATTAGAATAACTGAACAACTCAACGAAGTAAAGAATTTATGATACCAAACTTTAGTTTAGCGCATCAAATACTTTCGGAGAAGTAAAGTTTGGTTTCTGCACGTCAAACTGTGCTCACCTGTCACTGTCAAATTTACGTCAACACAATATGGGTATTCACGATCCGGTGCAACTGGTCTAGTATCGTTGTAAAAGTGGAAAAGTGTAACATTTTCTTACACTCGAACAACAAAATATACTGAGGACAATCTTACAACACTTTTTCACTTTTACTATACCTAAACCCCATTTGCAACAGAAAAATTTGCAAACGTCAGAAAATGTCATTATTGCTATCAACTGTTGTTCGTGTGTGAATTTTTTGCTGTGTTTACAACGAAATAGAAAAAGTACAACAAAAAATTCGAATTATGCAATTGTACTAGACTTGTTGCACCGCATCGTGAATACCCCTAATATTTCTTTGTCGCCAACAACTTTCTTACATATCATTGCTAAGGACACTTCTATTTTACCCATCTCATGTACAATTTCTATTGCAAAACGCGTAAATTTAAATACAACGGCTGCTAACCGATTGGTTGACAATTTAAGCCCATTTGCCAATGACACTCATCCATTATTTGCATAAATAAATATTAATTATTTGTTCAACTGAACAAATTCTACACCTACTCCTACGTGTTATAAAGGAATATATGTATGTAGGTAAACTTAATTATTTAATATAATATATTTTTTTTTTACGCATGCGAAAAAGTTGCGGACAATTCCATTAGTGTTTATGGTGGTTAACCATGAGACAGTGGACGGTAACTTGACACATTTCAATTCACTTACCAATCAAATGAAATTGAGCTTGGGTATCATTTTTACCCCAAGCACCATTGTTGCATAACGTTTACTTTAGGTTAGTACATTTTGCAGAAATATAATTTCATTTAATTTCTTTTTGATCGATAGAAATAAAAACTAATTAAATAAAATAAAAAGGATAATAAAGGTGCAGGAATTATTGAGTTGTTATCAGAGACATTTTTTCAAGGATGTTAGAAGTTAGGTAATATTCTTTGAATAGAAAAGTTTGACATTGAAACCCTTAGTAGTAAACAGGTGAGAGAAGCGTTGTAACGTATGTAGGTACGTACTTTTTTTTTTTAATTAGTTAAAATAACGATATCTAAACTATATTATTAAAATATGAATATCCGTTATTGATTAAAAAAAATCTGAAACAAGTTGCATTAATATTAATCAGAATCACTAAAAACCCCAAATTACATAATAAAAGTTAACACACATTCAGAATTTGTATTAAAACAGGATTCTAAGCACCATAGTACCTATACAACAAAATTTTAGATTAAGTTTTTATTCCTTACTTCAAACTTCAGCAACAGAAAAAAAAATAAATTTAAAGAAGATATAATTTTAAAGGCAAAAGCTTTTCTCGCCCACATAAATTTGTTCACTTTGCTTCGATAAAGGATACTATAGGCCAACTTGCAACATTGCCAAAAATCCCCATCGTTGACATTGAATTTCACAGCTTTTATTTAAAAATGAATGAATGTGCCAAGCCGGTATATGCACAAAGGTAAATAAGCTTTTATTTCAAATTTAAAATGCCGCAATATGAAGCTTTTTTTATGTTTCGTCCTTGTAGTTTTATCGGTATTTTAATTTGTAAACATTTGATATTAAAAAAAAAAGTAGAGAAAAACCTATCCCTACCTACTTCCTTTCGCTTTCTGTATGTCTAACTCTCGAACAAGTTTGATCCGCACTTGATGCACTGAAGGTAATCAAACAATTAAGTTAAGGGAAATATTTCATAGGGTATGTTAGGAAAGTAGAGCTTTTTTTGTTAATTTTTAGAATTTTTAAATAAAGGGAATAGTGGATTTCTTATTGGATTAAAAAACTGTGAATTTTAAGAATTTCAAATCGAAGAATTCTGAATTTATAAAATTTTGAAAATCTGGCTTTTGCACTCACCGCATTTTGTGGATTTCCATTTAATGTGTAGGTATACCTTCTTTCTTTTAATGATCACAGAATTTTGCATGCATACCGAATTTTGAAGCACAAATGTACCAAATAATCGTATGTTTTAAAATAAAAATTGTGAATTTTCAAAAACTAAAAAAAGAAAATATAAAATTTTAAAACATCAATATCAAAGAATATACAGGGTGTCTCCTAATTCGTGCTTTATATTTTGGGGGATGAATCCTGAGATCATTCTAAAGAAAAAATTGTATGGGCAAAAAACTCTGCCCCCCCCTGAGTCTTTTTAAGAACTTGATGTAAAAGACAGACAAAAGAATGGAATATTTATATTTAAAAAATGCTATATAGCATACCTAATTGCACTTCCTTTAAATTTTAATAATTTTTTTCCATTTTAAATCACCATCTAAGGAGGGGGGGGGGAAATAGATTTTTCTGATACAGTTTTAATTTTTCTTAAAATTATCCCAGAAATCATCCCACAAACCATAAAGCAGGAATTAGGGGACACACTGTATAGTTAAAGTTAGTCTTCCACGTTAGGGCTAAAATGTCGTTTAATTTTTCAAAAACTATCTCGAAGCGTCCTTGCCAGCGCCTCTTAAAAAGCTAAAAAGGAATGTGAAAATTAATAACTTGTATTGTATCCCAGCGACATGTCTGCTAAACAATCCAAAAATACCCCGATATACATTATGAACATTGTTAATATAATGAAGTATTACTATAGTTAAAGTCTTACTAAAAATTTGAACTGCACAACGTTTAAAAGGTCTCAGATGTGACATTTTGCGCAAGGGTTGCATAGCGTAAAGTGGTCAAGGCATAGGGTTGCCACGCTTTAAAGATCATTTTTCAGGTTTGTACAATTATCTGACACATCTCACATGGTGGACATAATCATAATATCATAACATTTTATATAAAAACAATTACAATAGGTGGTTTCTTAAAAATCACAACTTTAATAGGGTAAACAAGTCTAGAATATATTTTCTAAACGAAAAATGATAGAGAGATGGTTGTTTTTGTAATCAATAGATTCTTTTAATAAAAAAAGTCATCGATATATACAAAAAATGTGAAAAATCTACAACTCGAGATATGTACATTTGAAAGTAAAAAAGGTGCGTTTTATTGGCAATTTTATAGCTAGCGCAGTACAATTTTGCTTGGTGAACAATAACAAAACCAAAAGTGCCGATAAATTAGCCAGTAAATCAGTGAATATAAAAGTGGACAAATAGTGTGGACTTGAACCTTAAATGTCGGTAAAGTAGTTTGTTTTTCACTCAAAAAAGGGTATGAACACATCCAGAGAATAGAGAGTGGACATAAAAGTTGATATAGCGTTTTATTGAACTTGTATTGCTGCGCTAGCTATGAATTACGAATAAAACGCACCTAATGTAAAAAATAGACGTTGGGGAACAAAATTATTGAAAAAAAACTATATATTTTTTTTGCTACTTTTGACTTATTTTTCAATTTTTTTTCCTGAACTAAGTCATTTTTGTAAGAAACAACACGAAAGATTTTTACTTTTGTTTTTAATAGGGTACAATATATCTTGCTATTTTACTGTTATAGTATTTTCTTGCGTGTGTATCTATTATTAGCTTACGCTCACATGTGTTTCGAACATATTGGTTCGTTCTTACGTCGTCGTCCGGTCGTCGTAGAAACGACACCCAAAGCTCCCATAAAAAAAAAAAGAAAATGCTCTAATTTAACTGCACTAGCACACTACACTAGCAAAGCACTTTAGCAAGCGCGCTATCATTTGATATAGAACAATATTTTTAATTACTCGAACCCAGTTAGTGTAGCGGCTTGGTAGTCTTCGGCTTTATCCGTATCTCGCGCAAAACAATATTGAAAGTAAAAAAAATCTTTCTTTCAATGAAATAAAGGAATGAAAAGAGCTTACATCTTTTCCGTTGTTTTACGCGGTGTTTTATATTTTTAACTTGGAGAATCTTTTTGTATTTCGAATCGATATCTACCAAACCAATCATTTTGGTGTGCTTTCGAGTGATATTCACATTCGATTTCTGGGGCACGCATAGTTAAGTGAAGACGTTCACGAAATCAGCACTAAGCGTAGAAATAAATATAATCGGTTGTTGGATGGAATTCGTGTGTCGTGCTCTCGACATTGATATTGAGTGTCGAATCTAATTTTGATTTTTCGAAACGTGTGTTTCTAATTCTAAGTAATATTGTGCTTTGTCACATATAAATTGTGTTTGCCTCCTGTGATGCTTATTTTGATAAACAGTCGCGAATCGTTTGCTAATAAATTGGTAATTTTAAATTTACTGTTTATAAAAAAAAAATAAAAATGTTTATAAATTTATACCCACGTCATCTATATTCGTTTTGAATTTTTGAACTGGTTTTGAGATATGAACAAAATGTATTTTGTTTTTGTTTACATTGGTACATAAATAAAATAGTTTCCAGATATGAATGACCATATTTTAAGTGTTGTTTGAAGTTAAGATAATGAAATTTGTATTTGTTTTGAATTAAATGAAACACCCAGTTTGCATTTAATTTGTTGCAGTGTTGTGTTGTGTTAATGAAATTTTATCTTTGTTAAAGAGCTTATTTATAATTTTAAAAATAGAATTCGCACTGACAAGTTTATGTTTCGGATAAGTTTTGAGAAAAAATTTCGCAAAGTTTTTAATATGTTTGTATTTAATTAAAAATAAACAAACAAATATCTATTTTATATAGCCTGCTTTAAAGCTAACAATCATGGTGTTATGATTTTCTTGTGAAAGGTTGCTATAATGAAATTTAACAATAATGTTAAGCATAAATGAGTAGGTTTTTTGGCTATTCTCACATTATTTCTTGTATGCTTAAAATACAGCTAAGTTTTTTTTTTTTTTTTTTTTTGAAGATAAATATACAAAAATAAAATATACCTGTTTAAATGAAAATGTTTTTTTGACCAATTCGTTACTGTGAAAATTAAAATTTTAGAGATTTGTCTTCGTCGGCTCTCAGTAATTGATAACTGAAATATATTCATTTGTTTTTTTTTTTTAAGTGAGTTTTTAATTATTTTCTTTTAGGGTCAAAATTAAAGACAAAAAATAATTATTTTTTTTGAAAAACTTCTGGGTATTGAGTTATATTTTAAAAAAAAACTATTTATATTTAATTATAAGGCATAAGTTTTCACTTTATAATAATTGTTAAATTTGATATAAAAATTTAAATTTTGCTACTGCAGTAGACTGAAAATCCAGTCGAAATATTGGGGAAAACTAAACTATATGTAATGTATTAGTAGAATAGTTCTAAAACTAATGTTTTACTGATAAAACAACAGGAGTTACCACTTACCGACCATGTTATAGCAAAAGCCCACATTATCTATATTCCATATTGAATTCCGGACTTTTGCACACATGCACTGGTAAATGCTAAGGACATTGACCTATTATATATGGACTGCCAGCAGCCAAATCCCGATGGTTCAATGTAAAACTATACGACAACAGCGCTCTCGTGGCATGGCGGAAATACGGTGTAACTTTTGGCCGCGAAATTTCAGAATCTAATGCCACATTTACACTAGTGAAAATTGCCATTAGGTCTTTTAATATATGTATTGCCATTATTTTTGTCATGAAAATAATGACGAAGTGCAGATAACATTTTATTTTACCATTATACGGAAATCGTGTAATTGATTTTTTTTTTAAAGAACGCAAAACAAAATCTGAAAGTTCAGTCGAAAGTTATTGTGTGGTGTCAAACTGGCCATTCACGATAGGAATCTTTAAACGAATCTGTCAACATCCATCAGTTTGTGCAGATGCTAAATTGCAAAACGAAGTTTATGCTCTATTTTAATATTTAAAATTGTGATTTTTGTGTCGCACAATACACCGGCAATTGCTTTCAAAAAAAAAAGATAAACACTTTTTAGTTTCCACAAGGTGGTGAAAAACGAGAGAGGGATATTGCTATTTTGTAAAAAGAGCTCCATCGAGCCAAATGACTCGATGCCAATTGAACTGGTTGATTTATAACCTGCTGAAAATCCAAATGACACGGCCGAACCCATTCACATGATGCAATTTAGCTCGGCCAAGCCATTTGGCAATAACGCGTATGGCCAGCTTTACACTTTTAATTCCAAGAATCGCTAAACAATTATTAAAAAGAAGTTCTTTTATTTAAATAAGTAAATGCTTAACTACATTCAGGACTTTTTGGAAAAAAAAACGACAAAAAGTGAAAAAGTGATAAACAAAAATTAGCTTATTAATGCCTTTGTGCAAAAAAATTAGTGTTTGATCTGTGAAACCAACTAGAAATGACATACCGCATGTTTTAGTTTTTGACTTTTGTGCTTTTTGCAAAAAGTTTTGAATACAGAAAAGCCTTCAGTATTAAAATTTTATTAAAAAAAAATTATAAGCACACAAATAAACCAATGACCAGATGAAAAACAATACAGTTCACTGTACTTCACCTTTTTTGACAATTCCCTCATCACCACAACTCTAATCTGAATTTTGATGAAGCGAAGTTCACAGAGTAGAAGATTAGTTGCAATAAAATATACCTACTCGAAAGATAAAGAAAAACAAAAAGAAGAAAGGACGATAACTCTGCAATTTGTTCTACCTCAGCAATTTTGTCTAGCCCGGTCACCCATATACGTCCCTTGCCTACGTGTTTAAAGATCGCAAGAAAATACTGCAGTGTGTAAAAGCAGTAAAATCTGAAATTTCAGATGTAAAACGTAATGCATTGAACGCGGCCAATGACAAACACGTCAGGCGTCAAAATACAAAGAAATATAATAGATGTCCTTAGTTTCTTTGCCAAAAAATGCTTCTTGAGGCCAAGTTGCAATAGATGGCTTTTGAATTAGTCACTTTTTTTTGCCGATGTGCCACGAGAGCGCTGATGGTTCTTTAAAGTCGTTGAACCATTTTCATTTACGATTTTGTATGGAAATGACACCCGACTAGCAGTCCATATATAATAAGTCAATGGCTAAAGAGTTTAGAGACAGAGAGTGTGCTGATCCTACACACAAGCTGATGCATCTTATTTCAGGGTATCAAAACCTTTAGAAAAGTGCTACTTGAATTCAGTGTTTCAATAATAAAACATCTATTAAGTTTTCTACACTCTGTGCACACTTTGAAATGAATTTCTTGCTAGATTTCAATAAATTTAAATCATTATGTAGCGTAGAAATTTATCTCTTTATCAATATTCAAAGGAAGACACATCATTTGCAAATAATTAAAATTGAGTACATACATAAATCTAACTACTTACTGAGTAGGTACCTAATCTTTTATTTGCAAATAAGATCTTTATGTGGGACATAATATCATATAATAGTTTTAAATTATATTAGACATTATTTTATCTTTTGCAACTTCTAGTTTTTAAATGAAATAAAATAAATGTCTTATCTATCGGGTTCTTTTCAAGCAATGTGATACAGAAACGCTATTTAAATAATTTTTGGTGAAGTTAAGTTTAGTCAGCCTGCAGATACACTCAAGACATAATGTTCAAACTCACTGAAATCGTTAGATCTTATAATATTGTAACGTTTTACCACGGTTCGATATAAAACTTATTTATTTTTAACTGTCAACCGTCAATTATTTCCTTTCTAAATTAAACACACTTAACTTCACTTCAAATATTTTATTAATCACCAATCTCAATAGTATGCAACTTAAATTCACTTCCGGATACTTTTAACTTCGAACTTTACACTTTCGCTTTCAAAAATAAACTGTGTCTGTGCTCAAAAAGTTTCTCCTTATATAGTGAGCTGAGAGGTTCGGGACTCTACTCGAAAGTACTGGCACAAAAGCTTCTGGAAGGTTCCATTCCAATGAAGAGATATGGCGTTCTCTCCACTCTTCCATTCAGCGCATTTTCCCCCTGAGAGAGATGGGCGCGCTCTCTCGGAATTTTTTTTATAAATGGTTGTTGTCTTCGATAAGGGTATTTTTGTACTTGGCTATTTGTTTGTTCCGAAAGTAGTTAGGTGCTGATTTCATCGTTACATTGCCCCCCTCCTAAGATTGATCGTCCCGAACAATTCTGTCGCTCCTTTCACCATTATAACGATGCAAACGGTCACAATGAACTACTTTCAGTTTCCCTCTTACTCCTCTCTGTATACGGTAGACCACATCATTTAGTCTCTTCACAACAGTGTAGGGTCCTTCCCAGTTCTGTTGAAGCTTTGGTGACAGTCCCTTTTGTCGATGGGGATTGTAAAACCACACGAGGTCTCCTTCTTGAAATCCTGTTGTTGTTGCTCGGGCATCATAACGTGTTTTCATCCGATCACTAGATGTTTTTATGAATGCTCTGGTTCGTTGATAAATGTCAATGAGCCTTTCTTTGAGGTTATCCACATATTCTTCTGTTCGTTGTGGCTCAATTGTCCGGCATCCAAATTTCACCTCACTAGGCAGTCGTATTGACGTTCCAAACAAGATTTCCGATGGTGTATGTCCTGTCGAGCTGTGTACTGCACTCCTATATGCCATTAGGAATAATGGAATATGTCTATCCCAGTCTCGTTGGTAGTCGCCGACAACCTTAGATAGATGTTCCTTTAGCGTCCGGTTGAATCGTTCGACCATCCCATCAGATTGTGGATGAAGCGGCGTTGTCCTCGTCTTTTTAATGCCAAGGAGCGAACAAACTTCCTGGAAGATGTTAGATTCGAAGTTCCTTCCTTGGTCGGAATGAAGTTCCATCGGTACGCCGAACCTGCTCACCCAATTGAAGACAATCTGATCCACAACTGTTTTGGTTTCTTGGTTTGGGATGGCAAATGCCTCAGGCCACTTGCTGAAGTAATCCATGACTACAAGGATGTATCGGTTTCCACTGTTGGTCTCAGGAAAAGGGCCTGCGACGTCTATTGCAATCCTCTCGAAAGGCGTGCCTACGTTGTATTGTTGCATTTTACTTTGAAGCTTTCTACCTGGGCCTTTGCTAGCAGCACAAGTATCACATTTTCGGCACCACTTTTCGACGTCCTCTCTTGCATGTAGCCAGTAGAACCGTTGTCGTATCTTTTCCAAAGTCTTATTGACTCCCAAATGACCTCCAGAAGCTCCGTCATGCATCTCTCGAAGTACGTCATTAACTTTGGACCGAGGAACGACCAGCTGCATCACATAGGACTTACCGTCTGCGGATTCCCACTTACGCCTTAGAACACCTTCCTCCACATGAAGTGAGTCCCATTGTGCCCAATATGCTTTTAGGGCCGGACTTCTGTCGGAGATGTCACACCACTCTGGTTTTTCTTGGTGTTCCTTCCACGCAAGAATGGGCTCTATGTCCGAGTCTTCTTGTTGGGCAGTCCTAAGTTCTTCATTACTCCAACCGTAAATGGGATCAGCTCTAATTCGTTGGACGGCAATCATTTCCTTTTCTTCTTGGCGTGTGCAATGTTTGCAGTCCTGTTTGCAAGGCCGTCGAGATAATGCGTCTGCGTTTGAATGCAACTTTCCTCTTCGATGTTGAATTTGGTAGTCATATGTCTGTAGTCTCTCGATCCACCTTGCTACTTGACCTTCAGGATTTTTAAAGTTCAGAAGCCAATTGAGTGCTCCATGGTCTGTTCGGAGAAGGAACTTCTGTCCATAGATGTACTTATGGAAGTGTTTTGTTGCCAATATCAGAGCTAGAAGTTCCCTTCTGGTCACGCAATAATTCCGTTCTGGCTTCGAGAGTACCTTACTGTAGTAGGCGACAACCTTTTCGTCTCCGTCGTGGACTTGTGACAGTACAGCTCCAATTCCGACATTACTTGCATCCGCGTCAATAATGAAAGGTTTTCCTGGAGTTGGGTAGGTAAGCACAGGAGCATTACATAAACGCAGCTTTAACTCCTGGAAGCTTTTCTCACACTCACCTGACCATTTGAACGGCTTTCCCTTCTCTGTAAGCTGATGCAAGCTTTTGGCGATTCCAGCAAAATCCTTCACAAAACGCCGGTAATATGTAGCTAGGCCAAGGAAGCTTCGGAGTTGATGTTTGTCCTGTGGTGTTGGCCAATTCTTTACTGTGTCAACTTTTTCAGGATCAGTCTTTACTCCTTGGGATGAGATGATGTGTCCCAAATATTTAACTTCGGTCTTGAAAAGAGCACATTTATCTGGATTAAGCTTGAGGTGTGCTTCTCGAAGCCTCTGGAATACAGCTTTCAGGTTGTCACAATGTTCGTCAAATGTTTTCCCATACACGATGACATCGTCCAAATAGACCAGGCAAGATTTCCAGGTTAGTCCTTGTAAAACGCATTCCATCAAACGCTCAAATGTAGCCGGAGCATTGCACAGTCCAAATGGCATCACTTTAAATTGCCACAGACCATTTCCTGTGGAGAAAGCTGTCTTTTCACGATCTTCTGGGTGAATTTCTACCTGCCAGTAGCCGCTCTTTAGGTCTAGTGTAGAGAACCATTTAGCACCTTCCATTGCATCCAAAGTATCGCTGATTCTGGGCAGAGGATAGCTGTCTTTCTTTGTCACATCGTTCAGCCTTCTGTAGTCCACACAAAATCGAGTGCTTCCGTCCTTCTTTTTGACAAGGACCACTGGCGACGCCCAAGGGCTTTTAGAGTTTTCGATCAGCCCATCTTTCTTCATGCTCGATATCATCTCTTCAACTTCTGCTTGTTTGGCTAAGGGGAGACGTCTTGCTGGTTGACGAATCGGTCTGGCGTCTCCTGTGTCGATCCGGTGCTGCACAAGTTGTGTTCGACCATACTGCCCACTTGATGAAGAAAATATGTCAGCATACTCATGAAGAAGGCTACCAGCAATACTTAGTTGATGTTGACTAAGATTGGTTGAGTTAAGGATTTTTGCCTTTAGTTGTTCGCAGTTCGCAGGCTTCTTCGTGTCCTCTTCCGTGATATTAGTTATCGCAGACACAGGTTCACATTTTCCGACTATTTCTCCTTTTCTCAACTTAACTTCGTACGGTTTGATGTTCAGAATCCGTACAGGTACCATGTTGTTCTTTGGTGCCACAAGAGTCTTCCCAACGATGATGTTTTGGAAGTCTTGGTCAGTATCTGGTTCCACCATGAGGTATCGATGACCACCCAAATCGCCTTTTATTTTAGCCCAAACGAACACTTCAGAAGAAGACGGCAAGCATATGTCTTCTTTAATGACACTTCTTAGAGTTGATGATTTTTCGTCACCATAAACCATAGGAATCTCTACATTTTGGTAATTAAGAACTTGCTTACCGATATCCAGAATTATTCCGTGTTCTTTCATGAAGTCGATTCCAATGATACACTCGTCACATATATCTGCTACCAAAAACAGATGTGAAAACTCCAGTTCTGCCAAACGAATCGGAAGACGAACTTCTCCGTACACTTTGGCTGCCTCTCCTGTAGCAGTTTTCAGACGATAGCTATTGGTGTTATGCAGCCATGTCATCTTGACCAAGTCCCTTCTTACAATGGAGGCAGTGGCACCAGTGTCGATTGTAGCCACGTGTTTCTTGCCGTTTAATGTTGCCTCCACAGTCAGACTTTTGTTGTTTCGTTTAGTCTGTGAGACCTGGATAGTGGTTCTGGGGCCATCGATACCAGAAACCAGCTTCTGCCACTCGAAGTTGGTTCTTACTCGTTTCCCGGCTGGGAAACAAGCTGAGCAGGAATGTTGGTGTTATTGCTTACCTGCTCTCGAGTACTATTTCTACTTCCACAATGTTGACATGCAGCTCTTCTTGGTGGCAATCTGCACTGGCGCTGGAGATGTCCGGTCTTGTTACAGTTCCAGCATCGAGCAGGTCCGTCTCGTTGACTTCTTTGGAATGCGGTTCTCTGACAGGAGCATTCTTCAACTTCTATTTCTCTTACCCGATGGATTCCTTGTGAAGCCTGTTCTGCTGCTTCCATAGTTAGAGCGAACGCCAATGCTTCAGGAAGCGTGCGTTTTCCGGCAGTTCGAATCGCTCGCTGAAGGTTGATGTCGGATACAGCGCGGACAAATGCTTCTGTTGCGAACTGGTTTATTATTTCCTCTCCTGCAGTTGGATATGCCAGGTGAGCCAGCCGTTCGATATCTGCTTGAAGTTGTTGCAGACTCTCTCCTCTTTTCTGGACTCTGGTATTGAGTTGGACGCGGAAGACTTCTTGCATATGGCCATCTCCAAAACGTTTGTCAATGGCCTGTACAAGAGCCGTGAAGTTGCCGTTCTTGTCTGCTGGTAAGGTTTGCAATAATTCAGCAGCAGGTCCTCTAAGGGCAAGCGTCAGAGCTATAAATTTGTCTTCGTCGTCCCAGCCATTTGTTGCTGCGGCTGCCTCAAACTGCTTCTTGTAGATCGACCAAGAAGTTTGTCCATCAAAGGTTGGCGGATGCATTTCCTTTCGCTTTACAAAGTCGCCAGAACTTTCTCGAATCTTCATTTTTCGAACTTTGTCCAATTCGTTGGTAATGCTTTGAATTCTGTTTTCGAACTTTTCTTGAACTTCCTCGAGCTTTGTGTCTACTTTCGAAAATTGTTTTTCGACACCTTCAAAACGTTCATCAAGAGCAATGAACTTGTTTTCAAATACAGTTAATTTACTTTCGAGGATGTTTTTCTGTTCCTCTAGAAGATTCTTATGCTCAACACTTTGTTTTTCCATTTGTTCGAGAAGATTCTTCTGTTCATTCTTTTGTTCTCTTCTTTGCTCTTCGAGAAGATTCTTTTGCTCATTGCGTTGATCTTCAAATCGTTCGAGAAGATTCTTTTGCTCATTACGTTGATCTTCAAATCGTTCGAGAAGATTCTTTTGCTCTTTGCGTTGATCTTCGAGAAGATTCTTTTGCTCTTTTCTTTGCTCTTCGAGAATATTCTTTTGTTCTTTTCTTTGTTCTTCGAACTGGGCGAGCAGCAGAGCCATCATATTGGTCATATCTAAACTAGTACTTACTTGCTCTTCCTCCATTTCAATCGTGAAAATAAACGAGTCTGGGTTTTCGCCTTGTTGTCTTAAATGTTCCTGCAGACGAATAATGAGGTCATTTTTTGATCCAGCAGTAGGAAGACCTCGTTTGTTTAGTTCTGCTTTAAGTTCAACACAATTTAAATCATTCAAAATTTTACCCATTGTCTGTTTATTTATTTAAAAAAACACACACGCACTTTTTATTTTAAGTTAATTTACTTAAATGCACAGATAAAATAAGTTTTATCCCTTATTCTGACACCAATGTAACGTTTTACCACGGTTCGATATAAAACTTATTTATTTTTAACTGTCAACCGTCAATTATTTCCTTTCTAAATTAAACACACTTAACTTCACTTCAAATATTTTATTAATCACCAATCTCAATAGTATGCAACTTAAATTCACTTCCGGATACTTTTAACTTCGAACTTTACACTTTCGCTTTCAAAAATAAACTGTGTCTGTGCTCAAAAAGTTTCTCCTTATATAGTGAGCTGAGAGGTTCGGGACTCTACTCGAAAGTACTGGCACAAAAGCTTCTGGAAGGTTCCATTCCAATGAAGAGATATGGCGTTCTCTCCACTCTTCCATTCAGCGCATTTTCCCCCTGAGAGAGATGGGCGCGCTCTCTCGGAATTTTTTTTATAAATGGTTGTTGTCTTCGATAAGGGTATTTTTGTACTTGGCTATTTGTTTGTTCCGAAAGTAGTTAGGTGCTGATTTCATCGTTACAATATCATAAAACTGTGATTTAAAAACTTTTATGTGTTGATTTGTTGTGGTCCTAAGGGTTTATAGTTTTCGGATTTTTTTTTTTTTTTGTGAATAAGTTATTTTCAACCTTAAAAATGTGAGTACACCTGTGATATAGGGTATTGACTTTTTAAAGGACATAGTAAAAAAATAGGAGTATTCTACTCCCGAAAGAATATATGTCTCCCGGGAGTTTTTTTTTTTCCCGGGAAATACGTATTTAGAATTGCGCTGATTGTTTTTGTTCTTCATCTTAATAAATTGTTTTTGACTAGGACGATTTTAAAGAGATTTTTTGGGATTTGCCAAAATGTTGTCTGTAGACGGCAAATTTGTCAGATGACAGATGATTTTTGTGCTTAATTTGAGTTGCTATTTCAACGATATTTTGTTTGCAAATTTGTTTTACAAAATCCAAAATCAAAAAAATAAAACTAAATTTTATGGCACAACAGCTCTCAACCATTCCTGTGTGCGCGTCTGCAGGAATAGAGAGGGGACCTTACGCTTAGAGGTTTTGTCAATTCCTCGCAAGAGGCAGTAGCCGTTGTATTTTAAAAAATTATTATAGGTGGCGAGGGTGGGGATCGAGCCTAGGCTATTCCACGGCTACTCCAAAAAATATTCCTTTGAAAATTTGTATACCTATGGAATCTGATTTCAGCTTTTAAGGGCCCGATTCTGAATTAAAATTTTGATCGAAACCGGTTAAGCTGATGTTAATAACAAAGTCGATCGTAATTAACAAGTACGGATAGTATCAGTTTTTGGTATAATTTCTTAAAGCCATTTCTGAGACGAATTACTCCTTCAAAATGATTGTTTGACAAGTACAAGTACTGTTATTTTTTAAGCTTAACAAAATTTCGTCTTTAAGGAATCAAAATTTCAAGGAAATTGCATGGGAGGGGGTCTACTTCCGCCCGTTTAGGCGAAAGGGGCTATTTTCTAAAAAATCGACTTGAAATAAAAAAAAAAAATCATTATAAAACAATGGCAACACTTACAATCCATACGTACTTTTTTTAAAACCAGATATCTGTTCATTTATTTTGTTTTTTTTTTTTTGATTGAATTATTGTGTTCAAACTATTTTTTTTTTTTTTTCAAAATTTTACGTTATTAAAGTAATATTTTTGTTTTCAATATTCGATGCTCCTTTTGATGTAAAATTTTGCCGTTGTTTTTGAATGATTTTGTTTCCATTTCAAGTAGATTTTTTTTAGAAAATTGACACCCTCCCACCTAAACGGGGAGAAATAAACCCCCATATCCTATGTGATTTTTTTCTTGTCTCGACTCAACCTACACGCTCTAGCTGTTTGTCACATTTTATGCGAATCACCCTGTATATAGTACCTATATGCTTGAGTATGTATATTTCTCAAGTAAAACTATCACTTCAACTTGACTACAAATTATTTAGTTGAAACCTAATTAACTTTTACACGTGTTGATTATTGAATGGTTTCTATAAGTTGCACAGCAGTATAGTTATATATGCATAGATTAAGATTGGGATTGATTTTAATATATATAACAACTTATCGAAAAACAAACTTTTATTGTAAGCAAATAATAACGAATCAATTGAAGTATCTTTTATTAATTTACAAGCATAATCCAAAGAAGAATTATCTATCATAATAAAATGTTGTTAGCTAGCAAACGACATAATATACTACCCCTAATATAAAGTCTAGCTTTCGTTGTTCTTTTTTTTTTTTTTTTTTTCTGTCAGACAATTGTATAGCTACTATAGTGATAACAGTTTGCTGATAAGAATAACAAAGTTTATTTTTTTTTTTTAATGCATCAACACTATTACTTGTATTCATTGTATCCAAAGTTATTTCCGCACAAATTGCTGATATGAATGCATCAGGCATCTGTTTTTTATAGTATTTTAAAAGCCACCCTAAATGCGTAGTAATTTAACACGATTGTTGACGAATAATGAAATTACTTAACTTACGATGCCGTGCGCTATAATTTACCGCAGTTAAGTGGTGTTAATCGACAAAAATTATTGTAAAATAAAATAAAAAAAAAAAAAAACTGATCAGATTTTTAACAGTTTATAAACATACTTAAGAGATTTCATCATCTAATTCTAAGACTACCCCTTAGCAATTAATAAGTCTTTAATTTAAATTTGTCAAGACTGAGATATGACTTGGTACATATCTCACTAAAAAGGCTCAGTTTAACAGAAAAAAAAATTGATAAGAAAATTTGAAGCTTACGCAATTTTCTACAAAAATTAATGGTTTTTTTTTTGTGTATGTGGAAGACATATGAAAGAAATTCAGCCCTATTATCGTATCCGTTCGGAGAAATGTACGATCGGAGAAAACTTCCGATCGGACAATTTTTTCTGTTCATATGGTTACGGGAAATTTTCCAATTCTAATTTTCTGTCGGGGAAATCGGGAATCTTCACACATCGCATAAATTCGAGATGTGCTGCTGCCATTTTGACATTTCATTGGCATGTAACGCACGAATTTGACATTTTCAACGCATATTAAATTTTTTTTTTCGTAGATCTGTCCGTTTAGCCTATCGGAACGGCTACAATGGTAAAAAATTCGTACATTTCGTAGAAATCGGAGAAAATTTCGTTCCGATGGAGTACGATGATAAGGCTGATTGTGAATTAAAAATAGTTTTTTTTTCTGTACGGCTCGGACAACACTATGATCTCAGGGATATGGAAAATTTGTGGAGTTTTGTGGTGAAGAATTGAAGGAATTTGTATGTATAAGAAGAGATAAGGAATATGAAAATGAGATTTTTCAAGAATCATTAATTACTTCGGTAAACAAGATTTTTTTTTACAGAAACTAGTCTAATGTTTTCCGAAGGTTTTTCATGACGCCATATTTTCCAAAGGCACCCGTTTTAAAATTAAAAAAAATCCGCTATGTATTCAGTTTAAATCTTGTCAATAAGTTTTTCTTCTTTGAGAAATTTTCAGTTAAAAAAGTATAACATTTTTTTTTCGTTACTTAATTTAATTTAATGTTAAATTAATTTTATTTTATTAAGAAATCTACGAATTGCTACCTTTGTAGTTAAATAATTTTTGTAAAGAATTTCGTTTAGAAAAATGTACCAGAATGATGTTTGCGTTATAATACAGTAAAACCCGCTTAAGAGAAACCGCAAAATGTCACAAACTTTCACTTAACCAGAGTCCGGATAAGTGAAAAAAAAAATTCACTTAAGCGAATCTAAAAATTCCATTAAGCGGATAATTAATGCTAGAAACAATTGTATTTGTCGTTTATTTATCTTTGAATTATGAAAATGTAATTTTCTTTTTAATAAATGTCAAAATACGCCATTTGAAATGTTGTTTTGGATTTTTTTTTGAGAGGACAAAGCAATTTGTTTATAAAATGTAAATGTAAAGGTTTGTGAAATAATCAGATATGCAAATGTCATTTTCGTGGTGAAAATGGTGAAGTTAAACAATAAAGAAGAAACGAACGCATTCAGCAAATTTTTCGTTCAATGCGATTACATTTTTTTTTCACTTAAGAGAGTTTTTTCCAATGAAAAATATAAAATTGAACTGAAAATATGTTTCAGGTATCCGGGTTATTCACTTAAACGAGTTTCACTTAAGCGGTAACATAAAGGTAAATAGTCGAAAAATACTCGGGGATGTTTCAGATAAGACGGTTTTTCTCTTAAGAGGGTTTTACTGTATATGATAGCCAGATATACAGTATAATAATATTCCTCTTATTTTATTATAATATCTACTTTTTTTTTAAACAGTACATTTTTTAATTTTTGTTTTTTTTTTTCAGAGCGAACAACGAAACGGAACTCAAACCGGGGATATCTGATCACATAAACTTTCTTCCATAATGCCTTTAATTCTAAGCTAAAACGTCAATTAACACGAAATTAGGAAAAATTTGTAATACCAGTGCACCAAAAAAATACAAAAGAATACCCGCAGAACAAAAAAAAAAAGGAACAGGATTACAAATATATTTCGAAGATATGACAGAAAATGAACCACTTCACCAGAATGGCAGCATAAAAGCCCAAATAGTGCCAACAACAAATCATTCAGAAAATGGAACTATCCTAAATGGACATGCCAAGCCGATCACAAATGGCATTCATAAGAAATCAAATCATGCATCCCTTGAAGGATTACCTCCTAGCACACCACCATTGCACACAAATACACCAATTGTTATTGTTGAGATTCTGGAACCGCCCGATGGTGGCGCTCGAGCATGGCTTGTTATGATAAGTGCCTTTTTGTGTAATGGTGTGATATTTGGAATTATCAATACGTATAGTGTATTACATTCGTTCCTACAGGATAAACTAACAGAACAGCATGACACAGAAGCGTCTAGTAAAGCAGGTGAGAAACATTTTTATTTTTTTTTTTACCTTAATTTATGTCTTCGTTAATTTGATTGATAAATTTGAAAATATTGCAAATTGTCTTAAGACTAAGCCAGGGGCGTAGCTACTGCTGTGTCAGCTGTATAAATGATACCAGGGCCTCCTAGATTTTGGGGCCCTCGAGATATAGAAGCTTTGACAAGAAACCGTTGAAGAAACGAAAATTCATTCTATAAAAGAAATTGATTATATTGGTGATTGAATTTAATAGTTTTTGGGAAGTTCCGGTTACAACAGCAACAGCTGAAAGAAGCTTTTCTAAGCTTGCCTTAAAATAGTTACAAATTTCCTCAGAACTACTATGAGACAGAAACGAGTATCGGATTTTTTAATTTTGCCCATATAAGCCGAAAATCTTATTCAGCTATGGAAAACTTAATCAATAAATTTGCAGAAAAAAAGTCAAGAAAAGTGATAATTTGAGAAGTTTTGGTCGAAAGATAATTTTTTTTTAAAGTTTAATGAAATTTATAAACAATAGTAATTTTTCGCAACGGAGGAAGAAGAGCAGCCAGGGAACAATGGTTTTTCAGAGGTATCGAGATAGCCGTAGTCAACAAATTTAAGTATCTTGGAATTATTTTTAATTATAATATGTCTTGGACTGAACACCTGAATAGCAGACTTACAATCTCCAAAAATAGTATTAACTCAACATGGTCGCATTTTATAAGAAACAAGTCAGTTAGCCATTCAGCAAAATTTAAAATTCATGATGCAGCTTGTAGAACAATAATGTTGTATGGAGCCCAAGTCTGGGGATATAAAGAGCATGCGCAGGTGGAAAAACTACAACGTTTTTTTCTTAAAAGGTGTTTT
This sequence comes from Epistrophella euchroma, assembly GCA_947049315.1. Lineage (NCBI taxonomy): Eukaryota > Metazoa > Arthropoda > Insecta > Diptera > Syrphidae > Epistrophella > Epistrophella euchroma. The sequence continues at coordinate 64,935,081 of OX346248.1, read as the reverse complement.
CTTTTGCCAAACAACACGCCAAATTATGTGCTACACATAGAAACGGGACTTCCAAAATCTTTCCTGACAACCTTAAAATTGCACTTTTCATTTATAACCAGAGTTATGGAACTACCGAACTATAGACTTCCCAGAATTCTATCGGAAATTATAATTCGGAAAAACATTTACTGGGCCAATGAATGGACGGAGCTTTTTTCGGAAGCCTCAGTTACATTGTCCTTTACGTCACCTAGGTCTGAGATGTGCAACTCACAAAACATTCTCTTAACAAAGCTCAAGGAAAAGCACTGGAGCACTTTTATGAGCAACGCACGACAATCACAGTTCCACGATGAGTACAGCAACCTATCATACTGTGATGTCCCTAATTACTTTGAAGATACAAATCCGCAAGAGATGATAAGACTTATTTTAAAAGCACGTAGCGGATTACTTAATTTGAACGCAAGAGCCTTTCAAAACCACGGTAATGGCTTATGTACGATTTGTAACCTTGATGCATCAGAGAATACATATCATTTCATTGGTATTTGTCCCATATTCAGAGGATACAGGAGAAAATTTCTTGGAAACTTTGAGTTAACGAGGTCACAGTTCCTCGATGTCTTAAACGGCCAGTGCTATTTCAATTTATATCAATTTTTAAAATTCGCACTTAAATATCGCTTTCAAATATTGAATGAATTTTCATAAACGTAAACTCACTTATGCCTACTATCTAGATAATCTTTTTTTAACCTGACAGGCAACTCACACAAGTTATTGTCATATTAATTTAAATATCAAACTATGTATGTTTTTTTGTAAAATTACTTTGGAAATAAAATTCTTTATCTATCTATCTTTATCTATCTATCTAAACATATTTATGTATGTACCGAATTAAAGTATACCTATGCTTATATTTTACAACTACTAAACTTGTCTTATATGTTGACGCAAGTGTTTCAGTTAAAAAAAAAAAAAAATTATAAGGCTGTGCCGTAGTCAGGCAAGGGGGCCCCAACAAAATTTTTGATACAGGGCCCCCAAAGGGTTAGCTACGCCACTGTGCAGGACCTTAATTTTCACAGGTTTTATTTCAAAACCGATCACTCCTAAGCCTAGTTAATAATTTGTAAAAGGAATTGTACTGTAATTTTTACAAATTCTATGTGTTTGATTGGGAAAAAACTTTTTTTTTTTTAGTTTAACCTCAAACAAAGCAACATGAACAGCAACAACAACAAAAAAAATAATACTTAAATTGAATAAATTATGTGAATTAAGGTCATTTTCATTTTTGTGGGGTCTGTTTTCATTTTTTATTTTGGGGTTAAATTTCAATATGAGAAATGGCCCCGCTTTTATCCCCGGTATAGAATATTTTTACCTTCGATAACGATAATGAGTAGTTCTGGAATGTTCGAAACAGCTTTTTTGAAGTACACATAAATCAAATTATACGTAAAAACAGAGCTCAATCGAAAAATTTGTTTAATTAATTAGCTTACTTAATTTTTCACATGTTGTTGCGAGCAAGAAGAGGGGGGAGAAGTGGACAATGGTAGGGCAGGAAAAAGGAAAGGTTAGGAAATTAGGAAAGGGAGAGGTTGGAAAGAGGACTTGAATGTCAAGTTCCGGGGGACGCGGCCTGCTTGCTTCGCGCGACAGTTAGCTCGTCGGAATGGGGGGGATCTTGCCCCCGAAACTTAACCTCACCTGCAACAAAAACACAAATCAGGCCAGAGACTTAAAAAACCGTAGAGATGACGGCCGGACTATCACCACACCAAGGCGCTGCTGATGACGTTGCAGCGTGGCCTTAACCCACCCAGCCTGGAAATCTCGGCCATATTTAGATTTCTCCAGGTTAGGTGGGTTAAGGCCACGCTGCAACGTCATCAGCAGCGCCTTTGTGTGGTGATTGTCCGTCCGTCATCTCTACGGTTTTTTTTTTCTCTGGCCTGATTTGTGTTTTTGTTGCAGGTGAGGTTAAGTTTCGGGGGCAAGATCCCCCCCCCCCCCCATTCCGACGAGCTAACTGCCGCGCGAAGCAAGCAGGCCGCGTCCTCCGGAACTTGACATTCAAGTCCTCTTTCCAACCTCTCCCTTTCCTAATTTCCTAACCTTTCCATTTTCCTGCCATACCATTGTCCACTTCTTCCCCCTCCTCTTGCTCGCAACAATGTGGTCACACGAAGCAAAATTAACTTTTTTGATTGTTAATTTAACAATGACAGGATCCACTTGGGTTTAAAATTGAAATAAATTCAGAGCTTTTAGTTCAAAAACAAAACATAATCAAAATTTTCATTTTTTTAAATAGGAAAACTAGTTTCTTAAAAAAGAATATTTTATAAACATACTTCTAGTTTGTTTATAATTCCCGCCTGGAAAAAGAATCTAGTTTTCAATAAGGCCCTGGCAAGTTTTTCATAGTTACTAACAAGGGTCTAGCAAGGGTTACTATAGGCATTCGCTAGGCTCTCACCAGTTATGAACCTTTTTGCCTCGTCAGATAAATTCTGCCTAAGCCCTGACAAGTAAAAACAAGATCTGTTCCACATACATATATTCTCCATGGTTTTTATTTCAAGAGACACTTCTTGTTGTTGTGTTGCTTCGAAGACTTCAGTGTACTCACCACGTTTCAGCTTGCCGATGAACTGGTGGTCATCCTGGTTGGACCTGTCTCCAACATAATTCTCATGGTACCTATCCTGCCGTTTGTGTACATTTACGTGTCGGTTTAAAAACCTGCAGCGTCCGGTAGTGTCATCGTTTGTGATTCTGCGGTGATGCGCTTTCTGTTGCTTATATTGGGAGGCTTGGAGGTATTCAAAACACGTTTTTTCTTGTTTAAGATAATAAAAGTTGACTAATTTCACGAATTAACCGCGAATCCATTTTTTTTTTATATTTTATTTTATTATAAAACACTGACACTAAAAAATTCTTGCACTTGCTTTTTAGGTAGAACAACCTAGAACAGATTTCTAATAAATGTCAAAATCAGTTGTGATTCTGTCTTATTCTGTTTTGTCTGCAGTTGCGATTTTACTACTTGACATACCGATTCACAGTCATTATTTAAATAAACGGTCTCAGCGAGGCACTAATAGGGTCCTGTCATGTTTTCCTCTTCCATGTTTTCCTTACCGAAAACTTGCCGGGGCCTTACCTAAACTTACCAAAAACTTGCCATTTTTTCAGGCGGGTTTTATCAAATATAAGACTGAAAAAAACTCGAGTAGCTATTGGTATTATTAGCGAACGTTATTATTCGTTATTATGTTTATGTATGTTTGTAGGTACATATGTAAGTTATCTTAAAGTTCTAATTCTATACGGCTTTAATAAACAGCCGCCTTATGATTTCTTATGTGAAAGCCTACACATTCTACTTTAAGTCTTCTTAGAATAAAGTAGATTGACATGGGTATCAATCGACATTAATTTTCTGTATAAGTAAGCTTTAAAACCTACCTTTCATTCTTTGATCTTTTCTTAGATTATTTAATATAGGTACTTTAACATTGTAAGCATTGAATGAGCATATAGATAGGTACTACACCTGTCGCCATGACCACATTTTTCAGACTTAAACAAATTGGCATTCGTAAAGAAACCAAATGTTGACAAAACAAAATATTAACCACATAGGTACATGGTTTTTCACAATTGAGTCTATTTGTAAGATTTTCTTTGGTTTAATTTTTATAGAGTCACAATGTGTGTGTAATCGGATATTAGCATGATGAGAATAAAATACCATAAAGTCATATTATATAGTGAAAAGAACCATCACACCTCAAAATGAGCAAAAGGGTTGCAAATAACAGAGTATTTGTATATCTAAAGTGTGCGTGTGCTTGCTGTTTTAATTTGGTTACAATGTTAAGCAAAACAAATAAGATAGAAAACATATGTTTTTGCACGAAAATCAATATGTTACTCTTTTGAAGTACGGTATTGGATTTTCCCTTTCACTATCGATCTAATAAGAGACTAAATGAAATTCGACGCGATGTGTAGGTACCTGTGATATATTATGCTAAGTTTGCTTTATTTTAATATATTGATGCATGCAGGAATCACTTTGTCATCTTCTTCTGGAAAGAATTCTACTGAAAAGTTGGGAAAACTGATTTCATCAGAATGACTGCACAACAGCATAAATTAACAAGTTCAATCACGCCATATTAGGTGATGAAATGGTATTTTTCGTAGCTAAATTTAAAAAAAACTAAACTGAGCAGTTTGAAGGTGAATCGTGGTGGGGAATAGACTAAAACAGAACTTGTATTTAGAAGTGTCATACGTTAAAAAACTGAAGGATTAAGACTTGATAATACAAAAATATTTTAACTTTTCAAAGACTAGGTACCAAGAATTAAAACAAAAGGACCTATTAGTTTAGGCTTAAGCCGATCAGGGGCCTATTTCACCAAACACTTTTCACTTTGCAAAAAAATAATTTCCTGCTAAGTAAAAGTGCAAAGTGTTTCACAAAATTTGCAAAGTAAAAAGACTTTTCACTTTTCAATTTTTCAGACTATTTTTGAAAAGTGAAAAGTAAAAGTGTTTCACCAATTTAAAAAAGAACTTTGCTTTTAAATTCGTATTTTGCAAATTGATACATTTGCATCAATTATGCATTTAAAAAAAAATCATTGACATTGACCCCTGTTAAATCTCTGTTCTGCAGAATTTGTACTTAGTGGTGTTATTAACACCGCAGTAGGAGATAGTCGATATCCTCATATGGAACTTAAAAATCGTCCTGCATCGGATATATTTGAGACGCTTCTGTCTGTCTACTAAAATCGATTTTTTTTATTGCACCAGCTGCACTGCTGATGATATATTTTCAAACATACGACTAAAGCAAACTGCATTGTACGCTAACTGGCCAGCTTACGTTTACAGCATATAAAGATCGATCTGGGCCACAAACCATCAAAGCATGCTTTCTATGCCTGCTGACAAAATGTTGTTTTCAGTATTGATGGAATTGTACCGTCAATACATCCCGCTACACAAAGAAATCCTCGGAGAGAATTCTTTGTCCAGCAAATGGTGATTAGGAGAAATTCGACGTTTGATGAACTACTCTGCAGGCAAATACTTTTCTTATTCCGTGTACAGATGCAACACCGTGATATTGGGCTTTATTTACTGGCCAAATGTTATGCACACAAAAGTTGTTGGAAGTGACTTAAACCTATATTCCTTTGACTGTCTAATTGTATTTTATTGCCAATTTAAAAAAAAAAACTCTTTTGTCTAAAAATTATTTCCGATATCAAAAATAATTCCTAACTTAACTACTCTTTAATTGCTATTATTTATACTTCTTCGTTCTCAAAATAATTACTTTTATTTTTTATTATTATTTTCCGACAACTTTTCATAACAAAACGCTTATTTGCAAATGAAAATTTCTCTTTGCATATTACTGAAAAACTTTTCAAAATTCTAAATATAATTTGCAAAGTTTATTTGTTTGGTGAAACGAAAAGTACAATATTTTTTTCAAATTAACAAAACGTTTGGTGAAACGTAATTTGCAAAGAGGAAAACTTTTCATTTCAATAATTTCCTCTTTGCAAATTTTCGTTTGGTGAAACGAATTTTGCAAAGTAAAAGTGAAAAGTTGCAAAGTGAAAAGTGAAAAGTGTTTGGTGAAATAGGCCCCAGATTGACAGACGGATAGAATTACGAGATTCACTTCTTTCGTTGAGTTTTATCAAAATCTCGAGTTCTAGCTAGTTTTTGCTCAATAAAATATAATTAAAATTTTGCTTTAAATAAAATTAGTTTGTTTCAGTTGTTAAAAGAAAATATGCAGTGGCTTTTTGATTATATTTGCAACAGAGCGAGCGTAGATGAGGGTCACAGGCCTCTGAGTATGGAGAACAAAGACATTTAACAGAGACCTTAATGAACCTGGATTTCAGTTTACAAAAGTGTCAGGAATGCGTGCAAAAATATTATGAAAAAAAGAAAACGCAAAGTGGACGGGAAAATCGACGTAATCTGGAGCTTTTATAGAGCTATCGACTGCATCCATAATTCAATCTCCAAACATCTAAGATTTTCTGATAAATACCTAAAACGAAAAGGCTTCTAAGTTCACGACTCACCAGGCAACAACTATATATGTACATATTCAAAAATCATCAAAAACTTTGGAACTTTGATCTTTAGGGTATGACATCACATACCCTAATTTGATCTCTAAAAAATTTTGAAGCAAATCGGTTAACCCGTTTAGGCCCTAACTTCATGTTACGGGGAAAGAACGTACAAACTCACAGACCAATTGATAAAACAGATAACATAAAACAAAGCTTAAGCTAGAACTGTCTAGATTAAGCTACTAGTAAGATCTATGATTTCCTAGCTTTAACTTCTTTTTCTGTTCTTTTTTCACAAGAAAAATTTGTTCTGTATACCAACATGTTTTAAGATTACAATGAAAAACGTCATAAAGTATTTATAACGCACATATTTGAGATTGTGTTATATCAAGAAATTATTTTTCGTCAAAAAATGTGTCTCAAACCATTTGAAATTTATTAATGGAATTTAAGGAATGTTGTAAAAAAAAAAAACTAACACGCAGAAATCTCCCTCTCATAACATTAATCGTCATGCAGCCAAGAGTATGACGTATCAAATGATTTATATCAATAATTTTTAATGGACATGGTTTACTATCTATTTCAATTATAGACTTCCTGCAAATATGAAAATACGACACACAAAATTTCCTCACTGATAGCCATGACCCCGGAGTAAGAAAAATGAAATCAATGTTAATGAACAAAAAAATAATAATAATTAAGATTTCATGAAATTGCTCTTTTTATTAAAGATTAAAACGTGGCTAAGCATAAGATATAAAATAAATATACAATTATTTATATTTCTACAGAAAGTTAATTTCAAAATTAATTTCAGTGTTTCCAGTGCATAATATTGTTGGTTGGGTTTTGGGAGTGTTTCATTCCAGTCGAATATGGAAAAGTGAAAAAAAAATACTCCATATTCAATAGGATGAACTTAAAATAAAATTTGACAGTTCCTTTCAAAATGAATATTATGAGCTTTCTTTTTTTATGAAATGATAGTAGGTGCGTTTTATTAGCAATTTTATAGCTAGCGCAATTAAATTTCCTTTGGTGAACAATAACAAAACCAAAAGTGCCGATAAATTAGCCAGTAAATTAGTGAATATATAAAAGTGAATAAATATTGTGTACTTGAACCTTAAATGCCGGTAATGTAGTTTGTTCTTCACTCAAAAAAGATATGAACACATCCAGAGAATAAAGAGTGAACATAAAAGTTGATATAGCGTTTTATTGAACTTGTATTGCTGCGCTAGCTATGAATTACGAATAAAACGCACCTAGTGTGAAATAAAGTTTCTTTTGTGTCAATAACGAAATAAATTTGTTAATCGAGATTTGTAAATGATTAAGGGCTAGTTGTACAATCGTGGTTTAAATATTGATCGCAGTGGTTTAGCAATTTTAACTCGCCGATTTCAGTGAATTAATTGAGGTTCAACGATGGTTCAAGGTTCAAATATGTGATAATAGCCAATTGCATGCCTATAAAACCATCACTGAACCTCAGGTAATCCGCCGAAATCGGTGAATTAAAATTGCTGAACCACAAATCAATATTTGAACCTCGATTTTACAACTGGCCCTAAGAGTAAATGCAATTTAATATATAGGTTCAGTGGCCAATGGAAACATAGAGTAGGCCAATGAGCAGGTCCATAACGGAAAAGTGCAAGAAATATGTTAATTTTTCTTTCTATTTTTGTTTTTGTTTTTAATTTTTTTTCCAATAAAATCTCAAAAATCGTCAGAACATTGTTATGTCAAATTTCCGTCACTTCAATGCAATCACTGAACATTATTATGAAAGGAGAATATTTTGTGTACATGCTAATAGGTGCCAAATCGTAACATAATACCCAATGCGTCATTGTATACAATTTGCTTAAATGGCCGCGTTCATCACCACGTTTTCGACAGATCTAAAAATTCAGTTCTGAAAAACGTAACACTGAACGCACAAAAAAGTCTGAAATAATGTATTCTATTTTTATTATTTTTTGCACTTTAAAATCAAAATCCGAAAAGCGATACGAGACCCAGACGATCAGACCACACACCAAAAAAAAAAAACTGGATCAAGAACTGTTTTTTTTTGTTGCTTTTAGCTGTCATCTGAATTTTCAGATAGAATTTTTCATCTGAAAATTCAGAAAAAAACGTAAGAAACACGTAACTAAATGTCAATCGACGTCAACTGAATTTTTATGACTGCTGGCCAATCAGAAGCTCTAAAAATGACAGTTCAGAACTGTCAAATGTGCTGATGAACGCGGCCAATTGCTATGTGTGAGCTTTGGCGTTGAAAGAAAAATCTGTCAAAACGACGCCCAATGCGACATTGGAAATAAGCCTTTTACTTGTTGGACGGAAAATTCGGTAATCTTTTTATAAGGGCTTTAACTATTTTTAGGGTGGTTTTATTGTATTAAATTTAGTTTTATTAAATCGGGCATTAAAAATTACCCCAAAGTCATGTCATATGCTTATATTTATGCCAAGACAAATATATCAGCTTGATAAACTTCCATCTCCCTTCTTTTCCTCACGATTATACACAAAAACCAATGCGAGAATTTTAATGGACTTCGGATATGCTACAAAGTGTGGAATTCTGTTAAAATTTCTGACAGACAGCACCAAAAGTATTGATAATGGTTGTTTATGTCATAAATAAATAATCAAAATTTCAGCAAACGACAAGATACAAAACACACAATAAAAAAAAAAGAAAAGAAAAAATAAGTGTTCGTTTTATTCTGTTCGATCAACAATTTGGAAGTTAAGATTTTGCCAAAACAAACGAAATTTGATATCTTTTTCTGTGGTAGTAAACAAATATTTGAAAAAAAAAAAAAAAAAAAAAAACTGCACCATTCTCATTACCACAGCGACGAAGAAGTGTGGGGGATCTCATCTTTCTCATTTGATATTATGTATTTTCTTGTGGTGATAAATAAAAATATTTGATAACACTGATGTGTCCCAGAAACAGTGTATCTAATTTTTTATTTCCTATATGCCAGAGGTTTGTAAATGCGAATTCACAAGAATAATAAAATTGTTCAAATAAAAAAAAAAATAATTTGCAACATTTTACTTGAATTAGCTGACAGTGGTAAACAAATTTGAGAAAATAAAAATCAAATTGATAACAAAACTAGGTTGAAATAGAAAGAAGTAATAAATTTTTATCATTAAACTAGATCATATTGTAGACTCTACCCTCACGTACTTTTATTTTCTTTGTATATATTAGTTTGTAAGACAACACAGCCTTGAGAAATCTTATCATGTCAAAATACATATATTTTAAAAATATTTAAACTATTGATATTGAATTGTTGTTTTCAAATATCTATCAAAGACAAACAAACAAATGAAACTTATGTTTTATTAACGCACTTATAGTCATTTGATGATAGGAATCAAAGTACGATTTCGTTATCATTGAAGCAAATTGATTTAAAGTGCGATCAAGTTTACGGTAGCCTGGTTAGGTTATTGCTAATAATAAATAATTGATATATAATTGAACAATGGGGAACTATTTACGTACATATGTACATGTCTGTGGTTCTAGTCCTTATCAAGAAAATACAAAAACAACATTGAATCAAGCATTCAAACAGTCACACAATTTTATGTCTTTATATTTTAAAAAATATTTACATACTTATTCAGATCAGGTAGTGAACTTTTCCGGAAAAATAAAATCCAACATGTATGTATACATCACAAAAAATTGTTGTGGGGGCGTCAAAACAATGACTCTCAGTATGTTCCTATATAATTATTATGTCCGAGCATTCCCATAGTCTTAAAATAAGTTTCATTTCAAAACTCAAGAAAAGATATTTTTGGTAAAAAAGTATAAAGTATTTTATTTTACTAAATCTTATTTTTTTTTGAAAAGTAATCTTTCAGAACTCTGAATAGGATGCTTGGAATCAACAAAGAAGCTTTCTTTTAACAATAGAGGTATTCATGAATCACGATCCGGTGCAACAAGTCTAGTAAAATTGCAAAATTGTATTTTTTTTTTAGTAGATCGTAAACGCACTTTTTCTATTTCGTTGTAACACAGCAGAAAATACACACACGAACAAGAGCTGACAGTAAGAATGACATTTGACTTGCTATCAATTACACGTTTGCAAATTTTATTTTATTTTTCTGTTGCAATGGGGTTGAGGTAGTAAAAGTGCAAAAGTGTTGTAAGACTTTCTTCAGTATATTTTGTTGTTGGAGTGTTAGAAAATGTTACAGTTTCGCACTTTTACAACGATAATAGACCATCAGTTGCACGGGATCTTGAATACCACTATTGTCGCCCCTGTTCTGCATTCCACTTACTGTGAATTCACATGACGGAAGTGAAATTCGGTGTTCCACAATTCTTAGGAAAAGCTAATTTTGAATTGAAAGTTCGAAAGTGAAAATTGGTGTTCTGCATTTCGTTTCAATCCGCTTTCTGAACGTATTAAATCCACTTTGCTAATGCTTTGTGAATTATTGTGGAATTACCCAGTTGCAGTTAGTTTCATGATTTATTGGTGCAAAATGTAAGTAAAATTACATATATATTTGTTTTCTGAATCTGAAACTTACGTTAAAAGCTTTCAACAAATAAAGAATAAACAATTTATCAGAACAATACTTCATAGTTAGGTAGTCACGATATGTCAGCCAAATCTAATACGTACATAGGTAAAATCTTTCTCGCAAATTTGTTCGTATATGTTTTTCTATGTTCCGCTTCCTTTTTTTCGTTTAAAGTGCAAATAATATTGAATTAATTTTTATCTGCATTTTCTTTTTTCTTTATAAAACAATTTATAATTAAAAATGGATGCACCTTTTTCGAAAATTTTCGAAAACGAACGAATTGTATAACATGGAATTTCATTTCACGTGAAATTGAAAATCGTTTTCAATTCGATTTCGTCCGAATTGCAGAACAGGGCGTATGTTTTGTTTTTTTTTTTTGAGAATTTCAATACACTTTTAGGGCAAAATTGAAAAGTGACGAAACACAAAAAAAATAAAATTTTGAAATATCGACCCATACAGATACTAAAGAACTAAAATTGCCTCGGGTGTTAACGAAAAAATTTCCGATCCAAAATATGTCTAGGCTAGGCACGTAAATTATGTACATAATATGTATGAATGCATGTTCACTTGAACCTAATTATTTATTCTTTGATTTATTTGTCAAAGATTATTTTTAATCGAACATATTGCTAAATTAAATCTTTAGACTGTTTAACTGTAGAAATAATTTAAGTTATCAAAGTTAAAACGTCAAGATTAAATTATTAAAAGAATTGTTTTGACTTTGTTAAATTATTATTAAGGATAAGATTTGATTTCTTGATATATTTAAATGAGAAATAAGGCACCTGTTTTGACTTATGACTCGCAAATCAAATAAGGTTTTATTCAGATGGAAATAAACGTACGTACCTATACATATACATACATACGTATCTAAACATCGTTAATATATCTAATCGAACATATTTACATAATATAAATACATAAATCAGGGTAAAGCGCTTAAAAAAGTCTTTAGGATACGTTCGTTAGTCGAATTTGCCTAAAATCTATTTTAAATAAAAAAGAAATAGCCGAAATTGAGTCGATTCAAAATCATTTGTTTACATCCTTGTATTTGTAATTTTATTTTGTGTCCAAGACTGGTGATGTGATAAGGAAAAACAAACGTAAAGAATGTGATCTCTTTTTCTTATACTGATGAGTCAGCTGATTTTTCATTCTGCATATAAACAAACTCAGTAATGACATCAAAGTTTTCTAATCTTTATATGAAGTTTCTTTATATAAAATAATGAATATTTTTCAAATCAATCTCTGCTCTTGAAATAACTTAAAACAACGAATATGTACATAGTTCATTTGCTTTTGACGCCCTCTAACACTCAACGTATAAATAAATTGAAAACACGTGCTTAAATATATTCGTATAATAGCTTCATTATATTAAAGCGTGTTAAACAAACGAAATAATGCCCTTGAACCATCTTATCTTTACTCTCAAAAAAGCGGAACTGATCTATAAAAAAAAAAAAAAAAAAGTCCACTGTGGCGTATACGCAATGTATTTTAAGTAATTTATGTCTAGACTTTTATGAATAGGACTACAAAAATCTATAGACGAAAAAGAACATACATATGTACATACTTGTAGATATTTATGTATGTATTTCTTTTATTTACACAAGTTGTTCAACACTTGTTTGGTTTTAGTTTGGTCGTATACAACCAAAATAATTTAGATTTAATTTTCTTTACGATATTAAATTGCATAAAATTATACAAATTAAATATTATTTTTGTGCGACCTTCTTCTCTAAATCTTAATACCTCAATTAATATTCAAATTAAATACAATTTTTGAAACGTCTTTTTTTAAGATATTGAAAAAATTGAATTTGCCTAAAATAATATAATAACGCTTTGTTATCTTTTAAGCATTGCGCAAACCTAAGCGATGACGGTGGCGATCACGATAGCCTTTATCGCGATAAAGGCGCGATCAAAAACCAGCTTACATCAGCACGATATTGCGATACATTTATAGTCCAGTCAACGAAGGAAAAATAAATGAAATAAATCGTGTAGTCTGGATTATTTTTTTAAGTGGTAGGGGTGACCCCCAGGTACAACATACTAAAAGTCCCCAGACCAGGCTCGCGAGCTTTAGACGGGAGGGGGGGTAAAGGTCCCCTTTTTTACTACGTTTAAGAAAAGTGTACAACACAAAATGAAAGTAAATTAAATTTGCTACAGAAAAGGTTTGTCCACTTTACGATAGATGAAATTTTAAACCCTACCGCCCCCCCTCGCCTGATTACTTTTTCTGTTATTTCTAGGTAAATTGATCGATACAAATTAAATTTGTAGAGAGTAATTATCGACTTTTTATAGACTTGTTGAATTTCTAAGCCCCAAATCTCCATTAGTATCACTTCTAGCGAAAATATGAATAAACCTTTTCTGTAGCAAATTTAATTCTTATTTTCATTTTATGTTGTACACTTTTCTTAAACTCTTGGTTTTCGAAATATTTACGAAATAGTACAAAAGGGGAACTTTACCCCCCCCCCTCCTGTCTAAAGCTCGCGGGCCTGGGCTGGGGACTTTTAGTATGTTGTACCTGGGGGTCACCCCTACCACTTAAAAAAATAATCCAGACTACACGATTTATTTCATTTATTTTATGATTTTGAGTCTTCGTTGACTGGACTATTAGTGACGCGCAAATTGTCAAATCAATATTTAAAAAAAACTGAGAAAAAATTCAGTAGCAGATAAATCTAGGCATAATTAATCGGCAGGGACGGCAATTTTATCCGTAAATTTTTTGCTTTTTTGTGTTTGGTATTCTTTGTGCAAAAATTTTTACAAAATTTGCATTTTTTTAAATATTATTAATCTGCTGTAATGTTCTGTCATTGTTTATTTGAATTTTGTTAATATTTTCACAAAACAATTCAAATAATGTGTGATACTGCGATCAAAATGGTGCTTGCTACGTTCAGTAAAAGTCGCTTAGTTGAACGCACCAGTGGAACGTGATCGCGATAAACATATCGCATAGATGTGAGCCTTCAGGTAGAACTATAATTGTTGGAACGCAGCGTACGCAGCCGTACAAAACCACACGAATACAAGTAATTCAATAGACGCACACATAATTGCGTTTTGTTACGTTTCGTTCATTTTCGTTCATTTTTGCTTTCGGAGGGGAAGAGCGCTTCTCGAGCGCACCTTACGGAAGAAAATTGACAGCTACAGTAAATTGTTGTAGTAAACTAGTCTCGAATCTCTCGTGCATTATGGTTTACGTGTGCATTTGACGTTTCGGAAAGAAATTTTTCGTTCGTTTATGACATTAGTTTCCGACAGCGCCAGCGTCCACCTATTACAGTTCGACCTTTCCTATTGATTCACATGAGCGGCATCCACATTGTTATCGCGATCGCCACCGCCACCGCCATCGCTTAGGTTTGCGCAATGCTTTAAATTTTATATAATCTGTCTAAAGAAGTGTGTAATCACGCCCAAAACGTCACATAAATATATAAAATAAAAAAGAACACTGACCTAAAGCCCACAAGTGGTGCATTAAAATTGTACACATTGACAGTCATCCAAATACAAAGACTACAGGTTGACTTGATTATTTTTGATTCTATACAACCGTCAGATTTTTTTTTTTTTTTTTTTAAACATAATTTTTGTACAAACATCACGTGCAATTTCTTTTGTTAAGATTTTTAAAATATTTGAATCGTCAAACGTTACGCTTATTTATTCAAAAACAAAACAACATGATTTTTATGATTTCAATAAGAAGTGCGTGTTAAAAGCACTTCTTGAAATAATAAAAAAAAAAAACAAAACTTCCGTTTAACTTGACCCCGACATAACCCCGACTTCTATATAGTTTATTTGATAAAAAAAAAAAAAACGGCACATGAAAATAAAAATTAAACCAAAGAAAAGACATAATTTTGTATGAAAAATAAAAATCTAGGCCAAAATCAAAATACTTGTACTTTCATGCATCATACATGTCATTGAAGAGAGCGGGAAAGACGAATACCTATACTATACGATTTTTGTTGACTATACCTATAGTAGTACAGAAACAGCTATGTTTACTGTGTAGATACATATACATACATGCATGGTACGAACGAATTGTGTGCGCCCTTAAATCTATCTTCCTGCAACTATTGGCCAACGTAAAACTTGTTGTAGGTATCAACATTTGTACGGCTTCCCTATAGAAGAAGTGTGTCAGCTTCTTCATTCATATGTCTCATGTCAGTAATATTGTCGTTAGCCTACAACTGCCGGATTTATAACATAAAATGTACTTAAGGCGCCAGATTTAAAAATAAGTGTTGTTTATTATAATAACGATTGTTAAAGGTTCAAGTATGTGGCATTAAAGCTAATTACATCGTAGAAGCTCTGATAATCCGCCAACATTGGCGAGTTGAAATTCCTAAACCACGGATCAATATTTGTAGATTATTTGGTACTTAATGGTTAACATCTATAGCAGGATCGCAACGAGTTTTTTAAGCCTGAAAGTTTTTGGTGGTATCATAGGAAATAATAGCTGTATTTTATTTTCCCCCAGATCTGATCCGGATTGGATTTGGAAACATAAATACAAGCAATACAAAAACAACACAAGATCCAGGTCTGCTTCTAGATTTGGATTTTAAAATCCATTTTTTGAACACTTCCCTAGCAATATTTTAATTTTATAGATTGGTACCACTGCTGTGATTTACAGAAAAAACTCAATAAAATTAAAAATTCTCGAAATCAAACAAATGCCGCCATCATTCCAATTTTTTTTTATGAGTTTTTCTTCATTCAATAGAGACGATGCGGCATGGAAAAAATACATAAAAACTATTAACTTAATGAAAATTAAACTAAAAAAACAAAACTGTTCCATTTTAAACATTCAATACAAAATATTATTTCAAATAATATTTGTGAAAATTTTCCTTCTGTCAATTTTATTGTGCAAATAAAGCCAACTGTGAGAAATAAATAAATTTGTGATCCAGTTTGTTTTATTATCATGATCTGATCCGGATTAGATCTGGGGGAAAATAAAATGCAGCTAATATGTACACTGTACAGTGGGTTGCCAAATTAATAGGGACATCATTATTTTTCATGATTTTGAAGATTATGAATTTAAGAGTTTTAGATAACTTTGATGGATTTATCGTTCAGGAATGCAGTCAGACTCTTGGCATTGTAACAGGCTTCCGGTTCACGCATAAAAATAAAGCGTTCCCCATTTCGGAAAAATTCTGTGGCCTGGGGTAGAAGTCAACTTTAAAGTTCTCGCTTTTCTGGTAATTTCCCATGGTGACTCGACAGTATAAGGGCTTACCGGATCTTTAATCTATAATGGAGTTATCCGCCTTATTGCTGCCAAGAATTTAAGACGTCTTTACATGGTTGATGTGGGACCAGAAGAAGCAATTACTGGAAAGTCGGCTTCAACCCCAGGCTCAAGAATTTTTTCAAAATGGAGAACCCTAAATTTTTATACGTGAATCGGCATCTTGTCGCAAAGCTAAGAGTGTGACTGCATTCTTGAAGGAAAAAGACATCAAAATTTTATTTTAAACTCTTGAATTCACTTAAAATTAAAAATCATTAAAAATAATTATGTCCCTATTAATATGGCAACCCACTGTACATGTGTACTTATGTAGATATTGGTGAGCCCTAGCTATCAGTCCTCTTCCTTTATTATAAGAAAGTTAGTTAAGA
Source organism: Epistrophella euchroma (assembly GCA_947049315.1). Classification (NCBI taxonomy): domain Eukaryota; kingdom Metazoa; phylum Arthropoda; class Insecta; order Diptera; family Syrphidae; genus Epistrophella; species Epistrophella euchroma. The sequence continues at coordinate 64,918,615 of OX346248.1, read as the reverse complement.
GGTTTGACTTTGGATTATATTAAATACGATTTCTATGTTTTTTTTTTTAATTTGATAAATGGTCAGCTTAAAATTTTGAATATTTCCTTTCTTAAGTCAAACTCTATATTTGAGGAACAATAAAATATGAAGTCCAGACTTTTACAAAACTTTGTGATCTTAATTTTAAACCACTATTTTTTTTTTTTTTTCAACATTAGGCCCGTGAACTCACAACAACGTCCCTGGTTACCTAAATCGTATAGCACCAACCATAACTCGAGTGTAGTAAAATCGAAAAAAATTTGCACCTTCGCCTCTTTTTCTTTTTTATTTATGTGTAATGCTCATTAGAAATTAAATAAAAAAAGGTAATACCTATTTCTTCTCATTTTTGTTTGATAGAAGTAACAAAAGAAGTATGAGGAAAATATCATATATGTACCTATCATTTTAATGACAACAAACCAAGAACTATACACATAGGTACAACAAAAAGAAGTGGCAATTGATGGTTTTTTTTTTTGATTGACCCTTTATGCGTCAATTAATAAAACACACGACGTGTGTATGTTTATATGAATTTCGATTAATTTTTTTTATTTAAAGCGCATTATTTGTCAATTGAAATTTATTTAAGTGACGTGATGAAGAATTTTGTGTTGAGAAGTCAAACAATAAAAAATGCTGAGACTAGAATTGTTTTGTTGAATTTTGAGACAACTCAAAATTGTATAAACAAGTATGAAAGTTATAGAGGGTTCAAAAATCTACAATGAAACAAATATTAATTATTTTTGATTACCGGAAATTTTAGAAGCACAAGTTTCCAATAAAATTTTGAATAACTTCAAATATGTAAATTTATGTAGGTACAAACGTCTTGAATATTTATTATTTTATAATCCAAAACACTACTCACTTTTCTTATCATTTAGAGATGCGATTCATTCAAATAAATTTTAAAAGATAAGAGTTTTTTAATTAGTTATTGAAATCTTATAATATTAATAATTTTTTAAACATGTATTTGTATGTATAAGTACTACTACAACCAAGAGCCTGTCGGGAATAATCAAAGGCCAAGATTTGAAAACCCCTATAATTTTAATAGTCATTCTTATCAAATTTAAAATTAATAAAATCAGCAATAATTTTGCATTGACATTTGGTAATAGTGCACACAAGCTTTGCTGATCTTCTAATTCACGAATTTTAATCTATTTACTGTTACGTCAGTTGGAATGTTTGTCCGCTGAAAAGGAAAACAAAAACTTTCTATCGTGAATTTACAAATTAATCAGAGGTCAAACAAAACAATTAAAATTCTTCAAATCTGAGGAATGACATTCATGAAAAATTATTAAAGAAGATTTTGAATTAAGGCACTCCCAAACCAACGTGATTAATCGCTGCGACAAAAGAAAACAACAATAACAAAACGTGGTTGTCAAACAAAACAACACGTTGTTGTTATTGTTTTCTATTGTCGCGGCGATTGATCGCGTTGGTTTGGGAGAGCCTTTAAACTAAATTAATTAATTTAATAGTATCTTTAATGAAACTAAGAAATAAGTATTGTTCGATTAGCCCCGAAATCTTGGCACATTTGACAAGTGAAAGGGCACTGACAGTGTTCACATTGGACTCAAATTTACGATTTATTTTGACAAAAACTCAATAAGGTAATGCGAGCACAACCGATTCACTCTGACGTTTAGCAGTCGTTAAAACAAAACACAAATCTTTGCTCGTCGGAGAATTAATTAGAACTTTTTCAATCACAAAATTGATATTTAACTAAATAAATAGTTTTCCCATTGAAAAAACTTCGATTCTGCAGTGTTTAAGTGCCAAGCAAAAACTCAATACTGAAAAACAGATGTCACAAAAGGAAACGTCAAAAAAATTCCACAAATTTTTAAAAAGTTTTGAAAAAATCCTGCCCTCACTTGATGTACATAGACGTCAAAAAATATCCGAGGAGTAAGTCCAATGTAAACACCGTTTTAGAACTGAACAAAGATACATATAAATAAATATACAAAATATTCGTACCTACAAACAGAACTCAACATCTCCAAGACAGTGTTCACACTTGCTTCACTTCAAGCGACTTATTTTGACGTGTCTTTGGCCGCGTTCATCACCACGTTTTTGACAGATCTAAAAATTCAGTTCTGAATAACGTAACATTGAACGCACAAAGAAGTCTAAAATTATTTATTCTTTTTTTTTAATTATTTTTTGCACTCTGAAACCAAAATACGGAAAGCGATACGAGACCCAGACGATCAGAACACGCATCAAAAACAAAACTGGACCAAGAACAGTTTTTTTTGTTGTTTTTAGCTGTCATCTAAATTTTCAGATAGAAATTATCATCTGAAAATTCAGAAAAAAAACGTAAACAACGTAACTAAATGTCAATCGACGTCAACTGAATTTAATGGCAGCTGGCCAATTAGAAGCTCTCAAAATGACAGTTTAGAACTGTTAAATGTGGTGATGAACGCGGCCTTTGTTTTATCTCACTCCTTCCTGACCCATGTCTCTTGTTGAGAAAAAGATAGCCAAGAAAGGCCAGGATTTTCAAAAAAAATTCTATCTCACTTGGCTATCTCTTTTCGCATTGAAGTTGGAGTGAGATAAAACAAAGAGACGTCAAAATGAGTTGCCTGAAATGAGACCAATGTGAAAACCGTCCAAAAAGAAATAAAATTTAATTTATTGAAAATGTCAAGACTTTTTGCAAAACGTAAAAGAAAGCGAAAAACAAAAACTCTATACAAACAATTTTTCGCATAGTTACCATTTTTTTGCCTTTTCACTTTTAACAAAAATTAATCCATAACTTAGGTGGGGGCCAAACATTTAGAATTCATCATGGATGATTGATTATTTTGACAGGAGTCAAGTATATACTAAGAAACCAGTATAAAGTTTAACCATTCAGTTGTCTTGGAAATAAGCCAAGTACTTTGATTCGTTGCTGACCCCAACAATTAGTTATTGCTCACACAACGCAGGATAGTGATCTTCATTTAATACATATATTAGATCTAAATGATATAAAACTTCAAGAACAATTGATGCTGAAACAAAAGACAGAGACAATGTTTCATCAAAACTTTACTTTTTTTATGAATCACATTTTTTGATAGACCGCTATACGTAAACAAATAAGATTGTCCCTAGAATAGAAAAACTCACATAAATGATTCATGAAAAATCAAAGCGTCCCGAAAAATTGTATGTGTGGTGTCATCTGCAGAATGTCTGTTGACCAACTTTATTTTTCCGAAATTTAATTTATGAATTGAATGTGGGAAGACATCAGGGAACTAGCTAGGGCATACTCATCTCATCTTATCAAACATTTTGACTGTCGAATACTGGGTCTGTAATTGGCATAATTGACATAAAATTTAACCAGCAGAGGTCTATAGAATTTAAAATATTTATGATAGACCGAGAGCCCTGCGCAATTTTTGAGTGTGAAAATAAAATATAGCAAATGATAGCAAAAAATCAATTATGCAATAAAATAGGTCTTTACTTTTTATTTGCAAACATGCAAGTCTTGCAAGCGGTAGTTGGGGCGTTTGCAGATAATGCTGCATTGAAAATGCATTTTCTTCTGAAAGCCCACATATGTAAAAGATATAGCACTTAAAAAAATTTATTTAATAAAAGAGCTGAATACCATAGACACGAATATTAGGATCTCCTCGGACCTCTTATGTGGGGCCTTTTGTATGCAAGAAGCACTTAAAAATTCATTTTTATAGTGCGTCTTGCATACAGAAAGGCCGACCTAAGAGGTCTTGGACCCCAGCTCTTTTTTTATCTAAATACAGTTTTTTTTAATGGTATACCTTTTATCTAGGCTTTCAGAAAGAAATGCAGCAACGCCCCAACCAACCAATTTGCGAATAGAAAGGAATGACCTATCTTATTGCATCATTGAATTTTCGCTATCATTCACACCCAAAAATTGCTGTGGGCTCTTAGTCTATGAAGTTCGAATAAATTAAGTTTTCAAACGATAATTAGGTAGGTACTTTTACAGCCTTATTTATTAACTCGTTTTAGAGACGGAGTAAGGTAACTCCGACTTTACGACACCTTTAATCCTGAAAAATGTATTCATAAAAAAATACATGCGGAATAGAGGCGGAGTAAGCTAAAACTGGTACATAGGAGGAATAAAGCCGGACTAAAGCCGTTTTAGAATTTCTGTCATTTTGACATGACATCAGCATCGTGTGAAATTTACAAAAAGGTGTGCAAACGAAATCCCAGTTTTCAGACCGTTTTCTTTTATTTTGCTTATCATTCAATAGATAGGTACTTGGTTAGATAAAATAAAACCAATAATAATTACTTTAAATTAATAATTTGTGGAAATCAGCCATGTTTATAATAACCAGAGTTTTAGATTTGTCATTTTTTGATATATTTTATAAATAAGAATTTGTTTGACGTGGCGTAAAGACGGATTAAGTGCTTCGACTCGGTTTAACTATTCCGAGGTTGAAACGAGTATTAGTGAAATCTATTAAATAAGGCTGTTAAAGTTTAAAAAACAGTTTAGAAAAAAAAAGCAAAATTAATCAAATCTTTAACTTTTAAATCCACCAAAAGTAAGCAAAAACCATAAGGCCTTAAGTGGTCAATAAAAGAGAAAAAGGTTCAATATCTCAGTGCAAACTAAACCAAACCAGTGGCACTTAATTCTTCCATTTTGGTCACTTAATTTCCACTTACTCAGACTACTGAAATGAGTCTAAAATCCTTATATGGACACATTAAGTGCCACTTATTTCGTTAAGTATTTACAATGAAATAATTGACCCTAATAGTCTCTTAAAAAGTCTTCCATCTGTAAGTATTATTACGTTAAAGACAACTATTTACACTCGAGGTTTATACATATTATATTATAAGAAAAGATCATGTAAAAAGGATATAATTTATTTACATCAAAAATTTTCTTTATGAACCATCAATAAAATGACATGCGTACATTCATACAACATTATAGGTACCTTATACGATACGTACATATAATGTACATAAGTTGAAAAAATTTTAAAATCCATATTTAAACAAAATAAAAAAAAACTAAATCCTAAAATAAATCTCATTGAGAATTTCTAAATAGGTAGGTATGTAAAGACAAAAACCATGTGCTTTTTTGTGGTATACCTACACAAATTATTTTTAGATGTACCTATCGGCACTTTTAAAATATAGGGCGCCAATATATGACCATGACCAGCTATACAAACTATCTTCAACTTTTGCCAAAAAAAAAAAAAAAAGAAAAGAAAACTTAAATAATCCTTCGTCAGTTTCAATGAACTTCGAATTCACTGTTTAACCTATAAATAGCTCGAAATAAATAATTTCCGTAAGAAATAAAATTATCTCTGTGTTGGCAATGGCTGATGAAATTCTAGCATTTATCGCAGATAGGTGATCCAAAACTGGTGGTTTCAACTGACTCACTGTCTCCCGCATTATATAGATTTTTTTTTTATTTTTTTTTTTTTTCGTATTTGAAGTTATTTTTAGAACTCTAATATTGCATTCTCTAGGTAGTTTGCATTTTTTTTTTCAATTAATGGAAAAAAAAATAACGATATAAATTACATCAGAAATAGCGCTTGTCGTAATAATGAACCACGTGCCAGACGAAATCTTGAGCACGCGATTTTTTTTATTGTAAAGCTTGATGCGAACAAAATGCAAGAGAAAAGGTATGAATCTGATATTATTCCTCGCAGACACACATTACGGTTTCATCTTTGACATTAAAATAAAGGCAGACACTTAATTATAGGTAGGTAGGTACATATACGCATGTACATACATATATCCATTTCAATTTTACAGGCAAAATAAAAATAACGACATTCTTTGTTTGAACGGTAAAATTTTACCAAAATGAGGTCTTTTATTTTTGTCGCACATACCTACATATGTATGTACCTTTAAATGTATTATAGGGATTTTCTTATAAAACTATTTTTAGATAAATACAAAACCGGTTGTATGTACATATGTATGTATCACAATACTCACTTTTGTCATGCAACACAAGGAAACAACAAATTTTTTGTTGAAACTTCCGAACGCATTTAAAATTATTTAAAAAAAAACTTTGTGGATTTTATAAAAACACGTTTTCTATGAGGTAATAGGTCTTTTTCTTTTTTAGTTCAGAGTTCTGAGTAGACCTTGAGCAAACGGAGTAAACTCTGAGCAGAGTATGCTTCAGAGCACTCCGATTTAATTATGAAACAAACCTGTCAAATGTCTGTCAAATTATATGGAAACTGGAAACTCCGTCTGCTAGGTTATTTTATTCTGAGCTAATGGAGCACGCTCTGAACGCACTCTGAACGAAAAAAGAAACACAAATTCCAAGCTCTGAGCGCTCTGAACTCAAAAAGAAACACCACATTTTTATTCGACAGTTCGGGATCAGCTCTAAACTGCTCTGAATTAAAAAAGAAAAACGCCTCATATAAATTAGAAACTAATAAGACCGAAATGATTTTGAATGAAAGTGATCAATGTGGTCGACGGTACGTTCATAGTGAAATTCTGCTTCTTTTGTTGAGAAAAGTTTTGCCGTTCTTAGCAATTTCAATTTGGACAAAGGACCAATTGTAAATGTTTAAATGTACAAAGGTTTATTTATTTTCCCAAAATTGTCAAGTGCAACAGGTGTCAAATCATAATATGGTCGATTTAACGAATTATAAACAAACTGTCAAAAATTTTCTGACACTTCGTTACTGACAGTTTAGTAAAGCATGAACATTTTGACAAAGGCGTTTTGAATTATGTCAAACTTTGAAAGTAAACTAATAAACATGTCTTGATTTGACAGTAACATATCAATCGATGTTTTGAGAAATATGTTATACTAAGTTGTGTAGTAGCTCGTGCCGTAACATGCCGCCTCCACAGGCCATGAACGATGTTAGGATTATGAGCATGTATACAAAAAATCCAATGGAGGCACAAAAATCCATGTCCATGTCATGAACATGTTGACGAAAACTAATTTTTGAACAAGACATGAGCTCTGTTCAAAGCTTGGTCATGAGATTTGACGTTCCATGTGTGTGAAAGAGGTAGAAGTAGTACTGAAAGTCCCCTTTCACACAAGGCAACTGAGTTGCCGGCAACAATTAATTCATAGGCGAGAAGGGCAGATAGAAAGAGGGGTAAACGAAATCTCCCCGGTCAACAAAATCAGAAGATTTTTTTGACGTTTCTCTTCACACTATACGTTTGTGTGCGTTCAACCAAGGTAGTTTAAAAGGAAAATACAGCAAGTCTCCTCCGACTTTGTATCTTCGTGTGAAAGGTATACAAGAGATTGTTAAAGAGATTTAAAGAAAACGTCAAAAAAAATCACCAGCAACTAGTATCTTCCACTAAAATTTTTCAGGGCTACTGTCTCTTGCGAGGAAGTGACAAATCCTCTAAGAGTATCTCCTGTCATGAAAAAGTGCCTCTCTTTTTAGCCATTCGGATGGATTCAACAAAATTTGTAGACCCTTTCCATATTCCTGATGTCTAACAATACCAGTGCCAGTATTTTAAACTTTTATAATCCCAATAATAAAAATTTAATTAAATTAAATTCTATTTTTTATTTATATTTTCAGCCCTTGTGGGATCTTTAGCGATCGGCACAACATTCCTTTTATCGCCAGTTGCCGGCATGCTAACCGACAAAATCGGTCTGAGGCGGACAACATTTATTGGCGGAGTTCTTTCCGCAAGCGGACTACTCTTATCGTCATTTTGTACCCATAAAATTGAGGCACTCTACTTAACCTATGGCATAATGTTTGGATTTGGAGCCGCTTTAGCTTATACACCATCGCTAGCGATATTAGGACATTATTTCAAGCGATACTTGGGTAAAGTGAGCGGCTTTGTAACAGCTGGTTCGAGTGTATTCACCGTTATACTTCCACCCGCTTTGGATCACCTTATCAAAGGATATGGTCTTCAAGTTACACTTCAAGTTATGGCAGGCATTTCGTGTTTTATAATTGTGTGTTCATTTGTTTATAAGCCACTGCATCTTCCACCCGAACCACCAAAGAAGAAACCCGGACGATCGGAATTTAATTTATTTTTACGATCCATAATCAATGTGGATATTTGGAAGCGCAAACGTTATGTTATTTGGGCACTGTGTGTACCGATGGCCTTGTTCGGTTACTTTGTTCCCTATGTGCATATGGTGAAGTTTGTTAAGACAGCTTTTAACGGACATAGCGAGAATCTGCCGGTGATGTGTATTGGTGTTACATCGGGAATTGGACGTTTGATCTTTGGAGCAATTGCTGATTTGCCAGGCGTCAATCGAATTTATTTACAGCAATTGTCTCTAGTGTGCATAGGATTGGTCACACTCATGCTTCCAATGACCAGTTCCTATGTCCTACTTATTGTATTTACCCTTGTGATGGGCTTGTTCGATGGATGCTTTATTTCCCTACTCGGACCGATCGCCTATCAAATATGTGGACCACAAGGAGCCACACAAGCCATTGGCTTCTTGCTGGGCCTGAGTTCACTGCCACTTACTGTTGGACCTCCGATTGCTGGCAAAATTTACGACAGCACGGGTTCATATACGATTCCATTTATTCTAGCAGGCATTCCACCTATAGTTGGTGGAACGTTAATGTTTCTTATTAAATGTGTTCGAGATGATGGTGTCGAAAAAGACCTTGAAAACGGTAAAGAACTTCCAAAAACTGCATGGAATGAGGGTAAATATATTGTTTAGATTTTTTTGAATTTAAGATTGAAGTTTATCAATTTTTGTTTGCTTATTTTTCTTTGTTAAAGAAGTTAAAGCAAATGCACCACTTATGAATGGAAACTCTAGTAATGGATCTAGATTACAATTATCATCATTACCAGCTGCAAAAGCAACAACTAATGGAAATGTCACACTTGCCACACCAGGTACTACAACACATCATCAGATTAATAATACTGCTAGGGCTTTGCTTTGCTCAGACAGCATGTCAACTGTAATTTTAGAACCTTCTACGGGCTTTGCATTTAATACTGCAAGCACAGAATTTTTGCCATTTATTTCAACGGAACGACGACGTTATAAATATTCTATTTATTAACTTAGTTGTTTTTAGAATTGTTTTTTTTTTCTATTTTGGTTGTTGTTATTGCATTTGCATTTGCATTAGTATATTGCTTTATTTTATTTTTTACTAACTTCATCATCATCAACTTTTACATAATTGTGTGTTATTAATATTTCATTCCTATATATCTATATTTATGCATGCAAATTTACAGATAAGTACATACATACCTACCTATATATGGAAAAATGCTTATTGATATCACCATTTTTGTCTTCTAATTTTTTTTTTACTAAAGCACGTGCCTGCATTTTGCGTATAGATAATATTCTTCCTCATGAGTGAAAAATTCATAAATATTTCATTTCATACAGGGTAAAAATAGCCAATTTTTTTTTTTATTTTTTTTTACACAGCAGCTACTCATTTTCTTAAAATATTTGCAAATCAATAACAAAAGCAAAACTGAGTAGCTATTATTTTTACTTTATGGAATTTTACACACCACAATATGCTCTCATTAACACTGAAAACCAGGCATGGTAAAAGTAACCGAAAAAAAAATGTACGTATATTAGGGTGACGCTTATTTTGGCAGTGGTCGAATTTCTTTTGCCCCCCCCCCCCCCCAACTCCCTTTAAAAGTGATGAGGTTGACTTAAAAAAAAATTCTGTGCAAGATTTCATTGAAATCGGTAAACGTAAACACGTGCCAACGAGAATTGAAATTTCCCATACAAATTACAGGTAGATTTTTGGTATTTTATTAAAAAATTTTGCAAAATTGTAATTGCTGATGAATAAAAATGAAACTTGACGAAAATCTTAAAAGCATAGTAAAGTATATTTCTACATTTTATAAAATTTTCTTACCCACTTAAAAATAATGATGAAAAACAGTGATTTTTCGTTTATTTTTTTTAACATTTTTGGTTTTGCTGTGGCCAATTATAGATGCTGCGGATATATTTTAGAAAAATATTCGAACATGCCCAAAATAAGCGCCACCCTAAGACCAATGCTACCACACGAGCGTCCAAATGGACGAATTTCTATTTGGAAGCGCGTCCAGTATAAAAATCTCTTGATGTCACACGAACTTCTTTTTGGACGCGCGAACGGAATATTTTACTAAGTTAGTTCCTTTTCTCTGGTTGATAAATCAAATTAATATAGAATTAGTATGGATTAAAATTCAAAAAATGTATAACATTTTTGTAGAGGGGAGTTGGGGTAGTAACAATGTGGAATATTGTTTTTCAAAATTTTGAAAATTTTCATCAACTTTTGAATTTAGAACATTTTTTTGCTTATAAACTGATTAAATAACCTCCATTGCCTCTCTTGTTAGGTTTATGCCTATAAAATTATTGGCAGAATTTTAGGCAGGGGTTCAGGGAATAACTTTGCATAATAAATTTCTCAAATTTCTAAAATTTTACATCAACTTTTCAATTAAGAATTTCAGGAATCGAATTCAATTGCTCTCCCATTACGTTTTAAGGGTGGAAGGAGGTACCCCTCCTTAAAAGTTTTTAAACACAATTGTAGCCTGACATTTTATCTTTGTTTTAAGATCTTAACCTTGAAAAACGGATCACTACAACGAAAGATATAATTTTTTTAAAAAAAGCTTAACTTTGAAATTTTCCACAATTATGCACCTAACGGGCCTTTCTCCACTGGTAGACTACTGAGAGCAATGAACCAAACACACTTTTTCTATGCAATTTTTTTTGATTTCTCGACAAAATTAAAATTAAGATTGTGAGGCTTGTGGTGCACGTAAAATATCAAATGAAGTATCAAAATAATCGTTGTTTTCCTGAAATTCGGAATAAGAAAACAAAACAAAATTAAACCATACATGCATTGATAAGATATGAGCTCATAGAATAAGGCTTATAATAATGCCGTTATCTCAGCTCAACGGTACTTTGGGAACTCATTTTTTTAAAATTTAATTTTGGATACAGTATTTCTTTTATCTGTAAAAATTTCAACAATATCTATTGACCCACTAAAAAAATAAAAATAAAAAACACAAAAAAAAAAGCCATCTAAAAATTATCTGGAAGCGCGTCCACTTGGACGCTCGTGTGACCATACTAATTTGCGACAGTACCCCTCATGCCGTTTTACAATCTGCGCGGCATGAGAGTCAAACAGTCGAAAAAGTTGGACGCGCAGACGAAACCAATAAGTGGACGCTCGTGTGTCCATTCATATAAGTTTTCTTGGTTCTCAGGACGTACTTCCGAATGGACGCGCAGAAAAAGACGCTCGTGTGGCATTAGTAGCCTAATGTATATCCCAAATATATATGCACATCCACATCTGACTGCCATCGCACGAAATGGATTTAGTTTTTATATGGAAAGAAGATCTCAAATCAATAAATTTTAAACCACTATCCCAAACATAATGAAATTTTTAAGCAGATAAAGGGATATTGTAAGTAAATGACGAGTTTTAACCTTAAACAACCAATACCTACGTTACGTTACATGAAAGGAACGTCATAATAAACAAATTAAACTACACGTCAACATACAGTGGTGTAAAAAAATTCCGGATTTTTTTGGTAAACTGCATTGATTGTTGGTTTGTGATATAAAAATGAAAAAATCAAATGTTTGCAATTTTTTCCAATTTTATTATTTGAAACAAAAACCATGGAACTTTATCCATCAAAACAAAAAAAAAAATTAAAAAAATTAAAGTTAATTCAAATTTTTAATGTGACAAACTAACCGGATTTTATTTTTTTGCAATTAACTTTTAATATTTTGTCCAGTAACCCCTGTTTTTTATCACAGCTCGGCATCGACGATGCATTGACTGGATTAAATTCTCGAAAACAGAAGCAGGAATATTCTCCCATTCATTTTTCAAAGCTGCAAAAAGAGAAGTTGTTGACGTGTGCTTTTTTTTCCCAACTCGCCTTTTTAAAATGGCCCACAAGTTTTCTATTGGGTTTAAATCGGGTGATTGAAATGAATATTTTTAGTTGCAAACCACTCTTTGAAGAATGTTTGGGGTCATTATCCTGCTAAAAAATCCAAAACGCAGAGGCATTTCTTCCTCTGCGTATGGAAGCATTACTGAGTCCAAAATGTCCCTATATTGGAAACGGTCCATAGTTCCTGTGATTTGGTGTATAGAACCGCAGCCTGCTCCTAAAAAACAGCCCAAAACCATCACCGAGGCTCCACCGTGCTTTACTGTAGGGAGTACGTTTGCAGGCTTTAATCGCGTACCTTTTGAGCGTCTCACTGTCCTTGCACCATCGGAGTAAAATAAGTTGAATTTGCTTTCATCACTAAAAAGCACACTCCTCCATTTGCTTAAAGACCGGTTAAGATGATTTTTTGCAAATTCAACCCTGGGTTAAATGTTTTGATTAGGAATTTTAAGTCTTTTCCAAATACCTTTTACGCGCGGATTACCTTTTTTTACGATGTTTAGCAGTAAGAAGAGGTTTTTTAGCTGGTCGAAATGCAAAAAGACCGAAATCTCTTAAACGCTTCCTGACCGTACTTGGCCCTATGGGTAGATTAAGTTCATCACAAATTGTCTTTGAAGTCGCAAAAGGGTCTTTAAGCACGAAATTCTTTATGCGCCTATCAGTTTTAATTGTTTTTTTGCGAGGGCGTCCACCAAAATGATCTGCTTCTACTGATTTTCCACTTTTAAATTTTTTAATGATGTTGCAAACCGTTGACGTTGGAATTTTTAAGATTTCAGCGTTTACTTTTTGTTTTATACCGGCTTGGAACTTTTCTATTATTTCGTATCGAATCGCGTTGCTATAACGTGTTTTAGCCATTTTATGCACTATGTAATTTCAACTTACACAGCTCTCAACTTGTAAAAACGTTTTAATCTACGGCTTGTGTCAAAAGACTCGAAAAAACCGTTACTTTAACATCGAGACTCGCAATCTTCTTGAAATCCGGTTAGTTTTGCACAGGCATGTTACTGAGTAACTTTATAAAATAATTTTTTTTTTTTATTGTTCTTGTCATCGTAGCATTAAATTTTTAAGGTTATTATTAACTTCATATACTCTTTACAAATTATTAAAAAACTTATGGAAAGTTGTTAGTTTTGTACTTGGTATTAGAAAAATCATTACTATGGGAAAAAATTCGGAATGTTTTTGGCAGCGCTGTAATTTTTGTGAATATTTCAACACATGGACATTTTTACATAGAGCGATAATAACTAACGACTTAAAAAGTGTGTTTTTTATCATTCAATTTTTTATAGATAAACAGAATTTTCAAAAAATTGAATAAACTCAGCTATACACATACTTTTGAATAAAAGAAAGAAAGTCGTTTATCGATTAAAAACAATAAGGGCCTATATACACTTGTCAAAACAATTAAGGGAACAAAAAAAAATCACTTTTTTTTTTAGTGTTTTTCGAAGAGCTGTATCGCTGTGAAAAGTGGTAGTATTGAGATGAAACAAAAAGAATTCTGAAGCTTAATCTTTTTTGTATTGAGAAATTTTCGCAAATTGTTGTTTTCGTTTCCATTTTGATGACAATTTCACAATGTTTATGAACCACCCAATTTTTTCCCTTAATTGGTTTTTACGACTTTGATCATTCGGTACATGAAAACGGTTCAATGGATTTATTTGAAATTTTTCAGAAATATTGGTGGTCTATAGTTCTTTAAAATGTATTACCAAATTAAGTCCTACAGTCAATATTTTTAAATCGGTAAAAGATTTACAAAAAGTCTTTAAAAAGTCGTTTTTTAGACCTTTTCTGAATGTAACGATGAGGAGCCAAAAAAAATAATCGTTATAAAGTTTTGAAAAAATCTTGTAGAATATTAATTCCAGTTTTTAAAACTATCCATAGATTTTCGGTGTTCTAATTCCTTGCGAAAATATTGGTAGTCAAAGTCAAAAGTCTGTTTTTTCATTCAAAGCCAGATATTCTTTTGAAAAAAATTTGTACAATAACGAAAAAAGATGACCTTAAAGCTAAATAAACAAGTTATTGAAACAAAATATTAAATTGGCTCAAAAAAAATTTTTAAAGAAAATGAAAATGTTCAAAGAAAAGAAAAAAATTTAAAATTTTTGGGTCGTGCTGCTTCTTATGATTGCGCAATAACGGTACCTTAAAAAAATCATTTGCGAAAATTTCTCAATAAAAAAAAGATTAAGCTTCAGAATGCTTTTTGTTTCATCTCAATACTACCACTTTTCACAGAGATACAGCTCTTCAAAAAACACTAAAAAAAAAGTTATTCTTTTTTGTTCCCTTAATTGTTTTGACAAGTGTATCTTCCTCGCTATACAAATGCTAGTAAGTCAAGAACCACTTTAAATAACAAGAATTGAAAAAAAAATATTATTTGTTTTTCCCTTAAAATTCGCACTTTAAAAATACTTGTACAGAAATTTCAGAAATCATTTGCTTTGTAATCGAACTAATCATCATAGTTCCTATATAGCTTTTAACACAATACACTGCTCGATGGTAATAAACAGCCCTGCCTAAAGTTAAAGCCATCAAATTAAAACCTCAAACTTAAACTAATTAGCAAACAACCTTTCAAAAATAAAAAATTCACAGTACACTTACTAAATATTTAACTTTATCCTGCCATTATACTTTTAATTAACAAATTACATATCACTATAAACAATATTGTAATATTTGAATTTTTGTATATTATTTTAAGTTGGGGGTTTAAAGTTTTAAACCTATTTTATTTTTGTGCTATTTCAGCTTGTAAAAAATATAATATATTATTATGTTAATGTATAATAAATTTTTTTTATACTTCATTTATTTTTAGCTCTTATAGAAAATATTTGTTTTAAAATATTCTGAGAGCATTAAAAATTAAAGAAAAAAAAAAAAAAAAAAAGACCTACATTTATTTCGTAAATATGTTAGTCGTATTTGATTTAAAGTGGATATTTAAGAGATTATTTATACTGCACGCCTTGATGTAAATATTATATCTTCAATGCGGTTTCAAATGTAATTGCTTGAAGATCGTAAATGGTTTGTAACTTTGACAAATATCTTGATACTAACGGATTTAATGCATAAATGAAAAATGCAGAAATAAAACACTAATTATTTTTCAAATCTTGAGATAAAAAAAATACTATATAATAATTTCATAGCATGGAGCCTAAAAGTATGTACATATTTATATTTATACATAATCGAATAACTTTTTTATTTTATATAATTTAAAATTCATACCTAATTAAGCTGTAAATACAAATCTGAGTCACATACCTAACAATCTAAAATTTCAAACATTTAAAATTAAAAAAAAAAAAAAAAACTAACCCTAAAACCCTTAAAGAATATTTGATATACCTATAATATTTTCGATTTTTTTTATTTATTTTTTTTTCAGAATCGCTGAGTGATGTACACATTACTACCGATCTTAAATAATTCACACTTCCATGTAATTTATTATCCATAATACAAAACAAAATATTAAGCACCCAGACGTCTCGCATCAAAATATATAATTTAATTATACTAATCTGGATTAAGCACCTAAAACTACCTACATATAGTATATAAACAAAAAGATGTTAAAAATTCTAACAATTTAAATTAAAAAAAAAAAAAAAAATGGCTGTACTTCATCTGAAAACAGTTGGTTTTAAGACTTTTTATACGTTTTTATCATAAAAAACAGCAAAAAACACAAAGATTTTATTTTTTAGTACAATAAACAAAAAAAATAAGTAGTTTTATTTCATATAATATAAATTCATATTTCTATTTTTAAATAAATATATCAAAAAGCTTTTATGCCTTACACTAGAGACAAAATGTTAATTATATAAAAAATACAAAACATTTTTTATACATTGTATGTACGTAAGAAAGAACAAAATTAAAGAAAGACAAAATATATTTTATAGAGAAAATAAAATGGGATATATATTTTAGTATTTAAAATCTAATTGTAGAAAAATATTATTTAAGTACCTAATCAAAAAAAAAAAAAATCAAAATAAATGTAAATATATGTATTTAATAGAAAAATTGAATTTTACATATTCATTTTTAATTCTTTTCATCCAAGAATAGAAGAATAATGAAACAGGGTTGAAATCCAGATTGTATAAGGAGCAATCACACAACAGTTTTAACTGGCTATAAAACTATTTAAAAAAAATATTAAGGCCGTGTGTTAATTGGATTAAATTTGATCCCAAAATTAAATTTTGACACTATTGAGGTGAATATAAGACGTCAAAATTTAACATGGCTCGGGGGCACGTTAAATTTGTGCTGCTAGATTAAATTTTGACGTTTACCAGCACCCACGAAAGGTTTTGTTTGTTTTCATGTGCATAAAAAGAACATATTCAATGAAGATGAATTAGTAGGTAAGTCAAAATATAATTAAATGATTTCACTCTAAAAATATTAAGAAAAAGTTCAACGCCAATTTGTATAATCTTGTTTAGATTATCTAGAGCCACAATGAAAACTTCTGGATCCTTGCTTGCAGAGAAATAGAAGCCAGAAGTAGAAGTGGAACATTGTTTGTTCTCTTGGATACAACTTCTTTTGCTCTACGAGTTTGAATTGACGCAAAATAGAACCCTGGATCTGGTGGTTAAAATGAAATTCTAAGAAAAACACATCGTTCTGAATGAAAAGTCTCCATACAAAAGGTCATTACATCTCAAAGATGAATGGGTTGATACCTTTTATTGATCTGAAGAACAACATTTGCTAATTGCAGCAATGATAACAAGCATTAAATATACATATGTTTCTTTAGAAAAAACGATAAAATTTGTGTTTTTTTATTTAATTTAAGCATTAAATAATTAAATAAAGTTGCCAGCTCATCGTGACCACCACAAGCGGCCAGAGTTTTTTGCGTCTTGTGTTTTTGATCTGCAGCTGCTTGCAACAAAATGCGAACCCTAAGCGTCCTTTATAACAGACCCAGGGTAAGAGCACTCTCTTTGAACTCATTAGAATGGGCGTTTAATTTTTTAACTCGCGAAATTTATTACAAAAAAAGTGTTCTACTTTTTTCAAAAACTCGCGGACGGAAGACAAATATTAGAATTAAAAACATCCCTTTTAATTGAATTCGCACAGCAAAAAGAGGAAATTGTATTCACCACTGAAGAAACGTCAAAATTTAATGTGGGATCAAATTTAATCGAAATTTTAAACGAATTCACACACGGCCTAAGCGTGGAATAAACGATATTACAGATTTACCGATTTCTATAGTGCCTTATAACTGTACTACAAAAATGTCACAAGCAGCTTGTAAGTGTGGAAAATCATCCTGTTTATTTTCTAAATTATAGGTACATACAGGGCTATTCGCATAAGGTGTGACAAAAAGCTATAGAGCGTGTAGGCTTGATTGAGAAAAAAGGGAGGAGTAGTTTTCTAAAAAATCGACTTAAAATAGAAAAAATATCATTATCAAACAACGGAAATGTTATACTTTTTTTTTTTTAAACCAACAATCTGTTCTCTTATTTTGTTTTTAATTCAAATTATTTTAGACAATAGTTTTTCAAATATTTATTTTTAAACTCAAAATTTTGAAAAAAATTAATGAAAAAAATTGTGTTCAAGCTTCAAGGTGTGTTCAAAATTTAACGTTATTAAGTACACTAATCAAAAAAAATTAAGGGACTAAAAATTTGTCCCGATTTTTTTAGTGTTTTTTGAAGAGCTGTATCTCTGTGAAAACAGGATGTTTTGAGATAAAACAGAAAGCATTCCAAAAGCTTTATGTTTTTTGTGTTTAGAAATTTTGGGAATGATTTTATTTTAAGGTACAGTTATTGTTTTTTTTTTTTAAGTTTCATTTACATGGAAAAACATTTTTTTTGAGCTAATTAAATGTATTGGTTCGATAATTTGTTTATCTAGTTTTACTGTCATTATTTTTTGTTGTTCTAAAATTTTTTATCTGAAGAATATCTGGCCTTGAATGAAATAAAGACTATTGCCTTGGTTACCAATATCTCCAGCAAGGAATGACGACACGGAAAATTTAAGGGTGAGAAATCGTCGTCAAAATTGAAAAGAAAAGAGCAATTTCTGTATACTTTTTTCAGTTTTGCAATTATGTATTACCAAAAAAAAAAAAAAATAAAAAAACAAGAACATGAATTTCCGGTGAATTAATACATATCGATAAAGTTTCTTGAGGAAATATTTTGTTTTTAAGTTTCACATTTCAATATGGAATATACAGGGTGTTCGGTATAAGGTGCACCAAAAGGCTAGAGCGAGTAGGTACATTTGGTTAAGACAAGAAAAAAAATCGTATAAAAGAGGGGTCTGTTCCCCCCGTTTAGGCGGGAGGGGCAATTTTCTAAAAAATCAACTTGAAATAGAAAAAAAAATATTAAAAAACAATACCTAAAATGTCATTTTATACTTTTTTTTTTTAAAGCCAGAAATCAAAACAGTTTTTGAAAAATTTATGTTCTAACTCAAAGTTTTAAAAAAATAATGAAAGAAATGGTATTCAAACTTAAATTTTTTTTTTTTCAAAATTTTACGTAAATAAGTAGGTAGTAGTTGTGTTTTTAATATTCAAAGCTCCTTTAAATTTCAAGTCAAATACGGAAAAGAAAATACTTAAGTGTCTTGTTGTTTTTGAGAAAATTAAAAAAAAAAACGGGGGGGGGGGGATAATTTTCTAAAAAAAATGACCCAAGACAGAAAAAAAATATTAAAAACAACGGTTACGGCATTTTATATCTTTTCGTAAGGCCAAAAACTTCTTAAAACAAGTTATTTTAGTAAACAGTTTTTTTTTTAATTAGTTTGAACACAATTTTTTTCATTATTTTTTCAAAAACTATTCTCCCAAATAATTTGAATTAAAAAGAAAATAAAAGAAGGAGCTTCTGGCTTAAAAAAAAAGTATAGAATGACATTGTAGGTGTTGTTTTTTAATTATTTTTTTTTTTTCTATTTCAAGTCGATTTTTTTAGAAAATTGCCTCTCCCGCCTAAACGGGAGGAAATAGACCCCCCCTCCCATACGATTTTTTTTCTTGTTGTCACCCAATCTACTCGCTCTGTTGTATAATAGTTATTTAACTTTTGGACATGCAAAATTATTCAATAAATAAACAACACGCATGTACATACATACGAATTAAATTTTAAAAAAAAATCAAACTAAGAACGCTAAATAGATCTGCATTGAATAGCATCAGCATTTAATTGTATTTTTTTTTAATATAATTAATAATTATAAAACGACAACCATCTATTAACTTTACATGATTTAAACAAAGAATTTATTATTTATTTTAAGTTCATTCAAAATAAATGTGCACCTTGTTAAAAATGTGTCACATCAGCTCGTAGAGAAGAGGGCTCTAGTGACTTGCACTTTCAATCATTTCTGTATGTGTGTGTTATTAGTCAACAGGAATAAAAGGGATATAATTTAACATTCTGCAGAATCCGAACGGCTTTATCGTTTTTTTTTTTAAAGAAATTTCCTTATTTTTTAGTTTTTCCCGAATTATCTGATCGATTATATGATTTGCCTAAAACTTTAAGTTTCGTGTCTGTTTAGCTACAATTGGTTTGTGAGACGTTCCAATTTTGGGCAGTTGAAAATTTGTATGGTACGGCATTAATGATTACGGCATTCATCATATTGCAAACCATTTTATCCAAATACCTTTTTGCAAAACACAAATTAAATTGCCATGGCAAAAAAAAAACTAAAAACTTTAATAAAAAAAACAGAAATTTAACATCAAACTTTTGTCATTTTTTTTACGCAAATCTTGCGATCAAATTAATAAATAACAATGTTTTACTCATAAAAGCAAACATTTTTTTTATGCAAAATCAGCCCACAAAAAAAAAAAAAAAAAAAAAAAAACAATTTACTATCAGTAGTCGTCGCGAAAAGTGTAAGTAAGTGATCAAATCACGTACGATATTGCGATAGTGGTTGTGTGAGTGTTAAATTCTCTTACATGACCTTATTGAGAGATCTTCCTACTAATTTTAATTGCTAAATATTTCAAAGTCAAATACAACTACAAAAAACAGAGTGAATTATTTATTTGCCGCAAAAAAAAACCCTCTTTCCTCTTTACTTACATATACCACCAACGAAGTTAAAACAAACACAAATGCTCCAATAGAAGAACCAACTCACCTCTTTTGATGAAGCCTGTGTACCTGATTGAATTTTTTATTGTCAAATTATTAATTTTATTAGTATTTTGTGTTTGGTTCTTTTGAATTGATATTATGTGTGGTAAACGAAATATGATAGAATTTTTTATTAAACTACGTCTCTTGACGTCGTCGTCGTCGTTCTTCGGACTAAAATTAATCGATCAAAATGAATTTTAAATTTGGTCATGTTTGTGATGAAATTGCAATGATATAAATTATTTTCGAAAAACAACAGAACGTTTAATTTATTTTAAAGAACAAAAAGAAGTAGTTTTTAATGAGGTTATTTTGTCATAACCTCATGTAACCTGTAAATCCATTAAAATGTTGACTAAACACACTCATTTCGAATGCTATAGCTTGTTGTTTTTTTTTTTATTTTAAATTGTTTTAGTTTAATTGCCCTTGAGAAAATGATGAAGGGTACAAAATTACAACTTAACTTAGATAACATTTAAAAAACTTCACTACCTTAAGTGTTTTTACTCTAAAATAGACACGCGCCATTACCGATTAGGTCTTCTTCGATTTACAGAAACTCGCATTGTACGTTTAAACACACAAATTTCTGCAAATCGAATTTTTTTACGGCGAGATTCATTTTCAAGAAACAAATTAATTATTAAAATATAACTCAAAACTAAATAAACAGAAGCCTATAGGAGCAAAAATGTCGGGAATTCTATGCAAATTCATGTTTACACATTTTGAAAACTTAAGGCCTATATAATATGGTGTGCCACCAATCACGATAGAGAATAAAAAACTCTTGCAAATGAAACGAATGAGTACATTCACACTATCGATTCTATAGAAAAATATTTTATCGTATCGAGACCGGTATCGGTATGGACACGATAGTATGGATCTTGCCTAAATGCTTGATTTAAGAAATATTTAGCTCAAATCGGAATTTATTTTCAACCATATTTTCATATTAACAAGTTTTTGAAACATTAGGACTTAAAAAAAAAAAATTACGTATACGCCCAAGTGAACAATGTACTTTAAGCCGTGGAGAAATCGTTTAACCTTTTGGAATCTTCTACTTTACTTTACTTTAATTAAGATGGCACTCACACAATCTATGACATACTACGGCCTCAACCAACAGCTCGGTCCTTATAATTAGCTGTAGCTGCAACCATAAATTAAGCACATCAAGTTGGTTGGGGTCCCTATACTAGGGCCCGCCAACTAAGGGTTAGACATCGATTGTGACGTTTTGCTTGAGTCGAGGATGTTGAGATTCATTTCTGGATGACAGCATGTACTTCGTTTTGTACTCATTACTTCCTGAACAGAATGGAGACGGAACCGAAGCTGGAATAGCTGTCAAAATATTGAAAACACACAAATTCAATGTTGCGAACACAACGGAACGTAGCCGCATACGGGGTTGCAGCCGCAGACGGAGGAGTTCACGTGTTCACCAACTTTTAACTTTTCCCGTACGGCACTTTTGACGTTTCAAATTGTATGAACAAAAAAAAAAAAAACTATTGCGGTTATTTGTATCGCGAAAAAAAATTATTTATTAAGCCTAGTATGCTGCTGATGCGAAACGGAAAATCCCATACAAAAATGACACAACGAAATCATAAACGAAAAAAAATTGTTCTGCTTTTCGTTCTGCGATACGCTGTTCGATGAACGAAATCGATAATTGCAGCAGATTATTTTGAGAGATCTCCCCTCTATTTTCACACATAATAAATTGCCTGTACCATTAATTGTGTGTGCGGAAAAGTGACATTTGCTCTCTATTCTTGTTTGTATTTGTTTTTTTCTTTCATCACGACATTGCTTTCTGTGATTTTTATGCGTTTGTGTTTGTTTTTTTTGTTTTTGCAAATGGTGACACTTTCAAGGGGTAATTTTTCGTTATGGTTTTCGTAAGCATTTCGTTGTCATGTTGGAGACCAACTAAAAATTTCGTTTCGTATCAGAAGCGTACTAGGCTTTAAAAGGAAAATTATTGGAAACAAGAAATGTGAATTCTCAGCTTGTAGACAAGAATATTGTTTTGTTTTTCTTCTTCTTTTTTTAGTTCAGAGTTAGGTTCAGAGCAGAGCACTGAGTAGAGCCTCACCGAACGGAATAAACTTGGAGCAGGGTATGTTCAGAGCACTCTGATTAAATTATGAAACACACCTGAGCGCTGAAATGTCATATCTGTTAAATTACATGAAAACTGTATGAAGTCCGTCTGCTCGGTTATTTTATTCTCAGCTTATGGAGTACGCTCTGAACGCACTCTGAGTGAAAAAAGAAAATCAAATTTCAAGCTCTGAGAGCGCTCTGAACACAACCATTGGTGTTAAGTTGCTCTTCTGCTGAAATGAGTTATACCGTTGGACCGGGCTACTTGAAATAAGTTTTGATTAAGGAAAGGACGCGGTCCACTCTGGAATTGAAGCGCCATTTAAATTTTACTTTAGAACACAGAAAAAAATTGGCAACACTTTTTACTCTGTGTGAAATGATATGAATTAAATTTTAACAAATCACCAAGTGCTAGTGCTATACACTTAGTGGCAGTTGTACAATCGTGGTTTAAATTTTGATCCGTGGTTCAGGAATTTTAACTCGCCGATTTCGGCGGGTTAACTGAGGTTCAACGATGGTTCAAGGTTCTAATATGCACTAAAAGCCAATTGCATGCCTGAACCATCGTTGAACCATAGTTAATCCACTGAAATTGGTGAGTTAAAATTCCTGAACCACGGATCAAATATTTGTACAACTGGCCCTTAGTAAAGTCTAGCCTTTTTTCAATAAGATAACCCTTTAAAATAAAAAGCACGACTGGATCGCACGAATTTACGTGGCTTAGAACTTCAAACATATTATATTATACATTTTTACACTCAATAATAATTAGTAAAAATTAGTATAATATTAGAAAAAATGCAAAAAAACGCATGAAACTCGCCCCCTAAATTGTCTGAATTCTTAAAAAAATATGGATCAATAAAAAAAAAATTGAAAATTTAATCCAAAATGGTGCATCGTTTTTGTAAAGATGACGCATCATTTTATATTTAGGAAAATAAAATGTGTAAATTCCTAAGTGCCAGTTGTACAATCATGGTTTAAATTTTGATCCGTGGTTCAGGAATTTTAACTCGCCGATTTCGGCGGGTTAACTGAAGTTCAACGATGGTTCAAGGTTCTAATATGCACTAAAAGCCAATTGCATGCCTGAACCTTCGTTGAACCACAGTTAATCCGCTGAAGTTGGTGAGTTAAAATTCCTGAACCACGGATCAAATATTTGTACAACTGGCCCTAAATAAAAAAAACTAACCTTTTCTAAAAAACCGATTATGCTCTAAGGGACTTTCTAGTAAAGCCCTAATAGCTACATTGGCCACTTTTTGCAAAATTACAAAATTAAAAATATTTTTTTTTTCGCTAGCGCAGTTGTTTTATGAAAAAGAATATACACAATTTTTTTTTTTTAAACCAAAATTTAAGCTTTCTGCATCATTTTTATAAGTTTTCCAGTGAGAAACACTATCCCAAAATGAGTTTGAAAATTTTCACTTTTTGTAATTTTTCACTTTTTTGGCCAAGGCTTAATAATGTAGAAATGAAATTATTATTTTTGTTGATGATACATAATATGTAGGTTTGCATGTACATATGAAAGGTTTCTGAATGAAAAATTTGCTGCTCATAATCAGATCATTTCTTTGATGTTAACGTGTTTTAATTCATTACACATATAATCTTCTCACGCAAACAAAATTGCAATTTTTGTTTTGCGGTGGACAGATCAAAGCATCAAAAGCCATTTAAAGTTGACTACCACGTACGTAGATATACCTAATTTGCTGTAGTTATTTTTTTGTTTCTATTGTTTTTTTTTTTTTTTTTTTTATTACAATTAACCTTTTCATTGGAAAGATCTTTTTGTTTATCATTTTTTTTTTTCCTAAGCCATAAAAATCTAACTCATCGGTTGGTGTACATATTTGTTGTAGAAAATCAAAATTTTGCGCGCACGTTTCCTTGCCAGAATATAATCATTATAATAAGCAGTTAATACATTGTGTCATGCACCACACGTTAATGTTATATGGGAGGCTATAGGAATAATATTTTGGCATAAAAATCATTTTATTAAAAGGTATTCTTTTCAGTCAAATAATATTGTCAGCTTAGACGGTTAACAATTGGCGGATAATTTTTTGTATAGAAAAAATTAGTTAAAAATTTAAAACAAAAACATTAAATCACCATCATGTTGATTTTGAATGCTTTGTTCGGTGGATTTGTCGTGTTGTTGTTGTACTTCCTGTGGTCAAGGAGGCGGTTTTATTATCTTTTTTTTCAAATGCCTGGACCAATGGGATATCCGATAATAGGCATGGCTCATAAATTAACAAAACGTGAAGGTGTGAAAGAAAATTTAAAATTAAAACAAATTGATCATAAAAATGATTTTTTTTTTGGAAAGAAGTGTTCAAAAGTGTTTTTAGCTAAAGCCTAGTTTTTTATAGATCGAAACGAAGTGAAATTTGTATTTAAAAAAAAAATAGTTTTGAGAAATACAATAAAATTAAATCCAATTATTTAAGCGATAAGGAGGAAGAAATTTGTTTCGCAGTAAATACAATTTAACGGACTTATCTAAACCAACTATAAAAGAAAAAATGTATTTTCTTTGTAAACCTTTCCACAAGAGATTTATTAATGTTTCATTTTGATTTATGGATTTCACTTCGCATTGAACAAATAAATCTGACTATAATTTAATTTATACATCGACAAGCGAATTTAAATGTTCATACAAAAAAAATATAAATTTTTTCTATATTCGTGACTTTTTGTTGAAACGACTCAACGAGGCTATTAGGTCTTTTTTATTTTTATGTTTTTAACCAGATGCAAAGTTTCGAAAGTGGTAACTTTCTTCTTCAGGCAATTGGAGATATTATAAAAATACTATTATTTTGTTATTAATTTCCTTTAATTTGCAAAATTTTACTAATTCTTATTGTCTTAAAAAAAAACATTTATTTTAATCAAGAATTTTTGAATACCTTTTCAAAATATTCAAAAATTCTTGATTAAAATAAATGTCTTTTTAAAGACAATTTAAGAATTAAGAATATTTTGCTTGCAAATTAAAGGAAATATAAAATGCAAATAAAAGAAAAAACACAAAAGTCTTGAGTCAAAAAAAAAAAAAAAATATTTTTTCCCGTGAAAACAAAATTTAAATATGTGCAATTATTTGAGCGTCAATAAGGACAAAATTTCCTTTCCTTAAAACGAAATTTAATAATTCTTTAGAAAAAAAGGGATAAACCTTTAGAAAAAAAGGGATAGCATTTCGAATATGATTTCACTTCACTTTGATGTATATAAACTAGGCTTTAAACTCTCAAACGAAGTCAAGTTTTCATATAAAATAAACAAATATTCAGCCTTATCATCGTACCCGATCGGAACGAATTTTTTTTACCGATTTCTACGAAATGTACGAATTTTGTATCATTACGAAAAAAAAAATTTAATGTGCGTTGAAAATGTCAAATTCGTGCGTTACATGCCGATGAAGTGTCAAAATGGCAGCAACGCATCGCGAATTCATGCGATGTGTGACGATATTTGCTTTCCGATTTCCCCGACAGAAAATTAGAAGTGGAAAATTTCCCGTAACCATACGATACGATTCGTATACCATGAACAGAAAAAATCGCGCGATCGTACATTTCTCCGAACTGATACGATAATAGGGCTGATTATCCAGGAGTGAAATAATTAATTCAATGGAACAAATTTGTTTCGAATGCCTAATAACACAATGAGCTTATAAACTATTTCATATGTCTAAATTGATTTTGTTTTTTTTTTTTTTTTGTAAATCTTAAAAAAATTTTTAAATTTATATTTCCAGAGATTTTATTTTGAAAAATATACAAACTAATTAAAAATATTTCCGCACTGCGATTACTTGTGTTTCTTATTGTTTGGTCACACCAAGTGAAAATAAAAATAAGGCAGGGATGTAATGATTGCATATTAAATAATAATATTTTATCGTAAAATTTTTTTATAGGTATAAACGAACAGGTTATGTTCTGTTAGCGTTTAATAAAAACCAATAAATATGGAAACGTATTGTGAAGTGTGGCATTTCGTATTATGCATAACAATTTTTTTAAATCTTTAATACCTAATTTATTTTTCAAATTTTAAGGAAGTTATTAAAGTTTTTTAATTAATATGCATTATTAAGGGGTTTCTGCATACAAACTTGGATCGAAATTAGTTCAGTCAATAATGAGATTATTCACAACATAAAAAGCCTTATTTTTATTAATCTAACCTAAGAAAATAATGGACATAATAAATTTTTATATTTGAGGTAACGTAAGCTCAAAGAAACCGGAATCATTCATAGCATCAGCCGAAGTGAATGTTTTATAGGAAATTTTACTAAATTCTTTATTGCTCATAAAAATAAAACGCACGACTGGATCGCACAAACTTGCTCTTGTAATAGAAGTTTCTTCAAATTTCAACGATTGAGCGTATAAAAAGTAAATAATTTTTTTATGGGAGCCTTAAGTTTAAACTAATATTATACATTATAGAGCTTATATTGAAAAATTATTAAAAATCAACATAATTCGAAATAAATTTAATAAAAAGGTCTTTTTTAAAATGTTTTGAGAGCTAAAGAAGTACACTATCTGATTTCTTTAACTAATCTTAGTTTTACAGAAAAAAAAAAATTAAAATCGTAGGAGCGGTTTTTTTTAAATTAATTTTTTATATATAAAATTTTGTAATAATTTTTAAGAACAAAAATTGGTACACAATTTTTTAGTATTTATTTATGTTGAATTAAAAATGATTTAAATGAATTAAAAAAAAAAAAATATCTACCCGTTTTTGAAATATCGAATTTTCAAAAAAAATTTTGAAATTTTTTTTAAAAAGCCAAAATTTGTTTTTTTGAAAATTTTGATATGCATTATTATTTCAACTTTTAAGAAGCTTTTGTATAAAAAAATTAATTTAAGTCGGTAACACACATAATGAGATAGTCCAAAATAAAGAAAATGGTTCTATGAGAGGTACTGTAACTGTAAATTTTGTTTTTGGCCAATCGTAGACCATACTAATATTAGTATTTAAAACAATTTTAATAAAAATCGTAGGAGTCGTTTTCGAGAAAATTTTTTATTTTCTGTAACGGTTTTTTAACATTTATCTGGAAGGTACCGTTAATTTTGACTATAAGAAAAAGTTTTTTTTTCAAAATATTTTATATAATGTTAAAAAACTCCTTGTTACTTGTTAGTTTCATAAAAATCAACCAAATCGTTTTCGAAATATTTGGTTTTCAAAAAAAAATTTTGAAACTTTTTTTGAAAATCCAAAAAAAAAAGTTTTTGGAAAATTTTGTTATACAAAACTATTAAAATTTTTTAGAAGATTATCCATAAAAAAAATTATCAAAATCAGTCTATTCCTTTTCTAGAAAAACGAAAATAAAACAAATGGTTCTATGGGAGGTACCATTTAAAACCATTTCTTCGAAATTTAATTTTTACAAAAAGGTAGCATATACCTAATAAAATTTATTGATTTTTTTTTTAGAAAAATCTGTCGAGCAATTTTTGAGAAAAATAAGATTTTCCAAAAATGCTAAAAAAAATTATATGGCAGGTACCGTAATTTTTGTCCTAAAAATAAAAGGAAAAAACGTGTCGGGGTAATGTCCCGAAAACACTTTATATACGAAGTTTAATTAAAATCGGCCCATGGGTTTAGGCTGTAGGCGAGTCCACAGACAGACATACAGACAGACACACAGACGGACAGACAAAATTGCGAGACCCACTTTTTTCGTCTTCCCTTTCATCGTAATGTCAAGTTTGATTGTTATCTCGAGTTCGATTTTTTGCACGAATCCATAACTTGCTCTATATCGCAATTAAAAGTATATATGTAATTGAAATGTTTTTTATCAATTTTTTTTTTTTAATTTTAGAAATTCTATCCGTATTTTTAAAAATGGAAAGAATATACGGTAGGAAGTTTGTCTCGTGGCTTGGACCATTTCCGTTTTTAGTAATTGCAGAACCAGAACTAGCTGAAACAATTCTAACATCTCCCGACTGTATAAATAAAGCTTTTATTTATGATGCTTTAGATGATGGCACAGGACGAGGACTTTTTAGTTTAAAAAGTATAATATTCAAAAATTAAACTAAAACTTCCATACAACAAAAAAAATTAACTTATCGATATTTTTTTTTTTTTTAAAGATCCTGCATGGAATCATCATAGAAAACTTCTTAATCCAGCATTTAACCATAAAGTTCTTTTAAGTTTTCTTCCAATATTCAATCGAGAAGCTGATAATTTAAATTTTGATTTAAACGAAGTTGTTGGTGCTGGGGAAGTGGATATATCAGCAATTATACAAAAATGTACATTAAATGTTGCAGCGCGTAGGTTTATACTCTTTCGATTGATTTATATTTTTAAATTTGAAAGAATATTTTTATTTTTCCAGAAACAACAATGGGTCGTCAAATGGCGAATGTCAAAGATCACAATAAAGACTTGCTACCTTGTTTTCAAAGGTTAAATATTATTTTAACAAAAAATCATTTTTTTTTTGAAATTCTTATAAGAAATTTCTTTTTTTTTTTTTTTATTTTTGATTCTAGTATTTTAGAAACAATGACAAGTATGTTGTTTTCACCATGGCTTAGGAATAAGTTTTTCCTTAAAATGACAAGTCACTATCCTTTATATCTTAAATCGAAAAATAGCTTACGCAGTTTTATACAAAATGTAAGTAAAAATCAATTATGGAACCAATTTTTTTTTTTTATTTTAAATATTTCATCCGAGTCATACCGATTACCTTATAAAACCTGCATTTTCATAATTAAATATTTAAAACAATAAAAATGAATAAAAAACAGTTTAATCGATATTGATTCCAGAAAAATAAAAAAATAAAAATCCTTGTATCAACATTTTTTACTTTTAGTTAATCAGAGAAAAACTATCTCAGAAAGGAGCCGAAATAAACAAAGACTCCCTGTCAGATCCCGAAGCAGACATTGATATTAAGAAAAATTCAAATATTTTCATCGACCGGGCTATTGATTTGGTAAAAACAGGAGATTTCACATGGAAGGAAGTTGAAGACGAATCGAATGTTATAGTTTTTGGGGTACCTACTTATAAGCATACAAGTTTTCTATAATAAAAAATACATTTTATTATTTTAATAGGCCTTCGAAACAACATCAAATACAGTTGGCTACACTTTAATGCTACTTTCAATGTTCCCAAAATATCAAGACAAAGTTTATGATGAAGCCCAATCGATATTTCAATCTAAAGGCTCAGATACAGATTTGACATATGAAGATACACAACAAATGACCTACATGGATATGGTACTTAACGAAGCTATGCGGGTAATGGCACCTGTTCCGGTAATTGCCAGAGAAACTATGCGTGACATAACACTGCCAAATGGTATTGTTTTACCTAAGGGACTACAAGTTGCTATCGATATATTTAATATGCATCGTGATCCGGAATATTGGGGTCCCGATTCAACAATATTTAATCCGGATAATTTCTTACCAGCGAATATGGCGGGCAAACATCCATATACATTTATTCCGTTTACCAAAGGGCTAAGGAATTGTATTGGTGGGTTATTATTTTATATTTTATAGAAGAAATATTTTATAACTTTTTAACACATTTAGGTTGGAGATATGCACTGATTTCTTCGAAAATAATTTTGTCAAAACTTCTACGAAAATATCGCTTTACAACAAAATTTGATTTTAGAGATTTACAATTTGTCGAGGACATCACAATCAAGCTCAGAAAATATCCGTTATTGGAGATTAATCTTCGTGATTCATGAAAACTCCCACAAAAACAATAGATACTTATTAATAAGTCCAAAAAAATGTACCTTAATAATTATCTGTATTACTGAACTATGATTGAAAAAAATTTGTGATATATTTAATCTTAAGTCCAATACACAATTGAAGTGGAAATTAAATGTCAAATAATGTATTTATTGGGCAGGTTCAGGAAAAGTGAGAAAGTGACAGCAAATATGAGAAATTTTACTGAGCAATCCTGGTGATGTAAGAACTGAGATTGCTGAGATCTTTGAAATCTCATTTCCTCAACTTGCCTAATATCTTAACTATCTTGTATTATCTTGTTATTAAAAATAAAACAAAGTCATCATAAGCAACTGTCTAACTTTGTGATGCTTATTCAGCTAAGTTGGTAACACAATGTTGAAGGTCAAAGTTTAGAAATGGCTTTGGCATTTCAAGACAGGCGAGTTATTTAAAATGCAAAAATAGGGAGGAATCTTATTCTTGCAAAAAGTGGATTCTGACTTAAAATCGAGAGGAAAAATTCGCTTCTCAGAATCGTCAGAAGAGCATTTTTTATGATTGCGAATACTTTTGCATGTGTAAAACAGCATTAATTTTTTCAAGTGGAATTTTGGTACTAAAATTTCAAAGACAGTTTGTTGAATTCATAAATAAAATAAACACAAATAAATTTTGTATCATCAAAATCCTAGTAGTAGCCCGTGGCGTAATGGTTAGTGCGATATTGACTGTCATGCAATAAACTGTAGGTCCCCTCCATTCCTGCAGACACGCACACAGGAATGGTTGAGAGTTGTAAGTCACTAGGCCCTGGTTCTTCATGAGCCGTTGTGCCACCAAATTTAATTTATTTATTTATCAAAATCCTATTTCTGTAATATGAAATTTTTGGTAAAGACAGATGGTAGGTAATGCAGTTATCTTACCACCACTCTGGTCATAGCTGGTACGAAGTTTAATCAAATTCGTATATAGCCGTTTTTGATAAAATTAAAAATTAAATTAATCTAAGTCAATTTCCCCTCTAACATACAAATCAAAAATCGGCCCACCTGGCACCCCACCCATTAATACTCTAGCTCAAATTTGCAGTTAACGCACAAATGCACAGATCGACTGACGTTTAGCGAAACACTTTTTTTTTGGACTTCCTCATCATCGTAGTGTCTTTTTCGATTACAACCTCGAATTTTTTTTTATACGAAACCTATTCTTATCCTACAGAGCAAGTAAAAACCCTGGTTTTATTCGGCTAAAAATAAAGGGTCTTATAACTGCACGCGAATCGATGTAATTATAATTTAAGGTAAGGAATTTTTGCTAATTTCCACTAAGTTAATTTTAATATTTCTTGGCACACCAACTTTATTTATGTAAAGATTCAATTTGTTTACTGGAAATCAAAAAATGCGCTCTGTAAGCTTGTTTAACTTGGAGCTTGTTTAACTTAGTGCTTTCATCTTACAAATGTTTTATATTTTATAATGTTTTTTGGACTTGTGTGTTGTAAAATAAAGTGTTTAGTATTTAATAACAAAAAACAGTCCATTCTTAGATTTTATTACAGTTCATCGATTGAATCCATTGTTGATTACGTTTTGATTACTTTAATCACTATCAGGTCGCACAGTTCAGCCGTATTATATTTAATTAAAATAAATTTACCACAAAAAATTTAAATATAGCAATTTAATACAGTTTGTCGTGTGGTAAAAAAGATGAAATGCATTTTAATGAATTGGTATCTTAAATATTTAACTAAATTAAATGCAGGTACATACGCCATTTAAGAGTGTAAAATTTAATGATTATGTGTCAATCGATTGACTATTATAGAGAGCCCTAATTAATTTTTATAATTAGGTTCTTTTTTGTAGCAGTGAAAGTTGTTATAAAAAATTGATTTATACAACTAAATCAAAGATCAAATACAACATGAAGATCAAAGGGGATTGTAACGTCTACGTCTGTCTCTGTAGCAACTACGATCGGTATAAAAATCGATCACTTACTACGCTTTTGTACCATTTATGTTTATATTGTTCTTAAACTAAGTTCTAACCGGTGCAAAGAGGCCGAAGAAATTGTTTTTTATTAAAAAAATTTAACTTACCTTGAAAAATAATATCATGATTACGTTCAATGTTTTATTCGGTGGATTTTTGGTGTTATTGTTGTTGTTCTTGTGGACAAGGAGACGTTTTTACTATTTTGCTTGGAAAATTGGTGGACCACCAGGATATCCCATTCTAGGAGTGATTCATAAGTTTCGTAACCCTGAAAGTACGTTTGAAAATACATATAAATTATTTCTTCTATTAATATTCGTTTTAGTATTCAGATTTCGAATTACCGTATAATACATTTTGTATTATAAATTCACACATTGATTTAAAAAAAAAATGAAGCCATATAATTTTACAATTTTAAAAGTTCACTCTTATTTCAGAATATCTATACACATTTTTGGAAATCGAAAAAGAATATGGTAAATTATTTGTTTCCTGGCTGGGACTAACTCCATTTTTAGTAGTTGCTGAACCAAAAGCAACTCAAGCAATTCTAACATCACCTAATTCTGTAAATAAAGGTGTATTGTATGATAATCTCGCTGATGGATTAGGAGAAGGACTTTTGAATTCACACGGTGAAGATTATTTTAACATGTATATAAAACTCAATATTTTAAAAGAAAATATTAAATAGATCCAAGTTGGCAAAATCACCGGAAACTTATCAATCCAACCTTTAGCAATAAAGTTCTTCTTAGTTTTTTTCCAATCTTCAATTGCGAAGCAAATAAATTTCAAGATAAACTTAAGGAGCTTGTCGGTTCTGGAGAAATGAATATACTTCCTTTGTTACAAGAACTAACATTGAATACAGCATCACGTGAGTATAGATTTAAAAAAAAACAACGCCTATGAAAATAACTATTGGGAGTCATCTTTACAGGAACTATTATGGGTACGATGACAAAGACCGACATGGGCAAGGATTTAGCCAGCTACTATGAATGGTTAGGGGTATTTACGTCAGCTAGAATTTTTTATATTGTCATCGGAGTGTCATAGTTTTCGAAATTTGTGTGCACAATGGAGTGTCCCTTATCGTTTTAAAATTAAATTTTTACTTGCTGGTTATGATTTCGTGTGAAAAAAAAACACAAATTTCTTGGTTTTAAACAAACTTTATAGTTGTATAGATAGAACGAACCACATTACACAAATTATAACCGCAATTATGCATCATATGATTTCGTTGGATAAACTTAATTTTGTACGACAACAACATAATAGTTCTTTATCGTTTTGATTAGAAGGCCATATATTCTATAACATTTTTTAAAAATTTGCAAAATCATGCTTTGTCAAAGAGGTCTTGATTTTGATCTTGACGATCCAAATAATTGAACTCAAAATATGAGCTTTTTAAACGACCCAGACTTTATGCAAAGCAAAAAAAACAACTAACTCCACATTTTCTTCACACACAAGTTTTATCTGTCCAACCTGAATTTCATCTCCCATCCGTTGCCAATAAAAACATATAAAAATTCGTTATTTTTAACCCCTTATCAAAAGGCGTAGTGTTGAACCACAAGAGCAAGTTCGTGCGATCCAGTCGTGCATTTTATATTTGCATACAATTTGACAGTCATTGCAATTAAATAGTATTTTTTTTTTTTGATTTTAGTGTTTTGGACACGGTTGTTCAAATGGCTTCTTCTCCATGGCTTAGATATGAGAGTATCCTTAAAATGACAGATTTATATAAGCCATACATAGATTGCAGAAGTAAAATACGCAGTTGCATAGGAAATGTAAGTAAATATCAATTTAGACAAGTATTAAAAAGCGGTAATTATCGAGGACTAATAAATCCCAAAAACTTATTTCCGAAGATTTGAGTCAAGTTTTCGGTAAGAGCATAAAAATAGAACTGGTTGAATCCGACGATATCGAAAGTTGGCGACACAATCAGATAAAAGAAAAATGTTTATCCAAGCCAACAATATTCGCTTAAGTTAAGTCCAAAAAATTCTATTTGCCTAACTAAGCGTGAACGTGATTTGTTGTTTTTACATTCAGAACATCAATTTTTTTAGCTACGACCTCGTTTTTTCCATCCAATTCTCTTCGAGCTTGGAACAAACGCATATTGCTGAAGAATCATGCATATGTATATATTTCTTTGAGTACGAAGATCTTTGAAATATACTTTATACTAGCAGGCCCACGCTCGCCTTGCTTTGCATGTTTAAATAACTTTATGATTATGTCCAACGTCATGTTTCAAGCTCTCGCTCTAGCAGTTTTCAGAATATTTGCTTCCGTATTTATTGAGTTTAAGACGAACAAACAGACAGCCGAACAAAGTTTCACATTAATAATAAATATAAATCTAAACTCTCTTCTTTAGCAAGCCAAACAAAAACTTTCGCAAAGAAAAAAAGAACAACACAAAGATGCTATTTTGGAAACTCAGGACGAAGAAACAACAAATGCTAAGATATTTATTGAACGAGCTATTGATTTGTTTGAAAATGGAGAATTTACGTGGCACGATGTTGAAACTGAATCAATGCATATTATTGGCGGGGTAATCTTTATGATTATTTATAACCATGTAATATTGGACCATACATCTTTCTTTCTAGGCCTTTGAAACAACTTCCAGTACAATTGGATTTGTCTTAATATTTCTTTCCATGTTTCCCGAATACCAAGATAGACTCTATGAAGAAATTAAATCAGTAATCCCCTCTAAGGACTCGAATATAGATTTGACATACGAAGACATCAAAAAAATGACCTACATGGATATGGTTATAAATGAAACGATGCGCATTATGCCACCTGTTCCAATGATAGGAAGAACAATATTAAATGACATAACACTTCCGAATGGTGTTGTATTACCCCAGGGCATGCAAGTTCTTATCGATCTATTTAATATGCATCGTGATCCAGAGTATTGGGGTCCAGATTCAACAACTTTCAATCCGGATAATTTTTTACCCGCAAATATGGAGGGGAAACACCCATACACTTTTATTCCATTTGCGAAAGGATTCAGAAATTGCATTGGTAGGATTTTATTGTTTGTTTTTTTTTTTTTACGAAGGTAACATGTTCTTGGTTTTTTTCAACACGTTTAGGTTGGAGATATGCACAGTTTTCTTTGAAGATAATTTTATCAAAAATTCTACGAAAATATCGGTTCACAACGAAATTTGATTTTCGTGATGTACAATTTGTCCAAAACGTTACAACTAAGTTCAAAAAATATCCTTTGTTGGAAGTTTATCTACGTGAGTCATGAATACTGTCATATTATATTAAGAAACTGTTACATACGCACTTGTTTATTAAGTTAATGTTCGGTTTCATAAATATTTAACAGGCTTTTAAAGTTTTAAATAACGTATTTTGTATGAAACAAACGAAATCAACTGTGATTGTTTCAAAAAGTTAACAGAATCTAGTAAAAAATAAAAAAATAAATAAAAAAAAACATGCAGTGATTTTTTGTTTACTCATTTTTTTTTTTCGTCGACTCTCCTAGAAACTGAATTTATTGAATTAACATGAGTTTATTTAGTAAAAAATTAGTTTTAATTCAAATTGTTTATAAAACAAATTGAAAAGTAAGAATTCCCAAAAAACAAAAAACACACTGAAACCCTTCAAGCAAAATCACTGACCCAACTTTCTCGGTCTTTCTTGGATCTTCGCAAAACTGAGTGTTGCACGCACCTCCACATCTGCAGACATTTTTCCCCACACTTTTGTTAAGTTCATCTTTGCAAGTGGAGTGGCGAAGACAGAGGTTTTTTGGTTCTCATTTCTTGTATTTTTTTTATTTTATTCTTATGAATTTGACAATAATGATGGTCAGTTCATAAATATAATGTTACTGTTTTTCATTCATTTCATATTTTTCTAGTGCAATAAAATATGTTTGTAAATTGTATTTATGTATTAAGTTAATAAAAGTGTCTTGAAATAATAAAAAAAAAGCTTTGTTTGTTTGTTGTAAGTAAACTCGATTGGAGAAA
This sequence comes from Epistrophella euchroma, assembly GCA_947049315.1. NCBI lineage: Eukaryota > Metazoa > Arthropoda > Insecta > Diptera > Syrphidae > Epistrophella > Epistrophella euchroma. The sequence continues at coordinate 64,882,280 of OX346248.1, read as the reverse complement.
CTTGGAATAAGATTTAAGTCTTTTTTTTTACTTTGTTATTTAATTTAGATTGAATCTAAGCGAAGTTTTGGAAGTCTATGCATTTTTCTGCTTGTGATCGCGTGTTAATAAAACAAAAAGGAAGGAATTATACCGCGAAAGATAACTTTACGTTTTACGAATTAAATAAACACAATCTTGACGAAGCAAATAATTTTTGTTTTTAATTTTGTTTTAATAAAAGTTATGATCTTTTGCGGTATAATTTCTTCCTTTTAAATATACATACGATATATTTAATATGCATCGTGATCCGGAATATTGGGGTCCCGATTCAACAATATTCAATCCAGATAATTTCTTACCAGAGAATATGGCGGACAAACATCAAAGTTGGAGATATGCACTGATTTCTTCAAAAATAATTTTGTCAAAACTTCTACGAAAATATCGCTTTACAACAAAATTTGATTTCAGACATTTACAATTTGTCGAGGACATCACAATCAAGTTCAGAAAATATCTTCGTGATTCATGAAAACTCCCACCAAAACAGTATTTATTAATAAGTCAAAAAATTTACCTTAATAATTATCTGTATTACTATGATCGAAAAAAAAATTTGTGATATATTTAAGTCACATATGCAATTGAAGTGGATATTAAATGTCAAAATGTATTTAGTAGGCAGCAAATATGAAAACAAAAATTCCTGGTCATGTAAGAACTGAGATAGCTGAGATCTGTTTTCTTTGAAATCTCATTTCCTTAACTTGCCTAATATCTTAACTATTTTGTATGTGTTGTAATTTAAAATAAAACAAAATCATTATAAGCAACAAAATCTATAACTTTTTCATGCTTATTCAGCTAAGTTGGTAACTCAGTTTGAAGGTCAAAGTTTAGAAATGGCTTTGGCATTTCAAGACAGGCGAGTAATTTAAAATGTAAAAAATAAAGAGAAATCTCATTTTTACAAAAAGTTGATTCTGACTTAAAATCGAGAGGAAAAATTTGCTTTTCAGAATCGTCAGAAGAGCATTTTTTATGATTGCGAATACTTTTGCATGTGTAAAACAGCATTAATTTTTTCAAGTGGAATTTCGGTACTAAAATTTCAAAGACAGTTTGTTGAATTCATAAATAAAATAAACACAAATAAATTTTTTATCATCAAAATCCTAGTAGTAGCCCGTGGCGTAATGGTTAGTGCGATGGACTGTCATGCCAGAGGTCTGGGTTCAATACCAGCCGCTTCCACCTTAAGTTTTTTTCCGGGCTACTGCCTCTTGTGAGGAAGTGACAAATCCTCCAAGAGTATCTCTTGTCATAGAAAAATACTGCTCACCAGCCGTTCGGATTCGGCAATAAACTGTAGGTCCCCTTTATTCCTGCAGACACGCACACAGGAATGGTTGAGAGTTGTAAGTCACTAGGCCCTGGTTCTTCATGAGCCGTTGTGCCACCAAATTTAATTTATTTATTTATCAAAATCCTATTTCTTCAATATGAAATTTTTGGTAAAGACAGATGGTAGGTAATGCAGTTATCTTACCACCACTCTGGTCATAGCTGGTACGAAGTTTAATCAAATTCGTATATCGCCGTTTTTGATAAAATTAAAAATTAAATTAATCTAAGTCAATTTCCCCTCTAACATACAAATCAAAAATCGGCCCACCTGGCACCCCACCCATTAATACTCTAGCTGAAATTTGCAGTTAACGCACAAATGCACAGATCGACTGACGTTATGGTGAAATCCACTTTTTCGGACTTCTCCATCATCGTAGATTCTTTTTCCATTACAACCTCGAATCTTTTTACACAAAACCCTTAACCCTATAAAGCAAGTGAAAATCTGGTTTAATGGCTACAATAAGTTATGGATCTTTATTCGGCTAAAAATAAAGGGTCTTATAACTGCACGCGAATCGATGTAAGTATAATTTAAGGTAAGGAATTTTTGCTATTTTCCACTAAGTTTAATTTAATATTTCCTGGCACACCAACTTTATTTATGTAAAGATTCAATCTGTTTACTGGAAATTAAAAAATGCGCTCTGTAAGCTTGTTTAACTTGGAGCTTGTTTAACTTAGTGCTTTCATCTTACAGATGTGTTATAATTTATAATATTTTTTGGACTTGTGTGTTTTAAAATAAAATGTTTAGTATTTAATAACAAAAAACAGTCTATTCTTTGATTTGATTACAATTCATCGATTGAATCCATTGTTGGTTACGTTTTTATTACTTTAATCACTATCAGGTCGCACAGTTCAGCCGTATAATATTTAATTAAAATAAATTTACCACAAAAAGTTAAATATACCAATTTAACACCTTTTGCCGTGTGGTAAAAAAGATAAAATGCATTTTAATGAATTGGTATCTTAAATATTTAACTAAATTAAATACAGACACATGCACCATTTAAGAGTGTAAAATTTAATGATTATGTGTCAATTGATTGACTATTACAGAGAGCCCTAATTAATTTTTATAATTAGGTTCTTTTTTAAAACAGTGAAATTTGTTATAAAAAATTGATTTATACAACTATATCAAAGATCAGATAAAACATGAAGATTAAAGGGGTTGTATCGTCTACGTGGCATCTACGATCTGTATAAATAGCGATCATTTACTACGATTTTGTACCATTTATGTATATATTCTTCTTAAACTAAGTTCTTACCGATGCAAAGAGGCTGAATAAATTGTTTTTTAATAAAAGAAAATTAACTCATCTTGAAAAATTGTATCATGATTGCTTTCCATGTTTTAATCGGTGTATTTTTCGTGTTATTGTTGTTGTTCTTGTGGACAAGGAGACGTTTTTACTATTTTGCTTGGAAAATTGGAGGACCACAAGGATATCCTTTTCTAGGAATCGTTCATAAGTTTCGTAACCCTGAAAGTGTGTTTGAAAATATAAATTATTTCTTCTATTAATATTTCATTTCGTATTCAGATTTCGAATTACCGTGTTTCTGTTCTAAATTCACATTCATTCGAAAAAAATGAAGTCCTCATTTTAAAAGTTCACTCTAATTTCAGAATATCTATACACATTTTTGGAAATCGAAAAAAAATATGGTAAATTATTTGTTTCCTGGCTGGGACTAACTCCAGTTTTAGTAGTTGCTGAACCAAAAGCAACTCAAACAATTCTAACATCACCTGATTGTGTAAATAAATCTGTGTTGTATGACAATCTCACTGATGGATTAGGAGAAGGACTTTTGACTTCAAACGGTGAGGATTATTTTAAAATGTATATACACCTCAATATTTTAAATGAAAATATTAACTAGATCACATTTGGAAAAATCACCGGAAACTTATCAATCCAACATTTAGCCATAAAATTCTTCTTAGTTTTTTTCCAATCTTTAATTGCGAAGCATATAAATTTCAAGATGAACTTAAGGAGCTTGTCGGTTCTGGAGAAGTGGATATATATCCTATGTTACAAAATCTAATGTTGAATACAGCATCACGTGAGTATAGATTTGAAATAAACACCTATGGAAATAACTTAGGAGTCATCTTTGCAGGAACTGTTATGGGTACAATGACTAAAACCATGGACAAGGATTTAGCAAACTGCTATAAATGGTTAGGGATATTTACATACGTCAGCTGGAATTTTTTTCCTCCCGTCGGAGTGTCATAGTTTTCGAAATTTGTGTGTACATATTTTTAGGATTATTATAGGTCTCATTTTGATGATGCATTTTATATACATCTGGAAAATGTTAAGCAGGTTAAAAAATGAATTAGTAGTTGTTATTTGCTGGTAAAAATAAGCGAAAAGCGAGTACATGGAATTCATAAGAAGTGAAGAAATATGAAAAGTAGCATATTCTTATCCTTTCAATTAAGTTCAGTACAACAGTCGACCTGTTTATCTGGTATATCGTATATCGGAAAGCTACTCTTTGAGTCCGTAGGACATTATTTCTCCGCTTGTCGTTTTTAAATTCAATTTTTACTTACTTAAGGCCAAGTTATGATTTCGTGTGGAAAAACACAAATTTATTGCTTTATAGTCGCATAGATAGAACGAACCACAGTACACAAATTATAACCGCAATTATGCGGCCGGGATCATATGATTTCCTTAGATAAACTTAATTTCGTACGACAATAACATTGTCAATTTTTCAAAGTCTTTGGTCTTGATTTTGATCTTGACGATCCAAATAATTGAAATAAAATATGACCTGTTTAAACGACCCGTTTTTTTTTTTAGATTTTATGCAACGCAAAAAACGACAAAACAACTACAAATTTTCTTCACACATCCAGTCGTGCTTTTTATATTTGCATACAATTTGACAGTCATTGCATTCTTAAAAACATTAAACCTAATTACCTTTTAATATAACTCAACTTTCATCATTTAAAATATTTAATGAATTGCATGTTTTGTGTTTTTAGTGTTTTGGAAACGAATACTCTTATGGTTTCTTCTCCATGGCTTAGATATGAGATTATCCTTAAAATGACAGATTTTTATCAGCCATACACAGATTCGAGAAGTAAAATACGCGGTTGCATAAAAAATGTGAGTAAATATCGATTTAGACAAATATTAAAGGGCGGTAATTATCGAGCACTAATAAATCCCACAAATTTATTTAACAAGATTTGAGTCAAGTTTTCGATATCCGACGATATCGGGAGTTAGCGACATCATCAGATAAAAGAAAAAAGTTTCCCGAAAATTCTATTCTCTTAACTGAGCGTGAACGTGATTTGTTGTTTTTACATTCAGAACATACAATTTTTAGCTACGACCTCGTTTTTTTTTTCATCCAATTCTCTTCGAGCTTGGAACAAACGTCTATTGCTGAAGAATCCTGTATATAGGTATATATATTTCTGTGATTACGAAGATCTCTGAAATATACTTTATAATAAATTATAATCTTATCAAATAAATCAACAAATAGTTGGTAGATTGGTGCTTGAAAATTTTCACGTACAGCCCCATTCTGCTAAACAATTACGTGAAAGTTTGTATTCTGCTATCCGTCGGAGGGAAATAATTGCTCCAAATTTTTTATCAATTTCGATACAAACAGAATCAAAACAAAATTAGATTCTTTTAAGATTTTCAAAACTAAAAATCAGTTAAGATTTGCACTCTTAAGACGGAAGATTTAAAAAAAATATATATATTTAAAGTCAAATTGAATGAAACTTTCAAGTAAATCGAAAGTTTCGATCGGATCGAATAGCAGAATAGGGCCGATATTCTCAAAACCAAATGAAAATTTTGAATCTTGAAATCCCGTGCTTGCCTTGCTTCGCATTCGTTAAAAACTTTTTTCATTTAAATCACTTTTTGTAAATTTTAGTTATTTTTTTTGTATATTGGTCCAAGATTTGAAAGAAAAAATGTACTCTATGTCCATCCTCCTCATGTTCCAAGCTCTCGCTCTACCAAGTCTCATTACTATCACTTAGGTATTTTCTCAGATTAAGAGGAACAAACAAAGTTTCACATTTTAATAATATAGATCTAAACTCTCTTCTTTAGCAAGCCAAACTAAAACTTTCGCAAAGGAAAACAAAACAACACAAAGATAATATTTTGGAAACTCAGGACGAAGGAACAACAAAAAATGCTACGATATTTATGGAACGACTTATTGATTTGTTTGAAAATGGAGAGTTCACGTGGCAAGATGTTGAAAATGAATCAATTCATATTGTTATCGGAGTAATCTTATGATTATTTATAGCCATAACCATGTAATACTGGGCCAAACATCTTTCTTTCTAGGCCTTTGAAACAACTTCGAGTACAATTGGATATGCCTTAACATTTCTTTCCATGTTTCCCGAATACCAAGATAGACTCTATGAAGAAATTAAATCAGTAATCCACTCTAAGGACTCGAATATAGATTTGACATACGAAGACATCAAACAAATGACCTACATGGATATGGTAATAAACGAAACGATGCGCATTATGCCACCTATTCCAATTATAGGAAGAACAATATTAAATGACGTAACACTTCCGAATGGTGTTGTATTACCCCAAGGCATGGAAATTCTTATCGATATATTTAATATGCATCGTGATCCAGAGTATTGGGGTCCAGATTCAACAACTTTCAATCCGGATAATTTTTTACCCGCAAATATGGAGGCGAAACACCCATACACTTTTATTCCATTTGCGAAAGGAATAAGAAATTGCATTGGTAGGATTTTTTTTTTGTTTTTTTTTTTTTATGAAGGTAAACATGGTTTTAATTTTGTTTTTTAACACGTCTAGGTTGGAGATATGCACAGATCTCTTTGAAGATAATTTTATCAAAAATTCTACGAAAATATCGGTTCACAACGAAATTTGATTTTCGAGATTTACATTTTGTCCAAAATCTTACAATCAAGCTCAAAATATATCCTTTGTTGGAAGTTTATCTTCGTGAGTCATGAATACTGTCATATTATATTAAGAAACTTTTATATACGCACTTGTTTAACAAATTAATGTTCGGTTTCACAAATATTTAACAGACTCTTAAGTTTTTATAAATAACGTTTTTTGTATGGAACAAACGACATTTAAGGCTTTATAAATCTGTTAAATAGTTAAACGGGCTATAAGTATTCGATCTGTAGAATTATATATTCTTGTCAACAATATTTTTTTTTTTTTGAAAACATTACTTCTCTCACGACTGCGAAACGAGTTGGTAATTTAATTGATTCAACTGTGATTGTTTCATTGATTTAGAAGAAGTTAAGAGAATCCAGTATAAAATTAAAAAAAAAAAAAACGCAGTGATTTTTTTTTTGTCGACTCTCCTAGATTTTGCGGATCAATATGCGGAGTCCTCCATACGTTGTTGATTACGTGTGCGGATCCAAAACGGAATCTTTTGTTTAATGGGACAAGCCTCCTCATGTGGAAGGGGCCTTCATTACTTTTCTTATTGTGAATCAAGCACAAAACGAAGAACTAATCCAACCACAACCAACTTAATAGCAGCGTAGTGTCATAAAAAACCAACGTTTGCTGTCATCTGTAAAAATTCTAATTCAATTGAGGTGAAGATAAAACAAAACCAAAGGCACTTGCCCATTTCAGAATTAAATAGAAATATTTTTTCTTCCCATTTTGTTATTATAACCAAATAAATTATTTAAATAATAAAGTATAGAACCTTTTTATATCGATATTCTGATATGTATAATTCATTATTCTAAAAAAAAGGTTGAATAGAAATTTGGCAAAAGTAAAAAACTTTTAGCCAAAGTGGCAAGAAAGAACCCCAAAAATTATTCATATAAAATATTGGAGTATTTTTTTTTTAAAAGCTGAAGAAATATGTCAGCGACATCAATAGAACTCAGCTCATACCGCGATCAACACTTTAAGGTTAGTTTATGCCCCAAGTTTACCAGATATCTGGTAACGTATGTTATATCTATTCTCGCCGCAGGGTTCCCGCAATGACCAAGAACGTTCACTCAAAGATTCAACCACATTATACGTAGGCAATCTGTCTTTCTACACAACCGAGGAACAAATCCACGAACTTTTCGGACGGTGTGGTGATGTCCGCCGAATCGTCATGGGACTGGATAAGTACAAAAAGACGCCTTGCGGTTTCTGCTTTGTAGAATACTACACAAGGTTGGAAGCAGAATATGCCATGAGGTAAGAGTTGTAAAGACTTTCTTCGATTTTCTGAAAGATACAAACGAAATCTCTATTTCTAGATATGTGAATGGCACTCGGCTGGATGATCGGCTTATTCGTGTAGATTGGGATGCTGGGTTCATTGAAGGACGACAGTATGGTCGTGGCAAGACAGGAGGTCAAGTTCGTGACGAATATCGAACAGATTACGACGCTGGACGAGGTGGCTACGGAAAGTTGTTACAACAGAAAATCGCCCCGAACACAGACAACCGATGAATAAAGCCGCTTTTACTCCTAATCTAACTGTTTGTTTAAGAATTTCGAAAATAGGTTTAAATATATTTTTACAAATTACATACTTTTTGAGTTGCTTTTGATTAAATATCCGTTCATTTCTATAATTCGGATCTCGATGTGAGTTGTGGACCTTTCTTTATTTTTTTCACTTCTCGCTTTGATTTCTTCACGGGAATCTCTTCTGTGTTGACGCTTTTGTAGTACGGATTTATGAAATCGGGTCTTCTGGCATCCTCATTGATCTCCTGACGAGCAAGGTCTATCAGTTCGACTGTTACTTCGCCTATTATGTGCGGAAAATGCATAACAAAATCAAGACACCAGTTTATGGTTTCTTTCCACTGAGGAACTTTCTTTAGAATCTTCTGGGACATTTCGGGAAAGTGTAAAAGAATATCTGCCGCAAGGCAAGTATCTTCAATCAATAAAGTGACGGCTTCCTGTATATGTTGTTCAACAAGAAATCCATCGGCGATTGGGGAATAGTTTCTCTCCGTTATGGTTCGATTACTCTGTTTTATCACCTGAAAAAGTGTATAAAATTTAACTTTTTTTTATATAATGTATAATAGAAATGATAAATTTTACTTCAAATATTTTGTCAAGAGCCAAGGAGATCATTTTGTAGTTCTTTGTTGCAAGGCAATAGGAATGGAAATTACGAATGGGCAGGGCTGGATTAAGGAAATCAGGATTCAGGATGGGGACCGAAGGGTAGAATGGAATGACTAGTGCGAGGGCGATGGCACGCTGGCGACGCACGGCTAAGCTCGCCGGATATAGGGGGGGATCTTACCCCCGCAACTAGCCCTCACCTCCAACAAAATTCACTCGTGCCAATACTTTCGAGTTAACGACTCGCTAACCCCGCTCACACCGAGAGTTCCACTGTTGTTATGGTGGATCGGCCTCTTCCCCTCCCAACCTGGAACTCAGTCGGCCTAGTTTACGAGTTCCCCTTAAGCGAATACTACATTGTGTGTTTTTGGTCAATACATGTTGTTGAGTAACCCACTAAGGACTGCAACCGCCTTCCCACACCCCCTGGAACGGAAATTAGCAAGCCATTGTGCTTTCGGGAAGCACAGTCAAAGAATATACGTAGGCGTGATTTACAGGGATTTTATTTCACGTAAACACAAATAAAGCAATAAAACGGCCTTGGCCTCAAATAATACTACATCAAATCGGAATTTAAATTTCGCTTAATAGCTTAATCTAAGATTTAAATTAATAAAAATAAAAATAAAATAAAATGTTCCGAACATCCCGATAAGGCCCCGAAAAACGCCCCAAGGAGAACGGTGCATCACCCTGCACTCAACGGTTTATCCAACTACCCCGGGCAGGTAATCTGGTTTTCTTTAAGTACCCTTTTTTTTGTTTAGTTACCTTGTAACTCCCGATCACTACAACAAAAATCTAACGTTCGTTCTACCCAGAGTGAGCTCACTACAGGTTTTCTTTTCCCCACGACAAGAGGGATCGCGATTTCAAAAAAAAGATAAGAAGCACAGGAGGACCCACTGTTGGCCCCTCGTTGGCACTTGGGAGGCTTCAAATGGGTATATTCGGAAAAATAATATGATCACTTAAGAAAGAATATACATAAATATAATCAAAAAAGGGACGAACAACTATCACGCCCAAAAAATTAACACATAAACATAAAAACAAAAAAAAAACTCCTTTGATTGTCAGGACTTTGCTTCGGGACGTCTGGACAACTCGGTTGCTTATAGATTTTAGAGCTGGTCTCCGGAAGGCCGGAGTCGTCTTTACTGGTTAAGACCGAACCGTTACTTGTTTCTGTATGTTGGACTTCGTTTTAATAATTTGGTCGTTCTTTTATATTTGATAGAGAGTTTCTAGCGGTTTCGCGGAGCCTGGCCTCGTGGTCACGACTTTCAAATTTGGTATATAGGTATTTACACATATATGGAGCTTAGATGGCGTAGATAAGTGAGTATATAATGGCGGACCTTTTCTCTATAAATTTAAGGTTTTTTCTTTTGTTACTTGGTTGGTTTGGAGAGTCCACAAACCAGGTGGTCCAAAAGGAATTATATCTTTTCGTCAGGATCCGTCGGTCTCTTACAATCCCTGTGTGGTGGTTAAAATCTTTGGAAGTATTTTACTTATATGGTCACTTTTGCCTGCGGCAGCGGCCTCCAATTCACCGCTAGAAAACTGAAACCCAAAAAGGACACTTATTTGTAGTTCTAAACTAATTTTTTTTTTCTCAACCCTCACCTCTCACTTTTAAAACTTTGTTTTTGGTTATTTTTCTTTGAATAATAGTAATCCCGAAACTAATTCCAGAAAATTATTGCTCCAGTACTTTAATTCGTACCGTACTTTAATTTAAAAAGGTTTTCACAGGAGAATGAATTTAAGCGTGTTCTACACCTACCGACGAATCACTGACTAACGCCTGATTCTTTCTTCCTACCAACATCATTTCATCATTCCTAACAGTGAATCGATCTCCCGTTCAAACGTCAACCACTCACACGAATTTATAGTTGAAGCTAACCAAATTGATACCTACACTAATACCTGCACGCATACATGTATTTGCAACATGATTTGTTCAACACTCATGCTAAAAAGGATTCGGACTTCCTGTCGTACTTTAGGAAATATAATGGTTCCGGTATTTGCTAACTTACAGGTACCTACTACTGGGCGAAATGAAAACCTGACGTTTGAACAAAAATGTAACTACTATGTAATATCCAGCCCTGAACGTTAAATAGCTTCGAATTTGTGTGTCGACTTACGAAAAATCCCTTCTCGTAACCCTAGAGCGATGTTGAGCACATTGAATAGTAGCCAACTGTCATTATGCCGCCCCCAAGGTACATCCATTTGACTATTCCGAAGTTGCGATGGTTGGTTCAACATCTCTTACAGAGAATCCTCCTTGGATCCGCTAAAGAGACCCTGCAGCAAGCATCAACAAAACTATAACCGAGGAAAATTCGTTGGTCAATCCTTTGCCCACTCGCTGTGCACTTGCGAGTATATCAAAGAAGAGCCAACAACCCTGGGTTACCTTCAGACTAGTAAATGTTAAGGGCTCGAAGTCAGGCGGCCGCAACAAAACTCCGGATATGAAAAGGGCCTATCCATTTCAAAGACGGTGAAAAGGGGCTGCCTGCTATATGGTTCCTACACGCCGGGGATTATCCCACGCCAACAAAGCCGGGCAATTTTAGCTTAACCCCGAAGTTTACTCTACTTATGTGAATCCGTTCGATTGGTTTCCGTAAGTCTACTTTTGGGCCTTTGCTCTTTTGTTTTTTTTTTCTTTTTTTTTTTTTTTTTTTTTTTTTTTTTACTTTGGTTCATAATTTGGTTTTCGCTTGCTTGCTACTATGCCCGATTATAGTACGTTATTGCGGGGGATTCCACGCATCGTCCTGTTAGGGGTTATGGACATCTCCACGTTTCGGAAGCCCGAAGAAGATACGTTTTTTTGCAGTTAGTTAGCTTTTAATAGAAGTAGCCAGGTAAAATATATGTTGAAAAAAACTCTTGGGAGATTCATTCAAGGATTCTGTCACGTTCCCGAACGACAATATGAAAGTTGTGATCAAAAACAAAACTCCTATCTACTGCTTTATATCCTTAGCATGGAATATGCCTATTGGTTTTCCTGAAAGATTTTCTAACTCGAACATACTCTTACCGACCGGTCTCACTATCCGACATTTAACCCACTTGGGACACAGTTTTGCATTCAAATACTTTGAGCTATCACTCAGAACGAAATTCCGTTTATATACTTCTTGGCCAGGGACAAAACGTATGATGCGTGTTCTGGTATTATAAATTTTCATGCTCTTCTCGTTGGCCTTGTTTATATTTTCTTTTAGTTTTTCCCTTATGCATTGCAGTCTACTCTGCCTCGGAAGAGTCAACAGTTCTCCGTCCTCAATTGCATTCAACCTTTTTGCCAGTTCATAGCAACTGCCATGAGTCATCATATTGTTTCCGAAAAGGGCAAAATAGGGTGACACTCCGATCGACGAATGCACCGAACTCCTCAGCGCGGCTGTGATGTCACTAAGGTGAACATCCCAGTCGCGCTGGTCCTCCTTAATATAAGATCTAATAGCAGCCAAGAGAGTCCTGTTGACTCTTTCGGAGGCGTTTGATTGTGGCGCATAATTAGCCGTTCGGAAGTGGCGAATGCCATACCTTTTGAGTAGGGTTTCAAATTCTTTCGACATGAACTGCTTCCCATTATCCGAATGTATGATTTCGGGTACCCCAAACGCGTTAAAGATATCGTTTTTGAGAAATTGAATGACGCTATTTGTTACAGCTGACCTTAAAGGCTTTAAGAATACGTATTTGGAAAAGTGATCTAGAACGACTAAGATGTATGAATTGCCTGCTTTAGATCTCGGGTATGGACCCAAGAAATCAATATAGAGTTTTTGAAATGGTCGGTCGGTACTATAACTGCTGTTGTAAGAAGGTCGCAGAACCTGGTTATTAGCTTTACACTGTTTACATATGCTACATTTAGCAATATACTCTCTAATCTGAATCGTCATATTTGGCCAAAAGAAGTATTGTCTAACACGCTGGAGGGTTTTGGCCACCCCACCATGCGCGGCTTTTGGTGGGTCGTGAGCCTTTGAGATAACTTCATCGGTCAAGCCGGAAGGTACCCATAGTCGCCAACTATACTCGAATATGGTTTCATCGCCAGGTGGCGGTAGTGAGCGTTTGTAAACAAAGCGGTCTTCTATTTTCAGGTCGGGAAGCTCTTTGGCGTTGCGTTGTATTGTTTCAATCAGGTTTCTATATTCTTCAGACCGGAACTCATCTGAATCCAAATCTAGTAATGGAGCGACATGTTCTATCTCCAAACTATCCAGATGTGCCCGAGAAAGAGTGTCTGGCACGACGTTAAGCGTTCCTTTCCTGTGCTCTATGTCGAAGGTGAAGGTTTGCAAATCCAGACTCCACCTTGCCAGCCGGCCATTTAGGTCTTTCATTGTCATCAGCCATTTCAGGCTGGAGTGGTCTGTTATGATTGAAAAATCCATCCCCTCGACATAGGGCCTGAACTTTTTAACTGCCATCACCGCTGCCATACACTCCTTCTCGGTCACACTGTAGTTCCTCTGACTAGAATTGAGCTTCTGTGAAAAATACGCTATAGGATACTCTTCCCCAAGGTCGTTCTTTTGAAAGAGTACTGCTCCAATTCCAGATTCGGACGCATCGCATTGAATGAAGAATCTCTTCGAAAAATCCGGATGTGAAAGCACGGGAGCTGTAGTTAGTGCCTTTTTCAGACCTTCAAATGCCACTTTCGCCTCGTCCGTCATTTCGAATTTCGTGTTTTTCTTTTTAAGTGTGTCCGTAAGGGGAGCGGTCAGGCTCGAAAAGTCCTTGATAAATCGTCTGTACCACCCCGCTAGACCAAGTAGCCTCCTTACTTGCCTAGCATTTTTCGGCATCGGAAAACTCACCACGGCCTCAACCTTCTCCGGGTCGGCCTTTAACTTCCCACCACCAACGATGAAACCCAAATACCTCAGCTCTTTGAAGCAGAATTTGGATTTCTTAACGTTGATGGTGAGATTCGCCTTTCTTAAGCACTCGGCCACCTGATCCAGCAGAGTGATATGTGTGTCAAAGTCTGGCGCTATGACGAGCAGGTCGTCTAAATACACGAAAACGTTGTCCCTGAGTCGTGCAGGAATGACCTTATCCATCAGACGGCAAAGTCTTTGGGCTGCATTACACAACCCAAATGGCATTACCGTAAACTGGTATAAGGGTCTCCCCGGTACCGCAAACGCAGTCTTTTCTCTACTCTGCTTCTCCAGCGGTATTTGCCAAAATGCTTCCTTCAGGTCTACACTACTTATAAAGTAGGTATCCGGCAGACGACTGATAAGCCCGTCGATATGGGGGAGAGGGTTAGCATCCTTTTTGGTTACCGCGTTGACCCTACGGGAATCCAGGCAGAAACGATACTTAGTAGTATTGTTTTCCCCTGGCTTCCGAATAAGGACAACAGGCGAGCACCAAGGACTCTCACTCTCCTCTATAACGCCAAGCTTAAGCATTCGGTCCAGCTCTTGGTACAAAATGGCTTGTACCGCAGGAGAAACAGGGTAGTGACGCTGCTTAACAGGCACCGCATCCCCGGTATCGATGACGTGCTCCATCAACGCCGTCTTCCCAAGACCATGACGGTCAAAATCAAGGAATCTTCTTGTGACCGCTTCCAACTTGGAGTGCTGATCAGGCGTTAACTGGTGTGCATTTGTTGCGTCTACGTCATTCTCTGGAAACGAAACAGCACTAACTATGTTTGGAGCTATCTTAAAGGCTCTCCAAAAATCTACGCCTAAATATACCTCCTGATCAAGGCTTGGAACCAGGTAGAATGTAATCTCATGTTTTAAATTCATATATTCCACAACTGTTTTAACTTTGCCGACAATTTCCTGTCTTTTACCGTCAGCAGTTCTTACCCCCGATTTGTAATTCTGTATAGTAATTCCTATTTCCTGTATAAAGCGAAGGCAGTTCTTTCCTAGGATGCTAACACTGGCCCCACTGTCTAATAATCCGAGAACCTCTCGGTTAAGAATTTTAATTTTTGCATAAGGACGGGGGTCAGTGTTCGTATCTACTATGGTTGAGTCTATATTCTTCCGGGTTTCTTTTCTCCTTTTATACCTTAGACGGGTTTTCAAAATTCGTTTGCTAATCGCACAAGCGGATCTATTAAAGATTCTGTCCCTGGCCAACTGGTATTCTCGAATCCTAACATGCAACGGTCGACTAACTGATCTATTCCTATTTACATCTAACTCACTTTCTCTATTTCTTGATAAGATCTTAATATTTGTATCTAACGTTTGAGCTCCTGCGTTACTCCTGGCTGTAATTGGGAGGTTTGGGTCGAACGTGACTCCTCCACTGATATCACGTTCCTCGAACCGTTTCCCGGATTACAGTTTTTGCATTTGGGCGTTATAACTCCATCCTGTCCGCACCTATAGCAAAATATGTTCCGTGAAGTCGAGGGGCA
Organism: Epistrophella euchroma; assembly: GCA_947049315.1. Lineage (NCBI taxonomy): Eukaryota > Metazoa > Arthropoda > Insecta > Diptera > Syrphidae > Epistrophella > Epistrophella euchroma. Next base: position 64,867,253 of record OX346248.1, on the reverse strand, counting down.
GTCCATAAATGAGTGACCCGGTACTCTACAGTTCCAGCAACCCAACGGCCTGTTCTCAGTGGTCGTTCTAGAAATCTTCAAGCGGCTTGCGTCCCGGTGGAAAGCTGCCACCTCCCCTTCCTGACACTGAAGTTCATCTAAATCATAATTCAACTCGTTAGCACCATAACGGGCAGGTCCTTTGTTAACTTTTGTTCCATCTCTGTCTTGCATTGGAAACACCCTTTCCGCATCTTTACATGCTGTTCTCAGCTGATCCATCGTAAAGATAGATTGGGGATACACCAACCGGCGCAATCTTTCATTCAAATTGCGGATCAATATACACACCAAATCTGTCTCCGGTATTTGCATTCTAAGCTGTGATCGGATTTTGTTAACACTAGCCAAGAAATCCTCGATTTTTTCCCAGGTACCTTGCTTCCGATCCATTATGTCTCGCACAATCTCGTAGTCAGATTTCGAATTACGGAACTGGCGCAACAAGGCATCCCGCAACGCTGGCCAGTCGGCACGATACATGGTTCGCTGGAACTGCCAGTACCAGTCCTGTGCCGCACCCGAAAGAAGAAGATGAAAATCTCGAAGAATTTCCGCCCAGGAGCATTCATACTGTCGTTGAAGCATTTCCAATCTAAAAACAAAATCCTCCACGGTGAGTACCTCTTGCTTGCCATTAAATTTTATTCCCCACTTGTCGATCTTAATCGGCCCCCTTATAGTTGGCACAGCTAATGGGAATGTCGGGTGGGGCTGCGGTTGATACCCACCGGGTGCATTACGTATATCTCTAATTGGTTCCCGCGAAAGGTCCGGCTGATATATCCCATTAACTGTTCTGAATTCATTGTACGGTCTTGAGGGCGGGTAAGCTTGTGAATTAACCATAGGGACCCACGATCTAACCGAGGGATCCAACCTAGACGGCGTCTGCGATTCCAAATTAGGCTGGTTTGGGCGTCTCTGGCTTTGGTTGCCATCTGGTCTCCTTGCTCCTTCCTCACGCGGAACGGCCTCTCTTGTTGTATTAGCTATACTTTTTATCACCTCCGTGAATCTCTTTTCTAGTTCTACTCTAAGGGATTCGGTGATCTCTGCCTTTAATGAACTAGAGTACCTATCGTATGCATTTGCTACTGCGGCATTTATTTCCGAGCGTAATTCAGTGGAAACTGCTCCGGCACCGTCACTATGTACGCTCCCGGGTCTACCATTCGAACCTGAGTTCGCTAGATTGAAATCTATATTGGGCAGGTCTGCTTGCTCTTCTCTACTTCTATTAGATGTTCCTGGCGAGATGGGTTCCTCTCTGATATTGTTCTTGGCCATAGCTTCCCGTGACGTTCCAGCTCCACTAATGATACTGAAAGCAGGTGCCAGTAAAGATTCATGACTTGTGGATCGCCGTTGGCCTGCCGCAATTGGAGGTGGTGGAAATTGAGAAAGAAGTAATGGTGGCTGCTCGGGCGGAGGATTGGTGTTTCTCGGCGAGTGCATTAAAGACATCTTCCCTTCCTTTAACCTATCGTAGGTTGAACGTGTAACTATTCCTCTAAGTATACTATGAATTCCGTTGACTTCTCTTTCGTCTTTCTCCCAGTACATGACCTTTGGTTCACTCCAAAAAATGATACTTTTTTTTTCTTGTTGTTGTTACTAGTACCTGACTGTGTAATAAATTCAAAAATGAACCAATCTAATAAAGTCTAAACAAATTTTAATTTAATTTTTTTTTTTTTTGGAAACTTTTCTCAATATCTTTGTGTTTTTGCTAATAAATGTTTGTTTTTATATATCATACGGGGGTGCTTTTGGCATGCTGCGTCCAGTGGTTAACATGTTCCTTATTTCAACCATCTCTGTTTTGACCCTAAAACTAATTGTTCTCTACTTTATTGTGACTCTCGGTGTGGTTTCAATTCAAAATTATGTAAATGTAATGATTATTATTCTTTTCCTCTATCAATTAAATTTTACTCAAATGTGCACGTTGTCAGAGCCAAAGCCCTCGTCGCTTTTGATAGGGCCTTCTCGCAAGCTATCCCCGTCACGACTTACGAACCGCTCTTACTCTAACTTCGAAGACACCTGAGCTTAGTCGCGACCGGCTTCCTCTATCGTTAATCACAATCGTGTCGCAATTCGGATGTCCTGTACTAGACTTCACATCTATCGAAGACCTACACGTTTATGGTTCCGACCCCAGGAGTACCGGTCGACCATACGAGCTCCCGATGCTCCCATAGACAGCACCTCAGTTGTTATTTTTGTCTCTATTTGTTAAACCAACTATTGGTTTATTAAAATTTCAAACTTTGACTACTGAAATTCGTATCGGAATCAAATTACAACCTTTAAACAACTCGTCGCAGTTGAAGGGGCATGCTTATGAGCTCTCCCATTCAAGACCTACGATTGGCTTCGGTGCCGTCAATGACTTCTTCCGAAACTCGTAATCTATTCCAAAAAAAATTACCTAAAAGAAAAAAAAACCTACACGTTGGGCGCCATTTGTTGCAAGGCAATAGGAATGGAAATTACGAATGGGCAGGGCTGGATTAAGGAAATCAGGATTCAGGATGGGGACCGAAGGGTAGAATGGAATGACTAGTGCGAGGGCGATGGCACGCTGGCGACGCACGGCTAAGCTCGCCGGATATAGGGGGGGATCTTACCCCCGCAACTAGCCCTCACCTCCAACAAAATTCACTCGTGCCAATACTTTCGAGTTAACGACTCGCTAACCCCGCTCACACCGAGAGTTCCACTGTTGTTATGGTGGATCGGCCTCTTCCCCTCCCAACCTGGAACTCAGTCGGCCTAGTTTACGAGTTCCCCTTAAGCGAATACTACATTGTGTGTTTTTGGTCAATACATGTTGTTGAGTAACCCACTAAGGACTGCAACCGCCTTCCCACACCCCCTGGAACGGAAATTAGCAAGCCATTGTGCTTTCGGGAAGCACAGTCAAAGAATATACGTAGGCGTGATTTACAGGGATTTTATTTCACGTAAACACAAATAAAGCAATAAAACGGCCTTGGCCTCAAATAATACTACATCAAATCGGAATTTAAATTTCGCTTAATAGCTTAATCTAAGATTTAAATTAATAAAAATAAAAATAAAATAAAATGTTCCGAACATCCCGATAAGGCCCCGAAAAACGCCCCAAGGAGAACGGTGCATCACCCTGCACTCAACGGTTTATCCAACTACCCCGGGCAGGTAATCTGGTTTTCTTTAAGTACCCTTTTTTTTGTTTAGTTACCTTGTAACTCCCGATCACTACAACAAAAATCTAACGTTCGTTCTACCCAGAGTGAGCTCACTACAGGTTTTCTTTTCCCCACGACAAGAGGGATCGCGATTTCAAAAAAAAGATAAGAAGCACAGGAGGACCCACTGTTGGCCCCTCGTTGGCACTTGGGAGGCTTCAAATGGGTATATTCGGAAAAATAATATGATCACTTAAGAAAGAATATACATAAATATAATCAAAAAAGGGACGAACAACTATCACGCCCAAAAAATTAACACATAAACATAAAAACAAAAAAAAAACTCCTTTGATTGTCAGGACTTTGCTTCGGGACGTCTGGACAACTCGGTTGCTTATAGATTTTAGAGCTGGTCTCCGGAAGGCCGGAGTCGTCTTTACTGGTTAAGACCGAACCGTTACTTGTTTCTGTATGTTGGACTTCGTTTTAATAATTTGGTCGTTCTTTTATATTTGATAGAGAGTTTCTAGCGGTTTCGCGGAGCCTGGCCTCGTGGTCACGACTTTCAAATTTGGTATATAGGTATTTACACATATATGGAGCTTAGATGGCGTAGATAAGTGAGTATATAATGGCGGACCTTTTCTCTATAAATTTAAGGTTTTTTCTTTTGTTACTTGGTTGGTTTGGAGAGTCCACAAACCAGGTGGTCCAAAAGGAATTATATCTTTTCGTCAGGATCCGTCGGTCTCTTACAATCCCTGTGTGGTGGTTAAAATCTTTGGAAGTATTTTACTTATATGGTCACTTTTGCCTGCGGCAGCGGCCTCCAATTCACCGCTAGAAAACTGAAACCCAAAAAGGACACTTATTTGTAGTTCTAAACTAATTTTTTTTTTCTCAACCCTCACCTCTCACTTTTAAAACTTTGTTTTTGGTTATTTTTCTTTGAATAATAGTAATCCCGAAACTAATTCCAGAAAATTATTGCTCCAGTACTTTAATTCGTACCGTACTTTAATTTAAAAAGGTTTTCACAGGAGAATGAATTTAAGCGTGTTCTACACCTACCGACGAATCACTGACTAACGCCTGATTCTTTCTTCCTACCAACATCATTTCATCATTCCTAACAGTGAATCGATCTCCCGTTCAAACGTCAACCACTCACACGAATTTATAGTTGAAGCTAACCAAATTGATACCTACACTAATACCTGCACGCATACATGTATTTGCAACATGATTTGTTCAACACTCATGCTAAAAAGGATTCGGACTTCCTGTCGTACTTTAGGAAATATAATGGTTCCGGTATTTGCTAACTTACAGGTACCTACTACTGGGCGAAATGAAAACCTGACGTTTGAACAAAAATGTAACTACTATGTAATATCCAGCCCTGAACGTTAAATAGCTTCGAATTTGTGTGTCGACTTACGAAAAATCCCTTCTCGTAACCCTAGAGCGATGTTGAGCACATTGAATAGTAGCCAACTGTCATTATGCCGCCCCCAAGGTACATCCATTTGACTATTCCGAAGTTGCGATGGTTGGTTCAACATCTCTTACAGAGAATCCTCCTTGGATCCGCTAAAGAGACCCTGCAGCAAGCATCAACAAAACTATAACCGAGGAAAATTCGTTGGTCAATCCTTTGCCCACTCGCTGTGCACTTGCGAGTATATCAAAGAAGAGCCAACAACCCTGGGTTACCTTCAGACTAGTAAATGTTAAGGGCTCGAAGTCAGGCGGCCGCAACAAAGCTATAGTTATTTTGGAGCATTCTCTGTATCAATGTAGTGTGATCTTTGCGGCGAGCCTGGAGCAGTTTAACATCTGGAATTCGAGTTGAATTATTAAATATAAATAAAACTAAACAGTTATTGCGAAACTTACAAACTTTAGGTGTTAAAGGAACTTTGCTCGGGTTGTCGTGTTTACTTTCATCACCTGAAATGCCAGTGATTGAGAAACATAACAGGAGAATCAAAAGTGATATATTAATATCCTTCATATTTTGCTTATATTTAAGATTTCAATCAGAAAGTTTTTGAATGATTCTTGGCTCAAATTGTGTTTAATTTCGCTTCAATTGTTATTCTTGTAACAAGCTGGAACACGAAATTGAGCTAGCCTGCCTTAACACTGCCAATGATGTCGCTACTATACTGATAGTACTAAAAATTTTAAATACTGTTACTATTTAGCTAATACAGCAACCTTATTAATTTTCGTGTTTGTGTATAGGTACACTTCGAACTCAAATTATAAAAATGAGTGCGTTCAACTGTAACACTCACTAATGTCGAATTCCTTTTAACAAAAAAATCGATTTGGAAGAAAAAATCGATTTTTCAGGACAAATTCCTTGTATTTGAAGAAAACAAATCGATTCTGTTTAGAAAAAAAAAATTGTTAAAAGGAATTCGACATAATTTAGACAGAACTTTTAGAGGCTCTCCCAAAACAACGCGATAAATTTGGAGCGACGACAAAATTGTCGCCACACTGCCACGATGCGAATCTTGGTAAATTCTACAGTCGTCACAGATTCACGCAGAATGTTTCGCATTGTTTTGGGAGACCCTTAAAACAAAACTAGCGGGGTTATCCATTGCTAAATTAAATTAATTTATTTTTTATTTGAATTATATCCAATTCTGACTATTTTGGCGTTTCATTCCAATTCCAATAAAATTTATTTATTTTTTAATACGACTAGTGTGAGAATTGTGTGGGAAATACTGGTTGAACACAATGCGACGGAGCCACAGTCGGAGTCGCAGCTGGAACATCAGTCAAAATATTATGTGGTTTTTCTTTCAGTCAAAAAAATTGATCCCTGTCAGAGATTTTGATTCGGGATAAGTTTTTGCAATGCAAAACAAAATCAAAAACTTTTCCGGGATCACATTAAATACACACAAAATCAATGCTATAAGCACAATGGAACGCAACTGCAGTCGGAGCCGCAAGGATTCGCGAACTTTTAACTTTTGCTGTGCATTATTATTATTATTATTATATAAAAAAAAACAACTGTTTGGGTCGGAGAAAAATATTGTGGTTATTTGTGTCGCGAAAAAAAAATTATAAATTAGGCCACGTATGAATTGAGTTAAAATATCCGAAGATTAATTTTTGACACTAGTGATAGGTGAATATGTACGTAGAAATGTCAAAATGTAATCTCGTATAAAATTTAATCGAAATTTTAAACGAATTCGCACACGGCCTAAATATTGTGCAGTTACATTAGGCGTTTTTTAGTTCAGAGTTCAGAGAGCTGAGCCTGAACTGGCAAACAAAAATGTTGCGTTGCTTGTTGAGTTCAGAGCGCTCAGAGCTTGGAATTTATGTTTCTTTTTTCGTTCAAAGTGGGTTCAGGGCGTGCTCCATGAACTCAGAATAAAATAACCGAGCAGACGGAGTAAAAAACTGAGCGCGGCCAACTTCATACAGTTTTCATGTAGTTTGACAGATATGACAATTGAGTGCAATAGAAGCAATTGGGCTTTTCCAGAATCTGAATCTGTCTTTTCTCTTTCTAGTTTTGACAGTTCTTTAATCAAGAAGAAGCACTAGATAGGGGAAAACAACAATGGGCCCTACCAATAATCAAATTTAGTAACGACTTAAATATTTCAGTAAAATGGACCGTAATAGAATAGGCTCTAAATAATAAACCGTGCATGGTATTACCTAAATATTAACGTGGACTATAAATAATGAACCATATATCGAATTGATTCCAAAAAATTTAGAATATAATTTATAGTTAATTATTTAGGATACATAACGTTATGGTTAATTTCACTGCAATATTTAAGTCATAGCTAAATTTGATTATTGGTAAGGCCCAATACAAACAAAAATAAATACACACCGATATTTCAATTCGTCTTCTACACTGTGAATTCGCTTAATCAAGTGGAGTAAAGAGTGCAGATAGATGAAACCTTTTCACTTACGCAAAGTATACGAAGATGTAATGAAAAGGAAGAGTGATAAAAAAACCGCGGAGATAAAATTTGCAGTGTGTTAAAGCGTCTTTGCAATCAGAAGCAAACCAAAAGAGAAATCGCAAAAGAATTTTGCAGTGTGTAAAAGCAGTCAAAATGGAGAAATTTTTTGTGAGGAATTGTGTTTATATTTTTGAGAATACGGATTCCTCCGAGATCTCTGAAATATAAACAGCCCAATTTACACGAGTGGCAAATTGCCATTATTTCTGCCATAAAAGTGAAAAAATAATGGATACAATCCATGAAAATGACACTCATTTACACCAATAACACATCATGGCGCTTTTATGATCTGGCATTATAGACAAGAAATAAACAGGTTTTCTCTATTATGCGCCTATTTGCAAAAAAAAATCCGCATAAAGGCTCTCCCAACCCAACGCGATTAATCGCTGCGACAATAGAAAACAATAACAACAACGTGTAGTTTTGCTTGACAACCACGTGTTGTTATTGTTGTTTTCTTTTGTCGCAGCGATTAATCGCGTTGGTTTGGGAGAGCCTTAATGGTTAAATTATGTCAGTAAAATGATAAAATTGAACGTCACGCACTTGGTCATTATGACACGAGTTTTTCACTTTTGCACTTTTTGAAAAAGTTTAATTACGTTAATTATTATCGCCCCTGGAGCCCTGGATATCTGTGGGTGAAGAATACTCCATTAAATGAGTTTTTTTTTTAATAACACGAATGACACACCATAAACATACAAAAATAAAAACTGCTTTACTTCATTGCTATAAATGTATTTCTTATTAATTTTCAACAAAACTGACAAAGTCGATATGCATTATTTATTTAATAAACAAATAAAATAAGTTTCCAATGCGTGCAAAGAAATATTTAAAAAAAATGGAATAGCACATAATGCCAGGAAATAATTATGTTATTTTCCAATTTTAAAAAAATGAATACAAATTAGAATTTAAAACTCGTCGGTAGAATACTAATTTAGGAATATGATCGATTTTAAATATATTTTTTATTAACAATTGCATTGTGGAAAAAGGGGTTCGAAGGATGGCAGCTTTATAACATCTAATTTACTTCTTTCCAATGTTATTAGCCAATGAACAACTGAGACCAGTACCATCAGGTTCAACGTTCAACTCTTTAACTTGTCCATTCTCGACGACCATTGAGAAACGTTTGGCCCGAATTCCACCCAACGGTGGCAAATCAATAGTTAAATCCAACGCCTTTGCGAAATTGCCAGCTGGATCGGCTAACATGCGAACTTTTCCACCGGCGGAATGTTCTTTACCCCAGGCAGACATAACAAATGGGTCATTAACAGACACGCAAATAATCTCGCTCACACCCTGGTTGGATTTAATCGAATCAGCATTCTCAATGTAACCAGGCAAATGAGTCTGAAATAGAAAAAATTTTAATACAAAAGAAATAAACATTTGAATAATCAATTTGGACAGCAATGAATTAGGTAAGCCATGTTGAAGTTCCTTATGTATATGTAGGTTTTTGGAAACTCCATACACTAATAATTCTCAATGTAAATTGTATTGGGGATTGAAAATGATGCACCGAGAGGACGCATTGATAACCAGGCTAATTCAATCTTCTTAATTGAGACCACTGACTGAGATTTAAAACAAATTGATATTCAAAATTGGCATTCTCTGCCTAGATACTTGTAAGGTGGCTCACGAGATTTACCGAATTCAACTAATTGAATGAAACTAAGGAAAAATAATGAAGTATTGTTACATTTATTTTTTTTTTCCTGAGACTGAACAGCCCTTTAGCTTAATTCTCGATAAATCAAGTATTTCAAGTTAGCCACGACGCGGCGCGCCGGCAACTTGACCTTGAAGTTCGAAACCGACTAGCATTTGGCAATGATCTATGTGAAGTGTATATGTACAAACTTACCTTGGAACAACCGGGTGTGAATGCTCCGGGAACCCCGAAAATAATAATTTTTTTGTTTACACTCAAATCGGCAATGTTGATCTTATTTGCAGGGGAATCTTCAAAGAGATCAGCTGAAGGAAGTTTATCACCAACCTGAAAATTCAATAATTCATTACATCATTACACATGGGGTTGGTCAACCCTTTATTTACAAACTCAATTACAAGAACAAAAACCACAGCACTATGTGTGTCTTTGCACATTAAATGCACTCATATTTTTGTTGTAATTATATAATAAAAATTTTAGAAATAGAAAACGAAAAACCAACCTTGACTGGGGCCATTGCAAACAGAGTTTTTGATATGAAGCGTGTTAATTGAAGTCGAACAGGATTGCTTGCGATTACTGAAGTAACTGAGCGCAAGAAAAGCGATTGCATATTAATTTAACTGGATTTTTTACCTTTTTTTGTTTGGAAGAAATCAAATGGAATCCGAGTGTGTTGGTTGTGGTTCGGTTGTGAAGAAAAAAAACGACGGAGGATGACAAAATATTCCGCTGTCAACGATGGCAACGGGGACGTCAGTGGTCGGTAAGGACTGTTGGATTCGTTAATAACCAGTTTATATTTGTGAGATCTCAGAGGGCTCCGTGGTCCTCATAAATAAAAACACATTCCTCACAAAAATTCGTCACTTTTGCTATCAAAAAGTAAAAAGAATTTTTTAATAATAATAATAATAATAACAGAGTTTCTGGAACCATCTCAGCTTACGCCAAGAGTACCTATCTCCGCATTGGGAGATTAGGCTCTGTTTTGTAACCTAGATTCTAAAAAAACTCAATATATGAGGTCAGAAAAAACCTTTGACATACATATATTACTGATCACAATTTTGTATATAAGTAATTAATTTGTTCTTAAAAACATTTATACTTAGTGTCGCTGACAGTGGCAACACCGACATCTCGAACTTCAACTATTTGGCATAACCCATTACAATCTACCAACTGCACCCAACGAAAATTTGGTCGACGTCGTCAAGTTGGGCAGCTGGTGAAAATTTAAATAAAACGATTGGATTTTTCGACGGCACGTAGCAAATGAGCCAAGCCTTAAGACGAAGAAATTAAAATAAGATAAAATAGTTATTTAGTTTGAAAAGATACTAAAAGTAAGTTTAAAAATTATTATAACTCTATGTTGTCTTTATTCATGTATGTATTCGTAGGAAATTTGTAGTCCTACTTGGGATTTGTACCCACAATAAAGAGACTGACAAAAATTTGGTTATATTCTTTTCGGACTGATAATTGCCTTGTTGCTCGACGCAACACTTAGCTCATTTTTTAATTCACTTGGAAGGGTATTAAATGAATTATTTCCCATATTCCAGAGTCTTTTGGATTCGTTATTTAACAAATAAGAAGAAAGAAATCTTTATTTTTCTTGCTCTTTCTTATGTTGTCAAACTGGTAGCTGTCAATTGTACTGAATTGATTTTATTCTCGAGAAAAATCAATTTCGTTTGCCCATTGGAAGACGAAAATAGTTGAAATCGGTGTTTTGACAGATCTAGATAAAAAAAAATGATTTTTTTTACCATTGGAAAACCTCATTAAAGATTTAAAAGCCTGTTAAACAATCAAAAGGGCTCTATGAAATCAACCATTAATGTAGTAATTTCAATAATAATCAAATATGCGTGAAACTAGGTTGGAAAATATATGAAAAGTACCATGCTCTTGCACGCGTCTTTTCTGTTCAGCCAGTTAAATGTGCACTTAAAATTTTGAATGGAACAGATCTAATTCTAAATTTGACTTTTGAAAACACAAAAAAAAAAAACACCGACTTGACGAATACAAAAGAAAGATGTGCTTCTTCCAGTTAGTTCATGAAAATACAAGAAATATTTTATTTGATTCTTTAAATAAAAATGAATGAATATAGTGGGTAAAATAAATAAATTAAAAATTGTGTATATTCTTTATATTTGCATAAATCTTTAAAGCCTCCACAGATATTATAATAGAGGCCCTCGAGGTTTTTATCAATCACATTCTCTATGTTCGTAATATCTACCCGCCAGAAATATTTCGCAAAAGAAAAATATACGACTGTCCAGTATTTGTTTCAATCTATCCGAATGTAACAAATTACATTATGGAAGCCCTAAGTACTGCCCTACAACTGAAAAAGGACAATCTATTGAAAAGGGTAGAATTGGTGATATACCGGGACGAAAGTTGGGACTACGAAAAGTATGCTTTCGATATTTCCGATGACTGTCTTCTGGCTACTGCAAGAAAAGGCGAAGATCCGTATCTATTAGAATTCGAACAACAGCTTAGGACGGCACTTTATTCTCTATCCGAGAAGTGTAAATCTTTTGAGAAATTGCCTGAAGATGCAAGGTTTAGAATTCAGTTGCACACAACACAAAGCGCTTATATGAAGACGTGTTGTGGTCCTACATCTCAGGTTTGTTATATTTTTGAGAGAATTTTTTTTTAAATTTAATGCATTTTATGCAATGCAGGACTTTCCGTGGCTGCAGACCGGAAACAATGGCGATGGTGGTTTCAAAGAAGTCAAGTTACTCCCACTTTGTACAATTGATTCTACTGGCTTGAAGATAAATGCATTTATTTAAACTGAATAAATTTGAACTGTTTTCTAAAATAAATAAATTTATTGTTGTTTTGTAAAATGAAAAATCAAAAAGAAACTGCTTATCTAGGTATTTAGTGAAATAGTATACTAGAAAGATACAGCCCTATTCTGCTTTTCCATCCGATCAAATAAAAATATTTAAAAATAAAAAAAAAATATTGAAATATAATATGGGTATTCATGATCCGGTGCATTGTGTATCTTTATGCAAGTTCTTTAAGAAAACGAGGACGTAATAAAATAAATAAATTAAATTTATTGCGTAAATTTTACCAAAAACAGGCATTCAGACATTGGCCTTGTTCAGGATTGTATCCAGAGCGATCTTTATAGCTTTATGTTGTTGTAAATCACTTGTAAAAAAAACAGCTGATGCAACAACAACCAAACGTATTTGAACACTTTTCGATACGTTGACACCGTTTCGGTGTTTTATTTCCATGCGATCATTTTTGGTCTTCAAAAAAATGGTTCAACATGTACATAAATCGTTGACTAGGGACAATTTGAAAATCCATTTAATTTCGAATTCCTTTTAACAAAAAATACCATTTGTTTCGAGGAAAAAATCAATTTTTCTGGACAATTTCCTTGTATTGAAAAAAAATCGATTCTGTTTAGAAAAAAAAATCGAATTTTTTGTTAAAAGGAATTCGACATAATAGCCGTTCCACACTATCCCATCGAGTATTAATACATGTCAAAAAAAAAGTGTGATAGAATTACTTACGACTGCCAAATTTGTGTGAAGAAAACGATTTTCATATTTTGCTTCCACACCTGAATCCAAAAAATCAATTCACCATAACCTCAAACCCCCAAGTGGGATAGAATGTGTGATGGTTTTAGAACCAATCCTAAACATTTTCATGTATTAACACATGTCAAATTATGTGAGATGGGCTGTCAAGTCGTGTGGAATGTGATTTCATATTTTGTTTTCACACTATTTATACACGATTTACTTCCCACTTTTTTGACATGTGTTAATACTCAGTGGGATAGTGTGGAAGGCCTTTAACTGGCATCTCAGTTTCCTAGTGTAAAAGGGGATTCAAAAACTACAAACGAACATATCTTTAAAAATCCAAAATCAAACAAAGCTTGATTTTCATTTCGCCTGACAAATCCACCCAAAAATTGAGCTGTCACTTTTTACGGCAAACAACACAACAATTCGCCCGAGAAACCATCAAAGTTTTGTTCGCTTTCTCGCCACTACAAGATTCAAAATGGCCGTACGTCTCGTCAATTTTTTTTCTCTAAAGCGTCTGTGTTTCTAATTTATCAATAATACAGAAAAAAACTACAATTTTTGCAAAAATTATTCAAGAAATTTTTCCACGAAACTGTAATACATTTAATAGTAATAAAATGTGAACACAAATCGGTGTGGTTTTAAGTGAATTTTGCATTTGATTTTCGTAATTTTTTTCGTTTCGTTTTCTTTCTCATTTTTAATTTTCATGGGTTAATGAATTTTTCCTCGGGGGGAAAACGACAAGTTTTGTGAGAAAAATCAAAAAAGAAAAAAATAAAGTAAAACGATATTTTTTCGCAGTGAAAGTTTTTTGTGAAGAAAACGAAATAATTTAATGAAATTTAAAAAAAAAAGGTTTTTCTCTCAAATAACCAAAAAACAAATACATGCCTCATTTATGTATGTATATGGATTTTAAAAAGAAAAGAAAAAATATTTAGCAAAAAAAAAAACCAAATTGCTCACGAAATTCATCGCTATGAACTCGGCCATGGAATTGGATGATTTGGACAATATCACCAAAAATGACTTCCTTCCTCTGCCCAATATAAAGCAAGAACTTCTAGAAGTCAACGAGCCTCCCAGCACTGGCACGACAACTGGCAATCCTTGCGACAGTGCCGAAAAGCGGGTAAGTTATTTTGTCTTTTAAAATTGTAAATTTGATTCAAAAATTTTATTTGCGGCATGTTTGCTGGTTGAGACTTTGTTGAGGGTTGTGGCGCATAGTTATTCGAGTGTTGAACTATTTGGTGCTGCAATTTGCAGCAGGAACTACGGGCACAAAAAACGGGGTGGTGGATGATGTGAGAATGAAGATTGAATAGGTAGCTATTATTATTATAATTGTGTAGGTACTTAAATCAATTTCGTTTCTTAATAATAGTTTGATGGGATTTTGCACTTATTAATACCTACCACCTTGAGAAATGAAAAATGATTGACCGAAGCTCCAATAGACATTTTATTAATCGGTGACGTATATAAGCTCGATGTTATAAGTACCTATATTCCATAATTTTGTATGCTCTGGCAGATCTAAAGTGTAAAGTGAAACTCAGCGTTTTTAAGATTTTTTTTTGGAGGAAAGAAATTAATATAAACATATGTATTTATATGCATGCTTAGACCTCAATCTACATCGGAGGGATCTTAGTGAAATAGCTCTACCTACCTTAGTATTTGACTATGTAGATACCTACATGTATACCTATAGTTATCAAGTTGCTTAAGGTCACGCAACTGTGCATAGGTAGGTACATACCTACCGCACCACCAACTAGTTTGAAATCACGCAACTTGGAGAAGATTGTGTTTCATAAATCAAAATGAAGTATCGTAAGTTTTCTTTTTTTCACTCTACTTAGTAAAATGTTTTCGTAAAAATTGCTTTTAATTTTTTAAAACACTGATTAAACCAGGCCGATTGAGTTAACGCTCAATATTGCAAAAGATTAAATGGCAAACTTGCGATTTAACCAAATAAAGTTGACTTATATGGGGTTAAGTTGATCTTTTTCAAATTTCGCTTTCGATTCGACCAAAAAAGTTCACTATTGGCGGTGGTTATATTTTTTTTCGATTGATCCTTTTATCGGTTTTATTGCAGATTTTCACACGTATTTATTTGCACACACACTGACATGATTTGCATAACCAAACGTCAGTTTGAATAGGTATTCAATTTTGGTCCGTGTTGTGTTGTTATAAAAAAAGTAAAATCAAATTAAAAAATTAAGTAAAATGGACTTGACTAATTAGTGCAATTAGTGAAATTTTTTCATCTTTATTACGGAAAAACGTGTTTTGACTACCTTCCAATCTCCACACAAAGCACTCACACAGTAAAAAAAAAAAAAAAAAAAAAAAACAATCCAGAGTTGTTGTTGTTGTTCAAAAATTCAATGAAATTGACGGAATTAAGAATGGTCAAGTCTAATAAACTGACAATTTAGTATGAATAGTACCTACAGTAATAATAATAATAACTTAATAGTCTGGTGTGTTACCAATCTTCCACCCTCTCCCCATTTGATACTTACTACAAATTGTAGTCTATCGATGGAGAAAAATGGAGGCGGAACAGCATACTTAAAAGCGCTCATCAAAATGCTGATGCTCCAAATGCATTTGATACACAAACAACACATCTCGACCTGTGACGTCAGTGGTCTTAAGCCGTGGAATGCGTAGTGCATACGACCTCTAGGATTGAGCAAATCTGATATGAATGGGTTTGACTTCTATGGTGTGCATGTAGAAAGTTTTTCACAATAAAAAAATTGGATTAAAGGTCAGCATCACTATAAAAATGAGACTGATGATAGGCGGCTCGGCACCCCTTGAAATAGCTACATAAGTATGTACCTATATTTCCAGCCAAACAAAAATTAAACAAATTAAAAATAAATTAATTCGTAAAACAATTAGATTAATTAAATCTAATATCTTTGCTATTCATACTTATTCCTATTTCAGTTTATTCATAAATAAATGCTTTTTTATTATTTTTCGCAATTTCAAAGCGAAGAAAAACGAAATAAAACTATTTTTGCGATTATAATACCCTAGTATTGATATTTTCCAATACTGCTATCATATCAAACAATTTACCTACACTACATGGTACATTATTACTGTTGATCGTTAATTAATTTTAGTGTGTACAAAAATTTAAGAATAGTGCATATTCTCATATATGTATACCTACATATGTACAAGTTGTGACATTTTTCATTTGGCCAAGATCTCTCATTGTTCTCAAAAACGTTTCTCAGAATTGATGCGTTCTTAGAGTTTTGTTATCATGATTTTAGTTTCCTCAAAATTTGAAAATTCTTAGAATTGCAGTGTTATCGTCGTTTGTAAACGTAAAATTTTAACAAGCTGATGTACCAAAAAGGTTCATACCTACATAGGTACAATAAGTTTGATAAATTTTCGTTTCAGAAAATCACATTTCAATTTGAAACGTAAGCAATAAGAAATAAATGCACTTTTGTAGGTAAACCTATAAGATGAAAACGAATTTTGCAATTAGCTTTTCGTGTGTCAACATACCTCTTCTAACATCTGGTCAAAAACATTACTTATAAAATTTTTGACCGCGCTGTACTATTATGTGCCCCTCTTGTTGATTTGTTGATTGTATCTAAACCAACAAAGCAATCATGATCTATCCATATCAACCAGCATGTTAGATGCGAAAAACAAAAACAACAAAGGAAAAAATACATACATATTTATTAAAGGTGTGTTCCGAGTTGGAGTTCCTAGAAGAAGCCCTATTAGTTTATTTCTATTTAAAAGGTGTCATACGTTTGAATTCAAAAGTTTCAGTAATATTTATTTAGCCAATTCACGTTTCTAAGATCTGACTGAGCAAGCTCTATCAGCTCCACTGAGCAGGAGGAGAAATCTGAACGAAATTTCTCAAATCCAACTTGCATCTCTTTTTAATTAATTAATCAAATGTTACAAAAAATAATTTAGCAAGCGAATCCAAAAAATATCAGTCTAAGCTTTTTGACAGCAAAAGTGAGGAATCTCACTGAGGAATTACGTTCAGATTTCTGAGATTGCTAAAATCTATGAGATCTCAGACATCTTGAGAAACCTGAACTGGCTAATTCTCTCAAGAGATGGTCTTCAAATGTACTGCAAAAGACTTGAAACATTTTTGTATACTTGTATTATAAATCTTTGTATCTATGGTTAGAACAATTAATATGAAGTGTCAGGTATGAGTAGTGGCTACGGTTTCGGTGGCAACGATTTTTACTGAAAATTCACGTATTTTCGATGCCAGCGATTTTTGATCGCTACATCCAGCACTATTTAAAGCTTTGCACCGAATCCACCCCTTTCACACGAATTCGCTTGAACTCGCTTACTCGCACGATTAGAAAACGCTGTCACCGAAACGGTAGACTGAGTAAGCGACTGAATTTAACTGAACAACATATGTAAATACCTAATGGAATATATTTAGAAAAAAAAAGTGGACATTTCATTACTTTGTTCTGGTATCTTAGATCTTCAACATCAGTCATAATTTGCACTTTTATTATATAATATATTCAATTGAATATAGTATTAAATAAGAATAATAAAAACAAAAAAAAAAAAAAACAAACAAAACAAAAATCAATAGTTTATAAATTACATTACATATTATAAAAGCATGTTCCCGGGTAGAAATTTTAATTTTCAACTTGCGATTTAAGCCAAAATTTAATCAACCAACGCTAATGTATCTTAAAAGGAAGTTATAAAATATTATCCTGTTAAGAAGTCACACAGCGGCTGTTATCGTTAGTAAGAAAAAACAATATCTGAAAACTTTTACGACTTTTATAAAGGGATGAAAAAAGTAATTACTGTTTACTCTAATGCTCTTTGGTTCTGATTTTGTTTAAAGGAGAAAACTCCTTGGGAAAACAATTATTGTAAAGCTCGGCAAATTTCATCAGAAATTGCAATATGTCTGCGTTTGTTCGTTGCTATAAAAAAAAGAATTTTTATCTTGGCGAGATAACATTTAATCTTAGATAACTCGGGGAATTTATAAATACAATCTTAGATAATCTAACAAAAGATAAATTCATATTAAACTCTGATAAGATAAAAAAAGGTCATTAAAACATCAACGGGAGTTTTTTAGAAGTAGAAAAATCTGCATAATATGTATGTACTATGTAAATATGTATGTCATATGTAGGTATTATTTAGGAATACTAAACTATATATGTACATAGCATTTTGTTTAAGAAATAAAGTAAAAATGAAAAGGTATGATGACAAAAATATCTTAAACATGCATTTAGAGTGTAAATTTTTTCAATTCACCCCATTAATGAACATATGGAAATACACAATTGCGTAAAATCGGTAATGGCCTGATGTCTATTGTTAAGGTATAAGAATGATTGAATGATACTAATTAAAAAGTTTCTTGCTTAAAATCAAATATATCCATTTTTTAACAAACTTCACTAAATTAGGCCGTGTGCGAATTAGGTTAAAATCGTACTAAATTTTATCCGAAGATTAATTTTTGACACTAACTTGTAGAAGGACACGTCAAACTTCAATCTCGGATAAAACTTAAACGAAATTTGAATCCAATTCTCATACGGCCTTTGTGACGGTTTAACTCTAAATTTCTGCAATTCTACTTTATTCTTTTAAAGTGTCTAATTACGCACTCTTTGGAACTTCGTACATTCTTTAATTTAATTTTTTTTTTTTGATTTTGCATGCTTTTTTGATGATTTGTGATATTAAAAAAAAAGAAAAATTGCAACGATGCTATATAATTGTAAAATAAAACCTTCCATTCATTACGATTTCATATAATGTTTTATGGTGGATTTACATGTATGTTCATAAATCCAAAATCCAGATTATACCAAGGTCAATCATGTTCATGTGTTTTGGGAAATGAATCTATATCCCGTTTTACTTTTCTTGATGTTTGCAGATAAAATAACATCCATCTTTAGTATTTCTCTTCCTTTTTACTGTCTTATTGTTATACGTTCTTTTGTGAACTTATAACGGATTCCCAATATTTATACTTTAAACTTTTAAGCTAAAATATTTTCATTGTATAACTTTTTCATTGTTTTACATATTGAATTTTAAATTGATTTTTTCTAAAATAAAATCTGAAACCTTACAACGTCACTATCCTATCAGAAATTTAATGTTGTTTCACTTAGTTATAATAAATTTGCTCCGAAGGATTCTTTTTCCTTTATTGAATCGTCGAATAGGTAGATACTAAAGTAGGTGCACAGTCTAACAATTTTGAAACAAAGTCATTCATTTTGTTTACGAGCAATAATGTTACCGATAAAATTTAATGAGAAGCTATATAAAGTTGAAAGAAGTATTTGTTTTCAAGAGAAAGCTTTTATGTGCATATTCTCGTATAGGTATTATGTATGTAGTTATTTATGTTGATGTGGAATGCAGCTCATATCATAAAAAGGTTTAATTGCAAGACAGTAAAATTTTATTAAGAAATGGAAATTTTTTTTATTTTATGGATTTTGTAAAACAAAAATATATTTTTCAACAAAAAGAGAAAAATTTTCAAATAGGTACATAATTATTGTGTATGTATGTATGTACATCCTGGTATCGACATTTTTGTATTTAAAACATGAGATAAACAATAATCCGATTTGTATAAAAAAAAAAATACTTGTAGGTAAACCTACCTGTGCAATGTGCATATAAATATTAAAAACACTGAATCTAATTTGGTCTTATGTTAATCCTCTTAAAAAAATTAATACCCAAATTCTTAAAAGGCTTATATTTAAAAGAAAAATCATTGGTTCATTTTTGTGTCCTTCGTTTTGAATATAGTACATAATGTAGTCATTTAAATGTAGTTCCTCATGACAGAAAAAATTACAAAAGATAAAAAAATATCCTAAAATCGTGTGAGAACGAGTTGTATAATACATATTTGTACATACATACATATTTACATACATAAGTAAATGCATTTTACTGTTATTTCAAAAATCAATGTTTTTTAGAATAGCTTGCATCACGGAGTTGGTAGCACACATTTCACGTCGGTTTTTATGCTGCGAATGGTTTAGACTTCCTTCGATAATGCAAGACACTCCTTGTCTCTGCTTTTGAAAGTCTGAGTACCATTCGCATGTTTGAGCAGGTGCCACTTTAATCCACTTGACAATTAATTTGTAAAATTACAGAAATATAACCAGACAAATTTGCGTCTCTCGAACACCATCGTAATATCCTTATTATATCGCTAGTTTTATAAACAGAAATACATAATATATAGCCACTTGAATTCTTATGCTAAAACAATTAAACTGAAAAAACTCAATCTTCTGGAAATGGTTACTGTTCAATGCAGAATTTGAAGATTCCGCATAATCAGTGGCTGTCATCGAAATCGCTCACTCATGTGTCATTCCTGAATGTTGAACGAACTTATATGGTACATTAAATGCAGCTTGTAGAAAATAGCAAAACTTAAAGTTGAGGCAACTTTTGATGGAGCAATTCCATTAAAAATGAGAACTGTCAAATTTTCGATTTTTAAATGTTAATGCACGTTTAAAGCAAAATGACGGCATATAAACAATAATTTTAATTAAACATCAAATAAATGTGATGTGTTTGAGTTTTAGTCATATTTATTTAGGGAGTAATAACATCAGATGACTTTTAATTATGATTTTTCTTTCAGCCTCATGAATATCTGACAAAAAAGACACTAAAAAGGAAAATGCCAAACCAATACCCGGAATTTTGACTTTCCAATACATTAAAATCTTAGAGAATCTGAGTAAGCCGCTGTTAGAATGTACAAAAACAAATTACAAGTGTTTCATGGCTGCTTGACAGAGTTTAAAAAGAATTTAAAATTATAACAATAATTAACACTATTCAAGTGAATTGACTCTTCGTATGGACTCAGTATGTAGCCGCCTTGTAGGTATAACATTTTCGTACATTTTTACTTTTTCAGTGCTACGTGCTGCAGCTGAAGCTTAAATTTGTACAAAAAAATAAATAAAATTAATGGCAACCCACAATAATATTTAAGATTATCATTCCGCTTATTGGACAAATCACAATTTCGCGTTTAGTTTTTCGTGCAGTGTGCTTTATACCCAATTTCATTTTCAATTCATTTCAGATAAGAAAAAGAAAAGACACTTTTGTCTAGAGCATCCAAAATGGATTGAGTAAAGAAACAGAACTTGAAAAAAAAAATAATAAAAATTCAACTGATCGTCGCTGTTTCAAAACAACTGAATAAACATGTCTATTATATATAAATGTATGTCTTTTTTTTTTTTGCTTAATTATTTGTTATCCAAGTTTTAAATGGATATAAATTTTCACTAAATAGAAAACACTTCTGGTGTGAGAACTTTTTTTTTTGACTTTGTTTGCTGTTTTGAAATAAATAGTATAGATGCGCATTTGTCTTAAATTTTAATACATAAAAGGATATTCATTTATGTGGTTTTACTTTTAACCACTTAAAATTTGGGGGGGTCAGATCTCAAATCTTTACTCGCAAATAAAACTAAAAATGTAATTTTATTTATGTTTGAAATAAAATAGTGCGAGCCTTTTTTCTATTGAAGAATTTTTGCAGCTCAGCACCACCTTCTTATCAAAAGTGAACAATACTACGAAATACTTACGTTTTCTTTGGTTTGTGTGCAAGGCGTGTAGATCTAGCTTAAAATCTAGATCTGAAGAATTGGCCTCAAGACGACAAAAAATTCGTTTTTTTTTTGGTTGATAGGAAAGGAAAAACTTGTTTCAGATAAAAAAAAATCAAATATTTTGGTCGAAAGGAAATCCCCAATAGGATCTATTTTTAAGAAACTATTGATAACAGATAACGGGTGGGTAGCGTCAAAACTATCAAAGTATTTCTGTTTATTTCATCATTTAAAGACTTAGCCCGGGACAAAGTCTAAAACATCAGGCCTTTTTGAATCAAATTATCGTAAGCGACAAATAACAAGTAGTAAGCGAAAAGTTGTTTTTTTTTGACATGGATTACATGTCTTTCTCGGACGGTTGGGGGTGATGTAGCGAAATGAGGACCGTCACGAAAACATGTACCGCTCGCGCCCTACTGCTAAGTGACTGTTTGCACTACAGACATCCTAAATATACCAATCGATAGATAAAGATTGCGCAAAGATTATAGAGGAATTGTTTTATAGCTATCGCCTCATAGTTCCAGGTGATAAGTCATCGCGTTTGGGGTAAATTGCAGCAAAATTAGGAGTACTCAAATTAATTTGAGCTCAATTTCTTCGGATACATAAGTGCCACTGACGTCATTGATATCTCTTTCGAAAGGGTTTGAAAAAGGGCATCCCTACGCGTATATCCCATATCGTTAATTCACGTTATAGCACATAAGACATGTAATCCATGTTCGGTAGGTGCCACAAGGGCAATCTACCAATGGTATTTTTTTTCTCAGCATCGAACCCAATTAGTCCAAATGTCACCATTGAACATTATTAACTGTTACTGAAAGCTGGCAAAAGGTTCGATTGCTTTTAATGCTCAAATATTATTTACTTTAATGTAAAATTTGCATTTTTTCGCTTACGAAAATTTGGCGGAAAGGTTTTATATGTGGTTTATATACTAATCGGTCAGACGTCAGAGGCCGGCTGTGAATGGCAACCGATACCAAGCAAATATAACGGAATATTTGGTGCTTGAAATTGAAGACCTCGATCTGGACGATATTTGGCTTCAATTTAAAGCTTTAGTTTAACTAATTGCCATACTTTATTTGTTATACACTTCTTGTCATTCTCTTTTAATATGCTTACATCGTACAAAGATGAATTGTTTTGAAACAAATATCTGAACATTTTTTTATAATTTGCCCAATATTTGTGTACATGTACATTATATACGTAAAGCTTCTTCAAACCAACTTTTCAAGCACATTCCAACTCTTCAGTCTGTAGATGAAGCACCTTCACCATCATGTTGGAAAATCAATAGAACCTATGTTTTTTAAGTTAAGGATGCCTTTTAACATGTATGTATGATTTCTTTATGTACTTTATAAAACTTTATCAAAGCATTGAAACTTTATAATTTGTAGATATGTATATACGTACATACATAGGTACATACATACTTTGAACGTTTTTTTTTTTTTTTTTATGAAAACAAAAATTCAAATTTAAGATAAACCCTTCAATGAGAAGCTTGAAGCTACAAGTACGTACATACTATAGACTTTAATATAAATGCTAAATGCTTCAGGTATACATTCAAAATAATATAACGATTTACAAAACACATGGAACTGACATAAGCTTAAGACAAGAAACGTGACAAAAGCACTTAAAACAATTTTAAAGTAATTGCCTTCATTCGACTATTAATACTCGACTCAACAGTCGACTTCATCTTCTAATATGGTTTCCTCTTTCATAACCTGACAACCAAGCACAAGTACTTAGTGTAAAACAACGTTGCGAAGTTTCACTTTTGCTCTTGACAGCCCCCAAAAAATAAAAATACCTTATGTAGCTAAATAAAAAAAAAAAAAACAAAAAAATGAGAAAATAACCCATAGAGATAAATGTGATCATTGTGTTTTGTGTTCCCTGTTCCCTCTGTGTTTGCTCCACATGGTCTTCCGAATCGGAACCCGAACCCAGTTGGTGGTGTCTCTAAAATCAGATAATTTCCATTACTGTGAATGGCCATCCATGTGAATACAATTTATTGATCTCACCTTGGGCAATATTGCGAACCCTATAGGTAGTCGATTCAATTTTGATAGAACACAAAATTTAAATAGCATTTTTCTATAAAGGGTGGTTTTTTGACGAATTGTATAAACAAATTTTAAAACCTCGGCATGGTTTCTTGATGAACTTTTTGGGTCTGAGTATTGTGGTATTTTGCAATGATTAATGCTTCCACTAATACCTTCCTTACCAAAGTTTTTTTTGTCTACTGTCCTTTCTTGTTACTTTATAAATAGTTAATAAAATGCATTTAAACAATTTCACGGATGGCTTAAAGCACGAAAGATCCTCGCTTTTGTTCGTGACCTGTTTTTCTGTATTGATTTTTTTTTTCTCTTTACATTTTTTGTATACACTTTTATTTTTTTTTTGCTTGTTTTCAGGTTGAAAAAAAAACGAGTTTTAATTTTTTTTATCTTCGTTGATAGGTTCTCTTTAGCGAGAGGGTAAACATGAAACTTTACTGAAAGTTGGAGGACCTAGCTCTCATAGTTGAGTGGTTTTCGTGCCTTAGAGATCGGTGTATTTTAATTTTGTTTGTAGTATCTTTTCTTTTAGGAAGTTTCACAAACAGATCTGTACAAAATAACGAAATAATTTATGTAGCTAGCTAATATAGTCAAGGTTGTAGTGTTGTATTTTGGAAAGGGATCTCAAACCACTCAATAGTTTACTTTAATGAACAAATAAGATATCGTTTAGAGACAAAAAACATAAATAAAGTAAATAACCAGAGCAAAAGTAATATAAAGCTTAAAACGTTTTTATATTTACCTAAGTATTTATTTAATTTTAAATCCTTTTTTCCAACTAGTGCTCAATTTTTCTTTTAATCTTTCGATTTAATTAACGTTTCTACTATGTTATTATATTAATTATACAAAAGAAATTGTTTGCACAGTACAAATTACACGAATTAAATTAATTTTAGATAAACAGAAGAATTTAAAGTTATAATTTTAATCCTAAAACGTGCTATTTACCTACCTACTTAATTCAATGTAGGCACATGTTTAATGCATCTTTTACGTATAAATCAAGAGAAAAAAAATATATAAATAATGCAAAACAAGCTTTGTCATTCGTTTCATTGTTCAATTGTACCTATCTATATTTCTTTGTGAAACAAGATTATTATTCTTTGGGATATACATTTTCTGCAGCAGGTCCTTGCGAATAAAACATTTTTTCTTTGTTATTAAAGCAGTTCTTTTTTTTTTCTGCCTTGCCTGCCTATTTTAATGCGATTAATATTATTTTAAGGTTTCGTCATTAATATTTGCTTTGAGTTGGGGATTTTCTTCTTTAATTAAGGCTATGCTATGTTAGTTTTGTAACTTATTCAGCAAAAATAAAAAATTAAAAAAGGTATACCTTGTACGTAAACACTTAGTTCTTTATTTTATGTATAAGAGTTGTGTCCCAAAACTATTCGAACTGTGCCCATAACTTCATGCTGCCTTCGTCATTCAAGGATTATACCTATTGCCCATTCGGCTGAACAAGATGCTCACATCGGTGCTGCGATTTTTGAAAATGTTTGTCCTCAAAACACCATTTGCGTGAAATTTTCAGTCTTGGGAACACCTTTAAGTCGCAGGAGGTTACTTTGGGACGGTATGGAGGCTAGCGAAATTTATTTGAACTGATGCACACATTTCGCAGAACAGTTGCCATACTATATTCCACGCTTTAAAGTGGATTTGACTGGTTCATTAAGAGCCAATGGACACCAAACCTCTGGCCGGAAGAGTCTTATTTGAATCTAAACCAGAGAGGAACGGCACACCGGAGGAAGACCTTGACTCAGGTGGCACACGCAATTGGAAGAGGATCTCAACCAACTTGGCGTTCGGGACTGCTGGTAAAAGCTTGCTGGTTGAGACCCTGGTCCACTCCTGACTGTAGCGTCACTTTAAGTGTAAATTCTTCATCGCATCGTTGCAGAAATTTTTAACAAACGTTCATAAAACTTCTCAGTAAATTCATACTGCCGTGTATTTTTTCCTGGGTCTAAATCATTCGTAAGGTATGATCACCTTTTCATCATAAGGTAATCATAATATAAGTTTGTGATGGGCGACTTCATAGCGAAGGTTTTAATTGTTTGTGTCACACGAGAAATTTTTGAATAATGTCCACATATACGAGCATATAACCACTTTACAGTTCGCACAGAATTAAACTTCGAACATTTTCAGTAATCGCATACGCTCGATATTTTCCGGGGTTATTGTACTTAAAGGTCGGCAACAAAAATCTTTTAACCGCTTGTACCACTCTTATCTGTGTTTTACCCAAACCTTTGCCCCTTAATCTTATAATTTTTAAACTTTACGCAAATTCTGGGTTAAAATTTTTAGCGATATCAAAATCCGACAAACAGAGAAAGAGACTGTAAACAAAAGCACACTGCGCTCCAGCGGAAATTGTGGTTAAGGCTATATACACGACACGAGACGCGACTTATCTCATCCTCCAGAGCTGCCATATTCTTCCGGCCATTTATTCCAATGAAATATCGTATAATGCGGTAAATTTCATACGGAAAACGGAAAAGAAAATTTTCATACAGAAATTAAAATTTTGTTTCTATATACATATGTAAATTATATGTATAATGTATGTATGTGTACATAAATAGCATCGTTCGTAACTTAGACTTCTTTCTGTAGACAAAGCATGATAATTGTTAACAATTAACCGCTTAACCGATTTTGATCAATTTTTTTTTACATAGAAGGTCCTATTAAGTGTGAACAATACTGCATACAAATATTTTCAAAAAAATATTTTTTGGATTTAAAAAAAATCATTTTTTTTTTGTAAAATAATTTTTTTGAAATCGGATTGATGAATTTTTTGAAATTATGGGTTAAGTTGTATATTATTATATTCTTAAAAATGGCATACCAATTTTTTTTTCTAAAAAATTTAGGAAATTTTATATCCAAAAATAAATATTTTTAAAGAAAACCGCTCCAACGGTTTTTAAATTTTCTTTTGCATAAATTCATATATTATTAGGTTTGTTCGTTGAGCCCTGAAGTCACCCTGGGGTCGCCCCAAAGCGTTTTTTGAAAACCCTGAACTCACCCTAACAATTAAATTCTTTGTTTTTTGAAACCTGGGGTCGACCTGAATTCGCCCTGAAGTAGATCTAGGTTTTTTGCTGGGGCGAGTTGAAGTAACGAATACACTGCCAAGTGATATATATTGTAAAGTATTTATTTTTTTGAAGATTCGTGATTGTTTAATGGAAATTAAATAAAATAGTGCACTAATTAACTAAAATTAAATTGGAAAAGAAAATGGAAACGTTTAAAGTTGTTTTTATTCATTTTTCAATCGTATTTTAAGTTTTAATTATTCGAGTACAGAAATTCTTACTTGCTTAAAATGTCAACAACACAATTCAGAGCCCTAAAGTGTTTTTTGAGAATCGAAAAACCCAGGTTTTTTTGACAACTCTTGATGGGGTTGTCAAGAAAACCTGGGTCAGCCCTGGGTAAAGTTCAACGAACAAACCTATTTTCAAGAATTGAAATGGCGTTCTTCGTTATGAGATTAAAACATTTTAAGTTGGTACTTGTTTTATCAATAGAACGTGTTTCATGCTTTTTTTTTCCATATTCAAATTACCATTCTTCAAATTATTAACTGAATAAATGCATATATAATTATCAATTATAATTAATTATTCATATTACACTCAATCTACAAAACTACAAGAGCAAGTTCGTGCGACCCAGTCGTGCATTTTATTTTCAATGCATCTTACTTTTAATACAATACAGAAAATTGGTTTTGTTTAAAAAAAAAATCATTTAGTTCTAGAAGAGCGGTAACATTGAAAATTTCACACAATGTACCCCTCTACCGGGATCCAAGGGTAACGCGTCGCCATTTTCCAATAATATCAATATTAAAAAAAAAAAACGAAATTAAACATTAAAAAATTCATTTTACTTTTCACTTTTTACACATTTTTTGTTAAAATGTAGCACCAATTGTTATTAACCACTGTTGCAATAGCAAGTTCGTGCATAGTTTTTTTTTTTTTTTTATAAATTTGATAGTCGATCGGTTAATCCGGTGAAAGATGAATCAGCTTAGGAATTGCTTTTCTAGCTTTTTATCATAATTCTTAGAATTATGTGGTTACAAGTATTTAAAATTAGGTTCTGTTTAAATGAATATCATTATTCGCACAGAAACTTAAGTCTAGAAAGAAAATCAGTGTCACAAACTAACCGATGGAAATGTTTATATTTAACCCCCTTTTGTTCGTCTATGTTGTTCTATTAGTTTTCTTGGAACTTATGACGTGCGGCGGCAAAATGGAAGATGTCGATTTCTTGTCGTTAATTAATATTTATATTTTTTGATTTTTTTTTTAATTTGCCGACGTATTTTTAAGAAGATGGCAAGGAAGCATTATAAAAATGGGATTTGTGCTGACGGGATTGCTTAGTTTTACCAATTGAAGATGAAGTGGAGTCTTTGACGTTCCAAGCTTCCAAGATACGCTGTCTAAATGTCTGATGCATTGTTTTTTTTTGTTGTAACAAGCAAAAAGTAAACCTGTTGTTCACTACTTACGAATAAAGATCCTAGGGTTGAATTTTGTTGAATACTTCTTTGGGTATGATATTCCACATTGAATTAGCCTTTTTAAAAAAAAAAAACAACACAAACATATATTTGCCAGTAAGACCTAGGGTCTTATAAATTAGGCAATGAATTAGCCTTTCGACCATTAACTTAAAAAAAAAAAAAAAAAAAAACTTTTTGATAATTATTAAGGAAAAAAGTATGCCTGTACAAATATGAAAAATTTGATATACAGCTATGGACAGAGAAATAGCACATATATTGGGGAAAAATTGAAAAATTATTTTCCGTTGTTTTAAATCATTGCTGACCGCATTTTTTCTAGCCACGTTGTTTGCAGATACTGTAACCAGAAATTAGACTTCCAAATATCCTGTTATAATTCCGAGAATTTAATTCCCGCTCATTTTTGTCATTACATAGCCTTTTCCAAGTGGACAAAGAAATATCACAGTATATTAATTTCTATATTAAAATTTCGTTTTTCAATTGAGAATTGCAGCAGATAAATACAGTTTTTTGTTGGGTGTATTAAAACGGACACGTGGTTAAAAAATACTTAAAAAGGGGTCCCATTATATAAGCGGGAAAAAGGTGTGTTATTTATGAACTCCTCTACACAACGTATTAGTTCCTCAAAACGATTTTATTACTGAACTGTTCTCGAAAAATGGTTTAGAATGCCGTTAATTTCGATAAAGTCGATTAAAATTTCCGAACAGAAAATAAAATTCGTAGGCTTAACCATCCCGAAGTTACAATCTGAGTTGAGCAAGCCAACATTTAGAAAAGGTTGTGCCATCCTTACGAATATTTTGGTTCATAGTGGCTGAAATCAATGGCAAATTAATTCTTGATATCTCAAGTAGACTTGTAAGAAAACGAATATAAGAGGTTTGGCTATATGGAAGCTTCAGCAAAAGAAGTTTGTAGCTGTCTAAAGCAAATTTCAAAATCCGTATGAATATTTCCTGAGACTCATTGAATTAAAGCTGTTTAATTTTCGAAAACAGAGGTTTAGAACTCTGAAATGAAGGTTTAACGCATTGGACTATGGGAAAATATTTGTCCATTGTCCTCAAAGCCAGATTAGTAACTGCAAATATACCCTAAAATGCCAATAATCAAAGTGGAAGAAAAGTGCAATATTCTGGGTGCATTTGCATGCCTTTGGAATGGCTCCAGTTTTAATAATTGATGGCAAGATGGTTAAATTTTGAAGTCTTAACATTATCAAATGTCCGATGGAAGGAACTGTTTTCATTCGATTTTCTGCATTTCATTTGATATTCAATGCATCAAAATGACCAAAACCATGTGGCGGTTTTGGTACAAAATTGGTTTTTCGAAGAATAAATTGATATTTCTTACGCAGGTGGGCACAAAGTTCACATTCTCGGTTTTATAACACCTTTGTTATGATGTGATTGTTCATATCAGGTAAAGAAAACAGAAACTAAGGTCAAACTTTGGGCTTGAATAAACAAAACGTAGAACTCCACCTGAAAGAGAGGATGCTAGAATTGGTAAGGCGTTTCCACTGAAGATGCAAGGCTAATCTAAAAAATCATATCAAATCTAGAAAATATTAACTTGGCTAATTCAGAAATTCTGCTATTTTAAAAGTTTACTTTACCAAAACTATGTTTTTTTTTAAATTTCTGCAAATGTGTGATATTTCTGTGTCCACCAGAATTCTCGTCATTAAAAACTAAAAAAAATTTTTTTAATTCAACTCAATTGAAATTAAATTAATAATTTATTTTTAAGAATCCTTAATATTTCCCCAAGTTCCATACATACAAATTACAGTAGAGGTAAATTTTATTTTCATAAAAAATTCATAAGTGTGCTATTTATCTGTCCATAGCTGTACCTATAGACGAATGAATTTTTTTTACTAAAATCTCAACAAATTTAATTGAATGGTCTCTAGGGCGTGAAAATAATAATCTGAAAAAAAAAAATAGATAATTTTTTGTCTCCAGTACTGATATGGCCTACAAACATGAAAAACAGAAATGCCGATATAACGACCACCCTAATTTGCATCTGTGTAGATAAATTAAAAAAAAAAAAAAAAGAGTTTGATGGCGTGGAAGTTTGTGAAGAATCAGAGCCGCCGGGTAACATAAATCTCAACCATTTTTGTTTGCGTATTTGCAGGAATGGAAAGAACATACAATTTTATTGGAGAATTTTTCAATTTCCCACAAGAGGTAGTTCGTGTTCTGCTGGGATTCGATTCCAGCGTGAAAGTTCCATATGAAAAATGGCATATTTATCAAATAAAAATAAATAAATTCAATTTACATATAAAATTTATTCTTGCATAAATATGTATATTTTCAATGAATATTAACCAATTATTTAGAAAAGAATACATTAAAAGTGCTGAGATACATTTAAATTTCCAATTAAATTTCCAATCAATTTTATTTTATCTGTCTACTCTATCTATCCAATTTCATAGCACTACTAAACCCTGGACATGGACAGTCCATGCATACATATATATATATATATATATATATATATATATATATATGTGTAGTAGGTATATACAATACAGTAATTACATATTCGGTAACAAATTGATCGCTTGACTTGACTTGCCAAGCTTTCTAATGGTGTGCTGGCTATGCT
This sequence comes from Epistrophella euchroma, assembly GCA_947049315.1. Taxonomy (NCBI): domain Eukaryota; kingdom Metazoa; phylum Arthropoda; class Insecta; order Diptera; family Syrphidae; genus Epistrophella; species Epistrophella euchroma. The sequence continues at coordinate 64,836,617 of OX346248.1, read as the reverse complement.
CCATTTAAAGTCCTCTGGCTGCTCTATATCATCTAATTGACTGCCAAATTGATAAATTCAAGGATTTTTTGCTTGTACATTTCAACATTGAAAAAAATCTATGCAAAAAAAAAAAAAAATTTAAATAATTTTGTTAATTGGATCTTCTTTGTTTTAAAAGTGTAACTGGAAATTGTATTAACGCAGCGTGTTTTAGTGTGTTCTTTTGTATAAATTAAAAAATAAATTAATTTATTCATAACTTATTAAAAAGCAATTTCCGAATTCATTATCACATCCAACGAACAGCCATAAACGTAATGAACATTAAAAAATACAATCAATATGAATTTGCTGTTTTAAGTTGAATTTGAAAGAGGAAGAAGAATGAGGGCAAACTTGAAATGTATGTACAAAGAGGGAGTAGAAAATTTCGCAACGGGCTACGACAAGGCAGCTGCCAGAAAATGCAATCGATTGCAATATGAAGAAACTTTATAATTTTGCAAAAACTTTTTCTATCCAATTTTTTCTACTTTTCTCCCTCCAAACGTTTTTCCCTCTTTTCTACAGGTTTAAATTATGAGTCTGCAAAAATTTAAACTTATTTTTGCTGAAAGTACCTACCAAGCAAACAAAAAAAAAAAAAATGTATACTAGATGTGGATAGCTTAGCGAAATGCAAATATACATACATACACATAGCTATTTGGTGCGTTTGAGTCAGGAGTTTGTATTTACAGTCTAGCAAAAATATCTTTTTACATAGGTACATACATACATATGTATGTATGCATATTTATGTATTATATACACAAAATTCCTGTTTCTTTTTTTAAAGGATATTACATAAATAAAACTGTGGATACTTTATCTATAAAGTTTTTAATTTTTTTTTTTTTGATTGAGTGCGATAGTAATTGTCTTCAGAAGCATCAATCACTTTATTTTGTTTGTTTCGTTTTGTCTCATTAATCAAGATATTTTCTGATGAATAGCTTGAAGGGTAAGTGAAGATTTAAGATGGATATGTTAACAAATAATAAAACATTGCTCAGACATTATTTAATTAAAACATGTTTTTTTTTTCGTTTTTCATCAAATTTCGTTCAATTAAATTTTTTTTAAGTTTCTTACGGCCTATTGTCGACTTCTTTCAAAACTAGTTTTAGCGCCAAACTAGTTTTATAGGGGTTTTGAGTTTTAAGTTTTTCAAATTCAATTATTATTGAAACATGTTTTGATTTAGATGACAGAATATGTAAGTAGTCAAAGTATGTTTGAATAATAAAAATGTGAAAAATTTAAATCTTGAAACCCCTATAGAATTAGTTTTGCCGGAAAACTAGCAGCTTTGAAGCAAGTTAATAATTTTATTATTGTATACACTTATAATTGAATTTAGGACAAGACCTTTTCTTCACCGAGTGTAAATATGTACACTGCCGGTCAATAGAATAGGTTCACCCTGTAAACGACAACGAATAGCCTTTTTCTCCAAAAAAAAAAAACGATGTACAAAAAGCCTTTGTGGGTGCGCCCTTTCAAATAGTCACGTTTTCCTGACCTATTAATAAGAAAGAAGCAAAAATAAAACAACCGTACCGTTAAATTTCAATAGGTTTTTGCAATTCTCCCCAAAAAAAGCCTTTTCCGATGGGTCAAAAGAATAGGTTCACCTGTTTTATCAGTGGAAATGAGGAGAAAATGAAAAAAAAAAAAAAGTAAAGTAAAACACATTCTTGTTATAGTTTTATTTTTCTTTTATTGAATTAAAACTGACTAGAACCTCTTTTATTTGTGATAACCTCAAAAATTCAATTAGGCATAGATTCGTACAATTTTTGTAAGTAATTTAAGTTTATTTTTGTCCAGGCTTCTTTTATGGCTGTTTTCAGTTATTCTTTGTTTTCAAACGCAGTTGTTCTGACCTATAGACCTCACGAACAAGCCATCCCCACACATTCTCAATAATATTTAAGTCTGGAGAATAGGGAGGCCATTGAAACAATCTTACGTTGTGTTCATTTATCTAGGCTGAAACTATGCTCTAGCGGTGTGATATGGGGCTGGAAAGTCCACTTGAGAGGTCCGAATATTTCACTGAACTTTGGAAAAGCCCTTTCAAGAATACTTTTATATGAATTTGCTGTCATTCGTGATGGTGGAAAATTTGAGGTTAATCGTTCCATATTAGGAAATAGCACCCCGAACCATAACTCCGCCCTCACGACTATGATGGCGCTGCAAAAACAGTTCATCCTTTCGTAGATCATGGCAATAATAATTAAAGTCGTCTGCGGACCGTTAACGTTAATTTTTTTTCGCCCGAGAAAACAACAAGCTGTCAATCTTTTTTCCACGTTATGTGGCACCTACAAAAATCCAGTCGCTTTTATTTTATTTGAGAGTTCAATGGAGGTTTCCTTTGGAGTTTCTTGAGTTTCAGATTTGGGACACTTTCAATTACAATTACTGAAAGCCTTGTACAATTTCCAGCTGATGTTTTTATTTTTGGTGCTGTGAGACAAGAATTGGACGCCAACCGAGCGATAAGTCTCCTTTCTGCAGGTGTTGTGGCTTCTTTTCCGTCCTTTCATGTTTTCACCGTAGTTTTTCTTGTTTCTTAAGAAATTGATCACTACGTTCTGGGATCTTCCGATTTTTTGTGATATTACTAGGCGCACTTAAATTTTATTCGGTGTACAACTCGATTTTTATATTTTTCCTCGGAACTAAGGCACTTGGAACGAACAATTTTGTTTCAAAAAGTGTTTTGATAAGTTGAACTTTATCTTAATTAAAAAAAAAAACTCGCACTGATCTATGGAATTCTGAGCCAAATCTTACTTTGAAGCAGGTGAACCTATTTTATTGACCCATCGGAAAAGGCCATTTTTGGGGAGCATTGCAAAAACCTTTTGAAATTTAACGTAATGATTGTTTTATTTTTGCTTCTTTTTATACTAATAGGTCGGGAAAAGGTCGCTATTTGAAAATGCACCCTCAAAAGGCTTTTTGTACATCCTTTTTTAGGAGAAAAAGGCTATTCGTTGTCGGTTACAGGGTGAACCTATTCTATTGACCGGCAGTGTATGTACATCAATAAAGAAAAAAAAATCTCTAGTTGTTTATACAGCTTCAGTGCCAGTGTAGCTATGATTAATGGGTATTGTGAAAAAAGTAAAAGCTGTTTTTAAAAGAAGCTAAAGCTAGCTAGTGAAAGCTTTTACTAGTAGCTAAAGCTAGACAATTCTAGCAAGTAATTGATGTCCGTGAGTTATGACTTGTCTCTTATGTATATATTAGGGCTATGAGTGAAATGTGGAACCATTTCCGAGCACATCTAAGATGTTTGGAGCTCGAAATATGGACGCAATCAATAGTTCTAAAATCTCCAGAAAACGTTTATTTTACCGTTAATTTTTTCTTTTCTGATTCAATTATCTTGTTGGCAACTTGCCTAACATATGACTCTATGTTCACTCGGGTATATATGTAGAATATTCTTATTCTCTACTCAGAGGGATCTGCTGATTCCCTTTGAAAATATTCATTAGCCCATTTTTTAATAGTTTCCTATAAAATGTTGGTTGTCTTACGCGTATAAAATCAGCGATATTTGCACTATTACTAAGAAAAATTCTTATAATAAGGTCTAGTCGAAGGTTTATTCAATTAAAGTTATTTGTTTTTTTTTCAAACTTTTAGATTGAAAACACATCAACCATTGGTGAATCGAGTTCCACAAAATGCGTTTGGTGTTCGCAGTTTCTAGTGGCTACAGACCGACCCAAACTTTTGGAATGTCTGCATGTTGCCTGTTGCCAGTGTGTAACAACAAAATTCTCCGAACTCGATCGCACAATGCCACCACTTATACACTGTCCTGTGTGCAACATGGCTTCTCAAACCGAATTCATAATAGACAACCATTTCCTAATAGAGCAATGCAATTCAGGCGATCAGAATGCCAGCACAGCTGGAAGCAGCGATCCAGACAACAAACAAAGTGCAGCAGCATCTATGATTAAGTGCAGTAGTTGCAGTGATGACGCCAATGCAACTTCATGGTGTGTCGATTGTTCGGAATATATATGTGATAGTTGCGTGCAAGCACATCAACGGCTGAAAATCACCAAGGATCATACAATCAAGCCGAAAGAAGAGGCCAACTGCGAAACATCAACAGCCTCACAAACCGATCGCAGTCTAAGATGTCAACTACATCCACAGGAAAAACTTTCACTGTTTTGTGAGACATGCGACAAGCTGACATGTCGTGACTGTCAGTTGAGTGAACATCGTGATCATAAATACAAGTTTGCCCATGAAATTGCCACAGAGACGAGAAATTCACTGGGAGCACTGCTCAATGAGATTAACTATAAGCGTTTCCTGCTGACCAGTGCAAGCAAAGTTATTGACGACAGACAGAACCTGATAACTGACAAGAAGAAGGACCTCATTAAGGATATTACAGCGATGGTTGTGAAGATCACAAATACAGTTAATATGCGTGGCAAGCAGCTGGTTATGCGATTGAACGAGGTTTGCGATAGCAAGCTGAAAGTATTGAATGAGAAGAAAGAGGCGCTCCAGTTGTTGTCAGAAAACACAGATCATTGCATTGATTTTGTGCAGGGCGCCTTAGATAAGGGAAGCGATTGTGCGATTTTGAGCAGTAAGAAATCTCTTGCCAGGCATTTACAAAAGCTTAAATGCCAACGTGCTGACATCCCAAATCCAGAGATTCCAGTCAGAATACAAGTTCAACTTAATCAGGTGAACGAGCTTCAAAAAGGTTAGTTTGTCAATTTTTTTGTTCAAATTGTTTTGGAATATTTTTAATAACAATACATATGTACATTTATTTTCGTTTAGTTATTTCTCAACTGGGTGTAATTGTTGTCGATGGAAAACCATACCCTCCACCGCCTGCAACTAATGGGCCACCCCGCCAGCAGCCAAGTCCGAACATGGCTCCACCTCTGCGTCCAGGGCTTCCGCCTGGTATGACAACAGGGCTTTCCCCCGGTGGTCCTGTTCCGGGTCAATATGTTCAAAACGGACCACCCATGTATAACAGTACGTCACCACAACAGCAATTCAACAATATGCCAATGAATAGACCGTTCCCAACAGATGGACCAGGTAACGACAGAAGTAAATTTTGTACCCTCCTTTGATTGCAGTTCTAAACTGATGTTTCTCTTTTTTTTTTTTTTTGTTATTGTTCTTTTTGTTTTCTTTTTTTTTTTTTTGTGTTACTTTGTTACAGGAGTCAGATTTGCGGGGATGCCACCAGTGGGTATGCAAAGGCAAGGCCAACCACATGTCAGCTCATCAACACACCCACAAAATATGGGTAAGTTCTGTGCCATTTAGAGCTTGTAGCTGGTCGCAAATGCTTTAAGTTTTCGCTTATTCCCTTTGCAATTCATGAGGCAAGAATACAAAGAGATAGTGACTAATTGTACAATTAGAGTTTTTCTAGCGAGGTTTGGCTTTGACTGTGCATATCTTTTTGGTGGTATTTTCTTCAGCTCATTCATTTAGAAGTTTATCCTAAATAAACGTTAAACTTTTTTAGTCAACCGCTACATAGACAGATTGATAAAATTCTGCATTTCAATAGATTTGTCGAATATATTACAAATTTAGATTAAGGGCGTGGCTTTACTGCCACTTACGTTTGAGTGGTTATACAATTTTAAAATTATTTGAAACACAAAAAAATCAATTTTGAAATGATTTTAAAACATAAATCTTTCAATTTTCGAATTGATTTGAAACATATAGTTTTTAAATAAACGGAAATTGTATTTTGTCGGTGGCCAAATTTCTATAAGAATTATTTTTTATTAGTCGTTGTTATCTTTCGGGCTTTAGGAAGTTCGGATATTCTCTGGAAATTTACTACTTATAATTATCTGGGTAAGATACTGCCAGTCATAGCCAGAATTTTTACGGACGGAATCCTAGATACAATTTAATATGTACATTTTATCAATGTTCGCTCCCAGTATACGAAATAACAACAATATACAAATACACAAAAATTTGTTGTCTAATCTTTTATTTGATGGTTCATATAAAAGTATTGTTAGCTCATACCCCAGTAGCTATTTAATTAGAAACGTCAAGGAATCACTTGATCTAACAGTATATAAATACTTAAGATGGAAATCCTTAGATTTTTATTGAAGGCGCAGCTCTAAATACTTATAAGACCAATGCAATTTCTCTCATTATTTATTTAAGATATAAGCTTACGTGGTCTTCTCAATAATCAAGCAGCTGGACAAAGTCCCAACCAGCCTCATATGTCATTCAATGGCCCACCCAATTATCCTGGCGGAGGTCCACAGGGCGCACCATCACCACTTCAAAACATCGGGCCACAAATGAGGCCGCATTTTATGGCAGGTCCACCGGGACAACAACATCAAAATTTCCCCCCAAACCAACCTGGTGGACCGAACACTCCAAATTTTATGAATAATGGGCCAAGATTCCAGAATTTTCAACGCATGACTAATCACCAACCAGCGATGGGTGGCGGCGGTGGTCAAATACCTTCACCGGGTCCGATGCCAAGGCCAAATATGATGCAAAATCCAATGCAGAATGTAAATGTTGAATTTTATGACCGTTATTTTTGTTGTTTGTTAATTGAATTTTACTTTTAGAATTTGGGGTTTCCTGGAAGCCAGGCTGGTTTTAATGCCAGTCCACAACAACAACAAAGCCCATTGGGCGGAGGAGGCGGAGCAATGGGTATGCCTGGAATGGCCAAATGGCATATACCACAATCTGCCCAACAGAACAATGGTAAGTGGACAAATATTTTTTAAATATGTACATATATCGGATGGAAAATTTAATTTTTAATTTTTTTTTTTGAAAAGCTTGTCAAGCACATGGGCCGATGATGCAATTTGCCAATGGGAGGCAAGGTGAAAATTTTAAAATATCACTCAAATCACCTAATACGCTAAAGAATACAACACCAAATGGTCAAATTCATGGCCCAGGGAGTGTTTTGCCAAATGTAACGTCAACGAATCCCAAAACACCAAGTCCCAGTACAAATGAAGTAAATTCTTTCTTAATTCTTCTCATTTTTCCGTGATTAACTTTTATAATATTATTTTAGAACTCAAAAGACTTTACAGAACCAATTGATAAAGTTCGTGACGATTCCATTAACGATCTTATGGCCACCATAGCCAAACTCGATTCCAATGGAGTGCAAGTTTTGCCTGAAGGCCGAACGAAAACAACTTCTCCACAAGTTCATAGCTCGACAGATCTCTCCAACACCCAAGAAGGTAAGGTTTGCTTATCACGCTTTCACATAAAATAAGAATTTACATGTAGACTTAACAAGTTTTTTTTTCGTTTAAAGACTTTTGTAGTAAATTCCAAAACTAATTTCATCCTCATCACAACACAACTAACATAAATTAATTAAATACAATCGAATAACAAAAAACATCTTTTCTGCTTTTATTTTTCTTATATTTGGCAATCTCTTCAACTTCTTCTCTGTCAAATTAAAAAAAAAAAAAAAACAATCAAAAACTAACGTTCAGTTAAAAATGATCAAAAAGATGACCCAAACGAGGATTGGTGTGCTGTTTGTTTGGACGGCGGTGAATTGATGTGTTGCGATAAATGCCCAAAGGTATTCCATCAGAATTGTCACATTCCAGCAATAAGTTCGCTGCCAGATGAAAGCGAAAGTTGGCAATGTCTTTTGTGTGTTAATATGGGAGAGCTTGCAAATACCGTTCAGTTGCAACAAAAACCAATCGGAGCTGATCTGACACCAAGTGAATTATTGATGATCCAAAGAATTTGTCTAGAATTGTATTGTCAATACGAACAGAGCTTGCATTTTCGTGAACCAGAATCACCAACAAATACAGCATACTATGAGATAATTTGCAGGTTTGTGCTTATTTTCACCTTCATTTCAATAAAACAAAAGTTTTTGCAAGATTAAAGTATTACTCAAAGAATTAAAATTATAAAAATTTACAGCCCAATGTCGTTAGATGTTATTCGAACCAGATTGGATCCATCGAGTCCCAATCATTACAAAGAAATCGCCGGTTTTATTGCTGATGTTCGGTTGATCTTTAAAAACACCTACCTCTTCTATCAGGTATTAAAAAAAATAATAATTTTGTACAACTCATATTCTATATTAAAAAGTCAATGCAGGAGGATTCAAAAACGTACCAACACGCCCGCTATTTAGAAATGTTCTTCGAAGAGCAATTAGTAAAATGGTTGCCGAAATTCGCACACAGTAACAGCCATGCAAATGGCACACAACCAAATGCATTAGCATTAGCAGCGGCAGCGGCAGCAGTTTCTGCAGCAGCTGCGAGTCTTGAAAATGGGACTGGTGCAGGCACCTTAAGCGGCAACGAAGAAGATGGATGTAATCCACCAAAACGGATCCGAAAGCTTACCGAATAAAGAAATAAAAATTAAATGCAGCTGAGTTAAAAAAAAAAAAAAAATAAATCAAACAAAAAAAAAAAATAAAAGATATAAAAAAATAATGATTTTATACTTTTCAAAATTGTATACACATAGGTATTATTATTAATCAATGTTGTTGATATTTTTGTTGTAGGATTTTAAACGTATAAACATAGTGTTAAGTAAGATTCTTCTACTTAATTGAGAGCTTTGCGAGATTTCTTCTATTGTAAAATTCAAATAATATACAAAATTGATTTCAATCATTGCATTCTTTCAATTCTCATTTATGACTCGTTTGCAGAGCGTTATGTATACCTTACCCTATCCCTAATTTAGCCTCATTCATTACTTCGTTAGTAACTTTCTTTAATTATTTTAACATTATAAATCCATGGAAAGACATTTTATTTTAGTTTTCATATTAACAATTAAATACAAAATCAAACAATGAAATTATCAGTAAAATCTAGATTTAAATAAAAAAAAAAAAGCATGAAAGAACAATTAAAATTACACATACATAAATTATAATATGTTGTAGAATATTTAATTGAAAACAAAAATGTAAATACAAAAAACAATATCAGACATTATTTTAAAGCAAATAAAATATATAAACTTAAATCATTTAAACGGTGAATTCCAAGCACAATGTAAGTTATTTTAATTATGTTTTTTTGTTTATTTTTAAATTGTATCCATTTTGTTATGTCTAAGCAACGTGATCATGAGTTGGAAAAATCTTATTTTATTTGTTATGGAATTTCCTTCCGATCCTAGCATCTCCTAAAATTTAATGCTTATAAACGATCTTGTGCACTGATACATTTTCTAGTTAAATTTCAATTATACATTGCAATAGAGGTTTTACTTCCATAAAAAGGATTTTGACAAGTATTTATTTGAAAAAAAGTAATCGAAAAGTTGAGTTTTATTTAAAATGTTTACTACAAATGTTTGTGTAACTTAAAAACACTAATTCTCCATGAAAATCCAAAGTAATTTATTATTTTTACCGTTCGAAGATCAATGTTGCTTAACAAAGCTTCTTCCAAATATATATAAAATGTATATATATTTTTCCTAAAGAAATAAAAGTAAATTAAAAAATTGTTAGTAATTACTTTTACATGAAATAAACGTCACCATTTGTTTTGTTAAACAAAAAAAGAAAAAAAAGAAACAAAAATTAAAATTAAAATAATTAAAAGAACACATTAAATAAAATCAATTAAGATCTTATTAATCATGACACTATTCAGGATTAAGTTATGTATTCGAAACAACAAAAACAATATAAAAATACTGTTTCAGTTTATCAGTTAAACTACTATTATCATTAGCGTATAGTGTATTTATACAGTAAAATAAAAACATTTTATTGAATAATAAAATAAAATTAGGAAGAAAATGAAAAGCAAGATAAGATTAAATACGAATCCGTACTTGTAGAAAATATGAGAATAAAAATTTTAATCGTACTCCAAAATTATGCATTTGTTTAATTTTGTTGGTGGAGGGCATAATTCTAAAAACTCAAAATGGAAACCAATATAAATTGTGCGATGAATTACTAGTCTTTTTGTTTCGCGTAGCTTTGGTTAAGAGATTTTTAAACTCATTTCCTAAATGAAACACAACTTGATTTCTTAACTTTATAATACAATTATTTTAATTCTTGATCCAGATAATGTAGTGTCGGAAAATTCTAAATAATAATGACATTCTTTTCATATAATATAGGGTTAAAGTCACTCTATTTAAATTATTAACGTACGTATGTAGTTTGTATTTACCTGTTGTAGTTTTTTATTATATTGAGCAAATCAATTCACAATGGTGATTTTATATTAAATTCAGTTTGGTTTATATTTTTACAACCAATAAAAATAATAATTGTGTAAACGCCTCCATGTAGGATGCTCACAAAAATTTCATTAATGCTCTTTTGTACTGGAGCCGCCCCTGGTAAATGCCTTTGTTATGATCGCTGCATTACGGTACTTCTAAAGTTGGTATGAATATGCTTTCTCTATGGTACATGTAAAAAAAAGCTTTAAAACAGTTTAGGCAAATGAAAAAGGAAGTTCAAGGGCAAAGCTAAAACAGCAGTTTTGCTTGCATCAACATCTGCGTACAACTTATTTCAAGTTAATTTTCATTTAAAGAGCTTTAAGAACTGTTACCGCATTGAGTTATTGCATTGGTTGATCGCTTACGACTTACCCATTATATAACACTTTCGAACACCATACAACAATCCTGCCACTACACCATCAATAGATTCGACCTTCCGATCTTCCTCCTGAGAAATCGGCGTTCCAGCTTGTTTGCCCGACTTTTCCATCCCACATTGAGTTTTCTGAATGTTATTAACTACAAATAGTGCAGTCATTAAAGATGTTTCACTTCGGGAAAATCGTCGGAAGCCTTGATTTTGGAATACAGCCTCCATGAAGGTATTCTTAAGAAACTTCAAAAAGTCCCCATCGACAGGAGTGCCGCTTTAAATTTTATAGGAGGTGAAAAACCTCTCAAACTGGTTTTTCGGGAATATCTCCTTAACGGTTCCTTGTACAGAAAAAATGTTCAGGACTACAAAGATTGTGGTAAATTTTCTTCATAATCAAAACGGTTTTTTTTTTTAAATATTTCACTATCGTATGATTCCCATACGGTTTGACAAATATAATGGCGAGTCGAGACAAGAAAAAATCGTGCGGGAAGGCGTTTTATTTTCCCCCTTTAGGCGGGAGGGGCAATTTTCTAAAAACAAATCGACTTAAAATAGAAAAAAAAATCATTAAAAAACAGCGGCACCACTTACAACGCCTATGCTATACTTTGTTTTTTTTTTTAATGCCAGAAATCCGGGTTCTTTTATTTAATATTCAATCCATAAAAAACAATAATCCGTTCTTTCATTTTGTTTTTAATTCAAATAATTTGAGGGAATAGTTTTTGAAAACTCGAAATTTTTTGGAAAAAAAATTGAAAAACCAGTTTGGGAGGTATTTTATCCCCTATAAAATTGTTAGCGACGCTCCTATCGATAGGAACTTTTTACAGTCTCTTAAGAACACCATCAGGAGGATGGATTCTAAAATTCAGCTTTCCGGCGATTTTCCGGAATTCGGCTGTTTTTATGTCTAATATGAGTGGACTATATTTAATGTTCATTAAAAAGAGTGTTTCCACCAAGGTACTCTGACAAAGACTGTAGCGGAAGAATTGTCTAGGTTGAATGAACAACGGTCTTGTTTCCAATCCAAGTTAATGTCGAACACCCAATCAATACTACGACAAATATGGAGTGAGATGAGAAGATGTTTTCCCTTTCCCTACCATGGAAAAACAACAACGGTAAATTTTCGAACTTCTATAAATAAAGATGAACGTGTTTTGTATTTATTGATGTGTTTGAATTTTCCTGATACCCAAAATGGCTGAACTTTGCAGCAAATTCAATATTTATTGAATTAAAAATAGGAATCGGAAAATTAGGATCTCATGGCTTGCGTTCGGGTGGTAGTGAGATAGGCTATCCACCTATCCCAAAAATTTTCAGATACCTTGAGTTGTTGTTGCATCAGCTGACATCAGAAGTTTTTCAACAAGGGATTACAACAACACAAACCTATCCGGATAGGTTTGGCTTGCCCCCCGAACGCGGCCATGGTGTAGTGAAAAGTCACAATCTAAACGGTAATATTCTCATGTCGTAGTTTTGTGCGCAATTCCGCAAGTGTGAAAAATTTTCCGTTTACACTTTCTTTCTATTCACGCTCAAAATATGCGTTTGCCTATCTGTTTACATGTTATCTGTCAAAAAATTTATACTCCACACTTTCGGAATTTGATGTTTATACGGATTTTTGCGTAGGTATACCTACACAGAGAAAACTAAACCTTGCGGAATTGCGCCCAACCAAATATTCCGCGCAATATTTTACCGACACACACATTCAATTAGGACTTGTGTATACTTGCTTTGTATATACAAAGATACTTGTCAACAGGGACGCGCGTGTCCATGATTGCTTGCATTTTGTTGTGTACACAGCCTTAAGCAAAAGCAACCCACCGCTGTCATTGAAGGTCGTTGCCAAACTCATTCGGAATTTCGTGTCGGGACGTGCTCATTCGTAAAAAGTGCAATTTGTGTATAATGTACATACATAGTTGGTAGTGCGGTTACCAATTATATTTTTTAAATAATAATTAGTGAAAATATTAACAATAATTGATTAATAATGATGGTATAGGTTTAATAAATTGTGATGTGTGAGGTTGTGGTGCTTATGCAGCATAAAACGCGGACTCGAGTTTTGTAAGATGAGTGAGTACCTACATAATTGTTTAATTATTTTGATTATTTTATAATTTTTCACACCTAATTTAGTATAAACTTATTTTAATCAATTATAATTATTTTAACATTTTGTCTTATACGACCTTGTGTATGTTTGTGCGTAAGCTTGGGAATTTATTCGGCTCGAAGGACCACTTTTACTTTTTCCTGTAGCGTTGGTTAGGGAATTTTAAAATTGTTTCCAAAGTTTCAATTCGTTTTAAATTTGAATAAAAAAATCGTCAGAAAATGATTTGTTAAGAGAAAAAAAATTTGTGGCGCAAGAGCTCGTTAAAAACGAAGAACTAGTGACTTAACTCTCAAATATTTCTGTGTGCGTATCTGCAGGAATGGAGTAGATCTACAATTTACTGCCGAATCCAAACGGCTAAGGTGAGGGGCTTTTTTTTAATGGCATGGCATGACGCCATGGGCTGCTACGAAAAAAAGAACGAAAACAGTTATTGGAACTTAGGTGAAAAAATGGGTGGAATGTACAAACCAAAGCCAAAGGTGAGAAAACGATAAAAATACTAGTATCGTCCACTGGCCGAAATTCGACCAGTCAATAGAATTCTGTACAGTAGGATGTCTGTTTTTTCCCAAACTTATTTGCGTTTATCAGACTTCCCGCGAATCAAAAGTTTATGCCCTACAAAAAATTAGTGCTGTCCACGGTCATCAGTCGGTTCCTCTCGTTTTTATAAATCCCGCGAATCAAAAGTTTATGCCCTACAAAAAATTATTGACAAAAAAAGTGTTGTCCACGAACATCGGTCGGTTCCTCTCGTTTATTTTTTTCTCAAATTTTTTGTGGATTTTTGTTTTATAAACATCTCTTAGAGGGATGGACAGAAATCATATGCACGTTTTAATATAATGATGATAATTAGGCCCCCTATAAAATTTAATTTTGTTTTCAACTGATCCTGGATAAATTCCTTCTGCTGTTTCCGATTTCATAATATTGTTCTTTTTCAAAAACAACACAACTTTGAATATGACTTCATTTACTGAAGATGGCCTCATTGTTATGCTTCCAACTGCCCGATTCAAAAAATTTCAATTATTTGAATAAAAATAAACTTTTATGTATTTTTAAGTAATAATATTTCTCTTTATTGGTATTTTCACAGCTTATGTGTAGTATAGTGTTTGTCATTAATTACAATTATTATTAATTAAACCACTAACTTCCTTAAATATGAAACAAACAAAAATCAAGATGGTTTCATAAGTGGTTCGTTTACTTATTTGCTGTCCTTTCTTAAAACTAAAAACTAAAAACTTACAAATATTTCATTTATTTTATATTTATTGCTTATAAAATAGTCTTGAAGAATTTCGGGTTTTTTTTCTCTCTCTCTCTCTCTCTCTCTCTCTCTCTCTCTCTTTGTTAAAAAAATGAAGGTTTAAAATACATAAACATTAAGATAAATATAGGGTTAATGATTTCGGGATATTTTGTATGAATAGAACGATAAGATGAAAAAAAAAATAAGAACATAACTTAAGTAAATGAAAAAGGCTCTACAGCTGAATACTCTTTGAGGCACCACATAAAGAGTTTATTCTTTCAATTATCGGCATACGTTGCCATAATTTATTTTTTAAACACTATTCTTAGTTTTTTGCGACAGTCAAACCTTAAAACGCACAAGTGACTTCGAATTGAGGTTTTTCCATTCTCTAGAAACTTAAGTAGCACATAAGATAAAATGCTAGATAATCTTCTCACTTTTTCAAATAACTACTTTAGAGAGAGAACAATTGCGAATCTGATAATAACGAATGTATTTTCTTAGTATCTCTTTTTGGAGGTTAATATCGCCTCTTTTTACTAAATTATAAATAGATCTTTACGATATATATAATTCTTTTAATTTCTTCATTGACAGATTTGTTTACTTTCTGGCTAATCACTTGTAGTGATCCTAATTGAGAATCTTAAGAACAAATAAAAAGGTCACAGCCACGCCATAAACAGCGTGCCCTCTATTTGAATAGTAAAAAATTTATAAAATATTTATAAACTATTCAATTTTTACTAGTCAACTATCTGATTCATTCTTTTAATAGCTTGTATGGCACTTTGGACGCCTATCATCTTAACTAGTTCCATTTGATCTAAAACTTGAATGGAATCACCTCCTTTCCACATCATTTGATTCAATTGACTCTTTAGCTGGTCAGTTGGTGGTCTTTTTGCTGGGACAGATGATAGCATCAACTTCAGCAATTCATACTCTTTGGGAAATTTATTAGGAAAATTTGGTGGAAATTTTCCATCTCTGAGATCTCGTAAAGTTATTATTCGTTCCATTTCAGTGGAAAAATAAACCAACAACTCAAAGAAAATCAACCCGAGCGAATAGATGTCAACTTTGTAGTCATAGTGCTGCCCCTTTAGTTGTTCTGGTGACATATACAAGTGGGTACCTACTTGTTGAGTATGTTTGGCGCATTGAGGTAGACCAGTTCCATCCCCACAGGCCGTGATTAGATTGGGTATTTCTGACATGTCGGTCACCAGACCAAAATCTCCTATCTTAATTTGTCCGTCTTGTGAAAAGAATATATTGCTGGGCTTCAAATCACGATGAATCAATCCTTTTAAGTGAACGTAATCCACAGCATCTACAATCTGCTCGAATATTGGTTTTATTTGCATTTGACGTGCTTCGGATGTGTTCTCTCGCAACCAATCACGGAGACTATCCTTGCGACAGAGTTGCATTTGAATGTATAGAAAAACTTTTGTTTGTATTTTCGGCGAAGAATGTGGCACATTTTTAGCCGCCACTAAGGCTCTTGAGCGGCCATTAAAATCCAACGATAGACTGCTCTTACGTTTCCTCAAAGAGTTATCATCCTTCTGAATGTCTGCTTCTACTTCGTCATCGTCAGCCCCACCATTAGCTGAATGAACAAACTCAATCTGGAACGAATCTGATAGATTGCTACAATCAAGATCACGTACTCTTCCGTTGGTTTTCTGGAACAACAATTCATGAGAATGAATATCAATGGCAATGGAATCACTGCATGCTTCTTTGTCTTTTGTTGCCATTGACTGACTTTCCGAACGAAAGACAATATATGAATCTTCGTCTTCTTCGTTTTCCTCATTTATAATTCTGCATTCATCATCGGAAAAGGTGCTTTCATCTTCTCGTCCATTTGTTGTGGTACTGCATTTAGTATTTACACTCGAGATCCACGATTCTAAATGCTTTTTTTTATCTTTGGCAGAAATGTTGTTGTTGATTGATTGGCCTTCAAAGGGCGGCAATGTGGTACCGTCTGGTGTTTCGATTTCGATTGAATGGGACATTCCTTTAGCTAACCATCTGCTGTCTTCTTCTTCTTGCCATCCTGGCGGAGGTGTTTCCACCCAAGCTTGGAAATATCGCACAATATTGTGATGTTCACAATTGGCAAGAGTTTTCACTTCACGCATCACTCGTTCTCTAGATTCCTTCTTATTTGGCAGGGTTATTCTTTTAATGGCATATCTGCAATCGTCGAGTTTATTTTTCGCTTCAAACACAACTCCAAAGCCGCCACGGCCAAGGCATCGCTCCAAGTCGAAATCGGCTTGGAAACGAGAAGAAAAGTGATCTCCTGAATGTGAGGTCGATTCGGAGAATGATCGCTGACCACCAAAGTTGGCTGTTGATCTTGAGGATGGCATTTCAATGGCCTCAGTTGCGGTTGGAACAGGAATATGGCGTTCAATTACAACAATTTCCCTTTCTGGCCGATTTCTTGGTCCCAGTAGGAAATTTACCAACACAGCTGTGGTAAATACAATCATAGCTATTTCCTTCCACCAGAACCAAAGCGATATTATTACCACTTTAACAGGAGCATCAACATCATCGAAACTGAATCCAAATTCATCGGCCAATGATATATTGTTGGGTGATGACAAAGTAGTGTTTGGTGTAGTATTCACTGGAGTAGTTGCAGAATCTGTGTTACATATAGAATTATTGGTTTGATTCAAAGATTCATCCTGAGCGTAAAGGTAGAAGCCATTCCCGTTAACATATTCAGATGCATAAAGAACTGATTGGGCTGAAATTGCAGTGTTATCTACATCAAAAGGTACTAATTCCTTCCCAGTTGTCGTTAATGAATCCTCTCGGTCATCGTCATTTTCGATAGGGGCAATAGCGCTGTTCTCACTGAAAATAATCAACGTATTGCTACTTGCAGCTATAGGTTTCCAAGGAATTTTCGGTAGCTTTGATTCGTTATTCATGAGATGATTAAATAAATTTGATCTATCGGTAATTTCTTTTCGAAGGCCAACAGATTCCTGAAAAAAATTTATTTAAATGTCCGACCAGGAATTAACTTTTTTCTTAACTAACCTGTATATACAATTGTTTTTGGTACATTCCAATATATATTGATGGATGCATCGAAGCAGGTGGATCATATTCTTTACCATCAGAATTCCAAAGCCATTGTGCTGATCCAAAGAAATCAATAGATTGTAGCATGTCATCGGACCCGATTTGCCAACCACTTACAATCGGATGTTCAAACTATAATATACAAAAAATATACATAACTTTTACATCTTTGCTTCATTTTACTAACCTTATGTTTCCATAGAAGATGTCCTGGATTTGATTTACTATATGCACAGATAATCCCTTCTGGAACTACTACCTTAACCTCTAAATCCAAAACTGCCATATCTTGTTCACTAAATTGTCGATCATGACATTCGACACTCTTCAGCATATCCAGCTCGTGTTGGCCGACACTGAAGTTCCAACGTTCGATCCCAGTACGTGATTCAACTGCCCGAACTGTCTGAGTTTGTCGTCTTACAACAATCACATCATCCAGTAGGGGATCATGTTCGGCCAGAAGATCTGTGTCAGGATTTGGCGTTTTTATAGAATCGTCTCCATTGCCGTTTTTCAGGGAATCTGAATCTGTGTTGTTCACACACCCGTTCATTGAACATTCATACAATAATTGACCTGTACGGGCTGAGACGCCATATGAACGCGTCTCTTTTCCACCCGAAATAACCAAATCATCTGAGAACTTAAACGACGAACTGAGCAGATTTTCAGTGGTTATAGGAATAGGATCAATAGAATCTCCATCAAACTTATAAATGCCACCACTCAGAGAAGGAATCATTCGAACGAATTGTCCATTGTTAGTTAATTCTAAACGATGAATACTCGATGAGATTAAAGGTCCTGGTCCGGTAGGCACACTCCAGCGAACCTTACCACCTTTAATGATATCGAGAGCTGATAGTGTCCCATCAAGTGTTGTTATATATAAAAGCCTACGAGAAGAAAATGATAAAATAAGTTCAAATTGAATAAAAATTCTACTTCGTACGTATACCTACGTACATTATGTACATACATATGTATATACAAACATAATGTACGTATTTATGATTCGATAATGAATTTTTCTAAAAAAGAAAACCACACGACAAATAAGATATACATACTTAAATGATGATAAGGAGACTTTTTTTTAATGAATTTAATCGTGGTGTTTTTGTTTTTTATTTTTGATGCATTTTGTTTATTTACTTTTGTTTTTCCTTTGGTACAATAAATGTACTATGTATATTAAACTGTCTTTGAATTTCAAAGCCCTAGTGGCTTTTTAGTTAGCTTAGTGGAAAATGAGGCTGGTTAAAATTTCAGCCCTTCGTTCTTCGCTACTTTCTATTTACTATACAAAAGATCTATGGGAACCTTTTAATTTGCTTTGATTTTATAAGTTTAAGACCAAAGGAATAATCATGACTTATTCTTAAAGAAAATTAATTATTCTTAAAAAAAAAAGCCCTGACTTCTTATCTTATTAATTTACCTACTCCTTGCATTAAAGGTCGAATTGGAATTCAAGGTTAATTTCGTTTTTTTGATTTACTGTTAAATAAACATACATATCAGCTAGCTACAGTTAATGTATTATTTCATGAAATGAAAATATTTATAAAAAGACAACACATTGGAACTTTAGAAATTGCATAAAGGTAGATTAACAAAAATCGTATTAAAACCAAAATGTTTGGAATAGAATTTTAATTTCATATCAGAAAAAATTAGTTTACAAGATACAATATAATCGCAGACTGTAAAGAGTTCGTTAATCTTGATACATATTGATAAAAAATTGATATTCATTATGTTTTATGTCCTTAAATTGAATGCATTTTCTATTCTGCGAACCTTCCCGAAATCTAATAAATTTAAGAGAAAATGTTTTTAGTTTGGTTCACCTTCATAAACATTTTCCTTGAATTAATTCTCGAATTCTTTGGTATTGTCTAATCTGTTACGTCACAATGTTTATCTGTGTGATAACCTAAAGCCAGATACCGATTCTTGTTTTCAAATTTATGTAAAGGGTACCCCTATTATAGGTATGTACATATGTATGTAGATGTATAATTATGTCCATATCTAAATTCTACATAATTAAAATTAGGGACTAATAGATTTGTTCTAAAATTGGTTGTAAGGATTCCATGATAAAACCTGCCTTTTGGTTGCATCATTTCTAGAATTCAATTGGTCCTTTTTTGGTCAACTTAATTCATAGGTATACCTACACCATTTATTCTCATCCGCCAACCAGGCTTCAACACGAATAAACTTGTTCAAAGAAAAACGAAAATTGAAGGCAAAGCAAAGTGCCAACAAACACAAACCAAATTGAAAGTAGAAAAATGTAAACATCCAACAGGTGATAGAAAACTGAGTCACCGAATTTTTGGCTTGCGCGCTTCATTCGTGTTATCACACAGCAAACAAAAAATAAAAAATCTACAAAATATCTAATTAAACAATAAACACGCATACGTAGTTATGTATAGAAACCAGAAAAGAAATGAAATAACTAAGGACTGAATTTTCCCATTTGGTTGAAATTCGAATATTCCTTGAAAATCCAAAGAACAATTTAGAAAATCTTTGAAAACCATACACTCTATTTTACCTGCGTCCGATTGTTCGATCTAGTTTCTCTCCACAAAAAGGCAATTGTTCAATGGAAGATCCTTCTTGTTCTGAAGGAGAAGCTACTACAGATGCTGTAACTATTGATGTCAGCATAGCCAGGGATAGAATAGACTTTTGATAATTCTTTATGACATCCAAATCGCATAATAATTTTGATATTCCCATGATATGATTTGGAATGATGAAGATGAAGACGACGATTGCAACGACGACAGCAACTCCAATTGATTAGCGCCCATCAACTTTTGTTGTTTAACACTCCTTTGCATAACTTTTTTTATAGACTTATTGTTTTAATTAGACTTTTTGCCAATGAAATTCAACAAATAAAAGAAAAGATATAATTTTTGTTTATTTTTTTAACAATTTTATGAAATTTTCGAACAATCCAGCTACTCTGCTCGCCAGTTTTTGCAAAAATGTCAGTTAAATGACAAGCGAGTGCAAATGGGATGTCAGTGTGCGTTTCAGGCTATTGAAAACTGAAGGCATGCACCAAGTTGTGGTTTCATGTAAACGATTGTGCGCGTATTATCGAACTGGCCTTTTTGATTGGCATCGGAATGACGGTTCTTTTTGAAAAAAAAAAGAGAAATTTGTTTGAATTGGCCAGTTTATATTTCAGAGATCTCGGAGGAATCCGTATTCTCAGAAATATAAACACAATTCCTCACAAAAATTTTCTCAGTTTTGCTGTCAAAAAACTGAGGAAGGTTTTTTTTTTTGATTCGTTGCTCAATTATTTTCTGTTGCAGTAAATCAAATAGAAAGAAAGGAAAAGCAACTGTTTTTGAGGAATCATGTTTTTATTGAATGTTCCTGCTCTTTAAAAGTGACAGATATACGCTCTGAAATATAAACTGACCAATTCGGTGCGCATCTATAACGACTGTAGAATGTACAAAGATTCGACTCGCGGCAGTGTGGCACTCTCATTAGTCCCCGGCGTGTATATAAATTTATAAAGTCGAAAGTTTCGTCGTCGCTCCGAATGTTTCGCGTTGGTTTGGGAGAGTTTTATCAAAATTTGAACCCAATCGCACGGATTAAAAATAAGGTGAAGCTCTTCTCTTTGCGCGAGTACCATTTTCTATTTCCCGCACACTTGCATATGCCCACGTTGATTACAGGATCTCCCAAACCGACGCGAAACATTCGGATCGAATATGTGACGACCGAAGAATATTTCAAGATTCGCATCGCGCCATAGTGTGGGTACCCTCATATACTTCACCATGTACATAATAGCTTTGTTTGATATTCTCTGCCACAGGGCGACCTGGGAAATGTCAAATCAACTGTCAAAAAACTCAGGGTTGTAAGAGTTTCTTATGGGGTTTTTAATGGTAAAAATAAATACATTTTTTTATCCAGATCTGTCAAAACACCAATTTCAACAATGTTCGTCTTCCAATGAGCAAAAAAAATTGATTTTTCTCTAGAAAAAAATCAATTTATCAGATCTGGATTTTGAGGCAGATCTATCCCTCTTTTTACTAAGTCCCCTTTCACACAGGGCAACTGAGTTGCCGGCAACAAATAGTTCATAGGCAAGAAGGGCAGGAAGAAAGAGGGGGAAATGAAATCTCCCCGGTCAACAAATTCAGGAAACTTTTTTGACGTTTCTCTTCACACTACGTTTGTGTGCGTTCAACCAAGGTAGTTTAAAAGGAAAATACAGCAAGTCTCCTCCAACTTTGTATCTGCGTGTGAAAGGTACAGGAGACTGTTAAGGAGATTTAAAGAAAACGTCAAAAAAATCACCAGCAACTAGTATCTTCGTGTGAAAGGGGACTAACATCACTATACACACAGTACAATTGACAGCTACCAGTAGTTTGACAACATAAGGTCCACAGACACGAATATACACTAACGCGGCCATATTATTTACTCAATACATCTAGATTAAACTTAAATCTGGATGTAAATCATACAAATTCAATGTAAATTCATCTGGATTTAAGTTTAAATCTGGATGTACCGAGTGAATAATATGGCGGCAATACTATGAGAAAAAAAAATTAAATCTGAAATCGTACTCCGTTCGACACGAAAAATTTCGAATTTCAGGCAGAAATATACCGCCGTATAGTTAGCAGCACTAAGTGAGGAATTTCAATTTTTTTGATTCCTATAATTTGGAAAACATTTGGAAAAATTTGGAAAACCATTTTCAGAATTTGGAAAACCTTAGTTAATTAGTTATTAACAATTAAAGGTTAGGCGTATAGTTAGCAGCACATAGAAACAAAGCTAGAGTTTTTTGGTATCAATCAATCGGGAATAGTTTTGTGAAATTTGGAAAACCATTTTTAGAATTTGGAAAAGAATAGTTTAGTAGATAATTAATAAAATGTAAACAAAATGACAGTTCTATAAATAATTACAATTAACGCAAAACGTAATGTAACGGAGCGTAACGTAATTAAAACTGCCATACAAGAACACGAAACCAACACATATAAACAAAATTCTGTCCCAACAACAAAATTATAGGGCGTATAGAATTGGATCGCCTGTTTAGCACTGGCTATTGTTTTATTCTTAACTATTTTTAATAATTTCTATCTGAAAAGGTAAAAAATTTAACAGCTGACTTTTGACAAAAAAATAGTTTGACAGATATTAATTTTGTTTATATGTGTTGGTTTTGTGTTCTTGTATGGCAGCTTAAATTACTTTACGCTCCGTTACATTACGTTTGGCGTTAATTGTAATTGTTTATAGAACTGTCATTTTGTTTACATTTTGTTAATTATCTACTAAACTATGCTTTTCCAAATTCTAAAAATGGTTTTCCGAATTTCACAAAACTATTCCCGATTGATTGATACCAAAAAACTCTAACTTTGTTTCTATGTGCTGCTAACTATACGCCTAACCTTTAATTGTCAATAACTAATTAACTAGGGTTTTCCAAATTCTAAAAATGGTTTTCCAATTTTTTCCAAATGTTTTCCAAATCATAGGAATCAAAAAAATTGAAATTCCTTATTTAGTGCTGCTAACTATACGGCGGTCAGAAATATGAATTTATTTTTTTTAAATAAAGCATATTTCCCACTGTTTCGAAATACTTTAGACATAGTTTAACAGTAAAAAATCTAATAATTACGAACAAAGATCAAAATTACTCAAAATGGATTAGTTTATTTTCCTTATTAAAATGGTTGTCATAATTTAAATGCTCAAACAGAATAAAAATAAAACTGCCAAATTATCAACAGTAATATCCTACATCGTAACTTTTATTGTTGATGCATTGCAGTCTTTAAGTTATTATTTTTTCATATGCTTTTCGTTTTTACTCAATGCCAATACTTAACCCTTAACGAATTAAACCAAATATTCCTTGTACGATATTATTCTGAAAAGGTTAAAATACTGATAAGCCATTTAATTTATTCCAAGCGAAATTTGGTCTTGACAAAATTTTCTTGTATAAATAAACCACTGCTCGAGATAACAAACCACAAAAGTTGAATAGCTTATTATCTTTCCATGAATTGAAGAACTAGCACCTTAACAAAAAAATAAACCAAAGCCCAATAAATACTTTTCTATTTTATTTGAAAACAACAAAAAAAAATGCTGGAAGATATCTTCCTAACCGTACTAAGCGGTTATATAGCACTTGGTACAGTGTTTGTCAAATCGGATAAAATTACAAACTCAATTCAGTTGGATGTGGGATCAAGTATTCAGTCTAAATTTCAATTGAGTCAGCTAGTGGAAAAATACAAAGTTACTAGACCAAATCCGGAAGAACTAGGAGCTTATTTTGAAGGTGACATTCATAACCCATCGGTGTTGTTAAGGAATGGATTATCAAACCAACATTTCCGATGGAAAAATGGAATTGTTCCAATTGAAGTGCGTGGAGATTTTGGTACGTAAACTTTAATGTTTTTAGTAGAATGTATATCTTTATCTGTAACTCAGACCCTAGGGAGCTTATCATGATTAATACAGCCTTCGAGGTGTATCACAATTTTACTTGCATTCAATTTATTCAGCATTCTACTGAAAAAGATTTTGTTACTATAACAAAAAATCCAACTGGTTGCTGGTCGAGCCTTGGTAGAATTGGAGGCAAACAAAATTTGAATCTTCAAAGTCCAATGTGTTTGCTCAAAGTAGGAACTTCTATTCATGAACTAATGCATGTTTTAGGTTTTAATCATGAACACACACGAGAAGATCGAGATGAATATGTGAAAATAAATTGGGGAAATATTCCAACTGATTCATATAGAAATTTTGGAAAATCTTTACCAAATTCAACAAATAATTTCGAAATAAAATATGATTATGAAAGTGTGTTACATTACTCGCCGTTTGCATTTGCCATTGATTTATTGAAACCAACACTTGTTCCTTTGGTGAGTTACAATTCTCCGACAAAAATTGAAACTGATATTTATTGTTTATGTTTTTAGAAACAAAGTGGGTCAACAAAAATGGGTCAGCGTGATGGACTATCAAAATCAGACATTGCCAAAATTTGGAAAATGTATAAATGTACTAAAACTACATCAAGTTTAGGAAAGACCAATAAAACAAGACGATTTAAAAAAATTACGTAAAAATCCATTTGCTTTTTTTTGTTAAGTAAAACTAAAGGATCTGGGGCGATATAGGATTGATATTGGTGCTATAAGTCAATAAGTTAAAAAGCTAGAGATAGGTTAACTTTTTACACTACTGAGACATAAAAATACGGAAACATAAAAAGTTAAAATTGTGATCGAGATATATGAAAATTTTAATGCAACGTATTTAATTCTTAAGAAATTGATCTTCAAGCAAATCGATTTCAAGACTGGTATAGCTACACAAAAGACTAACAACACTACTCCACAAATATCAAAAATACGGTTAACAATATAACCGTAAAGGTAAATACTACATTTCATCATGAGAGTTGCGCGCTATTTCACGATGATTTTTCAGTTTTGTTCTTGATTCAAATTTTCCAGTTCCTTCCATTTTGTGTAGGTATTAAAATTTTAGATCTGTTCCTTTACTTTGAAACTCTTTGATTTTCTGTGCATTTTACTGCCAAATGCACAGAAAATCACAGAGTTTCAAAGTAAGCTTTTCAATGATCTATATCTTAGACCGTGTGTGATCAAAAATAAATTTGCGGATAATATTCAAAGCAATTTTAATGCAACTTTCACGTGGCCTTAAGTATCTTTTAAACGTAATGCAAGTAAAATTGCTTAAAATGTAAAAAATTATTATAAACATCAATCTTGCCATTTACTATTGAGAATTGTTTAATGTTTGATAAATAATTAATTAGAGTAGGAATGAGTGTACCTAAATCAAAGAATTTGAAATGTGATACGTCGTTGCTATATAGTCCGTATCGTTTACCCGTTCCACTGTTCCGTTCTTTTTAATTCCATCCTCTACCCTAAACAACCACAGTCAGCTGTTTTTGACAACAAAAATGTGATATAACAAAAAAGTTTACGAACAAAAAATAAATTCCAGAATGGAATAAGTTTTGTTAAAAGTTTAGATTAAAGTCGAGGAAATTACTACAGAAATTAATAAAGTAAGACCTTAGTAGTTTACAATGTTTTCCTTGCGATGTCATCAGCTTATCCGCTCCTTGTACAACATTCAAACGCTAAAAGGAGTATTTCCTTTTCCCAGTGGTCCATGTAATCAAAGAAGTATATCAACATCACAAATACTGCTTGTAGATTATTACGAAGTTCTCGGGATACCTCCAAAATCAACACAAAATGAAATCAAAGCAGCCTATTATAAGCTTTCTATGGTATACCATCCCGATAAAAATCAAGGAAGTGATTCGGCCAATAAGTTCCGCGAAATCACCCAGGCCTATGAGGTACTGAGTAACTACCGCTTGAGAAGACTCTATGACAAGGGTAAATAATGTAGTTAGTAGCATGATTAGTTACTTTATATACGGAATTGTTCCAGGAATAATCCACACAGCGGGATCCCAGTACGCGAAGCCGAATAATATTCGACCAGATGTGGAAGAAGTTGAAGAGGACGATCCACAAACGAAATTCTATAAGTCACGATTTACAAAATCCAAAGTAGCTAACCCTCAAGGTCAAAATCCTATTTATGATTTCGACGAATGGTCAAGAGCACACTATGGAAAATCTTTGAATCGCAAAAAGACCGCTCAGGAGCGATTTGATCGTAAAGAAGCCGCTAGGAAGAATAATGATTTCAGTTTTCAAACAGAAAAGGTTATATATGGAGTTGTTATAGGGACAATTCTAGTCTTTATTGTTGGAACCATGGAAGCATCTTACGATACTCCTAAAACTAAGGGAAAAGAGAAATAGATAATCTCGTATAGATAGAAAAACGCTAGCAAATTTGTATAGAAATATAGTACTATGTTAAATAAAGTGATTTTCATGTAAGCCATATGATTCAGAATCTTCCACTCCGCTTGCGACCTGTGTATTTAGTATCTGGGCGAGTTTCACGACCTTGTCTTCGTTGGCGTTCTTTCTTTGCCAAAATCCAGTCTCTGGACTTCTTTGGAGGTTTACCACGTATATCTCGAGTCATTTCTCGCTTTTTTGTGTAGGCTATACGTTTTTCATCTTCCTCAGTTCCTGAAAATAAAAAGTTTAAAAATGTATTGCCTTTGACAAGTTGTCACAATCCTACCCAAAGCCTTTGGCATTGGCCCAACTCCGCCAGTCATAAGAACTAGGAAATATTTTTTCGCTTTTGTAGAATTTGGATAATCCACAACGAGACCTCCGAAAAAACCAGCCTTCATTGCCTGCTCGGTAACCATTTCAATTTGAGCAGCGTTTTCCGGATAAAACTGAAATACAGCCCTTGCAGTTCTTGTAAGAGCTGAGAACAAAGTGGAGAAGAACTTGTAGAGCCTTTTGTGGGGTTTGTGTGATGTTTTGTCTGCATTGCATAGCCATTGCAGTGCCGATATTGATATGGCTCCATCAAAAGTGCCCGGTTTGAATGGAACACCTTGGCCCATATCTGTAAGGATGAAATCACCTTCGACTTCACGTTCTACAGCTATTTTTAACATTGCATCTGATATGTCCATGCCAACCCACATATGGTCGTTATCTTCAAGAACACTTCCAGACAAACCGGAGCCGCAACCGATATCTAGAACAAGGCACGATTCATCTTCAGGTAGCATAAGCAATTCAACAGCTCGCTCAGCCATTTCAACCTGGATCTCGATAATTCGAGAGCTGGTTTTTTAAATGTTAAATTGTTACATTAAAATAAAACAGCTTAAATATGGATTTAAAACTCACTTGCTTGAGTATTTCTTGGCCTCATCTTCGTTGTAATACTACGACGATTTAAAATTAAAAAAAGGCTCATAAACAAATCAAAAATGTTGTGTTCTTACGATTTCCGGTGGAGCAGAATGTTCTGGCCTTCTTGCCATTTTAATTAATTTTTGTAACAAATGCAAATCAACAAAATTCGATGAGAAATCTATACACTTGGTGCAATAGAATTTGTTCCATCTAGAAAAAAAAAAAACAAAAACACGTGTGACATTGCCAGCCCAGTTCGTCATGTTCCATTTGTGTCATCTGTGTGATGGAAGGGATAATTTTACTTTGGGCCAACAGATACTCAAACTATATTGCTTGTCTTCAAAAACTTATATTTTTTCAGTTAAATTCTGAGCTAAATAAATAAAATAAAATAAAATAAAATAAAATAAAATAAAATAAAATAAAATAAAATAAAATAAAATAAAATAAAATAAAATAAAAAGCCTATTTGTGAAAAGAGCTTTATGAAACTTGCCACTTGAGTTGTTTTTGCATCAGTTGTGAAGTGAATTACTTAACAGTATGCGCTAGAAATACAATATAGCCAAAGATACTGGTGAAACGTACGAAGGATTCATTTCTTTATATTCAACAATATCATGTGAAAATATTAAAAACGTTTATAAACTTTTAGTTACTCTCAATCTACATACTATTATTTAACCAACGTATTTTATCCGCCATGTGTGGGGCTGTCGGGGACTGGGATACCTATTCGCTGGATTTCCGGCCCCCGACAGCCCCATACATATACATATATATATCACTAACTCTTATCCCTCTAAACTTTATAATTTCCAGCCGCAAGTCTCTGGTAGCTAGTGCTGAAATTTTCCTATATTATAATGTAAATTTACTTTATATTGTAATAAATAATAATAATAATAATAATAATTTATATTCAATTTCTTTGAATATAGCTTTCTTCGTTTAACTTTACCCAGGTTTGACCCAGATTTTTTTTTATAGCCCCAAGAGTTTTTCAAAAAACGCTTTGGGGTGACCCCAGGGTGACTTCAGGGCTCAACAAACAAACCTTATGACATGCGTAATATTACACCATGAATTCTATATACCTCATTACATTGCTATAGGCTTTGACAGCAAGTTGTTAAAAAATTGCTAGAAATTCCGCTACAAAGCAAACCTAGTGTAAGTACAGCATAAATCCTAAACACTTTGAAAAGCTTAGGGAAAAATATACTAAACTTCCTTTCTTGATGTCCGCTAAACATATGTTTTTGACAGTTCATGCAAAATATATTTTTGTTTGATTTGTATTTTGTAATTTCATAAGCCATTAAATTATTCAAATAATTAATAATAAAATATTACTTTGGCAAATAAAATCAATTAATCGCTCACATGTTACGTAAATTAATCCTGCCAACAATCCAGAGGTAAATCAATATGAATAAAATATTTGCCATTACCAATACGCAGTAAAATCCAATTTCAGAGAAATCTGTGCAAGGCAGATCAAAACTAGTACCCACTATAACTATTCTGAATCCAAACCAGAACCTGAAGCTCTCAAAATCGATTTGAGTGATTCGTGTAAGAAGCGTTTGAGCGAAATTTGCAACGATGGTTCGTTTCTGCGAATTACAGTTGAGGGTGGAGGTTGCTCGGGATTTCAATATAAATTCGATTTGGACAATAAGAAGAATGATGATGACCTAACCTTTGGCAAGGAAAATGCACTGATCGTCATTGATTCGACTTCACTTGAATATTGTTCCGGCGCAATTGTTGATTATCACACCGAATTGATACGATCTGGCTTTCGAATAATTGCTAATCCAAAAGCCGAACAGGGTTGTTCGTGTGGGGCTTCGTTTGCAATAAAATTAGATTAAACGAATGTAATTTATAGAGGATTAGAATGCTTTGCGTTGTTTGTTTATTATCAGAAATTCTAGAAATTAAACTTTTTTGGCTGAACATTAATAAAATTTTATTAATATAATAAATACACATACAAATTTTTATTTTTAAATTACAAAGTTTTCTCCATAACGGAACAGGATATTTCTTCATGCGGCTTTGTTGGTTCAGGAAACATTCATTTATATGATTTTTTTTGCTTAAATAGTTATTATAGGTATATACCGCACAACAATTTGCCTAAA
Source organism: Epistrophella euchroma (assembly GCA_947049315.1). NCBI lineage: Eukaryota > Metazoa > Arthropoda > Insecta > Diptera > Syrphidae > Epistrophella > Epistrophella euchroma. The sequence goes on along the minus strand of OX346248.1, from coordinate 64,807,291 downwards.
CTTTTTTAAAACTCATTGCTTTAAATTTTTTTTGCACACATTTATATTTATAAATTTAATTTAGAAAATTGTAATGTTTCATTTTTAATTTTTATTTACATGAAGCCAGCTGTTCGCTCAGACTTATTACTTGCTCTGTAAGGACACTGATTTGCTCCTCATAGTTGACACGAGTTGTAGCCTGAAATAATACAAAAAATATAAATTACCTATATTTAATTAAAAAAACATAGATTTTTTTTACCAAATCTTCTTCTAGTGTTTGTATTGTTCGCCCTGCGACCAATAACTCAGTTTCTTTATCTTTGAGTTCTTGAGTTGAATTTTCCAGACAATTATGTAAATGATCAGCTTCTACTTGATATGATGCCAGACGAGATTCTGACATACATTTGGTCTTAAGAAGATCTTCAAACTTTTTAGAAAAGTTATTGAATATAAGTTGTTCCTTGATTGTTGTCGTTGTTGGTGAGTTGTTATCATTTTGAACACTAAAAAAAATATTTTTTTTTTTTAAACTAATTTTCAGTTAGAAATTCTTTTTCTTTTTGGTATGTCAATAAACATAAAGATACCATTTTAAGAGGCCATATCAAAATATTTAAAACATATATAAACAAATTTACCCTTTATTATTATCACTACCAGCAGCAGCATTAGCTGCAATCACAGACAATCCAGTTGCAGCTGTGCTACAGCAACTACCCGCCACTACCAATGGTCCATTATATTGCTTCTCTTTGCAAAGACGCGATAACTCTTGTGGGAGAGAATCGCTTATACGTGAGATCTCATATTGAGTTCGCCAATGTGAGACTTCTTTTTCCAAATAAGCAATTCGATCTTCACTTGTTGTGGATGAATTGGTGGTTGTGTGAAGTGGAGTGTTATCACTGCCAGAAGCACTCAGTGCATCTTCACTTCCAATCTTAGAAAGAAAAAGTTAAAACCAACAAATTATAAGAATTTAGATATTTTACCATGCTGGCGGCTTCAACAAGTTTAGTTTCTAACTCTGAGATTCTAGCTTGCAAGGAATCGATATCCTTTCGTAGTCGTCTTTCATTTTCCATATTTTCTGTTGTTCTTTTTTCTAATTGTTTTTCCAAACTTAATATACGGTCAGCGTGCATTTGAAGTTCTTGATTCTTGTCGTCGATCTATATAGTCTAGTTCAAAAATACATTCCCACAAAAAACAAAAAAAGGTGATTTCATACCAAAGAAGTAAGTTCGGCATTTTCGAGGATTTTCTTTTGCAACTCTTCGAATATTAAAACTTCCTGAGTGTTATCAAAGTATTCTGCAAACCTAGAACCGGTTGTATCTTGCTGACCGGCAGTACTGCCGGATGATGAGCTGGATTTAGTCTTACCATTGTTGATAGTATCAGGCTTTATGTTTTTATTGGTCTTCCGGTTCTCTTTGGAGGCAATGTCTTCTTGCAGTGAAGCTACTCGGCGTTCAAGTTGTTTGTTCCGAAAGCCTAAACTATCTACCTCATGTTCCGAACGGCGCAGAGAAGTTTCTTTTTGTCGCAGGGTTTCCCGTAAAGTGGAACTCTTGTTCTGTTCCTCAATAACGGCTGTTTTCAATACACTTGCTTGGGCTCTTAGCTGTAAATGATAATAAAATTGTGTAGTTTATTCAAAGGGCGTATGAATGCAAAGATCAAGAGATAAAAATATACCTTCGAATATTCACTTGCTAACTTTCGATATTTTGCTTCCAATGCATTGTTCTCCATGGTGTTAAATGGATGGTTTGATAAATTGTTTGTGTTCTTAACAAATGCGAAAAACTGTATTGTAAGACTAACTTTTTTCTTGATTTTAATTTGTCATGTTGAAACTGTTGCGGGTGATGGAATTGGCTCTGAAAAAGAAAAACTTGTTCCAAAAAACATCACCCCCAAACCAAACAAAAGATGTATGTATTCTTTCTTTGTGATTGAACTAAATGCTTTCTGGGATTATTCCGTTCGGGTAAAAGTTAGGCAACTATAAACGTCACGCGTAAATTTTATGCTTTATTTGGTTTTAATGTACAATTTATCAAATATCTCCACAAAAACAGAAATATCCATATTTGCTTCTGGTTGCTGCTGCACTGCACTAAAGTGGGGATTTTTTTGAAGTGTCAAAAAATGGACGATATGCATTTGAAGGTAAAAATTTTATCCAGTAGATGTCGTCAGATACTTTTAAGTAAAAGCTACAGGGTGTATAATTCTATTAAGATTTTTGTATGATGATTCAACAATTTCAATTATTTCAGTTTTATTTGTATTAAAAAGTAAAACTTCTAAAAAACCGTGTTTATTGAATTTTCTTTTAATGTTTTATAAAGAGTAATGTCAACTTATAACAGTTTTGTTTATAAAAGTACTTCTTATGCGGGCCGCAGGTTTATTTTACTTTAAATTCCAATTAACTATTACAAGGGCAACTAAATTCAAAGGTAAGATTGCACTTGGTGGAACTGCGGAACACTACACAACACTTCGCGGCGGTTTTTTTTTTTTTTTTATAGATATGAATCTTTCGTACGTTTCACTCTCAAAAACCCATTTGTTTACATTGTTGTATTAACTATTACAAGGGCAACTAAATTCAAAGGTAAGATTGCACTTGGTGGAACTGCGGAACACTACACAACACTTCGCGGCGGTTTTTTTTTTTTTTATAGATATGAATCTTTCGAACGTTTCACTCTCAAAAACCCATTTGTTTACATTGTTGTATTAACTATTACAAGGGCAACTAAATTCAAAGGTAAGATTGCACTTGGTGGAACTGCGCAACACTACACAACACTGCGCGGCGGTTTTTTTTTTTTATAGATATGAATCTTTCGTACGTTTCACTCTCAAAAACCCATTTGTTTACATTGTTGTATTTGTAATTAAATGTTGTGTCGATGTTTACATCTATTAATAGACACAAAATTAAACTACAAATACAACAATGAAAACAAACATATAGCAGGGTTGTGTGCATATAAATACTGTGAATGTGTGAGTTTTATACCGCCATTATTACACATACTTTCTCATTTTTTTATCTGCTAGAGCTCGACTCAAATGACAGTCGAGGATTCATATGTTTATATTCAGTTGGTCTTATTAATTAGATTTTTGGCTGTTTAAACTATGTCATGTATTTTGAAACAGTCGGAAATATGCTTTTTTAATAAAAAAAATATTGCATTTCTCTAGGTTTAGACAATAGATTACGTTGTCTAAAGCAAGATAAAAAGATAGATTACTTTAGCAAAAATTAGAAAGGTTTTTTAAAAACTTGGACGGCTGTCTAAAGTTAGACAATGTTTATTAATAAGACCAAGTATTTTTGCTTGTGTACATTGTATTTTTGATCAATGGTGCATCCAGTGAGACAGGTAGATTTTATATGTGTGAAAAAGAGATGAGTAGATTGCACCCAAATTATGCTGATGAGCCAGATTCAATAAATATTCTCGGATTCATTATGAAGATTTGTTTTTGTTTGAGTGAGAGATACATAAATTTTAAGGGTGTGAGATAGGGATGGGTAGATTTAAATGAAAGGAATTTTTCTTTATAATGTTAACGATTGTAGTAGCCGTGGCGTGATGGTTAGTGCGATGGACTGTCATGCCGGAGGTCTAAGGTTCGATCCCCAGCCTCGCCACCTATTTATTTAAAAAAAAAAAAACGGCTACTGCCTCTTGCGAGGAATTGACAAATCCTCCAAGAGTATCTCCTGTCACAGAAAAGTGCCGCTCGTTAGCCGTTCGGATTCGGCAATAAACTGTAGGTCCCCTCCATTCCTGCAGACACGCACACAGGAATGGTTGAGAGTTGTGAGTCACTAGGCCTTAGTGCCTGTTTACATTGTATTTTTGACAAAGCATATTTTCGTTCATCAAAATGTTCCTCGTGTTTACATTATAGAGAAAAAATTCTTTCATTTCAATCTACCCATCCCTATCTCACATCCTTAACAACCATGTATCTCTCACTCACACAAAAAAAAACTCTTCGTGCTCAATCCGAAAACATTTAATGAAACTGGCGCATCGGCGTTATTTGGGTGGAATTAACCCTTCTCTTTCTTACTCACACAAAATCTACCCATCTCACTGGATGCGCCGTTCGTCAAAAATACAATGTAAACAGGCACTTAGTTCTTCATAAGCTGTTATGCCATCAAATTTATTTATTTTTATAATGTTAACAAGAGGACCGTTTTGATGAACGAAAACATGCTTCATCAAAAATCCAATGTAAACAGGCACTTGGAAGTAATAAGAACAAAGCTAATATTGAAAAAGAAGCACCCTGTAAGATGCAATTAGTTTGCTGAATAAAATTCATCTCTCATTTGTTAATATTTCTATCCCTTTTCCGCTAGTAAAAACATTCAAACATTTTACATCCACGAGAATATGGCCATTTTTGTATTCACGAATTACTAGAAACCGCATTCTCAAGAAAATTGCAATTTTTTCATTAAATTAAACAAACTTATTCACAAAAAACACTTTAAAAATGTAAGTTCAATAATATATAAAAAAAAAAAAAACAAGTTAAAAAAATATTTATGTAGGGCAAGAGACCGGTCAGGATCGGCCGAAGCTGAAAAAGAAAAAGATAAAAAACCAGTGATTAGGGGCCGCGAGCGCGACCGCAGGCGTCGTGGATCAGCTAGTAGTAGCAGTGATAGCAGTGCAAGGTATGTATACGTTTAAAAATCTATCAAATAATCGATTTGTGGCAAAGTTGACTCGCAGTACACATGTTGTTTTTAAGTTTAGACAAGGTTCAGCAAGAACTAGGTCCAGCAAAACTAAAAATAAAAATTAATCACCCTCTAGTTATGACAATGTAATAAATTGATTTTTCTTGAAGCAGCTCATCCGACAGCAGCTCCTCACGCAGCAGTTCAGGTTCTGGATCGCGTTCCAGTTCCTCTGACACATCCTCCTCGGGTTCGTCCTCTTCGAGTTCGTCAAGTGGTTCAGATCGCGGGCGTACTCGTAGGAAGAGCGCTTCCCGCTCAAAATCACCAGCAGCAAAGGCTCCAACGCGCAAGGAATCCAAGGAAAGAGATTCCGCTCGTGCTAAAGATCGTCCTCGCGACGATGACCGCAACAAAAAACGCAGCAAAACTCGATCAAAGGAACGAGTGCGCTCACGATCTCGCAGTGGATCCAGATCTCCTCGTCGTAAGCGTCGCGAACGCTCACCAACTCCAAAGCCCGTTCGGATCCACATCGGTCGACTAACTCGGAACGTAACCAAAGAACACGTTATGGAGATATTTAGCTGCTTTGGTGAAGTAAAGGCTGTCGATTTCACAACCGATCGTTTCCACCCGACATTCGGACGTGGAATGGCTTACGTTGAATTCACCACTCCCGAAGAGTGCGAGAATGCAATGAAACAAATGGATGGCGGTCAAATCGATGGTCAAGAAATCACCGTCGCACCAGTTTTACAGCAAAAAATTCGTCCTCCCCCACGTCGAATGTCGCCGATGATGCGCAGAGGACCACCACCACGTTGGCGTTCACCATTCCGTTTCAATCGGAATAGAAATCGGTCGCCGATAAGACGTCGTAGCCCACGTCGTCGTTCCCGTAGCCCAATTCGCAGAAGGAGACGCAGCAACAGCTCAGACAGTTCACGTTAGCAAGAAGAGACAGGACAAATATTTTAAATTTAAAGATTTTCATCCTTGACACCACATAAGTCTCAAAAATAAGAAATTACAAAACTTTTTTAGCTCCACTCAAGGATTATTTTACCAATGCAATCGACCCTCATAACGAATCTTTCCCTGTCGGATTTCTTTTGGCAGTCACATGTAAGTTAACTCGTAGTTTGTAGCATAACTCCATACAAAAATATGACAACTGCAAGCAAACTTAAAAGTGATGGAAAAACTTATATTCAAGTTTTGTAACGAAATTCCGATTCTGGTGGATTTCATAATAGAGGTTAATTGACACAGATTCCTTAAGTTGCTTTTATTTTCCATAAAAATAATGTGGATTTTTTTCATCAACAAAATAAAATGTAACTTTTTCTAAAAACAATGCATTTATCATTTGTGAATAAAAGTACAATCAGAGTCCGAAAGGGGACATCCATTGGGATGATTAGTTGCAAAGAAACATATCCGTTTCTTTACTGTCAGTTGTTTTCCGTTCTTCATAGCTTCTCTCGGGGTTGGTCGTCGTATTTGAATACTATCACCGTTGATAAATTGAAAAACCTCATGTTTATTTTTTAGCAACGTTTTAAGACCTCCACATTCAGACTTGATGCTCTTCAAATCCTCTTTGGTAAGATACTGAGCGATTTCTTTAATAGATCGTTCGCGACCTTTGTTCCAAGTTGTTTGCGTTTCAATTTCCTCAGAGTTGAGTAGATAGAAAAATATCTTTTTTACTAGCCCATCCAACACTGAACTCTCGATTTGTGTGCAATTCCTGACAAGTTCCTGCTTCTCACGGAGTTTCATTGTATGCTCTTGCATTTCTGTTGAAACGAATTCTTGAATACTTGAACACATTTGTTTGTGATTTAGTTCTACATGCGTCCTGGTTATCCCAATTATAGCAATTCTCTTAGTGCTTGGAATTTTTAATCGATCTCTCAATGTGAGAAAACCACATTTCTTTGAAATATCTTCTACATAGTTAAGGAAATCATTATAACCACTGAGTTTAGAATTTCTGCGTTGAAATTTCATTCCGGAAAATTCAAACGGGCAACAAGGCAAAAGGAAAAATTTGAGTTTATATGCAGGTAGAGCCGTTAGAACGGGAATCCATGGTGATAACTCATCAGAGTGATTACCAATTACCCACTCAGTATCTGACGGGAGTTCAAAATGATTCGGTGTGATGGTTTCTTCAAAGAGAAGTGTTGTTTTCGGAAAAAGGCTCCATATTTTGCGACTTCTTACATCGTAACCATAGCCTTTATAGCCCTCTCGGTTGAGAATGTACACAAGAAGTCCATTTCCACAGCCAAGATCAGCGAATGCTTCTGGTTCGCAATGGTGTTCTTTCCAGAGGCATATTAGATAAGCTGCTATGGCTAGGTCTTCATAGACAAATTTAAGGGGATCTGTAGATTCCTCCCATATCTGAAAAAATAAACAACCATGTTAAGTAAGTTTGTGAAAGGATTCAAATAATCAAACCATACATCAATGATATCTTTCGAATACTTTGTCTTTAATTGTTTATACAATTCATTGTATTTCTCTACATCGATAAGGTGTAAAGAATCAAATGCATTTTCCTTTCTTTCCTCAGAGTTTGACCATTTTAAAAGTTTTGGTTTAAGAACGAAATCTGCCCAGCGATTAGTCTCATTTTCTAGTCGTCGATTTGTCAATGCGCTAACAAAAAGTTCTCCTGATATGAGGGCAACTCGAAAATCATCGAATATGGTAGACAGAAAGGTACATGTGTATTGGCTATTTAAGAAATCTAAACGATGATTTTACCAAAGATAGTATTTGCGTTATTATAGGTAAGTTTACCTAAGAGTCCTATTGCTTCGACACTGTCTTCATCATTTTTGGTTAAAAATTTAAGTGTAACAACATATCCCTGACATTTTTCAATATCACATGAAGCTAGTGTACCTAGAATGTCATCCTCTGATGACAGATAAACTTGAAATTCTGAAACACAATTTACGATGTCTTGAACCAACTTCTCGAAAACTTCCTTTGAATCGGCATCGTTAAAGGCTGAAATTCCAGTGTTAATTTTGTGTACCGTCTTGATTTTACATGCGAATATTTTTTTGTTCACCGCATGATAGTTTTTTAAGAGAATCAAAATGGATTTCCAAAAATTCTTTAATTCCATTTTAAAATCATTCGTCGTCCAAAACCTTACACCAAAACCAAAACCAAAACACTTGCTTCGTGGTATTCGACGCGGTGTCGTGACGTTGACGTGACATTTTATATGAGAAAGATATATAGTCAAAATTTTTCTGTCACGCTCTTTCCTATTGCTGAATAGTTTGTTAAGTGCTATTTCATTTTCTATCAAATAATGCAAGAGGTACAGTTATAAATTTTTCATTTTCATTGCTAGGAAAATGAAATTTAACGAGTGTTTTTAATAATTTTTATTTAAAAAAGCACCATACCAGTTGTTGATCATGCATGGTAAGTGAAATCTTTCTTTATAAATAAGAAATTTAATCAAAAATATTGTTTTCAAGTCTCTTTAAGTAAAATATCGAAAAACTAAATTGGTCAAAATCAGTATAAACTCTTTTCGAATAACTAACCGCCATATTAGATTTAAGTTTTAATCTAGATGTCTTTAGTGAATAATATGGCTACCGTAAGCAATTTAAATTTAAAACCGTGTTGAATAAAGGTAGGTAGACAGGATGTTTTAAGGTCGGGCTGGAAAAAAAATGGTCACCACACTTCACACAGTTCACTAAAAACTTGATTTCAAAATAGGTGTAATGAAAGAATGAATTTGTGGCTTTAATCTATAGATATTGTAGGTGTTATATATATATATATTTGAATATACACATTTTTTTTATATTAAATCAGTTTATTATAAATTAGCCATCCCTCCTAAACGGGGTGAAACAGAACCCCCTCCCTTAAGATTTTTTTTTTCATTTTTCAACCCAGCTTGCGCGCTGGAGCCGTACATTGTATCTAAAGCAAAGCGTTCTGCAGGCATATGTTACATGCATATTACAGGTCAGCTTTAAGACATTCCCGGGTTTTGGATTTTGGATCATGTATAAATGTATGTTGTGGCACGTGTTACTGAACATACCTAATTGCGAATTTTTTTTGTAGACTTGGCTAGTATTCTTTCGGGAATACTCCTGTTCCCTATTCCCCGTTAGAATATTTTAACCTTGGATAGAAAACATTTCCCCGGGAATTTTCATTTATAACTAAGCTGAATAATAAATAACGAAATTCGACCTTTTCAAAAAACAGAATGCATGCCGATAGGGCCAACGACAACTAGAACTAACTGAAACGGACACGAAAAAAATTTTATCTACATTGGTCAATCAAATTATAAGCGAAATCAATAATTCGTTCTCCCCTGGAGTTCATTTTCCAGTTTTCACCTCTTAAATACATTTGCCAAAAAAAAACGGACACTGCACTATTGCTGTTGCACACCACACACACACAATACACTATCCAGTATAGACTACTGATCTCTAAAATAATCGGCCCTATCGAGGTAACCGTCTGAGCGGAATTCTCTCCGATTTCCTACCAATCGGAGACATTTTGCTTCGAGGTAGTTCTCCGATCAGCAAAATGTCTACGATTCGTAGAAAATCGGAGAGAATTCCGCTCCGACGGTTACCTCAGGCCGAATGTATTATAGAGATCAGTGGTATAGACCAGATCCACCTCTGAGACTATATTCCACTCCTCATTTCACACAGCCACCAACACAAAAAGAAGAGAAATGGATAAGAAAATCGAAGGGGTGAATAGAATGTCCATTGCCATTTTGCCAATGTATGAACGATGAACGATCTTTGTCTAAAGTTGTGTGAGAGGGCAAATATGGAGCGAAAATAACAATTCCTTATGGGCGGACCAAACAGGCCACAGTGGCAAGGGGTGAAGCGTTTATTGAATATGGTCAGTTTATTCGCTCTAAATTTTGAAGGGGAAATCACCTGATTTGATTTAATTTATTTACCTGCCTAAACGGATACTTATAAACATAAAAACTAAATTGTAGTGGAGCCATCCCCAATACCTTTCAAATAAAAAAAAAAATTTGTTAAAAAGGAGCTTTCGATATTTTTTTTGGGATCTGTATACCGTCTTCGTTCAAAGAAAACTCCCGAAGTCCATTTTCGTACAAATGAGATAATAAGGTTAAAATATTAAACCGATTTACCAATTACAAGTTTTTTTGTCAGTAATTACGCAGTAATTTATGTTTATTTTAAGGCCATAATCGTACTATTTTGATAATTTTTAACGGATATTTCCAACTTTATTTCAAAAATGGACTTAGGGAGTTTTCTTTGCACGACGATGATACATAATTTATCGCGCAATCGCCCTTTGCAAAACTCGCACAATACAAGGTCTAACTTTCTCGTTAACTGCTTCTAACTAGTATCGTGCAATTCAGGTTAACGTAAGGTTTTATAGGCATATACATTAACCCAATTCTAAATATTCCCGGGAAAAAAACTCCCCGGGAGACGTATTCTTTCGGGAGTAGAATACTCCGATTCCAAATTCACCGGTTGAATATGTATTTTTACCCTCGATAGTGGGAATGAGAGTTCTGAATGTTCAAGGCAACTTTTTTTCACTATTTATATATTGATATATAAAAAACAATTTATAGTGTAAAATGTGTAATTTTTTTGCATTTATTTATCATTTGCTTTTAATATATGTATCCCTTTAATATTGAATAAAGAAACAAAATATTTTTTAAATAATTTTCATGCAATCAAAGTGAGTTCAAAAAAAAAAAAAAAAAAAAAAAAAAACAAGAAACAGATTATGTATGTATGTAAATCAAAACGAATATAAAACTAAGATTATAACAAATTATTAAAACTAACCCTTCTCATTCTCCTTCATAAATTACTTATTCATGCTCAACTTTTTCTCACATAACTTTTTTATATGCACCTGATTTGTAGCCTCAGCTTGATGTAATATCTTTCTAATATCGTTCAATCGATTATGCTGTATCGCCAGCAAATAAGCCGATTTCAATTGTCCAATGAAAATATAACTCGAAATTCTTAATTCTAAACTGGTTATCTTCTTTGCCAGATTATCTAATGAAGTTTTCACATCCGGTTGATGATTATTTGTTGCCGAATTAATGGCAATCGATAGGATTTCATCAATTTCTCGATTAGTCGTACCATTATTGCCAATAATGCAGTTAAGAAGTCTTTCCGTTTCGTCTAAACGACCATTCCGAGCTAAATACTTGGCTGTTGCACCAAACACTTTCATTATTGGAAGTTTGTAGTTTTGAATTATGCTACAAAAATGGATAGGTTTTTTTTTTATAATTTAAATGAGAGAAAGCTTATTTTTTAATATTACCGATATGCTAAGCCAAATCCTTCTTCTATATTCTTGCCGCTGAGTAGAATTAAAATACAAATTTGAATCTTTGCCTGGGGTGAATCAAAAAGTGTCGGAAGACTCTGTGTATCAATTCGAATCTAAAAACAAAGACTTGGAAAAGAGAACCAACAGGGAAAAAACTCTACCTTACCTGCTTCAAAATGTACTCTGTTACAAGCATTCCATTCTCCATCGGTTGTTCCACCTCGCATTGAGCCAAAAACTTGGCTACTTCCAATTGTCGTAGTATAGTATTGATATGAGCGTTCAAACTCTTCGCATCCATTTGCATTAAAAAAGAATTAAACCTAGGTGGCTGCTGTTGTTTGCGTTGGTCCATGTTTATCCTCTCCCATTGACTCATTTCTAATTCTGACTGCAAATGCCGATGGGCATTGTTTAGATGAAAGGAATTCGCATGAAGTTGTTTAAAATTCTGACAATTCATAGAATAAAATTTAACACATGTCATACTTGCTCGTACGGGATCTTTGAGGATAATTTGCAATTGGTACAAACAATTTAACAGACCCTTGGTTTCTAGAAATCGACAAGTGCCAAGTATAGCTTCTTTCCAAATTCCCAAGTGTTCATCAATATCAATCATCGATTGAATAAGTTCACTAACGGATCCAGTTCTGAGGAATCCAAGGAAAATGTGGTGAATAAATAAGTCCACATCCTGTCCTTGAATTATGAAATATTTCAACGCCATAGAGAGCTCCTGATGTCTTATGAAAAAGTCGACAATATCCGAATGTGATCCATAAGTTATGACATAATGAAGACATTCTTCAAAAACCCTGGAATGTCTCAGAATATGCCTTTTATTGTCCAGCGAGTTAAGATTAGCATTATCAGAATATTGACCTTTAGCTAATTGCTTTAAATTTGCCAAGGTATTGAGAATATTAATGGCAGCTTCATGCAGTGGAATGTGCTCGCGGCGCTTAGAAACCATTGACGCTAGAGATGTATTTGAATTCCGAATTATAGACGCTCTAGCTAGAGTCTCTGGTTGTAGTTTAGAGCATGGAATAGATTCAATAATTTTCAATACTTCCTGTAATAATGGCGGGCTTCTATTTGGTCGTTTTACTGTAGGAATGTCAATTTTCTTATTCAGGTCCACAAATTCTGCGTCGTTTGAAATTATCTTTATGATCATTAAATTCTCCTGCTCGGAAGAATGTTTTGTCATGCAATGTGAAAGTTTATCTTTGGCAGTTTCAAAGCTTCCAGCACGAAGGCAAGCTAAACCATGAGCTGCCATCACGCCAGCAGTGGGAAAGCCACATTTCCAGTGGATTTCCAATGCCAGTTGCCATTTTTCTACTTTAACTAATGAATCGGCCAGTTTGCGAAGGTTTTGATTGTTCAAAGGCCCAGCAGGAATAAGAGTTTCACAGCCATTTTGTACCACAGACATAATAATATCCGAATGCTCCCGAATTGTCTCCACTTCAGGAGGACCCCCACGAACCTAAAATTTATTTAAAGTAACCAAAAAATACTAAAAAAAATCATTCGAGGACCTACCTTGGCAGCCAGTGCCAGACAATTCATCATTTTCGCAATAAGCTCATAATCTACTTCTGGATTTGGAACTAGAAGTTTTTCCAACTTTCCACAATGGAAGAGCAATAAATCAACACATTTCCTATTGTCATTGTGATAGGACAGAATGGACAGACACAGAGCAACACTCGGAGAATGTTCATAGCAGAATTCCTCACGTAAGAGCTTGTCATGTGTAATGTTACCGCTTAGCTTCCAACGAGCATCTGCTTCACCATAATCACTGAATTTATGTTTCTTGTCTATAGAAGCTGCATTGGAATACTTGCTTGCATTCGTTTTGGCATCTTGCTCTTGGGTTTGCTTTATACAATCATTGCAAACTCTTACACTAACATCTTCGTATAGATCCGGAATCTGCATTCTATTTGTGGAACAAGCAAAACACACAACTCTGCCACAACGACGACAATGATGACGTCGCATTAGCATTGTAAACACTGCTCGGCGACAACACATACAATGCGCAGCTTCGTCATCTTGCACCCATTTGTCTCTGTCTGGTGCATTGTGTGGCATCACAAAAGCCCCACAAAGTGAGTCCAACGAGGCCATATCTGTCGATTGGGAAACCCTCTCCGAAGAGGCTGTAATCTCTCGAATTTGGTAATCAAGGGCTTTGGTTGCATAAATTCTCAATAATAAATCCACACACTCTAGAGTTATAACATGGTCCTTTTGGTATAAATTAAAATTGAGCAATATGAAAGCAGAACTACTCTCGCTGCCAAGTGTAAAATTACTCGACTTTTTAGAGTAAATATCATAGATATTGCCACGTTTATCGAAACAATATTTACACAATCCACCAACTGTTAAGCAATTACTTTGATTATCCTCCAAAAGTGGCCTAATCGCATCAAGTATCCTAGTGAGTTCTTTGAATTTAACATTCATGATTAATTGTTCGACAATCAGCAAAGGTTTACTCAATAGATTCCAATTTTGATCGCGTTCGATTGATGTGAATTGTTCGAAAATTGCCAAAGAAACTTTGTAATTTCTTAAACTCGTTGTATTCTTAATGTTATTGCTAAGAAAATCTATAACATAATTAAGCAAATTAACTGAACGAAATTTATGCTTGTTGGCATCATAAAATTGACAAACTTCCAATTGTGGAAAGGTTTCAATTGTTTGAACAATATGTCGATCAAAATCTTCCTCAAGCTGAACGAGAACTTCAAGGAAAGTTGCAAAGAATGATTTTATTTGATGATCAAATGAAAACGATAGCTGCACTACACAACACCAATCGTAGCATAATTTAAAATGTCCATGCGCAAGGAGTTTCTGGAGAATAGTGTTGGGAGTTTTCAATCCGAAATCATAAGCTTGTGGCCAAGATTCGAATTCAAGCACTGATGAAACTTCCGAATAAATGCTGATGTCTAAAAGAGTTCGCTCTAAATTGATTCTTAAATCCTTGTCAATATTTTGTGCATTCGAATGCAATAAGGTACTTTCAATAAGATCTTTGGCCAAACCAGAACTTGGGACTCTTGTGAAGTTCTTGAAAATCAACGTTGATCGAACGTTGATATTTTCAATATCTGAAGCAAGATAAACGTATTTAGTGTCAGCGGCTATGAGATCCATGATAACTTTGTCCTTTTCACTGAGATGTGCTTCTCTATCAGCAGCTTGTTCTTGGCAACTTTTTAAAATATCATAGATTTCAATTTTCTTGTTTAACTTCCTCATTCGTACCTTGTTGGTGTTGTGCGAGAGAAGGCCAGCAATAACAGAATTGTCATCGTATATTTTTGATAAACAAACAACATTTTCGAACTCAATAAATCTCTGTAAGAATTCATCATTCATCATGCTGCAATATGTCTGTGGAGTGCCCCTGATTTTCTGCAATATATAACCCAAAAGAGCATTCTGGTTCGATATATAATTAAAAATCGATTGAAACTTTTCTTCGGTTAGTCTACTATACCGAGACTGTTTGCGCTCCTTGCCACAAATCTCTGGACAAATATTCAAAGCTATCACATGGATGAGATTCAAATTCAGAGCTACAACATGAGATTCGATTTCGAGTGGTGTCATATCCTCTTCGAATATTAATTCACCGATTATATCGCTAGCATCGAATCTAAGCAAAGCTGAGGTAAAGAATTCAGCTTGTTTATCTCTTATTTGCAAAAATTTTGAAAGATGTCCAATGTACGAAAGAAATCTGACAAAATAATTACATTTTGTTTTGAGCTCGACAAAATCATTGGCCAGCAATTTGAGATTATCTATGCGTTGCAAATCACCCTCGGATTTCAAGAATATATTCTGAAAGATCTTCTCACGATTAAGCTCTATGGACAGCTTTTTAGGTTTCAATGAATAGAAACTATTACAGAGAAGATCCTTGAGACCAATGTCTTTATGATTGTGTGACTTGATCAGCCTCATACACTCGCAGATGTTATCTAAAAAATTCAAACATCCCATTTCACTGGGCAGTCCTGAATTTATGGATAAAGAGGATGATATTTTCGGCAATTTGCACATCCTTCTTATCACAGGAACTATATTCGCTATAATATCATAGTTTATATTCAAATTCAATATCAAATCAGCGGCTACAACTGCACGAATATTCGGTCCTTGATAGTTCTGAAGGAATGCATAACTATGGGAATATTTTTCAAGAAGCGTTTGAATTTCTTCACTGCATTCAAACGTATTCGCATTAGCGAAATTATCAACAATGCTGATAATTTTTGAAGCTTCAAAACCCTTGGCAGCTGCTTTTTTTATTCGTTCAACAGTTGCCTGAGTATCTTTGTTGTTGTGAATTGTTTGTTGCAAATAGCTTTCGTAGATGGATTCAAGTTTTCGTTTGGTTTGCTGTTGGTTCTCCACGTATTTCAGTTCTCGATTGAGTTCGGTGTTTTGCAGATTGAATGTCTTTTGCATTGATGTGGGAGGAATAAGGTAATTAAAGTTTAAACAAAAAAGATGGAAAAGATATTCCACTTACCTGAATAATGTATTTGACATCGTTGAAATTTTTCATCGCTAGAGCCATAATGGCGAGGTTCTCTGGTGTGGTCAACATATTTGGTATGATACTCTTTCGATTGGTAATGTCTGCCAATACAACACCAACTCCATTTTCTTTTATATCCTTTCTTGCAATTCCCACTCCAATTCGCTGCTGTTCGCCCCCTCCAAATGTGGCTCTTCTTCGTTTTTTTGCCTTCCTTCTCGACAAACTTGCATAGTTAATTCGTTCTTTACTCTCATCCTCACTGCTTGTCTTTTCCATATTTTCCCTATGTAGTTGTACCAGTTGTAATAAATCTTCCGCTTCTATTTGGAAGCTTTCCACTTCTGTGTCGCAGATCTTCTCCAGCACTGAATACTTCCACAGACCATCGTTGATGCAATCCATGACTCGGGTGAAACGCAATTTTATTCTCTCTGAGCAGATTTTGTATTCTTCGCTATGTAATTTCTGGGTGATGAAATGTTTGAGGAAACTGAAGATAAACTTGAGGGCGGCTCCTTGACAAATAAATCCATGTCGTCCACCCGCAGATAAACCTGACTCAGCACGAGTTTCTGCAGCGTCTGTGCTGGAGGTAGATTTTTTCTTATCGAAATGGCGGCTAGCTGTCGACGAGTCCAAATGTTCCCAGCGCAAGAACACAAGTTGAAAGATATCTTCCATCAAATTACATAGAACATCAATGTTCCGAATCTGTCGAATAATAATTTTTAAACGACTTATCTTCTCCTGAGCGAATTCATAGAAATTTTCGAAGATCTTAGTACGATTGATGATTACATCATACACACCAGCTAAAACAAAAAAATAGGTGAGAGTTTCCAATTCGGGATCTCTCATGCTGGCCAGCACACTGGACTGGCTCTCGAATGTGTGATTACTCTCGATTACCTGACGGATTTCATCATAACCGATATGAATGATGTTCTTATGGTCATAGATAAACGGGAGAATGCCATTTGTTTCGATTAGAGTTCCAATTGGGATGACAGAGGAATTGAACTTGCGCAGGAAATCAATGTTGTTCCCTAGTCGACGAAAATCATTAAAGAAAATATTTTGAACTTCTGATGCTTGTTGGCAATCGTAGAGTTCAAGCATTTTCTTAAGATTTCCTACTTCATCGATTGGCTGATTCAACGAATTGAATTCATTTGCAACTTTGGCTAAAATTAAGGCGTTCCGCATGTAGCTATCGGTGGTAATACCAGCGAAATTCTTTTGCCTGCGAATGGCTAGTTTAACAAAGTGTACATTGTTCTTTAGGGCTTCTGAAAGAATCACTTCTTTGGAAAAATAATCAATGGATTGTTTGGAAAAAGAGGGATGTAAAAGAAAATCGAGATTGGTATTTGCCAGGAGACCCATATGGAAATAATCACCGGCTTTACTTCCAATTTTTAATACGAGGCTTTCAGAATTTTGTTTGATAATTGGCTCGGGTAGTTCCAAGTTAACAAGAAAATTTATAAATTTCAATATGCCATCATCATCTGGGCTGGATTCCAAGAAGATCTGCAAGGCTAGGCGTTTGATCCGAGCGACGAGGTCTAAGCAACCTGGATGTTGTCTGGTTGCGATGTTCAGAAGTTTCATGGTGGGGAATGGTTTTTGGAGAAGGCATTTTGCTAATGATGTCTGAAGATCGGGATTTTGATTGTAACTGGCGAAATTTTTGATAAAATTCTGAAGAAAAATATGTTTTAAATCGTAAAAGATTGGTTTACTGAGTTTTAAAATCATCTAATTTACCTCGAATAACAATGCGATATCTCTCTCCAGAATACTGAGATAAAATTCATTTTGTGTATTTTCCATTTTTTTTACTTGTTACATTTCGTGGAAAATGTTCTCCTTGGAGATAAATTTCAGATTTATACCACTTTACACGCTACAAACTGATAAGAATATGATTGAGTATTGTAAATAAAGTCATGTATGTGAAACATTAAAATCAAGAACGTACAAAATAAGTAAAGCAGATGCAAAATAAAACAGATTTCTACAAATAAAACAAAGAAGATTCAAGAGAAGTTGTGAAATTTGTTTTTTTGTTGATGGATGGCAGCTGATAACCGTAATTTTGTAATCAGCTGTGTTGAAGTGGAATACAGCGGATTTTCTCATTTGGTCAGTTTATATTTCAGAGCGCTCAGTAATTTTCCTCCGTCACTTTGAAGGAGCGGGAGCAATAAATATAAACAAGATTCCTCAAAAACACTTTGGTCTTATTAATAAACATTGTCTAACTTTAGACAGCCGTCCAAGTTTTTAAAAAACTTTCTAATTTTTGCTTAAGTAATCTATCTTCTTATCTTGCTTTAAACAACGTAATCTATTGTCTAAACCTAGAGAAATGCAATATTTTTATTATTAAAAAAGCATATTTCCGACTGTTTCAAAATACTTAGACATAGTTTAAACAGCCAAAAATCTAATTAATAAGACCAAATTTCTTTAGGGGTATTCATGCGAAATCGTAAACCTCGTATTCTGCATAAGTTAACGACCACGTAAATCAAATGTCAAAATTTGTATGGAAAATATATAAGCAGGTGGTCTTATTAATTAGATTTTTGGCTGTTTAAACTATGCCTAAGTAATTTGAAACAGTCGGAAATATGCTTTTTTAATGAAAAAAAATATTGCATTTCTCTAGGTTTAGACAAAAGATTACGTTGTCTAAAGCAAGTTAAAAAGATAGATTACTTTAGCAAAAATTAGAAAGGATTTTTAAAAACTTGGACGGCTGTCTAAAGTTAGACAATGTTTATTAATAAGACCAAGGGTAGATAAGTTTGCGCAAACGAGATAAATTTACGCGAGTAAATCAAGGAACTACTATTGAGAGTTTATGCTATATACGCAAATTGCTTTTATAGGTGCCTTCGTGCAAATTGAAGCATAAGTTTAGGCGCCAGTTATAGCTATCATTAAAATTCATCATTGAAAATTTTAATGATGTATTTTAAGATGTTTAGAATGCAAAATCTATGGTTATTTTGATGCCAAAATAAAGATTTACCCTTATTATTGAAATTTTTTACCTTATAATCCAAATAACTAAAAGGTTTGTCAATAATTCTTGTATAATTGTTAATTTTCCTGTAATTCATAACGGTCATTTTATTTTCCCCCAGATCTGATCCGGATTGGATTTGGAAACATAAATACAAGTATTACAAAAACAACACAAGATCCAGGTCTGCCTTTGGATTTGGATTTCAAAATCCATTTTCTGAACACTTTTCTAGCATTATTTTAATTTTATAGGTTGGTACCACTGCTGAGATTTCCAAAAAAAAACTCAATAAAATTAAAAATTCTCGAAATTAAACACATGCCGCCATCATTCCAATTTTTTTATGAGTTTTTTCTTCATTTAATAGAGCCGACGCGTCGCGAGGCACGGAAAAAATACATAAAAACTATTAACTTAATGGAAATTAAACTAAAAAAATAAAACTGTTCCATTTTTAAACATTCGCTCTTTCCTTAGATACCAAATATTATTTCAAACAATGTTTGTGAAAATTTTCTCTCTGTCAATTTTATTGTGCAAATAAAGCCAACTGGCAGATTATGACGGAATTAATATATCTGGCTCTATCGTGTATGGCCAGCTTAATAAGGCACGTACCCAACTTGCTTGCGAGTACTAACTAGCCCGTGTGGCCTCAGGGTTAAGCGCTTTTAGCTGAGTAGCTCAGATTTTAATTTTCTCTCGAGCATTGGTACCCCTGTTCAGCTAAAAACTATTTTTTAGCCAAATACCGAGCGACGAATGTTGTAAAGGTGCGAATGAGCCGACCCGACCGAGTTTCGAAAAATACACCTTTTTCTAAAAAAAGGAATTCATCATAAATTTTCGTGTTTTAAAAAAGATTTGCGCAACCCACAAATGGATTTAAAACAATTTTTATTTAAAACTTAATAGTTAGTGCGAGAGTGTTTTTATTCTATTTTTTCTTTCTAGTGAGAAAAAAGTAATGAGATAAAAAAGAAACCGCGACGCAAAGAAAAAAAAAAATACCTATATAAAAAAAAATCTTATTTCGCCAAGTGCACCATCACATCACACACAACTTGTAAAGTCATCTTCTAATAGGAGGTCATACAAATACGGATCGAAAAAATAAAATAAAACAAATTTTAATAACAAATTGCATAATTTCGCTGACAAAACAAAGCAGAGACAACACACAGGCCTCATCTGTATCTCTTGAACCAGGAATAAACAACAAAATTGTATATTTATGTTTTCAAATCTAAATCGTGGCAAAGAAAGATTTAATAAATTCTTTCATCTACTAGCGGTGCGTACCTCTAATAACACAGCTCCTTCCTTTTTTTTCACTTCGCTTCACCTTCTCGCTATCTCTTTTCTTTCCACAAAAATCACGAAAAAAAAAAATTAAATGGAGCCCCGATCTCGAGTTCCATGTTCCAAATGTTTCATGGATTTGTGGATGATGTGTTTGTTGAGTGTCCCTCTTTTCGTTCTTGACTATCTGTACCTTGTTCTTGTTGCATTTGCAAGCGAAAACCAAGATCGCCCCTTTCTGCCTCTAGATGTTCGTTTTTTTATCTTTTTTAGTTTTTAATAATTTTTTTTTTTTTTGCACGATCTGTGGTGTGTAACTGAACTATGTACTTGTAGACATTTTGTATGCTCTCATCTTTGTTGCTCCTCATGCTATATTGCTTGCTTAAGGGAAGCTCTGATCGATAGAGCAAACTTGGCTCGTCATGTTCTTTTCTTGGGATTGCTGAAGCGCTGATTCTTTGCCTGGTTATTTTCTGACATATCGGGTCTACCTATCTTTGAATTTTTTCCTTTGGGGTGATTCTTCTTGCTAGATATTTTCTTTTTGCTATCTATCACTAGCTAGAGCTACTTATTAGGTAGATCTACCTGATTTTTGTGTGTTCTGTGCGTCAGGAAGCTGGTTCTCCATTTGTTTTTGTGTTTCTCTTACTTGTTTTTGTAGGTTTTGTAAGCTTGTTCTTGCACTCTGCAAATGCAACTTAGGGGCCAGTTATAGCTATCATTGAAATTCATCATTGAAAATTTATAATTTAAGATTTAGGGTAGGTACTTAAAAAGCAAAATTAGTAATTATTTTGATGCCAATGTGAAGCTGACGACTCAATTAATATTTATTGAGAAAAAAAAAATTCGTTTGGGTCTAACCTTCCACAAATTGACTTTAATTTTTTCAATGATTGCACTACCTTATCAATGATCATTGAAAAACTAAAATTAATTTCATGACAAAGATTGGGCTGAAATGAAAATTTTGTTTGTCCAGATAGTTACCTACATATATTAATTAAGTTAAAAGCTATATTTTGGCAGGTTTCTCAAGCTCACTGAGATCTCAGAGACCTCAGCAATCTCAGAAATCTGAACGTAATTCCTCAATGAGATTCCTCACTTTTGCTGTCAAAAAACTGTGACTGATATTTTTTGGATTCGCTTGCTTAATTATTTTTTGTCGCAGTTGATAAATTAGTAAAAAAGAGATGGAAATTGGTTTTGACTTCTAGCGGAGAAATTTTGTTCAGGTTTCTCCTTCTGCTCAGGTGAGCTGACGGAGCTTGTTTACTGAGAATATACCTAGTACGTGGAAAATTATTGCGAATGCATTATAAATTCTCCACATGAATTTTTTAATAATAAGTTTAAATTAATTTAGTAGATGGCTACCAACACAAACATGTTTTGCAGCAATAATATGCTGCAATTGTTTTTTTTTCGAGATGAATTTGGTTAGTCCGATGGACTGTCATGCCAGAAGTCTGGGTTCAATACCACCCGCTTCCACCTTAAGTTTTTTTCCGGGCTACTGCCTCTTGCGAGGAATTGACAAATCCTCCAAGAGTATCTCTTATCATAGAAAAGTGTCGCTCACCTTAACCGTTCGGACTCGGCAATAAACTGTAGGTCCATTCCTGCAGACACGCACACAGGAATGGTTGAGAGTTGTAAGTCACTAGGCCCTGGTTCTGCATGAGCCGTTGTCCCACCAAATTTATTTATTTATACATTTTGGCAATCTTAATACATGTTCAGAAATTCACCTGTGTTTTAAGATAGATCTTTACTTTCTATATGCAAATATGCAAGTCTTACATGCCGTGCTGCATTGAAAAAGAATTTTTTTTTTTCGAAATTCAGATAAAAGGTAAAAGTGCTATACCTCTTGCTGTGGGCTCTCGGTCTCATAAGAAAATATATATTCTGAAAAAGCTGCAACCCTAAAACAAACTTCAAAATCAAAATTTTGTATACCTAACATATTACCTACGCTCAGGTACCTAATAAATCTGAATGTGGGGTGAGCTAAGAAATTTTATTTTAAATGGCCCTCCAAAGTATGCTGTGATATGATATCTGTAGATATTTTCATAACATTTTTAATATATCAAATACCTGCATATTGGTTATTTATTTTTAAAAAATTACTTACCAGTTCTTTTTTTTTTTAATTTTCCCAGCAAACAAATACTTTACCACCCACAGACTTTCGATGGACTTACTTTTTTACATTTTACTTTTACAATCCTTGCATTGCAAAGTATATTTTGTTATGTTCATGTTGTGTAATCATTTCGGTGTTGAACCTATCCAGCGCCATAAAAAAATTGTTTTTTTTTTTTTTTTTTTTTTTTTAAATCCACGTACCTACATACATATCGAATGTATGTATGCAGATTGTAGGTATTATAATATAGGGTTATCTTAAATTTTCTTGAATATTCCTCGCAAATATAAACTAGTGAAATTGAAGTTGATTGAGTTTTTTCATTACTTTGATGGTAGTTTTGAATTGAAATAAAAACTTAGAAGGTACTAATCAGAAAAATTCATTAAGTAGCCTTATTTTATCTTTTTAGTTGTTGCCTGTCTCATCTTATCTTTAACTTTTGTAAGGATCCTTTGGAGTTAGTTGTTTCACAAACCCAATCGCAGAATATACAACTGTAGATAGATATTACTCACTTTACTCAATACCTACTCATACAATTTGAAGATGTTTTTTGCTCTTTTTTTCACTCTATTAAAAAACTTAATCGCATTTTTCTTTGTAAGTGTTTATTTTGAACAATCAATCAATCATGAGTTCTTCTAATCTTGTTGTTCAAACGCACCTAAATAGATATGAACTAAATGTTCCAAACTAAAAAATTTGATATGGCGCTAAATTAAACTTAGTGGTTTGTAATTAAATGGGGACATTATCTTTGGTGTAGCTTGTAGGTACTAAGTTTTAGATAGCTGGTGTGTTTTTTTTTTTTTTTCATTTCAACTGACTATGGAACATCACCAGAATCTATTTTACTATACATTAATTAAAAAAAAAAAAAACCAACAATATCTGTTGCAGCAGCGAAAGCATTCTCATTCCAGAAGCGTTCTCCCAGTTTGGATTTCATGGACTATGGTCGTTGTAAATACATATAATTGTAGCCCTTACATGCTGACTGTTAGGATATCAAAATATGAACATATAATGTACATAATGTACAATGTACATACATATTACGTACTCATTTGAATTTTATTTATTAGTAGGTGTTCTAATAATGTGTAGGTAGATTGGAAAGCATTGGTTGTTCCCTGAAAGTTTCACACTTTTTTATTCCAGTAAAATGTCGATAGCCATGCCAATAGTTTATTATATAATAGAAAAAAATTGTGGTGTACAATGAGAACCAAGTTATGGTTTTAATTTATGAATTCGAATTTATCATTTTTTTTTATACATGTACAATGTAGGTACGTACCCATGTATGACCATACTTTCTGCTTCAACTAAAACATTCAACAGCAAACTTTATTTTTGGATTAGTAGATTCATAGCATAAATTTCTAGGTTCATTAATTCTAAAATTTAAAAATGTTGTCATGTGTCTTTTTTGCCATTTACTCTGAGCCTTTGCTTTTTTATTTTCCTTGTGCTTTCTTGCTTTGCTTCTCAGTGTGTTACTTTTCAAAGGCTTACAGTCCAGAGTAAACAACGAGCTCAGCCAAAAGTTCGATTCATTCTTGGATAAATCCATAGTCAAGTAGTACCTACCGTAGTACAGACTTGGTTTTGATCATCAAAAATCGGAGTTGTTAAGCTACTTTTAGCTGTCGCAATACACATGATGTACTATTTTCAGAAAACAAATAAAAATACAATTCATGTTTAAAGAATGGTTTAAGTGTTTTTTTTTTTTTTTTTTTTCAATTATTAGATAATCGATGTGTTGTCTGCTTAAAATAAATTTAATCAAAACCACGCAATCCATATCAGCTGTATTCTGCTATCCGAACGAATCGGTTTATTTCTTTCTAATCTGCTATGTCACTCAATGCATTAATTTTACTAAAACTCTAAAATTCTGAATTTCAAAAAAAATTGAATTTATTCTTTATTTTATTTGATTCTTAAACAAATTTCCCCAATCTAGGGCTATTCGGATAGCAGTAGAATGCAATCGCGTTTCGCCGATCGACGCAAGAGGTATAGCAGAATGAAGTTGTACCTACATAATATTACTGTTTTGTGTACTTTTTGTGTGCTTGGCTTTAAATAATTTTGTTTATTTTTTTTTAAGTAAATAATTGTTCACTCTACTCGTCGTTTTCAAAATAAACAAAATGAGGCGACTTTAAATACTTAACTCAATGTTTGGGATTTTTTCAGTTCAATTTTTTTTTTTAACTCATTTTATTTTTTCATCGTGCGAAAGAGAGAAAATAAAAAGATACGTTTTTTTTTAGAAAATAGTAATACATAGTGCAAACAAAAAGATATAAAATAAAAAAATCTTTTAGCTGTGTTTTGACGTCGAGTTCTCCCCGTCATCTGATTTTTTTTTTTTAATTTGATTTTTTGTTTATACTTTTTCCTTTGAGTTGTATTGTTGTTGTATGTCTTGAGTGGGGGAAGATTCGAAAAAAATACACGATTTAAAATCAAAATAATTAACAAAAAAAAATAGCAGTCACCACAACAGCAACAAGAGGAAGAAGTAGAGAAAAGAATACAAATTATGGATAACACGCAAACGACGTCAGAGCAACAGCAACAACAGCAACAGCAGCAACACAACGGAATCAAAGAGAATAATAACAGTAGTAATCCAATAGTGACAACTTCTTCAGTTAGTGAGGTGAGTTAAGATCATAGTAGTGTTTTTGATTAATGTATTAATTAGTTAAAACAATTTTATTTTTTTTCTATTACCTTTTTTGTTTTTAATTTTAAAATTTTGTATTAACTTGGGACATATCGATTTCTATCTTTTTCCCGATCGTGCGATTCAGAAGAAGATCCTGATGTCTTTTTCGGTTTGTAATCCGGAAGAATAATTTGATATATGTTTGTAAAGGATTCAAATGTAGTAGATGGTTAGTGCGATGGACTGTCATGCTGGAGGTCGATCCCCCAGCCTCGTCCAACTAATAATAATACAAAAAAACGTCTACTGCCTCTTGCGAGGAATTGCCAAACCTCCAAGAGTATCTCTTGTCATAGAAAAGTGCCGCTCACGTTAGCCGTTTGGATTCGGCAATAAACTGTAGGTGACCTCCATTCCTGCAGATAGCACACAGGAATGGTTGAGAGTTGTAAGCCACTACGCCCTAGTTCTTCATGAGCTATTATGGCATCAGATTTATTTATTTATAAATTATTAAAATCAAAATCATTTTTTTTATAACTTTAATTAATTAATTAAAATTAATTTATTGGTTTTTGTTTTATTGAATTTTTGAACAACAACAACAACTTAAAGGCGCTACCACCAAATGTTTATGAATTAATTTTAGATATTTTAATTCATTTTAATTTGGTTTGGCTGGAGATATAGTTTTATGTTAAAATAAAATTATGAATTTTATAAAACTTTAAACAGAAGCCAACGCTCGAAATTGATTGAAAAAAGTTTTTCCGGACAATCCCTATTAGCTCAACGCCTCATTCGAACATTTTCATGGATCTCCACATACTAATTATTAAAACGTAAGGCATTTTTGAAGAATTCTAAAAATAATGAACAAAAATAAATTATTAGAAACAAGACAAAATGCCAACATGTGTCGTAAAACATCAAAAATAAAAAAAAAAAAAAACAAAAAAAAAAACAAACAAACAAAACAATGAATCTCAATTCATAAAATCGTACTCTTGTCTGCGGTCGAATGAATATGCAAAATATATTTTCCGCTTTCATTAATAATTACTTAACTGCATTTTATTGTCGTGCCGTCTAAATTTCCATTCAATTGGCCGATCCATGATTCTCTTCCATTAAAAACATTTTTAAAAGTTCCTCATTTCACTAACTAGGTAGGTATGTAGGTAGTATAGAGATAAACTTCTTACGGTAATGATCATTGCATAAAATGTGGTTTACTCTATGGATTTAAATAAAGTAGACACACGAATGTTACATTGACCATGCACAGGACGAATTTTTATTTTGATTGAAATGTAGGAGGGATCAGAGTTAGTGTAAAAACGAGTTTTCGGGGTTAAAAGCACCCCCCCCCCCCTTTTTTGCCATTTTGGAAAATTGGGTTGTAAAAAGTTTTTCACTATATGTTGAGAACACTTCAGAATTCATTATGGTACAATATAAACATATAATATGAATTATGGGTCCATTATTATCGCAAATGCATTTTAAAAATAAAACAGTTATTTATACCATGATTATCCATGAAGAAATACATATATTTATCCATGGCATGAGTTGTTATTCTGCAGCTATGTAAGTATTTCTATTTATGTTCATTGAATGTACATTCATGTACTGAATAACTTACATTGAATATGATGGCAGTGACACCACCGGTTTAATCCATACTTTTATCTATGCACCTTATAAATCTACTATTTGTGTATATGAGAATATAAATAAATTCGTTATTATTAATTTTTCGTTTATTTCTAAAATAGAAATTTACCACAATCATAAATAAAGAATTTTAAAAAGTCTGGGGAACCTTTTTCTTTTAATAATAAATATAGAAAGAGCACATTTGAAATTTTAAAAATAAATTAAAAGAATATTTTTAAAGCATTCTCAACTAAATATTTTGTTTGAAATTATTTATGACGAAAATTAATTTTGTGCTTGTTGTTCACTTTGATATTATGAGTAATGCCTGATGTGTCTGATTGTAGGTACTTAGCAATAGCTTTTAATATTTAGATAGAAATTTCCTTTGTATAATTTGATTTAAGGGTCTTTTGGATCTTGCGATAATAAATTTTATGTCATTGAATTTCGTGCCGAAAGTACCTACCTACTTAACGAAAAATATTTTATGTAGGTATTTTTTTATGATAAGTATATTTGGATTTTGAATTTTGAAGTTACTAAATTTTTTTAACCAAATATATAGGTAGTAATGTTTGCACAGACTATATTACTCCCCAACTAGATTTCTTTAGACCATTCATTTCCGACATCCCTGATAGACAGGAATGGAAAGTCACTCAACCACATGGCTCAACGGTAGCAGTCTTTACCGATGGGTCTAAAATGGAATGTGGAGTCGGAGCGGGATTCTATTCGGAAAACCTAAACTTAGCCAGCTCCTTTAGACTCCCAGACGACAGTAGTGTTTTCCAAGCTGAGGTTCTGGCAGTAACCAAGGCCGCTGAACGGCTGTCAATGCCAGCCGAGATTACTTTCTTCATTGACAGCCAAGCAGCCATAAAAGCACTCTCTGCCATCGAAATAAAATCAAAATCTCGTTTCCTGCTGCCGTGAAGAGCTCAAGGTTCTTGGCTCGCAGCACAAAGTAAGGCTCTGTTGGGTTCCTGGCCATATAGGAATTCCAGGTAACGAGAAAGCAGACGAGCTGGCACGAATTGGATCATCAATTGATCCAAACCGAGCAGAACTAAACGTATATGCACCAATCTGCACCTTCAAACAGACTGTGGCAAAGAAAATTCTTGAGAAAACTAATGTAAGGTGGACCCTAATCGACTCCTGCACGAATACCAAAAAACTTTGGCCGTGTTTCGACAAGAGGAAGACAGATAGGATCCTCACGCTAAATAAGAAATCATTGTACACTCTCGTTGGTACAATAACTGGACACAATCTGCTGAAGTACCACATGAAAAAACTGAGGCTCAGCACGATGAAGAAGCACAAGAAGACTCTTCTCACTTCCTATGTCACTGCCCAGCACTCTCACAACTAAGAAATAAGCACCTAGGAAACTACTTCTCTCCAACTTTTCTGGTGTGCAATTGTCGAAATTCAGTAATGCCTCTAGATGGCTAGATAATCCATGAAAATTTATAGGTTAAACTATTGGGAGTGTCCAATCCTCCAGGGTATCACAAGGGATCTACATTGATCTAAGTGTGATAGAAACAAGATCCTCTATCAGCCCGATAACCTAACCTAACCTAACCTACTAAAATTCACTCTGCTTAATTGACAAGTCATATGAATTCTGAATATCAACTAGATATTCTTCTTACTTCTCCCGTATAAGAAAAGTTTTAATCGACCAAGCCAATAAGGATTTTACATAGAGTTACAAAATTATTATTGAAATAAGTACATACATTATATCATCGTCGTTCAATGAAAACTCCCTAAGTCCATTTGTCGCAAAACTGAGATAAATACGCCATTTTTCCTCAAAAGACAATTATCTACGTTCTGAGAAAACTCCCTAAGTGCTACGTCACTCTATTTCCAAATTACACAAACTGAAAACTCCCTAAGGCAATCAAAGTTCACTATCTTGCCAGTGAACACTCCCTTACTGAACTATTTCAAGCTTTTTCGAGTAATAAATTACTGGACGAATTTTAAATATTTAAGTTCAACATAAGAGCTTATGTGACAGTTTACGCTGAGGAAAAGGTAAAACATAAGCTTTTAAGTTGAACATAAATATTTAAGTTTGTTTTCAGCAAACGGCCCTTAGGGATTTTTGTCTGGCAAAGTTATGCTGATTATTGTTTAAAGTAATTTTCTTCTAATATACTAAGGCATACCTACTCTCCCTAAGCACATTTGTGCTATTTCACGCTTTCCAATTAACCAATTAAAAGTTTTTTGTCAGTATTTACGCAATCCTTCAAGTATATTTTAAGCCCAGGATCATACAATTCCGATCATTTTAGGATTTCTAACGTATATTCTCGAATTAAAATGCAAATATGTATCTCAAAACTTAAAAAATGGACCAAGGAAGTTTTCATAGAACGACAACGATATACATTTTTCCCTTGTCCTCTACAAAATGAAACATTTACTCTAAAAAAAAAAATAAGTATTTCAGCTAAGCTCGATACACACCAATATTATTATTTTAACTCGAATTGGTGTCATGCTTAATAACATGGTAAAATTCATAGCATAAAATCGAAGTTCAAGTAAGGAAAAAAAATTACGTAGCAAAATTTAACATTAATTTGTCAATCTTTTTGTTGTTGGTATCTAAAGGGAAGAAGCTTTCACATTCCCTTTCCAGACTTGTGTAAGGAAAATTCATTTTGTCTCACCTATAAACCGTACACCTAGGAAAAATATCTTATTAAGCTCGAGAATGATTCATATTTAACAGTCAATTGATTTTAATTAAATTTAAAAGCCATGGAATGTCAAGTTTATTATATAGGTTTTATTAAGTATTTGATTCCATCACGCAAATACTCGTAACTTAATATGTTAAATGTAATAAGAAATAAATTACGTATTTATTTGGGCTTTTTCTCCCTATATTCATTATAGAGTTATTTCTCATTTCTGACAAAGTGCTAGGTCTGTCTAGCTGTCACTTAACAGATCAAATGGGATGAGGTTGATTTTTTTTTGTTTATTTTTGTTGTTTTTTTTTTTTTTTTAGTCATGCGTACCTACATATATTAGAAGTTTAACATTGTATTTGTTGAGAGTTTTTTGTTTTTTCTATTGTCGTTAAGTCGTCATCATCGTGATTAATCATCATCAGCCCATCGCTTTTATGCTCGTTCGAAATGACCCTTGGCGTAAATAAAAGTTGCCTTGATTATATATTTCAATGTCAAGACGTATTTGTTTGTTTGTTTTTTTTTTTTTTTTATAATTTTGATGTCGCCTAGACTACTATGGCGCCAAAATATAAAATGATCTATAAAAATATCTGGGAGTATATTTTATAGTTAATTTTATGAATGAGTTACAAAATTGAATGTAACAATAAATAAAAAATATAAATGTAGAAATAAAATTCCGAAAGGCTCGAGACAGAGGAAATGTGTGTGCCACAAACCATAAAACCATCCCCAATCATTTAAAATAATCAGTTTGTTTCTTTTTGTTTGAAAATATGCAACCCTGATGATTATGTAAATTTAATTGTTAATGAGAAGATATTGCAATGTCGTTTGTTACTTGCGATTATGAACATACAAACATACATATGTATGTAGGTACTACTTGGCAAGTTTGTAATCAGTAAAAAAAATTAAACGCGAAATTTTGATCAAACTTAACATTTCGATGATAGGATTTCGCATTTCTGTCCGTCTGTCTGAACTACGGTACCTATGTACATATTTTTTTGAATCTTTGGAAATTTTTACTTTTCTCAAAAATTTTAATAGACATGGTCTAACCTTTTGTTAAATAAAAAAATCCGAAAAATGTTTATAAAAAGTACCCACTTTTTTTTATGTAGAATGTATTGAAAAGTTTAAAAAATATTGTTTACCAAAATTTTAGAAAAAAAATCGGTTTTAAAAAAGTATCAGTTCCAAAATCGGCTCGTTTGGTTTTTATTAAACTTAACCAAGCAATTCTTAAGCGAACCTTATTGACTTTTTTTTTTGGAGATTTTATACGATGAAAAAAAAAAGTCTAAAAAAAAAAACGGTTTACTTATGTATCTTGAGTTCTATTAATCTGATACCAAGATAAATGACTTTGGGATAAGGGAAAATGAAACAGAATCATTCCATGTCTTAAAAAAAATTAATTTATGTTACAATAATCGTGAAAAAGTCCAGTCTGATTACTTTGGGTAGTTTTAGTTGTAAAAACATATGTTTGTTATTTTTTGCTAAAGCATAGTTGCAAATTCATTTATATCGAAAATTTGGAACTTGAGTGTTTCCTATCATTGATAGGGAAAATAAAATTAAAGGAGTCCAATTAAAGGGGAAGATATCATAAGAAAGTTAACCAAAACCATTTTAATAATCGTAGTCAGTAAAGGTAGAGTTTAGTTCTTATGCATTGAGCACTTAAATGAAATACACCGAAAATAATTTAAATGGAAGCACAGCAGGAAGACACGTGAAGCACGTGAACAATTGTGTGTGTTTTTTTTTTATAATTCACGTTTTTATTTTTTGTTTGCTCTTCATTGAACTTTTCTTAAACAAACAATCCTAAAAAATATCCAACAGTCTCTCTGATTGACATTTAACCATCATTTCTTCCAAATTAAAAAAAAAAGTGAACTTACGTTATTCGATTGCGAATAGGGTAAAAAAATTTCGATTTACCTCGAACGTCTCTTTGTATCTGCTCTAATCTTATCTTAACCAACGTAGCTTACTGTTGCACATGAAATGAAAACGAAATTAAATAAAACAACATGACAAATATAAGTGGTTTTCTTGTCATATCACTTACAGATAGGTATCATTGAAATAATTAGCATTTTATTCTATAAAATTAACAAAAAAAAAAAAAAACATAAAATTCGGAACAAAAAATACTGAGTATGAATTTTATTCGTTAAGCCTAGTTTATACAGTGGTGGACATGGAAATAGCACACTTTTTTTTCATTATGATCTTTTATTTAAATGTATTTAAGGAACAGTTAATGATAAATTACACATTATGTTTTTGCTGTTTTTAGAATATTAGCATATTTTGAATTCATATATTTTTGTATTGTGGTAATTTCTGCAAGTAAAACGATACAAATACCACAATTAATACAAGGTTTTATAATATAGCCTGGACATTTAATTAGCACATAAGCTGCAAAAGATATTTTACCTTTAAATTTCAAGATGAAAGTTAGTATTTAGTTGGAAATCCCTTGTTTGCAATCACAGCTTGACATCTTCTTGGCAGGCTTTCCACCAATTTCCTGCAACGTTCTATTGGTATTGCATACCAAGCAGTTTTGATGTTTTCCCATAATTCATCAAAGTTTTTTGGATTTTTACCTTCAATTTGGCGTTCAATATCATTCCACAGATTCTCAATCGGGTTGAGATCGGGAGACTGAGCCGGCCACTTTAAAACACTCACATAACTACCTTCTAAACACGATTTTACCAAGTGAGAAGTATGCTTTGGATCGTTGTCGTGCATGAAACGCCATGTCAGAGGCAAATTGTCATCAGCGTAGGGAATCATGTGATCTTCCAATATGTTCTTATAAACATGTTTATCCATTTTTGAGTTTATTTTTACAATTGGACCAACACCGTGCCAAGAGAAAGCTCCCCACACCATTACATTTCCTCCTCCATGTTTTATTGTTTTAAGGGTGTATTTTGGATTGTGTTGTTGGTTAGGTGGACGCCAAACATATTTTTTTCCGTCTGACCCGAATCTGCAGAACTTTGATTCATCACTCCATAGCACGTTTTTCCAAAAATTAATAGGTTTTCGTAGGTGTTCCTTAGCAAAATTAATTCTGCACTTTAAATTTTTTTTCGAAACAAACGGTTTCTTTTGCGATATGCAGCCCCTTAGTTGTTTTTCATTCAATCTTCGTCTTATTGTTCGAGAAGAAAGTAAAATACCGTATTGTGACTCAACATCATATTTTATTTGCTTTGATGTTTTGAAAGGGTCCGCAGTCGAAGCTCTGTATATTAAATGATCCTCTCTAACGGTGGTTTTTCTTGCACGTGGCGCTCTGGGGACTTTTCTTGTAGTTCCAAAAGTCTCAAAATGGTGAATTGCATTATAAACAAGCTTTCTGGAACATTTTAATAAATTGGATATTTCCGTAACGGTTCTTCCTTCAGCTTTCATCTCGAGTATCAAAACCCTTTTATCAGTTGAGCAATGTGGTCCTTTTCCCATACCTATAGTATATTTATACAGATATTCATTTTAAATCAACACCTACAAACTTACCGGTTTGATTAACGTTATTAAAAATCTTAATATTGAAATAATTTAGCATGTAACTTCCACTGTGCTAATTAAATGACCAAGCTCAAAGAGTGATATTACACGACTATTGTCTTTTAACATAATTGTTGTAAGAAAAATCATACAAATTCTAACGGGTTCTTTTTCTTGAGTACTCATAAGTCAAAGAAAAAGAGAAATCCCGTTGTCTTAAGACAAGAGCTAAGGTTTGTATGCAATTTATTAAATCAAATGTAAAGTGTGCTATTTATGTGTCCACCACGGTATATCAATGCGAAGTGAAATCCAAATCGAAATGAAACATCAATAAATCTCCTGTGTCGAAAGGTTTGCAAAGAAAATAAATTTTGTTTTATATTCGAAACAAATTTCTTCCTCCTTGTCGCTTAAATAATTGCATTTAATTCTATTGTATTTTTCACACCTGGGAAAAAAGATATTTTTTTTTTTATAAAAATTTCACTTCGCTTCGATCTATAAACTAGGCTTTAATGATAGTAATTTCGTATTAGTAAAAGAAACTATTTTTTTGATTTTTTTTCTTTACTCTTAAAAATCAATTTTAACATAAACATAAATCACACAAATCTTATATCCGTGATGTCTCTCAAGTTAGAAGAGCAACCCACCTACATATAAAAGTGATATAGTTTTTAATGGGGCTCTAGAAAGTAACTATCGAAATAAGCTAGGCCCTCGCCAGTTGTGTACCATTTCCCTCGATAGATAACAAAAATTGAGATTTGATCTTTGGATTTTCCCTTACTAGTCCCAATCCAATAAGCTAACTACTTAACTTATTTTTTAATACCAATGCACAATGTTAAAAATGAATAAATGAACTTAACAACAATTTTGTACATTTTTCCAGTCTGGAGTTTTGTAGAAGATAGAAGTGCTTTATTAAATACCCAACAACAAAATTTAATGCTCCAGTAATTTTGGTAAAAATTATTGTTTTTCTAACTGGATTTTAAATAAGCAAAGTGATTATCAAAAAATGTTTACAAAATGCAAGGAAAAAGTAGGTTTGATCTATAACTTTTGGCTTCACATTTTTTTAAAAACACTGATAATTTTTGAGAAATTTGCAAAAAAAATTAAATTCAACCCCCGTAAGAATTTTAGTCCCGGTCCATAATTTAGGGTACTTTTTGGAAAACGTTAAGATACAAAAAAAAAAAAAAAACATCTCCACCAAAATTCAGCTTTGTCGGAATTTTTTCGTAATTTTGCCATTTTTTTTTTTGTCTAGTTTTCCTGGGGGGTCATTCCGTAATTTTCAAAACGATAATCATCAAAACGATTATCGCTGACGTGATCGTCAATAATTTGCTTCACGTAATTCAAACACTATCTCCTCGTCTATCGTTTTTCCAGAGATTGTCAAACCATCATTGAAATGTCATAATAACAATTTGCGTTATTAGAACGAAGTTCTTTAGTGCACGGTTTGTTTGTAAGCCCAAGAAATCGGCAGAAATTTGCATTAGATGGTGGCGCAATGGAATAGGTACTTGCTTCTTAACCGAAAGGTTCGGCGTTCGATCCCTGCTGGCGAAACGTTTTTTTTTTTTTAATTTTCATATAATTTGTATTTTTCTCAAATGTTTGTTGCCATTTTACAAAATAAGTAAATTATTTCACTCATTTAACTATAGTCGTGTACAAACTTACATACAATTGTGAAAACAAATGCGAAACGATACCTATTTAGGTATCGTCCAAAAGCCATCGTTTTGACGATAGCGTTTTGATGATAATCGACTTACGTGAAGCAAATATTTGATCGTCAAAACGTGATCCTCCAGACGATATGCATTTTTAGGGTTACGTGAAGTAGGACTATCGTCGAAACGTTATCGTCGGGTGATAATCGTTTTACGGAATGAGTCCCCTGGGCTATTGATAGTTAAGAGTTTTTATTTCCCAAAATCAGAGGCAGAAAAATATTACATTTTGCCTTAATTTTACCTGCTTAGCTAACTTAAATTCGATTTTTCTCAAACAGTTCAATTGTTTTCGTCCCAAATCTTTTGTATATGATGTTATCGTTATGAAAGTGCTATTATGCAAATTTAAGGTATCAAATTCCTAAAAAAAAAATTAAGTTCGATCACGGAAAGTATTTTTATGATTTGCTTACACTTTACCTATCTACTCGTATAAAACCACTTACATATTTAACAATTGTAGTGTTTTTTTTTTTTTATTACTCAGTAGCTACTCATTTTTTACCCATTTCTATAAATCTTTTACTTAGGGACATATTTTAATTTTTTTTAGTATGGAATAACTAAGGTAAAAGCTTATATGACGTTAAAAAGAAAAATAAGCAGCTACTGAGTAACAAAAAAAAAAAAAAAAACATGACTCACATATTTTTATACATACACACTTTTCTTTAAATTTCTATTATTTGACTGTGTTGTTTTTTGTTTCGTCTTGTGTATTCTGTCAGACGGCAAAAGCTAGAAGACGAGGATTTGCATCAAAGGTATGAGGATTTATAATAAATCATTCATCCAGATATTATATTCTGTATTCATCCCGTTTTTAATTGCGCTTTTCCTAATACGTCGTAATTCACATTCACAGAATGATTCGCATTAAGTTTATAGAAAAGAGTTGAGTTGGTTAGATTTTAGACAACAAACTGATTTAAAACAGAAATTATTAAAAATAAAATAA